>OW121857.1:84301663-85652349 GCA_933228895.1 Platycnemis pennipes
GAGTCTTATTTGTCACATATTCAATATTTATTAACAAATAATAATTCTACTTTACCATCTCTTCTACAAACTAATATGAAACTGTAATTATCATTTAGAGGTTATAGTAATACAAGAGGAAAACAATCAAATTCACCTAATAGTTTTAATTATGAGATCCAAAAAGTAAAAATTATAACTTCCTACTGAAAAATGTCATGGTAAAAAGAAAAAAAAAAGGATTTCACTGACCAGACTGAGTTTAAATTGCTTCACTTAATAAAAACATCAGCATCCTTAATGAATCAACATTGTGCCTCATTACTAACCTTAATGTATTAGCATATAAAAAATACTGTTGGAGACATTACACCTTGTAGAAAGTCATAAGGAACACTTATGCATGTAGTCTTTAGGTTTTCTTAACCACTGTGATATGCTGTGAAAGAGAGAAAATGAACCTTGCCCAAGGAAATCAATCAGCAATTATAGGTTATTGCACAATGATCAACCCCTAAACCACAGCTACAGTGAATGCCATGATATCACATCAAAATTGTCAACAATACAAATACCTAGAAGGTACTCATAAAAAAATACATCCAAACTTGATAAGGTTAGTATGAAATATTTACCAAATGCATCCAAGCAATGCAAAATAAAAAAAATAGTTAGTGGATACCCAGGGGAACATTGAAATCAGGGAGATATCTCAGTTGATTCTAGATATATAGGTAATAGCAATATTGGAGTTTATACCGAGAAATGAATGTCAATAATTCGAGTTATTTTCTTCATAACTGTCAATGATTTACAAATTTATTTAACATAATAAATGCAGCTCCAAAAAAGTCTGGAATGGTTCTTGAGTAACGTACCAAGAAATCTTGAAAATCCTGATAATGATTGCAGTAACACATCTTATTATTTTTAAATGATAAGTAACCATAAATCGCACCATATGAGGAATGATAATATGCATGATGACTGCTCAGCATTGAATTAACCCCTTAGATGGGGAGAGCAGATCGCTTATTTTACATTTCAACAAGATTGTGTTCCCCACTGTGGGAGAGAAAAGGAACACTTTATTCCCTGCTTAAGGGGTTAACATAAGGTACTACTGATATGCCAGAAGAGAATGCAAAAACAACTGGATAATTTCTATGGTTGCTTTTTTTCTTCCCTAGAAATAACTCATTAAAACAGAGCAAGAGTAAATATACTATTGGACATTGAACACAATGAACATGTTGTTATCACCATCGCCCACAACAGTAAAGGATTTGTACCATGTAGCAGTAACACATCAATTCTCTCATGCAACATTAATATTCCTCCACATGGAAATAAATTTCATTCCTCATCTTAGCAAAGATATGATTTACTACTTTGTGGCTATCCATATATTAAATAACACTGATTTTCCACTTCCCCATCCTCTATAAAACTCTTTTTGATCCCCTTCCCAAAATTTCATAATTCTGCAGAGAACACTTTTTTGTGAATGATAAAACTGACACTCTCTCAAATATCCTATTCATGTCTTGAAATTATTATATATTCACTAGCTATCATTTATATCAGCATTATTATTTGAACAAAGAATGAATTTAAAATGCATTCTATTCCCATCATAATGGAAAGCTGGATCCCCCCATCCTGCATTGTAACAGTCTACACCACCCCACCCCTTTCCTTAAGCATTACTGTGTTTACTGGCTTATACAATGCAGTTTTTTTACTAGATAAATCTGCAGAAAATCAACCTGCACCTTATAGGGTCTTATGCTGTCTGCCAGTTGGTTGTATGTGGCAAAAACTAGGATGCATCTAATAAGTAGGAAATTATGGTACATCATTCATAGATTACCCTTTAGATTTGAAGACGCTTTGAATCCAACATAGACTGCAGAAATATTTCAAGTGATTTAGACAATATCCTTAAGTAGCTTGAAAAAAGTACTTAAAATATTTAAAGCTAACTAAGAAATATGGCCATGACATGGTGGCCTAGGGAGTACAGCATTCGGGTATGAAACTGAATTTAAAGGGCTCACACTGGAGTCAATAGATGACAGAGAAAATAATGTCCAATGTTCACTGAAGATCGTTTCAAGGCAGGTTAAATTAGCATTTTAGATTTTCTCATAAGAAACCTTTCTAAATCCAGATGCACCATGCTAAACTCCAACATACCATTTGATTTTAACTACAAGATGAACAATAAAACATAACTCCAAGACACCTTTCTGACTCCGTGTTCTCCCTGGGTAGTGTCAGATGACATGACAAGAGTTTCAAAATGCTTACTAACCTTCAATTCAGATCAATGATTAATGATCTCTTTGAGATAACATGTAATATTCAAGCTATTTTATAGCTGAAAAACATCCCCTTAAACAAAAAGTATGATGAAGGAATTTCTTAATGTCAAGAAATGACAACTGTATTCCTATTTCTCAAAAATGCATCTTTTCTGCAATAAAAATTTTAAAAATTAAAATGCATCATGTCATAGCAATACTTGTACTAGGGCTACAAAATGACGAATAATCAAGGGGAAAATAATCACAATTATAGAATACCCAAACCATCACAAATGGATCACAAGGAATAGAAATTTAATTCCTATTTTTTTCAATAAATGAATAGACATAACAACAAAATTTTCAGAATAATCCCAAATTTAAATATTAGTGGCTTTAATTTTTTCTTGAGTTTTTTCTTCCCCAGGAATAAGGTTAATTTTCTGTAAGAACGATGTCACTTCAGCAATGTATTCATGAGGATGGTTGAGATAATGAGCTACATGTGCAGATTTCTCCCAGCATTTGGTGTAAACCTGTAAGCAAAGAAATCAGTAAAAGAATTAGGGGTGAATTTTGAAAAAAATTACCTATATCAATAGCTGTAAGTAGAATACATTACATAAAATCAAACCATATAAAAGGTTAGTCCAATCAATTCAGAATTTTGTAACTCAGCATTTTCATCAATAAGAACTAATAATTACAGCCACATCTCCAGATAAAGGAATTCATTTTAACATAAATATGTTACTGGTTAAACATAAAAAAATGTTTCACCACAAGAAGAAAATTATGAGAGGGAGGAAAAAATTGAGGACTCTGGCCATCTTCTGTCAAAGCATGATATTGTGAAAAGTTTCATTGAAAGACAATAGACTTCCCTCTATTGGAAAAGTTACCATAACCCAATAGACACACGCTAAGAAGTGTCCACAACTCTCATCTAGCGTGGCATTAACTGTTTTCATGTCATATACTGTCATGATACTCGAGAAGCCTTTACAGAAATATTGTATATTTAGACTTAAGTAATTTACAGAGAAGAAGTGCCATTATTCCCAAATAGGTAGTGTTACTACACCTAAAACCTCTTATTCCTATGGAAAGTTCTATATTTACTTTCATGCCAAGATCTGTCCATTCCTTGTGAAGTGCAATGTTAGCAGTGGCTGTACCAATGGGATCAGACTTTGAGAAAAGCAGCAAAGCAGGACTTCTGATAGCTGCACTATGAAACAATTGGCTCGCTCTAATATGATGTTGGGTGGCCTTTTCATAGAAAACCTTCATGTGATACCTGCAAAAATCAAATCACAGAGGTACATTGTACAGTACACACATGTATCAATATTATAGATACAAAGAAAAAACTTCAAAGGCTGAAAGAGACATTTAAATTAAATTAATTAAATTTCAAAGAGCTTAATTATTTGTTTTATGAATGATAAATGAGTTCCAATTATATTAATAGCTTAAAAAAATCATGTGACAATAAACCAGCAAAAGAACAAAAATAAATTCTAACACTGAATTAGCACTACAATCCTATTATCTCTCTTGTAAGTACTCAGTGAAATGCATAGAAGAGGAGAACAAACCTAGAAACTCAATGGCACTGACATCAATAAATACTTAAAGATATAGCAGTTGATTCAACTTCAGGTATTCCAACAAAATGTTTAAGAAATTTTCAGTAAACTAAAAATAAGGCATGCTCAAGGAAAACCCTTAAATGCTTGCACCACTTCAAATCGGCTAAAGATACTTCCAATAAGATTTGTTTTTTTTTGCATTAATAACATTTGATTTCATTTTTAACATGTCCTGAGGAAAAAAAAGTTGATACATATTAAGACAAAAGTTAAGACTTCATCAAAAAGACATAAGAATGGATTGCCAACTTCATCTTGATGTCATAAACACAAGTTTTAAATTTCAATAACAATAACCAACTAGCTGTTAATAACAAACGTAATACATGCTGGTACATTGGATTAAACATAATAATCCAATTTACTTATTTGTTTTCATGGTAGATGCTGAATAATATAAAGCCAAATTACATAAATTTGAATACAAAGCCATTTTTAATGTAGAAAAGGAAAGAATAAATATTTGCACAAATGCACACCTTTGGTGCACACATAAGAACCCCTTGATAAATATATCTTGGGGAACAAGAATAGAAAGGGCACTTCACTGGTTTCAAGGGCAATGGTTTCCTAATTTTTTAAGCCACACCCATGGGTATAAAACACAAAATACTATGCCAAAAAATTATTTGCGTACAGCTCATGTCAGAATTTACTGAACCAATCAGCAGCATACTGATAAAAATATAATAAAATATAGTTTCCTTATGGAAATGACATAAGAGTGAAAAAAACAACATACTTAGCATAGCTCTCCAATGCATTTTGGAGCATGTTTTGGTTAGGAAACAGGGCCTTGGACACTCCTCTTGGAAGTTCTGTGAATTCACAGGCACTGTCCCAGATGCAACCTCTAATCCGAGCAGCCAGAGCATCATAAGGAGAGGGGGATGGTGAGCCTCTTGCAATCCCAAGATTGGTCAGTCGCACCAGAACTTCACCCCATATGTAGCCCCCTACTGAGAACCCATGGATAACAAGCTGGTCATATTGTGGGTTGAGCTCAAGAAATGACACAATATCAGTAGCAACTACCTAAAGCAGAAAAGGAGATATTATTGACCAACTATCTACAGCTATTTGAAAAAATTCATAAATGAAATTGAGTCAGTTACACCTTAACAATCATGAACACCAGATCCCAAGTGATTCCAATGTGATTCCAATCTCTGTAGCTAGACTTAAAAATTCTCTAATAATCAGGAAACAACAGGGGTATTTGAATTGAGAACATTGACTTTAAATTGTCACCACAACAATACATGCAGAACTTATAGATATTAACAACTCATTAAGAAAACTCAAAGATTATGCAAGACATTCACATAATTACCTCTTTAAACTTTCAGTAAATTGATTTTTTTAAGAAAGGAAATGGAAGAGACAACATCTGAAACATAAACATGGGGTCTTGTCAAATACTAGTATGTTGGGATTTTAGGTGGTCCAATAGCTAAGACCACACATATTACATCATCTAATTTGCCATAGATACTCTAATATAACACCAGCCAAATATAAGGCAATGAAAGAAACTGTTTCCGGGGTGACTTGGTGGAATTTTTCCATAATGGAGAAGAGAAAAACTAATGATGCAATTCCACCTGATGATGCTGCGCTGCAGCGAAACCATGGTTGTGTCAAAATAAAAAAGTTTTGTGGAATCCATCGTTAGTTTTTCTCTTCTCCATTATAAGGCAATGGTTAAAATTAGAAGTTCTAAATTTGTGTTTAACCTAGTATTCATAATTTTTGAAGACCAAAGACATTAAAATAAAAAAAATTGAAAGTGGCTGTTTGGACATTATAATTTTTACATAATATAAATGTATGTGTTCTAAAAAGATCAATAAAATGTGCAGCTCAGTGAAAATGTTAATCCACATCCATGAAATGTGTACACCAAATTGATAATGCTACAAAATTCCATTCTTCAAGCTTAAGTCCAAAGGATGTACATAATGCTGTGTATTTACTTTTTCTCAGCTTCATAACTCAATCAAATAAGGCTGAATCCAGTTCACAATTCACAGGTGATAACCCTCAGTACACCTTCTTACTTCTTGGCATTAATTCCAAGTGTCTTTTTTATTCAGCCCCAAATTGTGCTCTCAGAAACTCCAAACTGACATACTGCTAATGAGATGTTACTAGATTCTGCTACTTTCAAGGGCAAACGCAACATCCATACCCATGGCCGTTGGGTAGCCAGGCCAATCATATCAAATATATAGTTCATAAAAAGAGTAAATTTGTAAGACATACTGAGGATTTATGATTTTAAAAATGGAATATTTTTTCGATCATTCAGAGCTTGTTCATCACATTCAACCCATACTACATTAATAAAATGTATTTTAATACAATAATTAAAACATACAATAATTAAGTAAACAAACTTTTCGGTTCAGTCCACGAAAATACTCAAACATTTAGCATAAAATGGCTTGAATTTTTGGTGTGACATTTTTTTCCAGACAGAATTTCAGGAAATTTATGCATTGGGAGATCCATTATTAAGAGACAAATTCAAATGTACAATTCAGGAAGCATGACATGAAAGTCAAAATAACTGTTTACTACACACTTTGACGAGGCAATAAGAAAAATAACCTGAAGCATTTTAACTAATCACTAACTGAACACTAATCAGTCAACTTTTTTGGGCATGATATCACTACAGTAGGCTCTTAAATCATGATCCATTTACTAAAATAACAGCACTTAAAAATTATTAAAGACTATTGTGAAGCTGGCAAAGCATATCCACCAATAACCACGAAACAAAAGCTAATGATAATAATAGATGCTTGGGAATTTCCTGAGATTTACAGCCCATTACAAACAAAGAAGTTCAATTAAAATATTTAAAAACGTTAGATGTCACGAAGATGAATAGAATTGAAAAAATTCCTTACATAAATATAATATGCTAATTTAAGACTCACAGAAGGAAATTCAGAAAGATTTGAGAAAAGAATGGAGCTCACCTGTGAACCTTTGATTGGCCAAAGGGTTTGACCAGGAGTGGTTCGTACCGACAGAACATCAAAACCATGGCCAAGATAGTAGCTAGAGAACTTCTTGATGTGCTTGGGCTTACTCATGAGCCATGGGAGGAGAACAACAAGTGGAGGCCGAGTGTCTGACTCATGGACCAGCCTCAGCCTCTTCTCTTTGCTGACCTCATCATTCTCATGCTTTTCCATTCTAATACCATCTTCATTTGAAGTGAGTTCAAATCCAGGAATTGGACGAAGGACATGAATATGACGTGATAATGGTCCCTGTACTGTAGCTAAATGCCGTGGAATAGTTTGGTCCTGTAAAATTTCATTTCATTTAACATAGTTATATCCTTGAGCGGACTTGATGCTCAAACTGAAAATTGTGTAGTCTCATAAAAGAAAAGTGCATTACAAACATCTGTACATATTAATCTCAGCTTGATAGAAAATTTACATGAAACTACATTTACATGAATCATGAGACAGGAATTAAAATGATTAATATTGTTTCATCAATACGCTCATAAGGTATTCAGAGTTGAGAAAATTATGCATCCTGACTTTCTGCATAAAATTGAACGATTTTTTCGATACACAATCCAAGTATCAAGTCCATAACCTAAATAAATGACAAAAAGCTTATATCCCACCAACTTACCCTGACAATATTTGGGAGGCCTGTTACAGCACTTTGGATGAAGCGAGCTGATCGTAGTAACACCATTTTTAAAACACAAATTGTAAGTGACACTCAACCTCCTTCCAAGTTCCTGGAAGAGACAAAATTAGAGTCAATCATATGAGGAAAAACTTCAAAAAATTACTTACAACTCTATAGTTCACTCTTATATTCAATTCACGACTTAAAAAGTCTACTGGTAACCAAACCTAAATTGGTAGAGCATAATTTTAAAAAAATTGTGGTAAGAACATGTGTTTGCTGATTTATAAGTCTACTGGTTATACAAATGGAAGTCTATGACAATGGAAATATTTCTTTTTACACTGAAATTATCAACATCACAAAGTATAGCAAACAACAAACTTATGAGCATATGAGATGTAACAACATCTACAATTGCAATAATATTCTAGCATCCAACTCAATCTATCATCATCCATCCAGTAGAATCCAACTCAAGTAATTAGCAATGTCCTCTCGGGCAAGCAACAATATAAGTAATAATCTAAGCTTTCAGAATCAAAAACTATTTATTAACAACAAATTAACAATAATTTCTATCACTCCAATGATTATGATTTACATATTTGGAGAGTTTTGATTGAGTCAAATTTGCATTTGAGCAATCCATTCAGTCTAAACCTAATTAAGTACGTAGTTCGAGTATGTCTCGTGCTTAAAGGTGCCTCAGTCCAGGAGTTAAGGTGTGAGATTGGAATGAAAAGGAAATGTGGATAAGTGGAGAGAAACATGAAATCTCCATTAGCCTGCTATCAACGAAAGGTTTACATCCCTACTGACTGATGGAGTATTGTACTTGGAATGCCCTCCACATGACATCCAAGCTGAGATTACAACAACATTTCTACCGGGAATTGATTCTGGTTTCTAAGGTTGCGAAGCTAGTATTTTTGATTTCCCACTATAGAATTGATTTTCAAATCAAATAGTATGACTAAACAAGGGACAGGACATGAAGTAAATGAAACTGACCACAAGCTAATGAAAATTTGAAAACATGATAGCGGCATTAAAAATAAACTTGATAAAAAAATACAAGCACTTAAACAAAACTTTTATACTTAAGAGCTGCCGTGCTCATAGCTAAGTTGTATTAGCCAGCATTTATTAATATTTTCATTGGATTCGCCCCTCAGTGATTTACAAACGTTACGAAAAAAATCAGCAATGGAGGACAAAACTTATTGATTAACTCTTCCACCCAAGTTCAAGATACCCCATAACGTTACCGTTAATCAATAAAAAAAACGCCAAGATCTATAAATGGAATATCGATATTTTCCCCTTTTGTCCCAAACCAAAGAGAATTAACTGTTGAATAAATCATTCAACAGGGAAATTTGTTCCCTTCTCATGGCCGGTTACGTGACTCAACACGCGGCATCTAGATTGCACCGTACGGTGCAATCTAGATGCCGCGCTGGTTCGGAAGAGTCGAATTGAAATGACACGTGTTGAAACATGTACACGAAAATAACCTGCAGACCAAAGTCCTATCTGAGGAATAAACACGGAAGCATTACCATTCCCGTATTCGTGCCCACTAGCAACCTGCGTAACTCTTCCAACTACGGCAACTCAATCTGGAAGTATTTCCAAGTACCTCGCACGACTAGATATCAGAATATCGGCATGTTTCAATATAAGGTAATGCTGCAATTAAGGAATATAATATTTAAAGGCATGCACGCTCCTAATTTCACACAAGCATTTCCATCAGCCGAGCGTACGCTAATTTATCGGGTAACGTCACAAGGTAATTAATTACCTTGTGACGTTACCCGATTCCCGATCAACAACGGTACACTATTTGACAATAGCTAAGAAAGACTGAAGATTATTTCCGGGAATTTTCGTCGCGTTTGTACTTTTTTGACGACAGTTTCACCCATCATACAGTTACAGTCTTACAGTTGAAAAGACATTTTTTAAAATTATTTTCGTAATTTGTATTGATAATTACAAAAAATGTCTTTTCAACCCGACGCCCCCAGGAAGAGGGAAGAAACTGTCGTCAAAAAACTACGAGCGCGACGGAGATTCCTGGAAGGAATACTGAATCATTAATAATAAGACGCGGAAGTCTTAAAAGCAATAACTATGAATGATTCAATGGAAATCTTGAAAGCTATCAATCATTTAGAATTATCAGGCCAGGACAATCATGTTCCTGACGGGAATGAGGTACGACAGTTTCCTGGAGGTAAGAATCAGTGACCATATGACAATACCTACCTCGCGGAAACCGGAGAAAATCGGAGGAGAAAGTTTTATCAAATGAAAGTCATCGCGTGCCAATGACACAAGCGAAAAAATGTATTTACTCAGGGACAGGATCGAGTGAAAATCTTCAATTCTTCTACGCATGCATTTCAATAGAGCGTTGATTTCAGGCGAGCTTGCTACCTGAGAATAAGTTTCTATCACACCGCAATAATCATACTTGCTACGTATAATATGTACTTCATATAGATTACTATCTTGATGTGTTGGGAAGGGTTTAGCGAATTACGATTACATGTAGAAAGTGGGCGGGATCATGGATACTTCTTTCGTGGCACCGCTATCGTTATCAACTACGCAAACTACTAGAATCTCATTGGTCTCATTAACAGCCCTAACATCCCACTCTACTCACCGAAATTAGTAACCTGAAACGCCAAACAAATTTTGGAAAACGGTGTTGAAGTTTTCACCAAGCGCAAATACAAAAATTGCGAGAATATCAGTGCGCGGGAAATGAAGATCCATCATCGAGGATCAGGACTAGCAGAAGGAATGATACTTCCGTTATGTTCACCCCGGCGAGACAGATTGAAAGGTAGCTGGAGTGAGGCGAAAAATTGTCCATGGAGCGTCTATTCCTCAGTGTGTAGGCTACAAAAGAGGAATCTGCAGGGGACTCATGGTTCATGCTTCATTAGCGCGAAAACAATTGTTATCAACTTCAAGAAATGCATTGCTCACAGGAACCACAGGTTCACTCTTCCATGCAAGATCAGTTATTTGAAGCTCGAAAGTAGAAGGCTGACGACTGCAGTTTCACTTTCCAAGAATAAGTAAAAACGAACACGAGCAAGCGTTTTGAAAAGATCCGTGATTAAACCGCTGACCGCAATGAGGCGGCCATTCAAGTGAGATTCGACAAGTGAGAGAGGCGTACATTAAAAAACCATCAAGGAAGGCAACAGAATGCCACGCAAATCATTAATTCTCCAAGCTAAAGGATGAATACTAATTCTGAAACTTCACAGTAGGGTACTGATAAGTAAAATAAAACGAAGAGCGTAGAACGGATAACATAGCCGGAGGACAGAGCAACTATCACGCGAAGAGAGATGCGAAAGAAATGGGCTATCGCATGTGGCCTGAAGAAAGTGCGCCAATACACCAACATTGTAAATTCACTATTCCATTCATACTTAACAATTGAGCTCTAAATTTAATTTCGCCTTTTATTCATTAAAACTAATGAATAGGTACTTGAATATTGTTACAGTAAAATAAAGAGTTAAATCTTGAGGAATCCCCACATTTTAAAGGTTTGAAACGTTTTTATGTACAAATTAATAAATACCATTTAATTTCGATTCTGTCAGCCGTTTAAGAATTAAAAAAATAGATTTTGGCAGCTTCGGGGCTCTGCCCACTAGGGCGGCAGTCGAGTTGAGAGGCGGAGATGGAAAGGGAGTGACAAAGCCACTGTCTTTATCAGGAGAAATTTTTTCAGTTTTCAAGGGTCAAGGGCAACAGAAAAGATGACGACGGCAATAATAATACAGGCTGGAAAGCAAGGGCTATGCTAAGGGTGGAGAATTCGTGAAAATAAAGCAAGAAATAAAGAAAGGAGATTATATGCAACATGCCCACGAAAGCTGAAACATAAGTACCGTGAAAACACGAACTTATAACGAAAACGAAGAGTCAGCGGGGAGTCCCTTGATTAATGTAGTCTTAATGAGGAAAAAAGAAACTGCATCGAGTAGCTGAATTAGAGAATACGACTAGCGAAATTAAGAAAATAAATTCAGCTAATATCATAGTCAACAACCCAATGAAGGGAGAAGTGAATGAATAGTGAGACATCCTTGAAGGCAAGGATTAAGATTCGAAAATAAACCAATCGACAGTAATAATGAAGTGGATGAAAATGATCAGCGAAGGCAGAGAAGGGAATGAGGTTGAAGAGCATGGAATACGAGACATGAGATAGAGAAAACAACCGAATTTTGCCAAAGCAGGAAAAATGGCGATTTTAAGCACGTTTAAGCCTCACTACCGTCGTAGATACACGCTGGAGCATAGGAGTCGATGGAGTGCTCTGGTAACAACTTCGTCGATAATGCTTGCGCTTGTAGCATAGCAGTGAACGAGTGAGCTTATGATGGAGTTCAACGTAGGTATAGACGTATGGGAGCTAAAAGAACCTATTGCACTCACGGATAGCATCAACAATAGGGTATTTTATATACCTTACTACACATGGTGACGAAAAATGTCCATGACCTACGGCAGTAAAATTTTAAAGGGGTAAAAGTGTGAAAAAGAAGTTAAACCTATGAAACTGAGTAATGGGAGCCTAAATCATTGAGCCAACAAATATGGAGCGAGAAATTCTGCTAGCGATTATCGTGATTTTAATACACATAAATCTAAGAGGGTGACCAAGCAGGCTGCTTTTTCCCGTAAAGCGGCTCTAGCTGAGGCTTCCAGAGAGTCCTCGAACAACACCGGCGATGACGTGATCTCCCTCAAATGCTGACCACTCCACAACTCTTTGGTCTTAGCTCAGACTCTCTACCGAGGGAATTTCCACCGCCTTAAAGGACGGAGAAAAACTTCGAAAGCGCAAGCACATACCAAATGCGGTGATAATGGCATCTACGTCAATCGCTGGAATGGAAGATACTCACAAAGGATTCCTATCTGGCGAAAATCCCCCGCTGATACCAGCAAGATTTTCCCGTCGCTGGACATGAATCAACAGAGTCAGCTGTCAGCGTACCTTCTGACTCGGACACATCACTTGAAAAGCGAAAAGCCAACTAAACACAGTTAAAGGGGCGATGGCTTCTTTTCAACCAACATGCGCTCAGTAAAACATATATTAAGAAGTGAAAGCCAACTTCCGCACACCCTGCTACGAGTTGAGCCAGGAGTAGGAGCACTGGGACGACCTTTCCTTGAGTGATTCCATCATGGCGGATATAACCTATCCATTGAATAGAGTAAATTATTAATTGCATCGACTCCGAGGCAAAAATAGATGATTTTCGCCGAAATTTAGCACCGAACATAAAAGCAGTCAAAATACACAGGAGTGCAAATATTTTGTCTTCGTCTCACCCTCAACTAAGAGAAAACATCTCATTTCAAAATGCTCAATTTTTATCAAACACGATATACGAGTATTTACTAAACACTATCCTAAGTTTCATTGTAACAAATGATTCGACAATTACCTCAATGATGTACCTTATACACACACAACCTACCTATACTTACCTCAATTCATCCTACACGGCATAGACCTAGTAGATGTTTAGAAAGCCAATAACATTTGTCTAACGCAAAAAATTGCGGACACTATCAAGAGATATGGAATCAAAATAATGTTTTCCCTTTTTGTGACTTAAAATTCAGTGATAATACCAAAGGTCACAGTTAAGACTCCTGATTAAGCATAAAAATCAGTGGTATTTCTGAGTGAAAAAGGGTACGTATTTCTAAGAGACCTAGGACTTAGGTCATCGGTACACTTTGAACAGCAAACTCATCCATTTTCCTCATCTTTGATAGTTTCTCCATTGATTGAGAGAAGCATATAAAAGGAAAAAGAACACACCAAATGATACCTCTAATTCGTTATGACCTTGAGTAAGGTCGTCGTGGGAACGGCATCTAAGGCAAGGGGAATGACCCTAAGGAAAACGGAGACGAGCAAAGAAGGCAATAAACGAACTTTTAATTTGGGTGAGCTAATATACCCAAAGAAATGTTATCAACTTTTTCCATATCTCTGAGTGTCAATACTACTTATGGATTATGTAGAATAAGTCAGTATTTCGTCACAACATCTCCCAAAATAGTCAAATAATTAATATTTTTAAGTATAAAAAACAATCAATCTCCGTTAGCTAAACCAGAAGTCCAACGTGAGTTTCTCATTTAGATAAGTCAGAAAAAAAACAGAATCATCATAAAAATCAAAATGTGAATATATTTTGCACCCATTCAGTTGCGGCTACACATATAGTCACCGTTAATACATAAATTGAAACAAACCAAAGCTCCGTTTAATGACCACCATATTAAGTAAAAATTTATCAGCCGAGTCGCAAGTAGATGTATTAAATTAAATTTTTACGAAAAGTAAAGCACTATTTTTAAATGAGGAAATGGAATTGTTTCGTTGGAAACATTATCGCAAAAGATCAGGAAAACTGTATCGCGAAAAAGGGAATTTTTGGGAGTTTTTAGACTTTGTTTAGACCCTGGGGATTTTTTAGACTTTGCTCAACCCTTATCAGAAAAGAGAAAATTGACCCTTCAACTAGTATGATCTTCACATCAGATACCAATTCAGGAGATCATTAATTATCTTAACGACATTCCATCGCTTGGCAAACTTCAAGAAGTAATCGATCCATCAACAACTTGGAATGTCGCTTAGCAACAGTAAAAAAAACTAGCTGAGGAAATAATAGGATGGTAATCAAAATTTGGCAAAGATAGGAGTGCTCTATCATGAAATCGTAAATGTAACAATAAGTGCGTTCACGACTATGGGGATAGCCTTCTTCTTCGTACATATTGTCGATCACTTGTTCCTTCCTTCGGCTACTCAGATTCACCGGTCTGTTTTTTAGATAAATCTGTGGTTAACACTCCAGATTTTTCTGATGAATAATACATTCACTAACCTATAATTTGATATTTTCTTCTCTGTCTCAAACTCTTCGGAGGCTTTTTCCTTTAATTTCCCCATCCTCGAGGAAGCCCTATCATTTGCAGCCAATATTCTATGTATTTTCAGTGCTCTCTAGGCTCTGCTGGACAAGAGATTCAGGAAAGACGAAATAGTATTCCTAGTGTCCCACATATACGAGAGTAGTTGATTAAATCGATAGGATTATCGCCCCCAATGGGAATGAGCATCGGATTAACGAGAGATACGTAAGGGAAAAGAACAGCTTAAAACCTCACACGATGGGGGAATGAATGCGACCTACATCGACCATCGCTGACAGTCGCAGTTCACCGCTCACATTTACATTATTCTGCTCAATGGGCAGAAAGAGAAAAAAAAGAACAGACTAATATTACAAACATTTAGGACTGCCATGAACACAATGGCAATACTACGTTGCTGGACGAACAAGTGCGCTTAGCGTAAAAAACAAGAACTTTGTTTAATACCGCGCAAATTAAAGGCATTCCACAGGTTTCGCGTGTTATCTCAGTTATCTCAGGTTATCATCAGTAACAGAGTCAAAGCGACCATTTTTGTCACCATTAAAAATAAAACTGAGGAAAGCGAAAAGAGAAGAAAATGACGTCACCCACTAATGCCTCATATGCCATAATACACAATGGAAAATAATGTCCCCTGGTATCTATGGAGTTCGCTCCATTGGGATGAATGACGTGGAAGACAATTAATCCGCTGTCGTGAACACATGAAAAGATCACGGAGCCAAAAGTAGCACTAGTTAGAGGAAAGAAAGACGCACATAAGGAGAGAAAATGGTCATGGATAGAGTGAAAGTAACATAGTGAGGGAGAGGGATTTTCTTTCCACCACAGACAAAGTTTATTCTTTCTTTCTATAATGGATAAGTTCAACATAGTTAGGCCATAAAGTTGCATTAAAAAATGAGATTATCTATACAATGTTTTTAAGTCTTTCAAGGGAACAATTCTGCTGGAGCAGTAGTAATTAAATTTACATAATCAAGAGGGGATGAGTCAAATTTTAAGTATCCATTGCGCCAAAGCAAATTAGGGATAGAGTATGAAATCAGAGCGGTTAATGATGCATTTTACCATTAGCAATTTTAGACAACTCAAAAAATTAAGTTGTAAGATAGGCGGGCGGGTTGAAAAGTACCGATTAGTGGAGGAAAAATTCATTAAATGGGTGTAAATGAGACGGACTTCCCCTTGAAGAATGTTTATGACAGGCACGGAAGCATGGGCCATTGTGTTAAATGAGATACCTGTGCACTAAAGCCTGGCTAAGGCGATGCCAGAACAAGGATGATGAATCAGATGAAAACATAAGTTTTAGGAGAAAAAGAGGTATTAAACCTAGCATATAATTTAAACAACAGCACGAGATATAATTAAAGAGTTACGGAATATCAATTAAAAAACATGGTTAATGGTAAATAACCTAACTAATGGTTAATATTTAATGTTTCATTCGCGGATAATATTAAAAGGTAACGAAATGGCAATAAAACAGGATGGATGCGAAGAGGAACCAGAAAATAATCAGGAATATCTAACTTCTCTATCCTTGCGTTCGTCCTTTTGTGTGTTACCCATCCATATTCCTTATTCTATCCTTGGTATATTTGTATTCGCCTCAGAGCGTGTTTTCGTGTATGATTGTATATAATAACAAAACTAGGTATATGTTGAGGAAGATGGAGTGTATACTAACTAGAGCAGTACTTATCTATATATCTATATCTACGACATACCCTGCAAGCCACCTAGAGGGTGTGTGGCAGGGGGTGCATCCACACCAGGTACAATGGCACAACAAACAAAAATGAACACTACAAATCAAACAGTACACCTTTGAAAGTAATTGGGGAAAAAAGAAGAAAAACTTAGGACCAATGTACAACCGGAAACCACAAGAAAATCGTTGGATCCAATTAAAAACAATATTCAGATAAGAAAAAGCAGAAACATCAATTTTCAGAGATCAAACGTGGTTTACGTTGAAGAAAAGAAAACAAAACGCCAATGCCACCCCACACATATAGAGCAGATAATTCCGAACTTTACAAGTTACTTCAATGTCATGGCAACAGAAGAGAATGGCAACGCGACAGTAATTAACCTTGGTCCGCCACATCATGCACTGATGCCACAGATAGATTTCCCTCTTCACGGTACGTCACCTCGATTGCGATAGCCACTGTGAAACGGCATAATAATAGGGGGCATTAGACTAGGATTCATAAAAATATTACAGGTCTAGGGAGGAGGAGGAAACGAAACGGGCGTAGTTTTGAGGTCAGATATGCACCCTTTGACTGCGGATGAAAGGGAGATTATGAGGGAGAAAAAAAAGCAAAAAAAAGTTATCTTGCAGACCTTGGAATCGTCTCGATGTAACCTTGAGTATGCACTTGCCCTATCTCTTCGCAGTTCGGAGACGCAAACTTCATCCGCCTCTAATGAACCTAATTGACGCGGGCTTCACCGAATATAAATTTGTCAACTAACCAACTAATTTTCGAAATTATCAACAGGCATAAATAAATCAAGAGACATATTTTTACCGCGAAAATCATAAGCCCATACTTTCCTAGCCTAGTGAAATATACTTCCAAAACACATGCATATTGTAGTGTTCCACACATTTTTGGATAACAATGTTGAATGGGAGCGATAAGGGAAAGGGAACGTAACATTAGCATATGCCGTTAGAGTTGCAATCATTAAAATGAACTAATATCTGGAATGATGCCTCGGAAAGTTTGATACCACCAGATTAACTGACGACTAACTAGATAGTATCTACATAGTAATAAAAGGATTATTGGTTGTTAATACATGCATCATGCACTACATTCTACTTTAACAGTATTTCACCTACCTATCCCTGCTGCTGTTGTGCTCTCTCATGGTACGCGGGAAAAATGACATTTTAAATCTATCGGTATGCCAATCAATCTCTCAAATCTTGTTCATCTGATCAAATCTAGTATAATACGCAGGGGTTCTTAATATACATCTAATGTCATCTGTGAACAAATAAGTTTATACCAAATATCATATATCAAATACACCTATCCGCACAGGGCTTCTTCAATTACAGAACTAATTTTACATTGGTACAAATATAGCTACTGAAATTTCCCAGAATCAAGTCTACACTCGGAATACTAGCCTCACCCGCAAGCCGATGAATCCCTGGTAACTTTCTTTCTCATTCAAAAAAAGATCAAAAATGCGCGCATTTTAATGACGTCATATTTGCAGGGTCAGATGCCTTGATGATGGAGAGAGTAGAAAGTGGTGCAAAGAAGCACCATCGTCCGAGTGAGCCGGAGATGGAAGCGAAAGTTAAACACACGATGCCCCACACTATTATGGGAAAAGGAGGTAAATAGCCAAGCAGCCGTTTCATATGATCAATAGCAAGAAAACTTCAAACAGTTAATGTATGTACATATCAAAGCAAAAAGAGCACGAGAACAGTGGCTTCATATTTTCTTTTTCTTTAATGAAATGAAATTTTTGACCACCACTGTGAAAAGCATTCAACTAGGGTCGGTCTAGTTGATGAACGCAGAGCTAACCAAATACATATGTACTAAGCCCTACGGCGCGTGAAATTCGCAAAACAAGATAGCGGGGGCAGTCTTTCCTTCCACCGCTGTTGATTTTCCAGAAATATTACGAACGCAGAATATCAACCAGCTTCTCTTTTTAGCAGGACTTGCACACAAGAGATCTCTCCCGGATTCGAAGCCATGACCTCCACTCAGTAGCCCAACTAAATGCTGATCTAGCCTAAGCTACTTCGCCGTTCTTATTGTAACAAGTAACACAAAAATTTCTTTGAACATAATATTTATTCATACTTTTAATCTAGAAGAATACACACGAACAAAAAGTTTGCGCAGTTAAAATGAGGGCATTCGACACTTTTTACATGAACCTGGAAGATGAGAGCAGAGTCAACAATTCATTATTTTACTATTGCATTATATAGACAAAATAATTTTCTCCTATATAAATGCCTGATACAGAGACTCTTACACTGAGTAAGATGACATCCCAATCGTGCATTACCCCAAAAAACTGACCCTATTCCAAAATGTGAAGAAAATAACTTGCTAGCGAGGACCGAAATATACGGACTCAAACATTATTTTAACAACGGATGATTTTTGACGGCTAACATACACGGATTTCTTTTATGAATGAGAATAGTCCAAATGGAATAGAGCTCTGAAGGTTGGAGATTTGTACATTTTTGCGACGTTCTTGTATCATAGGAAGGGAATTGAAATTCTAGCCCATACGTCGGTTCAGCACAGGCACTAAGAAGCGATAGTATGTTTTGCATTTGAAAGCCCACCGTAGAGTCATTTTTCACCCGGTTTTAAACGACTACAATATTCAGGAAACCTAAAATTAATACAACACCATACAAAACAAGGCGAATGATTCTTTTCTCTGAGGAACTTCTGTTATTAATATAAATTTGGCCAGTTTGAAGGACGCATGATACCAATGCCTCCGCCAGCTTCAAACACCCAGTTCAAAGGAAATTTCATTGCACAGCAATTATAATGACAAGGAAGCAGCAGGCCTCATCACTATCTCTATTAGCCTATATCTCACACGCAACTTTGTGCATCTCATCACGAGAGTTATACTAAGTAGTAGTGGTTGATAGTTGGCCAGCTCCTACCTCATCTATTCCCTCCTTTTCCCGTTGTTTATCACCCCGAACTAACAAACTAATGCCCTACAATATACTACTGGTAAGCAGTACCTTTAATTCCCCCTCATACTGATCAAAATCCAATTAATTTCCTCCCTCTCATCCTCTTACCCGTCATTCTCCTCTCAATCACAACTTTCAAGGACCTATTTTCTTGCAGTACTTCCTCCATCCATTTTTACTGCCTCCTCTGAATTACTCACAAATCACTTTTCTTACCTACTTTGTCTGATTAATGTATGTCTACCAATTCTGTGGAATGTGGAAATCAGGATTGGCTACCAATTCTGATTTCCACGGTAGAGAGAGATGTAAGATGAGAAACAATGAAGAGAAGCACAGCGACGTCATAGTCCAAATTGAGCGAGATACACCGGGCAGTAATAAATACAGGCGATACTCCATTTACCTACTTCTCATTGCACACCAATTGTCAGGACGAGAGACAGCAGAAATATCTTGTAAATACCTCCAAGAGCCTGTATCTCACGCGCAACTCTCCTGCAAGACCATCCCTTGAGGTCCATTGTATGTACGTTGCATAGGAAACGGAAATGCCGAAGTAAATCTACGGAAATGACTACCATTCTAAGAAATGGAAGTCGACGAAGCTGCAGCCTCTCAATCCGATTCCATCAAACGTTAACTCGCGATTTTGGATTCGATTGGAGGGTAGGTACGCTTTCCACCGAGCTAACGGTTAACACGGCTTTTATTCGCCATAATTGGACTTCTCTCTCTATGAAAGAAGTGTCACGACTGCTACCAACTTGAACTGCAGTCACACATGGATTTAGAGCGCCTGCACAACTTACAAGAAGGAAAGGGCGGCATGGATATGGCAAAGAATGACCGAGGGCCACAGACTAAGAATGATGTGAAAATGCTTATTTTTACAACTTTCAAGGAATATGTATTTAGCGTACAACACGAGTAAATATTTAATGTGATACACATCATGTGCATTAATATAATACAAGCAGCAGAGAAGTCAAAGGTAGAAGCGATCGAGAGATGTTGCTACAAAAGAATGAAGATAAAATGGATCAACCGAGCGAGCAATGAGGATGTCCTCAAAAGATTGGGAGAAAAATCTTCTGAAAATCAAAAGACGAGACAACCTAATCGTCCATACCAAGATACACGTCGGCCTGATGAAGAAAATCGTCAAAGGACATGAGAACGGGAAGAATGGCAAAGGAAGACCTCATATGAGATATATAGAAAAAGTGATGAAGGATGTGAAAGAGAAGAAATAAGTAAATATGAAGAGAATTTTGATAGAAGAATTGAGTGGAGAGCTGCGTCAAACCAATCTACTACAATCGGATCATATAAAGCAACTAGCTGCATCGAAAATCTTAGGATTGCTGACTGATGATGATCCGGCTATAATACACATTTATTACCATCTCTTTTTTACAACTTTTTAAAAATATGCACAAATTATTAAATAATTATGAACTCCTAAACTCATCGCGGGTTGTAGGGTGAACCCTAGTGAGCCGCGGACCGTAATTTGTGCAGGCTTGATTTTGAGCAACGGTTCCCGCCATCGTATCTCCGACAGCTTCACTCGACCTAACCGTCTTGACGTCCATATATATGTACCAATCAATCGACGAACGTCAAGGAATATTAGTGATGGAGCTATTGGCTTACAACCCCCCTTCAGTTGGCCACACTCGACCTTTCTCACCATTGCGTCACAGCGACGTCCGCCAATCCGCAACCCAAAGGAGTACTTCCGCCGCGTCGAGCGGAATTTTAGATTACCTATTGTCATTTATCCAAGATCGCGAGCGACTGCATAGAATACAGATCGTGTTAAATTCATGTCCAGGCTTTTGCGGCGTTTTAATATAACAGGTTCCATTTTCAGGTTACACCGCGTGGAAATATTTGACTGAAGGTAAATATTATCACGCGGCGAAACCCAATAATGGATCCTATTACAGGCTGTCTTGTATTTTCAACTCCATCAGGCAATTTGCACGATTTTCGCTCTACACATACCGCAGAAGTTACGACAACGAATATTCCGTTACCCATTTGCTGTCATCAAAGGTACAAATCAGATGCCATTGCATGTCTTTATTGTGTTTATTAGAAGAGAGTACTTCAACTGCATCACATTCAATATATTCCTACAGACCTCTCTCCTCAAAATCCATTCCAAATGAATATGTATACTCCAATAACGTCTTTCCTTGAAGTGTGCAGCTCATATAATAGCGGCAACGAATGCTACAGCAGCAACGGTTATGGTCGTTCCCTTCGACCCCGACTTTCCATGAAAACAACGTTGCACTTTTGGCTTCCTCTGCATAGTCTAGACTTGTGCATGCAAATCCTACATGGAGTTATAAGGACCTTTTGCTTGGCTTGCTGCCTTTGCAAAGTGCCCCCGGAACATCTTTTTTTAAGAGTCATCCATTGACACCCAGAAAATGAACTTAATGGTATAATGGTGAAAAAGTAATTATTTACGTGTATGTGCTCCCATTTAAAAAAAGATTCTAAGTGTCCACTTATATGCAAAGTTCGTCCCACGTTTAAATTGCTGGTATTACGATCTATACCGATCCTTTTGCGAATTTATTTTACTTTTAGAACGATGCGTTTAGGCTTGTCAACGACTGATTTCGGGCTATTGTAGTAGTAATGACCCATTCCATGTCAAATCAACGAGACCTTGACACCCACCGACTCGGATTTCCATGAACTTCGGTGTGGGCATACATTTCGATAATAATTGGGACCACATAAAATTTTAGCTTCCTAGTGTCAATAGTTTCTGGAATGTGGGCAATTGAAATTTGCGCACGACCCCTATAGTGCTACAACATGTAACACATGTTGATTTTTGTTTTCAACCGTAACTCCATTTGTAGTAAATAAAAATCGTCAATTTTTTTCCTGGAGCTAAGAAGTCCAAACAGATCCCAGAAATAGCATTAAATACGCCATAAATTAAATACTTCTGCAGAAAAAAATCAATTCGACAAAAGAATCCAAGGTGTACCAATTTCAATGGACTGAATCCATAGCGAAAGGCAATGGGAATCCAGACTCCTAGTTTTGTTTAAAATAATTCCTAATGTATGAGATAAGTTTTTGTGAAAAAAAACTTTCGTTTCGAGTCCTGCATTGCTTTTAGTAGAAAAATGACTTGTTCTTTTTTTTGTGTTCAACCCGAAGGTTAGTTTTTGATAGGTGAGGGTAGAGCTCACCCCGTACTAAGTCATTGGCGTGTGAAATTCACACATTCAGGGCAGGGGGGCCGGTTCCTTTCCCTGGGCCAGTTCTGACACTCAGAAAAATCGAATCACGAGGATTTTAGGTGGGGACGTCCAGAAAGGCACGGGATTTGAACCCGGGACCCTCTGGTCTGTGCTCTACCCACTAGGCTACCACGTTCTTACTCGAGGGAAAAAATGGCATCTTTTACAACGGACACACAATGCAAATGAAATTACATGATATAGAAGGGAGAAAAGCATGTATTTTTGTGATGACAACAATACTTGAGCATGCATTTTCACACCATAGTCAATGGTAATGGCTACCAGAGTAGCATACTTATCAGCAATTACGCGAATGTGCACCCTCTTAATGTTAATTTGATGTCATCAGGTGTATTTGAGCTGAATGAGTTTTGAGTGCTAAAAGAGAATTACACGAACTATAGTTCATTATTACGCAGTTAACTCCTTGTGATATAGAAGAGGTCGCTACATCGAGCTGTTCATGCGTCAGGCGCGATTCGAACCCGCGGACTATGACTGAGACAGCTGGTGGGTAGTACCAGTAGTACTCACTGGGTACCCTACCCTTTGAAGTTCGCGGGTCAATGAGGCTTCTTCCTGGCGGAAGGCAAGCTAGGGAACTTTTTTAACACACAATTTATTTATTTTTTTAAAGACCATGAACATACGCATGGCCATTGACTCAATACCTGGATAACTGAGTTAACATATATTTCCCTCCCAAACATGATTCAATACAGGGAATTCGAGAAACATTGACGGCGCAAAAGAAAGCAAGAAAATCGCCCTACTTCGCGGTAGTTGATCCGCTAACTATCCAGCAGGCAATGTGCATCGATGGCTAGAAGCAGCAGCTTGTTACTGTAGCACCGAAAGCTGGTCGTGATCTTTACAGCACGATTTCAACACGAGAGAATTGTTTCATACAGGCAAAGAACGAAGAGAAAAAGCAAACAATTTTATTACAATTACGATATGCAAACATTACGGCAATAAAAACGTTACAAGAGGAATTAAAGCCTGAAAGAAATGAAGTAAAACTTTCTAAATTTACATAATGTCCAGCAAGCAACCTTCATGGTTTGACAGGGGGTAAAATTAAACATCGTCAATCATGCATTATATACTGCACTAATTTAACTTCAATGTTAATACGTATTGGGAGAAAAGTATCATAATAACACGCAACTAAACAATTGATAGTTACGGATGAATACAATTCTTTATGAGTGAATGAGGCAATTCTAAAGGAGTCACTAACTTCACTAAATTCGAACAAGCCGCGAAACCCTGAGAAAAACCCGATGATATACTGAAAAGGAGTCACCCGCTGATATGCACAATAGCAGAATTTCCACATATGAAAAAATCATCAACCTAGACGCGGCGAATGTTGTTTTTTCTCTGCAAATTTTGCTATTGGGAATTAACTAAAGTATTTTTTCATTAGTCATGCTCACGCGCAGTTTATTTGAGGTAGCAAAGTTAAGCTATGTACCTACGAGTTAAGACTATCTACATTAAACCTACTTTTCTGTTATGTTCCTCTTTGCTATTCATACGATTCATACTGATCGCAAGGAGAAATGCCATGCGCGTGGCAGGCTTTCTAATATAGCTTTCGTGCTCGAATAGAACGTCAAGACACGCTACCCTTCTAAAATATTTGTAACAAGGGGAAACTGATCTACTTCAAATATACTTCACACATCTAGTCTAATTTTGAACCTACGGTCTCATTGCGATTCTCACCAGTTCTTCTATAAAGATTGGGGCAACAATAAACCGTGTCTCGAATACCTATCACGAAATTTCACAAATCTCGCCGATATACATTATAATTCCATAATCACATCTGCTTCGTACCATTCTATTTCATAAAATCTTACGGTGTGGTAGACTTTCGCGGGGAGATGTTCATGGGGATCACCAAACTTGAACCCTTGAACTTCGAAAACCATGTTGTCCGAAGTCAAACGTACGCTGACCGCCAGGACACCTAGCAACCACAACTATAATACCTATTTAAATTCTTTCTCATGCCACATTTAAGTGAAACGAGAGAAATGTCCATTCGTGTATATGGTATATTTGTCCACTCCAATAATTTCAAGCAATGCCATTCTCACGAAGATGTAAATGCATTTAGTGACTATAGCATATATGATTATTACGAGACACACCTCTTTTTACCCCGATATTTAGGGTGGATAAATCCAAATTGAAGTATAATTATTCTAAGGATAACTCTGCATCATCCAGAGAGGTGACTGTGACGCCTATTCAAAATGTACAGCAACAGCGACCCAGTATTGAAAAACGGTTGAACTCCATTAGCAAATGCATACATGCAGGGAATTGCCTGTTTTCTAGATGCACCGAGAATTGCAACTGACATATAAGTGTGAATGTATCAATGGTACATCGCATAATAAAATCAACATCTCCACAGCACAGCAATATTTTTTCCTGACGATAACACAAGTCCATGATAACACTTCATCACAACGCTACCTGTAGGAACCTCCCTGCCTAACAACAGAGATAGAGTAAATAAAGGATATCCAATTCAAATAACAAAAAGAAATGACTTGAAAACAAAAACTATTAGGAAATTTATAATGCGAATCTAATTCCAGTTTCACCACATGAAAAACACCATTATAACCGATATTTTCAATATTTCTTCTAAGGTGAATTGAATTTATCATATTCGTGACCTAACCACCCAGCAAATTCCACCTTCTTCACCACCAACGTATTAGATATGTGACTTATACTGTTTATTTTCTCGGAGAATAAAGAGCATGAACCTTTAGTTAGTTGAAACAGCATTTATAACCCTGAATAAATAAATACTCGAATTAACCGTCAGAAAAGCCGCATAGAGTGAGAAAACGTTTTCATTTCCATTATTCATTGTTGCTCTAAAATAATACGAAACTATTCTAATACTTACTATGAATGAATAAACTCCGCAGTCTCCAGTTTAAGGCGCTTCATAGAGTCGATGTAACTCCAGCTGATACCTCACAGCAGCCACACTGATTAATCACAGACGATCAACGGTGTATCACTTGCGCCATGACAGTTAAACACAAACAGACGAATCCGATCAAACTAGCGCTCGCAAGAACGGCTACCGCAGCAACCTCAATCCAACTTTCTCATAGACAAATGAAAACCACAAAGACCAAGGCGGGGTTTGATTTTCCCACGAAGGTATCACCAATATAGAATTTTGTGAAGGTCTCTTTCATACTGCCATAACTTTAAAGTTGTAGTGGTAATTATATAATCATTGCTAATAAAATAATATATAAGTAATAAAGATGACGTAAACCCAAGTTAATGTAATTTAAAGGCCAACCTTTCAATTTTCTCATTATATCTTTGTAATAAAACTTTTCACCAGTAGCGCTTCATATTCTTTTCTGAATTTGTATTATTGCATACACACGGTACTAGTTTTCTTTATTCACTGTATTTACAATGCTGTAGGTGCAAATGTTAAGGTGAAAATGTATACAAAAGATTTTATTTGCTAGGGCTATTTAATTTCATGGAGTATTATTTCACTAAGCCAATTATGTATATTATATTACTCTGTAACTGCAGGCACTTAATTTCCGTTGCATTTCCGTTCTATTTTACTTTAGAGGATGGTTTTTGTTCGTGGAATGCGAAGGATCACCTATTTGATGAATAAGTGAATAAAAAGATGAACATACTGGATATAAAAATGAAAATATCTTTTACAACCCGGCACCCTTCTCTTCAAATTCAGAACACAATTATAGAGAGTGCTCTTTTACAAAGGCATTAACTTTATATTTTCATCCTCTGATTCCTCATCATCACTGCATTCCTCCATCTTCTGCTCTATTGTCTCAATGTCCTTTTCAAGGGTTGCAAGGTCATTGTTGTTTTTATCATGAACCTTAAGTATGTCACGGGCAGCACAAAGCTCTAGTAAACCTTTGTCAAGGAGTCCCAATTTCCAAAATGCAGCTCCCCTTTTTGAATGACAGCGAGCTCTTGCGAGTGCATTGCTTGGGGTGTGCGGCATTATCAATTCTAAAGCCTGAAATTTTAAAGTATCACTCCTTTAGAGACTCAATTCCTTATAGTTAGACCATGGCATAATTGCAAATTATGTTTAACCAGCTTAAAAAGGTACATTGCCTGAAATGAAGAAGTCAGTGAAGCTCACATATGACCAAGAATCAGTTTGCTAGTCAGATGGAGACTGATATAGTGCATATAATAGTGGTAATATGATGAAATGAAATTAAGATGTTCATTCCCACCCATTGTAATGTAAAATGTCCTTTCTAGCATCTACAGAATCTGCATTACTTTCATGTATTTGGGGTTAAAAGCAGATTCAATATTCTATGGGTATTGCAAGCAGGGCTAAGTTTGTTATTGGGTACGTTGAAAAAGCAATGGCAAGGGCAGAAAATAATAGAGATTTAACTTCACAGAGATTTGAAGAGCCAAAATGAGTGCTAATATGAACAAAACATTATCTGAGGGAATTATGAGAGATGGCTCTGCAATGGAAGATGATCATAAGAACTGTATAAACTTCATTGGATGTCCATGAGCCAATTAACATGATCATGCCCAAGAACCCACCGGTAGGTCACTGCAATATCAGCCCTTATACATCTACATCAATTTGATACCCTGCAAGCCACCGCGAGGGTGTGTGGCAGGAGGTGAAGATCACCAAAACATTATACATGCTTGGTGCAAAATATTGCCATCGATCTACAGAGTTGTTTGATTCTCTGGCCAGTCATACGGCCCTAAAATTTGAATGTAAAATTTAAGTGGAACTGTTGGTTTGTGATCAAAAGTGACCTGGCATCCATCAGGTAAATTTTTAATGTTCATTATCACTCTGCCACCTGATAAACAATATTTTTTTCATCCGAATGTATCCACTGAGCATGTATTTACTAGAAAATCATAAGCTGTGTTGCATGTGTTAATGAAGGTGGATATTCATAATGATGATTCTGATTAGAACATTTCTTATAAACATTTCAATTTAAAGTATGCATTTTATATACGTCATGCCAACAATTAATAAAATAACCCTTGTCTCTATTTTTCCTACCATCATATATTTCTCCAAAATCAAAGTTCATGTACATGTGTTTATTTAATCTTTTTATCCTTTATCTTGAATTTTCTGGCATAAATTATATTACATTGCACAGAAAGGCTGCTCTTAGCAGTGTTGTATTATAATATTCATTGGAAATTATGCTTTATAATAGCAACATATCAGCAACCCATGGGCCATATTTGCTAGGGTAGTAAATCTACTGTATAAATAACTCAATTAGAATCATGAAAAGTTCTGAATATCCTCATGTCATCACTCATCATCTCTCATCATCATGTCATTTGTTAAATTATTGGCATCTAGAGCTAAATCAATCACCTGCTAAACTACCAGAAAATTAGGTGGATATGATACTATGAATTTGTCTTACTGAGGTGAAACTTGTTCACCATCAGCAGATAAAAGCTACTACAAAACAGGAACACTAATTTCTGCATCATGTGGGGGTACAGAAAATGCTAAGGATACATTTGAATGTTAATATATTCTAGTATTAATTAGATATAGTATAATACAGTATTCTATATTAATATGTAGTTCTCTAATCTCAGTTTGGTTGAGTTAACTACAAAATCATTCTTGTAGCCATTTTCAAACAAAAAATTCCCCTCAATTTTTTATTTTTAAGTTCAGGATTTCCTTTGCACCATTTTCAAAAATTTTCTAGTCTAAACTAATGTAATACAAATTTTCAAAATTTGTATTACATTAGTTACGTACCGTTGAAGCATCTTCAGCAGCCTTGAAGAAATTACCCAATGCAATGTGTGCTGCTGCTCTATTGGAATAGAGAGCTGGCATCTTCTCGCTTAGCTTGATGCCATGAGTATATGCAGCAATTGCTCCATGGTAATTTCCAAGTTTAAAGAAAGAACTAGGGAATAAAGTACATTCTTGGTTAATTGAGATCAGTTAATGAATTATAATAGAGCTAAGATTCTCTAAGAATGAAGGAGAATTACTTCTAGCTGGTTTCACAAGGATAATACTTACTCTCCCTTCTGTTTCAGCCACATTGGGTCCTTTTCATCCAAGGAGAGGTCACTATCCTCAAAGCCTGCCAACCTTCTTGCTTCTGCTTGCTTTCGCAGCCACTGTTTGAGGGAAAATAATGAAATAACTGAGTTAACAGGGTATTTAAGAATTCAGGAAATGTGACAGACTGCTCACCTTTGTTCTTAAATCCAAATCAGTATAGGATTGCTTAAGAGATGAGTTGTTATAAGTACTTGGTATAAAGGATTGCATTTTCCTGAAGACTAACTATACTTCCTAGTGCCTAGGACTGAAACTCACTAGGAAACTTTCACTCACTTTTCAATGCAGAGTAGATATAGTTGCATTTCTGAAGCAATGTGTAGGCCTATCTCTTCCTCTCACCTTCTATCTTTCCAAGCATTCTATCCTCCACAATGTCCTTTTAAAAAAATGATTGCCCAGCAACCTGCTTTACCTTATCCAAATTACCTCTAGAATCATTTCTGAAAGATTTCTATATAATCAGTAGTATTTTTAACCTGACATCGTCACTTGATAGGCTACCTTTCTAGGTTCAGATACTATTTTGAAGTTGCCTCACTAAGGAGCAGATATTGCCTGACTTCTACCCTTTGACCTATCTGACATGGGCATCTCCTGATCTACCATAGTCTGTTGCAGGTGTGATATGACAAGTCTGCAGCAAGTTTGTCGCCGCGTAACTAGTAAGTCCGATTCCAGCTTGTGGCAAGTTTGCAGCCTTGTTTGTCAAGACAAACTTGCAACAAGTTTAGGTTGCTTGCTACCTGGGGAGGAACTAGGCACCTTCATTGTTCCTACCAGTTTAGCTGTAGGAGTCACAGGGACATGTATGTCCTCCTCACTAGGTGAAGGTCTTAGTTCTTTGGGAGGGGGAAAGAGGTATCAGCCCTAGGAAATGGGAAAGATAACAATGAATTGAGATTGTTGGCTGTGAAAATTGATCAATTCTAGTTGCATCACATATATTATGATAATGTAGCAAGTATTAGTTTTTATTCTAAAGAAGCTCACAGCATACTTCATTGATTTTGAAAACACATAATGCTAAATACATAATTCAATCAGGTTAACTACATTAAAAACCCCATAAGATGTGATTCTTCTTACTTCAAAATCTCTGGATTAAAAATTCTTGGGTAGGTATTCTACTATGTCAGGCTTTTCAATAATAATGATGTTTGGAAGTTTGACTCAATCTCCATTCTGAAGGTTAGTCAGCTCTTCACTTGGCAATTTGTGGATGCCTGTGTTGAAATGCAAGGCCACCAAGAGAAACATCATCCAACTTTACACTAGCTAAACAGGGGGGACAAACAACAATAGCAGCAAAGCTGCTATAAAAGGTGGCCAATAATCAGAGAAGCCTCAAATGTATAAAGCAGCCTGAAAATTAGCTGAATAACCTTGAAAATGGAGACCGAAACAAATTCTGAAATGAAATTCACTAAAAGCCCCACCCAGAAGATTCATCCATAGTTTTTGCCACGAAAGAACCAAATCATATTTTTAAATCTCATTTTACTTGAGGAGCAATATACCTCTTCCTCTTCAGCAGCCATTGATTCCCGAGATGGCGTTGGAAAAACTCTCTGAGAGAATTTCACTTGAATTGAGCCTGAAGTACGAGGGGGAGGAGTTGCTTCATAAACACTCTTCTGCTTTTGCTCGCTCCTAGCACTGGAAGGAGCAGCCATGGATGCTTTCACATGTAGTTTATTTCTTTCGGGTGCATATTTATTCCCTGAAAAGTATTTAAGTCATAAACTATTCTGCATCATGGAAGTAGAAGTTTGTTAAAGATGGTTCTAGAAAGCTCAGACTTAAATTATTTCATGAGATGAATTTTTTCACATCATTTTTTTGGTGGATGAAGAAAGATAATAGAATTGTTTACTGATATAATTATTATTGTGTAGTGTTTGTTCCAGTTACCCTAGATCCCTGTTAAGAAGTTTTTCCAGGGCCAGAGGGCTCAAAACTTCATATGCAGGAAACATTATTAAGAGAGAAATGCATGCTTTATGGGTTTTATTTTGGTACTTTAAAAATCAAACTTCTTAAAGGGGAAAACTTATTGCACATAACAGGGCCTACTGTAGTTTGCTATCATGGGAAGGTAGGTGACAGCTGAGGTCATCGTTACCATTTATTCATGAATTTTTCAGGAATCAGAAGGGTGGAGAATAACTCGGCATTGGGTTTTGCTAACTCTAAAAAGAGCATGCCCAAAAGACCACACCACAGTTTTAAACCCCATCCATTGGACTGAGAACTGTTCTCCAAAACTCCAAAATTCATAACTTTTTTGTGGATGTGGAGCGCTAGTCATTTCTGCCTGGCTCAAAAAGAGTGACCTAAATGTACATCCACTATGTTATATTACACCATAAATAAACTGCATGTGAGGTAAAATATGTAGTTTTAATTTATTTCACTTGGTGTGAGTATTCATATGCTTTGGCTGTATTATTAATTTTTCATTATGAGATAAAAATTTTGAGCTCGACCCCACTGGTCTGAAATTTGAAAAAATGAGAAATTTGAAAGGCCCCATGGGTTTACATCAAAGGATTGTGATCCTGTAATTTGATTTTGGTCTATCAATTATCTTTCAATAGAAAAGAAAGCCTGGGTAGTCTGATTCATTAGTGTGAAAGATGTATAATGTTTTTCATAATGAGCAGTTAAGAATTCTATTACTTATTACTACTCCTCTTTGATGTGGATATTAGGGGAGAAAATCCCATTTGAAATGTACATGCCACACTTTAAATAATTAAACATAATCATGACTTTTCATCACAGATCCTGAACTTTAATTGCAATTGATACCCATTGAAAATAATTGACCTTTAATAATCTGATCCTTTATTTACCTACTGGCTTATCCTTATTCTGGCTGGCTGACTGTTGTTTTAAATCTTCCAGCTCTCTGGCCATTTTCTGTCTTTCATTATTCTTCATTTCATCAATTTTCTTACGATTTATTTCATCAATGCTTATCTGTTGACGAACTGCATTTCGGTGTAAATTGGTTTTCCTTTCTGTACAATTATCATTTGAATAAAATTAGCAGGGTATTCAATTTTCCTATGCCATCATGTGTGAAAGCAATCACCCTAAAATGTGATAAACAATATTATATAATTCAAATTTTATCAACCAAAATATTCTATGCATTAAAGTTCAATTTCTTCTGGGGTGTCTTCCGTGTTGGACCATACTATATGGATACCTGCCTCACTCTTTAGAGCAATGCAAAAAACACCCCCGAAGAGATCTGACTAAATCATCACACTGTGGAAGCCATCAAAATGAATTGTCAGTTAATTTTTAGCAAAAGCTGATAAAACCAGGTTGACCCACCTCTATAGCTATTACTAATGATAAATTATTAAATAAAAGACTTGGTAATTCTTTGTAGTTTTATTTGGCAGTCTGGTGAATTTCCAATGCACCACACTGTGGCATAATCATGTGCCACAGTGTGATGAAATGCTGTTGTGTTGCCAAATAAACCCATGGAGGATTACCAAGTCTATCATTTCAGAAATGAATATCAACAATTTCCATCAAGTGAAGCCTGGATACAGAGAATTATTCAAAAATACAGTTTATTGATTCAAATGTTATTGAAGGCATAGATCACATTGAGCTTTAATCGCACAAATTAAATATTATATAAATATTTCGATATTTGCATTATTTATACCATGGTATAATAGATAAACTGAATGTTCTTAGGCATCTCTTGGTGATGCCACTACATATTGGGTAAAATAAACACCATTTCCTTCGTAGAAATTACAATGCAATAATTATGCAGTAATTACATTGTCACAATGTAATATACATAGTGACAATATACATGGGTCACATGGTGATGAATTTTAGAACTAGATTGAAAGAACTCCTTTGTGCTCTTTTAACTGACCAAACTGACAAGTCTCACTTTGTGAGACACTAATTAGACTCTGGTAATCACAGTATTTTTAGGCCATTCCTCTCCTCGCTTCAAAAAAAGGAAAAATTTTAATCCATGACAAGAATTTTAACCCTTTTACTGCCAGTGGGCCATTATATCGGCCCTCCATGGTTGTGTGAAAACTGCCAAGGGCCGATATTATTGGCCAACCTACATAACATATTTGTAATATTATATTTCCCTCATTTCAGAGACAGCAAGAATTATTTTTTCATCCTCATAAAAATGGAAAAATATCATCAACATTGAGAAAAATACATAATTTATGTATTAAAATTAAGTTCTTCAAATATACCTAAAATTCATAATCTTACGATATTCACGGAAATGCGCTTGGCAGTTTTCACACAGTCTTAAGGGGGCTGGCAGTAAAAGGGTTAAATTGTCAAATAACAATCTCTTCCTCTTCCTGGATTTACCACTCCGCTTAAACTCACCCTCATTCCACCAATCACCTCCTCTTCCCTATGCTGACCAGCCCTACCTCCAATTGTCCGCAACTTCTGATCCCCCTCCCTCCTGCTCTCGCCCTCTTTACTCTTACTATCCCTGCCCCCACATATATAAGGATCTATTTTAAATAATGTCCAAGTGTACCTGAGGATGCCATAAGTGGTGAAATCAATACCTAGTACAACATTCTATACATTGTGGACCTTTACGAAGTAATTGATGTTTGTTTTACCCAAAGGAACTATGGAAATAAATTCCTAAAAATTACAACTTGTCAAGCCAAAACTCATTAATATCTTCATCAGTTTTGTTGAGGAAAGTTTCTAACTTTTTATTGAAACTGCTAATTGGAAACTCATTTAGGTGATGTGGAAGACAGTTAAAGATTTTTAAATGGAATACTAAGGACAAAAATTAAGGATTTTTAACTATTCATTAACATCGTTCTTTGATTTATACTGAGTTCTGATGCATAGCATTTCTAGAGATATATTAAGTGTTTCTTGTCAAATGAAGAGCAATGAAAAATATGCAAACTTGGCAATGTTATAATGTTTAGATCCTGACAAATGGGGTTTTCAGGTATTCTGACAGAAACCAACTTTATGTATGGGCTAATTTTGTTTACTTTTATTTTGTTGGTAGAAAATATTATAACAAGTAAAATATGGAAAATTCATGGGTGCAAAACCATCCCACTATACCCATTAGTCGTTCTTGATTCATAGCATGTTAAAAGGGTTCTAACATTAATTACTAATGGATTACAGGTTTTTTTTACTTTCCCCTAGACGCCTGAAATCCTTTCTACGCCACTGCTTTGAGGGGTGCATGCATCACGGTATTTCGAGAGGCGCTGTATTTGTTGTTATTTAGGTGAGCGCATTTTATCTCTTATTCCTCAATTTTCTTGGGACGTAGGTGGTCCTATCTGATTGTTGATATAAATGGATGACAATCGATGTAACATTAAAAAAGGATTTTTAAATTTACAGCCGGTTCATGGTCAAAGAATGTGCGGTTACATACCGTATCTGACGATAACTACCTTTTCACTAGACGGCAGTCAGTCTGTGCCATCTGTGCAGTACAATGAAAAGTGAGAAATCTACTATGGCAAGGAGTATATTTATATCACAGACGTCAGAAACTCAGTATGAAAGAAAAGAAAGTTAAGAAATGCCGTCTTCAAATTTAAATTGATATTAAGGAATATGATGATACTCCTCTTCCTTACTCGCCAAATTGCCTCCTATCATGGCAGGTTAAGACGGCTCGTATGCAAATGATTCGACGATATTTTTCCCGTAACCTCTCTTTTACACTCCTCTCGACGTGCTTGGTTTCATACTATTCCGATTCTTCTTCACTATGGTACTTCAGACATAACTTAAGGTAATTTCATACCTGACTTTTCCTTTGCCAGAAGCTCAAGCTTCAGTGCAATCTCTTTCAAAATCACTTCTCTCAGTTCCTTCTTTTCTTCTTTTGTCAGATTTTTTTCCAAAACATTCCAGAAACCTTCATTTTCTTTAATAAGAGTAAATATTAATTCATCTTCACTTTTGATGCATGAGCTTTCTAATTCATTGATTTTTTCGGATAGAAAAAGCTCAAAAATATATGGTGGGTAACTCGCCTGAAAAAAATAATAGCTATTTAAATGTTAGAAGTCGAAATTTATCACGGGGAATTCCGATTATTTACTTTAATGTATCCATCCGATGATATGAAATCCACATTTTTAGAAAGCTCCTTTTTACATGGAACGCAGACTATGACAGTAGCATCGGTCTGTCTCCAGGTATAGTCCTTCACTATTATTGGCATATTTAGCCCCTTATTTGAGGTTGGTTAATAAAAATGGTAATTCAAACACCTGTGTGCCTCAGGATAAAGTTTCGAAAAGGGTATTTCGAATGCTAGGGCGGGTAGTTATGAACAATAAACAAAAACCACTTTACAAAGCGATATACCGCAATGCAACCACCGAAATGAAGCTGGGAACTGTTTCAACAAAACGCGCCATGGCCGGTTTCCATGGATACGGCGGGAAATATAAAAGCTACCTTTCGTAAGCGAAAAAGTTCGATCGTTTATCTGCGTTACAAACGGCGAGTCTAAAATAAAAATTATTCCATCCATCAATCTGTATGTTTTCTTTGATTTTTAGTATTTTATGACCACGTTCAGCCATAGAGCCGCGTTTAAAATTGAAATGTTTGATAGTTTTGTGATCGTACATAGTAACGTGATCTCTGTCTGAATGTCAGTTCTTAAGATTTATTCGGATTTCAAATATGTCAGATTTAATTCTCGCCAAGGCTATCCTGCAGCAAGGGAGTACTGAAACTAAACTTAATGTGTATGCATGCAAATAACTTTCAATTATATAGTCGAATATTATTTTTTCTAGAGCGGTTGCAAACATTCATTGGTCGAGGACATAATTTTTTTGCGAGATTTTAGTGTGGTATTTTTTCTACTTAACACTCTATTTGCGAATGTATTTCACTGAATTATAGGTATATAGTACAAGTATTTAAGTTTCGACTTCATTTGCTACATTTAAACAGAAAATAAATTTTGTTGACATCCTTCAGTGATAAAATAATTTTGTCTGAAGTATACTTACCCTATCTTTGATATTTTTTTTTGGGAAATATAAGTTACTGTCTCATGATGATTTACAAGTTTAGTTTTCTTAGTGCTTTTGTTATAACCAACTTCAACCTTGTGTTTAACTAACTTGTATATAATATTTACTGATTAATGGTGAAAGTTCAGAGGTATAGGACAATTTTTTGATTTACTTTAAATAGATTTCAATAATTCAGCCAAGAATATTGAATGATTTTTTTCCTTATAGAGAAACAAAAGAGGAATATTAAATGAAAGGCAGAATTCTTAGGCATAAAATAGTAGGTATATCAATTATCAAGGTACATGCTCGGTGTGTTCAGAAGTGATTTTTTTTTAACAAATACGAACTTTTGCTGACGTATACCCCATATCGCTGTAGAATATATCAAACCTGCCGCATGAACGATGGTGAATTTCACCCAATATCACTGCAAAAAAGTTATAACACAATTGCTAAATGTTAACTGTTAAGTTATCATACCTAATTTGTGAATGCATAGGACTCTTGCTCATCTGAGATGTTTAACTTTTCTAGGCATTAGCAAATAGAAAAACCATTTGTAAGATTCCTCAAAATTTTATTGTAACACCGACCTAGTTTTCGATTGTATACCAATCATCTTCAAGGTCTTGAATATGGTCTTATACAATCGAAAACTAGGTCGGTGATACAATAAAATTTGCGGAATCTTGCAAAGTGGTTTTTCTATTTGCTACTATCATGTGGTTCCACCAAGTCAAGCCTGAGGACTTCCTTTTTATTTTCTAGGTATGATCACCTCACTGCACTCATTCATAAAATTCTTGTTGAGCAACCTCCCAATGCAGTAGATTATATAGAAGAGTATAGCAGGCAGTTGAAAGTAGAGCATTTCCAGCAACAAGATGTATTCCGAGATGAATACCAACCTCCTCTTGATCTTGATTTTGCTGAGAAATTATCTAAACTGCTGCAAACTGTGAGTCTGTTGGTAGTAGTAGTAGTTGATGGCTGAGGTCATTCTGTCTGTTTCCTCAGTACAAAGTGATACAGGAGACATATGGACTATTTCAAATTTTCCAATTGTTAGGAGGCTAATTATTTTATTCACTTGAACTTTCCCTTAAGCCTCGCTCAACAGAACCAAAAGAAGAAGCTGATGAAGAGGAGGACACTGAACCACCCTTGCCTAATCTTACAGAAAACTTTTATTATTTTGAACAAATGGGTGTAACCCTTCCAAAACATGAAATATTTTGCCTTGGACTCTCAATCAAAACCTTATCAGAGAAATTGAATGAATTTGAAAAAATCAGGTAACAAGTAATTTTTAAGCCAATTCATTTATTCCAGTCCTGTTCTTTAGATAGAAACTTAGGAATCAGCTAAACACTAGCTAGCTATAACATCTAATGAGAATATATTGTATCACTAAATTATCCATTTTTCATCCAATTTTGGATCCAATCCATATCCAAAGTTTTTACCTGTACTACTTAACACTTTTACTGCCAGTGGGCGAATCTATTGGCTCTCTCTGGGGGTGTATAAACTGCCAGTGAGCTGATCTCTTATCTGACATACATAGTTATATTACATCATTACATATTTGTAAGTTTTTATTTCTTTCAAATGAGGGAAAGCACAAATGATTAAAATAAATTGTCAACATTGAGCTAATTTCCCATTCACCATTAATTTTATTATGTACTGAAAGTAACCTGAATTAATAATTTCACAAATCCCTTGCAATGTGCTTGGTAGTATTTGCCCTGTCTAACTGTGAGGGGCTGGCAGTAAAAGGGCTAAACATAAATTGAATATGTATCACTGAAAATGGCTGCATCTTAACTATGGGCCAGTTTTCTGTGACATGAAAAGATAATTTGCTCATCTCTTTCATTTTATAATAATTGCCTGATAAGCAATTATGTATATACACATCTCTATTCAATCCTTAGTATAGTCTACATAATAATTAGAGAAATAAATGAGATACAAAATCTTCAGGTACCACCTATGCATTTAAGAGATGACCTACATTTCTCCTTTGTAGCTCATGATGATTGTAGACTATTGCAAGAGTATGCATAAGTTTATTTCATAATATTATCTCCAAAAGATTTTCACATGCGAGTATAGTTACATGATACCTACTGGAATAAATCTCTCTTGTATACACAACATGAAACCATTACAACACATTAGGTAGGTAGCTATAATTACTTCTTGATAATACCATGTAAGTAATCCCCATTGCAGCATAACAGGTCACATTATTGTGCATGCTCTAGCCTTATTTTTAGTACATAGGTACTGATACTCATTTGGGAATCATATACGCATTAATATCTTTTTGAGCTCATTTAATACCAACTATTAACTTTCAAAACTTCCCTTATTTTAGGTATTGGGGAAAAATATTTGGAACAGAAAAGAATTACCACATTCTGGAAGTAAAGTTTTCAGAGGAAGCATTTGAAGAGGAAGAAGAAGAGGAAAAGGAGGAGGAAAAAGAAGAAACAGTTATCGAGGAAAACACAGAAAATGATGAGACAATTGAGCCAGTTGAATCTGAAATGGATACTAGACCTGACATATCAAATATTGAAAGAATAGGAATTTTTGCCAAAGTCAAAGTACCACCATTTCCTAAAGTGCCTGAAATAAAAACTGTCGAGATAAAAAAAGAGAATCCAGGATCAGGTCTCAATGCTAAGGTTTGATTTTTAAACCTTAATTTGGTCCTCCTTAATTTCTTTTGATAATAGCTTTTTAACACTCAATATACCTTTATGGAAGGATATTCTTACATTAAGGACAGCAGTCAGTGGTTACATATAAGCATGGACATGTGTTTTTTAAAGATAGATATTGCACTTTCAACCTCTAAAATACTCAATTGTGTGTTTCTTAAATGGCAGTCTTGAAAAAATGTATTACACACAGTAAAAATAATTGTAATACAAATCACGTAATTTATATTGCTAACAATCATCTAGTTCAATATATAATAATATCGATATTCCAGGTTTACTATGTATGTAATGATCCCACTCAAGAATGGATCAAGCTTCCAGATGTGACACCAGCTCAAATTAAAGGTGCCAGGCAAATAAAAGTAGCCTTAACTGGAAATTTGGATACAGAGGTACGCAATAATGAAAATTTTCTATGTCATTTTCTATAGCGCTCAATTTACAGTTCTTATACCTTTATCCAACCACATACCTAAATTTCCTGTAATACCGTGTTTGCATATCTGACTGAACTGAATACTGGTTAAAGATGCACATAGTAACAAAACCTCTGGATTACTCCAATTCAATAATACATTATTTTCAAAATTAAAGGGGAAAATTTGTATGTTAGGCAGGCTATTATGGAAAGTTTAACATCTCTCAGAGAATGAATTCTATCATTACAGGTGGTAACATTTCCGCCATTTCCAGGCAATGAAATGAACTACCTTAGAGCACAAATAGCTCGTATTTCAGCTAGTACACAAATCTCTCCCTTGGACTACTATGCCTTCGATGAAGATGAAGACTATGAGGATGAAAATGGTAATGCAATATGTAATGAGATAAAGCTGTGGTGTAATGGCACATTGATTTCCAGATTAATTGCTGTAGTGTTGAAATAATGCACAGTTAGTTACACTAAATTTTATGACTCAACCAATTTTTCATTGTTATGGTTCATTAGAAAGGTCACAATTAATGAAAAATGAAGAATATGAACCTGTGCCACTTACTGATCTCATTGATCCTTCTATGGCATTTTGGGTTCATCATGGTCAGCATATTCTCCAGCAAGGTCGTACACAATGGTGGAATCCCAAGGAAGATGCTGAGGACGAGGTATGCCAGTTTATATTTAACACTTGCTCTTAGAAGAATTACACTGGTTAACCAGAATAATGAGATCAGGCAAGGATGCTTAAGCAAGTTTTTCAAGATTCAAGAGTCTAGAAGAGCTCTTTAACACATTCACTGCAGAGGGCACCAATTAGCCTAAATCACCAAATCACCTCTGTCTTATGTGGGAGTGGTGTGTTGCCATTGCTATGCACACCAACTAAGCACAGAGTTGCCATTCCGCAGGGGACAAATTCAATCCACAATAAATGTGTAAAGGAACATATTTAGTTCAAAACTATCAATGTACAAGTACAATTACTGTCAAGTGCGAGCACATTAAGACAGAGTACATCAATATGCACTCGAGTAGTTGAGCAATGTTACAATCTTATTATTGGAAACTGTTGAGAATTTAAGTTAGCTAATGGTGCCCTCATGCATAGAAACAAATGGTAGGTACATGTGTAATTTTACTCCTCTGCATCAATATTAAAAACTATAACAGAAATATATTACTCAACATTGGTCTTTTTACCCTTTCCTGCACAAGGCACTAATATTTCGGCTTCCTATATTACCCTTAAAATGCTCAGGGTTCCAAAGTATCAACTCAAGATAAAAATGTTTATCCTTCAAATATTGCTTCATACAAACAAATAAATATTAAATTGACCCATGCAAAAATTTTTATTAGACTAAAATATGTTTGCAATTTCTAACCTCCAGGTCAAATGTTAAACTTGCAAAAACTGTTTAAACAAAGACTGAATGTTTCAAGATTTAGCTGTGAGCTTACTCAGCTTCATATCTTCACTTGAAAGTTAGCACTCCTTGTGAAAATCTTGGGCTAGTGGAAAAAGTGGTGCTGGATATCATTTAACTAAAATTAAATGAAATGGTATCATGGATGTAGTGGATTTAATGTCCCCAATAATTCAAAACCAGTGAATTATACCATTTCAGGAAGAATCAGAGGAATCAGAAGAAGAAGAAGAGGAGGAGGAAGAGCCAGAAGTTGGGCCTCCACTCCTGACTCCACTGTCTGAAGACACCACAACAGAGTTCATAACTCCATGGAGTGCAATGCTTTCGTCAAAGATGGATAGCGACAATGCTTTTGCTGTCATTAAGTCAAACCTATGGCCAGGTGCTGTTGCATATTGTACTACTGGGTAGGTAGTCTGGAAATGATTCCATATGGAAGTCAATCATATGTGAATGAGTGTTGCTACCTCCATATCACTGACTTGAGTATCAGGCAAGACTCAGCTCATACAGAATTTATCTTGGCTGTTCCACCATAGAAAGTTGGCCCAAAAGCTTATGATTTATTTTACGATTATCTTCCAAGTTTTGTATTTTGATGCACACCAAACCATTCAGATTCTAGCTAACACAATGGCATGGAAAATATATTCTTTTACCATTCTCATTTTATTTGATCTAGAAATAAATTGGAGAGTAATCCTAAGACCCATTCTCTCCCGGTTGTCATTTACTTGATCTTGATTCCTGAAACAATTTATAAAAAAAACTTGGGAACCTGCATTTCATTCTGGGTTACTTTTATGATTCCAGCACCTCTCAAAAGTTTGAAAACTTGTACATAGGCTGGGGTCATAAGTATTCAGCCTATTCCTATAGCCCATCATCAATGCCATCCATTCAGTTTGAGTACATGGTAGGGCCAGAGGCCATGGAGGTGAATGACCCGACAACTGCAGAGGAGAGAGAAGTTTGGCTGGCCAAGGATAGGAGGAGGAGGAGGTCTGAGGAAGATGAGGATGAAGAAGAGGAGGGAGAGGGAGAAGGGGATGAAGATGAAGAAGATGAGGACGAGGATGAAGATGAGGATGATGAGTGACAGGAGTAACTGAACTCTTCTCGGAGACTATGGAGGTAGTATTATCATTCAGAGAATGCATGCCATTGTTTTTTCCAAATAATAAATGTCCCAAAACTAGAACTTGTGGGACGATGCTGCACAACTGCTATTGCACGAAAATGATTTAAAATAAGAATGTATTCTTTCTGTGAATATTGTTGCTCATATGTTTTCAACAAAACAGATTAAAACCAAATAATTAATGTTCCTTCAAACAGGCTACTTTTAAACACTCCATTATATATTTTTAGAAATAAGTTACACCTGTAAAACTTGTTGTTGCTGTCTAGAGAAATAAACACCAACTATAATCAATGAGTGTTCAATTACTCATGATTCAGTCATTGGAAGTCAGTTCCCTGAGAACTACTGTACTTTCAGGGAGTGTTTTTCCTCAAGTTCCCTGAAACCACAAGTTCAAAAAACTAACCACAAATAACTTTACCTTTATTTTTTGGCATAGATAAAAAATACAGATTGTCTGTCCTTTTCATGCGGCATTAATTTTCAAGGGTCAGGGTAGAAAAGTCTTTAACACACCAATTTTACTCAAAGGCATAGCATGGTGCATTTGAGTCCATGCTCAAGAAAAAGGGCCCCGGAAAAATGAGTTTTGCACCCTGAAGCTCAGGTAAATTGGGCATATTGAAAAAAATGCCTTCTGCTGCGCTAAAATAACACATTTTCAAAACATGAATAGTTATCGTAATAAAAATTATTAAGTTTATCAATTATGCATCTATTTCTCATTTTTTTCTTTTTCTATCACCTTGAGCCTACAGGGCCTCCTACTGGCCCAGTGTGTAGTCGTGCCATTGACACCATGCCACTGATTTCAATGAAATTGTGCCACATTTTTCAAGCTGACATTCATTGAAGGTAGAGGTCAATTTACACTGACATGGTACCTCCAAGTTAGATAAATTCAGGGAAAAAGATAAATTCCTTTCCCTGCCTGATTACGGTTTCTTAGGAAGACCTCTCATATCTTTCCAATGCATCATTACCATTACTATATGAGCTAATGAGATTCTCTCAGCAGTCACAGCTCTATGAGCATGAAATACCATAAAAAAGGGATATTTTAAAGACTACAGAATCACAAACTACTGGTCAATGTGCAAGCTACAGCAACAACGACCCTTCTGACAATGGGTGCAAGTAATTAACTGCATAAAAAAGGAATGACTGTAGTAATATCTCATTACAATAGCTTGTATAGTATTAATACAATGGTATATCATGGTAAATAAAATCTTTTTAGTAGTGGTTAGAGAGTACACCAATCAGCTTTCTAAGATATATAGCTAGTAGAAAATCTTGTCTAATAGCAGAATATATCGGATTGCAAAGATAATAATACACCAAAAATTATGAATAAAAGCAACAAGGTTCTCCGAAGATTGTAAGATTCGCATACAGAATAAGTAGGATGATAATGTGCTTACTTATCAGAAAATATTGGAATCATGAGACAAAATAATGACAGTAGAGCAACAGGAAACTGACCAAATTACATACTTACTTCTGACCATGGTATGGATAAATTTCAGCCTGAATACTAAGATCCTAACATCAATTGAAGCATAAATGGAGTTTGTGCATGGGATTGCTCTAAACTTTGTTATTACTCAGGCTTTATCTTAAGATTTATTGGTATGATACTCTCACCTTGATCATTTTTTAAAAGGATAATATTGGGATCTTAACATCCACATCTTGATTATTAAACACTTGTCTTCATAAATACGGAAATCATCATCATCGGTCAACAATCCTAGGATTGGTTTGACGCAGCCCTCCACTCGATTCTTCTATCGGCCAAAAATATGGAAATAGATGCCTTAAATCACATGCATAAAGTTCATTTAATCATAAATTCATTCATTAAAACTAAATGATACTGTCACAGAATAGTGCAGTGTTAATAAGGTTCTCACAAATCTAATGTTTTAGCACTGACTACACATGAAATAATTATCACTTTTCAGTTAAAAGGTGACAATATCTTTGAAAGAGATAAAGGTATAACCTTAAAACTTATGACTTACTCAAGTAAAAAACCATGATCTGCTGGACTGTGAAATTCTTTCAAAACAAAAGTGATAGCACAAGTTTTATAACACTGGTAGGGTACTGAAAGAATATAAGATAGACTGTCAGATGGAAAGTATGTTTAATAGTTAAAACCATTTGTATTGTAAAACAACAAGCAAACAATTCAAATGAAATACTGTATTCACAGCAAAGCATTTTATATAAAAATTATGGGATGCCAAGGGTGGAAGACTTCAGTTAAATTTCCATGAGAAATGTATTTACAGAGTTAATTTGTCCTTTCTTACAATGCTCAAATGTGTTTTTCATGGTATCAGGAGACAAAAAGAAACCTAAAACCAGTTCTGATAATATGTACAATGCTACAAGGTAGCATTTAAATGCTATAAACATAACTGTACCGATACTGATTTAGAATTTGTCCCGAGAATCACACTTCATTCATATTATATACAGCACATCATTTCCAAACTAATAAAATACAATGTCTAAGACATAAAAACTATTTGGTGGTACAGTGGTTACTGTATAGTTCACAAATGGCACCCTTTGACAGCATTATGCATATACACAAATGTATAAATATGTATTCTTGTACACATGTACCTCACTCAGTAATGACATCAGCTCAATACTGGCATTACAACATTCACGGTTTAATATTTTGAATAAAAAATATATGCGCTAAAAGTGCAAGAGCATATAGTAGAAATAACATTTCCTTTTAAAATTCATAAAATTTTCTTTAGGTCTATAACTATAACAATAAAACTGCAATAGTACATAATATTTATATAATTGTTACAATGGTATTGTTTAATGTTTGTAATAAATGTTTTGATTGTGAAAAATATGGTCAACATTTTATAAAGTATATGAAAAGCTTTCAATAAACATTAAAATGGATTAATTAGGTTACTTTGGAATTTTGTGCAAATGGAAATGGCATCAATGGTACAAGGCTTCATATAATTGATTTCTCTAAGGCACTTTTAAACTGTGCATTAAAACACAAAGTTGCATTTGTGCTTAATATTTCTGAAGACCATCTCTGCAACTAATTAGTTAAGCACACTATTCTTCAGAAAAACCACAGCTATACACGATTAAATACTCATCCGTGAGTATTGCTGCATTTCATCAACATCCATCAACCAACATGCAAAATTAATGGCTATTAACATGTACACATTCTTCTAAAAATATGTTCCATGCCGCCTACCAGGCTTTATAAACAGGGTAAATGAGGCACTGCTCAGGATGACTTGGAAACACACAATTCTAGTAGGTCTAAGCCCATCCTCCAGTCAGTTTGTGGAACATTTCCAAATTAAGAGACTGGTTTGCTTCCTTGGAGCGCATAGACAGGAAGATGTATCCACCAATGAACTCGTGAATGACTTTACAATCAGCAGACAGACAGCTGAAGATGATATTCTCCTCCTCAAACTGGACCATCATATGCTTCACTTCCCAATTCACATTCCATGCCTGCAAGTACAGAGTGAATATTATAACTATTCCAAACTGGATACATTTCTGTCAGCTTAGAATACTATAGGCTTGGACTCCATATTTTTTTCTTCTGCTGTACAACATACACCAGCATTAATTTTTGCAGAATCTAGCACTGATCCTCCATTGATCTAAAATTACTTTTTCATCTGCATTTTATGCACATAAAAATAATAATTCTATTAAATTGAATACATTGATATTTATTTTGCAATAAAAATTGCATACAGGAAAAACAACAAAGTTGCAACCGAGGTCAAAACTGAATTGCACCTATATATTGTGGAGTGGTGAATGTAACAAGGCATGATAAATTGAAATACAAAGAAAGGGATTACTCTTTGCAGGAATGAATACTAATCAGCAAAAAATTCAACACCACAAAAATATTAATGCATAAAAATCAACACTCATGGAAAGCATTAAAAAATGGACTTGATTATTATTCTTGCAAACCCTTCATATGTATCAGTGAAAAATATCCATGCTCTGATTGAATTCAAATAAGATCAGTTATGTAAAGGCTAAATGGTCAGAATGCCTACAAAGTCATACACAATAAGTAGTACTACTGGAAAAAGTTTCTTCAAGCAAAATGATTTAATAAATATGAGAGCTTTCTACAAAGAATTTACTTTTTCATTGCCTTTTTCTTCAGCTTAAATTAAGTGAGTAAAAGGTATGGGAGAACATGCAACTTTTAGACTGGTTTGACAGTATGTCCATCGGGAAAGCAAAGGTTAGGAAATAAAAATAGAAGTAAAATCAATAAATCATTAATTTCTCAATGACTTACAGTTATCTCCATTTATTTGCATGGCTACTGAAGTAAATCAACTTACTACATTAGCTTTGTTGTGCATTTTCAGCAAACTGTTGAGGTTTTTGCGACAAGTTTACTATTCTTGAATTTGTAAATCACTTACCTTCATTGTGTTGAACCTCCAAGTCTTTGTGTGGTCACCAGTTGCAATATCCATTCTCATAAGCCTATTGAAAGCAACACCAAGCAGTTCTTCTTTTCTGTGTCCCATGAACTTGACAACAAAGAGAGACACACCATAGTCGGGAAGAGACTGCCATGCCCGGATGAAATTCATTTTTGCTTCCGTCAGAGACAGAGACTTGACATTTCCATGAGCCTCGAGGATCCTCTGTATCAGCTGTGGATAAGAGAGAGAAAATGTTCTTAAAATTTATGCTCCCCTATTTCTAAAACGATCTTGAAAGGATACATAAGCAAACCATGAAATCTTTTAGAACAAATAAAAAAAAGACATTGATTAGTCACCTTCATTCAAACAAGCTTCAATGCACAAAAAAGACTCTATAAAACTATTTTTGAAACATCAACAATTAAGAGAGAATAAATTTTCCGATAGGAAACATATCCTATAACTTAAAAATGGAAAAATTGTATAGTAAAACTTAGGAGACCAAATACAGGTCTGGGACTTTTTATTCATCTCACCTAGATTTTTCTTAAGGGATATTTACATATTTATTTAGTATCGTTCTCATAACAATCCTTACCACCATTTCCCTATGATAGCTAAACACACAATAATTTTAAAAGAAGTGACATGCAGTATAATTAAATAGCCCGGGGCATCAGAACTATTTTTGCTGGAGCGGGCCAACATTGATAAGGGCCCAGCTCCTAAGAAGAAGGCCTGCATTTTTTTGCAGATAGGAGGGGGTAGACACTAGAATTTCGCTAAAAGAGCATATGAAGGTCCAAAAGGGCCTGCTTTGCCTGAAAGGGTCTGCTTTGCCTGAAAGGGCCTGGGATAACACTTCATTCATTTTATTTAAGGTACTGAGCAAAAGACTAATGAATATATAACTATGTAATAATTACACGAAAATTTACTACAAAAGTTATGGAGACATGAGAGAATTTTGGCCTTTCGATTCCTCGACCTAAGATTTGAGTAACATGTTTAAATATGTATTTACATCATGCAATTATGCACTTCAAGCACACATGCGACACATCAAATTAAAATCAAGTTGCAGAGGTATCAGGCCCAGAAGTATGGACACACAAATGGAGGATATGGCAAACATTTCCAACCATTATTTAATCATCTTTCAAAGTTCTAGGCTTAAAAATATCAAAAAAGTTGAATTTACACAGAGATAACTTTCTAGAGGTGAATTTTTCCAAATACATAGGTACATACATGGGATTAAAAAAACAGCAAGAATATTAAAAAATTAAAGTAGCAAGCCGATTGAACTAATTTTGAAACACTGACTTTGAAAAAGGCCAACTAAATGGTATTCATTTTAATAGCTATAATCCAGGTCTGAATTTAGATATATTTGTGATTATTTATAAAGAAAAGAAATGGGAAATATGGTTATAAAATTCTACTGTTAGAAATTAAATGATCATCTCAAAAGTAGAAAAAGGAAAAATACTCCAATGACTATTGAAATTATGCACTACACATCTACAAATAGTAAATAATGCTTAATTATTTGAGCTCAAAAGTGCACAGTCAATAAGTTATCAGCTGAAGAGGACTGCCACTATGTATTAAAAAATGCATCTTTGTACTGCATCCTATACCCCATTTCTTAAGTGTAGTTTTGTTCTTTCCTTTAAATGGAGTCCACTGGTGGTAATTTAGAGACTTCACTCTTTTTGTGACATTCAAGTGGTCATGTGCTTGCTACCACAAATCTAGTTCCTTCCTTTTGACACTTATTCAGGGTAACTTTGGTGAGAGTCACAAAGAGTGTATGCATGATGTTAAATCCCTAGAGTAAGATAAACTTCTCTGTAAACCTAGTGTGCTACAAGAATTTTCAAACATTTTCTTTTCAAAGTTCCCAAAAACTCCATAAAGGTACTTTAAATAGATGGTTAGCATGGATTTGGTATGATATTTTAAGGTTGTCTCTGGTGACGAATCATGTTTCCATAAATAACCATGTTTACCTTGTGTCTGAAGGACCATAAGCCATAATAAATTGAATGGGCCCACTCCACGTGAAGTTTTGGCCATTAAGTTAAGTGAATCTTTTCTATAGTTTGCCACAGACAAGAAATTGATCTTTCTCATAAACTGCCACCAACTGCATAAACATAGTACACTTATGCATTTGGTTTTATATTTATATCCTTTGTTCAAATGTAGCGAAAAAATTAAGAGGTCATTAGATAAATTTTTATCAGTTTCTATCCCGTAATTGTGGTTGGTGCATGCATTACTAACATGTTTTCATTAGTGAGTTTAAATATGCAACTTAGTGCATGTAGTTAGATGATGATTATGATGATGTAGTGCATGATTGGTGATGAATCATCTTCTGCTGCAAACCTTATAGGTGGATGGCAATGTAGATGTAAATGAGAATTTCCTAATATTTTTCTGTTAACCAAGATTCACCCGAGCAAAAAGCTACACACAAAATTTGAGGACGTCTTCACTTGTTATCAACTACTGAAAAACATATTTGAGTGAAAACCTTCTGCTGACTATGATTGAATTCATTGTGCCCTGCATTGCAATTAAACTCTTATTCCTACTATCTTGGGATTATTCATGCAAACTATATTTGTTTCTGACATACCCACTTATTATAGAAGGCAGAGTCACAAGAATTCACTATTTTCATTAAATATTCAAAAGATTCCAGGATCACTAATGATTAACCATCAAAAGTAGGCCAGGCAAACAACAAATTTAGAATAGCACATAGCAGTTCACATACATGAGCAACTACTCAATGGTGGGATGAGAGTACATTAACAGAGAGATCTTCAGAGATGCCATCATTGAGAGATAATGTAATGCCTGGGAAAAATTTTATAATCTAAAGAACAATACTGATGAAAAGGTGGATATTCATGGAAAAAACTCAAAAGAGCATCTGTAGACATATGGGGCAAAGAGGAATCACAATGGACAATGGAATGGACAATCCAGGTATCTAGGACAATGGAAATAATATTAGACACAACTTGCAATTACTGGGGAGCATACAACACATACTCCCCATACTCCCAAAAATTAATCAGTATCATTGATATTTTGTGGTGTCCATTAAAAAATAGGGCTAAAATTATTTCATTCTTGCTGGAACAAAAATTAGAGCTTTGACAATGTGTACTAATGAAGATAGCATAGCACTGACCACAATCATGCTTGTCTAACCTATGCTCTTGCTCCTAATGAGAACACATTGGGTACTATGGACACATAAATGAACGTGAAACAATGAATGCATGTCCACAGAAATTTTCTTCATGCATCAGATAAAAACATGGATAAAAATGCAGGAAAAGTTGGTGCACACATCGCTGACGTCTAGTGCTGTTCTAATAGGGGAAAAAACATGTGGAGAAAGGTTAGTTACCAATTCTTTATCAGCTGGACAGCAACCTCTACAATTCTGCAAGAAAAAGACCAACATTTAAATAAAAAGAACATTACTACCATAAATAAGGCCACACAAAAGAAATGCAACAGAAATTAAATATTCTGTTGTAAAACCTGGATGGAGTGTACACATTTCATAGAACAATTATAATGGAACAAACTAGATACTTGAAATGAGAAGTTGTGGTTCCCCTGTGAAACCACATTTCTATTAGCTGAAAAAGTTTCTAATTGATAAAAAGAAGTAAAACCATTCACTTTTTTAACATGCTATCAAAGGTACAGACATTCCTCACCTTACACAACTATTCTACTACCTATACGAAGCATAATTGAGCTTTCTGAGACTTAAACCTAGCAGAAAGCCTAAAACTATTTTGGTGCCACCAGCTTAAAAACAGACTGCATCTCAAATTCTTTCACAAATTACCCATTATTTGGAAGATTTGGATATGATATTAAGCCCATTTCTTGATCAAAATATTGGAAAATATCTACACAAAAGATATAAGGAATAGGATTTTGACAAGGTGTCAAACAGCATAATACTTTCGGCTAGCCAGCCTTCAATGCATCAAGTAAGCTGCGGAGTAATAAAAACAGGCATCTGCCAATCATTAGAACATCATTGAAGACATAACTGGATCTTTGTAGAACGATATGCCATGAATCACCTCCATACAGCTTTAATGATTTCAGAGATCACAATGATTAAGCATGCTGAAAATAGATTATAACACTAGTGGATACACGATGACATACGATAATATTATGCATGGAGTATGTTGAGATTTTATGATTCAAGATGCATAAAACACGATAATGATGCATATAATCTTCATTCCCTGAATTCTTAAAATGGCATGCATTGGTTTGACATTTTAAAAATTAATATTTTGAGTCAAACCCCACATCATTTTAAACTGTGTAAGATGAGGTTTGTCTGGGTAGCTATTAAATCACATATAGCCCAAAAGTAATTAGAGCAGCAATGGTGAATTGAGGCAACAAAACTAGTTATTGCACAAAATCAATCTTCCTATAGTTCTAGCCAGCCAGGTTAATTCCATTTTAATGTTTTGAGGAAAAACAGAATTCTTAATACTGCAAAGTACCATCTTACCTTTCCCTTAAGCTTCCTGAGGAACCTTGGGGCTATGTAATCCTCTGGATTAATGTCAAGTGAGCTGGGACTGATGGCCGGAGTAGGGGCAGGACGCTGCATTTGCAAGAATGCCATGATTGACTTAACTTCCGCCTCGTACGAGCTGTCAGCAAGGGAACGTCCTTTGGCTCCAAGTCGACAGGCAGCCATCCACTTCGCATACTGCTCCTCCTTTTTGGGGCAGAGAGAGAAAAGGTTCAGAAATATGGAATGAATGTTAGAGTTCTGGACAGTAAAGAATGCAACAGCTGCACACAAAAGGATATTCATCTACCACCAAATGCAAAACTATTACTCTACAAATAAGCAAACATGAAGTGAAGAAGAGCTACACATTCACGAATATCATATACATTTGATTTTAATTGAAGCCCCTATTTCTAAATGAAAATTTTTACTTTTTACATACCACCTGTACAGTTCAATCACAGCATAGTTAATATTTTTACAAAATTTAATGGAAAAAACTAACTTAAATTTGTTCCTTTGAAGAAATACAGATACAAGATACACAATATATGTACAACTATAAAAATCATTTGAAGATGAAAATTTATGGCTGCTGGGTTAACTTAAGTGAATTAATGAAGCACGAGGAAAATTGACACAAAGAAAAGTAACTTGTTCATTGGATAAGTTATTGAAAATCCACTGTTCAACATTGCAAGTTACACTTCCATCTTTTTAACACATTGCAAAGAGATAAAATAATCTTAATTGAACAGGAAAAATTAAGTAACAAAACACTAAAGTTTGAGATAAACAACTTTGAAGCCACTTACAGAATCACATCTGATCCACATTTCTGACATTCCCTCTGAGCTTGGAACTTCTAACTTGATTCCAAACTTCCGACTGGCCAAGTTCACTTCTGGTGTGACTTCGCAACCCCTGAGGTTTATTGTATGTGCAGCCGAAGCACCCTTCATTGCATCTTCTTTCGTCTTGTAGAGGCTTAGGTGAAGATCACGGCAAGTGAACCAGAACCTCTTGAATGCCTTGAGAGTGAATCTCTTGGGTCTGAAGTGGAAACACAAATAACAATTATTTTATTTACTACAAATAAATAGGCCATCTACGAACAATACAATTAGAAATTCAAAGATTAGCAAATACAATTTCAAATTCACAATGTTAGTCTAGTCTGAACAGATATATAAAGTCAGAGGATTTTTATTACAACCCCAAACAAAGATGCACTTAAAGAACCAATTGTAAATATGTATTTAAGGTTTAAAAATAAAAAAGTACATTTTTATGTTAAAGTAAAGCAAACTATCCCTAAAAAATACTTTAAATGTTCATAGCAAGATAGAATTTAAGAAAAGTGCTCTACATTGACCCTGCAATTATGCTATATGCTTACAGTAATTATTCTTACAGCTTTCCACATTCCATTAAAATAACTTCAAATCCTACATGTATACACAATTATGTAATGGGATGGGTCTCATAATACATGAATGAAGGGGTAACGACTCTCAGAGTATTTTGAGCCTGGGAACTCTGATTTTTGAGGCTTTCAAATGGAGATCTTTTGTGGTGACTTTGTTATAAAACTGGTATAATAGACCTTTTCAAGCACAATAAGTGAATAATAAATAACTCAGATATGAAAAGGATACAAATGCTTGTTCCAAATCTAGTGAAAGACAAAAATCCTAGCCAAAAGGGGTATTAAGAGATGAAAAAAACTAATTAAGGAAGGAAATATGACTGAAGTTCTAAAGTTGCCAGGGATGATGATACTGACCTTCTGACAACACTGCAATGGGCAATGGCCAATTATTGCCATTATTTGCCCTCAATTTAGTACATAGTGATATAAAAGCAACTGTGAATTTGTGCTTCAAAAACCTTTGCCACACAACTGATAGTGATTTGATATTTGGGAATAAAAAATAGATTCAAAAGTCACAAATTTATAACCTTTTCCAGCTGTAACTGTGTTATAGGCTTGTGAATTTACCACACCAGTGAGCATAGCTCACCACAATCATTCAGTTAGCATATGACAACATACATAGTCTCACAAGGGGAGTGTCCGAGTTCCGGGTCTAGGATTTTCACGAAATTTGCCAGGCAGGTAGTCCTTGATTAGTTATTTACGAATCACCCCCCATATAGGGTTATATATCCAGAAACTTCGTCAAAAAACGAGTTTGAAATATTTGATTGCAAATATAAAGCTAATAATTGGTTGTGTTTAACCAGTGCAGTTTAGGTTAGGGGTAAAGTACTCGCTTCACAATGTCGACGTCCCAAGTTCGGGACTCTTCTTATTCAATTTTTTTTTTCATCGCAATTTCGTCGTACGACTTTCCCTGGATTTACATATTTTTAATCTGTTTACCCGAGTTTCATTTTAACTATTTTACGTACTAATTACGTAATTTGCTAAATTTGCTAAAATTACATAATTAGTACGTAAAATAGTTAGTTACGTTATTTACCTAAATCACGTAATTAGTACGTGGCGGAAATACTTCCGCATGCCCTGTCTTTTTTTGTGTATGAAATTAACGGAAGAGCATGAAGTGTGATCGTACCGAATCTACCGAATCGTATCTGCCGAAATGTTCGGGTGGGATAGAATTTCGAACCAGGGACGTCGCTTGGAAATTGATAAAAAAACCAGCGGTAACAAATAATTTTGAAAAATTAATGTATTGCATATTTTCAGGAGCATGTTAGAATTACCCAAACATTTCGGTAGATACTTACAATCATATGATTGTAGAGCTTAAGTTCTTTTTTCTCTTGCGATTAGTTTTTCCAAAAAAGCACAGTGCTGGAAAATCGCGGCACCTGGCAAATTAGAGCAAATGTTGTACGTGCGTCGGGACTGCGTGGCCAAAGATACGGTAATTATAAATCACGATCACACTTCATGCTATTCCGTTAATGTCATACACAAAAAACGACAGGGCATGCGGAAGTATTTCCGCCACGTACTAATTATGTGATTTAGGTAAATAACGTAACTAACTATTTTACGTACTAATTATGTAATTTTAGCAAATTTAGCAAATTACGTAATTAGTACATAAAATAGTTAAAATGCAACTCGGGTAAACAGATTAAAAATATTTAAAACCAGGGAAAGTCGTACGACGAAATTGCGATGAAAAAAAAAAATTGAATAAGAAGAGTCTCAAACTTGGGACGTCGACATTGTGAAGCGAGTACTTTACCCCTAACCCAAACTGCACTGGTTAAACAAGACCAATTATTAGCTTTATATTTGCAATCAAATATTTCAAACTCGTTTTTTGACGAAGTTTCTGGATATATAACCCTATATGGGGGGTGATTCGTAAATAACTAATCAAGGACTACCTGCCTGGCAAATTTCGTGAAAATCCTAGACCCGGAACTCGGACACTCCCCTTGTCAGATGAGTGTAATCCATAATGTCAAGTATGACACTGAGGCAAGTGATACCCACATATTTTCACCTACTATTTCTGCCATTCTATCACTAATTAAACTAGAGTGTCCCTAATGAATGTAAAACCTTAACCCATTGAACTCGGATTTTTTCAGCCTTGATTCCAGTAGCCCACTTGGAATTCAATTTAAGAAAAATTTAAATTCCCCTTAATCGAGTGTCACTTGACACCTTAGTGGAAAAGGTTAAACAAGATTAAAAGGAAGTTGAGGGGCACTTACTTTAAAAAGCGCAGGTAATCGTACAGCTCTGGAACCTGCATTATATCCCCAGGCTCTCCCATTGAAGTTGTAATGTGGGAACCTTCGAGTGTAACTTGCAAATCAGTAAGTGCAGCATCTATTTCATCATCATCATCGGCACCTATTCCCGAAGAACCTGATTCATCCAAAGGCAGTGGCTGTGGAACTCCAGCTTGGAGAGTGACCTGAACCTGTTGAAATACAATAGAATGAATCTCTACTTCAATGAATGAGCTATTGATGGGGATGGAATGATGTCTCACACACAAAAACTGATTTCAAAGAAAAGAAAGAAAAGCAAAATTTTAATTAAAGATAAAATTCCCAATACTAGAAAAAGACAAAACTTAAGATAGAATGATGATAATTGACAAAATTCTTTTTGAGCTAACGAAAAAGTAATTTATTGAGTCAAAGAGCACACTATTCTGAAATCATTTAATGTAAAAATTAAATTTCTTTGATCATATCAATTAAACCTGACACTGTTTAATTCATGATAATGAAAGTTTGACACCATCTCAAGGATTGCACAACATGGACTTCATGAATTTTGTATCCTTTGAGGAAATATTACTGGCTCTTTACTTGAGGGGCTTAATCAGGAGCTACATGTCATTAAATCAGAATATCAAAAACATCAGCAGAAGCTTGAAGAGACTGAGGAGAGTAGAAGTACATGTGACAAACCTGGAGTGCTGCAAACATGAGCATCTCCTCTTCAGTGCAATCGATTTCTTCATTCAGGAGCTGCCATTTTGACTGCTCATATATCTGGTTGATCCTCACAGCATCATATTTGGGGTTGAGGTCATAGAAGCAATAAAACTTGAAGCGAAGGCAAAGTGTATCGAATTCCCTTACACCTTGTTCCATGATCGACAAGGAAGAATCCAACCAGCTATAGAGAAAAAAAATCACAATGACATACTATCTCAACAATGTCTACATGAATAATATTAAAACATAACATCATAAAATACAGGGCCAAATAATTATGTTTCTCCCCATTCCACTTTGTAGCATGAGAGCTAAACAGTCACTTGTTTTTTAACAATTAAACTTTTCTTAAAGATTCACTTAAAACAAGACAACTATTTCATCAAGTCTCATAAGAGTTGTTGAATGATAAATTACTTTCATAACTTTCTATGGCATTCAAAAGCATGTAATGTTATTTTATTATTACATGGGTGTTTTCAAGTCTGTTTCCACACTAATATGTGCTTCACTAAAAGGTATAAGGATAGGAATGGAAGGGATCTTGGAAGTAGATCTCTGATTTTATAATCATAATTTTAGGACTTACATACTTAACTATTACATATCACCAGTTTAACATTTAGATGGATCAATTCAGCAGAAAAAAACTTGTATCATGATGTATAAAACAATTTGGAGCAAAAATCTGATGCACTTTAAAGAATACAGAGGTTGTTCATGGCTTCCACTGATTGACCTCTTAATTTAATAGGATCTTAGATGTTCAAGCAAGATTTGTCACATCTATGAACTGTTTATCAATTGCAGAAATCTTATGACCTTTTCAAGTAGAGGCTAGGTTAATATCCAATTGTATGAAAGTTCTATAACCTCTCATTTTATGTATACCAATACATAGAACATATAGGCCTGGTGAGATTTTTTGAAATTGTCTTACTTATACAATGCATCATGCCATCACAACTATACCTAGTAGTTCCAAAAACATTTCCTTAGTTATTATATGCAAGCAATCCCTTCATAATGATACACTGCTATGTCAAAAACAAGACAATAATAATAATAATTTCTCTAATGATCACAGGTGCCCCCAATTACGATCATTTTACTACATATATATATGGACAACACATTTAAAAACACCCATGCCCTGGACAGGTGAGTTTTATCCATGCGGGACTCGAACCCGCGACCTTCGGAATGGCAGGCGAGGACTTAGCCACGCCACCACCGAGGCTGGCCATAGACATAGGTGATCCCAACTGAGTTCAATAGTGGAGATAGTGGACAGGTTTCCACTGCAGAGGGTAAGAATCTGTAACTCACGCAACATTGAGCCGTGCCCTTTCCACCAGTGACTTTGGCCTCAGGAGACGTGCCCTTGCCTCGGGGCTAGGTGTCGCTGGGCTGTAGGCAAGTGAGGAAGCGGATGATTCAAAGAAACTGCCACCTCCATTCGGCGTCCCATCGAGGACCAAGCTGGGTGGGGAGATTGCACTGCCATAGAGGGGAGAGCCAACCGATCCATTGGCATCTGCTCCATTTCTCCTCCATGTTCCTCCCTGCAGATCACAGATGAAAAATCAAATAATTCAATCGCCAAAATGAAATTATCAATTTTGGAATGCAACAATTTCAAATTTGTATTAAAAATTTAACTTTGAATTAACCCTATCTAAACAATGCATCTAAACAACCTATGGCTTTTTCTGTTTGAATCTAATGTATCATTGTATGAGTAATTGTTTTTTTCCTGTATTGACGTGGCTTATATCATTGTACATACTGTTCTCATTATGTATTTCTGATCTCTAGGCAAATAAAAAATCAATCAATCAATTAATCAATCGGTCTTCAACACTTGACCACCATTTTGTGAAATCAAAGCTTTCCTTTTGAAAACGAATGAAATTTGTAAGAATAAGGTTACTCTCATGGTAATGATTCACTGAATAACCTTTGTCATAACATTTTGGCACTTTGTTTCATGCAGTAATGTATTGGTGATGAGGTAGAATGGCCAAGGCATAATCTCAATAGAGTATCATTATTAAGCTCCATTAATACAGTTTCATAGGCTGTGACAAGAAAGACATCTACCACCAACATGAAATCCAAATACTAACAATAAAGACTTAGTGTTTCATAATTTGAGAGAGCATTCCCAAATGGTAACTTTATGAAGAAATTTTTTTCTCCTTTTAGCAGAACAATCATTACCATACATTCAAAGAATAATTTTTAAATAGTAAGAAAGTCAAATACAGTCAACCCCATTTATAATGAAGTTGAGGGGGCCAAATATTTACTTCGTAACAACCAAACTTGATTATATGTGGACCAGTTTTTCCCAACCTCTCTTTGACAGGGAATAGCCTTCACTTCGTTATAACCAGGACTTTGTTATAAACGGGTTTGATAGAAGTGGGCTTGACAGTAGTAATTACCTACAATTAAAAAAACTCAACCCCAACTCATTATTCTCAAAGGCACTTTCTTTTAGCCTCATATTTAGGCAGAATTCAAATGTAAAATAATCTTCATGAAATATAACACATTAGGAAACAAAACGAAATGAATTCAGTAACTACACGGGTAATGATATACCTCCTATGGTGTTAACAGATTTGCATCTTAAAAAGCAAAAATCCATAAAAGGCAAGAAAAGAGCAATTAATGGCACCTCCGAGAGAGCCCACAAGGGTAATCAAACAAAAGACTCACAGGGGTCGTGTTTCCTTGCCCAGTGTGGTTTGCGTGATTCGGGGACGTTGTGTGGGCATTCTCTGAAGGTGTCCGAGGATGTGACCCCGACACTGGAGCACAAAGGAACGGGGATGCTGCACTTCGATCCAGGCTGTTGTTTGATCCTCCCATGTCATCCCCGTTGTGCTTGTGGCCATTGTTGCTTGTGGCTGGGATGAATGTGTTTGTGTCGGGTGACAGGGGTGCTGGATTCCTGCCTGGAGCTCCGTTCTCCATGCTCCTCTTTTTGGGCAAGTCCTTGTAATTGTATTTGAGGTGGTTTGGCTCCAGTGGTTTGCAAAGTGACAGTTCTTCTGGATGTCTGATGCCTGCAGATGGGCAGACAATTCAGTGAATGAGTAACGTAACCGAAAAATATGTGACATTGCAAATTTGCCCAATATTCAAGTTATTTAAACCATACAATTGAGGTACTTTCAACATTAAACAATAAACCATTAATAAACAGCCTGTGCCAATCAGTCCCAATTTTAATTCACAGAAAAATCTATGCACATTGGCATACCTTTTATCAAATTATTTTTAATTTAATTACCAATTCACTACAAATTTCCATTGCTATATAATTATTGAAATCAATCACAGAGTTGTTCTGATATAACATCACACCAATGTACTACAAAACACATAGATTAACAACTCTTTGCAGAGCACAAAATTTCCAGCAAAAATTACGTGATGAATTAACCAAATGTGAGTAGTACCATTTATGAAATGATGTCCACACGATTAAAAATGTTTAACCAAGGATTAGAGCTACTGACAATGCAGCACAAAATAATAGCAGTCAAGTAATAACAATACAACTAGGACGACACTGATTCCCAACAAGGTGGATAACACACCCACTATCTCATTATTTATGGGCAAGACAAGAAGTGCCATATAACTCCAATTATTACATATTTTTTCTGGTTTAATACCATTGATCAAGTATTTGTTATGCAATAATATGAAATTTGTATACTCTGATGGTACACACAAATATTTACAGCTGAATTTTCCATACAAAGAGATGCTTAAAATTTAATCTATGAATGTTTTTAATTGATTCTTGATACAAGCAGCTAGTTCATTGAATTTGATGGTAATACTTTGAAAGACTGATATGATATTGAAACTAAATAAAAATACAACTACTAACACTTATATTGAAACAAGGGAGGGACAGCATCTTGCAATTGATGGAAAGTAATAAGTTTCTTTACCAAGGTCTTTGCAAATGTTGATAACAGCACTTATTGTGTCGATGGAGTAGTTTACGCGGCAGTCGAGGTAGCGAAGATCGGGGAGTTGAACACGTAGGGTCTTGTGCATCGGAGTGAATTGGAGGAGGGCATCTGCTTGAACACCATACTGATCCAACGTTGAACGAGTCCGGCTGAGCCACATATTCCGTGAAGGCCACCATAATGCGTGGTCTGACCAATCTATTGCAATGTCTGCAAAGAGAGGAAAAAAAGACATTTAGCTCCTTGAGGTAATGCAACATATGAATTATTACAATTGCTTGTTTATTTAATGCTATTTAATATGTATATTCCTGAACCCATGCATCATCACCCTGTCTTTAGAAAATGTTACAAATATAAAAGAAGCTTTGACAGTCATAACTTATCCATTTACTGGTCTCAATAACTTAAGACAATTTTCTCTCCATCTTGAGGGGGGATGATGAGTGTGACTTAAGCCAATCAGTTTTCCATAAAATGTGAAAGGTATACTCAAATGAAATTTCTCCCCCACAAAAATCCAAGTAAAATAATATCAAAAAAGAAATGCAAACAAAACTGATTTCCACATATGTATTCATTAAACATGAAGTTCTTTCAAGATTATTTACCCATAATAAGTACCTGACATATTTATTTGAAACCAATCATTATTTACAACTGCCGTGAATTTTCCCAATGGGAATATTTTCAAGCGATAACCATGCAATAAAAACAAGCTCACTTGGTCAGTATGAAAAAACAGTGGATGCTATGGATAAGGTAACTTAAAACTTCAATATGCACAACCATTTTACACAATTATAGGGGAGTTAAATGCACAATGGATGAATGCTGAATAGGATTGGATCAAAGGCGTTACTCAGCATAGTAAAACAAGGACATACGCGAGATCAAAACTTTGGAATAAAATAAAATAACCACAAAACTTGTAGACATACTCCACAAGTACCAGCTGAGAGCAATATCGTAACACGAACGCAATTTTGCGAGGAACATGATGAAGTTCACTGTCTCAGGCGTGGAATACCTTCATACACAGAAAGTTCAACAACGCATGGAGTAGGAACTTATTATTAGAGCTTTTTATTTCATTGCTAAATGCAAATGTGTGCAAAAAGCGTACATTGGCATTAAGGCATTGATAAATTGACGATAGTCAGCTATTCGATCAAATCCCAATACCATGTTTAATGCAGATCATTCCACCGACACCTCCAAAAGACCAACCCCCACTCCCTTACGATTTCCCACTTGTAATTATTTGGGCAAAACCAGTCCAATCCACCCCCCGTCCATTCCTTCCTCCCTCGTATGGATTGGGGAGGGGGATGGGAGCAAAAAATACGCAGAGACCAACCCCCTCTTGCCGACACCACCACCACTTCGTCCGCACCTTAAAAAAAATTGACAAACCCACGCGAGGAAACTCGTCCATAAAACGCGACCGCTTGAACCCGCTCAACCTCCCGTTCCGCTCCTTTTAAACTCCCTTTGCAGCTCGCGCGAGGGACTTCTCCTGCCCACATCTTCGAGAGGGGTGTCGGCTGATCTTTCCCCGACTCCCACCGACGACGTGCGAAGTCGGCGAAGGGCGGAAAGACCCGATTTGCGACCAAGTTTGGCGGTGCCCACGCGACGCGCGAGAAGACGGGCTGGCGTGGGGCCTCGCCATCGGCACGCTCCCCGACACACTCGGATTCCATTGCCCCTAGTCCCACGAGTAAAATGAAGCGTTCTTTCCGTGGATTCTCCGAACAAATTCTCACTTATCCAGCGACTACCCTTTCCTTGACGTATCGATAATACCCAAGCCAACTTACGCGGCATCAACACCAGTTATCTACTCTCGTAAACTGTTCACTTGTTCCGAAAATATGAAAAAACACGGAAAAGATACCTCCCACTCCACACACTTAAATAGCAGCACAATGTATGATAAATACGCTGCTCAACATTACATATTTTACCACCCCGCTTCCGTCATATGCGAGCTATATTTTTAAGGATCATATCAAATTAAAAAATACCTGGATCCAATTGATTAACTTAGATTGAAACTTTCAGGCACTAGACTCGAGGTCGGGAAATTAAAATTATATTGTGCGAGGGTTATCCAGTTGTTAGTATAAAATCAGTTCCATACAAAGCACGACATAGTTTTTGTATTCTACAAATAGTTAATGGCAATAGTTATTCGGGTGAGGCGACCATCAACAAGTTATTTATGCCATTTAGGATCGGACGATAATTGGGTAGATGTTGGAATATATTTCGGAGAGCGTAGGAAGGGTTCAGAAAAACCCGGCGTCAGCATTATCCTGATCATAAAGTGCTCTCCACAAAGCACTCAAATGGGGGCCGAAATAAGATTGAAAAATCTTTGCCACTGCCGGGATACAAACACGGGCCCTCGGGATTAATTAAATAGTACATTAATTAATTAAACGATAAACAAATCGGACTCCCTCGCCGATTTCTAGTTTCCGTGGTACTTTTTGCCACCCTGGTTAGTGAGATAATGGCCCTCATGCTGACCTAAATATCATGGTTTCGAGTGCCAACACGCGTAAGAGCATTTTTAAAATACAAGAAAATCGTTACTAGTTTACTATTAGGTAAGACGACATAAGCGTACTTTTAGCAGGGGATACGCTTAACCATTGAAAATTCTAAATAAAAAAACTTCAGAAAAAGAATATGTTACCCATAAAAGATCTCAAAAATAACAGAAAAAACCTTCTTCTGATGTCAGTCTTAAATAAAATGAATCGTGACGAAAAACTCGCTTACAATGGTTTTTGTCACGCATCTAGACATAATCCATCGGAATAATTACACCCATTAACCACCAGGGCAAGCGGCGATTACAACTTAAGCACTATGAGACGTTCATCACTGATCTAAACGGAAGAAAAATACTCTCAAGGGGACGACGAGCGCTATTTTATTTTTTTCTCCTCCTACTAACCGAGAGCTTCGTTCCACGGGTCTTCAGAAGACTTCACAGCTGTCCTATTGGCAGCTGGGAGGAAACAACGCTTGCTTTCACCTGGAGGCACGCGGAGCTGGACCGAAATGCCCGTCCTCCCACCCTCTCCCTCGGGCGAATTACTCGCAATCTCATTCATCTTGAGCCGTTTCCAAGGACGCCGCCCTTACGCAACGGGCGGAAACTCGTGCGGGAGTGGGAGGGTATATCATCTCAAATGGGATAGGGACGGAGCACACGACCGCAGGCCTCCCCTTCAATCGCCCCTCTCGAAAAACCCTCCAATCTTTCCCTTAAAACGAAAAATGTTCCGCGAGGATTAATGATGCTTGGACGCTTATTCTGAAGGCTCCGAAAAATAACTCTCGCAGGAAATTCCGCAGTATTGCGGCGCATGGGAATGGAAAGAATTCTGCGGCAAATCCGTTGGGTCAGGGTTAAACGCCCAAACCATTCCCACTCCCGTCTTTCCTCATCTTTAACCCTTTGCTCCGCCATTAGCAGAGGTTAAACATGCGTGGGGCACGATGTGGTCGGATCACGTGCTATTTATTTATTGTTACGTACTCCCTGCCATCGATCTTCTGACCGGTTAGATTCCACGATTTTCACATCTATGCTTCTCAATTCTTTACCATTCTTTTAAAATTCTTGTGGCGAACTTTCTGAGATCAATAAACTCGAAAAGTCCAGAATGTTCAATCTCCCAAATTCTGATGTCAACAGCAATGGCGAATTATTAGCACAAAAATGTTTAAGTTGGCACCTGTCATGGGCAAATAATCACCAACCCATTGGCTAATGATCTTTTTCTCCAGACTGAGGGTCGAATCCATAACCAGTGTGATGTGAAGTTTAATGAGTAATGAACACCAGCAAAAATATTAACATAGAATAAACGGTTCTACGTAGAAAGGTATACAGAAATATGCTCCAAAATAAACATTGAACGACAATCAACATAAAAAATACCAAACTAATTAATGACCGAGAGCTAATCCTCTGAATGGTAAACATTTCAAATCCAATTTATTTTCCCAATTTAAAGTTCTCCTATTTCACTTGCTAACTAGCTCATATAAATTCTTTCTGAAACGAATCTAAAGCGCTTCATAGATGAGAGAAGTGTTCGACGAAGCGAAATATCCGACGATTCCACTAATGTAACCCTCGACTTATACAAAGTTGTTTGCAGTTCAAATGCGGGAACATTTGCAGAACTTACTATGCACTAAATGTCTTAGGTAAGCCACGATCTCTTCTCACGCAGCTCGGATGTTTTTTCTTCTACGGTCAGCGTTTTTCTTTGTTCTATTAACACATCCCAGTAAACGACAACGCACACATTTCCTCAAGAGACACACCTACGAATTCCTGGTTATGATCACAGGGAGAGGAAGAGGAAGAAGATATCCGGACCCAGAGATAAGGGAAGATTGTAAGGGAGAGGAGAAACCTTGGTCAACTCTGGCTGAGGCACTGAAAAGTCCTAGTGCAGTACCGGTGGCTACCTATTAAAGAGTTCTGTTTATCTACAAAATAAAATGGACAAAAACAAAGGGGAAGATACTTTTATTTATTTATTTATTTACCAATACCGCCGAAAACAGCACATGTGGCCTTTACATCGGGATATTTAACAATGCAACAACAGACGAGCACACACGGCCATGTCCTGAGTGGTGAAAAACCCACTCAGGCGGGACTCGAACCCGCGACCCTCAAGTTGGCAGGCGAGGACTTAACCACGCCGCCACCGGGGCCGACCAAACCGACCTTTGAGATTGAAGGAGTATTATTCGTCACCCAAACTGACAATTTAGGCGACATCGCCGTAGTGCTGATAAATTACGCATGGGGCTGAAATTCAGATGAAGGTGCTCTTCTACCTTCTCTCCAAATTAAACAGATCTTCAAGAACCTCCAAGTACTACGGGGATATGCGGGACCAATAATCCCAATGCTCGACCCACTCCATGCAGCCATAATCTGTGCATAGACATTTGAATTGTAGGTATTCGCATTGCCTTTCAGTTCAAACGACTAAAAATATGCATAGCAACACCACAAATTTAATGCCTATGAATTTAATCATACCAACTATTAGGTATACTTCACTTTTTCTCATAGCTACAAGTTAAAAATGAGGAATTTAACATAATCTTCCCAAAACATAATTTCCAAACAACAGTCCTAAAGGCCGTTTGATACGAAGAATTAAATTACTAAGTTGGAGGTAGCGTAAAATTGTGGAAATACATTGGAATATTTTCGATACACAACCATTCATGCAACTGTTAGGTCTTCAATGAAATTCTGTCAAGTATTTATTGCATTTCCGCATCTCTCCACACATCATACTGCGCAATAACAACGTGTAAAACGGCGTCAAGTTTTGATGTAAAATGAATGCAGAATTGACCAGAAATGGGTTAGTTTATTTTTGTCAGCCATTGGAAATGCTATCTACATTGTCGACAGGAATATTTCAATTCAATTCGTGAGTACACCCCCTGCCCCCAATCATAGTTACCAAATAGGATAAAACTACGGTTAATTTTTTTCGAATTGAAACTATATTTATCACACGTGCACGATTGCCCCAAATGAACGGAATCCACACTGTTTAACCTCACGCCAAAGTTTTCCCATTCCCAGCGAGAATGGGACGACGCCCTGTAGGCGTCGGGTCATCCCGCCACTTCATCAGCCGGGAGGGGCCGGACACGGGAATGCAATCCTCTTGGGGCGGGAATGCAGACGGCCACGCATGGGAAGAGAACAAAAAAGGAGGGGGCGACAGAAATAATTTGTAGAGCAGAGGAATCGAGCCTCTAAAAATAAAGATGCACGCGACGGTCGGCCATTTTTACGACGCCGATTCCCAATAAATATGGACCAATTCTTTTGGGCTGCTGCCGGGGTTCCCGACGGGCGTGGAGACCCAGGGATGTGTGAGAACATTCCACGAAAATATCCGGTAGTTGTCGCCGATGCGGAGGTGAGAGGCGCCCATCGAAACATAAATAACGCATTCAAAAACGTCTCGTTCGTAACTGGGATGAAAAAACGTGAAATAATAAGTAAAAAAACGGAGAATTTATGGATGCCGGGATCGGCGGTTGCGAGTTTATTTTCCTGCTTATATTATTAACGAGTCTATTATTATTTTATTTATCGTTTTTCCCATCGTTTTTCAATGAAAATTTTACGAGCAACAGAAAAGGCGTAAATCAAAAGATTCTAAATTAGGACTAACACCACCGGGTAGACTTGGCTTATAATTTGTCCTCGCTGTTAAATAAGCTTTGTCTTCGAAAATACATAACTCGTCCTTTCAGCCTCATTAGTTTTACGAACTGTCTGCTTGAAAGAACAATAGATACAATGATTGTGCAGCCATGAATTTCTACAGTACTTTCACAAGCGATTTTGATACGCAGAATCGAAATCGAGAAGTTATAATTATTAGTTATATATAAGTTATAATTAGATAAAAAAAGCTCAAATCATGAAGAAGCAATTGAAATAAAATAGGAAGAGGTTAACACTCTACTGTGAAGTCTGATGCTAACATCCATCACATCGTTTAAAAAATAATAATTGTCATACGAGAAATTTGGGTTAAAAAATAATATGAAGAGAATTTAGCAATTTCATCACTAATGACGATGGCCAACCATTATTTTTCATTTTTAGCCAGAAAATAATTTTCAGAATTATTTGTTATGCCACATGCGTACGGAAAATAATTGCTTTAGGTCATTTAATATTCGGGTCCTGGGTTTTGGAATGTGTGGCGACGAAGGAATACATTTCGGAGGACCGCTTTCACGCGAACGTTGTGAAAACATGACTAGGACTGGGCGACCATTAAAAATTCCATAATAATCACCTGTTGAAAGAAAACGTACGGACGAGCGACGAGGAAAATGACCGTGACTAATTCGACGACAAGGCAAGATTAAAAAGTAAAAATTAGCAGCGCCGCCGGCCGGTTTGGGGAAGTGGTCTCACGACTGATAGGAGCTTGACCTCAGGGCACTGCCCCTTGCATTCGGTCCGCGATAATTGATCGAAGCTTTGACCTCGGGGGGAACCAAGGTCCCGGCATACAGCCTTGCATTAATGCCATTTACCAGATTTAGAGTTCAGACCACCCATTTGTCATTTTCCGAACGTTTACACTCAGAGGAACCAGAACGACTATAATTCAAAAGTCCCTTTTTTTCTCTAAAATTCCGGATATTCACGAAGCTATCGACCACGTACGATTAAACATATAATTAAGGTATGTTGCAACACCAGATTTATTGCCTCGAACGTTCATCCCACTTTGCGATGAGGTAAGCCGAGACTCAACACAGCATGCTATTTCCTTCAAGAATATCAAAAAGACCTTTCACTTTGTGAACACATCGGATAAAAATAGGATAAAAACCACGAACAAATGGTTTTGTTTTTTTAATTGCAAATTAATGGGGACAATTGCCCGCAAATGAGCAACTAACAATGAATATGGTCGAGCGTAATTAAGAAAGGGGAAACATTAACCTGAACATTCTATGATTCGAAAAACATAGAAATTCGATTGGCTAATATTCGCTTGGCCTTTCTCAGTAATGTGAATTTTCCTGAGTTCAACTTCAAAGCGTTGATGTAGAATGTAAAAATACGGGGAATAATGACTGGTTTCTCCACATAATTATATTCAATTTTTAGGGGTATTCTTTACTTCACCTTTATTCTGAGCAAAGAGTGCTTCAACACACAGTCCATTGTAAGGTGGACTCTTCACGCTTTTATTTGAACAATCTTTTTAAATCCCTATTGGGCACCTTTCTAACCTCCTAGTAATCCTTCACTTTTGGTATTAATTGATCTTGTGTTGCAATTTCATCACTTACTCCATGCAGTAAATGTAGGACGCATGGTTTGGCGTCATGAGGAGATAACCGTATTAAAAGTGATAGTAGACGGCAAATGCTAAAGACGACAACCCAGATTGGAATATGTGAAGCACACAATGGGATGCGGAGGGTTTATTAAATTGAAGAGAATGGCAGAAGATAAAAAGATATGGAAGGCTATCGCAAATCAATCGCTATGTATTGACAAATGAAGAAGAAACTAAAGCTGAGAAATTCAAAGCTGAGTAGGTGTAGTACTAGTTTTTAAGTACCTAAACAGCTCAGGTTACTTAGCATCGTCTAACCTAGGTTCTCAAACCTAAGACAAAAACAATATCTTACCCGTTCAAAGCTAAGTCAAATATGAACACCTATCCAATCCCAGAAAAAAACATTCATAAAAGAATTTCACGAATGTCGATATCGGAATAATCTATTTTCTGTCGTTGTATACTTTATTGTTCGGTCGTGGAAATTAACACCTTTTTACTTCACTTACTTCGGTTATTTGCAGGGTGTTGCGGGTTTGTGGTCACGCCACTCATTTGATAATCACGCTCATGACGACCAATTGAAAAATCATCCATATGCAAGAAGAAAAGGCCTGGCCACCTACAAAGGCTAGGAATGCGCGCAGAGCCCGTGAACTACAGCCTGGAGGCCGATTTTGACCCAGAGGGCCCCCTCTTTTCACCCAGCGCGTGGGCTGTCCGTGGAAAGTCGCCTAACATTATAACACGTGCACATGTGACGCATGTGCTCACATTTTAACACTAATTACCCCACGGGATTAAATTTTTTTAAACAATTTTTTTATAGTGACAAAAAACAGATGAAGGAACCAAAGGGCACCGCGTCACGTCCAACCCAGCATGACGCCACGCGTCCGGAAGCATAAACATGCGATGATTTACGACATGGTGTCGGAGGGAAGGGGAAATTTCCCGTTTTCGAGAGAATACAAGGCACAAGAGAGAGAAAAAAGCTGCCCCGACCACCATTTCCATTTAAACGCCGCAGATTTCCAATATTATGGCCCTTTTCTAAGCAATCGTTATGAGAGGCGGAAAAGCTACGATATTCAACACATTAAAGAAGGATTCACTGACTCGAGCTGCTGAAATATTTCAAGTAGGCACTTGAGTAGTGTTGTGCATTAAATGTAGCTCATAACTTAGAAGAGAGAAAATATGGGATAACAGTAATTATAAAAGAGAAAAATTACAATTAGACTGAGGGAGACATGACGTTATGTTGCTAATTTTAAAAGAATATTCTGGATCGCAGTCCACAATGGACAATTAAATCAAAGAAATACTGAACCAAGAATTGGAATACTTACAACCTGAACGTTTTTTCTTTTACTAATGACTTTTGTAAGCCACATATTCTCTTTTTTCAGCAATTATATTCTGCCTACAACAGTGCTTAAAAAAATAAAAGCCCTCTAATCTAAATTCACGTTATAGTTGGATTAATACCCTATTAATGTAGTGAAATATCTATTTTATAATCAAGATCCAACATGGAGCCCATTATATTTGTTCTTAACACTCATATATCAAAATGTAGGGATATAAGCAGTTCGAGGTCACAAGGGACTGCCAACAGGACCCCATCAATTCAAGATCATCAGGTTCAATTTTTCAAATTCAAGATACTTGAGGTTGAGCGATGGTTCTGATTCAGTAGCTCGGAAAAATTCCAGAAGAAGAGCGACCACAGGCAATGGCGAGGGTGTGACCGACTCTTTTTCACAATGACTGCGCAGAGAACCGATCCGTGGAGGCATTCCCAGCTGCACATGAGGTCGGGAGCGAGACAAAGATTACACAATGCCGTTTCTCCGAACGGCTTTCAGCTTAACCGAACCGAGTGGGTACCGAATCTCCCGCGAAGAGATTCAGGGCAGCAGTTACATCTATTAGTTTAGAACATGCAGGTCCCAAGAACCTAGTCCAAACGCAGATGGAATTTTCATTTTCATGGCTGGTGACCTACCATCCTTTGCGGCACCCCTTGCAGCGGATCGCAAAGTAACGTCTAATTGTGCATGCAGAATTTACATGTCCAGCATGGATTTGTGCTCGTTTAGTACTCCGTTTTCTTCTTGCCTCATCATAGACGTCTTTACTTACGTAAAGACAGCTACAGTGCGGCAGCCAGATTTATTTTTAATACAGGAGGAAGATAGAAAGAGGATACGAGACGCAACGAGCAAGCGACGAAGGAATAGGTATTGGATATGGAAAAGGCTTCAATAAAAAAAAAATAACGAGGGTACAGCTACCGTGACAGCGACGACCGCTTCTGAATAGACCGACCTTTATAACATGCAAAGGAGATGTAAGGGATGAACAGAACTTTATTTATAGAAAATATATTCACGCTGGAATTAGTATCGGGTGACCCCGTAGGGATTCCCAGGGAAGAAAACCATTTATCACAACAAGTCACCGCTGAGACCGAACTTGCTGTTCTAAGCCACTGTAATGCCGGAGGGAAGGCAGGTACAAAAAATATACCATGGGAGACTCGTATGAGTCCGGAATAAATAGGGCTCTCCGTATAGATGAATGGTTCGAAGGATTACCGAAAAAAACTGACAGACTAAAGCGACCTAGTGGCTCGACGTGGATAAAAAAGAAATGCAAATAACCCCGCACTGGAGCTTAAGGCAGAATTATGGAATGACTTGGACGGAAGCATAAAGAGGGAGTGGGAGGAGGGTTGGCTAACGAGCGCACGAAGACAGCCGAACGAACGGCTGCGATTTGTTAAGGGAGCGAACGCATACGACACATACAAAACGACCGACACGAACGCTTAGAAACGAAACAAAATAAAAAACAACCAGGCGAACAACAAGCGAGCATTGTTCCCAAGATTCGAATGCGGCGAGCGATGGCTAATGCAAACCCCGCGGGCATGGCACCAGGGATTTAAACCCATGCATAAATAATTAAATACGAGCCAATCAACTTCTTCGAGCGAGTAGAAAATCCGGGGGTGGGGCACTAGTGTATCTGGCCAATTGTACGGGACCGAGGTGTACCAACACTTCAGTGGAAATACGACTTGAGAAACTGACCTAAAACTACCAATGGTAAGCTGCATATTTAATTTGAATTTTAATTCTTAAGAGGAAACGTATGTTTCACCTTTATTCGCTTTTATAAGGGATTGTGGTAAACAGAGGGACGTGGACTATTGAAATGTAATTATTAAACACAACAGATACGAAGAAGGTGAGTAGACATAAAATTAAAGTTTTTCATTACGGAAATGTCTACATATCATACATTATAGCTGAGGCTTTCGTGTTTCTATTGCTTTCTAGCTAACGGCAAACGAGACGGTGTTTTCATTTCCGTAGCGGGGTACAAACAAAACTTTATGAACGTGCATGTCAAGCATATTTTAATACATATAATATACTATTCACATCATAAAATAACTTCTAATAAAAGGAATGTAACGATACCGACGTGCGAAGCCCGATTTCAACACAAGAATTTGATGAAGTGAACAGCTGGCTAATTAATTACCACTTACAACGATATTTAAATATAACTTACCATTGATTGCAATTCGTGCACTTTAAAAAAAGGACACGTAGCCTTCTAAACCGAGTTTATTTCCTCGGAGCGAAAACGGAACTTTATTTACTAAGAAGACATATTCAAAGAATGATTTCGAAATAAATAAAGAGCGATAACGCGATTTTTTTGCCATGCTTCAGTCTCGACCTCTGGCCCATTAAAATTTAAACGCAGGGAAAAATGCCAACTTGAGTCATAGGATTTGAGTTAATCTTATCCCTGTGCGAGGTCGCGAGGAGTTCCCCAGCACATGCCTGCGTTCCTCAGCGTATCACCATTCAGATTCCCATCACGGTTGTGATAGTTCGTGAGAGAGTTAACAGTCTCGACTCGATTCTTTTAAAGAGTGTTGCTCCGGCCGCTTTCATGTGGAGAGACCAATACTTCGGGGACCAAGGGAACATCTCGTGACCGAGGCGCCGTAAAATCAAAAAGATCAAACGTTTAGATCCACTGTTTGGCGCCCTTCTTAAAAGTGAATGGCATACTTAAGCTCAACCAATCGGCATTCGTCGAGAACAACGTGGAGACAGAAAAGGAAGATCTTATTTTCTGATTGAAAAATTGTTTCCCCACAACAGCAGCTTTTCTGACTGTCTTTACTTCACAGGCCAAAACGAGAACAAAATTATGTTTCAACATCAACATACATTGGAATCTCCTTAATATGCCATATTTGAATATGTACGGCCATTTAACAAGGTGAATGCAATAAGTACAGATATCTTTCTAGCAGAATACCCGGAACCATAGCTGCACTTTAGTTTCTTTAAAGAATTTTCTTTTCATAAACTTCGAATGACAAACAAGAAAAAAACAAACAAATTCTTCTCGCCATTTATTTAGGAGATGGCACCATGATAAAGTCTGATTATTAGCTGAAGTTCAAGAAATTGGATCTCTTTTACACATTTCTCCCCGAATATCTTTCAATACTCATTTCGCCTATAACAGTTTCATATTGCTTCAGTCACGCTCTTCAGTTTCTAGCACTACCAATATTCCACCTCTTCAGAGCCTCTTCAACCAAATTCGCCTAAGACATTCTCAGTCGACCCCGTCCTTAAACATCGCTCGTTCGCCACTCGCCTCTTAGACACGTTTGTTGATTCTGCTCTCATCCATTCTCTCAACATGTCCGAACCGACGAGACGCACTTCTTTCGTACTCGCCCATAACCGGACTCATTCATAAGGCTCATTCATTCCTCACCATACCTCTCCCATTTTTACCGCGAGAATTTCTGAAGCAGCCCATGTCATTGCATTTCTCCGCCATTGAAGATTGACCCAACGTAACCAGTGTTCCACCATCATAACTGTCTTCACCCATAAATGAGTCTCTCCATTGCGCAATCGCTTTGCATACGACGAATCCCCCGAAACTGTTCGCAATCTCTAGCTACTCGCTGAAAAAGTTGGTCAGTAGTGATTTGATCACGTTTCCGCGATATTTGGCGATTTAGAACCAGCGAAAACGTAGACGCGCGCGTTTGAAAATCCACGATCACAGATATGGAGATTTAATACTATACGAGTCCAAAGGTACGAACACGTAAACTTTCACGTACAGCTGTTTTCGTTCGCACAACAAGAAAGGATAAAGAACAGTGTGTAGACATTAACACATTTGTGGACGCAAAAAAGTGCAGCAAATTTTGCAACACTAAGCTGGATAATGTAGTTTCGTCGGACGCACATTAGTGTAATATGGACCCTTTCAATCATGATAGTAAGGGCAACTGGGAACCAGCACAATGCTTGGGTTCGAAATAAATACCTAATACACGGAAGTAAGATGGACCGTTTCAGCATGATGTCATGGGTAAAGGGTAACGCAATCTCTTTTCCAAATAAGTTAGAAGTCAAAGTTGAATATTAGGCAGCATACTGCAATAAGTTGTTTGAATACTAAAGTAAAACCTGTTTTGTTGTGTGACCTCGCTTAACCGGTCCCAGATTCAACTGGCCAACAGCCCAAGATTACGTTTTCGTGAACGCAGTCACTCCGGGCTGTAGATATTCATCGAAATCCTAAAGCATTAACTCAGAGGGCTGTCACTCAAACTCTCCATACTTCCCATCGCATCTTCTGCTGCCTATAAGACGATGAATGAAACACCTTTTATGTCCAAATACCTGCACCAAAGACTCTGGATAACTTTTTTAATGGTAAATATTCATTTGAGGGATCAAATAGCTGTAGTTACTTGGTATCCAGTGTACATTGAAGGCAATAAATATACAGGAACCTATTGCCTTATAGGATGAATCTATTCCTATAGATAAATCAGTTTGTCGTATCATTCTGCGATATCCTTTCCTTTATATTATATCCAAACGAGGTTCTACATCTACAAAAAAAACCCTGAAAGTCACCGCAAGGATGTGTGACATGAGGTAAATCATCACCGGGCATATATTTAAATCATGAGGTCAAGTCCTATGTTAGATCTACCGTAATTTTCCGTCACAGCTTCACGTTACTTATAAATTCGTAGCCGCAGATTTAACCAGCCCATCACTGCGGACGGCGAGGCTTTCACCGCGGAGTTCTGTGGCCGAACGCACGGCGCGGAGTTGATTGCGGATCTCTTGAGGTTCGGTGGGCGAACCGGAGGAGCTACGGGCGAGCGGCGGGGCGGGGATCCGCTAATCTCCCCCCTCCGATGGCACGTGGGCAGGCCCATTTCCATGTGCGGCCACAAAAGAGCCCTTCTTGTGACAGCGGGCGAGAGAGTCTTGGGCGAGTGGGAGGCTGGAGAGGGGGCGATGTAGTCGCCCACGCGAATGTGCGGTGCCCACGCCGCCCCGCGGACGAGGAGCGAAGCTCTTTAAAAGGAGAAAAGGGGAGGATGAGAACATACGCACGCACAGACCACAGCACTGTTCGCAACAAACTCTTCGACGAACGCACGCAGCTCTACGGGAATGAGGAAGAAATCGAAAAAAAGGTAATAAAACCCACCAACAATATAAGGCCTGTATCACAAGCGACTTTTTCTCGCATGTACAATTTCCAACATGCTTACTGCTGCAGGTGCGAAAGTCATATAAGCTACGTTCTGGATATTCTGGACCGACAAATGAAACCATTAGCACCATTGAGGATAGGTAAGAAATTGGATAGAAGCAGGAATATTTCCGGGGACGGAAGAATATTAAGAGGAATTCGTGGATCTCTCCATTTTTCGGGTTTGCGCCGCGTTGTTAGTCGTTGTTAATGCCGATATCGGCACTTCGTCCTGAAGACGCCTGGTGGAATCCCGGCGAAACTGTCGTCAACCTTGACTAACAACGCGGCGCAAACCCGAAAAATAGAGATCCACTAATCCAGAACGCCACGGACAACTACGATCTAATATTAGAGGAACTCCACAATATCAGTACCTACCAACAGTTTTCGTCAACTAAAGGATGAAATTGATTCAAAAACAGTATTAGCATTAGCCCTCTCCTAACAATAGGTACCAAGGTGTCCAATATATCTCCTACGTCTCATACAACGGACGGAATACTGAACTTGAATTGCTCACCTCACAACATTGAAGTAGGGATCAGCATATCTTAAGAAAATCTCAATTACAGCCGGGATTTGAACTACAGCCTTCTACATGGCTTGCCTATCTGATACCTGAAAGTCAAATGCGCCTGAGTTACCAGCTTAACTTATATTACTTGTGTTTTTTCGTTTAGGGTAGGTTTTAATGGGGGTATCCCTCTTCTGGTTTTCATCTCCGAATGTATTCCCCAAACATACCATTTTCGTCTTCACATCAGCATACTTATCACTTTCCTTGAAGCGTGTAGAAAATTGAAAAACAGCACTGAATTCTATTCCAAAATGAAGTAAATCTAAGTATAGCTTCTTCGGTTCCGTGTATTAAAATAAAAACAGTGACTTCATAGTCATCGTTCGGAAGAAGAATGGACAAAAGGAGACGCTTTAAAAAGCAAGAATCGTACCCCATTGTTTCTTTCTCTTGACTTAAAATAACGCGAAATATTTCATCTTGAAATTGACAAATGTGGGAGAGAAATAAAAACTGATGCGCTTTATTCTGACACTGAACACAGTTGTTCTAATCCAGCTCCTAACTCAAGTGTATACGATCTCCACGACTACAATAGGCAGTATTCTTTCCACCAAGAGCTCGCCAGTATACTATGTCTAGGGCAGGATCGAGTATCATGTCATAAGGTCTTTAAATCTTTCCCCACGACCCACTCCAACCCCCCTTTTCCCCTCCCACATCTCCTAGGAAAAAAAACACGTCCTCTTTCGCCCATCTTCCCACTTTCCTCTTTTCAGTCTCCTAGCGAGATAAACGAGACCGGAAATCGGGACGATGTCCCACGCCCGAATAATCGCCTCCGATCTGAGGTACGTGAACTTCCAAGATGCGAGAGCTTTCTTCCTCCCGTATCCGTTTCCACAAGAATTCAAACGTGGGCCAGAGAGCGTGGGCGGATGTCGGGAGAGAGCCCGCGTAGTACACAGCGTAGTAGTAAACTTTTCGAGGGGAGGCGACTCGAATGCCGAGGTCAGTCGCACCATTAGGAACTGCCTGTCCGCGCCAATACGCCTAAAATGATTCCTTTCCCCTTTTCCCGAATATTCCTACCTCAGTTTCATTCAACCTTCAACAAATAACGACAGCTGAGAAAACATCGTTATTCCCATGAACTCCAACGACTTCATTCTCTCCACAACATCAGTTCCAACAATTTTCGTCATCTCGAAGGTGAAATTGATGAAAATAACGGAAACCGAGCTGGTGGAAATAATCACACGAGAAAAATATAATGCTTACTGCATCTCCCTAGATGTGTTTACAATAAGTGGGCGTTAGATAAATTCTTGAGATACATTCAAATGAGATAGCCAAAACGCCTCATTTCCCATTCGATGTTGGGTGATGAATGTTTTTACACCATTTGTATTAAATTCTACCAGGAGTGATTTAAAAATTACCAGATCAATAACAAAGCGAAACTTGAAGTAAATCTACCAATATTTACTAAAGACGCATTTATGAGAGAACTCCCATAGAAAATTTTAACCTCAACTACCTCATCAAATCCATTTCATAAATTTTATCTATCTACTATTCCTTTGCCATTTCCGCCTTCATACGATGGTACAGTTTTACTTCTAACAATAACAAATTGAGGCATATAGTAATGAGTTATTCACCATTGAATGAAGCGTGAAGAATAAGTTCAAACCGTAGCCATTCGGATGGAAAAAAAAAGTTTATAGATGGGCAGGCACGTAGCCAGGGGGGTGCTTCAGAAATGAAATTTTTACCCCCCCCCCGAAATTTTTACCCAATAATTCTGTATTTCTGATTTAAGCAGTGAACTGCACCAGTGAGAAGAGATAAGTATGGGCACTGTAAAAGTAAATACCAAGCACTGAAAATTAAGGGAAGAGATTTGAAACATGTCGGCACCGAATGGGCAAGGCTGATTTGTTCAAAGTTGCGCAAGACTTAGGCTCCCCCCCCGAAGAAACTTTCTGGCTACGTGCCTGTAGATGGGGTAAACACTAGGAATGCTAAAGAACAACGGTCAAAGAATTCAATCAAATGAACGAATAATACTTATTATGCACGCTTTTTTAACGCGAGGCTTTATGCTAGAAGGGAAGGAAAACAATGATGTGAGAGAAGGGTGACAATTACCGATCATATCAAATCCGATTGACTTTTAACCCTCTTTTGGAATTGAATGTGAAAACCTTGAGCGAAATCCCGCTTCTTGTTTCCAGATAAGAGAAACTTTTCCACTCTCGCATTTGGGCATTTTATGAAAGTTAACACATTTTATCCTTGAAGTATGTCTGGATACGGCACTTTGAAGTGCATACACCAAACAAAATTGTAAAGTTTTATGGCTGAATGCCCAACTTGGGCGCTACCCATAAGAGGATGGAGCTGATAGAACGAGCCACCTTGAATACGCAAAAAGGTAACTTTCTCTGCATTTCGAAGATTTTACTGCCCCGCAGGTAGTGTAAAAAGAAAAGAGGGTAAATTATCAGGGTCTACGCAATTCAAGTGCGCGGAATTACCTAGAAACAATTCTGAATAAACGTAACTTACTCCTCAATCAGAACTACTACCACATAGGGCGCGAAGTCTACAGACGATAATTAAAAAAGAAACTTGCAAGAGGGAAAGGGACCTTGAATCCAGCAACCCCATAAAAGGCTTGCATATCTTAATGCCCACTCTTCGGGATTCGAAATCAATGCGGAGAGAAAAACACGACACCCGATTTGAATCCATCGCGGCGCATGAATATGCGAATGGATACGATAGCTCCTGACAACCTTGTCGAATAACAATGACCCGAGGCGCTGAACCAGACACGGTTTGATCAAATAAAGTGATTTGAAAAGGTTTATGGGCGAAACGCAACTGCGGCAATGACGCTTAAAACGGAGAGGAGCGAAAACAGAAACTATCAGGGAGGTGGTACGAAAGTCATTATTCAGAGAGCAGAGAAGAAAATACTGCAAGGTAAATATTTACACTTATAGGTTAATATAATTTACGTGCACGTGAATGTATGATTTAATGAAAACTAACTACTTCAAATGCACAAAATAATTTCATTAATGAACTCTGATTTGAGCGAATGAATTCAATATAATTTTATCTTTTCCACGAACAAATATCATTCGAGCCCATATTTTGTTTGCGATACATATAAAGTTTGCATTATAACAATATGTTTCACAATCTCAGGACGGAATTAAATTAACTCGAACAAGAGGACTAGATTCGTACAACGAGGTTGGCTTTGACTGTAAAGAATAAATATAAATAAAACACAGAAATGCTAAAAATGTAAATAATATATTGAGGAAAATCAGTCACCTCGTATCTACGCTCAGATCTCGAAAAAAATATCCCGCAAAGTTGGTTCTAATCACCGGTAACTCTTTTCATAAATATTTTCTCAAAAGGTAAATGTATCTACATCTAAAGATTACCCAGCGAGCCACTAACAATGTTGCGGGGGTGGCGTGCATAAGTGCGGTAGAAAATACGATGGAAAACACCTTTTTAAAGTTAATGTTGTCCATTTAGAGGCCATGGAAATATTCAGCCGAGATGCATCGTGTTAGGGTGAAACAGAGCTGGTTTTTGGTCCTAGGTTGAAATCCGGATGTGCAAGAGATATCTGGCCCAGAAAATCCTACTCACATTCAATTACTTGCCTATCTTTAAGGCGAAAATAACCTCAGTTATCAGCAACCTCCCTGTGTTAATTAACAGGAGCAAATGTTCAAACCAATAATGATCTTACCAAAGTCTTATTTCGTTTCCTGGTACTAACGCAAAAGATCGATCCTTTCTTGAAATTATTTTTGCTCCTGAGCGAACATTACAGAATCAGCTTTAACAAACTCTTTCCTCCACGATACAACATAATTAATAACTGCAATACTTGACTGATGATAAACTTACACCTGAGAGATAAAGACAAAAAAATGAGGGAAAGTTTAAGATCACTACTTGCAACGTAGTGAAGGAGGCAAAGCATAACGAGAAGAATGTATCCGAACTTCATCCCCCGTGTTTCGGCTCCTAATAAGTACTACCGCCCCCAGGGAATTACGGAACCCGCTCCTCTTTCCGCGTCACCTCCACGCGAATTGATTGCCACGGAAGAATAAGAACTGCAGGCGGAATTCCCTCCGTGGGAGTTCCGCGGGGGCGTTCCCCTTAAAGGGACTCACCCTTTTTACCCGGACCGCCACGGTCTCACCTGGAAGGGCAATGCGGCCATATACGATACATCCAACGTCGGCTGGCGGGGGAACAAAGCGGAGGCGATCGTTTTCGGTTGCTGTTGATAGGAGAGGTAACCGACAGATCAGTCGTTTGCACTCTGAGGATAGGTGGGTAGTTGGGGAGAGGCAGGTCCTCCATGCGAGAACGGCGGAGAGAAACCCGACATCGGCATAAGCCTGCTTCAGACGAGGCAGTAAACTGCGCAGTTTAATGCAACGTCAAATTGAGTAAATTTCATGGATGAAACGATAGAAATAGAATATGGAATATTTTCCGCGAAGTCGTTCACGCATTCGGGAAGTTTTCCAACCAATTCGTTCCTTTACACGAGGCAATTTTCACTCAAAATCTCTCCACACATCAGACTACGTTATGGCAAGCCTAAACTATAACACCTTTATACGAAAGGCGCTTAACGATCTCCTGTTTTATGTCCGATCCGACGGACTGAGGACTGAACTGTGCTCTCCACTCATGTAGGCACCGGGATTCCGCAGAAATATCTCTACCACGACCGGAATACGAGCTCAGGCCCTCGGGATGGGAGGCAAGTGCTTCATTTACCGCAAAAACACGATCCGGAATAGTTTTTAGAGTACTAGAAAATACAGGAAAATTCTCATAGAATATTAGATGTATCGAGAGAAAGAAATCATCGACCTTGGCGAGGAACGTAGAAGATTATTGTAGCTATTTGACAATATCGCCAATACATATTTATTGTAAACAGATAACAAGACGATCAACAAGTTGATCGTCTGGAGCGATACATAAAAATATTCACGCTTTCTCCAAATACCGTCGAACGGAAAATTAAAAGTTGATGTCAATCATAAGGATTAACAATTTTTACTGAACCAATCCACATTTTATGAAAATAACTACGATCGACAGAATGACATCAGATGCGCAAACACCAGCATAAGGCAAATTATAAGTATCACGTCAACTATACAAAGTCACCGATGGCAAATATAGAGCATAGCAATGTATTAATCAATTCACGCTATCCATATCGGTGGCATCGACAAGTATAGATCTGTGCGATGTGGATATATCGTCATATGGCACATCCCCACCTGCCTGATGAGAGCATGGAATGGGAGCCGCTGTCGCTGGTGAGAAGGTCGGAAGACATCACGCTCCAGCGTGGGAGTTTAAAGGGATTGCGGACCGTTGCGATCCACCCCACTCCACCTGCGGCCGCTCCTTTTAAAGAGAAGCGAGGAAACGGACTCAACAGGTGAAATTATCATCGGGCGGCCGGCTTTCTGCAGTCTCACGGAACTTTCTCGGGCGCTAAGGAAAGAGACACGAGGGTGCTTGCTTGCTTCTTCAACATGGCCAGACGCTGCTGTAGACGCAGATCCTCCATATGATGCCAGAAAAAGAGCGATCGATCAAAAATGAGTGGGATGACGATTGGCCACAACTGAACATCGGTTACGAGGCTTTCACGGAGAGGAAATAATATCAGCGACAGGGAAATTACCACAAGTCCGCCGAAGGAGGTCAAGTTCTTGATGGATTGTCACTGATTGCACTCATTGATCACATTGATCATGGAAGGCGTAGTTCAGAGCTGGAGTAAAGGAAAGTACATAATAGCAGGCGGAAGATTTATTACGGAAGTATTCCCGATGAAAATAGGAAAAGCGGTGAACAAGCATTAAGTCACGCGCTAGATTTCGATTGTCCTCAATCTATTTAAAACCCAAGTAAAATATCGACCCAGGTACGTGCACAAATTAAAGCGACATCAGCTACTCATGATCCTACAGTTTTCTTAGAGACGCCGAAAATCGCACCTACTTACTAATTCAATCACGAGCTCATTAGAAAAGAGTTTTCTCACATTTTTGGGGTTCCTCGCTAAACATTTACGGCAAAATAGCTCATATCAGACTCGACTAGCACAAGTTACGGGCACGATCGTTGAACCAATGTACTTGAGAATCCAGCTGGCAAACCCTCTCGTTCGCCAAAGGTAGGTGACCTTACTTGAGAATTTTACAGTTCCAATTAACACTCCAAAATACCAAGTGACCGAAAATTAAAAAGGAAAATGAAAACAATCACAATTTCCTTTCTTAAAAGCGTCTATAACGATTGCAAAACCAAACGGTAAAAATGATATTCCTTCCGGTTTCCGTTCAATGGTCCCACCCTGGTTTGGTGATGATTTCTCATTAACAATGCATACATATTATAGTGCGATAAAATGGCCAAATTCCCACTTTCAATTTAAGTACTATCTATGATTCAATTTTGATAGCCTCTCTCGAACTGCTAAAATACCAAAGAGACTTCATGAGAAAACTTAGAAAGAGCGCCAACAAAAAAAAAGAACTTTTCATCACGTATTGAGCGATTCTGGCTTTTTTAGTGATCAAATAACACGCAACAGCGGAACTTTGCATGATACAGAACTTTGACTCTTGAGTATGGACCAAAAACCAGACACTTTTGAGGTGCCGGTGGAAAAATAGGACGACGAATAAGACGAAAAAAGATATTCTAGAAGGAGCAAGGGAAGGGGGGAGGGGAGGTGGTATACAAAAGGAAGATTAAGTAAACTGATGAGATACTGTTGAGTAGCAGATAGCAAACGTAGCTATAGCATATAGAACGTCAGGTTTTTGATGATATACACGTGGACTGAAGATAAAATACAATTCATGCGCAATAAAACAATGCTGAAATTATGATCAGCTCAAATAGCATAATGTGGGCCATAATTTACTTTTTTGGTGAAAGAGATTTCCGATAGTTCAAAAGAGTGCTAAATATCAAACACTCATCCTCGTGTTTCTTGACAGTGTAAAGGATCACTCCGGAGAGAGATTCTTTGGAGAGAGCGACCACCAGTTTGGTCGAGAAATATCATGTGCCAATACAGGAGAGACACGGCAATTTTCTGAAATGTTTCATTAGTTAAATTACTATAAGCCGTGAAATTTTCAACGAAAAATTAATCTGGCAGTGATTAAGCATTAATTGTCTCTTCCTGGTACAAAAACCACGAGCTTTACAATCTTAGTAATCTTGAAAACAGAATTCAAACGTACAGTTTCATTAAAGCTGCAAGTAGAATGTATTACAACAAATCAGTCGATCGGAAGACAAATGATGTTTGTAACCGCCAAAGAATGGAATAGAACAATAACTTTGGACTACGACACCATAAATATTAATGATTAGAGCAGAAGTCAACACAATACTTTGTTTTACTTCTTTATAAGTTTATTAAACGATGCATTTTCTTTTGCCACCATGCCACTGGGATAACAGAGTCGTTCAGGTAAGCCTGAGATGAGGAAAAGGGGAAAATCCTACCCCACCTTAACGTAGGTGGAACGTGAGGGTGGAGGAAATTACATAAAAAGTACGTTGATCCCGGCGTTTCACAAATCGCGCGCAACATTTGGCAGAAGATGTGGCGAGAGACAATAAAAAGGACGGGAAAGCCTTAAAAAAACTCCTCCAAGAGTGAAATACTAAACCGAAGAGGCAAAATCGAGTTTCGCAAGGACTTTCGGCGTACACTCTTCGGCGACCTGCTTTGAATGTTTGTTTTTGAGAAACCGAGATCACGGAGGCACTTTCACTTCGAGGGGTTCACGAGGGGTATGGGGGAAGAGCTCGATACCAGACCCGAGTAGGTACTCTTGCCAGCAAATGACACTTTCCGCGATTGGCTGGCTTCGACCACTTTCGAAGCGACTTCCACGAACTTGGAAGAACCGGAGGTGGGGAAGAGGGGTTGGGTAAACTAGGGGAAGAGGAAAAAAATTGCATGGCTGAGTGTACCAGCACTCTCTTTTAAATGATGTTTGGCGCACTGTGTACACATTCCTCGGCGGTAAACATACAGAGCAAAAAAATGAGAAGTTCTGATGCACGGAGAAAAAAAAATTCTCGAGCAATGTGGTATTTACCTAACAGGTGGATGAGGAATTTTACGGAGATTCTAGGTTAGGCACATCGAAGTTTCTACTTCGCCAAGAGTTTATTCAACTGCTATAGTAACAGCGAAGTAAAAATTATGCAAATGCAAATAAATAACACAATAAGAATAACACCACTAGAAAGAAACGTGAACTATTGACGGCTTTAAGACTCGATTCAAATACCCAAGATGGAAGTAAAGTGTTTTTCAAATCGTTTCCATTACGTTACAGTAGAAAATTTGGACTTCACCACAACACATCCATTATAACATAATTAGGAATCTACATACAACACTACATCTTAAAAATTAGGCGTAAATCTGAAAAAAATGTGACTGGACAATAGCATACTCTCTGATCATGTACACAAGTACCTATTTGCCAAAAGTACATCTGATGTACTTTTGGCAAAATTAGCATTGCTCTTTTTAACGTTGAATAAACCAATTTCAACGGTAATGTATAGGCAACTATTACATGGCAGTGGCTAAAGGTGAAACTGACGGAAGTCTTCTTTCAACCAAATTCAGCAATCGCCGAATTAAGGTAGTTAAAAATCTTAAAAATCGATCACAGAATTTATTGTCACTACGTCCAAATAAGAACTTTTGGTAAAAAAAATAAGTCAAGGATACCGGAAAACGATCCAAAAATTAATCATTTTCAAATAAAACCGGTAAAAAAGGAAACGACCTAAATTATTCCCAGTCACTTCAGAGCAGGCGGAGAATAATAAGTCGTTGAGCATCCGGAAACGCTATTTGATAGCATGGTACCAAAAACGGACCAGTGTTTTATAGAAATTTATATTTATTGACGACGAATGTGGTGGTGGATCAATTAAACAACTCTGCTCACCCAAAACGAATGAACGTCAATATTCCAAAAAGAGTTAGGGTAGGCTAGGAAGGAAACCCAAGAAAGATCACTAAATTTCCTTCACTGTGACTAAGATACAAGGCTGAAGGTCGAATTGGCTAGAACTAACCTAACTCTAGAGCACAGATTGCACAGATATCGGGTAGCGAAAATTTCTTTCGGACTGCTACCCTAAGTCACGTATTACGACGTAAGTTTCGTTGAGTGGAATTTCATTATGGCCATCACAACATTTTGCTACGCTTGACATGGGTGTCGAAGACGATTCCTCGCTCAGAATCGTCTGCGTTTTTTAACTCGTGACCATTCCGACCAAAGAAGATAGCGTCACCCGTCGATCTACAGTGCCAGACAATACAATCTATCAAATATTGATTAGAAATGTAAAAATCTTCCATTACCCGATATTTCATTGACGTTTAAAATAACGGAATAGTTTCAACCACGCAAAATGACGCCGGCGCATTAAATTCTTCTGTGTGACTACCACTATAGCGCCGGCTATTCGTAACACGCTGCTCTGAATATTTGAACATCAGGTCAGGTTAAGTCTGCGCCCGTATCATCCAAAATTCACTCCTGAAGTAGGAAGGGGATGAGAGGAATGAGAGCAGGAGCCGCTTCTGGGCTATTATTATTCGGTATGCTACGCGAGCCCACAGTCCTTTCTGGAGGCGTAAGGAAGATAATGTTCACCAAAGATAACATGCATTTCCTTAAGTCTTTCGCTAGTCGAGAGTGCTCGCGAACTCCCTTATCTTCAAGTGCTTACATAAAACATCAGGAGCTGAAGAAGTTAAGTGCCGAGATAGCGGCCAGAGATGAACAAAACGAGGCCCATCCCTGATGGATGGTTGACGAGTTTCTGCGAAACTAAAAATCTTGTATAGGGAACGTTTCCGGAACAGAGCAAATGAAAAAACTCGAAGGTTTGTAATGGAGGATGTGCACGTAAACACAATTACTAAGATAATTACAGAAAAATTCGGTGCGTACGCAAAATCAACTGACGCTTAGCTAAGAATGGAGAATAATACAAGGTGAGAAAGATCACACGGCCTGGAGGCGTAGCTTGTATTGCATAAGCGAGCCACTACTATTTCCCAGAGAACAATTACATGGAAAACATTCATTTCCAAGGTTAATGAAATGCGATGGACTAACATAATACGCACTCTAATAGGAAATTGAGGCAGATTTTTCGATACGGCTACCTGAGCACGTACTCGTTTCTCGACTCGAGCCAGGGTGAACCGTAAACGATGCCCAATATTATTATTCGATACCTAATATAAAACGGATGCTATATGTCTGCACACAATATCGAACATGTAACAGTGCATTAATCGCAGTCACTCTCTTCATTAATTGTCTCATTGAATTGTCTATTGAATTTGACAAAATATAAACTCTTCATACTAATTTTTGAGAGGTCAAGATTAATATTCTAACGCCCTCTTACGCACAAAATTCTTGAGTAATCCATTGCGCATAATTATTTTATTTTAACAAGATTTCTTTCCTTGACACATACGAACGTTCCACAAAGAACTATCGAGGGCAATGGGGAACGCTGAGACGCATACTGAAGTGTAAATTAGACATACGGGTGAATAAAGATTGAAGTAAATCATTCAAACTACAACTAACTTACAGAAATAACGCAGGAAATAGCACAGGAATCCTTACTACCAACAGTAGATTAGCTTAGCGCGAAAAGAATATTCAACGGAATACTGCCACGAGACAAAGCGAAACCTATAAGTTGAACGCGACGCCACTTAAATATTTACCTCTGCATACGTGAGCGGGAGACGAAAACCCCGAGTCACCTATCGTAAATATTTGCTGTCTGCCAAGAAGAACCACGCAAAAAATAACAGCGAAGGACAAAATGGAAAAAACCGTTGCAATCACAATGTTTCTGTGACTTGCTGAGGATTGGCATTCCAACCGACAGGCTGTTCACTTTAATGTAACCCTTTCATTTATCAAATTCAAAGCAAACTACCCATTTTAAAGGGGAAAATGGTAAGTCTACTTAAAAAAAGTATTCACTGCCTGACATGGACTGAATGATAAACAGGGTAAGCCTTCCCAGAAGTTTATAAGTGGAGGAACGTCAACTCAAGAGGCAAAACTAAACCTGAATATGATTCTGATAATAAGAATATGCGAAAAGCGGAATACGGGGTAACTTACAACTTCATTTACGTGTTCACAAATATCAATAATTTATTAAGCAAGAGTTACATAGCATAATCAGCAGAGAATTATAGCTTTCCGGTCGATGAGATCATAAAAATGTATCGAAGTGTACCGATTCAAAGTGCCAGTAATGTTAAGCCTGGGAGTTTTAGGAAGAATCGTAAGAATTGATTAAACATGCAGTGCTGCGGAAAGAGAGGCTCGAATTTCTACTCCTCTGGGAGAAGAGACCAACTGTGAAACTATGCTTATGTGCCCTCCCTCAAGTTCACTTCCCTAAACTGTTCTAAACCAAATGTAAATCAAAGCCTTAACTAGCATTGAGGGACGGCGGTAATATTTAGAGACTTCATTTTCCAGAAGATGACTATACTACTAACTGCAAATACAAGTTTGGAACTAAAGAAACACTTCACTGTAGCACGATGGACATGCTCCTTCACGGCAGAGAAATATGAACAAGAAAAACTGCTGGAACAGCAAAAAAAAGCATTTGACATGAGATACTACAGAAAATTAAGATATAATGCATTGACCGATCGACTGACGAATAACTTGTAAAAAACAAGTGGGAGAAAAGAAAAGTAAGATGCATATTTGCATTTGTACAGCGTAGTTCAACTACCAGGTATATGGGAATCCACAACCCTTCCCTCACTGACAACATCCCGCATCCATTCTCCAGCTTATCAAAATATGGACCATGCTTTTGCCGGGACGATAAATATTTTTGAAGCACAATCTGAGTGGTATGGTACTGCCAAAGCAAATAAATACTAAAAAAAATGGGTGAACACATAGAAGTCTATAATCCACCCAGAACGGAAACCCTAGTTTGAACAATGGCGGTACGGCACGATATTTCTTGGAACTACTCTAAACATTATTTAATCGTGTTCAAAATTCTTTTCCGTTTTCACAGAGCCACATTACTTGCACATTAAACTTTGATGGCGGCTCGAGGACAGAACTGTGAACGGTCTCCAGCACAAATCCACGGAGGGATCGTATTTTATAGACACTTTCGTCATTCGAAGAACCAGCTGGGAGGGCCAATGGAAGGAGACCCGTTTCCGAGAACTGCTCCCTCGAGCGACTCGTTAAAAGTAGATTGCCGATCATTTGAACCGTCCAATAAAGTCAGCCGCCGTTTGAGGCAATTAAAAAGGGAAAACAAATCAGCCCTATGAAATATGACAGGAAGGCATTCCCTGACACCTAAGTCGGGCGGGTACAAATTCGAGTGGTCTGTCGTTTAAAAGTTTCCCAGAAGGCGGGACACACCTCGGCGGGTTGAATGCGCTGAGGACAAATGCGTATCTACTGGTTCGAAGAAAACATGAATTTCACTCTAGTGCGTTCCGCGAAGGAGTTAAAGGTAGAGAGTCCGCGGCAGTAAACTGGCTCACTTTTCACGTAGTCTAAATATAGGGTTGAATTAGTAATGGAAACTCAATTAAGTGCCTGCAGAAAATGAACTTTGATAGAGAAAGAATCAAAGATATTATCTAGAGAAGATTTTACATTTGGATTACAGATGACCAACCTTTTTCAATCAAAAATTGACCACCGTTCAGAGAGCAAGTGCCAATTCAGCAGTCCCGAAATCGAGCTTTTGCGAAAGCTATAAAACAAATGAAACGTAAAGAAGTTTTTTCTTTTGCATTTAATTTAGTAATGGTCGTGCCTTCACGTCCTAAAACACATTGGGAAAGTTAAAGCTGATGTCATTTGAAAAAGGAATGCAATTGTGAAAATTAGAGGGGGGAGGGACGAGATTAAGTGGCGACTAGAGAACTGGTTTCCAACCAGAGGAATTGGGTTTGAATCTCGTCAGCGGCAGATATTTCTTCCCAGCAGAATCACTCTCCTTCCTTCGATGCTGCGAAGCTGTCAAGTTCCGGACTCCGTCTGTCGGATGGAACGAAAAGACTTGATCCCCAAGGGACCATTCGTTAAGGTTTCCTTCCACCCCTCCTCCCTTCCCTTACATTTCGACCGACCCTTACAGACAGCTGATCTCTCTGACATTAATTCACGTCCAGATGGCCCAGGTTCGCATCCCACTAGTGAGAGATTTTTCAGGGGGATCTCGGTCCCTACCGGAGAGCTGTCACTCCAAGTGAAATAGACATTCAGTCAGATGGCAGGTGAGAACTAAGGACCAACTGGCATCTTTGTTTGAGAGCAAACTAATGCTTATACCTGAGTTTCTCTCCACCCTCCCTTCATTCCCAAAAATTCTACCGCTGTCTAAATACTCTCCAATTCGTAATGGTGAAAATTAGTTTAGTGATCGGTCGTCTGCACAAACGAAAACAAGGTCAAATTTACTCTTAATTTATAACTATTCCTATCCGAGAGTTAATTTTTTTTACTCCAATGTACTCCGTCTTCCCTGCTTATATCATGATCATGGCCAACAATACTTTTATTGGTTAGGCGCATCGCACTCGATTTCTCCTATTTGCTCACCTCTTCATTTCTCTTTCACATCCTTCACTATACTTGCTTTATGCATCTCGTAGGAAGCTTTCCTTCGCCATTCTTCCCGTTCAGTTGTCCCTCGACGTTCGTTTTCATACTGCATATAATTACGGGGTCGTGGTGGCCTAGTGGGTAGAACACTGAGCTACTGTCCCGGGTTCAAATCCCGGGCAAGAGCCTTTGGACACCCCCATCTAAAATCCTCGCGATTCGATTTTCTGCGAGTCAGAACTTCGTAGGAAATCGCAGGTGGCCCTGGGAAAGGAACTGGCCCCCCTACCCTGAATGCGTGAATTTCACACGACATTGGCTTAGTACGGGGTGAGCTCTACTCTCACCTATCAAAACTAACTGCAACAACAAAATCGCTGAACGACTAGTAGGTTTTTCATTAAACGGTACGTCGATGAAAGAGAGGGACTCGTAGATGGCACGGTCGCCTGCCATGATGATGAGGATGACGCCGGCAGTTGACGAGTGTCATTACGACGGCACGCACCCTAGCGCTGGAATGCCGAAGGAAAACCGCAGACGTGGACGCGTATCGGTCACGGGGCTGTTTTATACGGAGGGAGGAGGGGGAGAAGAACGGCTCACAAGTCTTCAACCCGCGTATCTCGATGTCGCGGGGAAGTTGACGAACGGCGCTCGGCGGTGCTGGGCGGAGAGAAAGTGCGAGTGGGGGTGTAAAAGCCGCGACGCAGACCGACCAACCCCTTCTCCTCCCTCACCTCTCCCCCCTCGCGCAAACCCATTCATCTCGGGAGCGCGCGCTTGGAACTGTTCGGGATGAACCAACTCATGTGCTAGGGACCGGGTGTCATGTACACTAACGCAGTTTCACGCGAGACTTGACAGAGTTCGATGCATGGAGCTGTGGACATCGTGTAAAACAAATGAAATACTAGGAAAATTGCTTATGTCCATGAACGACTACATGGGAAATATACCCTGTCATGCATTCATCAATTAAGTTTGCATTCTAAATACCTAATTCATTAAAATACAAATATTGACTTCGCAATAGTGGACAATACATAAACCATAATGCAATAAAGATTCATGCGGTGATTCATGCGAAAACTCTTCCGAGGTCTGCTTCACTGAAAAAATACGAACGAAAATTTGAACCCATCTACTAGGTATTCTGGGTTTCACCCGTAACATTCGGTGACTTTAGGTTCCCTTTAGGTAGGTTAGGTCTGTGTAATTATTCAGAAAATGCATCAAATTTCAGCCCTTACAAAACACCCATTCCGACATTGCATTTGTGGCGCGTGAATATAAAACGCGTATCAAAATGATAGAACTCTAATAAGAGTGACAATTTGGTAAAAATATCATTTTATCGCAATTCTTTAACACATGATGCCGCCTCTCGTTATGCACGAAAGCCCATAATTATTTTCCAAGTCAATAAGACGAGGTAATTACAATACCCTTCAGATAAAATAACAGTACAGAGTATAACTTCCAGTAAAATTTATGAGCAAAAGTCCTCACCAATTCAGAATATTTATGAATTTGAAATGGTTTCAGAAATGGGTGATTTGGTATACTACGCACGGCCTCAGTTTCCGTTTCGATTGACTGGTTTTGAGGTAAATAGCGTTTACGGACGCAATTTTACTAAAATTATGTCTTTTTCAGTTGTAATATTTTTTCCGGACTTGTCGAGTCCTGGAAACCATGGCGATCAAAACAGAAATGACGAAGTGCGAAATTTTGACCACAAAACTGCTGTTTCCCTCGCAACTAATGCGTCCAAAATATATGGAGCCGTGGGCCACATGGCTTGCGGTAGACACAAAAAATATCCCAAGGTAAGCAACAAGAGGTAGTTAAACGGTTTTTATAAGCCAGGTAGGTATACACAAAAACATCAGCAGGAAATGGAGAATTGGGAGCAAAATAAACCACAAGCCACTTGGGAATAATAAAAGTCGAATCGGAATAAAATTGACGACGGAAAAGAAACAAACAAGAAAACACACGAGAAATTCTGCCAAGACAAGGGGATGAAAATGTTACAAAGAAAACACAAATCAAGTAGAAATAGCTTTATGAGAACATTTGAGACACCTTGGCGAAATGGAAAAATAAACTTAATATTAGAGTGTCGGCTGGAAATAGAATTAAAATGTTTTTCTAACCGCTCGCAGTAGGGAATCAGAAGATACCGTAAATATAAGGAGGATTGGCCAATATTTCGATAGCTGTTTGTTGACAATTCGATCAATTGCCATAACTCTGCTAATTGTACTGACAGGAACCCTTCTGAGTATGCCACATGAAAAACTACTACTAGTAAATGCTGAAATGAACGAAGAGCGTATGCCATTAAAAAGTTTCGTTAATAGGTACCTAGTACCAAATTCTTCAATTACACGTTCCAAGTGTATGCGGGACACCGATAAGATACAGACGCAGATAATGAATGGGTAGCAAAAATATTGTGGAAATTTGGATAAGATAGCCACGAGTTAAGTGCCTAGAGACGTTGAACCAATTACACGAGAAACATGATGAAGCTAGCCGGAAGGAGAAAAGAGCGAAGGACCACGCGAAATTTACTTTTAAGAGCGAAAGGGGGATCGGGTTGATGTGGTGGCTAGACTGGGTTCCAATCCCGGCGGTGGAAGATTTTTCAGTGGTATAATGGTCCCTACTTCAGTAGTGTGTGGACAGTACCACGTCCGTCGGATAGGACGTTAAACAGTGATTAGAGCATGATAATCCCGACGCACGCCGGGTTTCTCTCCACCCTTCCTTAGCTGACGGTCATTTCCCCTAACTTCAATCAACAATAGCTAGAGCAAGACTAGGAAGGATACGAGATGAATCCGGAGATTTCGCGATTGTTTCTACACCATATGGCATATTTATTCGGTACTATATTATCATGCAGAACTACTGATGACGATGAACAGTTTCCCGTTCCCATAGCTTGTGCTATTCGCCACTAGTGTTGGTTTATTCGAACTAAAACACTCCTTCGCAGGCGCGACTCATTATTTCCACCAGAAGAAGCCCAGTGACGCGAACGTGGTGACACTCTCCCACCACACCGAATAGACTCGTTCCTCGCGTATCCAAGACGACCGGCTCAGCGGAAGGCGAAGGAACGAACCCCTCCCGAGATCCTCCGTCCCCCTGTCATCCCCCGGAGACGAGTTGCGGGCGACGGGGGCGGCGGGGAGGCGAGAGGAGGGTCGCGCGGAGGGGCGGGCAACGGCCCCACGCAGACGCAAAACATTCCTTCCGCCATGTAGGCGGGAGATCAGTCTCCAACCGGGGCGGGAGGAGGATGTTGGGAGGCTGACGGGGCACCGCTCGCAGGGGTGGCGAACACATAGTCACTCCATTACCACTTTTTTCAACCCCTACGCTAAAAAGAAACCAACTTCGGAAGAAAAAAATTCAGGAAAGGATGGCGAACTCGCCTCAATCAGCCTTAGCAGAGCCGGACTATTCACACCAATACCCAGGGAAAGTCATATTCCTAGATTGGGACTCCCCTCCATATCACGTTCCTAGAGATTTAGCCCCCTAAGCTACTATAAATGTTGTTGTCCAAGTTCTGGATTTAACCACGTTACGTTGGAGCTGCAGGCACGATTTTAACTGTTGTATGCGTTTAAAAAGTTTCCACCTAAGTCCACAGAAATCTATGGACATCTTGCTGTTTATTGAGGAGAGTAGTAGTTGTAGTAATGGATTTTAAGGTTATATCGCACCATCTTAAGTAGGATTTAAATCCCGGGACAAGCACAGCATCCATGCCCCTGGGTGGGATTCGAACCAGTACCTTTTGGGTTGTCAGGCCAGCGCATTACCGACCTGGCTACCACGTTGGCACCACATTGATAAGACCTCTTGGTGTACATCAAGAAATCCGTGATCGAGTTCCAGTCTAGCGCAAGACATTTCTTCCGTGGGATTCTTATTTTGGTGTATCCCTAAAAGACCAATCATCCTCGGATTGGAGTGGAAATCTCCTAAAACATTATATCCGAGAATAGAAGTTGTAATCGCAATTTTTTTCGGGCTCGCGAATGTTAAACAAGTCGTCTTGGCAGCAAATGAAAAGGTTCTTTGGAAAGTCTTGTGCTAGGGGTATCTCTCTAGCAAAAGACTTTGTACACAAGCGAAGATTCTCACACAAGCTCTCGTTTTATATCCGGGAAGGGCTTTTTGTTCATGATCAGATAAGTCTTAGTAGAATGATTTACGAGTAGTTATCTCCATAGGAAACCACATAAGGAAAAGAGAAAGGAACTAAAACCCCTATCCCGAAGTCCAAATGTCACTAGCTGAAAGGCAGAGAACTAGGTGAAGTCTACCCTCACCAATCAAACCAACCTTGGGATTAAACCTTATGGCTTAAGGTATATTCATACACAATGTTTTAAAGCTTGGGGTGAAAGTTACGGTTTGTACGTTACCGCCCTTACAACTGTAAGACTTAAGTCACTGTGCTTATCCATGTACGACGTGATATTTTTCTTTCGTGGAAAAAAACCGATACTGCATGAGAAATCGGCATTCGAAGGAAAATTCATCGTGACGAAGCCTTGAAATGCGCACAAAGTCTATGACGCGACAATCGGTTCTCTTCCCTCTCTCAATCCATCACAGTCCACACGTTTCCTTGCCTAGAATGCACTTGAGTGTGAACGTAATATGGTATCAAGAGAAGAACTGAACCGGAAAGCAAGCTTAAAAATAAACAAGAAAGATACCTTTAACAACGTCATTCATTTCTATGAGGATTCCAGGCGTTCTTGGAAGTAATTCTCCCGCAAGAAATAGTTCAATAGAATTCAATATGTTGTCAATCCTTGTAATCTTCGCAGGTATTGAGCGAGCTGCTAAGATTACGCCTCTTCAAGAAAAGAAAAGGTGCGTATTTCCTCAATAGCAGTTACATCCTGCAATGACACTCAACCATGCAAGCAAGACGTTAAAAGTAAACGTTCTTAACTCAAAATATAACTTCTATTACAAGTAATTTACATGACAGACTGATTTCGATGACTTGGTATTTAGTCCTACACAAAGAGTACTACTTATTTTCATCCAAGTATTCAATCACAATTTAACATGCACATACAACGAGACATGAAATATTTACATGACGAAAAAGATCAGTTAAATTAACATTCAAGTCGCAGAGAACGTAACTGTGATGACCATGAGAGAAAGAAATGAACGAAGGGAGGTGGCGAAAATATTTTAATAATGCAGTGCTAAAAAAGGAAGCGGGCCATAGAATTAGACCAAGGAAGACTATTTTGTTCGGTATCATAAATCCAACGGTAATAAGTTGCGGCGGGCCTTCGAATGATCTATCGGCTGAACCACAGGCCAACGAAAAATTAAACTTGACCAAGCAGAATGACCGAAAAATAAGAAATTTTAATTCCTTCTCATAAATCAAGGGACAGTAAAAGTTAACGGGATACCCAGGAAGTAGGAGGGCTGAGCTATACGCTAATGAAGGAGGGCATAAATTAGAAGAGGCAAACGACTTCTCCTAATCTGGAAGAATTTTGTCGAAAGGTTGTGAAAAAGACAGGCGTGGAATTGAAAAAGAAGCATTTACAGTTAAGGACTCGATCCGAAACTGTATAATTAGGCCAGAAACATAGTTTGACAGACATTTACAAAGCCATGATAGAGGTCCAACAAAATGATACAATTTTTCCGAATTTTTTTTACGCATTATCTACCGATAAGTGCAGGTTTTAGTAGTGTAATCCTACAATGCTTTGCACATATTTTCCGAAAGGCTCCTTTCAACGCTACATCTTCCTAAGGATCAGCATCTTTCCTTTTCTTCCCATTACAAAAAATTCCTTTCCTTTTCTTCTCTCATCATCGCTTACTCATCATTCTACCTTCAAAGTACGGTTTTAGTGCACCACTAACCCGAATAATTCATTCTATACCCGTGCATTGTACTTTGCCCACCGATTTCAAACAAAAAGTTTCTCCTCCAAAATGATTAATACTTCATCATTCATCTTTTCACTTATTCGTACCTTTTTCGCACCCTTCCCCACACCTGCATATCAAAATCCTCCAATCTACTCTCGTTTTCCCTCCGTAGAATACAAGTCTCGCTTACATACAACTCCACACTTCATACCAACAATTTCTGTTACAATTTAAAAATTATTCCCGGATGACCATTACAAATGACACTAAACCCGGAGTAAATGAACTCATTATTCCCCCAGGAATTGATTATAATCTCCAAAGAGGTTTTTCAATAGAAGAGCTAAGCGTGGCACAAAAACAGGGGTTAAAAAGAAAGTCTCACAAACCCTAAGGTCAATGACATCGATAAAACATCCCCTTTAAAACGGAGAATACGCGCCCGCATATATCATTACGGTAGGTTGACAATTCAGATCTGACACGGATTTCGTTTATGGTAATTGACACAAATCAATTCGCGACACCCTTGGACTCGGAAGCTCACTGGAATAAAATTAATCAATATTCAAGAGGCGTCGTCCACTAGACGTGACCGATCGTGACATAATTCACTATCAGTACAAAGAGCACGGTTGAACACACTGACAAAATCCAAACTAGTTACTGCTGAACTTGTGATGGAATCATTATTCGCTGGATTGCATAAAGTTTAAAATATTCCCTCGGAAAAAACGAGTTTCTTATTTTTCCACGATAGAATTCCGCAACGTATTTTTATTAAGTTCCTTAGAGGATGATTAAAACATTACTAAGAAGGACTACATGCACATAAAAAATATCGTGACCCGAAAAATTTATCTGGGCACGCTTTCGGGTAACTGATATTGAAATCCACTTTTACGCTATTATCATGAAGTTAAAACGTCTCTAAACGAATACCACGCGATTTTATAATTCGAGGGAAATGCGACCACATATTTCTTTGGCGATTCAATTGCAACGCAGTTCAAATTTCACATTCCCTATTACGTTTAAAATTATTTAAATCCAGATAATACCTACTTGTGCACTAAGAATGGCATTGCAAATATTCGTCATATTTATAAATTTACTCTTCCACCATAAATACATAAATATGCAAAACACCAAATTTACTATTTTTACGGATTTCTAGCAGTTTCTCTGACATATTTCCCGATTATTCACATATTTTATAAATCTCACTGATGACGTCATAAAAAGTTAAAATAATACTGACATTGAATAGGTATAATATACATATATTAATTTTTTTGTTATAGATATAAACTGATACAAATTATTCTTTCATACGGTCGAGTTTACCCTGAGCCAGTACTGGGATCAGCAACCTTGACTTGTTATCGCTTTTCTTACTTTTATCACAAATAAATATTCACGACAGCTACACTGCCAAGGTTGCATCAAGTAAATATTTGATAATTTTAATCGATCGATATTAGGAAGAAAATGAATCACATGGTACAAGAGTATCAGAATCAAGTTATAACGAACCTCAAGCCGATTTGAATTTATTTGAAAGGAATCTGTCCATTTTTGTGCTTAGTATCGAGAAATCAGGCGACAGACACGATCAAAAGGCTGCGAATAAGTGGTGAGTGACAGAATCACTGCCTTATTTCTTGCTGATACATTCGATTTTAAAGGTCCATAAAAAAACCTCTACACGTTTATGGTTCCTAATCATTTTATAGTAGGAAGTTCTGACACATCCATCTGAAGGACACAGGTGTTTTCCGCAAAAAATATCCCACCAGTTTCCTTGGAGAGTCCAATTTAATAATTTGCCACTCTCATAGCTATTAAAATATTCACAATGTCATTGAAGCCTCATAGCTTACGCGTTTTCGCCGCAGCGAAATTTCATTTTCAATCGAATTCAATACGACGTCATTTCAGGATTTTTGAACGGGCAATTTCGACTTCAACTCCACTCATAATTATAATTATTCTCACATCGGCAGAGGTTGGGTGGAGCGGCAATTCTGTACCGTCGACGACCAAACCTCTGGGTTTTCCCCTGGGCACTCGGATGCATGTCAAAATATAAGCAGCCATATATATTTGGGCGACCTATTACGGTATCTGGCGCTCACAATTCGGCACAGCCAATCAAGGCCGAGCCATTTAATTACGTGGTTTGAAGCAGCACCGACTCGTGCGATGAGAAAAATAATTAGCGAGATTGAATGCCTGCAAGTATATACGCTGCATAAGAGCGAAAAACTCTCTGCGCAAATCCTTTACGCGATATTGCACTGAAAGTGAACAAGAGTAATTTTACAAGCAATTCGTGGTTTAACATGGTGCGATTTCCTCTACATTATGCATCAAACTGCGCAGTAACGAATAAAATGGTCTTTGTGGACAGGAAGATATTTTAGGGCCCTCACACACTACCAATGCCTTGATTATTGAACGCTCTTTTCAACATTCCCCGGCAACGAGAGATCCTAAACGACGGAAAAACTAACGGAATGTAAACATGGGGCGTGGCGAATGCGGCCTAAGGGCTCAAATCCTTCTTATACCGTCTTAGATGCGAATATTTAAATCTACGTCACACCCTGTTAGCACCAAAATATGATAATAAAAGAAGGCAGATAACTATACTTTCACAACGTATTATTGAAACGAAAATAATAGATTTGACCGAATTTTTCACACGTGAACATCGAATGAGGTCAACATGGTTCCTGAGTCACACTTTTTGAGACGTTGAAACTAGATACCAAGGAAAATAGAGCCATCTCATGCTTCGATGAGCCGCTACTATTTTGGATGCTCATTAGGCTTCCCCAACGACATTAGAAAGTAGCCTGAACCACGCTTTAAAAACTATAGCGTGCGAATAATTTTTGAAACAATTTCCCAGGACCAAACCCATTTACTACTGATAAAAGAAGTTCGCCTTCTCAAATAAATTTTTCTCAAAAACTTCTCTTCATCTGCGTAAATTATCTTTCCTCTTTTATTATTTTTCGCTTTATTTGTCCCAATATTTCTTTGCTTCAATACACTACTTAAATTTTCCTCACGGATATCATAAGTTAGCCGTCTCTCATGAGCACACTGCAACTCATTCTGCCAGCGGTCGTAAAAAGAGATAGCAATTGAGAGAAGATTTTATGAAGGCTAACGTATTCCCTTTTTGAAGCAATGGCATGCATAACATGGGGAGCATTGGAAATGAAATGTGAGAGAAAATAGCATAAAAACGTTCGCCATGATTGAATAATTCCAGAAAGATTACGGCTCATATTTTTCGATTTACGGCGAGATGTGCCAACTTGTAATGAAATGCAAATTTTCCTTCGAATGCTTGATGCCTTTAGCTCTTTACTAGTCATGAGACACATGTCATGAAAACGGACAATTCAGGTTTTCATTGGGCGAGAGAAATGATTATTCCGAGCCAAATCTCCACTATTATTATTAATAATTGACGTTAAAAACTTCAATAGTCGGTCCTCGGGAGGTACAAGAAGCTAAACAGTACGTTAGGAACTAGATACATGCAAATACTACACCTCTCTTTCTTTTCCATTTTCACATTTCAAACGCTTCCTTTTCTAAACTCAATCTTTTCGCCCAAAATCCACATTACACAACCATACACAGCTACATTCTAGATAAAACTCCTGGTTAACCTTTTTATCACATCTTTACTAATATTTAAAATCCTGACGTGAGTTCTCTTATCAAAGCGAAAGATTTTTCTTTGTTAAGTAAGTTAGTAAGTTAAGTTGGAAAGTAAGGTTTCGTATCAGAATTTCCAAAAAGAAAAAATCCAGCTTCACTGGGATTTTTCTGTGTGTAAATTCTTGCTTATGAACATTTCAGCGGGTGACTCCGCTAAGGCATTTGTGGCTAGTTCGCAATCCTTGAAAAAGTTTCGTATCTTAGGTACTACTTCAGCCTTCGTCAAAGTAGTACCTAAAGAACTGACGAGCAAAATCTGTTCCAGTCTCTGCCCATATTTAGCTCGTACCACTTTTTACCGTTAAATCTCATCACTTTAATTTTCTTATGATTGGTATAGGCCCCTTATTTCTCGCAATAAATATTTAATGCATCTAGCAACAATTTCAACCCCTTTTGGTAGCAATTTGTCGACTGACTAAAAGCTTGACCACGACCTAAGGGACTCGGAAATTGCCTAGAAGCGGCGGATGTTAAATGATAAGATAATGCATACGAGAGCCAAATATTTTAGGAAAGCCTTGCGTTGGTCGTGATCCACCGAACGCTCTTGAAAAACCTTTAAAACCCCGGACCATGGGAGTTGAAAGGAAAAACCGTGTGCCGCGAGGTTCGGGAGGCAAGGAAGAAGCGATATGGCGTCGGGGGAATCTTAATGCCAGTTCAAGTGGTTGGGGTGAGGCACAGGAGGGAGGGAGTTTCGCTTGGGGAGTACGCGGGCGATACCCTTGCCTCCGCCCTAAGCGGTAGGTTAATCATTGTAGGGGTGGAGGGTTGGATTGAGGGAGTGACCTTTCGGCCGACGCCTGCCTCGGAACCTTCGGAGAGAGAGGCGGTCGAATCAAAGACAACGCGCCCAGCGGAATGAACGGATGGAAGTGATTTTTACTTACGGGGACGTTTAAGCGATCAGGGCATTGCATACACACTCCACGGATTTTTTGCTGCGCCGTGCCAAGTATATATTTCAAACCGACAAATCCTCAGATCACGATGCGAAAGAGTGACAGTTATCGATTGAAATCCATCCGTTCCTTCCAAACAACATCATCATCATCCACAGAGCTCCGCTTCGATCGAAGTCAATTTTCTTAATCAAATGGAAACGATTTAAGCCTCACATTCAACGACTTATTAAGGTCGCGAACTATGGTGAAAGAATGACTAGAGCACCACCCCTTTCACCGATCACTCCAGAAACAATGGGAGATAAAAAGGGAAAGAAATTGATGGGCACGAAGGCTGCCTTGTGGCAAAGACATATTGAAACCACTACTCACCAGCTGTTATTACAAACTGTTGAGATAAACAAAGTGACTACTACAGAGGAAATTCAGATTGAGTGGATGGATGTTTGCTGCCAGTGTTTCAAACTACGTTTCTTTTGAATATCCCATAAGCCATTAGGGCAGGCCTTGGTGTCGCGGAAATTGAGTGCATCAACGAAGTAATACTCTTATTTCATTTTTGCAAGAAATACGAATTAAAGAAGCATCAAAGCAGGTGTTGCAAATCGCAACATCGCGAAAAATATGGTGAGTGTTGTTGAAGAGCTAATTATTCCTGTCGTGCCTAAACAACCGATTCGAAACCTAAGCTAAGTTCTAAAAACAAAAGAAGAAAAACACCATCAAACACTATTAGCGAATGCGTGCGAAAATAAGTGATAAAACAATATTAGCTTACATTGGGGTAAATACTAACTTTGGAGAGGCACCACCATGGATACCAAATCAGATAAATATTTAAAAAGGAAACATGCAAAAAAGAAATGAATGACGGAGCTCGAACGTTAATGGAGTCATAAACATTCCGTCCGCGCTGCTCTTTGACACTCCCTTTCGGGAAAATGGTGGATGAAAGAATTTCACGCCGTATTCGCTCCGTCATCAGGTCACAAAGGATTTGAGTCTCGAGGCAATATCTACTTTCACGCTTACGATTCGCAGCTTTCCATTCGGATCTCCAAGCGGGCGAAATCTAAATGGTTTAGCTTATGGCCCGTAATTTTCACACCGCGACACCTAAGTGGACTGGCCAACTTGATGTGACGGGCGCTTGAAGGGCGCGGGGTCTTGAGTACTGATTTCTCAACACGCAGGCTCACGATTGATGATCCCGGAGGTTCTACTAGCGGATTTTCTTCTTGCAGTTGATTGCGCAGGACTATTTTTCGGTCGTATCTCTAAATGGACACACTTAAAATGAACCTGAGTAAATATGAAGAAATACAACTTCCCAAGGCTATTTATAAAACCTACCTCGATTCACTTCTACAACAGTATTGAGAAATATAACATTATACAAAATATCACCAAGGCAAACAAACACTGACGACCCAGGTTTCGAATGAATAATAGTTATATACGTGAGCAAAATAGGTAAAAGTAAAAAAATAAAATTTTTGTAATTTTATAACAAAAGTTTGAAATTCTGAATAAATACTGTGAGGTACCGAAAAGCTACAGAGGACAGAATTTTATTAATTAACTCCCAACTATTCCTGCGCTCGATAGGTTAAAAGCCAGATATTAATGGGAGCATACAATAAACGCAAACCCTATCCTGTCTTCTAAATGTCAGATCATTAGTGACGGTCCACCTTTCATATTTTGTTGAAAATAAACTAACTTCGAACCCGTCACTCTTGATAAACCACCCTCATCCGGAACGGTCTACTTTCCTGAACTGTTCAAATTTGAAGGCAAATCGAAAGTACATATCCACAGTATTGGCAGATATAACCCAAACTATTCGTTGTTCGAGGAATGCGTCTCACAGCTGAGATTATGAAAGACATGTGAGTATTTGTGCGTAGGAATTAATGTTTCATCCGATATACGGAGTTCTGCAGCAGGAGAGCTCTCCGCAAAGCTTTATATTAGGAACATAAATGCCAGAAATTCACCACTGCCGGGGTTGAAACCCGATCTTTCGTGGTAGAAATCCATCATATGAACCTGAACCCCTTTGCTGTAGATCCTCGCTATGTTCTGCACTACGACAGACTCCTCGTTCATTCTTGATATCCAGCTTTTATACATCTCATTTTCTGAAAAATATATTCCATGATCGTTCTCCCTCTACATAACTCTCATCATTGATGTTCGTCCAATTCCTGCTGAAAGACTGCACAGGCTTACATGTACTGCCTACCTGCAAGCTACATCGAAGGTGTGTGGCAGGGAGTGAGGTATTACAAAACATCCACGTATGTTTACACACACTGCCAACCTCCCTATGTATTCCTTTCGAAACATACCTACAGTTCTTAAGAAATGCATGTTCTACTATTTAGATGGTTACACACGAAATAGTTTTTCCCTTGTTGGCATGGAATCTTTTTTCATCCATGATTCGCCCCTCCCATGTAATATCCAGAATTTTCCCACATCGCAAATTCAGGAACAACTTCATTACTCCCACGGTAAAATGTTACAGCTTAAACGTCATGTTCCATTCCTTCCTTGAGCGAGAAGGCCCACACGCTTACGAAGAAGACAGTCTTACGGAGACCGCACGTTACGCAATACCCGCCCAGTTCCTGACCAAGTCAAGATAATAGCGTGATTCAACAAGAGTTTCAGCCGCCCACTTTACTACGCGCGACTGAGAGAGCAACACCCGAACATTTCTTCTTGCTACGAGGCCACATCATTCTGCCCACTGCTCACGCATCGAGAGGGCAATGCACTTCTTAATCTACAACCATGCCATGGCCTCAGTCTTCTATCCATGTCAGGCGATGACAGGAAATCAACTTTTCTTTTTTACAAATGAATTGCAATAAGCCAAGAGCTAATAATGCCAATTGCTCTCCAAGATTTCATTTGAAAGGGCCAAATATGTCGATACAATGCTACAACCTTACTGTGTTCGCGGTCAGAAGCCACTACTGGATCCATGAAATTTCCGGAGCTTTTCTGGTGCTTCAATCCACGACTACGTTTTTCTAACGAAAATATTGTCCACAGAAAGCAATCATAAGTTCAACCGACAGTTTCACGGTTTCGATTTTCATTTGCTTGAGGCAAACGTGAAAGGGCTAAACGGTCTCTTCACTCAAGCGTGCTTCCACGCTTCCGACCAGATGCCTTTGAGAAGAGGAAAATCACAATGCACCCATCGACACCAAGAGGCCGGAAGCCATAAAAGTTATTTTAGAGATGAAGGCTTGGGAATATAAATGACCCCATGATTGCAATATTTTAAAGCTTAGAGAAGGGAGGCATTCCCTCACACACGTCCATAGCGAGACCCCCGTACATTTTGGAATTACGTCCCGCATTCGGTACGTCACATTCTCACCAAATAGATCTGAAAATATATTCCCAAGACCGAAGTTTTTAAAATATATTCCGGAGATTTATTAATTAAATAATTAGCTCATTAATATTACCCTTCGCATGATCAAAGGGGTTAAAATAAAAAAATAACGAATTTTATGATCCAACTGTGATTTAAAACCTTAGCTTCATTAGCGAAGGAAATGTATCATTTCCGATATAACATTCAAAATTTCTACCACCCACAAATTCAAAATATACGATGCAAAAAAAACGAACTAACCCTCTTCTTACATGAGTCATTCAAGTTTTCTCACAATCCTTTAAATACCACACGTATGCTATTTTTTTGGTTTATGCTTTGTAATACCGGGAAATCAAAGTAACAAAACTATTCTGAAGATTTGAACGTTTGATTTGAAAAAAACTTCATTTCACCGCCTCGGTTAAGACATATTACGAAGGGCCTATTGCAAGGCCCTCGATATAAAGATACATATTTAGATTGCAAATGGAAACAATACGACCATATTTAATGGATATCATAAAGAGAATGTTCTTAGAGAATATGGCTGATTCAAGCATGGAAATAAACCAAAGTAACAAAATCAAATATCTTAAATCAGAAAGGCTGATTGTTACACTGTTAAAAGATATAAGAAACCTAGGATCAAAACTTAGTTTACAGGAAGAGCAAATCTGCTGCCAAATAGTACACATTAAATACAATTACCAAATCTGATTCCGTACCACTAGATACTTGAAATATAAAATTCATTTGCCAGAATTTCTGGCTCCACTGTTTTCACCGCGAAATAGTTATAAAAAATAATTTTTTAATTCCACGCCTCAATGTTTATTAAAACCACTCTCCAAGGTTAGTTATACAATAATTTTGAAAATGAGGACAAAGGTACTGACACAAATTAGGATAGGACATTCTGAAATCCAAGTAAAATATAAGCAGGAAATTAAACGATAAAAAGTGAATTGATTTATTGGTGATCCTGATTATTTGCGTATTTACCTCGTGCTTACACGACAAATAATGGTATGATAATTAAAGAAGCAATGAACTACGTTAAGGATAAGGGTAGCACGAGAAAGGAAAGAGTGAATATAGACGATAGGAGTAATATTGGAGGGATGTTGAAAGCAAGGGTATAGAGAACAAGTATTCCACGAATGCAAAAACAGCTAAAGAGTACAAGTTTAGGGAGAAATGGGAGGGATCTAGGGAGCACATGAAAAACAATGCCTTTGTAGCTTTGGAAAAGAAACTACTAAGAAATGACTCTCGCATTAAAATATTTCAAAAGCTTTCGCAACTTGATTAAAACAAGTTGTTTGCAAGTAGTTACCGTAGTGGTTGTTATAAAACAGGATTACCAGAATATTTAACTTCCTACATTCACCATCGCACGATGACACAAAAAATTCAGGCGAAGAAAGTAAAAAAAAGAGAACTTAATGCTGCTGACACCAATGTATGTACTTCGGATTGCCACACTGGAGCGATCATAAAACGTGTTCGTACTTCACAGGACTTGCAATCAATTTGAATGCATTCGACACAAATATATAGCCGGAAGACGAAATTTTCGTGTCCTCCCTTTGCACTCCATTGGGAGCGCGAGATTTAAGGCTGAAATCAGAGACGTTAGGAGGAGGGAGAATGGGTGGCGAAAGAGGAGGGGAGGGGCGATCTAAATATAGGGGCGAAAAGAGCGAAACTTCCTTCTTCCGAAACGGTCGACGGAGTCAACAGGAAGGGGGCCGAGGGGGGAGGGAAACCAAGGAAGGGAAGGGGTGCGGTTAGCTAACTAAGTAAGACGAAGATCCACCCCTGAGTGCCACCGCGAGAGCCGCTAAGGCGAAAAGAGAACTGTACGAGTTCGCTCTCGGAATGGAACCTTTATGGGTTAAGAAATTTTTCGCTACTTCCAGCGGGATCTGGGTCAGCGGTGGAAATATTGGACGGGAAGAAGTGTCTAACAAGATACGGTCGCGAAGAAGAACGATTCTGCTCGGGTACCAAATATAAGGCACGTACGCGGTCCGTCCGCTAGGATATAGGTCCGCGATTCGCTCCGCGTCCCACGAATGACATTAACGTAAAGACAGAGGCGAAGACACAAATATTGGGTCGAAAAATAACAAGGTTAGAAAACTGAAAAAAATACACGAGGACCAATAATCGAGAGCCTGAAAATCGATAAATATTCAAAGACTGACTAACCCAAAATTTAACGGTGGAGAACGTTGCCAGATAAAACTCGACCAACTCATCACACCGAAAGCACCAATGCCCCATCGAAAACCTTGACACTAAAATTATTTCCGACTAAATTCAAGCCAGTGACCGCAAACAAACTTAAAAGAGAGCAAACAAAAGTCAACTTCAAAAGGAACAACTAATCTTGAGGTCAAGACTATACACATTTAGGCACTGAAAGATCTGGAACTTAAGACAGATAAAACTTTTCCGACCCATTGCATCAAAGGTAGAAGTACATCGTCTAAATCCTCATCACTAAAATTGTTTCCCACTACACTGAACCAATGACCGCAAATAATACACACTTGCAAAGAGTAAACTATTAAATAACATCAAAAGCCTTTCCTGTCATCTTACGTCGATCTGAAACACCACCTGCAAGCAGAAAACTGAACGTATTCATTCGATTCGACCATCCGTCCAGCACTTTTAAGTTTTCAAAGAAAATAACATTTCTCAAGAAAAGTCTATAACCGCAAGACACCAAACGCCCGGTCACCTCGTCCGAAAGTTACTTAAACCGGCAGTTAATTTTTTTCTCATCAACTGACCGGAGAGAGTTCGAAATTTCAACCAACTTCCGAAAAAAAGCACATCTGGAAATAAGGTGTCAAGGAAATATTCAACACGTCCAACCTCCTAAACGCTACCAAACGGGTATTTATCTCCGAGCACGGGAAATCGTTTGGCTCAGAGGTCGGAAACCTCAAAATGATTCCTTCATCTAAATCGGAGACGAGTAAACATATATGAGACGCCGACTAACGTCCGCATTCCGTCAAGTTTTTTTTTCACTTTGAAAAAAATAAGAATTTAATCACTATCTCTTGAGATCTTCCTGAAAGTCAAAAACCGCTGGCCTACATCCCCGTTAGTCAGAAATAATTTTCATTCACTCCGTAAAAAGTAAGGAAGTGCTTCGAAACTTTATAGCAACTGTTGCAAAATATCGATGAATATTATTGAAAAGAATATTGAGTCTGAAACCATTAAACCATTACTTTCATCGTCACATCACTGGCCGCGATAACAAGTATCTCGCAAAGCTGTTCACCAAAACATGAGAACCTCTACTATACAAACTGACGTAAAGGATACATGCACAAGAATCAAGATAAGCTCAGATGCATGAATTACTATGATGTCAAAATTCGATGCACAGATTGCATGAACAAAATCCAGGTAGGCAGGAGAACCGAAATTAAAGCCCGTATTAACGCACTTAAGGAAATTCAATAATAATAATAATAATAATAATAATAATAATAATAATAAACTGTCCTTATTTGGGTCGAGATTGAGAATATAAAGTCCCTCCTCTTTTTCAGCACACGATTATTAACAAAACCCTTGATTACTGATTTATAAAAGGTTATGGAAATATATAAAATGCGAGAATTGAACTCAACCACGACAATTAAACTAAAAGGAGGTTGACAGTGTAAAAACACGAGTATAAAAACGAAATATGCATTCACGAAATAAAACTAACGCCCTATGCTCTGCTCTACCTTGAATGGATTTAAAAAACGGGCGAGACTAAGCAATAAGAGCTTTGTTTTATTATTTTTCCAACGCAAACAATAGATTATTACGGAGCCGAGACGCATTCGGGTGCAATGAGCCCTGACATGAATTTTATTCAGTTTCAACATCCCAACCGCGAGCGCACAAAAACTGCTCGCGATCGAAACGACTCCGCCCACCTCAACCCCCATTCACCACCGTAACATCCCCTCAATTCCTCGAGGAATCACTCGCTGAGGACGTCCCAGGTATTAGCACCGTCGAAAGGGGGGATGGGGCTGGATAACTGACGCGGGAGCAATACGTAGAGCTGGCTCTCATCTCACAGAGGGAAGCAGAGTCCCGGCCGGCCGCGAAGCAGATCTTCGCCTTGACAGTGCGTTGACCGGCCGGGAGCGGTATAAGGGACGCACACCTGTTTCCATTCGCGAGAAAAAGGACGGAGAAGGGGGATGAGGGAAGGGGGAGAGGGCAAGACGACAACCCTGCGGGCGGGAGGGAAAGAAACGATGAGCGAAAGGGGGAGGACTTGAAAGAGACGACGTGGCTTTCAGCGGCGAAGCCGGCCTGAGGTGCGGAAAAGTGAAGATGGATAAGCCGGCCGGTGAGAGGAGAAAGGATTCTTTTAAAAGCAAAAAAAGACAATAAATTTCCCATTGCCATCCAGATAGGATCGATTATTTCTACCAAGGAATAGCAACCAAATTCACAGTTTGTATCACATATATCACAGATAACTACAGCAATAATGCTAGTAATTCTCCCTCCTTCCCCACGAAAGTGTAAAATTCACGAAGGGCGCCATCCAAGAAGAACCTACGCACCAACTCATTCACGATACAACGACGTCTTTCGTAACTAAGCTCTTCACAGTTTGCATTTCACCAATTACCGAGCATGAAACACCTGCTGCTTGTATCAATCAAAGGGTTCATTAAACGGTGGCAAATCGACGAAATCATTTCAGTTAGCAAGGATATTTTTAAGCAAATTTATTCACAATATTAAAGAACGCCAACTAATCAAATCACTGTTAACTTCTCAAAAACAAAAATTATGCTATCAAAGCTTCCTATTGATACAGGAACACCACAACGGAAATAAAGACATTCTAAAGAGCGAGAAAGATACAAATCAGTTCTGGTTAATCGAAGAATCCGCTCGTCGAAGTTCGAAACGGCATCAACAGCGGTAGCGTCCGACAGATGCCACGTCAAAAATCGTTACCGTAATAGTTGCGCTCGCTTCCCTGAGCACTGCTTGCGGGCGAGAGCCAAGAAATCTACTTTTTTGGGCTAAAAAATCATCATACGCAAAAATGGGGTCATGGGTGTGGGTGGTGAGTATATAAACCCCTGCAATAATTTATTATACTCTTTGATTTTCTACTGGTAAGGTAGATATCGGTGGAGAACTAACTCTCTGCTCTACTCTGTCTTCCTCACTCTTCCTGAAATGGTCCCTTCCCTTCACTTTATCTCTACACAGATTTGCACATTATCTAGCTCTTTTAATTCCAACTGACATACCAATTGTCTTTCTTGCTTTCCTAGCGGTCTTCGTTCTAAAACCACCTTCAGAATCCCGGAAAAATCAAATGCAATAATAATGCGGATTACCATCTCAATTCCATAACAGAAACATATTTTTCCAACAACTTATGGAAAAGTATGCGGCGAATGCCATGATTACGTACATAAATCCAAAGGGGATAACGGCTCTGTTAAATTAAATCGAAACGCTAATACACATTATTTTACAATACGTGCTTGGACTCCTCATGAAAGGCGGGATTACATTCTAAAACTGCGAAGTTTATGGAACAAAAACACAGCCATCAAGCAGTTTATCAATTGTAATAAATCTGAGCTGAAGTTTTCATTTTTCACACCCCGCGACCTGTCTGGTAACGGGTATAAGAGGTTTATCGCATGACACTGTGTAGCCCAAAATTGGACATCGTCAAGATTAGGACTCCATGACAGGCAGCCAGCTCTTCAACTACACTACCGCTCTGAAGTAACACGTGGGAGCAATAAACATAGGGTAGATTAAATGATTTGGCCCAAGGTCCATATACGAGTACAATCATCTTGCATCACTTTACTCGAATACTTAAGTCACACCTCATAAATTAAAGCGATGGATCCAAAGTCTAACTGCAATAGAGCAGATACACCACAGCTTACATCCATTCTTCAACCTATAGCGAAGATTTTAGGGTTCCAAAAGTTACCTTTCGCAGTCCACAGAGGATGAATTTCCGTCGCGATGATTCCTGGAACAGAGTTAGGGTGGGGGAAATTCTTGTTCCCTTAGCGTGGTCCAGGCACATTCCACCGTGGGGTCTTGCACGTCATCAACCGGTCGACAACGACACTAATCAGCCCACGACCTACCTCACGTGCGAGAAAAGTAAAACGATTCGCCATCCAAGCATCACCCTTCGTTTTCCGCCGGGAGCTACAATAATTTGTAAGTTCAGATTTTTTGTAGAGGAGTGAACGAGGCCATTAACATTAGATAACGGCCACCGGAAAGAAAAAAATGTTGAAAAATTAATTAGGTACCTTACAACACGAGGTTTAGAGGAATTTCGGACCAAGACGACTCAAAGTGCTTTGGAATGGCAAAAATTTACACATCGTATTTAATTATTCTGCTCGTGTCTTTCTCGAAAAGAATTAGTGACGTGACTTTTGCCGGAATGCCATTTTATACGAACCCCAATAGCGACATTTGGAATCTAAATTTTCGACAGTCATTGGGTCCACCAGAAAACTAACCGCTACAGAACTTTCTACGAAGCCTCCATAGAACAACAGAGCACGATTTACTGGCGGAAGCGGAGAGGAGATCCTACTCCGCGGTGTTTGCCGACACCTCACCTGCAATGAGTGAGGTATTTTTCCGCGTGGCAGAGGAATGAATGGAGTTCAACGCTCCCACCTCGAGAAATTGATAGACACCCAAAAAAGATAGAAGTGCGGTGGCAAGTTGCCATGAAGCACCCACGCCTGGACTGAGAGAAACGTCTGCATTTGTTGTAGATGAGGTTGCAAACATTCTCTTATTCACAATACACGACACCGTGTATTCCATAAATTGTGCTTTGAAGACAAAAACACAATAAATTCGTCGTGGAAACCATTCGAAATATCCCTGGCCTGTTCTTGGCATCTATAGCTGTCCGTCGGCAAAGTGACGGAGGTAGGGATACCTATAAATCCATTTATAAAGCAATAAAAGAGCAAAATAATTCGGGATAAACAATGCTTACACATACTTTTTGCCAGTTGCCATTATATTTTCATTGGGAGGAACTTCTAGTCCAGGTTTTTCGCAAAATGCTCCATAAGGCGTGAGTTGGGTAATCTGGGCGACAAGTTGACAATTAAAAGTGGTTAAAACAATATCTTATATGTGCCAGGAGTTGGAAGATATTAAATATATGAGTTGAATTACTGACAATAAAAGTGCACAACAACCGATACTTCCAAAGCGAGTGGAATTAAGTTTCTGCCTAGATCATTTATCCCCGAATGCCAATAAATTAGAAAAATTCCACAAAATACAGAAAGTTAGCTGAAACACCCGCGGATCCTCAAGTACTTATTCAGAATCGAAATAATATTTTTCACAGCCGTACCCAGAATATTACTTTCGGAATTCCAACTAGGAAAATCAACTTCAACATTTGTACTCGCCGGAGCGGTTGACAAAAACCAAGAGCTGACTGAAAGATAAAACTTTCACTCAGTAGGTGAAGACCTTGAATCAGAGGAATCAACATTAACCTGTATGAAAATACAGGTTAATGTGGAGATGATATCATGAACTGATTGGATAAACAGCTGCATTAAGATATTGGTAAACTGAAAACTGGTAAAAGGTGCCACGCAGGAGAAAAACCCAAGGTTGGCTCGGGGAACCACGGCAGGGGGCATGCATTGTCCACGAAAATAACCGATACGGGAACTCCTTATAGCAAGCAAAAAATGTTTAGGAAATCGTTGCCAAGACGCGGGTGGAGGTGTACCTTCCCCGTGATCTGCCTGGCAGGGGATTCGGAAAATAAAATAAAACTGAGGGGACCTAGAGGAGAGCCAAATCTAAGGGGTTAAAGAGATGGAGGGAAATTAGCGCCGCTTCGGAGAGGCACGGGGCGAGAAAGGGGAAGAGGGGGTGGACATCGGGACTGCTTTAGTAGAGGGAGAATCGCTGAAGGAGGGATGGGTTTGTAGCCAAAACACCCCCACCGCCCACCAACCCCCTCTGGGGAATGAGTCAGTGGCGTATTTTTACTCGTTCGGAGCTGAAAGAGATGGAAAGGGGTCAGAAGTGTGAGAAGATGGGGAAGTTGTGCGAGAAAGGGCGCCAAGAAGATGAAAGGGGAGGAGGAAAACAAGTGAAGATCGAGAAAGGAGGGGTCGGAGGCGCAGTACGGGGAATGCCCGAGGCGCGCGAAATAGGGTGGGACTGCAAACGGCTGGAGTACCACCCGCAATGGCGTAACCTACTTAGGGACACTGGGAAAGAGGCCATTGGGGCCCTAGAGAAGAATGGAGAGGGGAAGATATGCAACCGATGATTCTGGCACGAGCGTAAGTGGAAGAAGCATTTATAAAAAGTAGGCCATCTCTATCCATTTTCAACAGATATGTACATCCCTTTTTGGCAAGAAAAAATAAATTCTTCTTGCGAGAAATTAATGTTATGGTCATGCGCTAGTAAGAATAGGACTGCGATGAGCGAAAACGAGTTACATGGCAACTGGACGGTCAGCATTGGGAGCTTCTGGGAACTCGCAATAATTCACACCGCCTCAATCGAAAAGAAATTGTATCTTATGAACGAGAAATCAGCTACTTTTCCCTTGTTAGCCCTCATTAGGAATATGATGCCAGTGTATGGGATCCCTACGGAATCGGTCTAAATAGCGAACTTGAACCTTAGGTGGGCAGCGAAGATCGGAAAGATTTGTAAAGGGACGATACGATAACTATATTAGCGTAACCAGTCTATTACATGAATTAAAATGGGAATAATTGTCAGATCCCAGGTTGAAATTTAGACTTAATCTCCTAGATATATTCCTAAATAATATTTTCAGTGATGATGATAAAAATATTTTGCGAACCCAAACTTACTATGGTAGACAGGACCATAATCACAAAATTGGATAAATTGATTGCCGAACTGACAGATTCAAAATGTCCTGTTTTCCTCGTACAATTAGGGATATGAATAACGGTAAATATATCCAATACGACTGTTGCAATGGATAACATTGGTACCTGCATGTTGGTATTAGGACCTAAAGCTAATCCAACTAACAGCATGTTTTTGCATGTTTGCCTTGCTATTTTTCTTTTTTAAATTGTGAAGTTTAGAACAGTATATAAATACTAATCCTGTTTTATGGATGATATGTAGTGCATGCTTGGTGAGAATTCACACCCTGCCACACACCTTTATGGTGGCTTGCGGGGTATTATGTAGATGTAGATGAAATTCAGAACTGTATGACTCCTGGTACAATAATAACCCAACTTTATCATAAAGGCGGAACCACGGCGAGACGGTGGGTGAAATACACAATCGAAAATCTCGACACTAAAATGACTGTTCTGCACACAATATGAATTTATTCGGGGGGAATACTCTGGAAAGTAAGATTCTCTCGCTGCATCGCGAAAGACATCATAGTTCGTAGAATACACTGTCAGAAATCTAGGTGGTCCACCGATTTTATCACACACACTTCGAAAAACCTTAGGGTCGGAGTACTAGCATCCTTGCCACATACCTTGTGGGACACTTACGGAAATCTGGAAGAGCTGTATAGCATCTATAATTAGTCGTAAATAGTAATACAACCACTTATAGAACGAGGCTGAAAACAAACGCATGCTGGCCAAATACGTACGTCAACCAAGTTCCACCTTTATCACAATACCCTTGACAATATCTAAATAAGAGGGGATTGAGATAGTCACTGTCTGAATGTTCCTGTCGCGCTTAAAAAATATTAAGAAGGTGATTAAACATAAGTCACGGTGACAGAAAAGTCCAGGAGCAGCGTTGTAGTCCAGTGTTAGGATAACTAGGCCTTAGCCATATTTACTTTTATGGGAAGTTTTTCAAGGAGTCGCGTACGCATAATTTAACTTCTCTTCCATTTGTCATTCAAATTACCTTTCCGTAATCATACGACCTTTCAAGGAATTGTGACTAATCCCAATGCAATAAATAAGAATTACGCTCTCTTATCAAAAGAAAAATATTGTGGCTATAATTTATGGAAACGTATACATAACATGATAATGATCAAATGCTTCCTCGGTTGATTGACGATGATATCACCAGGATTAAATTGGGTTTCAATGCTACCATTAACGTTATGAAAGTGAGAACACACGCAACGAATAATAATTTTACATTTACGATTGTTAAATTACAGATTATATTTATAATATACGATATGCGTTTTTCCGCCGGAGTACATACTTTCCTAACACAGTAGAGAGAATCTCTACTGTGAGCCACCCATCTATCAAAATAAATATACTCCAAATTCTTTCACGGCTACAACAGTGGCTTCAAGATCCTTCAAAACGGAGTTTATAAAACCTATAAATTGGTATCAAGTTTTCTTCAAGAAATGAAAAAAGAATTCGAGGTTAGAAAAAAAACTATTATATTCAAGATTTTAGAAAGAATGAAGCGATCACTCACATCAACTTCTTTAAAAACCATAAAGATAATAAACACTAAATCATGAAAAAAAATCGAGACATTTGCCATAAAAATTTAATGGTGATTATATAAAGTTAGCATTCTAAGGCACGTAATTAATACTCTGCTTTCGGCTTCAAAAGTCCAATGATTAACAGACATCAAAGAAATAATGCTTAGTTTTCATCCAATAGCAATTTTAGCGGCCTCAAATCAAGACAGCACATTCCACCTTTAACCCAGAGTTGACCCAAGTTAGCTAATGCATTTGGGTACACACAGAGTTGAGGAGATTAACAGATTCTTGAAATGCTGTCGAACGATTGCGTGCTAGGAACAAGTGGTAATATACACTAACGAACCAAGAAGAACAATTACAGGGCAGAGTAATACTGGGCGATTACGACAGTCGTTGCGATGATGAAAAAACGAATTTGGACCCCTTCCAGTCCTTGATAAGCAAGTAGAAATGCAAAGTGAATGCCGAAGACTTTCCAACCAAAAATACGACGTATACAAGCGGGCAATACTGAACGCCCGCTTGACCGCCAACGCTATTTTTACCATCGAGAAAATCCCGAAGTTTTCAACGTTCCCAGAACAAACATGACGCCACGGGGAACGCATTTTGCTGTGAATGTCTTCTTGAATGCACAATCGGTTGGATGCTGGCGCAGAGGCACATGGGGAGATACACTTCAGACTTAGTAAAAGCTACGGAATTGTTAATAAACAAGCAGAGCCAGTATGGTAAACCAGAGCATTTTCATCACTAGCCCATTTAAATTAATGCGTTGCTCATCATCATAGGAACCTATAACAGTAATGTTGGCACGTATATGGAAAAGTTTCAGCATAAAATTCAAATGATCTCAAGATTTCTCTGCTTGCCTTCAAAAACCTTTTTCCTTTATGATTACCTTCACAAGCACATCGTGCCTTCCGCTACACTTCATTTCATCTGAACTCTTGTCTTCTTTCTCTAAAAGTTTTCCCACATTGTAAATTCTCTCACACACTATTAGATATGTAATATTGATATATTGTGTATGTATATTTCTTTTGTGTTAATTTATCATTATTCGATTCCTATAAGTGTATTCTTTACTTATTTTTTTTAACATCGGATTGTAATTGTTTTAAGTATTGACCACTATTTCTTTTATATATTTATTTTGACGAGGGGTTAGATGGCAGAAGGGACAGTTTTGTCTCAATCTCGCCCCAATAAAGACCTTTTATTATTATTATTATTATCCATCGCTGCTTTAGTAGCTTTAATACATGAATACGTCCTCTACTAACCAATAAAGACTCCTAGCAAAATTTCTCCTACCAATTCCCTTTCCTACTCCTGCCATATTGCCAAACATATATCTCTTTATGTGTGTCTTTTCATCCCTGCTTACCCTCTCATTTCCCTCTAATATCACATCTATACAACCCCCAGTATACGCTCATCAGAATTCCGCAAAGAGGGTGCATCTGAACTAAACAATGCTGTACTTTACGTTAGAAATGTATTTATCTTCCACTCTCCACTCAAATGTCACTCAAATTTCCCTCATTTTTGAAAACACTTTCTTGGGAAGCGAAGTTTTACGCATTACATTCAGTGCAAGTGTACCATTCCACCAGCTCCAGCTTATGCCCTCCCACCTCAATAGCCTCACAACCTACATGGAAACTCATTCATGACGTCTGCCTCGTGATAATCGATACTTATCCAACGTCAGTTGGATAAGTATCGATTCGAAAATTCGATTTATAAACATCGATAGTTAACTGTATCCAACGTAATTTTGTGGAACTGCTTCAGGTCCTGACTCCTTGACGAAACCCGGGTCGTGTAACAAATAATTTTTATATGGAACAACAAAGTTACGTTTCTATTTCATATCGATCTTTATCCCAAACCAGTCACCAATTACCTCTAATGCTCTGTCCTCTTGTCTCCAATCAATGGGACCCCCCGCTCAGCGATGGAAAATTAATCGACGATCGCCAATAGTCCCAAGGATGAAATGTCCTCCCTTCGGTGAAAGAAGATGGCCTTTTTCCTCCTCTCACTGATGAGTTAGCGACCCCGTGCGGGTGTATTCCCAACCCGCTTCGAATCAGCCTCGTCATGGGTCTGGCGATAATGGGCAGGGCCACATGGTATTGCGGCGGAAAGTGCACTTGAAGCGCATATGACGCGTGGCCTGGCACCAGATAGCAAGGGATGATGGCCTCCTAGCACGGGAGATGTTTTTCAACGGGAATCCGAGATGGCCCACAAGACGGACGCGAGTAAGCTCTTTGGTAAACCACTAGGTAAAATTTTTGCCATTGCTACGTTGCAGCTACACCTATACTAAAAAATAACCCTTACAGTTGCCAGAATATCGGGTTGATGGGTATCCGCAAAATACCGATGGAATAGGTATAAGCAACACAGTAAAATTTACTTATTCCATAGGGCGACGAAGGAACTGAATGAACTGGATGAATTGAAGAATAAAATATCAAATCTCAAATTCTTGAAACAAAATGTAAATGGAATATGATAACAGTTTGAAACCTCAATCCTAAAGGGTGACTGATACGTACATACTAATCATATACCTAATCAGTGGTGGCTATAATAACGGTAAGGTTCTTTTAATTCAGTCACCGAGTCAAGCGCTTTTCTTGAAAACATAATTGACAACCCAGTCTTGTAAGAATACACTAATTTTGAATTAATTTAAGACTGAACATGTAACAGAATACTAATCAGGAACATTTACTTTAATTTTATCTGTTGCTGAACATTATATGTGATGTCGCAAGCGCAAATCGGGTTTGAAATCACCCCAGCCACATTCCAAAAAAGTGGATAAACGTGAAATGCGAATGTGAGCTGAAAACTCAATGCACTCACATTTACATATAAAGACAGATGCATCGACATCTTTAGCCCACATCGAAGATCGAATGCATACATCAAATAAACTAACTCCGTGAAGGGTACGCGTAGTCTTTAAATACATGACTTTCCATTTCCATAACTTGAGTTCAAATTTTGGCAGTGGTTGTGATTTTTCGAAGGCTAATTGTATCCTACTAAAGAGTTGAGTCTAGAGAACTTTAACAATGCTCGTCGGATGGTTAAGCAGTGGACCTGTTTCGGAATGAACACGATATTCCCGAGGCTGGATTTTTATCCATCCTTCCACAGCTCTCATAAATCTGGCATATACCTGACAACCCTCTTATCTTTGAGCAAATGGCATCATTTGCGAGTCGTTTACCCATCTGCATCATACCCTGAGAGCCGCCGCAAGGGAGTATGGCAGGGGGTGTAGGTCACCAGCCTTGAAGTTGACTTTTAGCTGATAAAAATCTTTGTTCATTCATAATTAAGAATGGAATGTAATTTGTTTGAAATAATTATACTGTCTGAGTTTTAGTCACGTATTGTGCATGCGAAAAATGAATCCTTGCATCGATCAGTTCGACACTTGATCTATCTTAATCTGTCGCTTCTGTTTGTCCAGATGATGAAAGGTGGGAGCAGAAATATGTCGTGTCAGATTCGAAGTGAATTGATTTTTGAAGTAACTTTAATCTTCCCAACCAAGTTCTTCCGAGAGCTTCGCTATCCAGCAGAACCACAGATACCAACTTCATGTGAGGCAAATCTTTCCAGCACAAAATAACGTATCAAACAACAGCAGAGGACCCGAAAAATATTACAAAAAAAGAGGTGTACATACTCTTAACCACAAATCCATCTTGCTTCACACTGCTACAGGTAGTGAAAGGCGCTCACATAACAAACACCCCATGCACCAGAATTGGGATCGCAACGTAGAGGAAAGCGGCCGCCAAGGTATCAGACGATGACTCACCGCGAGGGTGCAGCCGGATCCGGGAAAATTACGACGGAAGGGTTGAAAGCTCATTACGGAGAAATTCCGGGGTTCCAAAGTCACAATCGTGAGTGACTGAGAGGGGGAGGGAATAACGTGCCTTTTCCTCCGTCGCTGATTTTCGAAACGCGGTAAAAGAGATCAGGAATCTTTTTACTTCCGCCTCGGGTAGGGGAGAAAAAAGAAATAATAGGCTACCGGAAATTCCCGATGCGTCAATTTAAACGATGACATTCAGTTTAAATTGACGCATTCATCCAAAATGACGAATCTTACACTCATAGACTTTTTAAAAATAATTAGGAGAGCCGCCGATGAGGCACGTGAAGGGAAAGTATATAAAAATGTACATAGACAATTTAATAATGGGGAGACCCGAGTTTTCTTCAACGTCCGCCGCTGGTTTTCAAGCTAACCGACACAAAACCTTAGGGGAACAAAGCATTTCAGGAAATTAATCACTGATAAATATGCAATACATAAACTTATTCTCTAATTTCAGAGGTTTTTAAAAGTAACTAGCACCATTTGTTGCCTTCTGAACAATTATGAAATTGAAAAATAATAGCTGCCCGATTAATATCCTTTCCTGTTCGGGAAAGCTATACACAATATATGCAAAGTTTTCCACGGGAAAATTGCCAAAAAATATGCTTTCTTTTAAGAGCTGGACCAAAAATATAACCGACAATCACCTAAAGTCATAACAATACGTAATCATTACTAGGGGTTTTCCGGACAACCGTAAAAGGATTCACCTCTTGCAGCAATTGCATGCAATACCACGCAGTTTACTGGTCGACCGTTCATATCAGCCCCCACAGCCTGCCGTTCTCAAGCACATGCTAACACAAGTGAAAAGTCTTATCAACAGCCACAGACACGTTCTCCGTCAGCAGATTCCACGCGTCACATTCATAATTACGCCAGCTCGCCGAGGGAGTCTGCGCGAATGACATAACCGAGGGGATATTTTAAATCGTGATGCGGACAGGGGAGAGACGGTTTAAAGGCCAGGAGCGACGGGAAGGCGTGAAAGTCGTGACCTCGTCACACACCACAGTCGGCTCGCCACAAAGAAAATCCTTAAAAGATTCCGACTTCATGCACTTGCCTTACACGGCGACATTCGGTTCGAGATACGGTCTCCATCTCAAGGGGTTGCGAAGAATGCGATGAGCGTAGGAGACACGGGGAGGAGGTGGCGCGGAGTTTATTTAGGTTACCAAGGGTCTTAAAATGTTACATCGCTATAAATTACGGTCGTCACCAAAAAGGCGATCGACTAAACTCGCTACGTTCTAATATAGTTCAGACCGACACACGAGAGGCACTGAACAGCAGAATAGCTCTTTATAAAGATTTGAAACCAGGATTTACAAGATTGAAACTTGGCCACAGGGCTGTATCTTCTAAAACAGCTATCAATAGTTTCATACTACCAAACATTCAGGCACGATTTATAAACACGGTCACTTCAACAGTATTAGTAAATAACTTTTATATAAAGTTATTTACTAATACTGAAACCCGAAACAGAATTAGTAAATAACTTTTATATAAGTTTATGAGACATTATTGTTGCATTTCTTGGGAAGAAGATGAAAAGGTTATTCGTCTCCGTAACGGCACTTTCTACTAGGCAGCTAGTGATCTGTTTCGGACTGCGGCGGAGTAAAGAAGAAGATACAACGGCTAAGTTCGTGCCTCTAAAACATGGAGAAAAGGGGGAAAAGATTTAGCTTTTCTGCCTCCAGTCAAAGTAAAATACAAGGCTCTAGGAGAGGAAAATTTATCCCACATGCTGATCGTACCCGCATGTGATAATGGCATACCACAGATTACGGTAGCATTTTGTTAAATATGGTGGTAGAAAGTTGTGCCTGCACACTAACAAGAAAATTATGCAGGACCTTTGAACCACATTCACGCATACCAATTCTAAATATGGAAACAGGACAGTAGATCACGCCAAAAGAGTACAATTCGTTTTAATACCCATGTAAAATGAAGTAAAAGATAAGAAGAAAACATACTTCAAGCTATGATAATCAATATATAAACTTAGCATATTAAGCAAATTTCATTTCACGAAAACAGGATACGTAAAGCCATGGGAGGAAAAGGTATCGTAAAAGGTCCCATGAAAACACGTAAGCGTCATGTGTATGCTGCGCGATGGTGATTATCACTCTTGAACGAAAGAAATAAGACATATATAAACTAACGGGGAAAAATTTTGAATATTACGACGAAATGGAAAATGAGAAAACAATTAGTGAAATCCGTTGAAAATTCTAAAATGATATGATATGTTTCGACAGTGTAACGGCTCATCGGGTCATCGCAGGATATGCATAATTGTTGGAACCTAGTACTTTTGATATAGGAAATTTAGACAGAAACCACAAGGAGTGTTTACTTGCCATATTGAGGAATTTAATGGAATCCAAAACGGTGACCATTACAACATCACTTTAGCTGTATGAAAGTAGCAGGCTAGCTACATTCAATGATTAGGGTGGCGATAGGTGCATGAACCTTCTACTATCTTACTACTAAGCATTAACCTGTCAGTGTAGACTGCAGGTCTGTTATCGAAGTCACCGTCGCAGATTTTCACAAGTGAGTTCACTATAGCCAAGGTAAGGTTAAACAGATAAGCAAAAAAATCGAATCCATAATGAACAACGCTGCCATGAAAATGATTCAGAAGGATTTTTACCATAGAACTGAAATTATATTAGCTACACAAAACTGTATGGGACAGTAACTGGTATTTTTACCGTTGAATGAAAAATTACAAGCGCATTCATCAGCCAATCGACACTCGCACGGAGCCGAGCAGATTCAGGGATGTTCCGATGGGAAAACGACACGCATCTCTGCGGAAGGAATAAAGACGCCACGCAGCTTGAATCTCAAGGATTCACTGGAGCAGCGTTTTTATCCCTTCGTTTTGAGCTTTCGTTTATTGCTATGTATCCTAACGTTTATATGACACGAGCATGTATCTTTTCAAACATTTTTTATTTCATATCTTTAAAATCCTGTCGATTAGTGAAACACTTTTGATATCAGTTTGTTTTAAAAGACACCTATATTTAATTAATAAGTATTTACTCATTTTTTAAGCCTTTGTAAGTATCATTGACGAGGATTTGTATGCAAGAAAGGAATATTTAGCCTAAATCTCGCACCCAATAAATGCAACATATACTTAGTTATTATTCATTTTGGAAGTATACACTTCAACCAATTCTCACATTAAAGAGACATTTGATCATCTTATAATTTTACCTTGTACTTACTTCAAGAGGCAACAAACATGTATCAGAGTGAAGAGGACACACTCAAAACTCACCTGAAAAGACAAATAGTATAAGATTAATCCAAAACGCACATAAAATAACACATAAGAAAAATATATAAGAAATAAATAAACGCAGCATATGCTTTGCGGAAATTTTAACCTTCAACAGTGCTAACAAGCGAAACACAGCAAAAAATCTGACGCATAACAAGAGAGGAAGCTTAGTAACATGAGAAAGATAACATTTTATGACGAATGTATTTGGAGATCTAGCGGAGCAAGGAGTATTGGCTCTCAATACCGAGGGCCTCGGTTCCGAAACCCGGCAGGGGCAGTTTTATCCACGGTCGTATACATGGTTTCATCTGTTGGATTTCTTTTCTCAATTTGGATTCCGTGTGGAGAGCAATGCACGTTCAGAACTCCGACCACCCGATGGGACGTAATTAACCTATTTATTTAAGAAAGGTTTAATATGGACGCTCGGTTTCTTCTCCATACTTCTCCCTCACCTTTATTAATACGTCTTGACATTCATCTAATCGGTTTGAGGCAACTTTAAGTGCGGACAGACTTGAAACTTCGCCACCACTCGTGTCACTAGACAAAACCGCAATAACTGTAGTCAGTGGCGATTGGAGATACTGGTGATTTTCATCTCACTTATTGCTAGACACAACAGATTTCCACCATGGATGATTACCTAGTTCTGGAACCGTGGGAACCACTTTGGCTGGGTGAAATTACTAAATTATCTGCTGCAAAATATTAAAGGCATTAATGATTACATGAGTAATCGTGCGTAGACTTCTAACATAATAACGGAAAGGAGGTTCCATTCAGTTAAAACCTTAAAAATTATTTGAAGGATTATTTACTTTCCAAGTGTCTGAAGGGGATTCTTTGATGAAAAGTCCCACGGGATTAAACACGCGAACACGTCTTTATTACATTTTCTCACCGCCGCGAAGCAGTCAGCGACGTGAATAACAAACCGAGGAAAAGACCAACAGAGTCGATGAGAAAGAAACGGCGGGAGCATGCGGAAACAAAAGGAAACGGAACGGCAAGGAATGGCAGTGGCCCACTTTACCTCGGCAAGCCAAAAGCGACAGTACCCGCGCGCAAAAGACCTACGAGAGCACACGCGACCAAAGACGGATCCAGATCAAAAGATTTCCCCGTAAACGTGGGAGGAATCATTCCGAGCGCAAACTGTATATCAGGAGGCAAGACCAACAAAGAGGAAGGAGCCTAGGAGGAAGGGGGACGGAAGTGCCTGACTTATGGATGATGCTAAGGCCCTCGACACAAACACACACACACACGACCGAGATGAAGGAACGAGATGCACAGAACGTGGAAGACATGAGAAGTCCGCTTCCTAAAATCGAGGTGACATTGGCGTTCAACAATGGAGGCCTGAGAAATAACGCTTGAGGAAAATCCTCTCCTTCTTCAACACGCCTTTTCCGCTCGAGAGAAATCACGACGGTAGTAACATATGGACCCATTTTCAACCACCGCGGACGGAAAGAGAATCAGCGTTGGCGAGCAAAAAACACATGGGCGGCCAGAGAGACACTGAGATCAAGATCGGAAGATAAACTTCAAGCAGCGTTCGACGAGTGCCACCAGCTAAGGACATGTTTCCACTTGGAGAAAATAAAATAAAATTAAGAATACAGGACGAATATAAATACACTAATGCATCAACAAGTAGAGAAATTCAACATTAATATTAATACATTCATCACAACAATCCCTCATGGGAAATGCATGTTACTAAAAAACTATTTACTGTTCTTAGACTAAACAAAAACTTGCAGTACACTATTTTGCTCTACCCTAGAACCATTTTTTCTCCTGCGATGAATTCTCCGATAAATTGACAACGAAAAACTGTTAGCAACCCAAGTAAGCAAAGTATTCAGACAACGCAATCAGTATTTTTTGCACAAGAGTGAAATCATGGTACATTTAAAGTATCGAGCACCGTCTCACGGGAATTGAAACGCATTCCGACGGCCAATACATTCCGGTTGTTGGAGTATGATTGAATCATCATCAATATTGAAGGAACCACGACGGAATCCGAACACTCGTCATGGATTCGAGGGAGATGTAATCTCGGCCTCCGTCAAACCACCCACGCGACCCCTTCCCCTTCTCACCCTTCCCAAAACACAGATATAGACAAGCATCCTTTTAAAAGCTCTTCCGAAAAACACCGCTGCCTGGCCCGCCGATCATAAATAGATGCCTGTCTCCCCCGGCCAAGACACCACAGCCAGGCTCCACTCCTCTCCCCCACCCCACGAACCTAATAATCTCCCGGCATCCTCGAAAAAGCACCCTACCCATCATGCACTGCACGCCAGAATACGAGAGAGAGGGAGAACCCTTTACCGGAAACCGCCTCGAAGACCGCCAGCCATTCATCCTTACCGACACCACAGAAAAAAGAAACCCTTGTGAAAGGCTCCTATGTCCACAGGATTTCCCAAAGATTTAATGAATTTTATCAAGGATCTTTGGCCAACCCACGAGCGATATGAGGAAAGGAAAGGGATTATTATACCGTTATCAACGTCAAGAACGTGAATACGAGGGGTGCGCCATCCTTACTAGCTATGTGAAATACATAAAAATAAGTAACGCGGATTACCGAATTTTATCCGGGTATGCAAGTTAAACAAATGCTCGTGATTTCAATTAGACAGCAGCATTTTGCGTATAAAGTGGATTTTGTCGTTCCTGCCAGCATAGGGTTAATAATTAATTTCTAGCTAAACAATATTGTATCTACTATTGCATGCACATAAAGCATGCATGCTTGTATACGACTCACCCCCTGTTACACACCCTCGAAGTGGCTTGAGGAGGAACAGCACACCTCTTCGTCACGGCATAAGTGACCAAAGCTACCTAATCATATCCACGTAAAAACAAATAACTATGTTGAGACGTGAGAGCTTAGAGAATCGGAAACAATATCGGTGTAATTAATTGCATTTCGCTTCTCCGCCGAAAGCCGTCACCCTCAGATGAAGGCTACGTCAATTTAACACCTCAACACCTCCAAATTTGTATCAAAGTCTTTGGCTTCACCTTTAATTCACTGGATAAAATGTTCGAGAAAAAAAGTGGCGTATGCGTCTACTAATTTGATCATGTGTTCGTGGCAGGAAGTAAAATTAAGTTCCACTCTCGCGGATCATCCATCGAATCACGAAAAGACAAACGTGGTTACGACCGCATAAGAAGTATGCTGGGAAGACAAGATAAACCGGAAAGTGTAAACTTATTTCGGTGAGAAAATGGGTGAGGAATGCTATAATTATAATCGAGACCAAGGGTTCACTAATGTGAAAATACTGGAAGACAATAAGCGACGTAGATTTTTCTCCGATACAATGTACAAGAAATTTCTGATCAAAAGAAAGAAGATAACACTATTCCACAGTCTTACTATACCTACGTACGACGCACCAGGACCTGATGATGGTCTAGCAGCTGAAACGTGTCGAACGTATAATAAACCTGTGGAATAGTGCTACCGTGTTTCTATTGCTCATGATAACATTCCACTACATCCCGCCGAAGTCGGTTACTTTTATTCGAAGTTTCTGATATTTCAAATAATTATTTTTCCAAAAGGCGAATGCAAAGGCTCATTAGATGGTGACAATGATTGATGCCAGGTGAGAAAGCGATACATTCAACCACCGATAGAAACTCATTAATCAAAGTAAGGGGCCATTAGAAGTAGAAAGGATTGACAGCGAGCCCATTTTCTACGGCCGGTTAAAGAATGTTTCGCTCACGAAAGTGACATAGGTGACAAATTCTAAATGCCGGCCGTACCCTCCGTTGTGAACAAAAGAATGACGCGTCGAAATTCAGCTGAGAATATAGTCTTCGTGACTCATCTACCAACTCCATTTTACAACAAGGATATTTATTTGCGCACACCGAAATATTCATTATTTCCTGGGCATAATTCAGCAAATTTGGTCAGGGAAGCATGATGACAGGCACATAGGAATGTACACATGGGGTTATACACATAGGGTCAGTTATCAGAAAGGCAGTACAATGGTCGAGTTACCAGAACGGTAACTCGACCATCGAGGACTGGATAGGGAGGAAGATCAATCTTTAAATTTTGAGATTGGTCCATTAAAAAAGCTTAATATTAAGACAACCAATATTTCAATAACATTCCTTTCTTTTTTATTCACTTTACTGCAAGACCTGAACTATTTCGCGAATAATTAATTTCCGCAACCAACAACGGAATACATTTCCGCATTCAACCAAGTCCATCACATTATAAAATGAGTAAGGAGACCTAAAAGCAGTGACTTGAAAGAAGATTACGCTTTTAAAAATAAATCCAAGAGAAATATCAATTACAGCCGGGGGACTCAGGAGAGCTTCCTCTCGAAGGAGCCACCTGGTAGCGACATCTGGCGATTATTTACGCGAATAACTCCCCCGCATTTCTTGGAATCATAAGGTGGAACGTGAAATCATTTCTCGAAGGTTTCAACCAGACTTCGACGTTAAGCTTGGGCATTTAGTCACGTCTACTTGCATACGAGTGCGATAAAAGCCATTAAATATGAACACGCTCTCCTTATAAATATCGGCAAAAAAGCCGAGCGCCTTAGAGCGAACCTAGAGAAATAAGTATAGCCACGAGAACAGTCTAATGGACGGAATCCTAATTATTGTTCGCAGCTCAATTATAATTCATAAAATGAAATACTCAGTAGAGATTAACCTGTTCGGCTCTCTATGGGGTTCCATGAGAAAACTATGAAAGAATGAACGACATGATTCAATAAACTGTTATGAAATGAAGTGCTTGAAAAATTTCCCCCGTACTTAATCGAGCATTCAAGTCATATTTTTACGGCACTGGATACAAACTGATTTCCCCTACGTGAACGGAATGGTGTGGGCGGAGGTCTTCCTGTCGAGATGCGGGAGAACGTACGGAATATTAAATCCTTTTCCTAAGGAACTTGTCACAACAACGGCGTTGCGCAACTCCTGCCCAAGAACTCCAACAATTCCACACAGGCTAGGATATTCCCTCAAAGAATCAGATCCGCTAACCCGATCATGCTAAAATAAAAAAAATATCAATCAATCAAAGTTAAACACTTTAATAGCGGAAAAGGGCTATCCTCACGTAAAACAATCACAGTTTGCCAATATTTAACCGAAATATATGCTGACCCGTTTTCAGTGCAAGAAGGGGAAGTAAAGACAAACGTAAAGGGGGATGGGGAGATATCGGACGGTTCAGTACTGTCCACCGTTTAGGATCCGGGTTCGAATCCTGACAGTTTCAAAATTTTCATATGTTTACCGATCCCTGCTTGAGCGCTATGTGGAGAGCACTTCCAGTCCGGTATTCCACCCTTCGGATAGGACGCCAAACCGTTGACCCCTAGGCGCCTTTATTAAGAGCAGGATTGTTGCCGACGCCGGGTTACTCTTCATCCCCTACACTCCCTAAATTCCAACCTATTCCAAAACAAAACATCAATCTTCAACGTCTCGCACGACCTTATTTGTTGGTATCATACACCAAAAATATGAAACAACGCAAAAAAGCAACATGAAAAGGGGATTTTTCCTCAAATATGGATAGCCTCGACCTTGAGGAACTTCAATGGGACAATGGTTTTGAATGGTAATTTTTTTTTGAGAAGATCACCGGAAGCAGATAACTTGGAACGCAGAGGCACGAAGATAAAAAAACACAAAATGCTGAACCCAGGAGAACCAAAACATTTCCCCGATAGCGACCTTTGGCGGATAACCTTGGCGAATGACAGATTTTAAAAAAATGTTGAGGACACTTGTACCCGAGGAAATGTATGTATGATGATGCATATGTACGATAGCCAATTATGGCCGCCCAATGCTCTCCATTTCCGAGGAAGCGATCGATTATGGCGAAACATGAATCACAACCGGGACACTCGCCAAAGTAACACGACAAGAAGCGAAGACCGTTTCAACACACAGTGGAAGAAGCATCGCTGTAGCCAAGTTGGTAGAGCAAATGAAATGAGGAAGGAAATATAAGGGATAGCAAAAATATAAATTAATCTGGCGCCAATATTTCTAATGAAAGAGTCGTCTTTGATTTTGGATAGCTGCTGGAGGCCCCAGGTTCCATTAATTCTCAACCACTTCGATCCTATAGCATTAGTAACACGAAAATTGAAAGCGTTGAAACCATAAGGTACTTGGGTGTAAAAATCACTACAGATTTATCGCGGGGAAGACACATCCGGGAAATATACGGCCGAGCCAAGAGAAAGCTAAGATTTAGTAAAAGAGTACACGGGAAATGTGATGAGAACACAAAAGAGCGATGTCACTTTTCAGTAGCTAGGCCCAACCTTGAATATGTAGCCAGCGCATGGGATCCGAATGAGTTCGGTTTTATCAGAGAGATAGACAGCGGGCAGGGTAGAGCGGCTAGGTTTGTTAAAAGGTGTTACGATAGGCTAAGTAGTGTATGAGAATGAATACAAGAATTAGGTTGGAATCATTATCAGATCGTAGGCTAAAGTACAGAATAAATGTAATGCAAAAATTTAAAACGGATAGCTTTACTGAAGATGTTAGATATATATATATTTAAACGCCAGCGTATTATGCTAGATTCGACCAGATAAATAATATTAGAGGGATAGACTGATGGATAAAAAAGGACTTTTTTACGTAATATAAGAGAACACAATAGGCAGCATAGCAAATGGATAGGTAGGGGAAATATTTTAAGAGTAGTCTGTAGTGCATGATTCATGTACTAACAATAAATCCCTTTATTATTATGTAGACACTAACCATCTAGCCGTATGTGACCCCATTATGTAGTATGTTTCCATGTAGCATAATTGCATGTCAATAGGGCATGCTTGGTGATCTTCACCCCCTGCCATACATCCTCGCGGTGGCTTGCAGGGTATCGCGTAGATGTGGATGTGAACCACCCACCTCTAAAATAGATGAGTGAACCACTAGCGCGACGATGAAGTCGTAAGGAACACATAACATCCTCAATTCGACCCAATAGAGCATTAAGCCACATCCCACGCGTGAACGTGCTTGTGGCCATTTCTCACTGTGACCTTATTCAAAGTGACAGCAAACGTCTTTGGCTAGCACCCAAGAAAACTACGGAACTGACATTGTTACTACATAGCCGCCAGGGTTGGATAAGACGAAATTCGTGAGCTAATCCAAAGGTCATGGGCTCAAGTCCCGCGAATTGACAAAGAGCGGAAAGCCTCCGGGAAATAAGGTGTGCCTGAAGTAACTTAACTGGATCTCAGGAGAAAATTTGACACCAAAGACGTCAACTGAACAAAAAACAAGGTAAACATATTTAGGCTTCCCAAGCTCTATTCCAAATATTCCGCTCTGATTGACTAAAGGTAATTTGGACACAATCCAAAATGTCCTCGATTGAGGATGATGTTGAGTCTCAATTTGAGAATAAACAACATGAAAACATGGTACAGTACGTGGAAGAAACATTGGGGACTCAACATTGCTGAAGGAAGGAATGTACCTCTGCCAATAACGTCTCAGGTTTCTATCGAGCCTCACAAATTAAAATTACGCATCGATAACCAGACACACAAACATTTCGATTAATAAAAATGTATCAAGGACAACTCTCAATGCCTAGCTTCAATCGCTTAATAACAAGAAGCAAAAAAGTTCTTTTATTTTCCTCTCAACTCGCAAAAAAATACTTAGCAAGCAAGGTTGACCAACTTCGGGATGCGTATGGTCATCTAGGGATCCCCCCGTCACTTAAGTAACAAAGAAATAATGGCTAGAAAGCACAAGGACCTAAGAGGCTGGGTTATCTCAATAAATAAACGGACTACGATCTCTCAGCAGATGCAATGTCTAATCATCGCGAAAATCGGAACGGAAACGACCAACAACCAAAAGGGATATCTGCATTGAACCACTAAAGTAATTCTATATTTTTCATCTACATCTACATCTACATAATACCCTGCAAGCCACCACAAGGGTGTGTGGCAGAGGGTGATTGCTCACCAAACATGCACTACATATCATGCATAAAAAAGGAATAGTATTAATATAGTAGTCAGAACTACACTATTTAAAAAGATAGAAATTGCAAAGAAAAAATGCAAAAACATTCTGTTAGTAGGGTTAGCTTTAAGTACTCATACCAACATGCAGGGTAGCCCAGGAATTTTTGACACCTTCTAAGTTGTGGAAATGGATAAGATTAAGTCTACTTATACTACTAAGTCTACTAATACTTATTCAAGAAAAATTAAGATTACAAGAGTAGATACGGTAAAAAAAGTCAAAATTATAGTTAAGTAGAGCACATGCAAAAGAGAAGAGATTCAGGAGCAGCGTCGTGAAAAATTTGACACCCCAGACAAGAGGCTACGTAATGGTTACGTGGAACTATGTCTGTAAGTCTCTTCTTGGACAATGGATGGCACACCTTCCGGGCGTTTCCCTCCCATCAGCCGGAGTCGAAAATTAAAGACTTGGAACCGCTTGGTGGAGTATAGACTATAATCCAAAATCTATTACTACTTTAGGAGGCGCGAAAGCTGCGTCAGGGAAGCCTAGGGCGAAATTGGGACTAAAAGTGGGGATTGACCAAGGGGGGAGGGTATGAAAAACTAACTTAAAAGTTGAAAATCACTAGTTTGTAGGCAAGTTACTTAATTTGGGAAAGGGACGGAGACAAGAATAACTCCAGACAAGAGCCTCATAGGCACAAAATAAGCTATATTCATTCGAGAAAAAAATGAATACCGGTAACAGCACCATACAAGAGAGAGGAGGTTAATACAACCAAGTTAACGGGCCACGCCATGATCACTGTGCTCTCATACCATGGATCCGAAGGCATGAGTCAAATTTAAGCGGAACCGTGAGCTAAACGCTCGGGATCGCAGACGCTACACATGTTAACCCATCGTCTAAAATTAAGAATCGATTGCATGGCAGGTGGCTCAACATGGTGCACTAAACTGGGATATGGAGAGGATGCTATACCCGTAACTAATGGAGAGATGGAAGTCCAGACGTTGAGTCAGCAGATGAGATTTTGAGTAGGGAGCGGAAATATCATGGAACGTATTCGAAGCAACGCACTAATACCAAAAACCCTTGCCTATCGCACACACGCTGGGAAGTAACTCGCTGAGCCAGAAGAATTTAGACTCCTGCATTAAGCACATTATTATTAAAATGTGAACGAATGTTTCTAAATATACCCACACGATTACCATAAAGCCACGAACATTTCCTATGAATTTATCATACTTGGACAGTAAGAAAGTTTCGAGGTATAGAGAGAGAAATTTTACCATTTGAAATCCGATTACAAGGCGATAGGAGAGGTCGGGAATATTAAAAATCACATTAGGAAAAAAAGGTAAACAGCTTTATATTTACTATGCCAATAATATTCGTCATAAAAACTAAACTACATCCTTCTGCATCCATTCTATTTCACTCCAAAGGAACAATAAGGTTCCTAATAGAATCTCACGATAAAACCACATAGGAGGATGGAACGCGTTGTAAGTTGGAAGGACACATTTATTCATCCGTCTTAGGATCCAAGTTTCCTTTCCCATCAAAACCAATTCGGCCACAGATAAGACGAAGATGCGTCCGTATAAATCGGGACATAAAAATGAACTGCCGCCACCATTAAAATATTCATCTCTCGGGCAGCAGGGGACATAAAGATAAAAAACAACGGGAGCGATGTAGGGAGATCCATAGGAAAACAAAACACGGTCGACTGTCCATCCCTTCCGTCAGATATCTTCGTTTCCGACGGGGAATCCCACTGCATCATCACTAGCATCTCGACGAATCCAGGACGATAACCCAAAGACATAAAAATCACACCCCAAACGTCTCTTTCCCCACGCTTCGTTTTCCACGAACAAAACATCTCCGAATCAAACACGTGTCCCTTGAAAACAAGACGAAGGGGACGGCATCAGACGAGGAACGAATTTCGTTTTGCCCCTACACAGGACAACCCCGAGATGATAAACAATATCTAACATTTTCTGATCTTTACCGGCATCGTAAAATTGATGTAATTTTTCTTTGAGCAAAAGGACTCGTGAAAGTCAACATTTACCTATTAATCTCATTCTAAAATGAAACTATTGTAATTAAAGACTTGAAGGTGCAGAACAGCTATGGACATGCCCAATCAGACCTTTCTACGCAATCTTGTTTCGCGTCACGGCGTTCATTTTTCACTTCACTGAAACAGATCCTTGTTTCACCAGTAAAATCGTCGGAGATCGAGGAGTTGATACTGAAGCGAAAAGGAAACCTAAGTTTCCATCCACGTCTTTTGAACATATTACGACATAGATTCTGGCTATACAAAACTGAAAAAGTGATAACTGTTTAAATAAAAAAGTTGAAGAAATATTAGATTCTCATGGTTTAAGGGCTTCCAACACGAGTGTTGTTTCCTATGGAAAACATTATTCCCAACTCCTCGCCGATTCACAGATCCATCGAAACAGTCATCCATCCTTTCACTCTAGATGTATGAGCCCAGAACAACTCACCTTCTCTATTCGCAAAATAGTTTTTGAATGACCATAGTACATCCATAATTTACGATTTCCTCATTTAACAATTTACAACAAATGTTGTACATTTGTATTGTTGTAATGTTGTACAACAATATTTGTTGTTAATTTACAACAAATGTTGTTGTATGCCCTTCCCTTACTTACAGCACAATTTCAACAAGAATTCTGCCTAGACATAAACAAGAAAATGCTCGCGGTTATAACAAACGGACGGTAGCTATTTACTGTCAGAATGTGTTTTTCATACAGAAGCACGACTAGTACCAACTTTGATCTAAGGAAAAACATTCAAAAAATTTACTTTTGCATTGAGGGCAATGGAAAATAATGTATCACCGTGTCTACGAAAGTTCTCAGAAGTAGTAAATACTTCGCAGAAAAATATATTAATCGCTGCCGCTAGAAAAAAAAATATTTCAATAACTTTCGCTAAATGAGTTCTATAAAAATAATTATGATGACTTATAGAAACTTCCTTCGATTATTCACAATCGCAAGAACGTATGGGGGAGCCTACTCACGGAAAGCAATTAAGTTAGCCCCTCGCACTGGAAAATCCCTACCTTCGCCTCACGGGACAATATCCTGAGCGAGGTAACGGGATTTCCGACATGACCATGATGGCTGCTTAGCAACCGACAAATATACACACTCTGAAAAACTGTTTATCCCCACCGATAGCGTGGGCTCATGACTCAACCGCCCCCTTGCACAGAAAAAAAACTACAGGATAATTTTCCGCTCGACAAACCTTGCTACTTGTAGCACGGGATACATAGTTGCATCGATTTTCTGTCGGAGAGGAAATTGCTACCATTACCATAACTCCACCATCTTCGACCCTTCGATTTATCGGCTTCTTTGCTGGAAAGTAAGCATTTGAAGCCTTCCATTAACGCGTGTCAACCCAGAGCGTCCCCTCCCACACGTCACAGCAACGCATTTATTCCGTCAATATATACATCTCCCGCACGAGCAACAGAAAAAAGCCCAACTAGAGAAAATATGCACGCGCACTTACCAGGTAGATATTGATTCCGAGAGAGCGCTTGGAAAGCTTTTAAACTAAGTGGACTCAGAAGCAACTGACAGCAAAATGCCGACAAAATTTAAAAATACACAAAAGGGAGAGAATATACATTGTGGAGTCTTCAAGAGCTCCATGAGACCTATATATTGGTCTTTCGGAGCACGATTAATTTGGACATCGAGAAAAAACAATGACTCAATTATACTTATCAATCTTATTATTCATTCAATCTTATTCTTTGTACCAGCTTACGAGTTCAAAGACCATGGAAAATTCTCTTCCTCTGAAATGCAACGGTTGATTCATTAACTCCAACCCGTATGAAACAAACATGGGAGAAATACTGATGAAAACACAACTCAATGTCGAAAACCAAATGGCAAAATCCTCTCAGCACGCTAAAACTCACAATACGAGTGGAGTAGATACAGTAGAGAGAGATTACTTAATAAAACTACTGCAATATATTTCAGGAATAGTTCTGGGAAACGTTTTGCATGCGGTGGACCAAACCGAAATGAAAGGGGCAGAATTGGCATGGTCGGAGTTGAGGCATGATGAGTAATAAATTTTCCCCAAACCTCAAGAAAGACAATGTCTACAGCCTGTCTCCTCTCCTTCAGACATAATGCAAGATTTCATTTTAATATGAAGGACTAAAAATTGCGATAGAGCGGAACAGCTGGATATATTTATCAAAGAAGACACTTAAACAAGAATGCTCGTCGACTAAAATGGCTTTCCTCTCCGACACCAACCCATTTCAAGCGATCCAACTGCGGTAACTCAAATGTTTTCCCCGCGGAGGGCTGCGTTGGCAAAATAACAATTGAAAACGCAATTCCACCACTAAGGAATTTGCTAATGCTCCGTGCTGCTTCAGCAGCTAATCTCCAATAATAGTTATAGACGGAGCTCGGGAGGGGGGGGCTGCCGACGGAATTATTTACGCGATGCCGACGAGGCGAGCAACAATGCGCCAAGGCCGACGACGATTGGTGCATTGCCTCGTGACGTCACCGCCTCCGCCCACGTGCCCTCTCTCCTCCGGAGGGCGCCCAGCGAGAGGTCAGCGGAGCACGCCCACGCGGCCTTCGCCCGCCTCGCCCATAATTGGAAGGCACATTGCAGCCATCCAACCATTCGCCCCGCCGCGTTACACGCCCATGACATAACCGCACGCGCCGACGCCAAACCCATCCGAAGCGCGATGCGAAAAAGCAATCTATGACACGCTTCCGTTCAGCCACAATGGCGATCGATGCGTGATCGAAATCCTCACGCGTTAATATACACTTCGCGGAAGGTAGGACATACTAATACTGGTCACGTAGGCGCCCAGAGCCCTCTCCGACAACGCCGATAAGCATCATCGTCCGATAATAAGTTTCGCACAAATACTCTTAGATATATAGATCATAAAAAGGATACGAATACGCGTACCTACGGCAATAGGAAGGGCCTCTTATAGACGCTAACATAAGGAAAATCAGAGCAATCGAAATCGAGCAAGCCGCGGGACTCCGGAATATAAGTTTCTCTGATGAAAATGCTAAATTTATGACCGACACACAAGACAACCCATAGCAAAGGAAATAGTTTTGGGGAGATGTGGATGTTCTATTGCTAATTTACCAATTATTTCAGACATCTCATTAGTATCTAATGAAGTATCTGCCAGTTTAAATTACAATGAACTAGGCAATCGTACCGAGTCATCGAGTAGTTTACTTATACAGGACACAATATAAACAATCTACAGGAAAACACAATGGTCTCTTCCCCTAAAGGCAGAAACTAGCAATGAACATTGATAAACCGTTAAAAACGTCAACATGTCTCGCCATTCCGTGATCTCACCTTAGATTACTCCCAATATCTAAACATTAATTCTTAACGAGATAAGACGAGAGGACTCGAATAAATTACGTTCAGTGACTAGAAAAACAATACGGTTACCACAGCGTAAAATATTTTAAAAAAATACAATTTTCCTAAAAGGCTTCTTATACGCAGCGGTAAATCCTATGGTCGATCTGTTTCGTGAAGGTAGAGCTCAAATACTCGTTAGTCTAATGACGCGTGAAATTTATGCGGTAGTGGAGGCGGTTCATTTCTCTGCAACGCCTGATGTTTGCCACAATGACCTGATTAACCTGAAAAATCACACAAACTGAGTTTAGTTGAACGTATCTAACTTGTGAGATGCCAAGATAGACAACGTAAGATGGTCTCTCGCGGATTTGAATTTGGAACCTCTAGTCAGAAACCAAAAATATCCTTAGTCAACTACACAGCCATCAAACCATAGATAATTTTCATTAACACTCACGATGAAAAAAAATCGCAAACATAACATAAGAAAATAAGGCTGGAAGCAAAAAAAAAAAAAAATAACGTCCGCCGTTCTGCTTCTGCGTCGTAAATTAATGAAGTTTTATTTTTATTCCACAATTGAGAACGGCACGACGAATGCAGACCATCTCCGCTTGTTGTGGACAGATTAACCGCAGTGTTTAGGAGTAAATTATATGGCGACAAAAGCTCGCCGGGAGTCAGTTACTTTCGAATAAAAGCGCATGGTCAAGAGATGACATCGATTCAATTTCCTGGTTGGACGCGAACCGTGTGTCGCGTCCAGCGCTGTGATCACGCTCCATCGAAAGCCATTCGATAAGCGAAACAACCTTTACGTCCAAGACGAGACAGCACGGCTCTCGGATGATTTATTCCCAGCGTTCAAATATCGAAGTTCAAGGCTTCACGTTGCAACTCTCATTGATTGAGACGGAGAGCAAGCAGCTCATAGAGGTAACGCCCACTCATACACAACAATGGATTAAGGAGCCACATTACTGAAGTTCATATTACACTTTAAGTCGTTTTTTTCTGCGACTCTTTAAAATAAAGCTTCCTGCAGCAAACAGGTAAGCTACAGATATACTATTAAGTGGATTCAAATCTTTTACGACATAGAATATTTTTAGAACTCAATCATACTACCAAATGGATAGATTAAAAATACATTTTTCCGCGATCAATACGGGGTTATAATTGTTAGGTCATAAAGTCTAGATACACATTATTGTTTCTGCTAAAGGCTTGTTAATGGAATATCGGTAAAAGCTGATTTTCAGCAAAAAATGCACTACAAAAACGACACTTCCATGATATAAATACGTAATGTTAATACTGCGAAAACTGCAAATTAATACTCAAGTCCAAAGCGAAAAAAATTATCACAGCGTAGTCCACAAACCTTCATTTGCATAAACCTCAAAGCATACCCAATGACCTTCTCACCCCCTTCTACACACCACAATGTCTTACAAAATATTCTGGAAAAATAGAGTGCATAAAGATTTATGCGAACAGTATTCTACCAATAAAATTTAATTATTTTTTAATAAATTCTCAACTGAAAGAAAACAGAAGCAAAGATGAGAATAACGCGAGGAAAAAAGTAGCACAGCCAATGTATTTTTGATGGCCTTCAACGAGTCTTTGATAGAGAAATGGCCATGCATAATGCCTGTAATGAATTTGAACACGACTTAAAGATGACTAAATATCGCCTGGTATCGACAACTCGGGCAATTATGTCAATTTTCATAAGAAAATAAAAGCAACCATTTTCGGTCAAATTTCATAGTACGAAAGCTTCCTGTTTCCATTAGTTAGTTATAAGGGGAGGCGACCAACAGCTGAGGTCAATTGTGCCATTTAGGATAGATGGGTAATGGGTAATGACATAAGTATTCAGGGAACGGAGGAAGGGTGGAGAAAAACCCGGCGTCGGCATTATCCTTTTCTTAACGACAGGCGCCAAGGGGGCCAAAGCTTAACGTCCCATCCGACGGACGCAGTACTGAACCTGAAATATCCTCCACTAGGAACTCAAATGGTGACCATCCTGTTTCCATCGTTTCGTGGTAATTTATTAACGAGTTGCTGGCAAGGAACTACAAATTTCGCCCTTTAAAAATGAGAAAAGAAGCAAATGGCAATTATTTTCCCAGCGATTCTCAACACGACGTCGAAAAAGGAAACATGACACTCCCTTTCTGTTTTAAGTAATAAATGAGTGAGTGGCAAGAATTACGTCCAAAGAATTCGGACAAATATTCCTCCTTCGAATGGAGCTATCATGTACTGACACTACATGTACTCATACAATCAAGCATAACACCGGAAAAATACTAAACGGGAAATATTTTACGCCATACGAATGGGGTTCCACACGAATGTCTGGTCTAAAGCTCACCAAGCAAGTGAGTGAAATGCACATATCAAGGCAGGCGAACCATTTCCTTTTCCTGTGCCACCTGAGGTTTCCCAGAATGATACGTTGTTCTTGAACATCGCACTGCATGGACTTAGCTGAACGTGCCTAAAGAGTTCTACCCGAGCCTGAACCTGGTACCTCTGGTCGGAAGCGATGCACTCTAAGCGGCGGAAGAATAAGTTGTAAGGTACTTCTAGTGCATAGTATATTGCGCATCGTCTAACTTAACCAAATGAAAAACAAGATATCTACGCCCGAGGAGGGATTCGAAAGCGCGACCTTCATGGTACCAGACTGGCACGTTACCATCCTTGCCACCAGGGGCGCCAACACTCTAAAGCAATGGGCCAAACCACCAGCGTATACGAGTATACACGAACACAAACATAACACAATGATTATATTTCGTTTAAAGAATGGATGAGCACACATCATTTTAAGCAAATTGGAAGAGAGCGCACCAACTGTTCAGCCCAAACACAAGAGCCAGAGAAGCCGTGCGAACCAAACGATGAAACCGGGATGGGCTACGTCACCCCCTTATAAAAGCTAAGTGAGCATCACTGCTCTGGGGAACGGAGAGGCTTCACACCGCGCGGATGTCAAGAGGCAGAAGAGCAAAAACTTGGGAGGGGCAAAAAAAAGGAGACAAAACAAATTGCCGCGCTGGAAGTCGCAGGGAACGACTCCCCAAATTGGGGCGGTGATGAAACGGATGCCTTAAAGCGCGGTTCCAGGATGCCCACGAAAGAAGGCGTACATCTCCGCAACAATCCACATGACGTCATGTCCGATACGACGCACGGGGAAGGTGGGCGGGAGAGAGTTTCTTCTTCTCGGAAGATGGCGCAACATTCCGGGAGACCGGAGTAAAAAAAGCGTCGCTGTGTCGGCCCTTGAGAATGATGGACGACAAATGACGAGCTGCCAATTTAAGGGGGCCAAGTACGAAAATGTCGATTTCCTTGAAGACATCCGCGCGCTCGAACACGGCTTCTATCTCAACACGAGGCGAGGGGGACGTAATTGAATCGAGATGAATTCTCACCGACGAGGTAAATAGCTAGGTTCAATCAGTGGATTGATTTCGGTAGCATCCTGCCGTCTTGGACTTGCTTCGCTTTTCCCGTGCGTTTTACTGCCGTGGATTCGGTCCACTTAGTCCTTACAGAGCGAAGGCGAAAAATTGAAACCTTCCGACCGTCCCCAAAACTGTGGAGGCGAAGAGCGTTTTGACCTTGCGTGGGCTGAACTCTTGGCCAGTTATGTCACCTCTCGCCCGCCCACCTGGAGGCATTCGTGCCGCTGAAACACGCTCGGCACGAAGATTTACAAGCTTCTGCTCGCATGCGTGCTTGAGAAGGCACGCTTTGGCGATACACAACGCGAAATGTGGCAAAATGTACAAGCATTCCGTCATAATTAACGGAATTTTTACAATGTTTTTGCGCGGCCGATCACGTTTACCAGTTCCTTTCATACAACCGAATATAACTGCGTGATATTTTAAGACCAACAAACCAATCGGAATTTGTGTTTTAATTATTTGATGTATTGGTGCAATTTTGAGTATTCTTAATTCATCATTATGATTATAGTGGTAAATATTGTCGTAAAAGCCACGAAAATGGTCAACGGATAATCAACAAACACATAAATAAAATAGGGAACATGGCACGCCGGAAAATTAGAACTTGAAAATTAGGAGACTGAAGGAATTAACACTAAGGAATAGCGAACCCTGATAAAATAACGCACTTCAAAGCAGCCTATATCAGTATTTTAGCAAAGGCGACCCATAACGACAACCTCGTCACCTCTTCGTACTATAAATCCGATTCTAAATGATTACGTCGGCGCAGATGTTTCAGCTCAAGAGAGAGGGAATCCACCAGCCATGAACTACTCCTCTCCCTTCTCGGCCTAAATTTACATCCGAGTGGAGAGCATTAAAACTACTTGAAAATTATTCTACGAAACGAAGCAAGCTAAACAGATTTTAGCAAGGGCCTTGGGTTCCATTTTCAAGGAGCATCAATCAAATTCTGTCCAGACGAGTAGCATCGTCACCGTCGTCAAAAATGGCAAAGGCGACGAGTTTGGCATGCCGTCAACCCGAAAAGAGCGCATTTTCGCTTTGGTTTCCCACATCCCAATGCACAAATACATCAAGGATAAAAAACAAATAATAAATTTAAAAACTGAAAAGGGAGCAATCGAAAAAGTTTCGAAACCATCTAATACAAAACGGAAACGGAAAACAGGTGAAGTGCGCCACCAAAGTATATCACGGTGGGAATAAATATCACGGTGGGAAAGTCACGACTACTCACGGTGAGAAAATAGACTGATCTGAGTTGTAGTAGTCAGACGTGTTTAGGAAAGCGTTTAGAATTGCATAATCTTTCATACTCATGCAACATTTTTACTAGGGATTTTTTCACCTTGGATCATATAACAGGCAAAAATATAGAGGGATGCAAATGCCCGAAGAATAATTCCAAGGAGTTCCGAGATGGCACAAGTATACCTTCTAAGAACTAGAACAAAAAAAACACACCTACGTGGAGGTCGGTGAAGGTAATTATTCATTGCCTATCCATTTCATTCAGTAGAGACGAAACAAATTTACTACCAATTTAAAGGGAGAGATTAATAACACACATTAGGTCGTACCGACAGCTTCTTATTGGGTCAATGTAAGATATCGAAGATACTGGCAATGAGTATCAAGATCCGTTGCGAAGGACGCTGGCTTCAAACGAAGAGTGATGATCAAGAAATAGGAATTGGGAGAAGATAAAACCCTCTTTGGCAACAGTCTACATACAGGAGCTAATGGACACGTACTTCAACAATTTTTCATACGGACGGCGCACTCTACTTTTGGTGCTATTCACAAAGTACTCGAAGAAAAGTCGCGTTTCCACTAAAATATCTCCAGCACCACCGTGAGACGAAACCACGGGGTGGGAGGAAAGAAGCCACAAACACAAAACTTTTCCCCCACGAGAACGTACGAGGGCGAATACAAATCAGTGCAGATGGCAGACTGAAGCAGGTAAACTAATGGGTTGGACACGCCGTTAACAGGAGAAACAATGAGCACGTGAGGACATCAAGGGGAAACAAAGAGGATAAAACAAAGGACATGAAGTGTGTGAAGACAGGCGTGAGGAAAGTGAGTAATAGAATGTCCAGGGAGAAAAGGGGGATTTAAACGAGCGTAATCACGATCTATCGAATTGGAACTCACCACGATAATGGGTATGAGTAAATGCACAACGTAATTACGAAAAGCACAATTTTCTAGTCTCAACTTTCAACTTGAAGGTTAGACTTGTAGCTGAAGTTGGAGCTTAACGAGTACTAAGCCCAACAGCGAGTGAATTTCAGGCATCGATACAGGTCAAGAGGGTATTCCCTTCCACGTACTCAGAATATTCCATAACATTAGATGTACTGGATATGTCCCAAGATACTTCTTCTGGATTTGGATCCGGGATCTACGGTTAGTAGCCAAAAACTCAACCGCCTGGGCTACACTGCCGTACGCAGTAAGATAAGAAAATATAATAAAATAAGCTCCCAAACTTAATTTTTTACTTCCTCATCCCACTTACACATTTCTTTGTTTTTTTTAACGCACAAAAATAAATAGTTACGAGCCATTTGCTTCAACACAGAATCTAGAATACCCCGGTTACTGACACAACGCATCTACATCTACATAATACCCTACAAGCCACCATAAAGGTGTGTGGCAGGAGGTGAATTCTCACCAAACATGCACTACATATCATGCATTTAAAAGAATTAGTCTTAACATACTAGTCTAAACTTCAATATTTAAAAAGATAAAAAAAGCAAAGTAAGCATGCAAAAACGTGCTGTTAATTGGGCTACCTTCAAGTCTTTCTACCAACATGCAACTACCTATGCTATGGATTGATTCACTGGCATTGGACATATTTACCGCTATTCATATCCCTAATTATACGAGGAAAAAGGACACTTTGAATCTGCAAGTTCGGCAATCAATTTCTCTAATTTTGTAATTATGGTCCAGTCTACCATAGTAAGTTTTGGTTCGTAAAATATTTTTAACGTCAAAACTGAAAATATTACCTTGGAATTTATTTAGGAGATTAAGTCTAAATTTCAACCTGCGATCTGACCATTATTCTCATTTTAATTCATTTGATAGACTGGTTACGCTAATATAGTGATTTCTCGTACATGATCGTCACATTTACCCAATACTCTTTTGATGAATACCAGTCTACGATTAGCTTGGCCCATTATTTCACGTATGTGTTTACCCCAGGCAAGATCATGGGTCAGTATTATTTCAAGATATTTAATGGATTCCATGTTTGTTAATTCATTATTACTTATTTTGTACGTGCTATGGTGACGCACGCATGTGGAGACATCCTAGCTCAGGAATAAGTTTTTGAAAAAAATCCGTCGAAATTTGGCAAGCACCATATAAGTAAAGTGCCAGAACAGACTGTTCATCACAGATTTCGAGCGTGCTCTGCCGAATTATACACGCCAACGCACATACACATAAAAAGATAAGGAGCGAATTAAAAGCACTCGGGCGGGAACCATCTCCCCAAACTTCCCGGGGGCGGACTAAAGGCGAGAAAATCATTGCGTGCTCTGGGCGCGAGTTGAGAAAAATTGAGGTCAGGGTTTCATTTTTTCTTTAATCCTCAGGAAGTGGGCGAACTGGGTGGATACACCCCGTGGGAAGGAACCCTTTCCTCCACGGGGGAGGGGGGAGCTGACGAGGGGGGCAACGACCCCCTCCCATCTCCTCTTCTCCTTTACGTCCAGAATATCGTGGCCACAGACGGATAGGAGGGGGGTGGGGAGATGTGGGGTCGACCGAGCGACCACACCCATCTTGTCCATCTTGGCGAAAAAAAGAGAAGTCGATCAAAGGGCGCACTCCACCTCCTCCACGCGAGAATAGGTGGAGGGGCAGACGAGCCCAGGGGGAGCCCATCACCTCATTCATACGTAAATTTTGAATAGGAGGCCTGCTATGCAAAAGGACACCCAAATTGGAGATTGAGGAAATATTGAACGGAATTAATAACGGTCTACGTCTTAAGGAAGGGATTTATACGATAGCAGACCAGTTAAGGAAGAAATAGTATTGGTCGTTGGGGTGGTAAACCTAACCCTCGACTGCCCGCACATAGTATTCATAGATTCAAAATGGCATTTTTCCCCCGTACTATAAGAGATCAGAATAGGCAGCATAGCAAAGGGATAGGTAGGGGATATATTTTAGAGTAGTCTGTAGTGTATGATCCATGTATTAATCCCTTAAATACTATTGATACTAACAATCTAGTTGCATGAGACCAAATAGTTGCTTGTTTGCATGTCGGTAGTGTATGCTAGGGGATCTTCACCCCCTGCCACACGCCCACGCGGTGGCTTGCAGGGTATCGTGTAGATTTAAATGTTCCGCGATTCCATTTTCATGAACTTTATCCACTGACAAATATATTTTCATCAAGCCAGAAGCATTTTGCCATGAATTTTGCCAGCGGGCTTTCAATCATGGGCTAGCAGTACGGCTTGGCAAATTACCATTATTATAAAATGATACAGAGAATGGATGTTATTCATGCTATAACCCGCGAAAAAAAAGTAGCAACCTGAAAAAATGAGAAACCCAACGCGACGGCACACCGACGCAAGGGTGTTAAGAGCACTCCTTTCACTATTGCACCCTGTATGTTGATGAATAAGAACAATGCATCTTGCATGGAAGAGGCAAGATCATATATATGCTTGACTTGTCTAAATCAACTCTCCTACAGGCAAATAACATGACGAAAGCAAATGAAAACATCACACACTATGAACAAAAATAAAAACTATATTTTAATGAATACATGTAACTCGCCTATTACCCTTTAAAAATCCGCCCCATATATTTAAAGTGGCGGTTAAATTTAAATTCCGCCATTTGAAAGCAATTTACCTACCTTAAATTCAACCTCTATCATGGCATTTACAGGGAAGAAAATAACAGGATGCAATTCTTTTGCCCATCAATTCTTCCTCGAGATTGAACACGACAACTTAAGATTTATTATACATGGTAAATGCCTTTTGCGTCGATGATTACAACTAAATTTACGGCTGTCAATGATTTCTCAGCCAGGAAATGGAGCATCACTACTTTCAAAATCTCCTGAGGGAGACGGCGGTGGGTGGATTAGCCGAGAATTATGGCAGGCGTTTGATAGTGGTTCCGCCACAATCTGGGATGCTTTATGATCCACTCTTAACTATTGATTTCGTCGAATACCTGTAATTTATGTGCCGGAAGATGAGTAGGCGAGCAACTGACGTGCGAATTACAAGTGTGCAATCTCGTCGTATATATCACAGTTCGTTCCATCAAAAATAGGTCAGGTGTCACAGTTCAAAGTGCAAGTCCTCTTATGTGCAACGACAAAGGTGACACCATCTCCATAAATTGGAAAATATCATCATCCCTGAAGGTGGGAGCGTATTATTTGTCCTACATGACCTACGTTAAGAAAGAAATTCTTTCACGTAAAATCATTTCACGCATATTTACGCATTAAATTTCAATCACGATGAATGTTCACATTCAGTTGGATGAAATATAGATCATCGGTTATTTTTCCAAGCAAATTAAATCAAATCCGATGGGTGATAACATGGGAAAAAACGAAATACGGTGCTATGACAACCTTCAATCATATTATACATGTAGGTATATCACAAACAATTTGTATAATCTCTCAACTACTTTTGCGTCATATCACCCTTAAGCTATACAACATAATCTATTTAAAATATTCATGTAAAATTGACTACCAACCTGATTCTGTGTATTTTTCATTTTTACGTAACAGCAATTTTGAAATTTCAGATGACTTGAGTTTTCAATACTGCACATAAGCATGCTACTGGGTACGCAACCCTTGTCCATAAACTTCTCCTTCCATTCAATTAAATGAAAGACAAGGCGCTAATGAAATTACAGGGAAGCGACTTGTTTTCACTAAAAGACCACCCACTAATGTTAACATCTAATACATAGGAATGCAAAAAGTAAACTGGGATCCATCTATTTCCCTATTTTTATCTTTTGAACTCTATGGATGTCAAATCTGCAAAGGCTAAAACGTGTTTGATAACTGACGATGACAAAATCACTAAAAACACCTTAGCTTAGTAGATGAAAAAAAATGTAACAATCCTATAATATTGACGTAGTTATGCTATAAACAATATAGTGTAACTTGGTAAAACTTTTAGAATGGGCTTCTATGCTTCGAAAGTTCACGCAGAGAGAGTATATTTTGCTCAGAGCAACCATATGAACATGAAGGAAAAATAATCTCACCATAATAGGGCGTGACTGGCAAGAGAACAGACAGGGAAGGAAATGAAGTGAGGGGAAGGAATTATTATTCATGCAGCGGGAGCCGAAGAAGGAGTCATGCGCTGTGCACTCATTGTACTGGGGGAAGAATATGCGCTCTTGTCGGAGACTGGCAGCCCATCGGCCACCCGCAATCAGCTGACAAGTGAACATATGTCGGCATGAACGAATTTCCTGAACCTTTCACACTTTCCTGGACGTTCCTTATCTGTGACAGACACCTCGATACCCAAGGGTATTACGTGCCCTACTTATCATTCTTCCATGGTGCCCGGAAAATTAACATTAAGAGAATCCAACTCGTGTCATTACCACCCAAACCACCCCCGCAATCGATATATTTTGAAAATGTCATGCTTTGAAGACACAAGGCGAAATAGACCAACACTGTAATACGGAAACAGGATATTGTTGAAAGGCTTAATGTGAAATTCCCATTCCTCTAAATTGATTCAATCCTCTGCCCCTCAAAATTACAAAGGCATGCTAGGAGGACGAAGCGATGAAATCGGAGAACAGAAAGGAAAGAGAGCACGGCTTTCGTGGTGTGAAGTCGAAATAGACGTTCAATAACAGCATTATAAGTCCATTAACCCATTCACAAAGGGTACAAGCACTGTTGAGTCAACTGAATGTGATTTTCAAAGACGGAAAGAAATGAATCCACGGGGTCTTCCCGTCTGATTAGGGGCATTACCAGAGAGCTATCTTGAAGGTGGGGGACCGATTTGTCATAGCCATGAGTCACTATTACGAAGTGATATTGGAAATAATAGAGGCAGAGTCTTAGGGCTGATACACAAGTTAAGAGTGAATTAATTCACACTGTCCTTGAAGAAGGATACGGTAAAATATATTGATTAGAACCAATCATTCAGATTTACAGTAATTAAGGCCAGACCAATAACTGCACAACCTTTCCAAATTATTCTATCAATCTTATCTCAATGAAATCTATCTATATGCGTGGCAAGAAAAATATGAGATTACGCCTCTAAAATGGGAGATACTAGTAAATTTCTATGCATTAAAAGAGGAAGACACTCGTCGAGCTTTTAAGGATATTGTGCTCTAATTTTGGATACGAATAAAAGAGTGAGATATTTGTACTCGGATGTCGTAGGCTATGAAAAGTTTACAATAATATTATTAACTATCAGTTGTATCAGACTGTTATCACGAAGACGAGCTAATTTGAAATACATGCAATAAATAATATTCTCAGGCTATACAAAGTTAAATTCTTTAAAAAATAGGACTGCAAGCACAAACGGGCTGATGCTAATGCTTATTCTTCCTTTATAATATTCATTCAAGTCTCAGATTTTCGCAATTGGATATCATTCAAGATATTTTTATTTTCCAATAGTATATCGAACGCCAAAAATCACATCGCCACTTACAATTTCGAACGCCCTCATACTTTATAATGCAGTACATAGCCGTTCGCTGATCGTACGTAACGCTACCATAAAAATCTCAAACGTCGTAATTCGTGCTCAGAGGAAAAACTTGCCAGGAATGCATTTCATAAATCACGCTGACGCCTCTCTGCGAGCCCCCGGCGACAATATGTCTGGCCATTGCCCCGGCTTCACGAGAACAAAGACATTCTTCCCACATAAAATAACGATTTTTTTATTTTAAACGCAAGAATATAGCGGACTTCCACAAACCGGTCTCATGCGTGACAATAATAATGAATCGTCACTATTTATTAATATAATGGACTCTAAAAGTTCAATGCCCGAAATAAACGCGTCTTAATTATTGTATAAAAATACCGTGACATAACTATTTCATATGCCTCAAGTAAGAGTCTTCAGGCACTTTAGAAACAGCAGTCTAATAGAAATTTCTCTCTTATTTACAATCGCCCACTGCGTAGTGCTTTTCATAATTTTGCTTAAATTTAATCGTTCTGCTGATGAAAACATCAAGTTGGAATTATTACGGGAAGGAGGAAGTCAGCTCGGTTAATTTGAGCCATTAGTTGTGGGTGATTAGTAATGCACAGGAAGGACTTATAAGGAAGGGCGGAGGAAACCCGCCTTTCCAACAGCCTTCTCCGAACAAAATAGGACATAGTCCACGGATTAATATCCCATCTGACGGTCGGAGTAATATCCTTGCTCGCCGCCCAGAACTCAAGTAGGGGCTGGTAATCCAATGAAAAATGTCCACCTTAGCCAGGATTCGAAAGTAGGTCTCCTTTACTAGAAGCGGTGTACCTAGCCAGCACAACAATCAGATCATCACCATTAAAGTTATCTGCCACGATCGTTTAGATAAGACTGTCGAGGACCTCTACACAATGCTCATCGAGGCGAGTATTCAATTTATAATAACATTTAATGCACACGAAAAGTATGCCGGTTTCGGATAGTACTAATCAAAGCACCAACCCTTACTGAAGTGTAACGAGTACGCCAAATGAACTCCATATATGAGAGCTGTAATAAAAAGGATAAGAGGTATAACCACAATCGAGAAGAAGGAAGTAGAATGTACAATATTTCAGATCTTAATAAGTTTTCTGACCTGAATATTACCTCGGAATAGATATGAAGTAAAAGCTGTCTGAAGAACACGATCATTAGAAGATCCATTTTCATCTCTCATAAGCATACCCTCAATGCCTCAACGTCTGAGAATATTACAGACGACTACCACAAACACTTGGGAATATAAACTACCCCAATTCTTTTTTGAGAGTTGAATTACCATCAAGAGTGCTAGTCCTGGCTTATCTCGAACGAAATCTCTCCAACTTTTCTCTCAGCAACATTCGATCGATATGTAAAGCCCCTCAAACCACGCCCATACCAAGACAGCCTATCTTCAATCAAATCTTCCGAAGCGAATTAAGAGAGCCTTTCTTTTTCCAGCGAGGGAAAGCGACATGCGCCAACTTTTTTGCGCGTGTGAGTTCTCGATTAGCGATGCCAAGTCATCAAAAGCACTGACAATCCGTGGGAAAAGCTCTGGATTCGACGCCGAAGTCCAGCAGCTCAGTGTAAAGCCGTCCTCATTCCTCGAATGAAACTTCGAAGATAGTGTGAGAGCCATCGCGCTTGATGGCCCTTCCTTGACCTACACCACGGGGTTTTTCCTACCCCTTTGTCGAAGATTTCAAAATTCAACATCAAGAATAATAATCACCGTCATCACCGATCATCAATCCTAAAACTAGTTACATACAGATCTCCACTCGGATATCCTATCATCTAAACTTATCATATTACCATTACTCTTGACTTTCATATTTTTCAATATTTGTTTTATTTTTCTCATCCGATGTGTTCCCGAAGATACCGCGGGACTAACTGACCTTAAAATATGAAAAAAATAAACCACTTGTACTGGCCACATTTTATTGTGCGACGTTCCACTGACGTGAATCGCTGAAATGCATGCAATAAAACGTACTAAGGCCAGTAAAAGTGGTAGTTTGTTCAATAAATTATTCAGGGGATGCTTGAAATTAACGTACCAAACCGTATTCTTAATTATTTTGTGTTTTAGGGGAATGACATTATATAGCATGACGGCGATTTCGCACAGCAAGACGAGAAAAATATGTAGACATTAACAAGTTCATTAGTCGACTTGGCGGCCGATTGATGAAATGAAGTAATCTTTGGATTAAAATGATAGAGAATATAGCAAGGTCTTATACACTAGAATAAATGCTTGCCACAAGGGACGAATAAGGGTTTTAAGGTAGCATTGAGATGAAAAATATACATTATTGAAGTTGATATAGATGCAACTGAGAAATAGACGCAATAAATAAGATCATCTTTTAAAGCAGAATATCGAAACTACATCGCCAAAAAAAGGCTAATCAACGAAGGGCATATCCGGGCGTACCTAGCGATTGAAGTACGGGAACTCTTCTTGATTCAGCATTGAATCACGAAGGTGGAAAAGGACTGAGTAGACAACTCACAATGCACCACGGCCATAGGATTTATCAACACTGATCTTCCTACCCAGTCATCGAAGAAGGGCTCGGCGAGGCACGGCGTGACTCAGTCACTGGGCAGGAAATGTCGAAGGGAGGAAGGAAACAGTCGTCTCGCCCGAGTTTCTGCCCTCGGGACGCATCCCCCGACATCGTAATCACAAGAGCTCACTCATTGTCGGTCGAAAAAGAAGCCTTAAACGACATACAAGCTTCTTGAAAGAAGCCCAGCCTCTCAAAGGGCTTCGCATCCGCCCTCCTCAAGTGAAGAAACGAACCCGCAAAGGCCATCGACCAAGATAAAAAACTGATGACATCTATTTTTGGCATCACAAAGACTTCGCAGACTCAAGAATCACATAAGGATAAGATTTCTCAATGCTAACACAATTTGGGGTGTTTAACACAATCTTGCAGTAATGCATAGAAAACCCCATCTACCAGTATCTATCAGTAAAAAAAAACAAATTACGTCTGCGACAAAAAACTAATTACATTTTAAAGGAGGTACACGCTAGACAATTCGAGGGCTGGACAGAAGGAATTTGTAACGTCGTCTCGGTATTTTTTAATCGCGAAATGAGTCGCAATAGATAATCCTTTCCTCACTCCTCTAAGCATATCGCGGCGCACTTCCGTCAAGTCGTCTTACTTAATGAAATTTCCTGCCCGGGGAAAAAAATGTACGGCTCATTTCCCGAAAAAAGCAATGACGAAGCCTTTCCGCAACACAAGTCTTAAAATAAGGGGGACGACGTGGACATTTACGCATTGCGGTCCGTCGCACTTCCGATCTCGGAACCGACCCCGTGGCCCCAGAACGAAACCTTTGGGCCGCCATCTGATGTTGATTTCGTCACTTGAAGCTAGATTACATCGACGTCTGCTCAACCCCGCGAGCCACCGACAGGCGTATGGCAGCGCTAGTTCACCAATAGCAAAGGTGAGGAGAAGGAGAAAAGGAGTTTGGACGGGCATGAGTTAGATGGACGTGTTTGAAAATCAATTTCCTAATTTTTTCACTTCTGTCAGGGGCACTGATGTAGTGTGGACATAGAATTATACCTCCAGGGTCACCCTCGAATTTTTAGGATGTGAATTTGTCTAATAGACTCAATGTCGAGCTAAATCCCCTAGACTCCTGAAATTCCCTTCCAAGTCCCACTACACGCCACGAGAAATTAACCGTATATTCGACGGAATTATTGACGAAACGTACGGTCTTTCACCGAATTTTATTAAGATCGGGTAATAAATCTTCGGACTTCCACATGCCCGCCACGTCCTCTAGTTCAGGGGTTTCCCAACTTCTGTTATTACGTTCAATTTTCAATTTCTACAGGAAAACCAAGTGCCGACAAGAGACAAGAAGTTCCGTTATTTTAGACTTTTCGCAAGTATGTTATTAAATAATAATCATTATAAAGCATTTATTTGGAGGGATAGTGGGACTAAATAGTACCTTCTTCCACCTCAATACGTGTGTTGCAAACGATATCTTCGCATAATTTAAGCGCGGGGATCTTATCCAACAGTCTAGAGTCCCACCGAGCAGGCTCCAAAATCACACAAGTGGGACGTGCCAAACAGGGTGGGAGAAACTCCTGGAGATGGCACCTCACTGAGGTAAAACAACATAATTCTACTACGAGTTCTTCCGAGTATTTTCCCACGATTCGCTAGGTCAACTGTTCGCCAGCAAGCATGCGCGACTGCAATATCCCTCTCTTGTTACTGCCACTCGACAACACAGCGTCCGTGGCGACCTTAGGACGGCGGCGGTTTCGTTAAGTGGGGCGAGGCCAGAGTCGCAGAATCGTGATGCACACTCGCCTCCATGGAGAGGGGCATTGCGGCGGCAAGAACAGTCACCCGTGATGCGCACGAGTGAGATCAGCAGTGTCAACGGTCACTCGACAGGAACCTCCAATGGAGAACTCTCACGCCCTCGGGCTACATCGTTCGACTTGATTGAGTTTAATCCAAACGTATCACACGCAATATGAACGAACTTAAACCGTTCCCAAGGTGCACACAACATGGCACCGGTTATTTCACTTTCACGAACATCACCACGCTGAATCAAGGTGAAGTGATGGTTTTATGTACATGTAGTGGATAAGAGTTGATCTTCCAACCCTGCCACACACACTGGTAGCCAGAGGATTACTTTGACATTTTTTTTGGAGGTGTACTTTCAGGTTTAAACCCTGAAGGTCGCCTGCCTCAGTCAATTTTATCACTACACATGCATGCTCTAAGAAATATAAGTTAATCTATACATATATATATATATATATACCTACTGACAACAGTTCAAGCTACCTTGAGGGTGTGTGGCAGGGAGTGAGTTCTCACCAAGAATGCACTTTACGAGCATGCACTAAAATGTATATATACCATCTACCTAAGGATAGATTTCTATACCTGGCGGGACACAACAAGTTCTACTTTTCACCCAACTTTAACCGACGTATTTATGGAACTGTTTAAGCAATAATTATTGTCTTACTTTGTATATATATTTACAATTTAGTGTCATTTAGCAAGAATTAGATATAGTTAACCTCAAGAACGTACATCTAACATTTTCCACAAAGCAGTAGAATTTGTTGCACGTTAATCTTATATCTAAGATGTTTCCTGTAGTAGAAGATTTGTTGATCTTAGGGTGTATGTTTGGTGATCTTCACTCTCTGCCACACACCCTCGCGATAGCTCGCAGGGTATTGCGTCGATGTAAGGTATCATAGAAGATTTACTTAATTATACGATTACATACTCCACTAGGTGGTGCGATTCAAATGAACTACTAAAATTTACGACTGACTGACTCCCTTGAGCTAAAAGCGACCTAAATTCAGCTGTGGCATAGAAATGAAATTTAATCAAAGGTTTTTGAGTTTTTAGTACCGTCATTAGATAACAATGCTAGATTTTTCTTAGCTCAGATCAACAGCTTCAGACAATAAAAGCGCCGCGGATCGGTCCACTGTGCGTTCAAGGCGAAGTGAATAAGCCCACCTAATGAGTAAACTTCAGATTTTTAACTCTGAGAGATATCATACTGCTAGGAGTTCATTCTTTACCCCACGGGTACAATCATTCAACCGAGATACGAGTTCAACATAAAGGCAACTCAAACGACAGAAAGGCATTACTCAAACACTGAATGATAATCTCAAGAAATTTATGAGCCAGAAAGAATCGACATAAATCACTATACTTCCGTTCCATGATGAGTTTCGCAGCAAAAATGAGTAAAATATATGGGGTCATGGATATTCCGGATCACCATGACGTCTCATGTCATGGAATGGATGGAAAAATGTCACGAAGACTCACAATGATATGAGATTGCATCGCTTCTCAATTCTTACTCCATATAAGGCCTATGAGAAACAGCTAAGTAAAACTGCATAAAGTTACCAATAAGAAAATAAAAATAAATATTCAATTGAAATATATATGATTATCCGATGTCATGCCGTTTTCAGATGAAGTTTGACTAAGGTATACTGACATAAAAAATGGTAAAATAGATTTCATAAGAAGAGAGGCAAAGACGCATCTTGGTAGCTCTTAAATTTTTGTCAAGCCATAATTTCTCACCTTGGAAAAGAAATAATAACTTGAGAGTTGACTCTGAATGATGGTCAGCTTCCGATGAAGTGAATAGCCTTCGAAAATGCTTTAAGTGGAACATAAAAGCGAAGAGAACGGCTCACAGCTAATTTCCCTAGCCTCTCTCTCACCCTAATAAGGTACCAAAGGTCAGGCCATGACGCAGTCAAAGCATCAAAAGAAGTACAAGAAAGGATGTGAGGAAATACGCTAATAACAAATTTTACCACTATAAGCTTTATGCTGCCAGTGTATGGGATCCCTACGAAATCGGTCTAAGTAATGAACTTGAACGTGTGCAGCGAAGATCGGCAAGATTTTTAAAGGGACGATACGATAATTATATTAGCGTAACTAGTCTATTAAATGAATTGAAATGGGAATCATTGTCAGATCGCAGGTTGAAATTTAGACTTAATCTCTTAAACAAATTCCAAGGCAATATTTTCAGTGATGATGTTAAAAATATTTTACGAACCCCAACTTACTATGGCAGACTGGACCATAATCATAAAATTAGAGAAATTGATTGCCGAACTGACGGATTCAAAATGTCCTTTTTCCCTCGCACAATTAAAGATACGAATAACGGTAAATATGTCCTATCGGAGAGTAGCAATGAATAGCATTGGTAGCTGCATGTTGGTATCAGTACTTAAAGCTAACCCTACTAACAGAATGTTTTTGCATGTTTGCTTTGCAATTTCTATCTTTTTTAAATAGAGTAGTTCTGACTACTATATTAATACTATTCCTTTTTTATGCATGATATGTGGTGCAATTTTGGTGAGCAATCACCCCTTGCCACACACCCTTGTGGTGGCTTGCAGGTTTTTATGTAGATGTAGATAGATGAAGCTAGTCTACGTCAACACAATGGATTAAATTTACATCTATTTTATTTATAACCGCACAAAATATCAATGTATGAACCTGCGCTGAGCAGCAAAAAATCGAGGCTTCTTCGTTGATACAAAAAATTAGAGAATCACAAGGAGTTAATTATATTTTTTTCCGTAAAACACCTTGTTGACTTATAGAACACGAATCAAAAAGTTACTTCACTGTTACACAGAAAAATAAAAAAGGCTAACCAGAGTATCAGTCACACACATCAATTTATAAGTAATTTACAAATCAGTTAAGAATATTTGACGCCATAAAATTAAATTCCATCTCACAAATAAACGTTCAAACTAAACATTACAAGCTTTATCCGCTGAGCCACTCATACAGGGACGAGGTCAAGGACAATAATGCGGACATATTAAAATGCTTGGTGAAGAATGGTAAAGGTGTTAAGTAAAAATACCCCAAACCATCAAATGTTAAACCAGGGCTATGACCATAGGAAATTAGGGGATGGATTTCTACGATTAAAAAAATTCAGTGGGATAGATTTATAACGGAGGCCTAATTTGAAATAATTAGGTTCCAGATGGTGTATCGCTCGAGGTGAGGAAAGATACAAGAAAATGGCCTCAGTATTCATACTGTAAAGACGAGGGCTACGAACTTGCGCGTAGATGAAGATAAACGGTCTCGTTAAGGCATCAAACGGGATCTCCCTTGAGACTCACGGCAGGCGTTGAAATCTCCCCCCAGGGTGGGAATTAATTAACCTTAGGTTTTTCAATGGCGCGTGGGTGCAACGACTTCCACAGGAAGATCGTAACGTCTGCCGTTCTTTTTATAAGGAATTTGTAAACATTATTCATACTGAGGCCCCGAGTATCCCACCACTATCGCAGGCGGATACACAACACCGTTTACAACCTTCTCAAAAGTAAATACGGTCTAAATCGGAGTTACATATTGGCGACTCCTATTCTTGCTCACGTTTAAGCATCAGATAAATACTTATTTCCCAGCCTCAACTTTTTTAAGCGCTTAAACTGCTTACTGCCACAAGACAAGCAAAACATCCACACCCAGGCGGGAATGAAACCTGCCAGGCATTAACCTTACCCACTTGGCTATCATAGCCGGCTTGCATGATAGGTATGAATTTCCCCCAGCCTCACACCATTATGCTGGCTTTCGGGGTATTATGTAGATGTACTTCTCAAGTGTTCCAGTCAACAAGTTTAGGCGGAGAGCATTTGTGTGGGGCTAAACGTAATCCTTGAAAGATTTGATTAAGTTTCGACGTTCACCGACAATGAATACACAAAAGTGATGGTCATTGCACCCTAATAAGAGCATGTTCATTCTGAACACACTGTCATCACGGAAAAGCTCTGCTGACGCAAGACGGAAGCCATTTATGAACAAGATCACAGCCTTTATAACGAACATTTATCTTCGACCAAATGGGAATGCGATAACACTCATATCCACAACTGACTTCCACCATCGAAGAAGTGTGCTACACCAGGGCCTGTTAATATTGTGAGTTGGTTCGCATTAGGCCTTTGGTTTACAAACGCGTGAAAGGATAACAAGCCCTTTCCCCAGAAATAAAAGATAAATCACTCTTCTCTTGGAAAACACATAAAATCCAATGCCTTTCGTCCACTTTCCAGTTCATTAAAGGAATTTTCATCCCGTTGAATTGATTCCCAATGAAAGATTCCCATTTCCCAATGAAAAAAACCAATTCCCATAGAAAAAATCAATAAATATCGAAGATAACAGACAAGGGAAAGTCGAATCAAAGCGGACACAGAGAACGATAAAGGGATGAATTCAACAGAACTACATTAATCTAGATCAACGGCCATACCCAGAGAGGAAATAACTAGGGTGGAAGTTGCTTATTAGTGACATTACTGCCTTTTTGGGCAACGATCATCACAAGGGAAAGCTGCCTCCGCAAATATCTTTACCCGAGCGACTTCCTCATCCCTTCAGAATTTTCCGCCGAGTGAATAATCTTCCATTACGATGAAGGCTTGCAGGCACAGACCTACGAGCAAACAAATTAGTCTAACAAAAATAAATTATTGTGAACCCTTCGGACGCGTGAGGATTTTTTTGGGTGCTACACTTCCGTTATTTTCGTGAGGTCTGAGGTTCAACCGATTTCGCACGGGCACCTTATATGTACCGGGACATTAAGCGGAAAATCTTCGGCGCCCCCCGAGGTGAAATAAACGGGAAAGTCAAAAATGGTCGGAACCAGAATCTTGTCCCGAGGTTAGGGGCCATCGTCCTCCTAATGCTAAGTCAACTAGGAGGACGCAACAGAAATCACAACGCAACGAATTCACCCCCTCCCGCCATACACATTTTAAGTTGGCCCCGGTGGCGGCGTGGTTAAGTCCTCGCCTGCTCACCTTAGGGTCGCGGGTTCGAGTCCCGCCTGAATGGGTTTTTTGAGGAATTTCCGGGGGTGTTTTTCAGTCCAGGATATGGATGTGTGTGCTCGTCTGATGTTAAATTGTTAATACCCCAATGTAAAAGCCACTTGTGCTGTTTTCGGTGGTAGTGGAAAAAAATGGCTTGTAGGGTATTATTTAAGATGGTAGCGTTATGATTTTTAAATTTAGGCTAAACCTTTTACATAAATTCGCGAAGCTGATCTGTTTACAGATAACGTTAGATATAATTTAAGAACCCCATACGTATTATAGTATGTTTGACCAGATAAAATTAAGAGTGATTCATAAAATTAAGAATTAACTAAACCACCATGAAGGCATGAACACAATCATATTGTCAGCAACCGGTTTTACTGCGAAGTAAACTGAATTCGCCTACGTAATAAAGCAGCTGCACATGCACCGCAAATCTTAATTGCAAACTATTATTCCACCCATACAGGCATGACAGTTATTTAACGTTTATCGAGGATCAAATATTTCAATATACATATATGGAGTTACCTGACAAACACCCACGGAAATTCTTCAATAACCCTCATTGTTTTCACCAATAATAATGCAGACATGAAAAAAAGTCCATGAATTACGCTAATTACCTCGATTAATGTCCACTTCTATCAAAATTGTTATTCTACCTTGATGTAAACGAACAAAATAATACAAGTAGCCTCAAGTAGATATAAGTAAAATCTAGTAATTATCCGGGGGAAGGGACCGATGAGTAAGGTTACATTCGCCATTTAATTAAGGGTAAAATACGCCATAGGGGTAGATAATAAGTATAGGTACATCTACATCTATGAATTAACCTGCGAGCCACCACGAGGGTGTGTGGCATGGAGTGAAGATCACCCAACATGAACTACACTACTTCGTGGAGAGATGTTAGATATAAAGGTCACGTGCAACTAGGTCGTCAGTAACTAATTCAGACGGTAGGTGAGGTAGGGAATTTCCAGGGATCAGAGTAAGGGTGGAGAGAAACCCGGCATCGGAATTCGCCTTATATTAACGAAACGCACCAAGGGATCCACGGTTCAACGTCCCTTCCGACGGATATAGTGCAGTCTTCAGCACACAGCACTCAAATAGGGGACCGGTATACCACTTAAAAATCTCTGCTACTGTCTGGATTCGAACTTGGGCCAGGGATGGGAGACTGGTACTCTAGTAAACCATACAATCAGCTAACAGCTACTTTTCCCTTGTTAGACCTAATTTGGAATATGCTGCCATTGTATGGGATCCCTACGAAATCGGTCTAAATAATGAACTTGAACGTGTGCAGCGCGGATCGGTCATTCAAAAAGTCCTTTTTCCCTCGTACAATTAGAGATACGAATAACGGTAAATATGTTCAATCGGAGAGTAGCAATGGATAGCATTGGTATCTGCATGTTGGTATGAGTACTTTAAGCTAACCCTACTAACAGAATGTTTTTGCATGTCTGCTTTGCAATATCTATGTTTTTAAATAGTGAAGTTCTGACTAGTATATTAATACTATTCCTTTTTTATGCATGATATGTAGTGCATGTTTGGTGAGAAATCTCCCCCTGCCACACACCTTTGTAGTGGCTTGCCGGGTATTATGTAGATATAGATGCACTACCACTTACAAAATAAGTAATAATGAATTAACAAACGTGGAATCCATTAAATATCTTGGAATAAGACTGACAAATGATCTTTCCTGGGGTAAACACATTCGTGAAATAATGGGTCAAGCGAATCGCAAACTGAGTTTCATTAAAAGAGTATTGTGTAAATTGGGTAAATGTGACGATCATGTACGAGAAATCAGCTACTTTTCCCTTGTTAGACCTCATTTGGAATATGCTGCCAGTGTATGGGATCCCTACGAAATCGGTCTAAGTAATGAACTTGAACGTGTGCAGCGAAGATCGGCAAGATTTGTAAAGGGACGATACGATAATTATATTAGCGTAACCAGTCTATTAAATGAATTGAAATGGGAATCATTGTCAGATCGCAGGTTGAAATTTAGACTTAATCTCTTCCACAAATTCCAAGGCAATATTTTCAGTGATGATGTTAAAAATATTTTACGAACCCCAACTTACTATGGCAGACTGGACCATAATCATAAAATTAGAGAAATTGATTGCCGAACTGACCGATTCAAAATGTCCTTTTTCCCTCGCACAATAAGAGATACGAATAACGGTAAATATGTCCTATCGGAGAGTAGCAATGAATAGCATTGGTAGCTGCATGTTGGTATGAGTACTTAAAGCTAACCCTACTAACAGAATGTTTTTGCATGTTTTCTTTGCAATTTCTATCTTCTTTAAATAGTGTAGTTCTGACTACTATATTAATACTATTCCTTTTTTATGCATGATATGTAGTGCATGTTTGGTGAGCAATCACCCCCTGCCACACACCCTTGTGGTGGCTTGCAGGGTATTATGTCGATGTAGATGCACGAACCCCATCCCCAACTTAAAAACCTCTGTCTTAAAATCTCACTCATTTCTACATTAACGACCCTAAATAGCACTATACTATTAATTTTAATACGTTCTTAACTACGAAACATCACCGCAAATTTCTGCAGGAGACCGCACTGACAATCCATTCCACACCCAGGAATTGAGCGGCTTAATACTTGCACGCTGAGCCGGACGCTAACTCGGGTTCAATTCCTCGCTCTGGAACCAGTTCACGGCGTCCACCGTAAGGTGTTTTCTGGAATGCGAACGGCGGTGGGGGTTGTATGCCTACAGCGAAAAGAGGAGTAGAACAACACCCCAAGAACAGGTAGAGCCTCACACCACCCGCATTCCCTAGCTCGACGGGAGCGAGAGAAAACCACGGACGACTGCGTTTATATATGTACATCAAAGTTTAGATACAACAAATTTAGTGTCGACTAACAATCACACAAGTTAATAGTTCCAAGAGAATAAGTATATGGTAAAGTAGAAGGTATTTCAGAGAAAAACACGAAATGTACAAGGTTATCACATCCGCTATACTCTCATCCTTCAAAATGAATATCAGATACATCAGTAGTTTCATCTGTAGCCATAAAACGACTAAGCTTAATCTTTCATTCCGAAAATGTACCTCAAGCACTACATGTCTAAATGCCAAGAGAACTTGAACATTTACCCTGTATTTATGACCGAGTATAATCAGCTAATGATGATGATCCTCAAAAAATCCAAATCTGAAGAAACAATGTAATAGTTAAGCCCTAAATCCAGAATGATTTAGGTATTCATCCACACTCCCCGGTTCTTTAGAGTGACAATTGGTATCTAAGCAATCAGGTTTTATTAACAATAATAATGAAACGTCCTGGGAGGATTTATAATCCCTACTATGTGCGACACATATGAAGTAGCGGAGGAGTCGCCGATCATTTAATTCCCGCTCAAAGAGATATGAAGAGGATTGAGTTTTAAAGGCAAGAAATTAAATTATTCGCAAAATAAACATACCTATTAACAATTATGACGATTAAATCGTCTATATTCGACTCATATGTTTACATCCAGTATGCTTTGGATGGACCTCTGTCGAACGCCTTTTTAAAATCAATAAAGAACGTTAACTCATCCTAATTATAACATCGGATATGCCTGGAGAAAAGTACAACAAGTATTTTATAGTGGTATATTCGTGTGCAGGAATGATAGTATGCGTAAAATTAATTATCTTTTGAATTTATATGAAATCCCTGCGAAGGAATTACCCTCTCCCTAAAGGTGGCTTGTAGGGTGGTCAGTATATATAGATATATTGCACAACGCCACTAGCTTGTAAGACAATCTCGAATCACCCCCGCGGTAGTTTGTAGTTTCATGTAATGCGATACATCCATTTTCCCCACTTTATCCGATTTCCCATCATATCCATATCTACCGCACTATTCGGGAGACGAACATATTACATTTTCTCATAAAAACGCACGACGATGATGCATTTCCAAAGAGATAAAATTCCTAAAAAGGCAATAACGCGCTCACGACATTGAAGTGCGCACATACGGGTGATGATGATTAAAAAAACTCGGAACAATGAGAACGAATCATCCGCTTATGGCTTCGCGGTCAGCGATAGGGGGAAGGAAGTCAGACGCAACGGATTCCACCGAATCAGTCGGCGAGCCCAGTTTTCGGAAAACGTGTGACACCTCATTCACCCTTCCCGGCTCCCCACCAGACAGAGAGAAAGCCCTTGGGCCACGGCGGCCAGCCCACCCCCGCCGCCACAAGAAACAAGTTAGGCCCACCGTCCTTCCCTTCCCCGAGAAGGCCCCATGAGCCCCAAGGACGAAGGGGAAGAACAGAGGGGCTGTGGAAGGAAGGGAGCCGCTGGCTATTTGGTCACCTTGCGGCCCGGCTGGAGGCGACCTTGCGCCGCTCCATCCGTTACGGGGAGAAGTTCATGAGCATTATTCATTCCGGTATTCTTCTTCTCGCGCTGAGAGGGAGGGGAAGTCGGAGGATGACCATTTAAGGCTCAGCTGGCCTCATTGATGACTGCCGCGGGTCGGCAAGTACGGCTCGGTCGTGACAGAACCACTCGCGATCGGGGAACACGACTCTCTCGGGATCTTAGGACCATGTCCGAAATCACGTGAGCGTGCATAATTAGGCATGTCCCTTGAGCCAAAAAACGTTTCCCGAAAAGTCATGAGTCGATTCGAAGGAGAATCAATGGTTGACGTATCGAAAACGGTAGGTGCTTACGATGGAATAATGAAAATGTGCAGCATAAATTACTTTTTTTACCCTCAGATCGACGGTTCAACACCAAAATATGCTAGTAACAACTCAATTGGGACAAAGGACAAACCTTGGTCGGGAATTCAACGAATATGTAAGCATTTATTTCAGCAATGTGGAGATCATGGATTCATACCGACGCGGGGTGCAGAGTATAAGCAATCGCCTACAATTTGGGATGTACATATAAGTAATTTCCGTGCACAACTTCGATCCAAATTCTTTATAAGAGATAAGGCAACGATGACGAACAACTGGTTTTTCGTAAGTCGATCCACCATATTAAAATCAAATGAATTAATGGCACATGATTGGAATATCGCATGGAGAAAAAAGGAGAAGGCTAGCTGGATAGATAGGAAGAAGTGGTAACATGACAGGGGAGGAAAAGACATGTCTTTGGAGAAATCTAAAGAAGGCAAGAAAAGTGGATGGAGGAAGTTTTGACACTTGTATACTAAAGGGGATCATAGGAGAAAGAACTTGAGGTAAGTTTGGAAGAGGTAAAAAAAACAACGGTGTCCTGGATGGGATGAAGGTAGGTAAATGATGGTAAGATAAGAGGTAAGAGCAAGAGGGATTTAAACCAGCGTATGTGGATTAAGTGGGATAGATACATCTTTTGGGTTGTAGCAGGCAGGAACAACATACGAAAAAACCTGCATATATTGGAATAATAAAGTTGACTATGATGATTGGCATATCGTTGAATATTGCATGGTACACACCTTTGATACAACTCAACTCGAGGCGAGGCGGCGAAAGTATGCAAAGCAAAACATTCAACGCTTCGTGATGAATGCCCTCGAGAAATAATAAATAAAATTCGTCAATTCTGGATTCGCAAACATTTAGCTAACGCATCCAAGTTTCTGCCATGGTCTACATTCGTCATATCTGCTTATCTTAGCCGAGGTTAGAGATGAATCTACGCGCTGATTTGGCGACGACACTCTACTGCATAAGAGAGGGTGGGAATGGATGAAAAGGAAGCCAGTGAATGCTTTATTTGCCATTCAAACGTGACAAGCCGCATCGTGAGCTGCCACGGAGATGCAGGGAACGAGATGAGCAGAATGAAATGCCTTCAAATTGCGCGCTCATATTCCCTGACGTCTCACCTCGAAGTTACGCTAAAAAAAATCTATGTGAGGAAGGAGCTGACAGGATCCACTTGCAATGCCCACCACAAGGCGTTAAGACGTCTCATGCTAAAAAAAACTTCCAGAACCTCGACAGATGAGAAGTCCCTTTCAGATAACAGCATTCGAACTCTCGGGTGGCCGAGTACTCAAAACTTTTTTCCAACAAGGTTACAATGAGAAGAGACAGAACGGTTCATGCTTCAGTCGAGCCATTTGAGTTCGTTAAGATTAACCCGAACGAAATATTCCATAAATAAAAATTCTCCCGACCCAAGCTGCGATGTCGATACAGCATTACCACTCGATAGGTCGCTACTTGAGCGACCTATCCAATGGTAAGGTGGATTAACGATCTAATTTGCGGAAAATCACGTAGTTTATTCTTAACGTCATTTAAACACCAAGAAATATTGCAGAACATTTGACGTTTGTCGAATTTAAAGTAAATGTCGAATGTACGGCAAATTACATGCCATAAGCAAGAATAATAGAGAAATATATACACATTGATAAGTTAAAACTACAAAGATAGGGCCACAAACGGTTTTAATATAGCGTCCGCGCGACCGAATTCGCAAGGTCTTATCAACATTGAGCGTACTACTAATTTGGAATATAGCACATGAAGAGGTCAGCCATGAAGAGACGTGTGTGGAAAAAATTAATGTTTTTCAACAGGCCACCCCTAGTGGCTGATGATGCCGACGAGATATGTAACGGTTTACACGTGTAGACATTATCAACGAAAAACAGGGCGGGGAGCAAACTGGACCAGCGGCCTCCGAACGGCCCGGCCAAAGAAATCCCCTTCATGGGGCATCACTCGGCACCGCCGCTGTTAAATGGACCGTCTGGCAGCGGTCCGCTAATTGAACCGATGGCATCACGCGCGCGAGAAGTCTTAAACACACGACTTGATACCGCAGCAGGATGTGCACGAGGTTTATACCCATTGCCCGGGCTGTCGACGTCCACTCCAACGTTCCCTCACCCTCAGTGGGCTGCAGTATCTCGGAGGGAGCGGCCCATTGGGGGGACGCCCACCGCTGAGAGGTTGATTAGCAACCAACGAGCAACGGCCCCCGCATGCATAACAGAGCAACACATATTTTACACACGCATGCGCGCCCTCGAGCTAGTGATGAGAAGCGAAAGAACAGTACGCCAATATCTCTTTTCTTCAAGATTGTTAGAAAGATTTAAAATGCCTTGAATTCCTAATCTGAAAGGAAGTTTACCACATATGATGCTGTGAATAATCATCCCATCCCCATTTTCCTCAACCTCAACAGCATTTCTTCGTCGGTAAAATATGTTTGTTTAACCAACGAATATACGACACTGGAGTACGATTTCATGCTGGGCTGCTAGATCTTCCGCTCATATTTGCTCAATGTGCATGATGTCATCATTCTGAGAACAATGGTTTTATGGTCCAAACAGGAAGAAAACTACATAGATGATAACGAATGCTATTCAATACATGAACCGAACACTACCAAACATTAAACAACATTCTTTGTTACTAAAATTAAAGGTCTTCGTGGCTGGTGATGGCATGTAACCGTCGACACCAGGAACGTATGCTATAATATCTTCAGTGGAATTTACAAAGTGAACGGAGTTTTTACGCAATTCTTTGATACAAATGTGAGCGAGGTTCTCCAGAGAAAAACCGAAAAAAGAAGAAACAGCGGCGGGAGTGAGCGAGAGTATTTTAAGAGTTTATCAGGGAAAGGAAGTTTTCAAAACAAACCACGCATCGTGACAAGTCCGCATGAAAAAAATTAGCACAGCGACGAATGACAAGCTGTAGGACGTAACTCGGGGGCTTGGGGCTTAAGAAGACGAGAACCCGCATCTGTCCAAGGTGATCTTTTTTTCTGGCATAAATATTGGCGAAAAGGCATACGCCTCCCTCAAGTTTGGCCCATCTGATGTAAACTTTCTCACCAGATCGAAGCCAAAACACTTATTCAATACCTCTGTATACCCACGTGCCATATCCTGACGACACATTTGGGGAGGCTGGCGGAGTAAATACGATACGAAATATGTCTCCAAAATAAATTCAAATAATAATTACTTTCTCGTTCTCACGTTCGCAAAACCCTGTATTAACATTTAACAAATTATAAGCACAATTTAACACAACCATCAATGAGATATGGCAGCACATAGTAAAATTTTAACATATATACATTTATGGTACAAAATATACATCTTAGAGCATATTATTCTATTTCGACGAATGTATTATTCGTCTGAGGTATATAGTACTCCCCAAGCAACGATTTCCTGTCTCATACGCCACTATTTACAAATAAATAATACCGGATCGGCTGGAAAAAAATCTGAAAAAGCGCGCTCGAATTAACTGAACCAGCACTTTCTACCTACAGATAGTGTAAGGTAAAACGAGCGTTATACACTTTCAGAAAGCCAACAACCAGAAAACTTAATTCGCCTACAGATGTAAAAACTAAAAATATTACTAAAACTGATCACCCAATTTTAAAATTTGAACTTAATATAAGCCACGTTAAATTAAATAATTCTTAAATTTAAAATAATAAATTAAATTATCGAAACAACCTACCGCTAACGAATCGGGTTAGTCAATAATGACTTAAGGATTATCGAATGAAAAAAGGGACGCGACTTTTGGCTACATTGATAAATTTGACCTCAGAGAACTATTACGAATAATAATATTTTTAATCAAGATTGAAATCGGAAAAATTTTCCGACACAAAATCCATGGATAAAGCTAGGTAATGGTCTTGAAGAAAAATTTGATCTTAGACCCAAGCTCTCGCCTGTGTCCTATACGATATTACATGACTGCCCAGCCGCAGATCGATGACCGATGAGTTGAAGTAAACACCTGGAAGAGGGAAAACTCAGCATCTCGAAGTCTTCCAGAATGTTCTCCCGGTTTCGGACCAGCGCCGCAAAAGCGAATATCCAACACAACCGGTTCCGAAAAACAGAACCTTTCGCTTGTTAGAGAGGCTACAATTACGCAACTTTGAAGAGCTCCCCCACTAGAGAATCGTTTTGACACGCGATAATTAACGCCAGCGGAAAGCGAATGAAATATTCCGACGCGGGAGGCTACGGGGGGCGTCGACACTTTGCAGCGGCAAAATGCAAAGAAGATAAACTGAGAAGGATTCACGGGAATCGAGACGGGTTTCACCGACGAGGAGACCAAAACAGGGAAAGAGTCGGGGACCCCTCCACCCAGACGAGGAGAAATTCTTGAGAGGCGTCGACTCGAGCGAAGCGTTTCGTTTTCATCGATGTCCTTGCAGCTAAACCAACTCCTTAAGGGGATTTGCGCAAGAGGATCCAGAAGAAAGCACCAACCTGGAGAAAACTCCCCCGCGACAAGTCGGCCATGGGTTTTCTCACGAGCGGACAAACGTCATGACATTCCCGAGGGGGCATACGAAGGTTTCATGTTCTGACTCCAATTCGTACACTTTCAGGCCTTTCTCGACATTTTTTTACGAATGAAAGAATTGATTACCCGGGTAAATCAACGTCCTCACCTCGTGATCCAACAATCTGAGACTCACTTCAAGCACTTAATTTAATTTTTAAGCATAAAATTGTCCACCAACCGCATTTCTATCAATTTACAGCGGTGTGTACAACAAACTCACCATTAATTATCCCTCCAAACGGAGATAAAAACAACAGAAGTGACAGATTTGTGTGACAGACAGTGACATGCTTTTTAATGTCACGGTTTTCACGAAACACCACCACCACCGTCTATACCAAACCTCCGCCACTAGTGTCTGCTGCCCAAGTATGGTAGCAGCCACTTCTACGTAATACCCTGCTAGCCACCGCGAGGGTGTGTGGCAGGGGAAAGTTAGTGACTCTGGATTCGAATGCTCCCGGCGAACGCAAATTAAACACCGCTTACTGATATGCATTTGAAGAATTTTGTCATGCACGTTGCATGACAAAAGTGCATGTTTGGTGACCTTCACCCAGTGCCACACACCCTCGCAGTGATATTGCGTAGATTTAGATGCAGAATAAGACATACTCAATTTTGGGATAAAGTACGAAGTTTACCACACTGCTATACGAACAAAAAAATACGAAACGGGCCGGGCATCACATTCGGTCACAATCAACTCTTCGACAGAGGTTGTTAATTCTTGTGCACGGTTCCTCAACGTCTTATTCCCAAGAGTCAGCCGGACGCGCTCCCCCGGGCGCTTGTCCAACCCTTTCTCATTTACGTCACAAGAATATTTAAAAAAAGAGCGCTACCGCGTCAGTAGACGACGAGCGAGGGAGGGGGAGCAAACAGAGGAGGACGACGAAAAAAAGCATGCATTTATATATGGGACCAGAAAAGGGAGCAATGTCGGGACGGTTTTTTAACTCCTTCCCGTAGCAGCCCGACTCTAGAGATCCCGAAATATATGGTGCGGTTTCGGAAGCCAAACACTCAAGACGGGTAATGCTCCCTCGGTCTGAAGAATGAGTGCCGGAGCCCCCTCTAAAGCTACTGCGGGCCGGGATTCATTTGACTTTTCCAAAACAATCCGCCCCGGAACTTCTCGGCTCCGTTTCAAGGGGCCCCCATAAAATTTTGTATAAGCGTCATTTACCCTCCACTCCTCAGCGGAGATAGTGGGTACTGTCATCCATTAAGAGAGGCATGCTGATAAGCGACGAAACACGTATTCCTCTACGAGAGACGGGAGGATCTAATTTCAGAGCACGCTCGATCATGCGAGCGTCAATGCGTATCGATCGGGGTAAATGTCAAACAGCGGGGATATGCGGCTCTTTGAGCGTAAAAGGATATTTTGCCGATGAGCCCTGACAATACCCCGCGCAGAAAGACACCGAGAAACCCTTGATAGCCACCAGATCAAGGATTCGAGGTAAAAGACGACTCGTGAAGATCTGGCGCGAAATATGGAATTATTCCTCGAATAATGAGCCCATGTGAATGAAGGAAAATAACGAAAAACATTTTTACAAAAAAAGGCTCATGCCAACTAAATGGAATGTTGTGGGTTAAAAGTGTGCTTTAGTTCATGGCTATTAATGAAATTTAACGGGTTAGAAGCGCGAGTCGTCAACAACTACGTCTTTCACGCAATATTTGACAGTTCATTTAATCGACAATGTAAAATTCCTTGTGCATGAATATATCTAGGAAACCATAACTACTCTAGTACGAGTTAACTGCGATGTTATGTCGATTAAAATATGGTACCTACTGCCCTTTTCCTACACCCCTATTTACTTAGCCAACTTGCATATACCTTATCTTTCTCGAGGTACTTCCCTTCCATATTTCCTTCTAACTTAGGGACTTAATTCATAACGTCTCACGTTATGAATTAAGCCTTTTATTACCCGTGGAACCGCGTAGCATTTCCCTCACCCATCCATGAACTTCGTCATTTAGCACCCTGCCTCTCAACTTGACCTTCACCACTCACGAAGATCGAAGACCATTCCATTAATTTCTGATCAGCGACGCGCTATTTAGGGAGAAAAAGGCGTTGTTTATACATAATATGCAAAAAGAGCATCACCCTTCGCTTCTTTGCCTCAGAAGACATGGAGCTAAGTATAGAGAATAAGACGTACACAAGAGTCATTATCCATGGAAACTCTTTAGTTGATTAGGCATTGTCATAGTTTCTAACAGATTATTCAATAGAAGTTTCCGGCATGTAACATTCATGGTTTTCGCAAGACGAGTCGCATACCTGTCGTAGGGGTATACTTTGTGGATTATTCTACAGTAGAATATTTCAAAAGGCGGCCACAAAATAAAGCGAATAGGCTAATGATTACCAACAACGTACGCTCTAAAAATGAACTCAGAACTGAACCACTCACAACATCCGCCATATTTTTGCAGTCGTCGTAAATTACATCTCCACCACAACGCGCTGCTGCCCATATCGGTATGACACACTTTGCCCAACCTCCCCCCTGGCCAAGGTCACGGGTTCGAGTCCCTCACCGACCAGGGGCGCTACGCTGAGTGTGGCACTCCTTGACGGACCATCTAGAGCGACGAATTAGTGAGAGGCTTGCAGGCAACGATAAGTATCAATACCAGAATTATCTTCCATTTCCCTCAAGGAGACCAACGCGGTGTAAGCGGAGACTATTACTGGTGAATTCCTGATTTCCACTCCGAAAGAAATGGTACAGGACCACATTTAAGACTAGCTTTAATACAAATTAGTCACAATGGAGTGCGACAAAACCGCGCAACTTCAACAGCCAATGGCAAAAATATAATAATGTTCATAAGCTTTCCATGAATTGTCATGTTGGTGAGCATAATCATGAATTCAACCCACTGCTCTAATCATCCCCTAAATCTATTTCTTTAAACTTCATCCATCCACTATCCTTCTCCCGGATGTGCTATATCTCCTGGTAAGCCTTCATATCAGCTCACCATACTTTTTAACTGCCTACGATAGCCACACTTCAAAGGCCTCTGATGCATATGACATAGAAAGGGATGACAATAGAATTATTATAAACAAGGGCTAGACTCACTTTTGGCCGAAAAAATCGAATAGGAATAAATGAAAAGATAAATAAATAGGATTATAAATGCCGATACCCTGTAATCGCCAAACTATATAATTTGAGAGTTCCAAAATTTAATTTATAGTTTACCTTCGCCGGAGGAACCCCTTACCCACGAAGCCACCAAACCGTGTCTTTTGGTAACATAACTACCGAATTTCAGGGATATCCCTGCGCACCATTGCAATACACTAGAGATGGGTCAAATAGCAGATTTCTCGAATTCGAACATTATATCATGACACGAACATCACAAATTTCGAATACCTCGAATACTAGAAATGCAATTGATGTGCTAAATATTTTTCATCAAATTAATTTGACGAAGTAAAAAGCTCTAAGCTGTTTAAATTAAAAATTTAATTCTGATTTTAAGATTCCAAATATATAACAAAATATTTGTTAAACCAATTGTTGACTGTTGAATACAATAAATTTCATAAGTCTTAGTAAGTGAGCAAAAGGTGTTAAACACATGTTCTGTCCAGTTTTAAATTAATATGATGTAGTACATCAACACAAATGCAGCGTAACTATCATAATTATTAGAGATCTCAAATATCCAATTCTTTTAGCAATATTATTCCGAGTCTCGAATATCGACCACTTTCTAGAAATAGAGAATTCGCGGGTAGTATTCGCACATCTCTACGATAAGCCCATCCACCTCGACACATCGGTGCTGATAGCGGAGACGAGAGAAGTGGACTAATCCCTCCGGCAGATCACCAAATCCGTCATCCGCCGCATTCCAGCCCCGAGTTTTCCCACCGAACCCCGACGCGGATCTGTCGGGCTGACCGGCGGGGGGAAGGAGGTCAACTGCGCGCCCTCTCCCTCCACGGAGACAGAAGCAGCCCTCCCCGCGCTACCTTGGAGACCACCCTCTTCCCCTCGGCGAGAGAAACGAGCCATGAGATCGCGGAGTTGCAGCGGCCGATGGGGAGGATGAGAAGAATGCACCGGTTTCTCCTCCGACCACGAAGATCCTGCTCCCCAGCGGCGTCTTAAGACCGGCGTACGCACACAACCCCAGCGCACGCCGTCTCAAAGTGTTCCGCCAGCGAGGAGCAATACGAGCGTTCTCGTTTTGAGGAAAACCACTCGTGTCGCGTGGCCTTGCCGACGCCTAAAAACCTCTTCCTTCAGGAATGCGAGCAGTAAGTACAGCAAGCCAGGCTAATAGGATACAACGTAGAGCACCGTGCAGTGGTCGAAATTCATCATCGAACCACAACTCTTCCAGATATATTAAGAAAAAAGGTTCTCAGTTCAACTTCGACTCATTTCAAAGAATATCGACTGCCATTGAATTGAACTCATTTGCACTCTAGAAAATATGACATGCACGTCAGACAACCTATTGTTTACGGAAAGGTGGTAAAATATACCAAATGATGGCATAATTAGATTCATAATATACACCTGCAGGCATTTCGAAAAGTAATTACTAAAGTCTGTAAGGAAAATATCCATATATGCCGGTACTTTAATTAGGTAATATACATGCATATATATGATTTTAAGGGCGAGGTAGCCCAAAGCGTAAATCTTTGACCGTAGGTCTTGTATTCAAATCCGGGATTGGCCCCTTCAATCTCAAATCAACCGAACATGTCTGATTTTCTGTTCGCCGGATCATCCTAGGGAACCACAGACGACACAAAAACTGGTTTCCCAACCGTAATGCATGAATTACACGCGACCTTACCTAACACTTCAATCGTCGCTGAAGAGTTGAGCACTACATTTTATGTATTGTTTTCAGCATGCTAAGTAAGAATTAAAACTAAGAACTTGATTCCGAAACCAGCCAGTATATGTTCATTCATTAGTGCCACACGGATGAAATGTACGTATTGAAATCACCGGCACGAGAAAATCGCAAATATATTTCATCATATTAGTTAAAAAGAATCGACAAAGAAATCACGGAACGATTTCTACCACAGTATATTTTCTGAAACACGTATCATCATCCCTAATGTTTGTACTTACAGATAATGCGCTCTGGATTACATGTGACTATATCTGACTAAAACTTCATTAAAAACTACCATCATAGATTTATTAGCCATCAATCCTACCATGGGTTCGACATAGCTCCCTAATCGATTTTACCATCAACTTTACTCTTCATGGTAAAATAATCCTTCTCATTTAGGTACTTAACGGCATGGTCCACATGCCGTCCGCGATCATCTCATACAGTAGTTCTTATTCATTTTTCTCTCTAAGCCATGCCATTTAAGTGTCTAAAGATGTGGCAAATATTCTTGCCCAAAACTAGTTTCAGATTATTCTTGTGATCCCTCTTTTTTCTACCCTGTTAAATAGTTTCACGGTCTATACATCTATATGCATCATTCTCCTATAACAACACACTTTGAATTCTTCCAGACTTGCTCTTTTAGCATCCGTAATTGCCCATGCCTCACCGCCATTAGGAGCACGCTCCAGATGTACGCTCTAATAACTTGCTGCCTTGCATCCCAGCTCCGAGTAGACTCTTGCTGGAAGCATTTAAAATTATGGTGCCACAGAAGAATGATAATGGTTTAATGTAAGCATCGATTGGATAACGAAGTAGCTCCGAGAACGGTAAGAGCAAAAACACTTTTCCAGCCAAGTAGAAGGCATGTTGAGAAACGCATCTCATGGAGAAATTAGTCGTAAGAAAAGTGAATGCGAAAAGCAACAAATAAAGACCTCGTGTGAGCGTGTATTGAAAGACGTAAAAGAGGAGAACAATATTGCGACTGTGAAAAAGTGAGCTCATAAAGATAAATTTATGCAATGCAATGCCCACTTCGCCCGGGCTGATCGGCTCATTATTTTTTTATTAAACACGTCTGCATTCACCCTGCTCTAGAAATAGAAAGATCATAGCACCTCTGCATTATTAATTTTAGGTCGAGACACTTCAAGTGTATGTTTCAAACAGGTGACCAGGCTTGTTACGAGGGAGTTAACAGAGGTTTGGCACATCCAGAAAATGAGCAATTAAGTCAATGAAGATAACAACACTTTCGATACAGCGGTAAGACGCGCATAGAAAACCTCGAATGAGAAATTGTACTGAAAGGGATGCAGAAGAGCTGCGAAAGCAGGAGAGCCTCGGGAAATCAAGCTTCCACCAAGCAGTAGACATATTTACGTAACGGAAAGAGAAAATAGAACGTTGGCGGCTCTTGACAGGCCACGAGGCGAAACAAAAGAAGGCAGAAAAGAGAAAAAATAAAGCAGAAAACGAAACGAGACTCCTCGTTCCCCAACCTACCCCGTCCCCCATCAGCGGACTAGACGTCTCCTTCCACCTTTCTCTTGTTGCTACGAACTTAGCAACCGCTGGTATGTACATCGATAGTGACAGAGATTGAAGAGAGTGGCATAAAAAATACAAAGTAGAGTATGAATAAAGTGAGAAAAAACTCCTTTCCATCACGGCGTGAAAGGTGATGAAGCAACTCATCAATTTCTCGCGTCTGCAACAAAATTACCGACACCGGTTCGGATTCCGATTGACGGCCGAGCGGCAAAGTAATCGGGGAAGGGGAGGATAAGAGAATAATTCAATGCAAAAGGATTTTTTTCCGGAGAAATGAGGGAAATTCACTCGACTGAAAAGAATTGATTACCCCATCGAAACGCGGCTGCCGTCACGCACCTGTCATACAAAAGATCGTCTAAAATGAATAGAATTCGTAGTGAAATTATGCATTCATCTGGGAGGCGCCGTTCAGACGAGTGCATGACAGGATGGTGTACTGTAACCACGAATGTGAGTCTCTGGTTGAGATTGTATCATCAGTTCGTGGAGTATAAACAAAAGTAGCAGCAGATGAACGCGTGAAAAATACAAGTAAGTTTAAGCTTGATAGCAACGCGGGTGAGGTAAATATTTGCGGCTACCATCTCCTGAGGGTAATTTGGCAGTTCAATACGAATGATTTCGTTGATTGGGTTCTAATGTTACTGTACCCAGCCAATTATATAAGTTGACCCTAATACGACATATGCAGCGGAATAAGGTCGAGCATACAGTACGGCCTCCTTTCTTCACAAGAAATACTTTCGCATTACTAATTCCCTAAAATTTTATCGGTGTTAACCATCCTCAATAATCGCTAATAGTATGAGTAATGCAAAATTTCATAATCTTTGGACTGCAATACATTTTCATAAGTAAAATCTACGACGACCCCGGAATTCTTCTACAGCAGGGAACTTGAGTTCATACTGAAAGTAATGGTTCTTTTCGGAATGAACCTAGCAACACAAATCGGCTTTTATACTGCACAAGAAATAAGACGGAGGAATGAGCGAAAAGAAATTGCGTAACACGCTTTTTACCCTTTCAGCTCTCGCCATTCTTAGTGTATTCGAACACTAAAATAGAGAGGTATTTGGATCAAATTTCTCTCAATTAAAAAAAATAATATTTCAAATAAGTATATGAGGCGTGAAAAATTATAATTAGTGATTACTTTCAAATGCAAGTCATTCGTTTTCGCCATATAACAAAAGACGATGACCGGAAAATGGTCAGAAAAGCAATTCACAAAAAAACATCACGGACTCTTACCAAACGAAATCAGACAATAGCACAACTCAGCGTAACAACCCCAAGAGGCCCACATTCAAAGCAACTACCCTATTTTGTATATTTTGCACTGGAGTTCATAAATATTTTGAACCCCCCTGAAGGAAATCCTGGTTACGCCACTGGTTATACGAACAAGAGACAGCATTGATCTCTAAGTCCTCTATTGGGAGCAAAACTCAAATTACAAAGATCATGACAGTACGATAAGAAAACAAGCCAGTGAATTGTAGGCGGGAAGACATTAAAGACTTTGCCCCACTTGAATACTACAAATACACACGAAAAACTGCAGGAAGTATGGCAAAGTTTACTGCTCAAAGAGTCACTTACGTCAAGGTATGAAAGCGGAAAACGAGCCTATTAAATCCATTCCTTCGATCCAAATAGACCAATCATGAGTATTACAGCTTGCCTACAGTTAAACCATTTCCAAAGCGCAACATATTTTTCTTCAAGGAAGACTGAACTAGCTTACAATTACACGAATGACTACCAGTCACCAGAGCAGATAAGGCATTTTGCACAGACATTATATCCCCACTGATAGCTAATGAGAAGAAAATCTAAACGAATCAAAAGACAACACACTTAATTCAACCCCGCAGGAAAAGGCGAATCAAAACCCTTGACGACGTTAGTGAGTGAATGGGGCGGTTGTAAGAGAGCCAAGTGGTCTATGCGCCGCGTCCTAGCGCAGTTAGTGAGATCGCGGGCAGCCCACTGGGACAAGTAGGCAGGAGCAGCAGACGAGAATCCCAAATGGACTCCAGCGACCATAATAATTGTCTTAAAAAGCACTGGGAATTGAGCCAATAGAGCTCCCGTCTGGGGCGGAGGCAGGGTGGAGGACCGCTGTGGAAAAGGGGGAGGACCGGAGAAGAAAAAGCGAGGGGGCGAAAGGGGTGAGGATGGTAATGGAGGCAAAGGGTAAACAAGGCAAAGCGATGTAAACTAAACAGAAGACGAGCGCAGACGAACCAAAGTTACGATGTCCGTGCCCGAATGAGCGGCATTACAAATCACACTCTTTTAGGATGGCTTGGTTAAACATGAACGCATGAAAGCATAAATCGGAGAAACTGGGCCGTTAAGGATAACGAGACGGAAGTCAAAGGAACATCTTCCGGTAGCACGCGACAACTATGAGCTCAACGCGTGCCGAACCATAATTAAATCAGACGAAATCACAGGTTAGTGAGTTTGTCCAGTAGTTGAAATTACGCCGATCGCCGTTAAGGGCTAAAATAAACTTGTAGTAACATAATACGGCATTATTTTGGACGAAAACATGTAACGTAATAAATACATTATATAAAAAATGAGAATAGTTTGGTCGACGAGAAAGGCTCGAGAGAAAATTGACGAATGGAATCCCGACGGTTTGCATTGAGAATAGCATTGACTAAGATAAGAGGCAAAAAGATGTATAAAGCCGTCGATGATACAATTACAGACTGAATGATAATGATTGAGAAACATAAAACGATTACCAGGCAGAAAAGAAAGCCCCTATGCCTTCATTTTTCTCCATGGTCCGGTTTTGTTATTTAAATAGAATTGAGTTATCATCTAAAAGATGGCCCACTATTTCCGCTGACGGATTATCTAACAGGGAAATTGAAAGCACGAATCCACGCAAAATTGGCTTGAGCAGAGTTTCAGAAAGCAACGCCTCAAGAGAAGCAGTAATATCGTAATATATAGAGCTAATTAACGAACCGGTTCATATATAATTAGGTTACTGTAACATAATGAGGTAACAAAACATCATACATACATAAGATGGAAAACGTCTCATTCTAATCTCGAAAACCTTGAAATTGTAAAGTTCCTTTGAAAAAAAGGTAAACAGTGTACAATTTAAATGGCTCGTGCTTCAAAAAATGACATCACAATTCACGTATCAGCCTTGTAAATCGGGTTTGCACCGAAGAGAAAAAGACATTCTACCGATTACCGATTAATTTCTGATTAGTATAATGGATTAACATCGCGAAGCCGTCAGTAATCACTGGTTCGCATACGAATAAAAATGCCACGGGTTCGAATACGCACCCTCGCGGTGGGTTGCAGGGTATCGCGTAGATGTAGACACAACTTCAGGTACAGATGACGACAGGTTAATATATACGGAATAATTAGATCCATATTTGCCAGACAATTTTCTTAACGTGCTATCAGGTCTCATAAGGTTGCGTCTCCCTCTTTAATTGAGCTTTTCTTCCCTCGGAAAGCCATCTTGCCCAGGGTATTTTACTGATAATTTGCTTCGTACTTTGGCCATCGTTGGCCATCCTGCTCGCGAAAAAAAGCATATCTCTTCCATTTATTCCACCAGATATTAACCTGGTTTAATGTTTACTATACTTCCATAATGTTACAACCTATGCTTTCCTTTCATTTATCAAGGTGGTCCACATTGGAAGATTCTTTAATTTAAACAGTAAAATTCTGCTTGAACATCACTACAGACTCTGTCACAACAGTAGTATCGTCTGCAAAACCCAGAATGCCCCCTTTTTTTCTCCATTGTAATTCACTCCTGTTGCATTCTCACTAATTTCTTAAACTGCCTCCACAATGTTAATATTAATGCGTCCGTGCAGGAAAGAACTCTGCCCACCACGATTTCGACGTCCGGCACGACAGGCGTGCTCGAGGGGAATCGAATCGAGAAACAAATGACTGCCGTCAGCAGGGGCCACGTGCCAACAATTAAGCGACCATGTTACGCTTTGGAGTCCCGGGATGGCCTGCGTTCGGAGCAATACGTAAGCAATTCGTGAGGGGGATCCCTGAGACCCTTTATGAGCTCAGAGGTCGAGGGGTGCACGCCAGATGATTCGGGAAAGCAGCCTCCGTCGCTAAAATACCTGGGGGAAGGGAGAGGACGTCATGACTTTGGGACCACGTGCCCGTGGAACCAGGCGTATCACTCGCATTTCGAGTGGATCCGAGGTCTCCCGAGAGAACCGTTAGCGTCAAGGTTCGCAAACACCAATTCATTCCTAGGAGGGCAGCAGTGTGGAACGGTGGGCTATCCTCCTCATATTTCGTCCAGCCCAAATGGACAGAACGGTCATTCCGTGCCACATGTAACAATTTCTAAACACACACTGTGAAGGGATGAAGGTAATTGCGTTGTATAGTAATTATGCTCCAATATAACATCAAATCCAAGCAAAAAAATGCCTTCTGTTTCAGCATGAACAGCTTATCGATAGAATCTTCAGCTGAACCTTTAGCAAGTTGAACATTCCATGACTTTTTGTAAAAGTGCAGTACTTCGAACGGTTGAAGATTTGGGAGAGGGTGTTAGATTTTGACCTTATATTTCGTCTTCGCCACTGACTTGACAGCTAAACCGTATAATTAGACGAGTGAAAGAACGCATAACTATCCAAATACATACCGTACTCGCCCATTATTTTGGGTAAAGCAAGGGTTATGACTGAGAATTCGTGCGGAAATTACTACAGCGCATACAATACAATAACAAATTATTTTAAGCACCACACACAACTCCTGATAACAGAATGCTACCATAATATTTTCATGCATGCCATCCATACATCGCATCTCACAGTTAAGTACGGCTAATAAGTCACAGCAATCCCCCATCTACATATCATGCAACATGACAACTATTTGATTTGTGAAATGTAGAAAAAAGAATGAGATGATAAGCCGCAAGATTCGGATTCATGGGCCCAACGAATAAAAAAATGGAATGGCAACCTGTAAGATAACACGCCTAACTACAAAGACTGGAATAATTTACAATCTGCGAGGGTGCCATCGTACAAAGAGATTTAGTATAGAAATATCGACAACCACGTTACCCTCATCAAAATAAATTTTTTTTTACGAATTCCTCCCATTCCATTGTAAGACAAACATTACGCATTGTAGACTTAACAGCTCCACCACATATGATTTATAGGATCATTCATTAAATGTACGAAAACTAGTAGTAACAATTTGGAATAAAATTCAAACAATAAACGGAACGTAGCCAAAGCGGTAGGATTAATGATGGATACTGGAAGATTCTTGAACTACGAGACGGGAAAGGGACTTCACGTCTATGTTTACAAATGGAGGAAAAATGCCTCGTTTGGGAGGATCGAAAAGCAAACCGGAAGTGCCCCAATGGGGAAGAAACAGATGGCTTTCGCGCTCAAAGGTCAGCTATCGTAAATGATTCCGTTGTTCCCTTGCCGCATGCTCCTGGAAAATCCAATACAGACGCTAGCTTAGAGCGAGAATTTCGGAGATAAGGGGCCAAAAGCTACACTAAGCAAATTTAAAACGCGAAAGACTCCGGTAATTCGTAGAACCACTGGAAATAGAGCGTCACGCCGAATTTGTTCCTGGAAAATAACCTCCGATGACTACATGTTTAACAAAAGCACACGTCACATCTGTTCCCCTTTATCTAATACCGCACTCCTTAAATTACCTTCGAAATGAAAGGGAAATTCACTCTACATCCAAACCCGTGGTAAATGAAACATTAATTAGAGGGAAAAAAACTAGTAAATTTTTGTTCCTAAATATTCACTGTACAGCTAGTTTGTTACAAATAATATCACTAACTCCCCCCAAATTTAAATCTTTCCAAACATGGATCAAAATTCAGACATTTTTTTCAAGTACAGCATCTAAAGGTTGAAACTAGGTGGCAAAAATATTGCAGAAATAATCAGAACGACGCTATGCATATCAAGTCAACAAGCATACCAAGTGTACACCAATGTGTATACCAAATTTTACACAATTTTACAGCCGAATGTCTTCATTAAATCGTCAATGTTCGTTTACTCTGGTTACTGAATAAAAAAATCACTAACCAGGCGTTACCACATCGGGTATTTGTACCGCAAAAAAGTTTGACAGGATATTGTTTAAATTACGTTATCACCAAAATATACTTTCCAGGCGCGAATAACTACTTAATAGAATTAAGTCATGTCACATATCGGAGAGTATAAAAATGAAGCCTGCAAACGGAATCTATCGAAATTGCCACCATTACAAAAATGTTAACTAACGACAGATAACGATAAAATCTTCGGCTGGTAACGAGGGAGTTCGTAGTTTTTAGGCCTAAGTACGTGATAGGGCGGGCAGGCGTGGACTTAACAAACACGTACTGGCTCGGGAGACCACTTATTTTCCCAAAACTAACCAACATTGAGGAATCGTCAACGTGAAACTACGGCAAGCTGCAATCCGCTTCCATTCACCAAACATTCAATCTCGCAACACAAACACGATCTGTAGGCAAAAAATAATTCATGAGCCATCCGTCATCGCGGCAAGGCCGAATTTTCCGAATTATGGGACGAAAACAGATAACTGGACCCCAAACACTGTTGCAACATTGCTCTTTGTTTTGAAGAAAAAAATCACGACTGGAACCTTATGTCACATATCCAATACTCGCTTGTCGCGCGACCTTTCAAGGTCGTCCCAAACAATGCCCTCGAGGGGTTCTGACGGCTTCGCCATCTACACTACCCCTCGATCATAGATAAAATAACAACTAATCGGTCTTCGATAAACAAAGCATTCAGCCGACCGCCGTTGAACTGAAAGAAAGAAAGTCGCGCTGGATGACATGCCATCACTGTCAACACTTGCATGGCTATATTAAAATAAGTCTTAAAGCACTTGAACTACTGAACAGCAAAAATGACGCTAAGTGAACTGAACGAATATGCAATCTTTCTAATAGGAATATAACCTATTTACCTGGCGAATAAAATAATCAATGCTATCTCCCGAAAGGTACGCGAGCGATATCTCTACTGGAGGCTTGCAAGCGAAATTTGATGCTTCCAACAACAATGACACTTTCCTATTAAAAACAACGGGCGTTTAGGAACATGAAAATCACTAAATTTATGTTTGGAGAGCGGGAGATCTTTTTCCTGTCAAGCACACATCCTCCACGGATTTTTCTTTCAATGTGGAATCCATAAGCATAAAAACTTATTTCAAATGGATAAGCATGGTAAAGTTTATCAAGGACCAAAAAACAAATTTTTTTTGATCACAGCTGATTAGCTACTATATTTCTCCATCGGCCTATGAAAAAGTCGCTAACGAATACATAATAAATAAAGATGGCATGACCATAAAATATCACAAAACCGCACCCGGCACAATATACATTGGACTGCGTGTCATAAAGGGGTAGCGCAAAACTATCGACGCAGTTACTTGACAGAATGCAGAGTGTACACAAAATACACTTTCTGTAAATATAATCAAACATACGAGAAGACCTTCAGACACCGCGTTGCATAGCGTTCATAAATAATTATATGCAATTTTTCGGTAAGGCGCGAAATAATGCCAAATAAGTATTTAACAGATAAAAAGAAATTTACTCGTCACATGCCAAAACCTGGGCAAATGGGAAGCTATTATGCGCCGCCTTAATTAATACGGAATGGATGCTTTGGCGGCTAGTTCAAAACTCTGAAAGAAACAGGTTGCACTTATTCGTGATGTGAAACTGTAGAACTTCCCATGGCAGAAATGTGAAACCCAAGGGCATATGATGACCTAAGGAGAGCGCAACTAGTGCCGGAGTCGATTATGTCAAAATGGTATACGGTGTCCGCATGGTAATGAATGTATGTACGAATTGTGACGGCTTTGATATAATCAAGTTCAAAGAGAGGTATTACACCTGGTAAATCGCCTAATAGGTCGACCGGTAACCACAGCAACGTGAATCAGGAAGGAAAGAGGAGAGTACATATACGAAAAAGTTGAACAATGACAATTCAATAGTTTACTCACCCAAATCTTCCACAAGTTTTAGCATGACACCTCCAATGTGTAGGTCACCCTTCACTCGCAGGGTCCTTTCCACTTGAAGGTCGGTGACATGGACCCGCAGATTCCAGGATCCATCACCAACCACATAGCCATCGGCCATCATCTTGAAGCCGTGCTATTTACAGACAGCCTTTCGTGCCGAAGTCCCCTGAAGTGAAGTAGACTTCCAATTAGATCCGGAATAAGTAAACTCTTCTGGTACCACTCAGAATGTGTTAACTCATCCCACGTTTTACAACTATGAGTAATTAACTCCACAAGGAGACTTGAGACTGAAACGCTTGTGCCCCTACAGCACGAAAGACTCGGGATATTCAGTCGCGACGACGCAGGTGCATCGCGGGCAGGCAACAGGAGCAAAACCATATGGGCGACAACAGAACATTTCGCAACGCGTCACAAAGAACGAAATTAAAGTGCCGTGACAAAAGGAATTGACGAAACCACCACGGAACAGGTGAGACAAGAGATTTAGAACATTCTATCTTTTGTCGTTAATGCACATAGAAGTACTAGAACTCACGAAAAACAAATCACCGGTGGGAGGCTGGGCTGCTGAGGTGACACCTTTCACCCAACGAAATCTTGGCGGCTCGCACGACGCCCACCCGCCTCTTTCCTCCCGCCAAGTTATTTACAAACCGATGTGAATACAAAACTCGCTTACAACGCATGCAATAACACATGAACTGCAAACAACCAAACTATACGTCATGAGGAACTTACGTGCGATTCCGGGAGGGTATCCGGTTCAGCAAAAGTCTTTCACTGTTAACACTTCATTTAAAAACAAAGTAAAATAATCAGCCGCTAACTTTCAGCGTCCATGTAGACGTTAATGTCATCTAACTACTTGGAGACACATCAACCCCCCACACAACATGTGAATATGTAAACTTCCACAGAAGAAGCAACTTATCTACCAACTTGAACCAGCTCAAGCGACTTACACCGACAAGTTCCCGTGAAACCTCTCGAACGAATAACGAAGTTGGCAATGCCCGTATATGGGAACGGGGGCAACGTGAGATACAAGCTCTATTTCTATTGGTGGAAAAACTTCAGCAGATTTTGTTTTGCTTCTGAGCAAAATGAGATATTATGCGTATTTATTGCGCGTTGGAAAAATCTATGATTTTAAGATGTCTCTGAGATAACTTTTAGTTAAGTTTATTCTCAATTAAATAACATTATAATATTACCGCAACTGCGTGTGATAAGTGTTTGCAGAAAATGAGAGAGGGCACTACCATGCAGACTGTAACGCTATTCAGGAACTTGATTATAGTAATCCACATTCGTGTTGAGATGGCAGCACAGCACGGCAACACTTTCATGGCTTTTATGAATTCATAAATTTGCACTATTTAAACCTATAACTTGTTTGATTTCATGTTATAGTCCTACGGGTATATTTTTTGAGTATTTAAGAATTAAGAAATTTTGTTTTCCACGTCAATTCTCACTGCCAAGGAATAAAGTAGATTTTTACGAAATGTCCGTTGGTGGCAGCACGTTGAAGTTAGTCAATTGTAGACATGTGGGACAGGTGTTTGATGTAAACAAAAGCCTATTTCGCGAGGTAAATATTATTATAATCCATGCATGAGATCAGTGCCCTTCTCTGTGAGAATTTTATATCTGAAGGAAATATTTATGCATAAATAACGCTCCTTGGTACGTGCTGTTTGATATTATGGACCCCATTCTTATTTTTTACCCACCTTTTTTTTAAGGATTAAAATGCTTCGAGCTCACGGACGGTATTTGCCTCGCCTATTATTGAAGTCTCTAAAAAACAGCTCAATTTCCTATTTATCACAAAGGGCGAGGAATTTTTGTTCTAATGTAAGTTTTTCACTTGAAAATTTATGCAGCCGAAGTTTAGTTCGTGTAGCTGGTAGCGATACAGTGGACTATCTGCAGGGGCTTATAACCAACGATATACGTCACTTAAGTGAATTTAATTCAACTAAAGATGCAATGGAACAATTAAGAGCAATGTACTGTATGTTTCTAGATGCTAGAGGGAGAGTAATCCTTGATAGTATCATATACAGAGTTGGCATGAAAGGAAAGAATGACGAACTAACGGATGTGTATTTTATTGAATGTGACTCAGAAATGTCATCGACATTACTTAAACACTTAAAGCTTTATAAACTGCGGAAAAGAGTTGATATTTCACACGTGAGTGATGAAATGGATGTATGGGTTGAATTCAGTTCCGGTGCTCACTTATCAGAGAGAAAAAAATCATACTTCATGGAGAAAAAAGAAAATCCGCGTATCTTTGCTTTCCGTGACCCCAGGCTTAATGCTCTTGGCTTTCGGGTTTTATGTTCGAAGGGAGAGTTGGATGTTGCCGGCACACAGCTGCGGTGTTTAGAAGCCGGTCATTACAGGGCTCACCGTTATAGTCTTGGAGTAGGCGAAGGAGTTGTTGATATTCCTTCCGGAAACAGTTTTCCTTTGGAAGCAAACTGTGATTATCTCCATGGAGTTAGCTTTCATAAAGGGTGTTACGTTGGGCAGGAACTAACCGCTAGAACTCATCATACAGGAGTGGTTCGAAAGAGACTAATGCCTTTGTATCTTCCTAGTAGTATGTGTGAGGTATCTGAGACTTCAGTAGTGGATCCAGCCTCTGGTAAATCAGTCGGAAAATTGCGGGGAGTAACGAATGTTAGTGGAGAATGTGTAGGATTAGGTCTGCTCAGGGTAGCAGAAGCACTTAAAGCACCAGTCATAAAAATAGGTGATTCAGAAGTGAAGACTGAGAAACCATATTGGTGGCCGGAAGAAGCGCCTAAGGAACTCAAATCCAAAGGAAGCGCTTGATATGTTGGAGCCGGAGAAAAGATGAGATAGGTACTATGAATGTATTACCTCTATTCCTCTGATGTCAAGCCAAGCCCTAGAATTTAAGAACAAAGTGAGATCTTTCATCTGTCTTTGTTATTGTGATTTATTCAACCCATGTCGTCAATTCCATCACATATACCCAATCAGGCTCACGATGCTTGATGGCCTTCCAAATCTTTTCTATCACTGTATACAGATGATGAACTTGACAAGGTCAGACTAGATAGGTCTTTGCTATTTAAAAACATTTTTGGGTGAGTTGGCTATTATTTTTTTGATCACTGTAATTGATGGCAAACCAAAGTCACAGATATAGATGTAACTAGTCAGGTGATACTAAACCCATAAAGACTTACCATCACTTATCTAGTAGACTAAGCGTATCCTTGTTTATGGGCATGCATGCTGTTGCAGTAATTTGTAAAATTATTTCAGTGGTCAAGAGTTACACTAGACTCACATTTCTGACAACTACCTTTTTTATGGCTATTAAGTACATGATGTGATTGTTGTGAGTGACCATTTAGGGAATGCAGCATTCTCTCCACACATTTAGGGGTTAGCATCTAAAAATGTTGACTTTTTCGGCAATCATGCCCCACAACAGGTCAATATAATGTCCCTAATTTCTCATGAGACTCTAGAAAAATGTTACATATAAGTGTGACTACATTTCACGATGAATTAATCTTTAAATGTGTATTTGTGATTAAAAATATTTATATGTAGGTATCCTTTTTCTAGGTTCAAGTTATCATCATTAGCTAACAACCCATAGATTGGTTTGACCCAATTCTCCACTTGATTCTCCTATTAGTTAACTTTTTCATATTTGCATTTTTCTACTCGACTTTGCTGAAAATAAGTACATAGAATATATTAATTTAAAATCATATACCCTGCAATGGGTAATGATTATCCATGGTTACTAGTCTTCTTTTGATTCCTATGTCTTTACCATGAATACCTACTATGACATCAGTAAAACACAGCACTTCTCTTTGTCTTCATTGATGGCATTATGGATATAAACATAACAAATTACTGGAGACAGTGCACAAACTTGTCTCACTTCTTTTTATATTCTTGCTGCTCCAAAGCTTGGTCCCAGAGTTAATTACTGATACTTGGTTGTTGTGTAAACTGTGGATAATTCTTTGGTCATTGTAAGACACTCCAAATTCTTTTAGAATTCCAAGTATTAAATTCCAATCAGTGTTGTCTAAAGCCTTGTTCAAATCATCAAGTGCAATGAACTTTGGTTTGTTCTTCTCCATTCTCTTCTAAATGAGTAGCCTAAGGGCCAAAATTGATGTTATTGTACCCTTGGTCTTCCTGAATCCGAAGTGGTATTTGGATTCAGGAAGACCAGGAATGCCTCCATTTTTCATTCTATTTATTCTTCTGTAAATGTCCCTTGTTAATACTTTTGAAGCATGTGTCATCAGGATTATGGTCCTAAAATTTTCAGTTTTCAGCATTCACCACTTAGGGAATGGGTGTGATGATGTTTTTCTTGGAGTTGGTGGGTACCTCTCCTGTTGAGTACATGTCACAGATAGTGTTGTACACCTGGGTTCAGGTCTCCTCTCCTTAATTGGTTTTTCAGGAACATTGTCAATTCCAGAAGCTTTATTCGTCTGCAGGTCCCTTACTGCTGCATCGGATTCTGATATCATTACCTAAACTCTCATGTCATCCTTCTAGACTTCATTTTCTTATTCAATAGTCTTCACACTGAGATTGCTGCTGTTGTATAACTACTCCAAATATTCCTTCTATCTTTTCACTTTATTTTAATTTTCAAACAAAAGTTCTCAATTCTTGCCCTTATGGCAATGTATCCTTGAAGTTCTGATGGCTCACTTTGTTCCTTGATGTGCTCCCTTGCTATCCTATAGTCAGCTTCCATTTTTCTATGTTTAAGGTTGCTTGGTAGGTCTTTGCATAGATCCATCTACATTTCTCTAGCTATCCTTGATTTGCGACTTACTTAATTTCTTATTCTTTTGTAGTTGTCCTCCTTCAATTTCACATTCTTTATTTTATACAATCAGGTCCAAAACTTCTTCTGTGATCCATAGCTTCTTCTTGACAACATTTGTTTTTCCAAGAACTTTTTGAGAAGCATGCTGCAATGTGCTTTTATCTCCCTTGCACTGATTTCTCAGTCAGGTCATCTCCCATGTTGTTTCCCACTGCTTTCTGAACGGAGAGCTGATGTTCAGCCTTCTTCACTTTTTCTTCTTGCATATTCTTTAAGTAGAGAATTAATTTATCGTGGGATTGTTCAATCATCTAATGGGAAATAACCTTTTAAAATTTGCTAGTGGAGATAAAATTGTTACACGAGTTTATATTCAGTCAGTAAATGGGGATTAACAGTGAATGTTGATGACTTACGTATGTTAGTGTAGGTTGAGTGATTACCAGGGGTCGATGGCTCACCTTGTGACTCAAATGTTTGCTTGTGTTTCAAAATTCCCACCCCTGGTAATATACTCTCGCGATGGCTCCTGCGCTCAATGTGTCCATCAGGTTTTGTTGAAAATTCCTCCAGATATTAGTTGCGAATATCCCTTTTTGTGGTTGTCAGATGTTGATGGGTGTCATTGATAGTTACTTTCAATGAGAATTCACTTTTCATATTCTATTCTTTCAATAGCTCATAAAAAGTATTTTTTAAATGATACTAGTTATGTAATGTGGCTCTCTAGTCTACAGCATGATGAAAATGAACAAACATGAACCGGTGATAGAGACTGAAAATCAATATTAAGGAAATATAAACTTGGTTATAATTGTGTTCCTCTGTCAATTTTGATTAATGAGTTCAATTTATGATATTGTTATAATAAAATATGTAATTGATTTGCTGTCTTCATAATACTTAAGCAATTTTTGGGGTTTTTCAGTAATGGAAGGAAGGAGGGAAAAGGTAGCTGTTAAGGGTTCAGGTGATCATGCACAAAAGCAAAGTGAGAAAGTGGATGGTGAAGACCCCGTTGGCACATTCACATGTTATTGCTGTGGCCTAGAAGAGCTATTCCACTACAAGGGAAAGCATTGTCCGTTCACCATGAGCATAGAATTTGCAGATGCCTGCTATATTATGAAGGACCCGTTTTCCCCTACAAGACCATCAGTACATATTCGGTAAGCATCAATGTCTAAAGTAGAAATTCAAAGTCGGCAAACTGGCCACGAAAAATTTAGCTTCGTTACCTGCTGAAATTGCACAATAGCAAGATATTCCACAGAGAAAAAAATCATTCTCCTTGACCAGGACTCGAACCCGTGGAATTTTTTCTCTGTGGAATATCTTGTTATTGCACAATTTCAGAGGGTAATGCTGCTAAAGTTTTTTTGCGGCCAATTCGCAGACTTTGAATATGTTTTAAGTAAGAACCTTAGTATTTAAATGTCGGCATTAACCTCATGGATGGTTGCGCCATGCGCACGACTATGGCTGCTTTGTGACATGATATTTCCAGTCCGGCAACATCTAGTTCCTTTAAAGCCTCTATAATTTCCACAGAGAAAGAGGACATCTTGGTAGAGCACCTGGCTGAAAATCAGGGGGTCCGGGTTCAAGTCCCAGTCAAGGTGAAAGATTTTTTCTCTGGAATATCTTGCTATTGTCTAAAGTAGAAGTTTTGGTGAAGAAGTTATCATTATTTACTCAGATTCCTGGGCTTTAAAGCCAAAATATATTAACTAGCTTTCCAGACTTTTCTTCATCCGAATAACATATCTTCAGCACAAGATGTGACAAAATTAGGAGACTTCCGATCGTTGCTCCGACCGTATTTCATCTTAAAGTTAGATGCAAAGTACAACTATTTGTAATGTTATACTTCTGATCCTCCTTTCAATGGGTGATAAGTGAAGTGCCCATAATTGCTACTGCACTAGCTTCCTACACACATGTATTCACACTTATTTTTCACGACTTTCGGGAAATGATTTTAAAACGAAGCAGGTGTACATTTAAACATTTATTAGTATTCCTTCTAAATTCAATTATTTCATTCACTTGACAATCCGTACCACATAAAACATGCGTTTCAACATACTACGCATCTTCTCAAAGAAAACCAGTATGACAGCACACGACACGAGAATAGATAGAATTGAGATAGCTTTTGCACATCACCAACAGCGCAACTTTAATTTTATTTGTTCTTCATATTTAATAACCAAAGGTATTTTTAACCCACTCTCGTCTCAGTAATGTAACTACATTTTCCCGAGGGGAATTTCTTTGAAATTGTTTCAACACTCGTCACTGCACTAAGGTTAATCAACAATTCCGACGTTTTCACGTTCACATATGGTCTATAGTTGAATTATGTCCTCATTAGCTCACTCCAAAATGCCCAATACGTAACAATACAACATTTCTGAAAGAAGAAAAAGAATTGTCTTTACTACTCGAAGCAGGAATCCAATGAAAACCATTGGAAGGGTTATTAAAAACAATGACAAATTGATGACTTTTCTTCAACAAAATCTATTTTCAATTACGTAAATAGTAATTGTACTCGCCGTACCTGAATCTCCTGAATGTTCGAACATGATCATCAATGATAGGATGATCATCCCATTATCAAATTAAGCTGCCGTGAACACCAACAGCTTAAAATGCAATTTAGCGAGGAGTTTACTCTGGCTAACTCCCACATTCTTTTCTCAACATAATTCGCCGCCGCTCTGCTTTGCGATGTTGGTATACACTTGCCAAGCGCCGCGAAATATGAGATGAACGGTGAGCTAAATGAACACCATTGGCACAATTATGAACATACAACACAGTTATTTAGTATCATTAACATTAATTTAGGTACGGTACAAAAACCATGGACATACCGATCCGAAATTAAGCGCGACGACGATGGCAATATTGGTATGATCAGTTATCATGGCATGACTGAACACGATCGTGGACTGGTAAATTCAACTCAAAACTGCAAAGTTGTAGACTTAGAGTTATGGAAACGTATAAATAAACATGCCTATAAATAAACAATGAGCTATTTCCATCAAAATATTTTAGACATGTTCTATGAACATATGCTAGAAATATGTTGGGGACATAATATCAAAATATTTTGAGCATGTTTTTCTAACATATGCTAGAAATATGCGGACTGCATGTTATAAAATGAGTGGCTCCTAAAATGACATGAAAACATTTTTAGCATATGCTCACAATATGATTCGAAAATGTTTCCTTGAGCATAATGGACATGCCGTGAGCATGTGCTCAGCATCTTTTGTGCTACTAGGGTAGTGAGGGATGTGAAAGAGAGGAATTATGTATGTAATTATGGAGAAGTTAGCTGTTAGGAGAATCAAGTGGAGAACTGCATCTTATCAATCTAAGGATTGTCTACTAATTATGACTAAATATGCTCTAAATGAATCATTTTAAACATGACTTTAGTGGATAGCCTTGACGTTACTGTATATTTTTAGCATTTTTATCTGTAAAACAATTGAGAATCAGCAGGTTAGTTTGATTAAAGAAATTTGACTCAGACTTAATATAATAATAGTCCGAATAGAAGGATATTGTCTGTCAAACAAATGTACCTACACATTTTTCATACTTTAAGTTGCATGTTTACTTCAATTGTTTTTGACCTGTTATTGCTGGTTGCTGTACACTATCCGAGGTGGAATGTTCAGAATGAAACTTCTATAAATCAGTTTTCAATTCCTGACCGATTTTCCACTGAAGAAATCACAGAATTTCTGTTGCCTATCGTTTTGCTCGTGAAATCATTAATATTTGACTGTCAGTTACAAATTAAAGATGTGTGCTTTTTTGGAAAAAATAGGCAAATTTCATATTGGATTTGTCACGTTGAGGTTCACCTAATAACATGTAGGATCTCATTGGGATGAAGGTGATTCCTATACTGTTTTTCTAGAATTGTGCTTTTGCTTTATAGTTTCTTAGCCAACATTAACATTTTTTAAGAGTAATGTACTAAGCTGAATTTGAAATAAAAGAGTTTTGAGGCATATTTAGAGTTTTAACTATGGAAATAGGCATTAATTTTCATTATTTTCACCTTATCCCACACATGGTTATTCACAATTTGAGGAAACTCTGAGAACATAGCCCAGATGAACCCCAGGTGTTAACTGTAGTAAGTCTCCTTATTGTCATTTATGCGTGATGTTCACATTGTCAACAAGAATATTTGAATGTCATTCATAGGTGGTTGTAAATCCTTCAACTTTATCATTGCAGGAAGCAGAGAGAAGTCAATGAGCCATTTCTAATCCTTGGGTCAGACTGCTTTTCTTGCAAGAGGCCTGTCTGCCGTGACAAAGATTGTAGTGTCTTCTACAAACATCACTATTGTCTTCCCTGTGCTTTGAAAACCTTGGACATATTCCCTGTGCAAATTCAGAAAAAACTGAAAGTGATTAAAAGCCAAAGATAGTGTTTTGTAAGGTGTGCCCAGTGTGTACTTGGTGTATCTTTTTTGTTGTGTGAATATTAGGTGTATTATTGATTATCTGAGGTAATTAAACTCTTTAATTATAACATGATAGTTTTTTTACTGTCCTGAAGATTTTCTGATTAAATGATTTTACAACAATTCTCATTAACTGCTGGTATACTATGGAGAAAGGCTAGTTTGTATCCCAAAAAACAAATTGGCTTTATGATTGTTGATAACTGGGTTCCATCTATGCATATGACCCTAAGTAATTTATAACTTATCAAGTAAATTATTTATTGTAGTGATCTAACATCAGTGAAATCAAAGAGAAGTCTTCTGGGGTGAATATCCATGGAGAAAAAAATAGCATGCTGAGATTCGCCGATGGCATAGCACGCATAGCAGAGACAGAGAGGGATCTGAATAAGATGCTGATAACCATGGAAAGGACAATGGCCAGATATCAGCTGAAGATCAATAAGAAGAAGACTAAGATACTGGTGTGCAGCAAGAGAGAAGAGGCTAAAACCAACGTTAAACTAGGAAAAGCAAAGCTGGAAGAGGTGAAAGAGTTGTGTTACCTTGGAAGCTGAGTAACCAACGACGGACGAAGCAAGAAAAAAATAGTCAGCAGAATAGCCCAGGGAAAGAGGGCTTTCTATCAAAAGAAGAATATACTTACCGCTGGAAATATAAGCTTAGAAGTAAGGAAACAATTCATCAGATTGTACTTCTGGAGCGCGTTTATTTATGGCAGCGAAGCATGGACAATGACAGCAGCAGAAAAGAAAAGGATGGAAGGATTCGAAATGTGGTGCTACAGAAGAATGATGTAGATTAAATGGATAGACCGAGTAAGTTCTAAGAAGACTGGGAGAAAAGAGAAGTCTTCTGAATACCCAAAGAAGACAGGACAACTTGATAGGCCACATCATGAGACATGATGGCCTGATGAAGACAATCGTCGAGGGACAAGTGGAAGGGAAGAATGGCAAAGGAAGGCCTCATGCAAGATATATTGTAACGGCAGAGCTTCCCCCTTTTTCTCCCGATTGGCGAGAAGCACTCACCCTCGTTTTGTCCCTCCCCCCTATATTGAATTATTGAGTGTTATTTTTGTTTTGTTTGATCTATGACGTGCCGATGTGTGTGTGCGCGCAGTGTTTGAACCCCGCGTGCTATTCTTCAAGTCTTCAAGAGCCCGCTTGGGCGTAGTGTTGATTTTGGTATACCCAGAAGCCATTGCCCTCCCCTCCCCCAACGAGGAACGTGGGTGACTGACGGACGGGCATTAAGACAGAAGCTTCCTGTAACCGGCTGCGAACAAAACTAGCAGTGCAGCTCCTGCGAACCTGAGGCTCTGTCCATGGGAGCACTTCATCATTCGCAAACATTGCACTTCAAGCTCTGGCCATCGAGCGATCTATTTCAATGGAGACGCTGCATCTTGACAGTCCTTTCTTCATCACGGAATTCGTCTAGCGGCCCATGACTGATCACCCGCTATCATCCACCGAGGGAATCCCCATCAAGGCAGAGGACCGTTCTTACTCAACGAAAGCCGACGCGAGTATTCGTGAGTTTTTTGTCTTACAACGCCGCCTGTCCCATCCGACGAAAGTCATTCAACGAAAGGTGTGGTGGGAGATTCCACCCACGTATTCACCCTGCTTCCATTCTTCAACTCCCCCCATCAAGTCATCTTGGAACAAATAAGTGTTCAACGCACCCATTGTAGCAGAGGACTTTTTTTTTAACCCTGCAGATTTTTGTTTGTTATAAGTTTTTTTTATGATCAAGTTGTTTTTTTTTGTTTCACCTGTCTATTTTACATGCAAGTGTCCGCTGTTTCCACCCCCCACTAACTTCCTTCCCCGAGTGCTGCTTCCCAATCGCTATTAATTTTCATTCTTTGTCGTGTTTTCTTTTATTGAAGTAATAAATACGTTAAACTCTAAGTCGGACACATGATTACGTGTGATTCTTTTCCAGATTCCACCTTCCCATGCCCTCCTTCCATCCGTCGTTCCAACCAAAAATCTACCCGTTCCTACATCACCCACGATTCTGAGATACCCTTGCTCTATCAGATGTGTGTTTCACAAACCTGTTTGTCACAATATGGAACAAGTGATAAAGGATGTGAAAGAGAATAATTACATAATATGAAGAGCTCAGTGGAGAGCTGCATCAAACCAATCTGAGGATTGATGACTTATGATCTAACCTTTTACTGCCAGTGGGCTGATATATTGGCCCTCTATGGTTGTGCGAAAACTGCCAAGGGCTGATATATCGGTCCAAATACATTACATATTTGTAATATTATATTTCCCTCAAATCAGAGACAGCAAGACTGATTTTTTCATCCTCATAAATTAGAATATATCATCAACACTGAGAAAAATACATAATTTATGTATTAAAATTAAGTGCTTCAAATATTCCTAAAATTCATAATCTTGCGATATTCACGGAAATGGGCTTGGCAGTTTTCGCACAGTCTACCTTAAAGGGACTGGCAGTAAAAGGGCTAATAAGCTATAGTTAATCAGTTACACAAACCTGAAGTTCAAAAAGATGTTAATCTGTTTCCAAAATTCAGCAACAACTGATTAGTTTAAGCCTGTTACTCTATTGTAGTCTACCAATACATTTTTTATATTAATTCTTACCTAACAAAATCAAATACCTGATGTCATCTCCTTTAATCTAGATTCAATAAACGCATGACATATCAGTGTACCATACTAAGGAATTGGAGTTTAATTTCAGTGGTATTCTAAGTTTCATTGAGATTCCAACTGCAATTCACTTCTCAATGGTACTTAGTATAATAAGTCACTGTAAGCATAATAATCTAATGAAATGTCAGGTGGAGGTACCTTTGGCTTCAATCAGTTAAAAGCTATAGTTAACATTATAACTTTTTCTAACTTATTTTCTGCCCTTCTCCATGAACACTCCCTTTTCAGATTGTAATTCAGGGTGTCCAGTGACCTGGAAAACCGGGAATACTCGGGGAAATTTTAAATCCTGGAAAACCCTGGGAATTGTTGTATTTTTCCGAAAAATCCTAAAAATTGCATGGCGATCAGTCAACTCTAGGGTAGAGAGTGCCCTTGCCATCCTGAATGGCTCAGTGCAGTGCTGGGCTCACCATTCATATGCTACTCTACTCATAGTTGTGCGCCAGCTTGCCGCCTGTTTCACCACTCCATGTGCAGTTCTACCCAGCTCAATCGCATGCAAGTTCTCCTAAGTGTCACATGGTATTTGTATGTCCAGCCTTGTTTATGCTACTCAACGTATTTAGTTTGCTTGAAATAATTCAGAATGATCGCGACAGCTTAGCTCAACTAACTACTCGAACAGTGTAGAATTAGGGAGTAGGCCCGTGGAGTTTCGTATTTAATGAGCTATCAACTGAAAATGCCAGATGCATTTATACACTAGGTGGTGATTATTTTTATTTTAAAGAAAGAAAACCACATGCAGCGATGATGCCAATTTATAGTGGCCAATAACAGTACATAAATTATTAACATATTCAAGAAAAAAAATAAAAGTAACAGGAAACAAATAGTAGGGAAGGCTATTCTGGGGACAGATGCGAAATAGAAAGGCTAATGAACAATTTAATTGTGAGTGCAAAGGGATCAATGTGTTGTGGGAGGGAGTTCAATAGAGAGGAGAGACGGAAGAAAAGAGAACGTTTGGTAATCGAAAGTCTGGGAGTGGGCACATGAAGTAAAGGATGAGAATGGGTGGGACGGGATGGAACTTTGAAGTTGACAAAGGAGAGCAGATCGGGGCAGTCGATGGTGGAATTGAGAATATTATAAATTAGTTTTAAGTCTGCTGTGAGTCTAAAGGTGCTAAGATTAGGGATGGAGAGGGAGGAGAGAATAGTATTGGTGGACATGTTACAAAAATGTGGTAATCTATTTTTAACTATTTTAGCGAAGAAATTACAGACACAATCCAGAGATGAGAGATTAGTTTGAGGAGAGATAGACCAGATGGGGGAGGAATAGGTAAGAATTGGAAGAACGATAGAAGAAAAGAAGGTTCGAAGGGCTTGTGGGTCATTAACTTCAGTGAAACGATAGAGCAGGCCTAAGAGGGACATTGCTTTGGACTTGATGGTTTGTATGTGTTGGGAAAAATTTAATTTAGTGTCTGTAAGAATACCTAAGTCTTTGGAAGTAGAGACACGTTTTAGGGAGCAATTAAGAACAGTATAATTAAATTCAGTGGAGAACCTTTTTAGGGAAATGGACATCACACTACACTTGTCTGGGTTTAATTTAAGCTTCCATACATTGCACCAATTTGATGTCTGTTGTAGGGCTTCTTGTAATTCATAACAATCGGAAGGCATTTAAATGTTCTTGAAAAGTTTGCAGTCATCGGCGTAAAGTAGGGTGTGACCTTGGGAAGGAGGCAGTAGGGAGGCAAGATCATCAATATATAAATTAAAAAGGTACGGACCAAGGATACTGCCTTGAGGGACCCCAGATGTCAGTGGAGACCAGGAAGAAGAAAAACCAGAAAGGATGACCCTTTGAGTTCGGTTGCTGAGGAAACTTGAAAGAAGATTTTTAAAATTACCAGAAATATTGAAACGTTCGCTAAGTTTATGAAGGAGGAGGCTATGGTTGATGGAGTCAAATGCTTTAGAAAAGTCTAAGAAAATGGTATCTGTGTTTTGTTGTTCAAGGAATTTACGGCATTATGCTGGAAAACAGCTAAGTTGGTCATGCACAAACGGCCCAGAAGAAATCCATGTTGATTTTCAGAGAGGGATGTGAAGTAATAAAGTCGGTTGAGGATTATTCTCTCACAAACAGAAGAGAGGACTGGGAGTAAGGATATGGGTCGATAGTTTGATGCTAGGTTTTTTGGGCCAGATTTATGTACAGGGATAACATTAGCAGTTTTCCATAAAGATGGAAAGGTACCGAGGGAAAAACAGCAGTTTAAGAGTAAGCTTAAAGGTACTGACAGGGATTCAGCACAATTGCGAATGAATATTGGACTCAGGCCATCAGGGCCTGCGGAGCGTTGAAGGGGAATTTTCCGTAGATAATTAAGAACTTCCAGAGGGTCGGTTTGGATTTCAGAAAGGCAGTTATTAGTAACGGGTGACAGAAAGTGATCTTTAGTGATGGATGAAGTAGAGAGGGGCGTCATACATTCAGTGAAGAATTTGAGAGAGGCTCGTTCTGTTTTCTCCAACGACACTGTAATTAGCATACGAAACAATTTCTGGGATTCAGGGTTTAGAGCGGCGACGATTAACAAAGGACCAAAATTTTCTGGGGTTAGTGGTAATGGTAGAGGAGACGCTCTGGGTGAACTCAATGCAATCACGATGGATGAGAAATTTCGAGTAGCGATGCAAATCTTTGAAAGTATGAAGGGTGTGCTCGTTTGGACAGGACTTGTAAAGATACCAGGCGTGGTTCTTATTTCCAAGAATGCGCAAAGTCTCAGGCTTGAACCAGGATGGGAATTTTCTCGTTTTGTGCTTTACCTTAAGTACCCAGTCCTTTATGATACTTTCAAGGACACTGTAGAGGTAGTCGACCGCTTCCTCAGGGGATTATGATGATAGAACGCCCCAGGGGATGAGGTCGAGGCAGCAGTTGATGTCCTCCCAGCAAACCTTTGACCAGGCAGGGAGGGGAAACAAAGGGACATTGGGATGTCCACGGGTTGTGCGGGAGTGGCTGAATTGATACTCGGCGTCCAAAGATTCAAGGTCCGACACAAAGATATTACGCCCCCGGTGTGATTTCTTCCGGAGGAAAGGACAAGAGAAGGAAGTCCAGAGTCGCCAGATCTCGAGTATGGTGAAGATTATGCTGGGATAGTTGAAGACCGTCGAAGAAGTGATCAATAAAAAAATGATCATGGACGTTCTGAGGATGGCCAGAATTTGAGGAATCCCAACGGATCGACAGATTAAAATCTCCTAGCAGAACAACATCACCAAGTTTCATAGCACATAGAATTGAGTCTAAACAGTTTTCTAAAACTTTTATGTCACTTGCAGGGGGGCAGTAAAAACATCCCATAAACTTTTTTCTTGAATTACCATGCTTGCGGGAAGAGGGAGAAACTTCACAATTTCACATTCCGTCTCCAGGTCCTTGCGATGCTTAGAACAAATATTTGAGTTTATGGCAAGAAGCACACCACCGCCTCTAGAGGTTCTATCTCTGCGGTAAATTCTATGAGTGTCAGAGAAAGACAACTCACTGTCACTAACAGTAGGAGATAGCCATGTTTCTGTAAAAGCAATAGCATCAAAGCGGGACAGTTCGTGAGCATGAGAGTCACATGTTGAGAGTTTATTTTTGATACTTCTAACATTTTGATAGTACAAACGAAAATTATCACGTGGGGGAGGGCCCGGGTAAAATTATAAAATAAGAGGAACTGAAAATGATGTTAAAAGTATTCATCAAATTGTCCTTAATTGGACTAATTCGTTTGAATAAGATAATAAAAAATAGTGCAATCACATCACCTGAACAAGCATTTTGTAGCGGATCTAATAACCAACTTGGTTGATTCATTCGAGAGTAGGTTTGATCATCTGCAGTGAAATTGGGATCTATATTTTCTCATTTTTTTACTATTGATTTGTGGAATATGTAAGTTAAAATATATTGATTTTTTTCCTTCTGTTCTAATTGTTTACGTGCCTCTTTTACATGACACGTATGCTTATTAAGATAATTACTCCCCGAGTATTTCTCAACATTTCGACAATTTTCATAACTTCACACAGGTTTTTTAAAGTATTTGTAGTGTTTGTTGGCCCATACCCATCTTCTGTTGGACAATACAGTTAACGAATAGAATAATTCCATGAAAAACACTGGTCCACTTGATCTCACAATTATTCCATTTAAAATCAAAAATTGAGTCAAAATTATATTTTCTAGGAGTATCTGCCCTAATTAGGGCCTATATGCAGAAAAAAACTGGATTAATCCACAATTAATTGTGGACTAATCCAGTTTTTTTTGTAGTTGTATTTCATAAATTCAAGTACATATCATACATTCCATCATGTCTCCATCCTTTGACTATCTACCCGATTATTTAAGGGATAAAACAAGTACTTTATGCTGATGATATCAACGTGATTTTATCAGCTGACTCTCACCACTCTCTTATTCTGTTTTTGAAAAAATAAATAACTGGTGTTATGACAACTTCATTAGCCTAAATGTAAAAAGTAAAATAGTCTACTTCTCGCACTACAAATAACATTGAGAGTCTGCTTGTTAATATAAATGGTCTATCAATTGAACAAGTCTCAGTTGTTAAATTTTTGGGTATCTCCTTGAGTGTCAACCTTTCATGGGAGACTCAAATAAACCATATCCTTCAAAAATGTGTTCAACTAGTTACCTGTTAAGGCATTTATGTGCAACCATGAGTAAAACAATCTTGTTAAATTTATATTATGGTGAATTGTACTCTCATATTGCCTATAGCATTATTTTCTGCCAAAATCTCTCTTACTGTCTTAAAACTTCAAAAGAAAGCTATCAGAATAATTTCTGGCAAACCTAACAATTCACCATCCAAACCAATATTTGTTGATCTAGAAATTTTGCCCCTTCCATGTACACACAATATGTTATTAATCTTGTATATAAAAAACAATATCAATGATTACTCATTAAATTGTAATTACCATCACTATTTTACAAGAAGTAATGACATACATTATGAATCTATAAGAACTAAAGCTGCAAAAATTGGCCCCAGAGAAATGGGTATTCGATTATTTAACAAGTTACCAACAATAATTAGATATTCAAAAGGGGTTACCAATTTTAAAATAAATCTCAAAGCATACTTACTTAAAAAGATGTACTACTCAATTGAGGAATACCTGAATGATAATGGAGAATGCTGAGTTACCTTATGCACTGCATCGCAACATGGGTTTCATTTGCCAGACGTATTGTGATTACATTTTTTAACCCTTTGCTTTAACACTATCTAATTTACTACTTGTATTGATCTCTGTAATGTTCTCTTTTTTGTTGACGTGCCTTATATCTTGTACATTTATATTTTTTGTAAACCATGACAAGGTCGCTAGGAAAATAAATATTATTATTTCACTAGTGCATAGTCTTTTTCGTGTTTAATCATAGTATAAAATATAGTGTATGGATTGTATTCTCCTCATCTTGAAATAATACCATGTGTTGTGTGAATGAGTCCATCTGACTCCATCCTGCCCCAGCAGTAAAGTTAAGGTAAGAGTAATTTATACGGTTTGGGACTTCAGCAAAGGCCTTGCTTAGGTTGTCTCCAAAATCTTACAGATGAAGTAAGTTCGCAATGTGTGCCTCACACAAGAGGGAGAGCATGGCTATTTTTTATGTACTCGTTCTCTCCGCCAAAATCCAGGTGGCCTGGACTGTTACAGTATGCAGATTTGATAAGAATTTCAATGAAATGTTGTCATAACAAAGTAGAATAAGGCCTTGGAAAATCCAAATATTTGCCTGGAAAACTCGATTTGCATTCATGTTTAATTAATGGATTGTTTCTCCTATGCAACAACCATGAACACTCAAACTGACAGTCTCTGAATTGAATGTACTCCAGTGGCTATCATCACACATTTGTAATGCCTGCGTAGGGACTGAATATTTTCATCATTTCTGTATGCAACCTTACCACATCTCCACAGTTTTGTCTATTTTATAGTAAGGAACATCTTTCCTCTCATACATTTATGTCTCAAGGATATGACAAAAGACCTTTTCTAGGGCATGGGCTAAGTTGGGGGTTATGGCGAATGTGTCTGTAAATAAATGTAGCCTGTAATTATCAGACTATTTTTCTCTATAATTATAATTAAATTCTAGCAATAAAAAAAGTTCTGATTTGATATGGTTTTCGTTGACGAATCTTCAATGGTATTAGATACTATTGGAAAACATGCAGTTGGTAGCAGCACCTGCTAATAAATTTATATAGATACCCTACATTCCATTTTTTTAAATGATTGTTAGCGAAGAGGGGATTTCCTTAAAATTCACAATGGACTCATTAACAGACAGATCCTGGCCAGGATTTGGATTACCAGGCATCAATATGACTTAGAAAGTTGCTAACTCACTCAGTTCCAGTACTCAAACTCAACTCACTGGCAAGTCTCCATATGAAACAATTAATGAAATTGTAAAAAATTGTTGAAAATATTTCACTGAAAATAGTACTTTACACAAGCAGTTATATTATAATTACAGCTTTATCACTACTAATGAAAGGGATTCATACGTAACTTAAAAAAATGCAATAAGTTCACCTCCCAGAATATTTGGTCAGTTGTTCCATGTAATAAACTTCATCAGATGTAAACATAATTTTTCGTTGCTTTCGACTATTTTCTTTACCAAAGCTGGAGTGACAGAAAACAAAATGCTTACAGGTTTTGCAATATAATGGTGATGATGTCTTTTTCATTTTGACACAATGAAAATCTAGCCTGTTGGGCTCAATGCCTTGCTGCGTTACATTCCGGTGGAAACTTTAGCCTTTATATTTAGTAAACTTAGACAATATTTACATTGCTGGCACTGAAACCATTCAAAATTACCCTGAACAATTATCTTGCACATCACACTTTGCCTATCACAGTCACAAACAATAACAGTTTCACTGATGCTTCCATCTCGTTCACTTCTACGTATTTCAATCGCTTTCGATACCTAATCATTCAACTGAGTTATCTTGTTAGAAGTGAACAAACACTTCAGAATCAACTCCAATTACATTGTCATTTGCAAATTCAATTTCTACCTGATTACATTTCACTTTCTTTCCAATCTAGGTCCTTCTTGGCTTATTCTTCACTCAACAGGTCTTAAAACTCATTGGCTATATCATACAAATAATTACCATCACAACTTTTCTTAATTTTTTCCTAAATTTCATCTGGATTTAGTATTCTTATTTTATAAACTGGGAATAGATGTAAAAATATACTGAATATGCGACTGGATACTTAATTTTTCTGTGTTGGACCACCATTATACATTCCTACAATTAGCTCTGATTCATGCTGAAATATGATTGCATATTATTTTGCTTATTCAGATGAATTGAACTCCAGCAACACAAGAAATGGTGTTAAAGGCAAGGAGTATAGAAATCTAACAGAATCAGAAAGACTGCATATGCATAGATGAACTCTGGTAAATGGACCACAATTCAAACAATTTGAGTGACACTCAATGTCAGACTTGGGGAAAGGAAATGTACAGTTGAGTGGTACTGGGAGTTGGATCAGAAAGGATTAAAAGAACATGACAAAGGCAGCCTGCTAATTCCTATAATGTTCCACTTCCCTTCAACCTTATCACCCTCTTGTGAAGGTCATATTCAGAAACTCTGCAGCAAATGGGGTACTGTCTGCTTTTTGATTTGGTATATTAGACAAACTGTAAGTAATGATGTACTACTGTAAACTTACTATGGGGAATTTTATTCCTAGATTACGTTCAGTGTCATCCTCTGTTGCCCTACACCCAATTCTAAAATAATATTAAAAATTCAAAAGATGATGCTGCAGCTGATAGGCAAAGCATCTCTCCATGCCCCATATCGCCCCCACAGAAATTTTGTATTTTGCCTCTTTTGTGTGTCTGCATGTTTGCTGTAGTGTTTATGTTAAAAAATCTTTCAAATTATGCTACTAATAATAATTATCACTATTATTATACAAGGAGCTCTACAGACCTCCATCAAACATATGTAAGAAGTAAAATATCTGGTTATGCCCCTGGCATATGGGCCTTCTCCTACATAACAAGGTTCCTTGTGAAGTTGAGGGTGAAAAGACCATGGTCCTCTTCAAATGCAAACATCGTGAATTTCCAATGAGAAATTTATTTTGGCCTGTGATGAATTTCCCTATCCCTAATTTTTGCATTCATATTGTTCTACCTATCCTGACGTGTCCTATATTTGTAACCACAAATTGCTGGACAAATAAAATATATTATCATTATTATTATCACATTTAACTCTAACCTATTTTCTCCTTATTATATTCTTAGATGTACTTTACACCGTCACTTGAAATAACCTCAATTTAATACTATCTGGCATATGACTAAACTAGGGACGGGTCGGTTCCACTTTTTTTCGGTTGCGTTCTTAACTTCGGTTCTCGGTTCCGATCCTCGGTTCCGGTTCTTAATTTACCACTTACTTTGCATTGCTTAGTGGTAAGATAAGATAATCAATAATCATTTTCAGAGACATACTGCTTGAAAAAGAATACCTGCTTCATTATATTTTGTGTTATATATATGTACTACATTATGATATAATTTACGAAAATGATATGAGGACTCGCACCTCCAAAGTAGGTGGACGTAACATATACCTATCAATCAGAATCTCCTTATTACGGCAGTATTTCAACACTTACTAGAATTGGATGAAATAAAATAAATCATATACAGTAGAACCTCTATTTTACGAAGTTGAAGGGACCCAAAAATTTGAGCTTTGTAAATCAGAGGGTTAGTAAATTGGAGGTTATCTTCCACTAACTCCTCTGTCTCCAGAACTGATGTGTCACTAAAACCAGCTGATCTCCAACAGTTGGAAATAGTTTTTGCAGTGGCACTCCCATGCTCTGGCAATACCTGGCACAGCATGGAGCAATGTCCATGGAGGCACATCATGCACATAAGAGGCTTGATCTGCGACAAATGTACGTCTACTAAAACTCTGCTGACAAGAATGCAAGTATACTTTCAATGCAATTAAACACTATGCTGTACTGAACTTGTCAAATAGTTATGTTAGGGTTGAAATCAAACTAATTACTATTACAAATAATAGTCATCAGCTCATTCTCGGAAAAAACAACAGATCTTACGTGAAATTCTCTGTGTGCAGTGTATCTGCTAGAAATTGAAAGTATTTAAAAATTAGACCTCAATTGTATGGATTCGCTGTATAGCATAGGCGTTATTCCTAAGGCTAGGAGACTCACTTTAGTAAAAAAGAATGAAACAGCCATGAATTAAAAAAAACAGGTGAATATTTTTCTACAAATTTATAATGGTATGAACTTGGCTGCTGCAACGGAATTAGGTTCTTGCAGCTGTTCAGTTGGTAGATCTCAAAATAAGGGAATAACTCATAAGAGAATTAACTCATCCCACGGAGTATTTTAAGAATATGCAGTTATGCATTAATTAACGAAAGGGGTATATTTAGTGGTAGTCGATTTGTGTTTAAAGAGGCCATTTTAACATGGGAAAGCCAAGTATGCATTTTAACTAGGAAATTTCAAAACGAAGTTCCAACTGGCCCAGTATATTTCAATGAAAAGACCAAAAAATGCCTTCTTTGAAGAAAGCATATCGTTTGAAATACATTTAATAATATTTCGCAGCTGATGAAAGTCAATCTTAGAAATTCACTCAGTTAATTTGAAATTCCCTCTTTTTTTAAGGTGCGTTCTACAGTGGTGACATCTCGCGGTGATTTACGAGAACTATTTACTCGCGGCTACAGAAAGGGAACGCGATCTCAAATTCTTACCCAACGACGTAAAATACTTCTAATGAAAAATTAAATAATCAAATTGCATCAAGATTTGAATAGAAGCAATTTATTATTGCAAAATTAGCATTTTTTAATGAAACTAAGCTCCACGACAGCTGCAGCAAAGAACTTCCTACGGGAATGCTATTTTCAAATGAAAGGCTGAACAAAGTCCTGAATTGCAGTTGCGGCGGCTACCTTAACGCTAATTTTAAATAATTCCAGAGAAAATATGGATCCTTTGTGACGACGAGCTAGGTATTCGCAATACACAAAATGAAAGAAAAGGAATATAAATTACCAAGCACTAATCCGATTATTTAATGAACTGGGGCATTGTTTTCAAGAAGTAGGCATCGTGCCATGCGTCTTTGAACATTTTTTCCTTGAGTCATATAATTAGGATTGAATTGCGATTTGGATGATTAGTCTCTGGGATTTTTGCTACAGTTTAAGCACTTCAAATAGCACTATGCTCACATTCGATTTTTCCACATTTTCCCATATGAAATACTTGGACCGAGGGCCCTCTCAACATGACCGATCTGGCTTCAAGTATACAGGTATACAGCGATCGTTATTCCATTGTACTGAGTTCAGTGCTACAAAATCATTTCAAAAACTTCGTAAAACAGAGGTCAATCACTCCTAGGGACCGGCCTTTCACTTCGTAAATCAGTAAAATCAAGGTTTCGTAAAATAGAGGTCATTTTACATGGTTTTCCTATATGAAAAGATCGGGACCGGCGGAATGGTTCGTAAATTGGTGCCATTTCGTAAATTAGAGGTTCGTTTAAAAGAGGCTCTACTGTAGTCATTTTGATGTCTGAGTTATAATAATTCGCGGCAACTTTGAAGATTCTGAGTACACTATTCCACCAGGTTTTAATGCGAAGCCTCCACTTTCACAGTGTGAGCAGCTTTCAAACTGGTTTTCGCGCCAATTATTTCGGTACCGATTATTTTTGGCCTCAGTTCTGGTTCTAAGCTCAAGAACCGGTGGAACCGAGAACCGAAGAACCGAACCGACCCATCCCTAGACTAAACCTTGATTCCATGAACGAGCAATATGTACCTTTTTGACAGGCTTAAAAGCAATTCTCAAACATATCATGAATGAGAGGTGGTATCGTGTAATTAGAGGATCTGGTATTATGGGACAATTAATAAGCAATAATATAATAGAAAATTTCATTAAAAATGAAGTTTTGAGTGAAGATTTTAGTATGTACATACATACACCTAGATTTCACAAAAAATCTTTATTGGTTGGATATTCCACTTTTTTTCAGTTGTAGCTGGAACGCTAATACCTTTTTCTTCAGTTCATTTTTACTGAACTTCTTTTTCTGCAATAAGAGAAAAACAAACATTAATGACAATCAGGTTTACTAAAATATTTTATGAAAGCAACTGAAGTTCAAGAGCATTTAAAGGTTGCTCACTTAATAAAAAATTACAAGCACATGAAATATTAAGAAAATCAAGCAAGTCAGAAGAGAGAGAGAGAGCATAACTTATGCTGATTAAGCAATGAGTAGTTTGAAACATACAGGACTCTAAACATAATTAACATTAAAAAATACCAAGATACATCCTTTGCATAATTAACAATTTTAATAGCAATTCTTAATTAGGTAATACAAAACATTATAAATGCATACATCATGATCTATCATGGAATAAAAATCAAACTCCATTCTCTAAGGAAATAAGGAACATAGAATAGTTGAAATCAAATGAATGGAGAGGTGAAGGAAGAATAAAATAAGGAGGCCTCTCAAACTCAATATCTGTCTTTGAGTCCAATATATTTTTTGTGTGCTTTAGGGGAACAGTAAAGTATTATACAGTAGAAAATCGATAAAATGAAATCCAATGGACTAATAGACCAGTGTTTTGTAACATCAATTTTCAATAAAATGAGATTTTTTCCGTTTCAAGAAAATTATTTTTCATTCAACATTTTTAAACTTAGAATGACTTATCAAGCAAGATTTCATCAAAAATAGTTATACATTCTAACAAGAATATATTCATGATCACTGGAATATTCAATGAAATATAAACTCAATAAATCCCTATTCTGCATACTTTTTTGTTTAAACTTAACTTAAGCTTAAACTTAAGGTTTTTGCTGCCAAAATAGTAGAATAATTTCAGCGCACATAGCATTGGGTAATCCTTCTGCTAGAGAATTTGCTTGGCATTCCCCTTTTTCAATTTGCTTCATACCAACAAAGTTTTTAAATAAAGACCAATTATTTACCAAGTATATTCCTGTGTTTTGCTTGAACAGATATAGTAACAAGTCCATTCCAAACCCCTTGTTTAATATTGATCAGTAGATCATTATCACAAGAATAAAGTAATACTTCCAGTTTTGTAAGCCTAATATGTAGAGGTCCGTGAAAGTGGTTTTAATTTTTGCTAAAATTCATTTTAAAACTATGTGATTTCGGTGTTATAGAAAATCTTGGCGGTGTTATTATAATGTTACAATTTTTGCGCATTTCTAGGCGTTTTATTATTTTTGGTACATATTTTGTGAATGCTTATAATTTTATTAAGCATTTTACATAACAAGAAAGGCAGTGAAAGAAGCACGCATAACTAAACACAATCGGAAACAAGGAAACTTGAACTGGGGGTGTGTCGAAATGATTTATTTTTGCATTGAAGCTTAGTGGAGCGCCGAATATCTGACGATCAACCGCCAATAAGTAGCACCCCCTCTCCTCCTATCTTTTCTGTTACTTCCCCCCTTGCCTCAACTGCTAGCGCTTCCGTTCCCGGCCAGCAGCCGTGTTTAAGTCTACAAAATTGTTACATTAGGCCCACACTAAAGGTTTTCCTGCAACAAGTTATCCAATTACGCTGTTGACTGCATCGCGGTGAGTCAACGGAATTACTGCTCGGCATTGACGCGTGCGCGCGAGCTTATATTTCCGATCTTCCGCGGCCGTGTTCAGCACATTATTGGTTCAGAATATCTAATTCTTCAGGAGAGAAAGAGCATAATTCTAGATATTTCCGAGAATTTCAGGATTGATAAATGTGAATCGAAGAGAGAGGCGGTGATTAATTTAACGGCGAATTCCGGCGGAGACATCACTACAGTGCGCGATATGACGCGAATGCGATATGCGCGAGACAAAACAAGCCAATTGACCTTTGAATCGTAATGAGATAGAGCGAATGAACGTCATCAGCATTAAACAATGAAGGCTTAGACTAGAATCGATTATGACTCTTTACATGTGATTTTTTCGCTAATTCACGTAAAAATTGCAAAAAAGACGAAATTTCGTTTTATTTCCCGATTTCGCGATATTTCGCGTTAAACAATGAAGGCTTAGACTTTAATCGATTATGACTCTTTACATGTGACTTTTTCGCTAATTCACGTAAAAATCGCGAAAAAGGCGAAATTTCGTTTTATTTCCCGATTTCGCGATATTTCACGTTATTTCGCGATATCGCGTCTCGCGAATTTCACGGATCTCTACTAATATGTAATCAAGGATACCATATGATTGATGTACCATGAAAAGCATTTACATCAAGGGGCAACTGAAAATGTTTTAAATCCACCACAGTGCTAAGCACAGTTCAGTCTGAAGCAGAATTGAGTATGATATTTAATGTGAATTCAATTTCTCAACTCTGAGCCATGATGTTCCGTGTAAACAAATATTAAATTGCACCACAATAGCTTAATTGATAATAAACTTTCACCTAAAGAAGAAAAACAATGTATAGGAGGAAGATGGGTGTTAATTATGAGTGCAGATAGAGCCTTACATTAGATACAGCGATATGAGTAATTTATAATTTCTCAAGGCATACTTTCAGAGATAAATTTAAGATTGGTGAATTGATGACTATTTCCATAAACATATACGTACATCTTGTACATCACAATAAGCTTGTGGAATGGAAACAAATAATATGCAGCATTACTACAGCTTAATTTTTAGTTATGAAATTAGATAAAGTATCCAAATAAACCAAAACCCAACCAAATAATCATAGGACAATTATGTTTAAGAGCATGCTGGCATGAAAAAGAAAAAACCTTACCTTCACTTTCCCTTTGGATTCTTCATCCATTGTCTTTCCTTGGAATGTGGGTTCTTCCTCAGATGTTGTCTTCGCTACCTTTGGTTTTCTCTTCTCCGTTATGGGCTTGATTTTCAGCTTCAACTTCTTTTTGACTTTCTGCCCATTCCCACCATCCTCTTCAGGCTTATTCTTGTCATCCCAAAACAGTTTCTTGCCAGCCCCACCTCGTTTGAACTTTGGTTCCTCAAATTTCTTCCCAGTCTTATGAAAACTTCCACTCTCATCCTCAAAGTTGCCTTCTTTCCTAAATTGCTTCTTGTTGGTAAACTTGGCCTTCCGAATACCCTTAAACTTCTGCCCCGGGCCTTTCCTCCCACCTTTAGGACTATCCTTTTTAACCTTGACTTTTTTCACAGCTCGTTTCACACGAAGAGCACGCTCCTTCAGCTCCTCACCATCCAGCTTCAAGGCCAACTCCACAGAGCTCAAATCCTGAAAAATACAACAGCACACAATTGAACACCTAAATCTACATTAGTTTAAAACTATGCCTAAAACAATGATATTTAAATGAATTACTAAACAGGCATGGGATTTATGAGAAAATACGAGGCATGTTTTTTAAGTAAGTACCGTTTTGATACACAAAAAAAAACAAGTTAACTTTTTGTAACAATTTTATTTTTACATGAAAGCCCACACTTTTATCTACTTTTCTACATAATTTCCACCAATATTACGACATTTATCGTATCGAACAACTAGCTTTTGTATCCCCTCGTCATAGAAGCTTGCCGCCTGATCACACAGACACTGCAACACGGCCATTTGGAAAGTGTCGTCGTCATCGTGATGATGATCCCCCCCCCGGGACAATTTGGCTTAAGAAATCGTCACCTTCAGCGTGATAACGCTCAAGAAAATCAAAGCGCTGCTTAAACATTTGTTTTTGTGCGCCTCGGTCAACATTTTCGGTTACCATCGTATCCATTTCGGTACCCATCAGGGTCACCCACTCCGTTCCTCATCATGAACGTTCGCACGACCACCTTTGAAAGCTTTTACCCATTTCCGTACCATGCCATCACTCATAATGTTTTGTCCGTAAACTTCACAAATTTGACGGTAAATTTCTGCTGCTTTCACACCTTTGGCACTAAGAAAACGAATAACTGATCGCATTTCACAGTCAGCGGGATTATCAATCGGCGGTGGCATTTTAAACACGCACAAAGAGACATAAAAACAATCGATTGTTGCCGTAATGGCATTTGTGGCTTGCCAACATATGTAAATACACAGTGCGCATGCGCGGGGCACCGACCGAAACTCTTCCGCGGTGGAATTTGAAAACGGTACTTACTTAAAAAACATGCCTCGTATTACAAGAAAGTTCAACATTCCCTTTTCAAGATTGGAATTAATTGTGAACCAATTGAATACTCTGAACCATACTCAGAAATTTTATGAACATTAACTGAATTTACTTCCTCCATATCATTAAGTACTTTTGTGCTAATTGGTAAGAGCAAGAAACAAATTTGGAATGAAAATGGATTCCAATAAGTGATAGTGCTAGGATAGAAAAATAAAAAAGACAAAATGGTATGGGCATCATTAAACTTTCCCCCTAAAGAGTTAGTCATCACAATAGGAGGTGTGTCAATGAAACTTATGTGACAAACATAATGCTAAATTAGGAATAAAATTAACATGTTGTAACATCAACAAACAAAGAGAAATGACCAAATAAAAAATACCAGACAGCATCAGACTGCATATATCTTAGATATTAAGTAGAATGTATGTACGTACGTGGAATCCATTAAATATCTTGGAATAAGACTGACACATGATCTTTCCTGGGGTAAACACATATGTGAAATAATGTTTCTTGAGCAAATCGTAAACTGGGATTCGTCAAAAGAGTACTGGGAAAATGTGAAGATCATGTACGAGAAATCAGCTACTTTTCCCTTGTAAGACCTCATTTGGAATATGCTGCCAGTGTATGGGATCCCTACGAAATTGGCCTAAATAACGAACTTGAACGTGTGCAGTGAAGATCGGCAAGATTTGTAAAAGGACGGTATGATAACCTTATTAGCGTAACCAGTCTATTAAATGAATTAAATTGGGAATCATTGTCAGATCGCAGGTTGAAATTCAGACTTAATCTCTTAAACAAATTCCAAGACCATATTTTCAGTGATGATGTTAAAAATATCTTGCGGACCCCAACTTACTATGGTAGACTGGACCATAATCACAAAATTAGAGACACTGATTGCCGAACTGACAGATTCAAAATGTCCTTTTTTCCTCCTACTATTAGGGATATGAATAATGTTAAATACATCCAGTACGAGTGTAGCAATGGATAACATTGGTAGCTGCATGTTGGTATAAGGTCTTGAAGCTAACCCAACTAACAGCATGTTTTTGCATTTATGCTTTGCTATTTTTATCTTTTTTTAAATAGTGTAGTTTTGCACAGTACCTATATAAATACTAATCCTTTTTTATGCATGATATGTAGTGCATGTTTGGTGAGAATCCACCCCCTGCCACACACATTTATGGTGGCTTGCAGGGTATTATGTAGATGTAGAAATATGTAAATATGTTCACCTAAAACTCAAGAACCATATGTAGCACATATTTGAAACTTTAAGGTTTATTAAATGTTACCCTTGGACAGACAATTACTTTTCTTGTATCTAATAGTCTCAGTTCGACCCCAATCAAGTCAAGAGAGTCCCCATAAAAAATACATGCGAAGGGCTTTCTTACGCTTGCAGCCATTTTTTTCATTTGAAAATTTTAATTAAAAGTACCAATTACAAAAACTTGAGACACAAACCGGCTGGTAGATAATTCAATTAATATTCTTATTATTATTGTCAAATTCTGATTTTGGAACAATGTTATTGGTATTTCAGTAAAATATTACTATTTCTGATGATTGTTTTCAGTTTAATCAGCCCCATCCCCTTGACAACTAAAAGGAACTTTATATTATAAATTAGAATGCAGTAATGTTTAAAGGCATATTCATTCACCCTAAACTCAAGAACCAAACATAGTACAGCATTGAAATATAGAAATTTAATGTCTTCCTTCCACAGTTAATAGGCTACTTTTCATGTAAATAATAGTCTCTAGTTTGATCTCAGATGAGTCAAAGCATTCCCACAAGTTGTATACAGGTAGAGGTCTTATTATACAAGGCAATAATTTCATTTGTAAATTTTAATTAGAAATATTCATTGCACAAACTTGACATACACACTAGCTGAAAGATAATTCAATAACAAATCTGACTTTCATCATCGAATACTGAAATTGGTTAAAATTACCGGAACTTTGAAGATTTCAGCCGAACTTTCTGAAATTTTACTGTTTCAACAGCCATTTCCCTAAGCGACCAAAGGATTTGTTACAAACATGTTTGATATGGTTTGTCAACTGAGACATTTGTTTTTGTTTCTCTCTACACATATTTCTTAGAATTATTTGTGGTGATTTATAGCTACTGCTCTTCGTCTGTATACCTGAATTTGAGTACTCACGGCTGGTATTAGTCAGTATTGGTATTTCTTTATTTCATTTAGTCTTATTTTCAACATCAATAGTGACTAGTGACCGGAAAACTTTAAATGGGGTCCCTTTTTTGGTAAGTTCAAAACGTTGAAGATGATATTCCAGTTTACGGGATACTAAAAAGGTTGTTATTGGGATACCATAAATAACCTTCCTCATTAAGACTGACATTCTGTATCAAATAAGATACCATAGAGACGTGGTTAAACTGTTTAAAGTTTCATAAAAGCATCTTTCAGACTAAGAATAAAATGACGGTACTAAAAATTCAACTTTGTAAGATAAATTAATTTATCAGGTGTTAAATTCTTTCCTGTAAAATCACACCCTAGTAGCACAATTAATGCTCACAATATGCCGAGCATGTGTGGCAGAGAGACTTAAGAATCGCCCATACGCAACTGGCATTCCCACGACAGAGAGCAGCCTTTTCCCACATCCCAATTTTAAAGTAGAGTGTGGCGCATCGAAGCATCCCGCGTGCATTTCCATAATCTCTCCCGCACTTACTGATCCTTCACGCTTATCGCAAGATTTCCCACAACCAAGTGATGAACCTTCGCACCACTTGCTGCCTATGGTTCGTCATCACCACTCATATGAATCTGGAGAGAATTAATTGAGTATCCCGCGCTCATGATCCCTCTCGCTTATTGCCCACTTCCCAGTGGTGCCTCCGCATCGCTGGCTGCCCTTGGTTCACCATCACCACCCGGGTATGAGGCTGGCACCTCCGCAGAGCACTTATCTGGGGCCATGCTCCACTCCCGTGGAGAATTCTCCTTTATAAGCGAGGCGGTGGCCACCAAAAAACAGACCTGCCCAGGCCGAAGCCCAGTCCCGGAACCGACCGGCCTCCATCCGGACAGCACAAGTCCGACCGGCCTCACGGGGCCAGGACAGCTTGCGACCGACCGGCATCCTCTGCCCAGTCAGCCATAAGACCGACCAGCAGCCCCTAGCCCCTGTTTACCGCCGTGTTTCTATGGTTGCTGCCCATTTTACCGCCTGGCCCAGTTGTATATAAGTACATCAGACACAAACTGGTTTTTTTGGCTAGTGCAAGCCAAGACATTTAACCTGGTGTGTTATTTCTGCCCACCCTGAAAACTCTTTGCCACCTTTGTGGCGACACATATGAGAATGTCCGGGTAATCATATGCTAGAAATGTGCTGAAAACATTTTCGAAAATATGCTGAGCATATTTCAATTATGTTTTGTAGCATATTTAATCATTCGCCGTTCAGGGGCATTTAATCGTAGTAAGACAGGTCCAAAAAGCAAATTAAATGGAAGCAATTTGAACTACAATTCCGGGGTTTCAGTCAAAAATGTAACATTTACTATGATCAGTTTTTAACTCAAATATCGGAGTTTGATTTTCTTCCATTTAGCCATAGCTTTTCGGACTTTTCTTCATCCAAATAAAATACCTTCAGCACAAGATGTGACAGAATTAGAAGACTTTCGATGGTTGCTCCAACCATATTTAATCTTAAAATTAGATGCAAAATACAACTATTCGTAATGTTATACTTCTGTTTCTCCTTTCAATGGGTGACAAGTTAAGGAGTGAAGTGCCCATAATTGCAACTGCACTGGGTTCCTACACATATGTATTCACACTTAATTTTCATGACTTTCGGGGAATGATTTTAAAACGAAGCAGCTGTACGTTTAAATATTTATTAGTATTCCTTCTAAATTCAATTATTTCATTCACTTTATGATCAGTACCACATAAAATATACATTTCAACATACAATATGTCATCTCAAAGAAAACCAGTATGACAGCACACGGCACGAGAATATATACAATTGAGACCGCTCTTGCTTTTGCACAACACCAACAACAATACTTTAATTTTATTTGTTCTGCCTATCTAATAACCACGGGTATTTTTAATCCACTCTCGTCTCAGTAATGTAACTATAAATTTTCCAGAGAGGAAGTTCTTTTAAATTGTTTCAACACTCCTCACCGCACTAAGGTTACCCAACAATTCTGATGTTTTCATGTTTATATATGAACTATAGTTGAATAATGATCTCAATCCTCGTTAGCTCATTCTAAAATACCAAGCACGGTAATAATATAACATATCTAAAAGAAGAAAAAGAATTGTCATTACTACTCGTGGCAGGAATCCAATGAAAACCATTGGAAAGGGTTATTAAAAACAATGACAAATTGATGACTTTTATTCAACAACATCTACTTTCAATTATGTAAATTTACTCACTGTACCTGAATCGCCTGAATGCTCGAACATGATCATCGATGATATGATGACCATCCCATTATCAAATTAAGCTGCCGTGAACACCAAAAGTTTAAAATTCAATTTAGCGAGGAGCTTACTCTGACTAAATCCCACATTTGTGTCTCAACATAATTGCCGCCACTCTGCTTTGGGATGTTGGTGATACCACCCTTTGGTATATCCTCTCAGAACGCCGTGAAATATGAGATGAATATTGAACTAAATGGATACTATCGGCACAATTATGATCATACAACATAGTTACTTACTATCATTAACATTAATTTAGGTCTAATTAGCAGAAAACTACAAGAAAACAATGGACATACAGACGAAATTAAGTGGGACATTGATGGATATTGGTATGATTAGGTATCATAGCATGACTGAGCACAATGGTGGGCTCTGGTAAACTCAACTCAAAGTTGTACACTAAAGAGTTATGGAAACGTATAAATAAACATGTCTATCAATAAACAATGAGCTATTTCATCAAAATATTTTAAGACATATTCTATGAACATATGATAGAAATATGTTGAATCCATAGCATCAAAATATTTTGAGCATGTTTTTCTAATGTATGCTAGAAAAATGCGGACTGCATGCTATAAAATGAGTGGCTCCTAAAATGACATGAAAACAATTTCAGCATGTGCTCACAATATGATTCGAAAACGTTTCCTTGAGCATTATGGAAATGCCGTGAGCATTTGCTCAGCATCTTTTGTTCTACTAGGGCAACCGCTCTATTATTTCCTACTTTTATCCCTACTGTTGAGTATCAACAGGAACCTTCCGCTAGTATTCTATAAAAATATGTAAATTCTAGGGTAGTGATAAAAATCCTTTGGATTCAGACTAAAGGAGCAAATAATACAGATTTATGATTAAAATTCTTGGCAAAAATTTGGGCGAAATGGAATGTACATTTCACATGGAAATAAGAGAATTACATGGATACAGCACCAAAATTGCAATAATTAAAGTAGTAAAATACATTCTGAGAAAGTCAATACAAGTACTAGATCTTGATCTTTTCAGCATATTCAGAAAATACTCATTCTCCATATAAGAAAATCCATTTTTACTGCCTTTCTACCTCATTTGTGAACAAAACTGAGATATCATGATGAAACTACAGGATATAACTCAACCTACATTTAAAACCCTCTAATCATAAAAATAAAATTGGAGTTCATCACTCCCCAAACATGCAGTTGGCTCAAAAACTTAGGTAATTGCACTCACCTTAAAGTTTACGTATGCAAAACCTTTCCCAACTCCAGTATGTGAGTCACGAACAATGCGGATACTATCAATTTCACCACAATGTGCAAACACCTCCCATAAGTCATTCTCCTCTGCACCTGTTAAGGATTTCATGTACAATTATTTATGACCTATGGAAATTTGAAATAGAGGTACCCTTAGTCAAAAGCACTGGGTAAGCTAATATGATTAAGAAAAATAGACAAATACCCTGCTGATAAGTAATGAAAGCAAATTAGCAACATTTTTCCATACTTGATTGATGAAGTAGTTGGCTTTCTGCTCTACAAAAATTGCTTGTTGCTCATTCAAACCCCCATAAAAAAGAGAAGTCATGGTGATACATTCCATTTAAAGATAAATAACCCCATTATATTTCACATAAGAGCAGAGAAGAGTTATAAAAGCTTCCATCAAGTATTTAATGAACAATCTTACGCTTTCATTTAATGTCAATATATAATCAAAAAATAAGCAATTCCATCTCAAACACAAAAAAATATTAGACGAGTAATAATAGGTAGTCTACAATACATCTCCCCTACTGGGATGGCAACATGAAACTTGTCGTAACCACATGAAATGAGAATTTTCTGTAGCTTTCTTCTCCATTCTACAGTCCCTTACCAAATCTTTTCCATACCATTCCAGCAAATTACCTTTAGGAGGATGATAACAGAAAACCCTGAGGAATGACCCACACATTGACTTTCAACCACTCATAGTGCTGTTTTTCTTAGACTTCTAAGGCAAACATAATTTTTGTATTACTCAATACTAGGACAGCAGACTTAACAACTAATAGCATGAAATTTCAACGACTTCCAGCCTGATGTTAGGGTAGAAATTCAAACACAAAATAATAAAAATTGAAAGCAGAAACATATCTTAAATTATTTCTGAAACTATATCTGAAGTTGCTGACAGTAATGAGCTGATCTAATCTAATGACTTCATTGGGTGTGTATTAAAAAAAACCTGGTGGATTGCTAAAATCGCTGCAGTGTCTTTAGAAGAGAATGACATTAGTGTCTCGTTTATGCATCCACATGGTCCATCGAATGGTTTCAGGTGGCCCAAATTAGAAGACTAATGTGAAGTGCCATTGAAAAATGTTCTGCACAAATTGCCTCATCTACTGTTTCCAGTTAGTAGCAGTGAGCGTTTGCACACATTTGACGCCATGGAAGTACACAAGATTGAACTTGAATTCAGTCAGTGGATGTAGCCAATGATTCAGGTATGTACTATTTATCCATTATGCATGCTAAGTAGAATGAATCTTCATTTTTTCCCTCATAGGTATGCAATCTTGGTGTATGAGAGGAGTGCATAAACAGATTGGGTCGAAAACACGCCTAACTTTGACATGCCTTAAAACAAAAAATATAAAAATACTACATTATTTTATTTTTTAATTGATAGCAGAACATTTAAACTAGCCACTGAGAAAATTTACAGCAAATAAAAGGTGGCCTTTTTTAGTAATAAATTGTTAAAAAATACTCGTTTTTATTGTTTAAATAGGTCCTATTTGTTTATTATCACTTAAAATTACTTCAAAGTTATGTCAGAATGCGCATAAATGCATTTTCTTCAAAATGAAACAAAAACGACTGCTTTATGGGCCATGGTTCCCTAGTTATTAGCATTTATGTGTTTTTTCATTTTTTACTTTGAGACCCGACTCAGAAATGTTCAAAGAATCATAGCTTTTTATTGGTTTGGTTCTGAGCTGAGATAAAGTGATCATAATTCATCATAAGGATACTGCTTTCACATATATAACTTACAGAGAAATCGGCGATGGTTACCTAACACCCCTCTGCCTGATTTGAGATGAAATGACCCTGCTATCAAAATTATGATCTACTGGGATGAACCAACAGAGAAGGAAACTGACAACCCTATAGGGTCATTCTATACCAGTTCATCCAGGCCATGACACCCACCGACTCAGATTTTAATGAAACTTGTCATGATTTATCTTTCCATGCAGATAGGAAAGAATCCAAAGTTTTCGGTTAATGGTAGTTCACCAGGTAGCTAGGGGGACGTAGGTCATTAGAGGGTCCACCCTCGGTCTCCTTGAAAATCGAGTCTCACCCATCCCGGGAGTCCAGCGAAGGAAGACCTTTCCCAGCGGGTGGAGTGCACGGGGAAATTGACCACTAGACATGGTTTATCAAAGTCACAAACTTTATATATGATGGAAATTAAGGATTTTCCTACTTCTCACGGAAAAACTGGATGGGATGTGGCAACGTTGCTACCCGAGAAGGAGTTTTGAAAAAGAGAGTGGGAAAAGAAAGACTGTGTGAGTCTTATTCGGGGATCTCAATGTTTGATGCTCCATGTCTCTGATCCATAGAGTGCTTGCTCCTTTCTTTTTTTGATTCTCATATTATATTCCTAAATTACTAGGTCCATAGTATTCAAAGATGCTTACAGGTCCACTTGCCTTTCTGTTATAACTGCGATAGCCATCTGCGAACCGGAAGCATGTTTATTTCTTCAACATTAACCTTGATTACTTTTATACCAATTTCTTCTGCTCCTCGTTTTTATTCTTTTAGGTATATATTGAATAATAATGGCGAGAGGCTCTATCTTTGTCTAACTCCTCATTTATTTTGGATTCTATTTTCCTTCCATCATTCATTCGCACTGTTGTGACATGATTCTTGGAGAGGCGACAGATTACTTCTTTGTCATTGTAGTCCATCCCAACTGCTTTCGGTATCTTGAACATCTTATTCCATTCCACGTTGTGAAATGCCTAGTTGATGGAGGCTTTAACATGAGTCACGGGGAAGATGAGGAATTTCAGAAGTAATTTTTCAGTGATGACAAATTATTGGCAATTATTTTTCCTAAGAAAGCTAATGGAGGCGACTATCAATGATGAGAGAAGTCGCTAAAAGGTGAAATAATATATTTGGTTATAATAAACTGCCATAGTATAAAAATAAATTAGTTTAATTCTACCATCTCATTAAAACCACTGATGCGGATGTAATTTTAGGGACCGAAAGTTGGTTATCAAACAAAATCGCAGATAATGAAATTTTTACAAAAGCATTTACCATTTATAGGTTCTCCGGGAGGTTTCCTCCAATCTTTCCTTCCATTCTTCGGCTGATTATTTTAGTAAGTTTTTTGATGCACGTGACACCAAGCTACGTTCCTCTTAGTGTCTCCTATGTTCTTCTTTATTGCAGCTAAGGATTACTGCACCAATAAATAGCGTATGGTGTTAACTTGGAAAGCCTAAAGCCAAGGGAATCTTTGTATGTGTATATTATAGACCGCCTGATAGCGACGGCAGTTCAGTCTCAGGCCTGGAGAGCAAGAGCAGTTAACTAAATTTGTGCGGAAACGATCGAAACAAAATAATAGGTGGAGATTTCATGCTTCCATCCATAGACTGGGACACCAATAGGTTTATCACCGGAGTAAAAACAAGGAGCTCTGCGAGTCACTATTGTGTACCTTCACAACACACGCAATGCATCAATTAGTAACAGCATCCACCAGAGGAAATAATACTCTCGATTTGTTGGCGACAGATGTACCAGAAGATGTTGTAAAAGTAGTAACCGAGAAAGGCATCAGCGGCAATAAGTAGTCACGGCTCATTTTTCTCTGAGAGCTGACAAAACTCACAAGCCGAAAAGAGAGATTTATTTGTTCGGTAAGGCTGATTATGGTGGTATCTCTCAGCCGAAGGAGGCGTGTGTATGGGAGTTAGCCAAATTCCATATACTTCTTCATGCCTCACATTATTTGGCGATTAAATCTTCATCATTGTCCACCGGCATTATGGTTTGAAAGCTTCAATCCTTCGCTCTACTGTTTTCTGATATCATCTACATCTACATATACACGATCCACTGCAAGCCACCGCGAGGGTGAAGATCACCAAGTATGCACTACTAACATGCAAACAAGCAGCTATAGGGTCTCATGCAACTAGATTGTTAGTATCTAATATCCCATGTCTCTGACCCATAGAGTAACTTCGTCCATACGAATGTCTTGATGGAGTGCTTTCTTGTTGGTAACTGCAGGTTTTTGAGCCATGTAGTTACCTCTTCTTCTCATAGGCCTGTGCTATTCTTCGCTTGATGTTGGTCATGCTTCTTCCATCGCAAGATATTAACTGTTGCGGAGATAGCTGAAGTTCTTGATTTGTTCTAATTTCACTCCTCATATTTTGATATAGCAAATTCCCTTCAATCACACATGAAACTATGCTTTTTAAGTCGCCTTTAAATATCTTAGAGAGGGGATGGTTTCGTCAACTCATAAATAATCAGCAAGGTAGAAAATAATTGATTTGAAACAAGAAACTTGACATTTGCGTAAAAATTTTATAGGATAAACAATCTTCAAGCACCATAAATTGCAGAAGCACACAAGGTTAAATAGAAACTTCATGCGGAAGTAGATAACATCATCCAAATTGTAGTGACAACACTTCTTCTGGATGAGGTGAAAGGTTATCGCCTAATTCACATAGTTCACTTAAAGTTTGAAATGCTTGCGCAATTAAAGTTCCTGTAAATCGCGACGATTTGCTTATTTTCGATGAATTACCCAGAATAACGTGGAAACCGGCTCTTTACTTTCGATAGTGAAGTTAAAGAATGGATACCCAGAAGCTGTGCAAGTCATACTAACTCCCTGCATCAACTAGTTTCAGCCCCGACCTGCTTGTAACAATAGTCACTTGCAGTGAGTTGTATGTGTTTGACGTCCACGGAGAAGTAATTGGCCTCAAATTTCCACCGGAAATGTTCTTGAATGCGAATAATGCCCTGCAATATGCTTTAATTGCTATGGAGTTTAATTAATAATTTTAAATAATATCTTTTTCCTCGTCAATGGATGGATTGGTTAGAGACCTTTTCAATCCAGATGGACTCTGCCTTTGTCATTTCAAATACTTCCACACTTATGCGTAGTATATACAATCTAGGTTCTGCGTTTTCCCATTTTATTGTATTAGGTATGTATTGTTAACTGCTGAGCGGGTATGCTGCAAAACTTTACTAATTTGACTTAAAATAACTTCCTGAACTTTATTAAACGACTTCAGTAACTCCCGTTCATATCGTCGCATTTAAATCTACGAATGCTTCTCTCAATGTCAACTTTTTTCACATCACGGTTTGAGGGCTAAAATCATGTTGGTTATGCTTTGCGATCAGTCATGGGAAATCTCCATGCGATGGAATTGGTGGAGTAGTAAAAAGAAGCGTCACTAAAGAATGCCTCCAACATAATCCTGATAACATAACCAATTCTATTGAAAAGGTTTTTGAGTTCTGAAAATCCAGAGAGGAGAAAATGTCCTTCTACATTGCAGCAAAAGAACATTTATCACAAATTTGAAAACAGATAAAAACCTGCTGGTCAGAAGGCAATACTATTCTGAGTACACATGATTTTGTTTCATTCCAATATCTAAAAGTGTCATTGCTACAAAGAGAATAAGTTTTGATACAGCTTTCAGTCCAGTTTCTCAGGAAAGACAATGTGTGAAGTGAATATGGCACAAATTAGTACAAATTCTCATGTGTCCTGTTTTTTATGACAAATACTGGTTTTTTGGGTTAGTCATGTTAAAACATGTGAAATTGGGTACGATTTAACAGTCGAGGAATAATACACGTCTATATGGTTCTGATAGACTATATTCAACCTGGAGTTTAACTAACTCAACAATCACATCTCCAAGTTACTATAGTATGTACACAAACAAGATTAGATACTCATTAGATTCTGGGTATTTGGGCAATATTTTAACACCCCCCCATGCACAAAGAATCGAATCTATTATCAAAGAATACCATGCCCATATTTTTACTGCAGTACTTATGTTTGGGCGTGGATAAACCCTTTGTTAAAGCATCAGCCGTCATTTCCTCTGTTGTGGAGTACTGGATCACGACGTCGCCACTGTCCACCTTATCCCTGATGAAGTGGTGTCGCGTGTCTATATGTTTCGTCCGTGGTCTGTAACCTCGGTTTCTTGACAAATCAATTGCCCCCTTGTTGTCGTTGAAAATGAGGGTTGGAGATGACACCAATAGGGGCTCCAAGTCTCGAGCCAAAGCACGTAGCCACAGCGCTTCCTGGCAAGCAGCTGAGAGGGCCATATACTCGGCTTCGGTGGTGGATAGTGCCACTGAACACTGTCTCTTGCTCTGCCATACGATAGGGCCACCCTGGAACAAGAAGAGAGTTCCCGTGACCGAACGACGGTCGTCTGGATCGTTGGCCCAGTCAGCATCGCAGTAACCGACACATCCATCATGCCTGGTCCTTGGGTTCTTGGAGTACTCAATTTTTGCATTCAACGTGCCCTTTAAATAATGCAAAATTCTTTTGACGGCTGCCCAATGTTGCTTCCCTGGTTTCTGCATGAAGCGACTCATACATCCGACGGCGAAGGTAATGTCTGGTCTCGTACCCTGACTGGCATAGAGCAAACTGCCCACTGCTTCACGGTACGGGATGGTTTTCATTTCTGAGATGTCCTCTTCACTTGTCGGTTCCATTTCCTTAGACAGCTTACAACTTGGGCCAAACGGCGTTGAAACCGGATTGCAGTTATCCATGCCGAACTTTTGTAAGATCTTCTTAATGTAGGTGCTTTGGTCCAACCAAACTTTTCCTGACTCACGATCTCTGGAAATATTCATACCAAGAAGGTGTTTTGCCTCTCCTAGGTCCTTCATTTTAAATGTTTCCGCGAGTCTTTTCTTCAGCAATGACTTCTCCTTGTTGCCGCTCGACAAAATCAATAAATCATCGACATATACAGCGATTACCACAAGTCCTGTCTTTGTCTTCTTGAAATAAACGCATGCATCGGCCTCCGATCTGCTGAATCCCATCTTTGCCAATGTATCATGAAGCTTAAGGTTCCAAGCTCGACCGCTTTGCTTCAACCCGTACATTGACTTCTGAAGTCGCCAGACTTCATCTTCATTCTTGGGATTTCGGAATTCCTTCGGGGGTTTCACGTAAATTTCTTCTTCAATATTCCCATGCAGGTAAGCAGCAGTCACATCCATCTGGTCCATGTCAAGGTCACACCTCGCCGCTAATGCACATAGAAACCGTATAGATGAATATCGCACTACTGGGGAATAAGTCTCGCTGTAGTCAACACCTTCGATTTGTCTGCACCCTCTCACTACAAGTCTTGCTTTGTAGCATTGTATCTTCCCAGTTGAATCTCGTTTGACCTTGAATACCCATTTTGTATCCAGTGCCTTCTTTCCATCGGGTAATCCTGCCAGGGTCCAGGTTTCATTGGAGACAAGGGAACTGAATTCCTCTCTCATGGCCTCTTCCCATTTGTCTCTATTTGATGAACTTAGAGCATCTTCAATGGTTTCTGGATCTGCAAAAGCATTGTCTATGGTTAAGTATGTGACATAGTCGTCCATTTTGACTGGCTTCGGTGGTCGTGTCGATCGACGGAGATTCACCATGTCTGGGATTCTTACATTTTGATTGGCGTTAGCATTCTCTGTAAAATTTTCTTGACAACTGGTTGGTTTCAAACCATTTTCTTCTCGGTCTGTCTGTCTCGACTCATCAACCCTTTTATCGGGCTTTCTTCTGGACTCCTCTTCTTCTGACTCAGAACCTTCCATCTCTTCTGCATCATGATCTTCAGAGGGTATGAGAACTGCAAGGTTGTCTGTACTTCTGGGCTGAGAGTTTTCTAGGAAAATTACATCACGACTGTTGGTAATTTTTCCTGTTTCTGCATCCATGAGGCGGTAACCTTTTGAATTCTCACAGTAGCCAACAAATAAAAGCTTCTCGCTTTTTGGGTCTAGCTTCTGACGTAATTCTTTTGGCACATGAGCGTATGCTGCACATCCAAAAATCCTCAAATGTGCCAAACTTGGTGTTGATCCCGTCCATAGCTCCTCTGGCATTTTTCCTTCAATGCTGGAGTTTGGTGACCTATTTCCCAAATACACGGCAGTAGACACTGCTTCAGCCCAGTACCTTTTAGTAAGACCTGCATCAAAAAGCATACTCCTTGCTCGCTCTATGATGGTTCGATTTTCCCTTTCAGCGACACCATTTTGCTGAGGCGTGTACCTGATGGTAAGTTGATGCCTTATCCCGGACTGCTTCAAATATTTTTGCATCTCGTTGCTTAAATATTCACGACCGTTGTCTGTCCTAAGTGTTTTAACCTTCCGTCCAGTTTGGTTCTCAATGAGAGTGTTAAATTCCATGAAAGTCTTCATCACCTGGTTCTTCTCTTTAAGAAAAAACACGAAAGTTTTCCTACTGAAGTCATCCACGAATGTAAGAAAATACTTGGAACCGCCGATGGATATGTTCTCCATTGGGCCGCATACATCCGAATATATCAGATCCAGGATTCCCTCTGTCTTTATTTTGCTCCTCTGGAACGGTTGTCTGTGTTGCTTGCCCCGAATACAAGATTCACATGCCGAATTCTCAGTGTTCGCAAATCTTACCTCCGTTCTTGGATTTTTACTCAGATCAACCACATTTTTGTAGTTTAAATGGCCAAGTCACCTATGCCATAATTCGGCACTCAGGTCTCTCGCTGCTAAGTATGCATGTTGCTTCTTCATATCTAGCCTGTAGATTCCTCCTTCTTCTTGCAGTCTCGCGATATGGTCTCCTTCGCTATCGCTGATGTAACTACCCTGCGGTTTGAATGCAACCGAGAGTCCATTTCTCACAATCTTGCTAACTGACAGCAAATTTACAGCACTTTCCGGAGCATACATGACTTCCTTCGCTGTCACTTGCTCAACTCCGTCCTTGGCTATCACCTGTAGCTTCACACTACCAATCGCCTTTGCTTGGATTTTATCTTGATTGGCAACAGTTATATCGACGTTTGAACAAGTGTCAAAATTCTGTAAATTCATTTTCTCATTGGTGATGTGAACTGATGAACAAGAATCTACATACCAATTTTGCGACGAAGTCGTCGAAGAAGGCAATAGAGCCACAAACGCCCTTTCATTTTTCGACCCGCTGGATTTGTTGTATTCTTTCTTTTGATTATCCTCCAGCTTCTTAACTTTGCACGCCTTTGCCATGTGCCCGAATTTGTTGCATTTGAAACAACGCGGTCCTCTCTTCGCATTTCCATGAGCAATGAATGCTGTCTGCGAATTTGTACTTTTTCCTGACTTGGTGTCCTTGACGTCCTGCAGCAGTTTCGTCTTGATTGAGTCAGCCGTTATCGCCGCACCGGAACTCTCGATGCCCATAATCATCGGTCTATACTCATCCGGAAGACCAGCCAACATCAAGGTACCAATCCACTCGTCGGGAACATCGAAACTGAGGCCTTTGAGCTTGTGCGCAGTCAAAACAATCTCATTGACATATTCTTCGACGTTGTTGTATTTTTCGAGCTGGCAGGTGACCAAAGTACGAAGTAAACTTACTTTTCTCGTGAGACCAGAGTCCTCAAACGCTGCTTTCAGATTATCCCACACTTCCTTAGGGGTTTTTGCTGACTGAATATGTGAATAGTTCACCGGGTCCACGCAGAGGATTAATTTTGATTTCGCCTTCGCCATTTTTCGGGCATCTTCGACGTCTGTACCGTCAATGCATCCCCACATATCCTCATGCTCGAGGTATGCTTGCATGGCAAATTTCCAACTCGGATAATTCTCGCGACCTTTCAGTTTTTCGATAGACGGGATTCCTTGCAGCGAGGACGTCATCTCCGTTACTCCTTTAACTTCGATATCTTGAACTGTTGTGTCCGGATTTCGGGATTTCAAATTCTCCTTGATATACTCTATTTTACTCGTACCGGACATGTACTCGCGTCAAATATTGAAGATTAGGACTTCGACGCGACTATTTTCGCGGACTTGCGCTCGCGCGACTTCTCACGATCAATTCTACTCAACTTTCATACCGCGGACCATTCCTTACTTGATTTAAGTGTCCTGGGCCCATAACCTGTGAAATTGGGTACGATTTAACAGTCGAGGAATAATACACGTCTATATGGTTCTGATAGACTATATTCAACCTGGAGTTTAACTAACTCAACAATCACATCTCCAAGTTACTATAGTATGTACACAAACAAGATTAGATACTCATTAGATTCTGGGTATTTGGGCAATATTTTAACAAAACATTTAGATGAATGTGACATGAAAATAAAATTTATGCATCCTTATGGACCTGCAACATCATTTTATTGGCCTCAACAGAAAGAAGATATTAGTTATGCTCCTCTGACTAATATTATTTGTAATGTGGAAGCTCCTACTACAACAGGATCAGGAAGAGTGTATAACTTCTGCGAAAAAGACAAAATGTGTGAACCAATGGTTATCAAATTTACAAGGAAGACTTGAAGGGAAGTGAAGGTTGAAACCAAAGAAAACTAGTTCTTTCAACGCTATAATCAAAGACTGCATTAAGTACAGTTGAACCAAACATCTATAACCATTCATAGTGAGTTTGAGAAGTTATCCTATTTGGGCTGTATTTCAATGTGTAGACTAGTTGTTCTTTGACGGAGACACTATACATATTAATTCATATGTATTAATACAAATTTCAGGAACTTCAGTCCCACTCATTTAATTTCCTATACTTTGAGATGTCTTGCAAGGCTACCAGTCAACAGCTCTCCTGCAATGAAGGTAAGTAGAAAAATCACATTCTCTTGAAATTAGTTTCACTTTATTTTGTAACTATTTAGTAGTCAAACTGGATCTGTGTTTCCAAAAATTCTAGAGCACAAGTCTTCTTACTAATTTGTCATGAAAATCCAATAAAAATATTTAAGAAAAATATTGCTTTTATCTTTTAACTGACTGTAGCCTGATGCAGATTATCAGACAAGTGAAATGCACATTTTTTATCTCTGAAAGCATACAAAAAGCCAAGAGTTTTATTTTCAGAGATGGTGGGAAATATCTTTAAGATTATGACAAAAAATAGTTTTGCTTTATAAAACACTGCCTTTGGTAGATATTAAATTTTTTATACAACCATGTTTTGGGTAAGAAATTTTCTTAAATCTTATGAAACTAAAGTGTTTTGAGAATGTATAATACCTTTGAGAATACACTCAATTTCTTCTGGAATTCTCAGGTTTTCTTTGATAAAACAGCAAATTTTTATAACAATAGTGTGAGAAAAGAAGCATACAATTTTTTTCCTCTGGAGGTACGAGTGCCCACGGAGTCCTCAGGAATGGAAAAACTAGTTTGACCTACACTTAAGTGGTTGTAAAAATAAAACGAGTTGAGATAGAGAAGAAAAACTTTGGAATCTTTCCTATCAACACGAAAAGATAAATTATGACAAGTTTAATCAAAATCTGAGTCGGTGGGTGTCAAAACCTAAATTTTCTGGTTGAATTGACATGGAATGACCCTGTAGTCATATTCAAATCACCACGAAAACCTTCATAATTCTAATATGCAACTACTACATCAAGATGAAGAAAGGTGTGGAATGTGCAATGAGAAATCGAATTGCGATAAAATGGTTCGATGAGGGGCAATATAACAAAATCAAATACAATGTACGAAATAATGAGAAGATACATCAACTTAAGGCACTCCACTCATCCACTAAGCTATAGTGAGCTCCAAAAATTTATAACTCAAGATTAAAAACTGGATCTATAAAGCTCTTTCCCTTAATAGGCTATTATTAAATATTTCTATGAGCAGTTCAAACATTATGCTTGAAAGCACTTACCAAAAGGAACATTTCCGACGAAAACTGCTTTCTTTTGATCGTGAGCTCTACTTCCTGAAGCTCTATCGACCCTCAGATGATGGTCTTTGTACAATAGTCCATGAGCTTGAAGGGCGGCTGTTGCTTCCTCTTCGGACGAAAAGCGTACATAACCGACGATGCTGGTTCTTTCCGGGTGAAAATCCTTTCTAAAATAGAATTCACAATTCATTTAATTTGATTAAACGACCTTATCAAGATCTGTTATAGATTCATATAGAGGAACACTGGATCACTCACTTTATTGCTGCCACTCGCTTGGGAATTTTGGGATCCTTCAAAGGTGGACACCTAAGTCTCGCCGATTCTATTTCCCCGTAAGGCTTGAAAAGTTTTTTCAGCTTAAGCACTTTAATATTACAAGGCAAATTTCCGACGAATATCGTGCGACTTTCTTCCTCTGGGTTGACTACTTTTTCCTTCAGCTGTGGTTTGCCATCATGCAATCGCTTGGCTGCATTTAGGGCATTATCGTGTTTTAACCTTTTAACTTTTGGCTGATATGAAGTACCAGTACCATCATCTAACCCCCTGTAAATGAGGCAAGCAATGAAAAGACACAATGTTAAGCTAATTCTTAACACACGAAACACAGTAACAATACATGAGAGCACCAACCTCCTTGGAAATCCAGCGTCCTCGTCCTCATCTGAAATTCTTTTCCTTTTGGCTGTGGGCACAACTTTGAACTGAACTTCTTTCCCAGAATCCGATGACAAATTTTGAAATAATTTCGAACTACTAACTTTACTCTTAGTCTTCTGTGCGATGAGATTAGCTAAACTTCCTACATGGAAATCCATTTCAAATACCTTTGAAAATGACAGCAATATCTGTCAACCGTCCCCGTTATAAGTAATCGACGAAAAATGTAAATTAATGTCTAAAACTACATTTTCCCCGGAACTCCCATTTTAGCACCGCTGGCAACTGGATCAACCACGACCACGAGGAACGATGCGGATCTGCATTTGCAGGAATGTAAACACCACGATTACCACCTCACCGGATTCACCTAACCAACAAGAGATTCCTCCATGAATCCAACCTTAGGTTTTTCAGCATTGCCACCAGCGGGCAGAACACTTACATATATATGGTGTAAATGGTTATATACCAGCATTTACATTAGTCTCACATTGCTGTTATTTTTACAGTAACAGTAATAATAGCAATATTACTCCCAAGTCAAGTTTGTGTGGATAACCAAGGAAGTCGGCCATGGGATAACATAAAGTGAAGATTACGGTGAAGATGGTGCAGATCATAGGTACGCCATAAGAACGTGGAACGGAGGTGGTGAATTGAGGTACTTCAAAAACGTCAACAAAACCTTGGAGGTATGTGGGATATGTGCGCGCTTACGAGCGGGAAATTACGATGATGCGCTTATGTTTTCATGAGCACCCAGTGAAATTGACAGGAGTACGTCGGAGGAGTAATCGGTTTCGGTGACAACGATAATTTTGCCGTGTAGTGGTTGAAATGAGAGGCTCATTGATAGTATTAGAGGGCTGTGATAGAGTTGGGAAAACGACACAATGCATGAAGTTAATAGAGAAAATAGCTGCTTATTCTGGCAAAGCTTCGTTGTTGAAATTTCCCGGTAAGTGCACATGACGGACAAATCTTTCACGGAGACGTTTGCATTATGTCAGTTGTGTCCATAATCGTGGTGTTACAGATATTCATCCGTGTATGACTGTCTTTGAATTGACGTACCTTTAGTGACATTTATTGTAAGAATATAGTGGCAACTGTTACCGATAAAAAACATGAATTGACTCAACTTTAGATTATTTGGTTTTCATCGCTGCACTTGCCTTTAACATTCAAAATTCAGGAGTATAAACTAATGCGAGAGGAAATGCTGCCTTCAACTGCAATGTAACTTTTATTGCAGATCGTTCTTCCTTGACCGGCGGTTTAATTGATAACTACTTAAGGAATAAGTTAGAATTAAGTGATAAAGTGGTTCACCTTCTATTCTCGGCGAACAGATGGGAAATTGAGTAAGTAAATTCCGGAAAAATATGTACACTCTTCACTGAAGACAGTGGCTCTCTCAATTTTTAAACAATTCTTATTTATTTCCGCAGACATAAGATGAAGAATTTACTGTTGAATGGTACCCATTTGGTAGTCGACCGATACGCTTTCTCTGGAGTAGCTTATTCTGCAGCTAAGGAGGTAAGCCCGATTTTATTCCCTGTACCAGTGTGTTTCATGGTTGACAAGGCATTACATTTCCCAAGTGTTGGTTATTTAAAAAAGTGAACATTTCAGAACAGTAATGAAGGGAAATTAAGGATATTTTGAATTATTCCACCTGTGAACGCTTAAAAATTGAAGATAAGATTTACTTGGACAGAAAATATTATTGGAGCACAAGTGAAGATCATGTCCTTACTTGGCATGTAAAGGAATTATTATGAATTTAAATGTTTTCATTATGTTCTTAGGGTTTGGATATGGAATGGTGCCGTGGTCCAGATATTGGGCTCCCACGTCCTGATCTTGTCGTTTTCCTGGACCTTGACCCTAAGAGTGCTGCTTCCCGCCTAGGGTATGGAGAGGAACGTTATGAAACCTGTAAATTTCAGGTAGCAGTGAGAGAAAACTTCTTGAAACTGAAGGACTCCTACTGGATGGTAAAAATTTTTTGCAATTTCTTTTATGGTTTTCTGTATGATTTAGATTGATCCTTTGGTGTCTTTAGCTTTCATGGTAACTAACGAGCCAATGCTCAGTGCGAACATAGGCCAAATCATATTGTTGCATATGATACTGAAGTTTTGTCACTATTGAAACACATATATTTATTTGGTAGATCTTTGTCTTTCCAATTGAGAAATTAAAGGTGCTTTTAACTTGAGCAATTGTGATGCCTACTCGTTTTGCAGGTTGTTGATGCCCGTAAGAGTGTTGAGAATATGCATGAAGAAATATGGAGTCGAGTTAGAAAGACTATTGATGAGTGTTGGAAGGAACCAATTGAAAAGCTCTGGTGTTGATTGGGTCAAATTGTTTAATACAATATTTATAAAGGCAATAAATATTTTGTATAAGTGATCTCTAAACAATCATTTTGCTGTTACAATTAAAATAGCTAACAACCATAAATTATAAAAATGGCAGCCAAAACAAAAACTAGCAAAATCAAACTTTAAATAATGCTCTTCAAGGTTGAAGAATAATTTCCAAATAATAAATTATGCACAAATGAACTGCTTGCTTAATGTAAGCATGTAGCAACATTACTATGCAGTGGCAAAAATGCCAATGAGTAATAATATAAATTTCCAATTTTTAATAGTCAAACAGTGGGACTGTTTTGGCCCATAGGTCAAAAGTTAAACTTCAATTTTCTTGGGGTCGTAAATTCTTTGATAACTTCCTCAGTGACCTTTGCTCTTCTCTCTTGGTGAGTTGCAATTAGGTTTTGAAGAATTGAAATAAGTTCTTTCTTAAGTTCCCCAGTCAGCATTTCACCACTGGTGTAGTCCTGAAAGCATTTCAAAGAAATGACAATTAGCACTACTTTCCCTGATTTTATAAGGTGCAACATTTAGAATACAATAAACCATTGGGTAACTATGGTATGAGATTTGTAACTCCAGGGGAATGCAGAATATCCATCATTTGCTCAGCAGTTCCAACTATGTTCATGTAACCTTTATTTTTTTATACCTTAAGTGCACTACCAAATGTTAAAAATTCATAGAACAAAAGGTGGGTATATAGAAAACATTAGCGTTAGCGGTGACTTAGCGTAAGATTCAAGAACCCTACTGGCAATGGCGGTGTTCATAGACAAAATTAGTATGAAACACATCTTAAGTTACAGAAAAATTAGCAAGTAACAAATCATGGTGACCTAGTGGGCTACCGACCTGACGGTTCAAATCCCAGGCAGAAACCTTTATCGACATCCTCATGTGTTGACTTCCTCTGTCAGAACTTTGTAGGACATCACAGGTGGCCAAAGGAACGTGTTCCCCTACCCCCCTGAATTTCACATGCCAATGGCTTTGTGTGGGGTTAGCTCTACCATCACAATTCAGCCTTCTGGTAGGACACCAATTATACATCATCAACGCCAAAAAAAGAAAATAATTTGCCCTTTACAAATAGTAAACATGGAGGAGATTCTATTGACTTTCAATGAAACCTCAAACAGGATGGCAGATTACAATGTTTTATTGTTAATACTTGCTGACATGAGAAAAACATTGCACAGTTGTGTTGTTTTGCCCAAAATTGCTGCCTTTTTCAGATTTACCAAAGGTAAATTTTTCCCGAGGAAATTTGTAGAATATTTATTTTTTCCCAAAACTGTTTGATAAAGCATTTCATATGCCAAAAATAGGTTAATATATCTTGGCAATAGTTAAACTGATGAGTTTCTTTCCATACTTCTTATGCATAATCACTTGGGTAGTACAGGAGGAGTCTGCTGTAACAAGAATATTGCAGGCAATTTTCACCACTTTTGGTCCATGAAGAAAAACATGCAGTACGTTGTTGTTATGAAGAGATCTCATTTCTGTCATATGATCAAAAGGAGTATTTTGCCATGCTTGATGCCCTTGTTGCATAACTAAACACCCCGTGGGAGAGAAAGTTATGCAAAATTACATTAGTGTGGCAAGTTATCACTATGAAGGCAAATGAAATTTGCTTGGATGCACTACAAGTTATTAATGCCTAACTCATCAGTTATATTGTAATGTTTCAAGAGACTATATTGAGGAAGGGTTGCAGAGAGGTGTACTTCTGCTTTCTGTTGTTTAGCGGAACGGCTTGACCTATTGTCTAAAATGGAATTGGTACTCGGTAATCGTCAGCCACTACTCCTCTGTTCTATTAGAGACGATTATCTGACTTCTTTGAGACATAGACTTGAAACTTCACATAAATACTAGTGATGGCCGGATCGGATCCGTCGGATCCAAAGATCCGCGGATCTTTCATTTTTTCGGTTCCGGATCCGGATCCAAAGACACGGAGCAAAATCGGATCCGGATCCTAGATTTTAAATTTTCGCGGCTTAGCGATCGAAGCGCCCCGTGAATGGAAGGTAGGTGCGGTAGATATTGACAAGAAGAGGATGAGTAACTCAGGTCACGAAATTAGATGAAAATGTTCCCGTGCAACTAGAAGCAAAATAAAGAAATATGACTTTTTTCCCCATTAGCCCGGTATCGCGAGAAAAAAAATACGTAGGATGTCACGCGGGTAGCCTACATTCGCCGGGATCAGGCGGACAACGAGAGCCAGTGTACTGTGCGAAGTTCGATCCCTTTCGCAGTTTAATTTTTTCTTTCAGTCATTGCATCGAAAATGTTATCATATTCACTTTCAAACCATGGAATCTGAATACTCACTTTATTATACTTTTGTTGTTTAAATTAGATTTACAAATGTACCATTGATAAATTAAGGATGGTCGGGTCGGATCCACGAGTCTTTCATTTCATTCGCAACTGAAATCATATCCGAAGACAGTAAAAATTCAGGTTCGGATCGGAGATTTTAAAATTTCACGGCTTGGTGATCGATGAGCCCCGCGAATGGAATGTAAGTATGGTAGAAACTGACAAGGAGAGGGTGTGTAACTCGGTCGCGAAATGAGAAGAAGATTTTTTTCGTACCAAAAAAACAAAATAAAAAAATACTCGTCGTGACTTTTTTCCCCATACGCCCGGATGCGCGAGAAAAAAAATAAAGCCGAATGTCACGCGGGTTGCCTACATTCGCCAGATTCCCGTGAACCTATGATAGCGTAGTAGTTAAAAATGAAGGCTAGTGTACTGCCGGTCACGAGTTCGATCCTTAACACTGCCTAGGAATATAGGCTATGCTGTATTCCTAGGGTGATAAAGTAGGCAGTTAAAAAGAGTGGATTAACAGAAATTTCATGTCAATTTATAAGTTAAAAAAATATTGGAGTTAGTGAAATGATTGGAAAAACTTTTTATTGCAGAATTAAATCGTGGAATCATTACGTTAACTTTCCCATGTATTTTTAGCAACGCATTTATAAATCTAGTTTAAACGATAGAAGTACAAAAAAGTCGGTATCCACACAGAAATGTTGGAAATGAAGGATGATAAATTTTTTGATTCAATGGCTGAAAGAAAAATTTTAAACAGCGATAAGAATCGAACTGCTATTGTCGGCTTACCTGATTTTGGAGAATACATGCTCCCCACATGTCATTCTACTTTTTTCTTGCAAACCCGAGCCAATGGAGAAAAAATCCGAGACTTTTTTTAATTTTTGCTTCTAGTAGCATGAAAAACGGCTAATCTCATTTCAAGATCAGAGTTACACAACCTCCCCTTAGGAGTATAAAATTCTCAAATTTCATTTTAAAGGTTATTATTAATGAGAATTGCAAAATTACTAGTTTAGCAGCTTGAAATATTCTATAATAATATTTTCGTCTTGAAAATGGAATCCCCGGGTATTTCATAAATGGAATCTCTTGGCCGCATTAAAATATTTTGTTTCTAAAAAAGAATTTGAAAGTATTCAAGGATTTGATTAATAATTGGAAAATAATTCCTTTATTAATAAAATAAACTTTCAATGTTTCTTTCAACTGCACTCTAAAGAATAGTTGTACAGGTTTCAAAAATGTATTGCATGATGAGTATGTGATAAGGAAGTTGATCTTTATATTAGAAGTAATAAGATATAGTTATTGCATCCGTAACTCTTGATCTAGGAAAATATTATCCACAAGGATGATTGGAAGTTGATTTTTTCGACAAATTCACTTTTTTTTGGCAATTCTATTGTTGCTGTATTTATATATTTTAAAAAAATCTAGGTTTTGAAAATCTGAATCGAGTATGTGAAACTAAGGATCCGAAACCGAGATAAAGATCCGAAACCCAGGCAAGGATCCGGTTCCGGATCCGGATCCGACAAAAAACCTGGATCCGTCCATCACTAATAAATACTCAGAAAAGATTGATAATTAAGGAATAATGCATCGTTTGACATGATTCTTATCTGATAGCCAGATATAGGGGCTCAAACATAACCAAATTTCCAAATAAACATCCGCATCATTTGCCTATTAACACAATGCTATCTATGCCTTTAAATTGCCTGAGCTACAAATATTTTTTTAATCACTTAATTGCTATTCCATTACTTAGAAAAACTAGAGTATATCTAGTTCACATGGGCCCTAGTAAGACTCCACTCTTTTCAAGGGCTGAAGGGCGTGAATAAGAAGTATGTTCCCGGAGCATACGCAAAGAAAAACAACTCGATTACGCGTAATCTTATCCCGTCGCACGGCTCAATATGCTCGCGTTTTCATCAAATAAGAGTGATGGAGGTTACTGACAATGGGTACAGCTCAAAAACAACGAATTGGAAGCCTTAGGGTCCATGTCACTTCAGCAATGTAACCGAGTCACATCAATACTAGCCCCCAACGCGTGGAGCCAAACCCCAAACACGTGGCCGGAAAATCATATGTATTTCTTGGTGTCGCAAACTTACTTTTAATTCCTCTTCACTTTCGTGCATATGAGTTTTCAGCGAATTCTCAGATATAAGTGACTTGACAAGTGTCTCCCTGAAACGTTAGATATTCTGTACTTAATGCAAAACATTAGTCTGAGAACAGTGTCCGCCATTATAAGTAATGGAATAGCAAATAAACGATTCAAAAAATATTTGCAGCTCAGGCAATTAAAATCAAAGTATAGTGTTAATAGATTATGCTATTTTTATTTGATCAAATTCCTCCCACAACGTCATCATCAACTTGTAAGATATTCGGATGAATGTTATTACAGGATTTTTTTTAAATTTCGTGATGTTGAGCACTTGTGTCGCACTAACGGATGAGAATCATGACAAGAGATGCATTATTCCTTAAGTAGCAAACTTTTCTAAGGATCTGTGTGAAAAGTGTCTCCCTAAAACGTTAGATATTCTCTACTTTATGTAAAAGTTTTGCCTGAGAACAGTGTCCGTATATTTCTCAAAAATTATATATCTAAGTATATATCTCAAAAAAAAGTTCTTTTAGGTTTTTGTGCAGCTTTTTTTCGATTTCCGACCAATGTGGGTCGGTCCTGTGTCCCGAGATTGTCGTTTTCTTCGACTCGAGCTGCACGACGTCTGAAATCCCATACATATTTCTATGCTCGCCACCATCGTCACAGAAAAAACCATCGTCACGCATTTGCATAACATTAAAAATCGACGTTTTACTTTGAAGAGGAACATTGGTTGTTATCACCCTCCAATTTGTATGTGTCCCTTAAATAATTAATTCCTTGGTTAATTGGTGTTGTTTCACGTTCGTGCCATTTCAGAGCGAGTTCATAGGCATATTTAATTCTCACATCGATGTGGTCAGAAGCTTTGAAAATATGCGATCCCAAATTTTAAGACTAGGAGCAGGCTGATAAGAACATTTTAATGTTTTCGCCATATTGGCGCAGTAAAATGCTCGATTTTCAGGATGAAGTAAATAACGTTCCCAATTGTGGTGGCATTTCCTCGAGTTAACCTTAGCATTTATAGTTTAGGAGTCCTAATTTGAATAATAATAATAATGCCCATGAGATTATTGTTTGTATAATACCAATACAAATCTATTATTGACCACACAGCCATTTCCCTAAAATCTGGTCTAATGTCTAATCTAACGCTTTGGAGTAAGGTGTTTAAAGAATTGGCTTTTTCTACACTGCTGGTGACTCTAATTCCTTTATCATTTTTAAGTGTGTGACCTATTTGCCCGAAGCTCTCTCACATATGACCAAAACGCTTTAGGATTACTATCTAAATATTCTCCTAACATCTTGCTCTTGAAATGTTATAACGCTTGCCGACATGATTTCCTTGCTAATGCTCTTGATTTTTTATAGTTTTGAACTAACTCATTTTTTTCCTCTACCGATAGACCCCATCCTGAATTTTTCATCCTAGCGTGGCATACCCTTTGTCACTTTAGTGATTTCCTAACCTCCGCATCATACCACCTTGGCTCTGTATTATCACTTACGAATCTACTTGGTATGTATTCATTAACTGCTTTACGGGTGTCCTCAAGAAATTCTCTCCACGAATCCTCTGTATCTAATCCTTTGCTTTGTTCGTTAAATATATTAAATGATTCCCTTAATTCCTCTTTCACACCGTCGTAATTAGCCTTGCCAAATAAGTATACCCTCTTCCTTGGTTTATAATGTCTTTCAGCGCCTACGATAAATTTCGCATTTACTATTTTATGATCGCTAAAGGTTACAGGTCCTAATACAGCTAATTGCACGCACATGACCACAACTAAATAATTATTCGTATGAGAATAAATGAAATTTCGTATGAAATAACTAATGTTACGCTATAATTGGTTATTCAATGCCTTTTTCCGTTCTTCAAAGGATGAGGACTGTGACAACATACGAATATTCCCGAATACCCATTGTTTATAGGACACCTGCAGGTGGTCGCAAAATACCCCCGACTCTCGCCTTACCCTTCCTTATTCCCGACCGCGGTGTTGAGCCGCGTGTCCTCCTAACCCTGCCGAAGGATCGCCACCCACTATTCTCCTCCTACCGAAGTGGAGGGGTGGCGAGGAAGCATGGCTAGCTGGCAATTCCCTCTCAGAAAGGGTTTGCACACGTGACGCACGGGCACCCGGCCGCCATACGGTGATCTCCTCTCGAGGGGCCAATTGCTCGGATTGCGAAGTGGGTGGACAGCAGTTAGTAAATTTCCTTAAGAACTTATATCGCGACTGAGAATAGTAATTGCTGTTCCTATATTTCCATCTAATGGAAAGGTGCTCTTTTATTCGACCATATTGCATGCTAAACAATACTGCCAAAAGCTTGGGATATATTTCTTCAATGGACGGAATTAATTCATTTTTGTTAATGAATTGTTACTTCCTTCACACCACATATGAAATTAATAAGAGACTATCAAACCTAAATCATAAACCGTGTTGATAAACGTGTTCACTCGTGGGCATTTAAATGTATTGAAATATTCACCCGGTAATGTGAATAGAAACAAACTTAAAAGCATTCAGGTGGAAGAGTGGATGGGCAGTCGTCTGCGATATTTTACCTGCTTCCGGAACACCCCTTATGCCTGTGCACTGGGCTGCAAGGGCATACACTCAGGATGTTGACCCGAGGCATACCGTGTGGAAGGGGTCGTGGGTGCAATAAAACGTATGGAGTAAGGTTTTTGGGCAGTGGAAAATTATTCCTCGCGGAGACCGGTCCTCCCCATCCCCATTGTCTCAGTACAGGGACTGAACAGAGTGGTCAGAGGGAACATGCCGCCCCCCATTTGGCATTCAGATATCCTTTGAGGAAAGGGGAAAAGGTGGCAGGGAAAACGAAGACCAAGACTCTGAAATCGTAGGTGCATCTTTTACCGCGTGAATAAAAAGAAGGGGGCAAAAGTAATTCAAAAGAAAAACCAGTGTATTTCTGAATCTTACATGGGCCCTAGAAAGACTACACTCTTTTCCAAGGGCGTGAATAAGAAGTACGTTCCCGGAGCGCACGCGAAGAAAAATAAAGTGATTCCGCGTAAACTTATCCGGTCGCACAATTCAATATTCTCACGATTTCATCAACGTAGATAGTGAAGTTTAGTGACAATGAGTGCCGCTGAAAAATGACAAAATGGAAGCCTTGGGTCCATGTCACTTGAGTAAAGTAAGCGAGTCGCGGCACTTCCAGCCCCAGCCGCCCGGAGCCATGCCCCGGACGACCGATCGGAAAATCATGTATTTTTCGGTGTCGTAGACTTATTTTTAATTTCTCGTCAATTTCGTGTTTGTGAGTCTTCAACGAGTGCTCTGATATAAGTCACTTGACAGGTCTCTCCCGAAAATGCTAGATATTCTCTATATTATGTAAACATTTTATCTGAGAACAGCGTCTGACATTTTTAATGGAATTGCGCTAAAATGCTTCAAAAATATTTGAATATTTGGTAATTTAAAGGCAAAGTCTTGTGTTAATAGATCATGCTATTCTTTATTCAATCAAACTCCTCACATAACGTCACGATCAACTTAACTTGGAAGACATTCGGAGAAAAATTAGTTCAGGTGTTTATTGGGAAATTTGGTCATGTTCGAGCTCCTGTATCTGACTAATAGATGAAAAGCATGTCAAATGATGTATTATTCCTTAATTGGCAGTCTTTTTTGAGTATTTGTGTGAAGTTTCAAGTTATATATCAAAGAAAGCTATTTTTGAATTTTGTCCAGCTTTTTCCAATTTCCGTCCACTATGCGACGGTGGCGAGCATAGAGATATGTTCAGGACTTCAAATGTCATTCAGCGCGAGTCGGAAAAAATGACCATAGAGTGCCCACCATAGCCCCCTTCTTTAGGATATGAGAAGACCGACCGTTCAGTAATCCCTTAGTCCCATCCGGTAAAGGAGGGGGGAGGAGGGAAAGGGGTTTGTTTTCGGTCAGAGCTTCTCGAGGATCCGCCAGAGGGAAGCCGTGACGCAGCATTGTCAAATCACTGTCAACTCGGGGCTTAGAAAAATTTCGGCTCTGAAGTGTTAACTTTTTTTTGGAAGTGCCTGTACTAGTGCATGAGGGTTACGGGTGTTACTTAGTTTCTCGGCATATTATTACAGCTTCATAAGAATGCCGAAAGGTAGTTATAAGCCATACAGGTGTGACAAGGACCCAACGGTGGAGGCTTCTACAAAAGGAGGCGCGGGAACATGTAGTCGGCCGTAATAACGTCGGAGAGGAGGATAGGGAGTATAATGAGCCAATACTGCCCATCAAAAGAAGCTTGGGGGAATGCTTCCGTGTCTCAAAATCAAGGACTGCTGAAGGGAAAAGATGGAAAAGTGGCAACATGAACCAATTGAGGAAGATAACATAGAATACATAATTGATTTGTGATACTCCTTATTGCATAAATAAAGGCATTACCTTGAATAAGTGATTTATTTCATGGAGTTCCCTCTGAAATTCCCTTAGTCTGTATGCCATAACGAAAATTGCAATGAACAAAGATTCTTCCTTCCTTCCTTCAAAAATAAAATAAAAAATTTAAATATGGGTATTAAATTACGTATTAATAAGAAGTTCTGCCACCAGATAGAGCTACTGTCTGCAGTTGGTGGATCTTACTGCTTGGATCTGCCGATAGATGACTCTGTTGCTCGTTTAGATCAACAGTTTACATGAAATTGGTTGTATTTGATGCCATCATTTATATCGTGTTTATATGGAGTTTATATAAAGTTGATATCGACGGTTGTGCACGTTTCCCTGTTGTTGATGTGATTTTTATATCACAACGTATCAACGGAGGATTATGTGCTTGCTGGGTAGGTAGGAGTTTTTTTCAGTTTTCAGAAAAGTTTTCAGGAAACGGGTGAAGGTCGAAGTGAAATCTGAGATTTGCATTAGCATGCTGTTAATGAAGTTCATGGACTAATGCCCGATCAGACTGACAGAGTTTTACACTTTCAGAGAGGCTCTCTAGAACTAGAAGTACTCTTCACATAGCACTTAAGTCCTGATTGAGTAGCAATAAAATATCCACTTACTGGATTGGAAACAGGGTGCTCGGATTGGTAAGCTAGCACTTTAGTCAATGTACTATCCAAATTCCCTTCTTTCTTGAGCTGTATTTTTTCACAAGATTAAAAAGAACCTTGGTAATTGATATATACAGTAGTCTGTGATTTTGAAAGAACAAAACTGACATGTTAAAAAAACAGGCAATATCTGCATAAAACTGTGGGTAATTCAGGAGCATGGATTTTTACTATTCCAGATTTGGTGAACCCTGACCAATAAAACAAAAAAATAGAAAAGGGTGACAAATGGGAAAAGCTTAATACAAACACAATAAGAGGAATTGTGATGTACAAATTCTGCAGATAACTTACAGGACACATTGTGTCAAGGTTGCAGTTGCTTTGAACTTTGGAAAGTGTTCAACAAAATCTTAATGATAAAATAGAATTGTGTAAAATAACAGCCAGACTTTTCATCGAAATACTGTTTCCATTCCTTAAGCATTATTCATGTAAAAAATGAGGTTAAACGCAAAAACATTAATGCCACTGAATACACACATCTTTAACCATTTGTGTACCAGACAGAATTAACTTCTACATTATACAGCCAATATCTCAAGATGATATTTGTACAACTTCTTTCCTGTTTGCAACTAATAAGTTAAAGATAAAATGGATTGACCGAGTGACAAACGAAGAAGGGTGGGAGAAAAAAGATGTCTACTGAAAACCCTAAAAATAAGACAGGAAAACTTAATCAGCCATATTTTAAGACCTAATGGCCTAATGAAGACAATTGTCAAGAGAAAAGTGAACGGCAAGATTGGAAAGGCAGGCCTTGTATGAGATATATAGAACAGGTTGTGAAGGATGTAAAAGAGAGAAGTTACGTTGATATGAAGAGGCTGGCCGATAGAAGAGCCAAGTTGATGGCTGCATCAAACCAATCCTAGGATAGTTGACCCATGATGACGATGGACTATGTTAATTTTCATGAGTGTGTTCTTAAATTTTACTGATAACATACCAATATTCTCAAATACCTTTAATATTTACCCTGCCTTTTGCAAGAGAATGGTAAATAGCTGGCTGATAAAATATCAATTTTGTTTTTGAAAACTTTGATGCAGCTATAGGCAATAGTGATGATAGTCAACACCTTGGGAAGGGCTTTTCAATTATTGTTCAGAGCAAAGGCACTCAAAGAGTTATTAAATAAATTATTCAGCAAGATCTTATAAAATAAACAAACAGATGTTATTTTTACCTTCCTAATTTGCTCCAATTTGGCATCATCCTCCAGGAAGAATGTCAAATACTGATAAGATATATCCACATCACAGTTTCCTCCAAGCCGACGGTGCTCTTCTATTGTTGCTTGCCCACCAGAAAAGGCATATTTATTGATCTATTAATAAATTGAAAAAAAAAAACAAAAGGAGAATAATCTTCCATTAGAGTCCATATTTCTTTACTGTAGCTTCAAATGTATGTGCTATTAAAACCCTAGTGCTATTAAAAACCTTCACCTTTACCTTCAACCTCTAGTCCATGGCCTCTCCTCTTACATCAAAGATACCTACCACTTCCTCGACCGCCTCAATTCCACTCCACTTCCCAATGATCAAAACATCATTATGGCCACCATTGACGTTACCTCTCTCTATACCTCTATTCCTCCCTCGGAAGGCCTCTCCTCTCTCCGCCATTTCTTAAACATACGTTCTGCTCCACACACTCCTAGCACTGACTTCCTTCTTGACCTTACCAACGTCATCCTTACTCACAATTCCTTTTCCTTTAACAACCAATCCGACCTTCAAACTAGGGGCTGTGCCTTGGGAAGTAGGTTTAGTCCCTCTTATGCCAACCTCTTTCTCAGCCTCCTTGAAGAATCCTTTATATCCACATGCCCCCTCAAGCCCCTTCTCTGGCTCCGCTATATTGACGATATTTTTCTCCTTTGGCCACACGGCACCGACTCCCTAGACTCATTCCTTGCCTCTCTCAATGCTTCCTCCTCAGTTTCCTTCACTTCTCATATCTCCTCTTCTAACATTACCTTCCTTGATGTTGATATCTCCCTTTCCAGTAACAAATTTAACACATCTGTTCACATCAAACCTTCTTTTTCACAATAAACAACTATATCTCCACTACAATAGCTGCCATCCCTACCATACCAAAGCATCCTTACCTTACTCCCTTTCCATTCATGGCCACCGTATATGCAATAACCCAGACTCCCTTAATAGATTCCTTACTAACCTACACCAGTCTCTCCTCTGAAGAGGGTACCCTGAGCACCTTCTCAACAAAAAAATCTCCAATAAACCTTACTCCCCCATAGCCCCTACTCGAAAAACCAAAGACAACCTCTCCTTGTGCACAACCTAATCCCCTGGCATTCAGTCCCTTAAACACATCCTCAAAGACCTATTCCCTATCCTGTCTGATAACCTTATCACCACCAATATTTTCCCTAAATGCCCATCTCTTACCTTCTAACGTCCCCCCAACCTCTCGGGTATTCTGAGAACCACCAGACCTCTGTCCAAATCCCATCTTCTTCCAAAAACACCCCCTTCCCCCTGCAATCGCACTAGATGCAAAACCTGTCCTATCCTTATCACCGAGCCTCTCCCTAAACAATTCCTCTCTTTTCCACTTCCCTCCATGCCTTCACTTTTCTGGACCACTGAAAATACTGTCTACCATCTACTCTGCCGATTCTGTCCTGCTTTCTACATCGGCCTCTCCACCACCCCGTTATGCATCCGCATGAATGGTCACCGCTCTTCCTATCCCTCAATAAGCAGCAGTCCCTTCAAGCACCAATCCCTCAGCAATAATCCCTCCTCCCACTCTTATTCTCTCCCAGTAGCCATACATGCCTCCTCCCACGATTCCAACTTCAACAATTGTTTCAAGGTGGGCATACTGGCCTCCCTCCCACCTTCAGCGTCTCCCCTCCAACTTAAAACGTTGGAGCATTCTCTAATTTGGCTCTTCCATGCATTCCACAAACCGGGAATTAACAGGGCTCATTAAAGGAGCCGTCTGTCTTTCTTTCTTCTTCTCATACCCTTTCCCTTCCCCCTCGTCCTTACCCCTCTTTTCCCTTACTTCCACCCTTCACTTGTTTCCTCGACCTGCCTTGTCCCCTCAGTCAGTTCCCCCTCTCCTTCGAGAAAGGTGGTAGGTGCCACCAAAATAACAGAAAACCATTTTTGTGAGTGTCTTTTTTTATGTGTCTTAATGCTCTTGTCACGCCTGTGACCCAGTCATATTTTAAAATAAATACACATGTTATAATATAAGGACACATAGCTGTAAGATAGACTTATCATTAGTCCCTTATAATATTGGACTAGGTATCCCTTGAATTTGATACACTGCTATTATCCCAGACAGCACAGCCACTGGCATACACATTGTAAATCCCTTACGTAATCCAGTTACAAATTGTATAGTTTTCATAAGAACTTTTGCAATACAATTGTATTATAGGAAATTTCATACAATGCAATCGTAATACTATTGTATTACACCATCAAAACTACAAGGAATATACAAATTTGTAAAACCAAAGTATTAAAATTGTAAGATGGAAAATAATACAAATGTCATATGCGCACGCATACGAAGATGCCTGTATGGCCATTGGTAATTTGATTGTAAAACAGCATCAAAATGCCAAGAATATACAATTCGTAAAATTTTTGTATCAAATTGGTAGGGACATGACATTTTCGCGAAACGTTTTTTGCGACAGGATTCACGAAATAAGCGACTTTTTGGGTTCAATCGCGAAATAACTGTGTCTTCTTTGAAACGCGATTTTTTTAAACGAAATTTGAGATATTTTGCAAATGCCGAATTTTTGTAGCATGAAATATTTTCTTTAGTGATGACCGGATCGGATCTTTCATTTTTCTCGGTTCCGGATTTGGATCCAAAGACACAGTAAAATCGGATCCGGATCGCAGATTTTAAATTTTCGCGGTTTAGCGATCGAAGTGCCCTGTGAATGGAATGTAGGTGCGGTAGATATTGACAAGAAGAGGATGTGTAACTTAGGTCACGTAATTAGATGAAAACGTTCCCGTGCAACTAGAAGCAAAATAAAGATATGTGACTTTTTTCCCCCATTACCCCGGTATTGCGGGAAAAAAATACGTAGGATGCCATGCGGGTAGCCTACATTCGCCGGGATCAGGCATATAACGAGAGCCATGAACGAGAGCTAGTGTACTATGCGAAGTTCGATCCCAATCGCAGTTTAATTTTTTCCTTCAGTCACTGCATCGAAAATGTTATCATATTCAATTTCAAACCATTTCATCTGAATACACACTTTATTAGACTTTGTTGTTTAAATTAGATTTACAAATGAACCACTCATAAATTAAGGATGGTCGGGTCGGATCCAAAGAACCACGGGTTTTTCATTTCATTCGCTACTGAAATCATATCCAGAGACAGTAAAAATTCAGATCCCGATCGGAGATTTTAACATCTCGCGGCCTCGTGATCGATGCGCCCCGCGAATGGAATGCACGTATGGTAGATACCAACAAGGAGAGTGAAGTAACTCGGGTCACGAAATGAGAAGAAGATTTTTTCCGTGCCACAAACGAGGAAAACAAAATAAAAAATACTCGTATTGACCTTTTACTCCATAGGCTCGGATGTGCGAGATAAAAATTAAGCTGAATGTCATGCGGGTCGCCTACATTCGCCAGATTCCCGTGAACCTATGAGAGCGTAGTTGTTAAAAATGAGGGCTAGTGTACTGCCAGTCGCGAGTTCGATCCTTAACACTACCTAAGAATACAGCCGTGCTGTATTCCTAGGGTAATGCTAGTAGGCTGTTAAAAAAAGTAAGTTATCAGAAATTTCTTGCCAAATTATAAGTAAAAAAAATAATTAAATTTGGCGAAAGGAAATGATTGGAAAAAATTTATATTACAGAATTAAATCGTGGAATCATTACGTTAACTTTACAGTGTATTTTTGGGGGACACATTTGTAAATCTAGTTGAAGCGATAGAAGTACAAAAAAGTCAGTATCCACACACAAAGGTTGGAAATGAAGGATGATAAAGTTTTTTATTCAATGGTTGAAAGAAAAATTTTAAACAGCGTAAGAATCGAACTTCATTACCTGCAGTCCACTACTCCACTCTGTAATTGTTATTACCATTATCTCATTAATTTGCCTTTAACTTAATTTTGCCTACCGTGTTTTTTATGTTGTGTAGGGTAGCCATAACTTCTGTATTGGATCTCAAATGTATGTAATTAACTGTTTGTTCACATTGGTGTGGAGTATTTATTAATAATATTTAAAAAAAAACCCTTCCTTTAAGACTCCTTTTTCCCAACATTAAACACAGCTTTCACCTTTTTAAAACGATTTTATTTACCGCATTTGTCATTTTAAACACCGCTTTTGATGATTTTTATTTACCATTTTTCAGTGTCCCTACACATTTGTAATACAGAAAAGAATACAAATGTCTTGCGTGCATGCATGCGAAAGTGCATATGTGGCCAATGGTAATATGATTGTAACACGACGTAGAAATATCAAGAATATAAAATTTGTAGAGCCAATGTTTACATGTATTACAGAAAATAATACAAAGTATTGTTCGAGCGCAGGTAAAGGCTTCGTGTGTTCCTTTAGTGCAGGACGCCACTAGTATCGCCAATTTATTATGTTTGTTTATCCTGTTGTTTCTGATGCTTATTATGAATCCGCCGACCCACAGTCAGCAACGTTAGTAAGTTTTTATTTGTGTGTGTACTTTAGTCCTAAATGAGTTATACTGTTTGTGAGAGGTAATGGCAAGTGTAAATGCTTTTGAACATAATTGTTACGATTTAGATCTTGGTAAGTGTGTGATGTATTTTTCCTTAATGCCTCTGTGCGAAATAATTTTAACTGTCTCGATTTGTGGAGCACGGTTAGCTTCAAGTTAAGTCATGGTTTATTAGGCCTGGTTACACAATGTATGAATTCATGTGACTCCATGTCCGTGTGGACGGACGAAATTATCTGGTTCTATTGTATTGACAAGCATTCATAGAAGTTGTTACGTGTGGTTTCACGATGATATTTTGATGGGACATGTTGCATCATGATCAGGCATACTTCAGTACATGAACTTGCACAGTTTATGCATCGTGTGACCAGACCTACGAATTGTGCACCCTTTAACTGCGAACCCGGTAAATGTGCATGAGCATTCCACATAGTGTTTCTTCTCACGTCTTCACTCCTACACGGGATAACTGAATTCACATATCATTAAAAAATGAGTTCTAAAGACAAATGTTATATGTAACACTTGCACATTATCCAGCAAGCTCGCAAACTTGATTATTTCGTAGATATTTTTCAAATCGATAGTTTTGTATGTGGTTGCTGTTATGCTATGTTATTAATTAGGCAGAAGTTTACAATAATAAGAGGCATTGAGGAGATAACCATTTTGTTGTTTGTGACAATAACTATGTTTGACCACAGTTCTCTTTTGAATAAAAGAAATTTATTGTAACAGAGCAAATATTTTTTTACTTGAAAGTCCTGCATTTCCTACTAAATGACAAAGATAATACAAATAATTGTTTTTGTTTAAAAATTGTATTTGATATCAAATTACAACAGTAATACAATTCCTAAAACGATTGTATTTTGTCATTAATATCCCCTACAGCATGCATTTGGATATACATATGGAAAAGTCAAGTATTTTCCACGTATATTATACATATGTATAAATTCAATGAAATACATCAGTCATACATATGGACAAACACGATGTACGTTATTTATTAAAATTTGTCGCAGAGTCGATTTCATGTTTATCAGTACCGTTTTAATCACTCTATCCCCTGTACGCTGTCAATAGGTTCTAAGTGATAGCTACTGAAGCAATAAGTCTAATTTATCTCACCTAGCATGAAAAGACTATCAATCATGTGTATGTATATCAGCCGTATTTATTTTTATCTGTAAAATGGATATCGGGAAAATGTTACAAGGGCAGAAATCACAGCAGTTTTAGTCTTTTAAAGTTACTAATTGCAAGTGCAATGATGCCAATGAAGATTCCTATATAGCCGTGTTACCGCTAGGTCATCAATATCATGGCGTCATTCAGTAGGTACACAATCGCAGGTATGATTTACAGTGTTATCGTGAAGTGTGTAGGTGAAGTAATGAACACTGAGATATACTAGATAATGTTAAGTTGGTAGTTGTCTCTATTGCAGTAATAATATTAGCTGAACCATTGTTCGTTTTTCTTTGAACTACATAAATACCTTTTAGTACCACCTGGAAATGATTCTATTACCAAACGAAAACACTGTAGTGAGCCATTAATTAATGTTTTTACAATAATTAAGGAGTCTAAACACAGCACAAGTTAAAAACAGCAAAACCACATTTTTGCAGTCTTGACTTTGTTTTTAGGCCTTCAACAGACAATTTGTAAATTTCATATATTTGGATCTAAATTATAAGCATAATACAATTTGTAAATCCCTTGTATTTTGCCTACGTAATACAACTGTAATACAATGGCATTAGAGGACATTTGACACTGTATTACAGCTGAAATACGGTAGCAATACCAAATCTGTGCTGTCTGGATATGGTACACCTTTATAGTATTATGTAATATCACATGATGAGAGGCAGACACAATCTATTCCCAAGTCCTACTGCTAAAATGAAAGGACAAATCATTTAATGTGACTGAATTCACAAACATTTTATATGATAGAGAGATAAACTGCAAATATGAATAGCTGTATCCTCATTTATAACTTTTGCCTAGTTTCCTCCTTTGATTACCTTTATTTTCCATCTTAATTATGTAATCAAATATTCTTTATAAGTAATAAGTATATAAGCTGATGCAAAAAAAATGCCTTAGCATATTAGTGCGTTTGGAACGTAGGTTTTCGCAGTGAAATTCATCGTCGTCAGAGGCTTTCGTGTGCAGCTACATATAGATATTGTTGTCGGTGTGCGAGCTTTCGCGGCCATTGCAGGACACATCATCAGGCAATGATACATTGGAAAGGTTTATGTCTTATATATTTCCATTCCTCCCCCCTTTTACTGTGGAGTGGTGAATGATATAAGAAGGTGGCCGCCACTTAGCCCTGTCCTTGGGGAGTCGGTGAACTCTCCTTCCCCCTCACAGTGCCAACAGTTTATCTTCTTCAGGAACCATCCAGGCGTATCTTTACTTCCAAAAATTCTTCTCCGAGTCGGACTCAGTCGAATGCCATCTTCCCAGTTGAAATTCAGGGGGCATTTCTCAATTTCAATAGCCTCGCAGATCGGTCGGAAACAATGACACACCTGTTGGCACTGCGAGGGGGAGGGAGAGTTCACAGACTTTCAAAGGACAGGGCTAAGTGGGAGCCACCTTCTTACGTCATTCACCCCCCACCACTCCACAGTAAGGGGGGAGGGATGGACATATATAAGACATAAACCTTTCCAATGTTTTATCATTGCCTGATGATGCGTCCTGCAATGGCCGCAATAGCTCGCACACCGACAACGCGTTATACGCAGCTGCACCCGAAAGCCTCTGACGACAATAATAGTGCCTTTTAATGGGAAACTCTCAAGTAGCCCAAGAATAATGAGTTCCTACAAACAAAGCTAAATTAATTGGTAGACTATAGTAATTTATAATTTTTACATGTATCGGACATTTAAAATGTTTTTTCCTTTACACTCATATACCTTGTTTTTTACTTGCTTCTGGGTGTCCGTAAGAAAAATAGAAGTATTCTGATCACTAGCTGACATTTTTGTCTGAGCTCCTTGCAATGCAGGAAAGAATGAACAGTGTATCAAGGCAGGCTTTGGAAGGCCGATTCTTGGCGCCACATCTCTTGTCATTCTAAAATAAGGATCCTGTTTTGAGGGAAAAAAGTTGTGAATTTCTTCAATGTAAATACGGTGGTTAGAAAACTAAAGGTTTCTTTTAAGTAACGTAAGAATTACGGTACCTGATCAATTCCACATGGAATTAGACATGGAACTTTAGCCTTATTAAATATAAATGGAAATGACGTCGAAAAAGAGGGTGCGGCTTGAATAGAAGGAAAGCTTATCTTTCCTATTACATCACTGTCACCAAATCCAAAAATTCCTTTCACCTGGTTAAATGTCACACACTTTTGAATTCTGACCATGTTTCTGTAAAATTCTGGACACTGCCTAAAATTTTGAGAACAACACAACACTGAAATATTGTAAAATAAATGCTTATTATTAAGGTTAAAAATATAACCAAGTTACCCTATAAAATCCAGGTCTGAGAAAATAAATGTTTTATCTTTATCAAATCCACAAGCTATGATGTCTTTCGCGTTTTCATACGCCAATCTGTTGGCTTCTTCCAAAGTGATGTCCTTCCAAAGGCATTTTTCATCATCTGTCATTTGTATTACTAAAGCAACATCAAATACATCTTGCAACCACCTGCAAACCAAAGTGTCAGAAATTATATAGTTTTAAAGTTGATTTCACATTAACATTGTCCTATAATTATGAAATATTCTCGGAACAACGTACTTAGTGAAAATAAATGATATCAAATGCCCAACATGCATTGATTCAGATGACGGACCCCTTCCCGTGTATAAGAAAAATGGTTTTCCTTGCTCGTAGTGGGTTAGTATTGTATGCATATCACGGTGAGAGAAGAATATTCCTCGGCGCAGTAAGTGATGAGCTCGATTCCCAGTGACCTTTTCAAATCTGGCTATTAGCTCATCATCCACTTTCGAACTACCAAATCTTTCTGCGAGAAAATGAGGATAAATATATACACTTGGGTACATAGCTATATTATTATCTTACTTATAGGTTAAACGTCATATCTTACTGATAAGTTTGTCGTAGTCAATCCCTGAGGCAGACTTGGTCGACACGTTCCAGGGATTTACCACATCTTCCTCCGCTTCATCTTTATCCTTAGCATTAGATAAGGATAATTCTGACAAACAATTTTGGACACCGTTATCCATTTCTGTGTGACTAATTATCGATTAATCAGACCTATACGAGAAATAAAAATTTGAGAAATCATGTAAGATTATTCACAAGAAATATTTTCATTACGGAACTCAACACGTCGCGGGATTACGCGTAACGACAGTCACATTTCATTGCGTCAGTTTCCGCAAAATTTCAGCATTCGAATTTTCCTATTTTGATTCATTAATTTTAAAATCATCTTCGCACGGGTCTCTATTCAGTGTAAGCGAAAATATTTGCCCATATAACATAAGCATATGTTTCAAAGAAATTTTACTTACTCAAGATTTTTTCTTCGTCCCCAGATTAGTTTACTTCAGCAAAAGAAACACGACAGATTTCTTAAAGGTGAGAGATTGTAAAAATAGTTGTGTTGCCTTTAAGATCTCATTGACCATAATTGTGGGGGGAAAATGATTTACCTGAAAATATTTCCTAAGTTGCCCAAGTTAACCTCTGGTACAATGGAAATGTCTACTAATTTCGTAAACGTTTTCTGCGAAAGAGTCAACTCGGCGTTATCTGTTACCCCGGAACTCTGTTAAAAGATATCCTAGGTTTATGAGAGCCTTAGGAGTCATTAACACTACTTTCTCTTAAAGGAATCATGCATCTTTGATGATAATTGCATTTTACTCTTACCACATACAGCAGCTTTCAATCATTATTGTTGGTTTATTAAATGCGTTGATGCCAGTTGGAAAATTATCTTGAATTAGTCCCATTACTCCAAAGTTTAAATTCGCAAGTATTGTCCCATCACCTGTGTATTGTCAGGGATCATAAAATAAATATACTCAAAATGTAAATTATGGGTTGTGCAGGGGCCTCGTGGAGCTCCCTAGTACTTACAAGCCCTCTCTGGGTCCAATGTGTGCCTCCAGCCACTTGCAGAGTGTGTACAAGAGCAGTGTAGTGGGGGCACTAAGGTGGGCACCCATCCAGGCCCAACATCCACAATTTGACGAGAATCAGTGTTTCAATTTGGTTGGGCCCTTGCCCATAAATATACCCAAATGCAAAGTTGGTGAATTTAATATAATGAGTTGAGTAATATTTCGTGGGAACACATCATAGAATTTTAAGTAATGTTGGATGAAAGTCTACCCGTCACTCCAGTGGAGAGTTGATTAAAATGCTGCAATTATACAGAGAATGAATACGATGAACATGAAAATGCATTGACACTGATACATTATAACAACTCTTGCATGTTAACACATTGTATTTGTCATAGCTTGTTTAGGTACTGCATTATCTTGATATCGCAGCATTAATAACATAAAAACAGCAGACACTTCCTGTAAATGTTATTATTATAAATAACTCACTTAAATAGGCACCATGAGATAGATACAATGCAAAAATCATTTATTTTGTTGTATACATGATAAAAATGACAAAATAAAAGTAAACGGGAACAGTTTCATTTCAAATTATGGAGTTATACAATGCACACTCCAATAAAATAACAAGAGTAATTCTTATATAACAAGTTTCAAAACTAAACTAACAAGAGATTGCAGGGTTGACTTGTCTTAAAAATAGAATCATTTGTTTGATTTGATTGGATTACAAAATTCCTGTCGGGTAATAACCACGGAAACATGCATACATGATGCCAAAATGAAAATATGATTCATTTCAACCGAGCATTCACACATCCATATACACACATTGAATATAATTCATAATTTGATCAAGCTATAAAAATCCTACAAATACATTGATTGAAATTACAAATTTCATAAAGCACATCACAGCCTTTCATATACAAAAGGCAAGCTGAAAAGTTATGCCGTAAAGATTTTCCAATATATCCTGGTCCTCCAATCAGCATGCCTTTATAATATATAGGGAAAGTCACAAGGAACAACCAAATAAAGATTAAACAGGATGAGGGCTAGTGTATGAGGATCCAGGGTGCACCTCGTCTGGTGGAATGTGCAAACTATCACCTCCACCTTCATCAGCACCATCCTTATCGACTCCATCAGCCTGGTCCCTGCCCTCCCTTTCACTCCTGCCCTCAACACCTCCGCCGTTTAGAAGTCTCTGTCTCTCCCTATACATGCTCACCCTTATATTCTCCAGTTGGTGATACTTGCAGAGTTTCAAGAGGGCACAGACTGACAGTCCTACCCAACATGCCCATGATGCCCAGGCACCAAACTGAAAAATAAAAGTATAAACAATGATCATCAGGCTAGCATATTCAACTATGAAGACTTTGTGGCATTTTTGGGCCCCCCTGCCTCTTCCCCCCTGATTGGACATTACCACTCGGCGGAATAATTACCCTCCAGACTTAGCTGACTGACTTTCACGACATGCGTAGCTAATGACAGGTGGAGTCAATGATGCCAACAATGCCTATGATTCCAAAATGCAACTATTCCGGTCTACAACCATCTCCGGCAGCACCAATCTAGTCTGCATCAATACCTCACCAAATCAGCCATCACTAATAAAGCCTCCTGAATGCGGAAGAAGACCAGAAGTTTGCCAAGCACACAATCCATCAGCTGGTGTCCTCTTGCCAGAGGCAAAAAAGGGTCCCTGATGCTCCAATGATAAACTTCCTCCTTGCCCGCTATACCCATACCTATTTCCCTCCCCTCAAAATTTTACCTATCGACTAGTTCCAAGCTCACCCCCACTCCACATTGACCTTGCCAAAAACACCCCTTCCTAACGTCAAGAAACATTGTGACCCTGGGAAAGCCATGAAGAATCCACTCAGATTATATGCCAGGAATCTAGATCTTCCATAATAAAAAAATTCTCAAAAAAAAACTTTTTTCAATGCTAATACTGTTATCACAAATAAAACATGATAAGTTAACATATGTTAGGTCCCAGATACATATATCCTTTTCACTCTCTGAACTTATGCAATTTCATTAGCATTATCATTTTGAGGTTTAGTAACTTTTTTATACTGAGAATCAATATCATAAACATCAAATAAAGGAGTCAAAATCAAGTAACACAGTTATTCCTCAGTAGATGACAATATCATTGATGGTAATGGTAACTAATGGTTCTCTTGTAACTGAAGGTGTTAATATGAGTGAAGAACAATATGGGTGGAATAAGAAATTGATATAATCAGTCACCAAGAAACATTTTAAAATGCAGGGGGGTCATTCCATGTCAAATCAATGAGACCTTGAGACCCACTGACTCCGATTTCGATGAAAGTACAGATTAAATCTATTAGAGAAATTTCAATCGGTTAGCCGAACTGAAGATGTTAGGCACACATTAAAAACGCCAGCATATTGTTTGATTCGACCAGATAAATAAGATTAGAGAGATAGATTGTCTTACTGATAGATTCAAAATGGCATTTTCCCCCCATACTATAAGAGAACAGAATAGACATCATAGCAAAGGGATAGGTAGGGGAATTATTTTAGAGTAGTCTGTAGTGCATGATGCATGTATTAATCCCTTAAATACTATCGATACTAACAATCTAGTTGCATGAGACCCTATAGTTGCTTGTTTGCATATCAATGGTGCATGCTTGGTGATCTTCACCCCCTGCCACCCTCCAATAAAAGCAGGAGAGAAGACATTAACCCATCTCTGCAAAACCATTTGCGACGTGTATTCAACAGGAGAAATACCCAGGGACTTCGAGAAAAACATAATTCCTATTCCCAAAAAGAAGAGAGCAGAGGAATGTGAAAATTTTAGGACTATAAGCCTGATGACATATGCATCGATGATACTGACCAGGATCATCTACAGAAGAATAGAACAAAAAGCAGAGGAGTACCTGGATGACGATCAATTGGATTCAGGAAAAGCAAGGGTACAAGAGAAGCAATATTGGTTCTTAGGCTACTAACAGAGAAGAGAATGGAGAGGAATAAACCAATGTTCATTACTTTTGTGGATTTAGAGAAGGCTTTTGACAACGTGGATTGGGATTCGATGCTTGGAATTCTAAAGGGAATTGGAGTGTCCTACAATGACCGAAGAATTATTCACAGTTTATATAAAAACCAAGTAGCTGTGATAAAATCTGGACCCAGCTCTGAAGAAGCAAGGATAAGGAAAGGAGTGAGACAAGGCTGTGAACTGTCTCCAGTAATTTTTAATCTTTACATCAAGAGAGCTATCAATGAAATCAAGGAAAAGTGTTCTGGAGTGAACGTTCACGGAGAAACAATCAGCATGCTACGATTCGCTGATGACATACTAGTACCAATTTCAATGTACTAAAATTTATCACTATAAAAAAGAGCTGAGTTTCAGAACTTCAAATCCGATGACCCAACTTTGTGTGCTTGGTGTTCTGTGACCTATTAACTTCAGATTTCAACGACATAAAGCCGATGATCTTTTCATCATCATTCGAACATCAGTGGAGCGGTCCAACAGACAGCATGAAGATTGAGAAAATGCCGTTACTGACAAAGGAGACCTGAATTTTCCTGAGGATTATTAGAAAAGCAATAGAAATAGTAAAAACCCCAAACAGCACCAACCAAAAGGATGCCCACATGCTTACTAGTGCATGGAAACAAGCAAACAATGGACCAATCGTGACACATCCTGCCTGAAGGAGCAGCTATATAAACCTGGACTATACCTGCATCATCACTTCAGTTGACCTGAAAAAATCAGCTGGAACGCAGGTGAGATATTGTCCAGAGAACATTGATAGACGTGGAAGAAGAACCGGAAAATGTCTCTTCTATAGGAATATTTATTACAGCAACAATATTTTGGGAGGCTACCACGTATATTATAAAAAATAGTAAAACATACTTGCATAAGCATTGCTACACTATGATATCAAAGTTTTAACTCCATACACCCATTCAAAAATGCTTGGACGTTATAACTCAATAAAATTGAAATTGAACTCAAGGTAAAAAGTAGTGTTTAATGAAAAGCAATTATTTTCATCTTACCTGGGCAGTTCCCATTTCGATGTAAAATCCTGAAGTGTCAATACCATCCTGCTTGTCAATTGGATTTCCAGCAGCGATTTCACACCTGAAAAAAGGGAACGATGGTGAAGGCTGATAATTTGTGGAATCCATAATGAACTAAGGATGAACTCTATTGTTTTAGGCTTAACTTTACGAAAACCCATTAGCACTGACTAAATTCAAAGTCCACAATAATTTATTTTTTATGCTCAGTTTCATCACTGTCTGGTACAATTTAGTTTACAAGCCCAGTACATATATCCTGGACACGGAGGAGAGTTTGATGACAAGGGTTGAGGGGAGAAGGAAAAGTTTGGGGTCCTAGCTAAGCTAAGGAAGCCTTTAGTATAATGTGAGAAAACACTGGTGAGGCATGATGATTTTCACTACTCATCACAGATACGGGTAGTTTGGCCGATGCGCGACATGGTTCCCGAAAAACACATAGGTACCAATGACATTTTTTCGAGAGTGACTGTTAAAATAAAGAGCATTTAAAAAACTTACATTACTTATTGTTTGCATTTTATAAAAATATTATATATTTGAGTCATTCCACCTCAATTCAACAAACGTTTGTCCCTTAGGGTCTCAGATTTTGATAAAAATTGGTGTATGGGAACAAAATCAACTCAAACTAAATAATCTCAAACAGTTTTGTGAAAAATTTTTTTTTGAGTTAATTATGCGTTTTAATTTTTTCGCATTTTTAGCAAAAAACTGAGCCTTAAATCATATTATCACTTATATCTCCGCTTGTAATTGTCATACAGCAATGATTAATAGCTCTTTTTAAAGCTAAATCTTTATTGAATGCAAATATATCAATAAAAAATTATTTTCTTCTAAACCCTATTGTTATTAATTACCAGTTTAAAAAAATGTTAATAAACTTTTCTCAAATACTCTATCTCAGAATCGGCCGAAACTTTTTTTCCGTAATCTAAACATACCCAGCTGTAATCCACTGAAACTACATTGCATTATCCATAGTGCTAATTTATATACAATTACTGCCACATATTACAAATCGAAAATTTTCAGCACTAGAGCGATGTCTTTGGTCGAGGGCAGAAAATTGTGTCGTCAGTGCAGAGTGTATCTGAATAAGGGAGTCGCGAAAGGTGACAAACCCAAGTGGAGTTAAAAAGAGCTATTAATCATTGCTGTATGACAATTACAAGCGGAGATATAAGTGATAATATGATTTAAGGCTCGGTTTTTTGCTAAAAATCGAAAAAATTAAAACATGCATTATTAACTCAAAATTTTTTTTTCACAAAACTGTTTGAGATTATTTAGTTTGAGTTGATTTTGTTCCCATGCACCAATTTTTATCAAAATCTGAGACCCTAAGGGACAAACGTTTGTTGAATTGAGGTGGAATGACCCATTTAATAGTACAGGAATTTACTTCAAAGAAAACAATTGTAAGAAGATTCTATACAAAGGCATCGCAAATTTTACATCAAATACCGGCATCAATAGAACGATCTATAAATATTTTTACACCTAAGAAAATTATTGTTTCTTTTCCGTTTCATAATCCCGAAAACGAAGTCCAATGTCAGCCTTTTTGCAACTATAATCCTTTTGCTTCTGTAAACCACTAAACCAAATCTAGGGTTGTTAAATGGAGAGTTAAAAAATAATGTGTTCGTAATACGCAGAGACATTCAATACAGTACCGTTCAATTGAGTTGTTTCCGCAGAATATTATCCTTTCATTTCCCTTGCTAAAATGTTCATTGCATACAGATATCTAGTTAGACTTTGATCCTTGAATACAATTTGTGTATAAAATTCTCATTTTGAGATTGATTGGGATTTGAGATGATTGATGCTTGGTAAATGTTAACCATGGTCTCGGTGATTAATGGGAATATAGAAATTATTATAAAAAATAAAAATGTGCCCTTTGCATGTTACTTTGCTAAGACGAATCAACCGATTTCCCTGTTGTCAATAGAAATATTTTATCGTGAATGGCGATCATTATAATCTTTCTTTAACGCCATGGCTGTCTTCAGTGGAGGGGATGGGCAAGTGTGGGGGCAGGGCATGTATCTCATATGGTGTTAAGCTATACAAGTTATCTACAAAACTAGCGCATCCGTCGCTCATCTGGCTTCTGTCGGTCAAACTCGGAAACTTAGGACACAACCGTCCAGATGTGACGGGGAAGGGAGGCAGTTTGCCCTGGGCCCCCATTTAAAATTCATCCTCAGCGTAGTGGGGTATTGACACCAAAACAGATTCTCTAAAATGAGCTAATCTGTAGCTAGAACTTGGTCTTTTTACGTAGTTTTTATGACAAAAAAAAGAACAACTACTGATTTATGCATACTTTCAAATATTTTATGACACATTATAAATCATTCTTTATTTTTACTTTATTTCTATATATAGCTACCTTCTAATTATACATATATGCACTGTTATATATATTTACCTTCTTTATTTTGCTTTAGTAATTGACGAATCCAGAGATGACCGTACGCCTTGCCACTGTTCATAAGATAAATATGAACCCAAGCCAAGGAAGTTACGGATGACTCAAGGGTATTTAACATGATTAACCCACTGGCTTAGTATTTTTTACTCATTTTTGCCACTTATTTCCCTCTTTTTTATTGAAATCATATTTTGTATTTATTTTTAATTGATAAAAAACTTTTTACAGCCCTTATCATGGATTTTTTTGCATTAAGAAAATATTAATTATTCATTAATTTATTTATTAATTAATTACCTGGCTCTTTAACAAAAGGCCAAGTTCTGCCAGCCGGTGAATCGCCGTCTCTTTAAGCCAATGGGTTGATATGAGCAAATTAAAAGTTTAAGTATATTGATCAACCCCTTATATGTGCATTTTTTACACATTCTCTTCCTTTAGAGCTTCAATACACAGTAGCAAATCTAAGATTGATTGAAAATCTAGACAGCAAGGTACATCTAGACTCAGGGACACAAAATCATCACCTTTCACCAAAACAAATTTCCTCGCTTTTTACTGGAAAATGAATAGAACTTACGATGGAAATCTCTCTGTCATGTTTTTACACCACACCATGAAGCCCAGTGTAATCATCAAGGCTGCAACAATGGTCATCAAACAGAGTATTACACTGCCAACAACATCCACAAATGCAGATAAGAATGAGCTGTGGAAGAGAAAAAGTAAAAGTTGCCAATAACAGTAAAATAAATAATCGATATCTTCATCAAAGGACAGAATGGAGGAAGGTAATGGAACAGATTAAATTAAATTTTGAAGTGTTTTTTTTTAATATTAGCACAATAACGTTTAAAACCACTTTAAAAAATAGAATTTTAAAGGGACTAGCTCAGACGGAAGAATGACTGATTTCAACAGAAAGAAATGCAGCTGAGACTCAAAGCATGGGCTTCAAGATCCCCAAGATGACTTCTTCTGACAGATGATATTTCCAACTACACGCATTGTTTATTTTTTTACCACAGCTGTACTAAAGACTTCTTGATCTTCTATGGACGGCCATTCCTTCTTCAAAATGCCTTATCCTTGATGAAAATCTGGAGCTAATACACAGCAAAAACCTTCAATTTTAACTAACAAAATGCAAATTTTCTCTATGATTCTATTGCAAACACTAGGAAGAAGAATTGCCCCACGATAGAAAAGATACAGCAATCAATCCTATTCAAAAATCTTGTAGTAAGCTCCCAAAATACACTTAATAACTTATATAACGAATTCGATTAACTGATATTGCGATTGAAATGCAAAAACTTGTAGGTTGCAAATCATTAACATAAATAAATATTAAAAAGCGATGGTCATGGTGAGGATACTGAAATTTCTGGAGAAATTAGAACAATGATAATATATGAAGTTGTGAACGGGACTGGGGGGTCAGAATGCGACGAAACATATTGGTCAAGAGAGAAAAAGGAAGTAAAGACATTTCATTTCATACTACAAGAATGGGATACAAAAAATTCGCTGAAATTCAGCTCATTTGTGTAAAGAGGCATCACTAGCTTAACTCGATATTTTTTCGAAATTAAGTACTAAGATATATCAGTAATTGGAGAAATACAGATGAAGAAGATTATATGAATAACATTCACCATCTCCACTCAAGAAAGCAATTACCTGTCAGTTCCCCTATAGAGGAATACGCCCATTCTGTAAATCTGAACTACTGATGTAATGAAGAGAATCACACCGACGAAAATTGTGTAGTTACAGTACGCTTGAGAAGCCCAATTCACACCGAACTGACCATCTTTCTCCTGCCAAACGCCAGTGGAAAATAACAAACAATGACCCCTGGAAATAGAATCAAATAATAAGAAACTGACGAAGTTGTGCATCAGAAGACATTCCAATAGACATATCCGTTACCTAAACTCGTCTTGGTGAATACTCATTGGCACTGTTATGCACAATGATAAGATGAAAGCGATGATATACCCCGTTATTTGACATAACAAGAGTAAATTCGAAAAAGCCATCACCGATAGCAAAATCGTCACGCGAACGAAATGTCAAACAAGTATTTGAACATTCAAGCGTTCCTTCAGTGTGCGTTATTCGGTAACAGTCGTTAGCACTTCAGTTACCTACACTATCATCCAAATATCATTAGAGACTGCAAAACAAAGGATAATTCACAGTAACTCACATCCTCCACAATGACTACATACTTCGGTATCCAACCAATCCTATGTTTATTAGTTGTCTTCCCATTCTTCTTCCCGATTTTACGAGTATCGATTCTTTCGATATATTGAAAAAATCGATTTGTTCGGAGACGGAACTGGAAAAATTTCTCGGACGAGGATAGTAGTTATGAAACGACAAAAATGTTGGACAGTTATTAAAATGAATACAAGATGACAGCTCTATTTCCTAGGCACATTCTCCATCTTTTTATCTCTAGACAGTGTCGGTTTAACTAAACCTTTTGATCCTTTAGAAAGAAACACAAATATTTGATATAATTTGAAGCTATTTTATATTATGTAAAATAATTATTAAATCAACGACCTTTTTTCTGACGCATGTCGTGATGCATTGTACATTTCATTTAAGGAAGTCCGCAGAATGGAAGAAAATTTTAGATCGGAAAATTAAGGTCATAGATTTTTTAAAAACCTAAGGACATTCTCAACATTGGTTTAAAAATGTAATCCGCTGCTTAACGTTTTCAACGGATAATAAATGAATCTGCGTAACATGTTATCTTGCCATTTGTATCTCGGACCCAAGATCTCTTTATTAAGGGACCGTGCTAGGACCATTGATTCTGATTAATTTACACTACAGGTATACAGCAGTTGCAGTTGGTTATATCGTTATATGGCCTAAGTAGTTGGTTTCATGTGGCTGTCCCGATAGTAACGATAAAGGCCACAATCATTGATAGAGTGAGTTTCCCATCCACTCATGTACTCCTTTAAATAAAAATGATGGTTAAATTTCATTCCTTTTAAATAACAATCGAACATAAATCAGCCCCGAGTGCCTTTTAGGTCGTGTCGCTACCTATGATTGGCATGTAAAATAACCACTCATACCACTACTTTTATCGTTGTCCATCTGTGTGTGGAATCGGGTACTAGATCACATGATGGAGATGAAGTCGCGTGCATATCCTTAAATTCAGAAATTATATATTGATATGTGGATACAGCGATATAAATTCTATAATTTTAATCCTCATATATTATTTATCTCGTTAAAATTCTTTCTCGACTTTGACCCTGAGGTCGCATCAAGATCACTTTGAAAACTCTAAAAAGTCAAAGAAGCCATTATTTTTTATTAAATAATTTCAAGATTTGATATTTTCTTAATTTAAAGTTATTAAAAAATAAATTATTCCGCTTCACTGATATTAATGCAGGCGTGATCAGTAACAAATACTTATGATAGAGTATAACATGACTAATATTGTTGATAAAATGGCGTCGTTGAGTGGTGAGGACAGCGATAATGCTACTGCTGAAACTGGTAAATTATTGTTTCTTTTCTCCCTTGACCAAATTACCAGTTGCTAATTAAATCGGAAGTTGTAATTCTTATTTTGGAGCAGAAGAAATAGTCAATAATGTATTCTACTACTTGTGGTTAAGACTTGTTTCTTGGGTGCTGATGCGCATGGCGGAACTGGCTGTGGCGTGTGCTGTGTTTTTTGTCTGTTCGCTAGTAGATTATACTTTTAGTGCAATGTGATGGTTATGTGATTATTTGATGGTAGTTTGTTGGTTTTCTGCGTGCTGTATGATTTATTTTATTCACTTTTCAGTTTCCACCAGAACTCGAGCGCGCCACGGTCGCTCAACCGCCAAAAGTCCCAGAAGAGGCCGCAAGAAAGGTCCACAGAGCCGGCCGACAAGGTCGTCTGGGAGGAAACAGGCGCAGCAGGTGGAAGTAGATGATGAGGAGCTGGTAGAAGAGGTGGTTGAGGTGATGCCGGAAAGAGTCTCAATGGAAGATGCTCGTTCGCCAGATAATTCATTACCGTATGAACGGATGGAAGTGGAACAGCAAGTATATGTTGTTGAAGAAGATGTTGGATATGAGGATGTGCAATCCGGAGAAGTGGTTCATGAGGAAAACGGAATGACGGAGGAGAATGGAGACGTGGAGTCAGAAGCAGACAGAAACAATGTGGACGATGATGGGTTTGGTAAGTTAAATGCGGTTTTTTTATATATGAGGCACTTTTTGTAGCGTTAGGTTAACCGATGTTACTAATTTTTCCCCTTTCGTGTAATTAAGTTTGAATGATTGTTCTGATAGTGCAGCCTCATGAAAAAACTATTCGGGTCATTCCATGTGAATTCAACACACCACTCAACCCGACCATGTCAGATTTTTTTCAAATTTGGTACATTCGATCATGCTGGTAAGAGATGGAAAAATACCAATTTGCAGAAGTAAATGACGATTGTGACAAAAGTTATAGGCCCGCAAAAGTTGGAAATTTGTCGAAATTTCAACATGTCTGTCTCAAGATAAATGACTATAATTTTGGTTCTATTCGAGGTACAAATATGAAACATACATTTTTGGAAAGGTAATACGTAGGGCTTTACAATGATATACAACACGACATGTTTATAAGAATTTCCACACTTTAGGTCATTGACCGTGACCTTTGACCTCGAATATCTCAAAACACCCCCCCTTCAATTTTTTTAATAAAAATATATGTTATTGCTCATACATTTTACTATATGCATGCCAAATATCAAGATGGCACACGTAAGGCATCATGCCCAAAAAATTATTTGTCTACATCACCACACAACAAAAATGCAATAATTACCACTTAAAAATGAAACGCCAACAATTGACCAGTATTATTCATGAGTAAAGTTGGACATAAATATGGCTTTATCACTGCAGTGCTACAGAAAACAATGTGCAGGGTAGCTTCAATGAAAATACAGTAAAACATGGTAACAACTCACCTCATATGTCTCCAATTAAATTGTTAATGTTCACCAGGTCTGATGCAGGGAGACTGTATGTCCTTCCAGTTTGTGTCAATGGATCGAGTCTTGTAAGAATGGCATGTGTATACTTCACTGTAATTCATGTAAACAAGTCGTAATACTTACATTGAATACAAAACATTAATCACAAACCCAGACTTTGATTATTGAATCAAACTCTCTGTAATTAGATGAACCTAATTAAGACTAATCTATTTTGCAGTTAACCTAATTATACGTTTTCATTATGGAATCAAACTCTCTGACCCTAATCTGATTAGAGTCAGAGAGTTTGATTTAGAGTGAGAATCAGACAGTCATTTCAGCTAGTCATCTGTAGCTTGTCTCATGGATGTGGCTGGTTTGAACTACAGTGAATTGTACAAGTGATTTTGACCACTATTTCTTGTATGTGCATTAAGTGTTTGTGCAAAATGGATTTAAAGTCAAAATTGTACTGTTGCAACCCATTTAAAGAAGAAGGCCATGCAAGAGTAAAGGAGAATTTGAGGGATGTTCAGGAGTGGATGGTAAATAAGTCTCCTAATGTATTACTAGGGGGGAAGATTTGCAGTAAATGCAGAAAAAAAATATCACAGAACCCATCAGAACATGCTGAAGTGGCCTCTGCTGTGCCAGAAACTTCCACAGAAGATGTGAGTGAAGATGAAATAGCACCTGGTATTGCACTGGATTATTTACATAGTAGCCTTCAGTATTTAGGTGAATCTCCTATGAAGAAAAAGATACTTCAAAATGAGAAAAAGTACCCAAAGGAAAAATTGAAAAAGATAGCCTCTGTGTTGGAGCATACTTATGCTGTGCAACCCGAAAAAGAAGAGTGTGTAGAACATGCAGAAAGTGAAATCATAGCCCAGCTCAAAGATAAGTTTCAGAGCACAGACAGTATGTGTGACAAAATACAGATTTTGACTGTGCTTCCGAAGAGCTGGAGTGTAAGGAAAACCATGAAAGAATTTTCTGCTTCAGATTACATGGTACGGAGAGCCAAACAGTTAGTGGCAGAACATGGTATATTAGTGACACCAAATCCAAAGCCAGGTAAGACATTGTGTGAGAAAACAGTTCAATGTGTACGTGACTTTTACTGTGATCATAAAATGAGTCTTATGATGCCAGGAAGAAAGGACTATGTGTCTGTGAAAGAAAACGGAGTCAGACTACATAAGCAGAAGCAGCTAGTGTTGCACAATGTTAAGGAAATGTACACATATTTCAAAGAAACATATCCAGATATAAAGATTGGAATCTCCAAATTTTGTGAGTTGCGGCCAAAGCACTGTGTCCTTGCCGGTGCCAGTGGAACCCATGCTGTTTGTGTTTGTGTCTCCCACCAGAATTTTAAGTTAATGGTTGAAGGATGTAAATTAAAGGAGTTAACAAAGCTCGAAGAACATATGTTACCATCGTACAAGCACTGTTTAGCATTTGTTACATGCAATCCTGCTCTTCCAGCATGTTTCTTAGGTGCATGTTCCTATTGTCCAAGTGTGACATGACAAAACTAAATAATTATCTCTTTGAACTCTTTAGTAGAAATGGCATAGAAGAGGTTACATATAAGTGTTGGTTAACTACAGGCAGGGCAGTTTTAGAGACTTTAACAAAATCAACCGATGATTTCATTGAAGCATTTTCATCCAGTTTACAACAGCTCCTACCACACTCATTTATCACACAGCAGCAGTCACAATTCTTTAAAACTACTAAAGAAGAACTCAAAGTGAATGAATATCTTGTTGTTTGTGATTTTGCAGAGAATTACTCCTTCATCATTCAAGATGAAGTACAAGGATTCCACTGGAATAACTCACAGGCTACAATTCATCCATTTGTAGCTTACTATAGAGATGCAAATACTAATGAAATACACCATGTGTCATATGTAGAAATATCGGACTGCCTTCACCATGATACAGTATGTGTGTATTGTTTCCAGCACAATTTCATCAATTTCCTGAAATGCCACTTTCCAACTCCAAAGCACATTTATTATTTTTCTGACGGATGTGCTGCCCAATACAAAAACAGAAAGAATTTCATCAATTTGAGCTACCATAAGGAAGACTTTGATGTCACAGCAGAATGGCATTTTTTTACTACAGCTCATGGTAAAGGACCTTATGATGGCGTTGCAGGGACTGTAAAAAGACTAGCCACACTTGCAAGCCTCAAGCGACCTCATGATAACCATATATTGACACCACGAGAGTTATTTCAGTGGAGCAAAGTAAATATCCCTTCATGTGTCTTCCACTATACATTGACCTCCCATCACGATGAAGATATTGCCAAGCTGAAGCAACGTTTCGAGAATACAAGGACAATTCCAGGTACCCATAAACTTCATTGTGTAATACCTATTAAAAAAGGTAAAGTGCAGACAAAGGCATATTCCACTTCATCAGAGAGTAGAGAAGAGTCAGTGATTGTTATAGTCAGAGAAATGCTGTTATCAGACATACATGGATTTGTTGCCTGTATGAACAATAATCACTGATGGGTTGCGTATGTCGAACACACTTACCAAGACACAGATGAAGTACATACCAGATTCTTGCATCCACATGGACCATCTCCATCGTTTGTGTTTCCTACCAAACCAGACATTCGCATTATCAAAAGACATGCCATTCTTACAAGACTCGATCCATTGACACAAACTGGAAGGACATACAGTCTCCCTGCATCAGACCTGGTGAACATTAACAATTTAATTGGAGACATATGAGGTGAGTTGTTACCATGTTTTACTGTATTTTCATTGAAGCTACCCTGCACATTGTTTTCTGTAGCACTGCAGTGATAAAGCCATATTTATGTCCAACTTTACTCATGAATAATACTGGTCAATTGTTGGCGTTTCATTTTTAAGTGGTAATTATTGCATTTTTGTTGTGTGGTGATGTAGACAAATAATTTTTTGGGCATGATGCCTTACGTGTGCCATCTTGATATTTGGCATGCATATAGTAAAATGTATGAGCAATAACATATATTTTTATTAAAAAAATTGAAGGGGGGGTGTTTTGAGATATTCGAGGTCAAAGGTCACGGTCAATGACCTAAAGTGTGGAAATTCTTATAAACATGTCGTGTTGTATATCATTGTAAAGCCCTACGTATTACCTTTCCAAAAATGTATGTTTCATATTTGTACCTCGAATAGAACCAAAATTATAGTCATTTATCTTGAGACAGACATGTTGAAATTTCGACAAATTTCCAACTTTTGCGGGCCTATAACTTTTGTCACAATCTTCATTTACTTCTGCAAATTGGTATTTTTCCATCTCTTACCAGGATGATTGAATGTACCAAATTTGAAAAAAATCTGACATGGTCGGGTTGAAAATGTTACTTTTCTGTGTTGAATTGACATGGAATTACCCATTCCTCTTTCTAAAATGGGGCCCCGGAAGTGTCAGCTGGACCAATGCCTGTTGACGCTAGTCAGAAGTTTTTATTTTTACATCTAACGCGGTAATGAAGTGACGTGTGAATGAACTACCCTACTGTTCTATTTAGAGTACTTGATAAATCGTCTCTACCGGTTCGTGCACAATGTTAACCATGCAGTTGGGGGGTGGGCGTCATGTGGATTGAAAATGTCATTCACGGTGTGTGCATTAGGGTTCCCCTTATTTGTTATAAAAATATTTTTTGAGAGTTTTTGTGCCCACCCCCTTCCCTTTTGATCATTTTTACTCGAAAACGAAATGTCAACTGCAGAGGATGTCAATAACAAATACCGAATTGAACGCCAAATTTGAATGTGAGGAGCGAGAAGTTTATGTTTGATTACGTTGTCTTAAAGGTTATTATTAGATACATAGGATGTAAATTATTGTTAAACTTGGGTATATTATGCATATTAAAACATAATATGGTTTTCTGTTTACTTGTTGATATAATTTTTCAATGTTTCATTCAAAACTGGCCGCAGTTTACGATTTCCTTGAACCCAGCATAGCACAAACTGCTTTTCGTCCACTGTCAGAATAACGTGATAATTCTGAATTAATTTAATACGGCTTTTAGTGAAGTTATTGACAAGTTTCTAACAGTCTTTCGGTCACTTGAGTAGGAATTGCTGGTCTACTGCATGGAAGGGAAAAACCTTGAATTCACATTCTTGGAGACAAAAATTGCCCATCATTAATGAAGAGAAGAGATATCTGCTCTTGTTTGGAATGAAGTCATCCATTGTTTTCTCGGATTTAAATATTCAATTGAATATAATATGTAAATTCAGGAATTAAAACAAAATAAAAGTAAAAATTGTTGTAAAGAATGGTTAACAGTACAAATAAAACTTACCATATAGCTGTCTATCCAATTCTCCACCAAAAGGATAATATCTTAAGTTCCTACCACTTTAACTTTGGTTTGTATGTTGACGTTGTCATCTAACACTGGTAAAGTAGACAACTCTTCTGATTACTATCACATATTGTGGTGAAACGTCATCTACATATACCCGATACCGTGCAAGCCACCGCAAGGGTGTGTGGCATGGGGTGAAGATCACCAGACATGCATTATTGGCATGCAAACAAGCTACTACATGGAAACATTCTACCTAATAGGGTCACATGCTGCTAGATGGTTAGTATTCTTAACTTTTCAAAAGTTTTGCTAGAAATTGTGGTATCCACACCTTTTGGACTTTTGAAGCCACGCCTTTTGAAGCAGAGATCTTAATAAGGAGCTTTTACAGTGCTGTACAGTGTTTTACAGTGGCTGCTCAGCCACTGAAGCCAAGGTTTGACATACTCAGTTAAAAAGAACGAAATGACATTATCAAAACATTTTTGTCTGTAGTGGACAGTTTAAGCTGTGGCCTTTGCAGAACAATTTTTACAGAATAAACTGCTCCTGTTAACCAGCGAGTTTGACTAATTGTCACAGGTGGGCATATTTGTAGTTTATTTTCAGAGTCTCTTCCTAAACAAATTAACAATAGCGCCATGGGTTCAAGTTAATCTTCTCTGTGTTGATTTTGTAATTTATAGTCATCAAAGTATACCATTTCCTTAATTATTTACTGCCTTAAAAGTACTTCCACACCCCTCTGGCCATCTTGAAAACTATTAGAATCGACATTACCCGGTTTTTCCCAAAATATTTGAAAAGAGGTATCTCAGGGCTGCTTGCTGTATCACGTAGTTTATGTTCAAATGCACATGGTAAAATTCGTTCATAGAGTGATTCACTCATATTCGTCACAACGGTTGAGTATCTCTGTTGTTTATTAGGTGCAGTGTTTGTTAAATATACTCGAGACAAGTTACCATACTAATTGAAATCACTAGTAAAGCCCACAAAATATGTATGCTGATGATGCATTTCGATACCTGGAATTCATCAAGTTAAAGAAATTTGAAATGTTCATTTAATACATATACGTGGCAATGAAACAGTGTAAAAATTAATTTTGTGGGCAATATGGGTATTTTATTTGTATAATTGATAATTAGAGTGTTTCAGGAAATCATGCCTGCTCATGAGTCTTTATTGTCAAGTTAATAGGCTTACAAATTTTCCAAATGCATGGATTTGTTGTTTTATGGTTAATTATACTCCTAATCATCTTTGAGGTAGGTATGTGGTATATCAAGTTAATTTTTGTTAGGCATGCTCTCTGGAGATTTATGTGGAGTTGAGGACATATGTTGAATCTAACATACAAACAACCAAATGTTGATTTCAGAGATGTAAAGTCATATTTATTCAAATAGTGAAGTGAAACTTCAGCTTGTTTAGCAGAAAGAGATTGTGATAGCTTTTTAAGGGGGCTCCCTACCTGCGACCATTCTTAAATGTAGCGGTTTTTTTGTTTAGTTATATGATATCCTGCATCGGTGGCAGTATAAAAAAATTTAAGGGAAGGTCCTCTCCCCTTCTTCTAGATGTAACATGATCCAGGGCTGAGCATCTCCCGACCTTTTCTTATCTCTGACCAAATGAGGGACTCTCAAATCTTGCTGTATGTATAATGTTTTGGGCATTGTTTTCATTTTCATAATGGAAGAACGGTTCCTCCCACCTTGCAATTACAATGATGTTTAAGCCCCCCCTTAGCATTTGAATGTGCCTATTTAACGGCTCTAGTAAAGCCCAAGCCGAAGTGCCCCGGTTCCAAAGAGGAAGGAGGGGAGAGAGGAGTTCGCCCACGGTAAGGCAGATAGCTAAATTTGATACTTTTGGATAGTAGTTGGAGCTGAGGTGACATGCAAGGAGGATGATGGTGAGGCAAGTCCTCTTCGTTAATAAGTCTTGGAAGAATAGTCCTTCCTTGGACTAAGAACAGTGCGGTAGATTTAAAGGTCTGTCTGGAACATGTTGGTGACCTGGCTAAATGTAAAAATTTCAGTCTAGGAAAGAAATTTTTACAAAAATCTATGGCTAATCGCCTATATCTGAAATATAGGTTTTCTCTCTAGCAGTCCAGTGAATTAGACTCAGGGAGTGTCAAAATATTCAAACAAGTTCCTTGGAATAATCTTTTAATCTTAGTTGGATCAAAAATCTGCTATTGCTAAAAATTTTTAGATCAAGTAAATTATTATTATAGGTATTCTACCGATGAAGGTAGGTTTAAATGGACAATTAATTCTTCCCACCCCCTAAAATTCACACGATGTCCCTCTTCAGCCCCTCATACCCCCTGCCACCCATCATTCCATCCAAGCTATCCTTTATTCTCCTCCCTCTTCCCCGCTTACCCAACGATATTCTCTCAATCACCTCCTTCAAAATACCATCCCCTTTTATTACCTTTTCCATCCACGCCTTATGCCTTCTCCTAGTTTCATCTATTAAATTTCTTTCCTCCTACCAATTCTAGCACTTCATTGTTCGTCTTCCTTTCGACCCACTTTATTTTCTCCATCATTCTCCACACCTGCATTCAAAAGCCCTAAGTCTATTTTCATCTTCTTTTCACAAAGCCCATGTTTCCACTCCATATAGTGCAACACTCGTGAAATTCTTCTTGGGTTCTCCACCGGGTTAGTTGGTCCATGGCCGACGTTTCGGTGCTCAACTCGTGCACGGAAGTTTCTTCTTTTCTTCAATCAATTCGCTGTGAAAGCATACGCTCTTATTTCACTCCATACTAAAGTTTTCACTAGTCTTTTCTTCACTTCCGTATTCAACGCCCCTGTCATTAGCTCACGCCTACGAGTAAAAGCTTCTTTTGCCAATGTAATTCTCCTCACTTCAATGCTGCTATACCCTTTTTCTTCCAACACACTACCTAGATAGCTAAATTGCTCTACCTGCTGTAGCTTCTGACCTCCTACTTTTATTGTTATACTGACCCTTTTTGTTCTTGAAAACCGCATTACTTTCGTTTTCTTCTGGTTTATCTTCATACCGTATCTTTCGCACTGTCCCTGCAACGCATCCAGCATTTTTTGCAAGCCACAGGCTGACTGGCTTACTAGCGCTTGGTCATCCGCAAACCTCACTGATTTTATCAATATCCCCTGACCTTTACTCCAGCCTCCAGCTCATCCCAAGCCTCTCACCATTTCCTCCGAGTATATGCTGAAAAGTACCGACGATAACGGACAGCCCTACCTAACTCCCCTCCCTATTGTTGCCCGATCCGATTCTCCATCGGCTACTCTCACTCGCGCCTTCTGCGCCATGTATAAATTCCGGATAAGTCTCCTGTCTCTCCAGTCTACTCCTATCTTCCGCAATATTTCCATTAACTTGTCCCACCTCACTCTGTCGAACGCCTTTTCGAAATCAACAAAGCGCGTGAATACATCCTGATTATATTCTAGATTCCTTTCCACTAGTATTCTCGTCACTGCATTCGCATCCCTAGTGGCCCTCCCTTTCCGAAATCCAAACAGATCCTCACCTAGGAATTCGTTTGCTCTCTTTTCCATTCTCCTATTGATGATTCTAAGCACTACCTTTGCCGCATGAGAGATCAAACTTATCGTTCTATAGTCTTCACATTCTTTTGTCACTCTCTTTTTCGGTATAGGTATCAGCACGATTTTTACAAAATCCTCCGGCCAAGCCCCCTCCTCGTATATTCTACGAACAGGTCCATAAAATCTGTCCCTTCCCCCTCTTCCTAGGTTTTTCAGAAGCTCAGCTGGGATGTTATCTACCCCCACTGCTTTACCTGCCTTCATTTCTCGCAGTGCCTTCTCTATCTCACTATCAAGTATTCCGGGGCCCATGTCATCCCGATCTACGTCCTTTTCCTCTTCTATGTCCAAGTTTCTAGGCCTATTTTTGCTATCATACAGTTCCTCAACATTTTCCCTCCAACGACGCTGGATCTCCTCTGGCTCCATTGCTAAATTTCCCCTTCTGTCTTTGATGCACGGGACCGTTTTCCATTTCTTGATTCCCGATAGCATTCTAACCTTTGAGTACAGACTGCCTATTTCTCCTTCTTTCTGGAGTCTCTCCAGCTCCTCGCATTGCCGGCTCCACCACTTTTCTCTTGCTCTCTTTGTTTCTCTCCTAAGCCTGTTGTTAATCTCCTTATAACGCCTTATGCCTAGCTCTGTATTTACATTTTTCTATTTCCTTCTTTCCTCGATTCTTTCCATCATTTCTGGTGTTACCCATGGTTTCTTGATCCTCCTAGCATCTACTGTACTATTGTTTTCTCAGCTGCTTCTTTTATGCCCGTCTTTATCATATCCCATCCTTCATCTATTGTTCCTCTTCCCTCCTCTTCCCTCATGCATCTATCCACAATCTCCTGGTATTCCCTCCTCTTCCCTCCAATCAATGCTCCTACATCCCACTTTTTTATTTTCCTTCCTATTTTCAACCTTTTTAGTCTCATCTCACATTTCATCAACACCAAGTTATGGTCGGAGTCGGCATCTGCACCTGGGAAACTATGCGAATTCTTTACGCTGTTCCTGAATCTTTGCCTAATCGTGATGTAGTCTAGTTGGTACCTTCCAGTATCTCCCGGCATTTTCCACGTGTACCTACGCCTAGGGTGGTGTTTAAACCACGTGTTTGTAGTCACTAAATTATTCCTCCTACAGAACTCCACTACTTTCTTGCCCCGGTCATTCCTTACACCCAGACCATACTCCCCTACTTCACTTCCATTCCTCCTTTCCCCTACTACAGCGTTCCAATCTCCCATAACTATTAGTTTCTTTCTGCCCTTTACTTTCCCGTTAATTCTTCCAACTGGTCATTTACTTTGTCTACTTCTCCCCCTCTATGTCCCCCTGTCGGCATGTAAACCTGTACTACGACTACATTTGCCGGCTTCGCTTTGATTTCGATAGCTAGTATTCTATCGCTTACCTGTTCCACATTCAATACCCATTTTCCTAGTGTTGCATTCAATACAACTGCTACTCCCCGCTGGCTCTCTTCCCCTCCACTGTATATAACCCTGTACTTTTCACTCCAGAAGTCCCCCTGGTCTCTCCATCTTACTTCGCTTAATCCCACCAAATCGATCTTTCCCCTCTCCATTTCACTCTTAATGTTCTCTAGTTTTCCTGCCCTTGACATAGTCCTAACGTTCCATGTCCTGATCCTTAGCATTGATGCTCTCTTCTCTGGTTTATTCTTCGCTGCCGCTGCTGCTGCTGTCTTTCTTTTCGTGCAAGGATTTCGTGAGATGACGACCGCAGAGTCCTTGCTTATCCTGCTGCCGGGCACGACACCCATTCAACTAATTTGGTCCCGGGCCTCGTAGTTGCCAGGATTCAATTCTCTATTGTTCAAGTCCATTGTGATCTTGGTAGTGTTTAATTGAGGTGGTTTCCTGTTGCCTGCCTCAATAGTGTTTTTAATGTGACACCATCACTTGATAGGCTGCCCCACTGGGGTCAGATGCCTTCTCACAGCCGCCTCACTGAGGAACAGATGCTGCGAGTACGGTATGTGGACTACCTTTCGTCAGGCTCCTACCCTTCGACCTGTCTGGCATGGGTGACCCTACCAGGAGCAATATTAGTTACTCCCGCCAGCGTAGCTCTAGGGGTCACTGGAACATGCAAGCCCCAATCCCACCACGACAAGGCATAGTCCATGGGGAAGGGATCAAGTAAATATCAATTTTAAAGAAATGTAAAAACAATCAGTAGCATTTGAAGCCAAAGATGAGACTAGGTTTGCCTATTACTCTCAGAGGCCGACCACTATACGGCCAGGTGCCGCTCTTCATAAATTCTAAGGCTGTGGTCACATGGGTGAAGCAAATAACCATATGCAAGGGCAAAGAGTTGGTAGATGGTTAAAATTGGTAAGAAGAAGATAAATGAGAAAGTTTCAGGGATCTGAAGACACCAGCGTACCATACGGTAGCCGGGTGCCACGGTGACTGGCGGGCATTACGTCTTCACTCAAAAATATTTTTTCCTTAAATGAAAACCTCTGGCAAACTTTTTTCATTAGTAGACAAGGGTTTTGCCTACAACGTATAAAAAATTAGCGAAATAGAACACACAGGTACATCGTCACAAATAGATTTGAAAATTTAATTTTGTTATAAACTTTTTAAAATTATTTATATTTCACATATAATCCCTCATTATATTTTTCCAATTCAGGACCTTTAAAATAAGCCCTTAAGCACGTCTGTAGGAGATATATCGTAAAATGTGTAGTAACTTCTGCAAAAATTAGAATTTTGCAGTGTTGCAATTTCTTGTCAAGAGTTACGTGTTTTGCAACACAGCTTTGGAGTTAATATTTTCTTATCAAATACAGCTGTTATGCCAAATTTGGTTAAAATTGATAACCCTAAGGGTCATTTTTGCCGATTTTCTGGTCGGATTGATGTGGAATGACATATATATACAGTAAAACCCCTTATTTGCACTTTTCTAGGGACCCCAGGAAAAAAGTGCAAATTGCGGGAAAATGCAAATAGTGGGAAATGGAGAATTTTCACTTTTACATACGTACTTGCTTGGGAAATGTTAAAAATAAAAAGCAGGCTGATAAACTGAAACAGAGGAATAGTATTATTTATTTCTTTAACTGCAGCCCTCTTCATTTACTGTGAATAACATGAATTAAATATTTTAAATTAATAAAATAAAAAGCAAACTATTTTTCTCTTTCTCAAGCATGTGCTCACTGCAGTTTCCACCTAACACGCAATTCCTTAGTGTGTGAACAGCACATACTGTGTCTTGAAGGTATGAAGGTAAAGGAGTCTCTTCATCCTCTGTGTCCTCCTCATCTGCATCTTCCTCCAGGTGTTTACCCAAAATGTCATCTACACTCTCTACAGCAGTTGTCACAACACAAGAATCGAATTTGACAAACTCCAATAAAGTATAATTTGTCTCAAGAAGATTCCAGTCATTGTCTATAGTATATATAACGTATCATCATCAAAAGTAAATAACTGGAATTTCTCCGCCACTATCAACTAGAAATCCTGCTCTTCTAAAGCAGTTATATATTGTAGAGTCCTTAACCTGTTTCTAAGCCCATGATATGTAGTGAAAGGTATCCAGTATGCTAAATTTGATTGTCTTTATGTCCCTATCACAATTGTAGAGATATCAATTTTTGTACAATCATTCTTCGATAATGCACCTTAAATGAGTGAATTATTCCTAATCCAATGGTTGGAGCTCACTGGTACAGTTTGCTGGAAAAAATTTTAACTGTGCATTTCTTAAGTGTACATTCCATGGATGGGCTGGGCACTGATCAATAAACAGCAGAATTTTCCTGTTCTGCGACCCCATTTTCGCATCCAGATCATGCAGCTGATCCTCAAATATTGTGGAGGTGATCCATGCTTTGGTATTTGTGGTGTATCTAGTGGGCAACTGTTTCACATACTTGAAACACCTAGGACTTTTTGATTTGCCAATTGCTAGCGGCTGAAGTTTCTCTCTTCCATCTGCATTTGTGGTTAATAAGGCAGTAAGTCTTTGTTTACTAAGGGACCCTCCATGACATTGTTCACCTCTGAAGCACACTGTTTTAGCTGGCAGCACATTAAAGAATAATCCTGTCTCATCTGCATTGAAAACATCTTTTGGGCTGTAGCCTTCCAGAAGTCTAATCAATTCAGATACTTTCCACTGAGTTGCAGTCTCTTTCTGAACACCTTTACTTTCACCACTCACAGTCTTGTATACAAGATTGTACCGATTTTTGAATCCATCCAACCAACCATTGGATGCCGTAAAATCTTCGATTCCCAATCTTGTGGCGATATGCAGGTTTTTTTCTCGTAAGATGATGCCATTCACAGGAACTTGCACCTATATGTGCAAGATCATCAAATTTTATAAAAACCATTTTTTCAGCATTCGTTCTAAATCTTCATACCTGGAATTCTTTACATGTTTTCTCTTTTTTGACCAATGTCCACACTAGTTTGCATGTTTTACAATTGCATCACGATTTTTCACTATGGTATTCAATGTCGAGACCGGCAATCTGAGTTGCTTTGCAAGATCATTGCAGGTTCCAATATGGCATCAACTTGCCCTAAAATTTTCATTTTTTCCTTAGTTGAAAAAGTCAGTTTTTCACCTCGCATTTCCATTTTCAAGCAGGATAAATTCTATTTTCTGTACTAATTGAGAATAACTTAGCAACACACGAGCTACTTAGCCGTTCTAATAGTGCAAACCGTCATGCAACTTCATAATTTTTAAATATTATAATTATTTGCGATGCGCTGTGGCTTGAATGGGATAATGCAAGTTACAATAAGTTTTATATTGAAGTGACACATCATTATTATAACTGTTGAATCAAGTCAGCGTAAATGATCCCTTGTCGTTCACGTTATATAGTTCCGGTATTTATCACGTTTCATCACGTCTGGTTGAACAGTCGCTTTCATTATTAATCATATCAAATTCTGTACTAAATCAATATTGTCAACATTCCGACCGGAGTTCTTAACATTGTATTTATTATTAGCTGGGTAGTCCTACAACACATTCATTTCATATCATGAATCTTTTCCTCGCGGAAGATAACGAGATGACGTAGTTCAAATTTCCGACACTAGTGGCGTTGTGCCCCGCCACATTCAAATTCTTCCCGATAATAGTTCTCGTTACTGCTCTCTCTCTCTCTTGTATTTATAAGCACATATGTGCGAAAGGACGCCAAAAGATGGTTTGTAAGGGCTTATATGCACGAGTAACTGTTTTAGAAGGGAAATTATTTTTTTTAATCAGCACATCGTATTGCAAATAACGGGAAAACGGAAACACGCTGTGTAAATACAGGGTTCTACATACATTGCAGAGATAAGAAATTTGGTGGGACCCAAAAAATATGTTGCAATTTGCGGGAAAATGTAAATTCCGATAAAGCAAATACGGGGTTTTACTGTATGTATATATAAAATACCTTTTAAGTCCGCCTACGCCTTTTACTGACAGTGGTCCGATATTTCGGCCCTCTGTGGTTGTGCAAAAAATGCCAAGGGCCGATATATTGCCTGACATACATATTTGTAATATTATATTTCATTCAGATCAGACACAGCATGAATAATTTTTCATTCATCATAACAACTGAAATATATCGTCAACATTGAGACAAATACATAATTCATATATTAAAATTAAGTGTTTCATATGTATCTAAAATACACAATCTTACGATTTTCATGGAAATGTGCGTGGCAGTTTTCTCAGTCTACCTAAAAGGGCCAGGCAGTAAAAGGTTTAAATTGCTCTTCAGGAGGTGCTTACATAGATGTGATCTTTAGTGACACACACCTTGAATGAAAACAAAAAAACAACAATTTGAACCCTGTTGGATTAAACTTTCATTTCTAACATAATCTTTATGGGTTTTTTTACATCACTTTTGCCATTTACCTGTACCAGGTAAGCATGGCAAGTGTTAAGCAACCTTGGTACCATAATGCTCATTCTCTCATCATACATGTTAATAAATTTTGGTATATTATAAATATCCATTCTTCTTAATTGTATATTAAGCTGGAATTGCATAAACATATTATTTTTATCACTAAAAGAGTAGTTAACCAATGCAGTGTATTCGAATAGCATTTCAAAAGGAAATATATTTAATTTCTGATAACATTGGATTAATTTTACACTGTTATTACCTTTTATATCCACAAAATAAATAGTGTTAAATAAAACTTCATGAAAGGGAGAGTTTTCTCTGCAGCTTTAATAAGTGAAAATCTGCTTATTTTTCTCTTGTGGGTAGACTTTAAATTGAAATGGCATAGTAGTAGGCTTTCATGATATATTGTCTAAATTTACCTACTTTGCTCATCATTAAATATAGTTGTTCTATACCTTGTTTAGAGCCCATGGCTTTTGTGAAAATAGTTCATGTTACATGCATTAAAAGGATCATCTGTGCTTATAAATTTAGGGAAAATGAAGGAAAATGCTAGTATGCCTAGCATTTCATTGGGAGTTTGTTGTCAGCATACCTTTTATTATCTGAACATTCCAATTTTTCTCTTTTCTTTCCCCTCTTCATGTAATATTTATCTTGAAGCCTTGGCTATAGGTGGTTTGTCATTTTCAATGCATCTTTTGTGTTTTTCAGGTAATATGGAAGATGATCTAGATAGCAATGGCGAGGAGATTCATGGGTCATATGGGGACTTGGTGAATGCTGGAATTGTTGAGGATGAAGGTGGTGAGGAGGGTGAAGAGGGAGCGGAGGAGGGGGATGAAGGAGGCGTGGAGGAAGGAGGTGTGGAGGAAGGTGGTGTGGAGGAAGGTGGTGTGGAGGAGGGTGGTGTGGAGGAGGTGGAGGAAGGAGAGGAAGAGGTTGCTGAGGAAGTTACTGCCGCAGCCACTCCTGAAAAGAAGGATGCTGTTGCAAGTGAGGATGTGGGTGAAGAGGAGGAGGAGGAAGAGGACTTCAAGGATCTGGATGAGGATGAAGGGGGAGCAAAGGTGGCAGAGGCTAAGGAAGAGACAGCAGAAATGGAAGGTGAAGAGGAGGCTAGGGAGGAGGAGGCCACGAGTGAGGATGGAAGCGAAGTGGCTGCTGTGCCAGATAGACAAGCCGTGGAGGAGGAATATGAGGAAGGAACTTCCCAGCCAGCCTCTGAGGTGGCCAGAGAGGTCCAGGAGGATGACAATATCTTCCAGGAAGCAATGGAGGTTGAGGAAAATAAGGATGACTTTCAACCTATTGAGGAGCAGGCCGAAGTTGCTGAAGATGCCAATGGCCCAGCATCTCCTGAACCAGAACCTGAGCCAGAACCGGAGCCTGAGCCAGAGCCAGTGAAGGCTGTTCTTGATGTTCAAGACAGCAATTCAGTGGGGGAGGCAGCTGTGGAGTCACAAAAGATTGAGACGATCACCACTGTGTCCACAGAGGGGCCAACAGCTGCAGTTGACGATGTTCAGGAGGATGGGCAGAAAAAGCGGAAGAGAAAGACAAGGTTTTCTTTGGATGCAGAGGGTGAAGTCTCTCTGGACTCTGTTCCTGCTCCACCCAAGCGAATGGCTAGGGGAGATGGTGATTCTGCCATGGAAGTTGTGGAAAGTAGAAAGGTTGCATCTCCCAAGAGAGCAGAACCTGCTGTGGTGGATGAAGATAACTCACGTGAGAGCCGGCGCTCTGGTGTTGAGTATGAGGGTGTGGCTGATGTTGATACAGATAAGAAGAGCAAATCAAAATCCAAGAAGCAAGCCTCGGCTGCAGGTACAAAGGAAGAGTCTAGACCTGTGGCTGTAAAGAGGCTTGCAGCTGTGGCTTCAGGAGTTGGCGCTACTGCAGCGGCACTTTTGGCTGAAGCAGCAGCTGCAGCAAAGGCATCAATGGAAGGGGATGTGGGTAAGAAGAAATCTGGGGGAAAGGGGCAGAAGAAGAAGGTAGTGACGGCAGATGGAGACACTTATGACCCAAGTTCTCCTACATCAGAGAACTCATGTGATGAAACACCTGCCAAGAGGGCATCCAGGGAGAAGCAGGAAAGGGAGAAAAAACGGCAGCAAGCTGGCAGTACGAGCGCCAGCACTGGTGGCAGTGGGGGGTCTACCACAGGAACTAGTGCTGCTCCAGAAAAGGTGAAGAAGACTTTGCCAGAGCTGGAGAAATACTGGAAGGCTGTCAAAGAGGACCCAAGTGACTTCACAGGGTGGACTTACCTCTTACAGTATGTGGACCAGGAGGTAAGAATCTGCATTAATTTTTCCCATTTTTACTTCAATGAAATCTAGTATCTAATTGTTTCATTATGTTAGCACAAGCAATGACTTAATGCCTAAATTACTGGGAAACCACAGCTCTAGAGGCTTTAAGTTCAGCAATAACTGCTTATCCGTTTAGAGGTAACATTCATATTATTTTGATTTTAAAGGCCCACCATTGTGGTGGTTGGATGTCCTGCAGGGTATTTGATGTTTGCCATCACTTTGTGGGTATTTTACTTGCATTTACTTGATGTTCTTTTAGATTATTTTTCTTTCAGTCTTTTATATCGGGATTATCAGTTGGTATCCGTGACTGTATAAAAATCTTTTTGGGTGGTAATGATTAGTTAATCATTAAAGGGGAATGAACGATACAAGCCTTCACGGTGTTCCTCTGCATTAGTCCATTGTGCTGAGACAGTAGTTATTCTCCCTTCCAGGGAATATAATGAAGCATTTGTATGAAACATCATTGTTAATAATGAGATTAGGGCATGTTTTTTCTATGTAAATTACTCATGTCAATTTGTCAATTGCACATCTAACATTATTAACTCTTCTTTAACAGAATGATGTTGAAGCTGCTCGAGAAGCTTATGATTCCTTCCTTGCTTATTATCCGTACTGCTATGGATACTGGAGGAAGTATGCAGAATATGAGAAAAAGAAGGGCCATAAACAGCGATGCCAAGAGGTATGTTTTAACTAGGCTCTATGCCTGAGTTGCATTAGATAAACTGATGATTTAATTGACTGTGATTTCCTGTAGATTGTAATACATTTAGGTTCGTGATGATTGTCCTAGCATACCCTGCTTGAATTCTCGTTAAGTTGTGCCTTATTTTTTCTAAAATTCATACGGTTTAAAAAGACTGCGGGAGTGAGAAATTAATGACTAAATTCTTATCTGGGTGCAAGCCATGCAGCCACTTGGGGATTTGGTCCAATAATAACTTGCTATCATCACTCTAACTGCACCTTCGAGTTTGGGGATTTAGCTGAGTCCCAAAAGCCAGATGTAAGTATGAAAACTGAAGTTTTTGTATTGCTGGTATTATCCCAATAATTGTCGGATTTAGGGATGTGAGTTTTTTTTAGAAAAACAAACCCTAGAAGATATTGAACTTAAAGGGATCATATGGGTTTAACTTATGGATCTCTTTTTCAGTCTGATGGGATTTCTTTCAGGTATACATCTCCCCCTGGACGCTAACACCTTGGGTGGCTAATGTGTGTCGTTATGGTTTGAGGTTTGGACTTTCGTTTTCCTTGTCACGGAGTGCCCAGTCTCAAGGAAAACATAAGAAAAGTGTTGTCATTCATAACATTTCTTCTTTCATAGCTGCCTTTAAATTATTTCTCTTAGTATTAAGTTGGAAGTATGTTTAGTTTGGACATTCTCTGTTGTAGCATACTCTAGTCCCATTCGTAAGCTGAAGAATCAAGCCACATCCGCTGGTCGTCGTGGCCATAGGTAAATTGATGGGACAAATGCCGATAGGTTAAGTAACACAACCGTATCTTTTCACTTCTTAGTTTTGGAAAGGATTAAACTATAAAATTGTGATGGAGTCTACGCCGAAGAATTTGGCAAGAAGTGATGAAGAGGTGTGTGTGCGGTTTGCCTCATGGCGTGTGCAATCCCTGCTGGGAGCGAAAAGAGGGAGATGTCTGTAAGGTGATAATGTCATTCTATAAGAGACAGTAACTAATTGTGTGTGTAATTCAGTGATGATATTTTGAGGGCTATTGGTCATGCCATGCGCGCGTGCGTTGCTTTCTAATGTATTCTCTGTGATTGTTTTAATGCTTGTGTCTAATATTTGTTCAAAAGACGAAACTGAAATGACTCTTAAATTGGAGTGAGGCATGGAGCCAATCTGCTGGTTCTAACTTGTTTCTCTTGCATCTTGTCTCTGTGCGGCAATGTAGGTGTTTGAGCGGGGTTTGAAGGCGATCCCTCTTAGCGTTGACCTCTGGATCCACTACCTAAACTTCTGCAAGCAATCTGCTTACGTGGATGATGAAGAGGCTATCAGACAACAGTTTGAGAATGGAATTGCTGCCTGTGGAATCGAATTCAGGTTGGTAAAATTTATCATCAAGAAATTTCCTCGAATGCAGACAAATTTCAGTTAACCCTAACAAATATTTCTTTGTTTAACCTATCTCAGAGTGAACTATGCTCTATAATATTAACAGCTTCCAACCCTGCATAAAGATTATAAATTTGAAGTTAATTTTCTGAAGGTTTTTATGTAGTGCATATTTTATCTTGCTGGTACAGTCAAGCATATTTAAGAAACTGGACATTTCCTTGAATTAAAGTAAATTACAACCAGTTTGCCATTTGCGTGGACTTAGTTAAAGATGACTTAGCAAGGTGAACCTTATGTGATTCAATATATATTTGTGTAAAATCAAATAGTTTTTTTCCTTCATTACGAATGATATCAATAAGACCAGATTCTGTATAATGAATGTGATACCGTTACACAGTAAACTCTCGATAATACGAAGCCAGTGGGACCAGAAAATCGGCACATTGTAATATTGAATTTCGTAATTTCGAACATTTTTTAAAAAGTCATGAAAAAATTATCTTTATATTCTCTAACTTTTTTGGTCATTCGTGAAAGCGTTCTTAATGCGTGCATGTCATTAAAAGATCATGAAATGAGTACTTACTTGTATTTCCTAAGTTAATGCTTTTACGTCAGCGATGGTAGTGTTGGCAAAATTTTGTCCCGGTATCGAAAACGTACATAAAAAAAGTTGAACATTTTTAATTAGAATTTTACTTTTGGAATCCAGTCAGTAGAGAAAGGAAACTAGTATGGATGCTAAAAATAGACCTTTGCTTCACACATCTATGCTGCTATGAACGCAGCTGGCCCAAACCGCACTTTAGTAGCCCTCTATCGCCCAGTTATAGCAAAATAAAAAGTACGGAACTACTGTCCATTGCAAAATTCTGTCACCCGAGAAAACTAATATCTTAAACATGGCTCAATGGATTTTAAAATGAAGAAAATCAAATTAAAACTTGTTTATTTTTGCATTGAGTGATAGTATGCAAAATTTTCGCCGTTTATATTAGGGATGTGCGAGTAGCACTTTTTGACCTCGAGTCGAGTTGTAAAATACTCGCGAGTATCGAGTCGAGTTTGTACATTATTGTACATGAGTGAAGAGACCCAGTTCTTACTTAAGTCATCACAATTAAAGTTAGCCAGCAATCTGACTATCAAATGGCAGGTCTACCTACCATGCATAGTTATAAACAGTCAAATTAATATGGCACGTAGCGCAGGCCAAAAGACATAATGGAAATTTTCCGGTAGCTCTCAAAATAAGAAAATTACCTTCATTCCAAGGATTACTCAAAAATGTGTAAATTAGTACGGTACCTAGAGTGTACTTAGGCATAATATGAGGCCTATATGAGTGACATGCCCTATTAACTTGAAAGTAAGCCAGAAAGCAAAATATTTTTTCTTAAGGAATACATAAGCCTAATTAGAAGAGCATTCCTTGTATTTCACATTCCTATGTATTTCTTTTCAGAGCTAAACGTTTTCTCAGTGATGTCGTGTATGCCGGGGTTAGTCCAACAGTACAGTGAATATCATACAATTTGCCTTATTTGTGCTGTAAATATTTGATAAGCTCGCGCCTCAAATTTATGATTGGCCGTTAATTACATAGTTAGTTTTTTAACATATACTTTTCTTCCTCTTCCAATTAATGGCACCATCTCTTCAAAATCGGTGATTTCTGCCTAAACATGATAGAACTTAGAATCATAAAAATGACCTGTGTCAATCACCCCCATTTGCACGATGCATGAACACCCAATATCAGCACGGGTTATTTCCAATATCCATTAATGCAAGTTAATAATGTTTGAACAATGAATTTTCATTCACGGATGAATGTGACCAGGTACATGAATTTTGTATAGAGTCCTGTGGATTAAAGTTTTCGATTTCTAAGGAAATATATTTGAACAAAAATTTATTATAGATAATTATCTATAGATATTTATAATTATCTATCTTAAGATATGACTAGGAACTTGAAATTAATGATGTAATTAATAATCCTAAATAGGAAACAAAAAATTGGAATAGTTAAACTTATAAGTTTTATACGATACCTATATCATCCGTAATGCCCTTATAATAGGATGCCTACCATCCGTTACAAAATTTCCTTCACCCGTGAGTTTGAAGACCAATATCTCCAAGATGGCTAAAGCGATTCTAAAATGAAGTATATCAAATTAAAGCTTGTTTATTTCTACGTTTACTGGTAGTATTAAAATATTTTTACAAAAATATTTTACTGAAGTACGTGTTTAAGAACGGATTTTTAGCGAATTTTTTTTAAATGCCGGATGGGTCCATCGAATTCGGGCATCGTAAGAACAACACAGATCGAGATATCAAACTTCCTTTTCACATATTGTAGCTAAGGGCCTTGTTAATAGTTATACAAAGTTTTATACTATTACGTTCGTCAATATTTTTGTTATTGATGAATTTGTCAGACTGCGTTATTTTCCGTCCCGCACGCTTTCCGTTCCGGAAATCACCGTTTGGATCTTTCTCTTGCTCTCAAGTCATTAATATGAATCCACTTATGAAATCTCAGTAGAATTCTTTGATTATTTGATATCGATATATATTTATTTTCAGCTATAAAAGCATGCTCAAATGTCCAGAGCATGCCAGGAAAGGTAGCGCTCGCGTGGAATCATCTGCTGCAAGCAGATCGCCTATCGCTGTGAATGAGTCATGAGGACTCGACAATAGCAAAAAAAGTATCGCCTTTAAGAATGCAAGTCAGTGCCATTTAAAGAACTGACGGTATCTTTGGAAGCATACCGTCATTATGCCTCCTCGCGCAAAGATTTTGGAGACGGAGTTGAAGATAATTTAAAATGCAATTTCTTTCTTTCGTCGAGAAGCCGAGAAATGTGGGGACAAAAGCTATCTCTCTTATCGCTGATTTTATTTTGGTGAATACTGCAACTTATAAACTTTTATTCAAGCATAGGCAAGGATATTTTTCCTGTGCATACTAGAGAAATTTTCTCGCGTGGTGTTTGGTGCGTGCGGTACCTACGGTAGCTTACAACTTGACAACCTCGAGCAGCTTATCTCTCCAGGCCAAAAGTCCTGTCGCGTGGAGCTCGCTTTCCGAAATAAATATATACACGTTGAAAGCATATCTAATTCTCCCAAGTTGTTAAGTCATTTTACACGTTCTTAGTTTTCAAACACGAAGAATACCATCAAAATGAACTAAATTTCCGACTTCCGCATGCTGAGATAGCGCATTTTTATATATTATTCGTTATGTAATTAGTAACTGAGTAATCTATTTTAAACTTTGTTTAGTCTAAGATAAATATATGTTCCATATCTTATGCAAAGAGAAGTGGCTTTTCATGTGTATCTTCAAGTGGGCGTCAAACTTGCTTCCCGGAACTTGAATAATATCCGGCGTTTTTATCCGTCTCAGTCGAAAAATTAATTAATATAACCAACTAAAAATATATTTTTGACATTATTAAACGTATAAATAAACAAGATTTAGTTCGATATACTTTATTTTAAAATTGCACGACTCATTTTGGTGATCTAAACCTTCAAACTCGGGGGATGGAATTTTACAACGGATATTAGGTGCTTTGAGCTCGAATATAGTCCCCCACCCCAGACTTTTTCCGCGAATATTTCGGCCAAAAAGGGGGGCTACTTAGCTATATTCGGAGGAATACGGTCCATATGCGGTTTCATGGACCGTGTAACCACCGATTCATCCATTCGTTCACGCAAACGTACATAAATCCGTTCACGTAAACGTACATGAAACCATTCACGCAAATGTAAATGAACGTACGTAAGTACATGTTCGTACGTGTTATCTACCGTGTAACCAGAGATTTACTCGATTTTGATGATAGCGCTTCCTGTCTGCAGATTTCTGAACGTATTGGCCTTGGCGGCTCCGTCGGCAAAAACTACTCGACTCGACTTTCGTAAAAATGCTCGAGTCGAGTACCAACTACTCGACTCGACTCGAATTTTCGAGTACTCGCACATCTCTAGTTTATATTAATTTCAATGTGTGCTTGGAAATGGAATTTTAGCATATTTTTATGGGTACCGAATGGTTGCATCGCATTTTATGGCTCCGTAGTAACGACATGGATTGAGATATCTAAACTTACTTCACATATATTATAGCAAAGATATTTCTTAATAATCACACGAAGTTTCATTTATATTTAATATTATATTAATTTTTATTAATAATATTTGTATTAAGTGCCATTATTATAATGTTAAGCACCATTTGTTTTAATTCGTCGATAAGGCGAGAAATGTGGTGACAAAAGATATCCCTCATAACGCTATGTGTCTTGACCTGTGAAGAAAATAACATCTATAAATCGGGAAGATAATCCCCGATGCTGTAACGGGAAGCACACTGATGCTGAAGGGGTGCCACTTCATCGAAGAGCCCGAAAGAAGATTGAGGTTCGTCACTTTGAGAAGATTGAGGTTCGTCACTTTGCAGTTGGAGTAATTCGAAGGACTATACGCAATTATTTCCTGAGAAAAGTATTTCCAACGATAGAGAAGGTGCATTTGAAGCTGCTAGAGTCCCTGGGGGGTTATTCCGTAAGGAAGGTGCCCGATGCCATCTGAAAAAAGATGCTTTTTTGGCATCAGCTACTCGAAATGGCATCGGTTGTTATTCCGTAACCAAGTCGCCCGATGCTATCTGACAGAAGATGCTTTTTTGGCATCAGCTACTCGAAATGGCATCAGTAGTTATTCCATAACTGTCGCCGATGCCATTTTTCGATGCCATCCGTGTCACGGGCGCCAGAGGCCGTGAGATAATGGCATCGGCGAAAAAGCATCAGAAAAATGTTCGCTACGCGGTCATCTTTTGTCCATTCCTCGTATCTTCCGATATTAGTGTTGTATTGTTTACAAAGACCATGCGCGTTCAAAAGTTTTGTCAGCTTCTCCCATTACTGCCTTTAAGTATTTATTTTATCCTAAGGAGCTCTCGAAGGCTTATTAGTAATCTTTAATTAGAAGTTCAGTAATTTCCTTAGATTTTTCCTCTTCCCCTTCAACCGTTTTGTCGTTGTAAAACAGAATGAAGTTGTTGGCACAATATATCGAATTGTATATAATACCTTTCACTAAACAAGTATACGTATATCATGTAATGAAATACGTAGTGCACTCCCTGACAAAAATTCCTTACAGTTCTTTAGTAGAATTCCTTGGACTGTTTTATATTCCTTAAAGCATTGAACTAGTTTCTTAACCGGATAAGCGTACATTGGCAATTATTTACACTGTTCTGCTCAGATTTCTAAATGCATTCATTCCCAACATAATTCCGAATGATATTCCTACGACTATTACATAAGTTACATAATAAGAAGAGGATGTATAAATTAAACACTCGCTTGCATTCATTTACCTCTGTATTTATTATTAGTAATTAATTCTACATTTACTTGTAGAATGTTTACATATATTCTGCATCCATTTATATTATTTAGAAATAAGTTCTTCAGCCATATTCTCCGTAGCTTATCTACAAAAATGGTCTCTGAAAGAAGAACGATCAGAAGACTTAAATATTGCACTAATAACATAGGTATCTTTCAATAAATTATCAAAATAGTTCAATTAATTTTCAGCAACTTCTATCAATTATATTTCAAAGGCCTTCCGTCAGTAAGTGGTGCAAAATCATTAATATACATTGATATAAAAAGCGCTATGAAGAAATTTCACAAGTATAACCAGTAGGATAACCAGCTAAAATACTTAGTAAGCGAACATTTCATTTTTGATCATTTAATTTCACCTCTCTTATTAGCGAAATGTCTTCCTGAAATGGATCATCACGGAGAAAGGGCCGTAGTACGACGTTTTCTACATAATATATTCCGTGGAGGCCCACACATAAATGTTGTAATCCCCGGGTTGTTAAGAAACCTAATATTGCGAATCGAAACCTGCGTACAAAATGGAACATGTTTTAATTTTACTTAAGTGTGTTTTACTTACCTCGAGCAATCCATTTTCTCTGGAGAATATAATTATCTATAAGCAAAAGTCACCGACTCTACAAACGTTTTTCAAACGCTATGTCACAGCTAAAGTAAACACAATCCCATTGGTTTAAGTATAACGTTATTCGTTTGTTATCAACTCATCAACGTGAGACATCATGGATACGGGCATAACTTCATTATCAACTAGAAGTTCTTTGAAGCACGAATGGCATCGCTAGTCACCGATGCCATTTGCTGATGCTGCCGCTGGCGGATTTTACGGAATAACCTCCGATGCCATTTTTGGATGCCGTCTCGAGAATGGCATCGGGCGCCTTGAGAATTAGGGAATAACCCCCCTGGAGTCCCTTACGGACAAACCTCTTACTGAGAAACCGCACCTCTACCTCTCTTCCAGGCATGGTCCATGGCTGAATTACTGCAAAAACTTTCCCCATCTTTGGGGATTTGTGCTCAAACTCTCCGGATGGAAATAATTCTGCCACCTCACCAACCCGATTCCTAGAATATTGTTGACAATAGGTTTAATGGTGATTATTTACATCAGCCTCGGTTAGACGATACTTCACAATAGCGAGGGTTTTCTTGGGCACCGTGAGGTCTCGTTTTAAAGAGTTTGCACTGTATTTACTATAGGCTTTTCATTGGGACCAACAGTTTTGCTTCTTATAATCGAAATTTCGTATTATCGAGAGTTTACTGTACTATTTGGAAAAATAAAAAGGCATAACATTAGGATTGAGTTTATATTTCTGTCTTTTGTGGTTATTAGTGGTTATTATTTTGTGGTTGTGAGTGTTATGCTGCCAATTTCAAATCCATTTGTAACATGTCATTTCTGTCCCTGAAATCAAAAAAAATGTTTGAAATGTGTGTTATTTAGCTATTTAACTTGATGAATAGTTTTTAAGACAAACTATTGAATTTAAATTCAATAGCTATATCTATTGAATTTATATTTAAAATTGTTACAAAAATATTGTTGGATACCTCTTATTGCCACTCTAAGAGAGATGAGCATTGAAGTAGAGAAAGTGCTGCACAAGTATTTCATAATTATGTCAGGTTTTTTTTGGCTCATGCCAAATTATGGGGAAGTACATTTTTAATGATGCTGTTATATTTTTGGAAAGCATGAGGAACTTTATGGTTGACACCCCATGAGTTATATTAAGTCATTCTTTTACTGATTCCTTGTCTGTATACAGGTCAGATCGTCTCTGGGAAAACTACATTAAGTGGGAGACTGAAGGCAAGAGATTCCAGAATGTAACTGCCATATATGATCGGGTGCTGCACATACCGACTCAAAGTTATGCCAACCATTTTGAGAAGTAAGTAGAAGAGTCTTTGTTCCTTGTGTTCATTGCTATGTTTGTGTACAACCATTAGGATGACTGGAGTTGGCCATCCTTCTATCTTTATGATTTGAAGTTCATCAATTTTCATATCTTCATCCATCCCAGAAATCCTGAATAATTTCCTTCCGTGTACACATTAAAATGAAAAAGTGACTGTCGGTAAACTTGTTGCTCAAATGCCAATTGCTGTTCATTCTATTTCCCTCCCTGATACCCACGCAATTGTTCTTGTTAGAGGTTTTTTTAACAAGAATAGTATCTTTCAGCTTCACATGTCAAGATTATTCTTGGTTTGAACTAGTTAACAAGGCCTTAGCTCCCATCTTGTGTCTCGAACTTAATATTTTGACATGCTTATTCATTTCAGTTGTGTAAGATGGAATAAGGTTCAATGTCTATTAATATTTTCTCTTTACTTTTGCAGCTTTGTTACTCACATAATGAACCATCCACCCCAGAAGGTACTTTCTGTGGATGAATTCCTGTCCCTGCGTAGGGAAGTCTTGCAGCAGCTGAAGCAAAATGATTCTTCACTAACGCCCTCTGAGGTCCACCCCCCTGCTCCTGGAGCTGATGATGATGATGCCCCACCTGGAATGGAAGATGCACCCCCTGGAGATGATGAAGATGCACCCCCAGTAGCTCCAAAAGCAACCTCAGTGGTATGGGCTGCCCCAAAATAGTACTTCCTTATGTGCAAAATACTGTGTTTTCATAAACCTGTAGCATTTCATATTTTTAGGAATTTTTATGAAAATTGCTATATCATGCTCATGTTGTTCATTTGTCTGTCCTTGGGCTATTTATGGCTGCTAGTTTCATTTTAGTGATTATATTTTTGTATTCAAAGCAAATTGATGGACCTTGGTGGTTCTGTACCCATCTGTCATCATGCTTGTTGGAAGCCAAGCAGTATTGTGTAAAAAAGAGAATAAGTAAATCAAAATTTCCCTCGTTGCCAAAGAATGAATAATTGAGCAGTGTTAATGATGCAGATTGTGAAAGCCAAAGAAACTATCTGTAAAAGTTAGTTAATTAATAATTGGAATGGTATGCATTATTTTGTCATTTGTAAGTTCACAGATGCTATTAAGTGCCAGGTGCCTCTAGTTAATTTTTCAGAAAGGTATGTGCATATTAGGCTGGAATTAATGCATTTTTCCCATGTAGCCTAATTGTGCATAATTGTAACCATAAATATGTGACCTTTGTATTCTTTAATTCTTGCAGAGGTCTGATGAAGAAACTACCGCACTGCGAGAGAAGGTCATTGCTCTGAGGAAAGAAATCCATAAAAGTACCCGTGCAATGGTTGCTGCTCGCTGGAATTATGAGGAAGGGGTAAGAAAATTTAGTGCCCGAAAGTAGTTTGTATTACAATTTGAAATGGATGTATACTATAACTTACAAGCTCATTTAATCCATGTCATTGATTACTTCAACTTATTTTAACCATATTTTAATTAAATATATATGGAAAGCTTTTCTTACTCCTCTCATTATGGGCTTATTAAAATTTGTCATGTCATTTTTATGTTCTCTCCTTAGATTAAACGACCATATTTCCATGTGAAACCTTTGGAAAGATGTCAGCTAAAGAATTGGAAGGAATATCTGGACTTTGAAATTGAGCAAGGCGACCAAGGCCGAATCATAACTCTTTTTGAACGCTGTTTAATTCCATGTGCGCTGTATGAAGAGTTTTGGATTCGTGTAAGTTCACCTTTGATTTGCTACTGTAATAGTTGTGGTCATGTAGCAGCTGGACTTTAGATGTGATAATCATTTCCTTGTCCCAGTCAAACATAATGGGTGTGAATTTTTTCGCGTCGTGTACACCACTTAATTTTGCCAAAGAATATTATGCTCCTCAGGGCAAAAACCTTTGCTCTTTGTATGTAAGTTTGTCAGCTAAGGGTTCCTTTGATAGTCAAACTTAAAAGATACATTCAGTAATCTGTAACATAAATTTTTCACCAACTGTTCACCGATTGTTCAACAACCCAATGGCGAAGTATATGCTGTAACAATATCTTGTATGTGCAATTATGGATTTCTTGATAGTCTGTGCGATTTTTACTGCTTTTTCGTTATTCTGCTTCGTCACCAGTTCAGTCAGAGAGCCTCCTTCATGGCTGGGAAACTTGAGTCATTGGACATAGAAGCAAAACTTCATGTCTTTAATGAATACAAAAATGGCAGTGTGGATGGGCATTATCATCAACCAGATTCCATAACTGGTGCTAGATATTATTATGGCACAAGATTTTACATGTACCTCATAACATTTAATTTGGACCTTAAAACAGTTTTTGTGTGGTCTTGCTTACCACAATGATGATTTAGTATAATTAAGCGAATATTCCTCACATAATCATTGCTGTTAATGACTATCGATTACTGTAGTGTATATACCTGTAAATGCTGATGATTTTGGACTCACGATTCCAATCACGACACTACTAGCAGCAGCTAAATTCATGCAATTTATGGTCAGGTGTTTTATGAGGTGACTTTTACACAGTAGAAATTTCTCATGGGTTTCCCACCGGGTCTGGTCCTCCATCTAGTTGAACGTTTTAATTCCCGACTCGTGCATCATCCTCAGGGTTGTTGAGTGAATTTATGTCAGTTGAAAGTGGCCTCTCATTTCTGCCTTCATCCTGGAGAAGGTTGCCTGCCTGGTGCAGGTTGCCTGCCTGGTGCTTTTATGGAACTAAATCCTGCAATGAAATGTCTTAGGCATGCCATTACTTAGCATTCTTGCAAATTGTAATAATGGGAACTTGCTCTGATTCATTTTTTTACACCTTTTAGAGAGGTAGGGTAAGAGGCATGACAATTTTCCTGGTTTTCAAAGGTTTTGCCAATAATAGTCCATTGCATTGCTATATGTTACTTGCTGCCGCAACGTATTTGGATCTCAAGAATGTGCTATGTCCTAAGTGTCAAAAGGTGGCACCTTATGCAGTTGAGCATCTTTAAACCGGCACAGTCGGGACCGAAGTGATGCCCGATTAGGGATTTTGCCGGACTATAGGTCATGCATGGCAACTGGTCTATTTTTGACATCCGGGATGTTTTCATTGAAAGGAGTCAATTATTTATGAAAAATATATTCGTTTGCCATTTACTGAATATTATTTTAAAAAGAGTCACTGAGAATAATTAGAAAGAAATGGCTTTCTTAATTCACGAAATTATTACTACTGAAAAGTATCGAAGTTGCACAGTGAGTGAAAATAACGGCAGATAAGCATAGTGTTCATCATATTACTTCACATTTAAAAATGTAAAATTATTATTGGAAAAGGGTATATAAAGTTTGATATTTTTTATTCTGTTCTTCGCGTAACATATTTCTGCCGTGCTTGATTTGTTATCAGCTGATTCAGCACGATGTCAACGTGTGGGTGGTGTGTGTATGGCCGCCCATCACTACGTCGCGGGCGATTGGAATGGACGATTCTTTAAAGATCATTATTAATAGTAGTCTTCCTTCAACAATTTCAGGCTCGTCATCTTCATCCCCACTCAGATTTATGTTATGAATTACCATTTCAGTGATTTCATCATCGGTGGAATGTTACATGGTGGGAGATATCATGGTCGCCAGCTATCCATTCCTCTAAATCTACCAATTCCATTTCCTTTAATTCAGGGTTATGGATGCTGTTTGCACAGTCAACCAACTCAATCATCGTATGTTTATCCTCAGAAACATGAAAGATTTTGAAATCCCCACTTATTTCATCTACATCAAGCCTTAAAACAGGCCACAATTTAAACCACGCATGTTTTAGAACTGACTGTGAAATACTATTCCATGCACACAAAATTTTGCACATTATGTCTTTTAGATCCTATCTGTTTCTGAAATAGTTAAGCCTGCTTCATTAGCATTTTGCCAGAAATACTAAATAAGCCCTTCATTTTGACGCAATTGAAGCCACGCCATCTAAAATAAATACTTAAATTGTCTAGTTTTTCTCTGTCTTCCATTTCTTTGTGTCACTTTAACTGTAAAATTTTGAGGATTTTCTCTTTCTACTTCTTAATGCATTATATCATTATACTATCGAAGATCCTTCGCAATGTGTTTCAGACAAATGCTTTACCGATCGGTGCATCTATGCAACAGTGTCAAGCTTCTTCACAACTTGCACTTCTTCTGCAGTCGTTAACGTTTTATACTGATGCTCACTCCTCTGCTGTTGCCACAACTGTATAGATTAGACATGGTTAGTGAGAAACATAAGCAGATAACAAATAATTTTATCAAATTACGTCCAGTGGTCAATCAAGAATGCTATACCATTGAAAGTGGCCGATCTTTAAACTAGTCCGTCTCTGTGATGTCTTCAATGTTGTATGTTTAGTTCAAGTTGCAAAATAATTCCAGTGTACACAAAGTACCAGAAATTAATATGTTTAAATTATTCTGATTCTCGCAACCGTAAAATTGAAGTTAAGAATAGGATAATATCTCGGCAGGTTATGAAGCAATGTTTCTGTAAAAAAAATTCGGCATTTTCCACTAAGGTAGGTGGCAGTGGCAAAATTGCTGGATTATGGGTGTTCTCGGATTAACGGTGCTCAACTGTATTCCAAATAATTACATATAACGTGAAATCAAATGACATCGACTACAACTACTATGGTCAATGAAGTGTGCAAAAATATCATTTATATAAGCTATCATAATTGAATCCTTTGGACATTGGCCCAAAACACCCACAATACAGGCTAAAGTAGTGACAATGCCATGAATTGGCTGTGGAACGATTATTTAAACATCTTTGGTAATAATGAGAGTTTGATATAGCTAGTGGTATTTTGGCTTGTCTTATGTTGATGTGCACTCAGTAATTAAGTATGATGTTAATGACCTAACAGCATATTTTGTATATACTATACACACCAAAAGTAAGTAGAACCGAGTTTTGGCTTAATATCTCAAAAACAGAAGCAATATTCATACAGAGCATATCAATGTGTTCATAATTTAGTCCTATGTTTAATGCAGGCAACAGATTTTTTTTATAATAATTACTTTGTTTTTGTAGAGAATGAAAAATGGCCCAATTTTTTTTAAGTCAGGGGAAGGTAGTCACTAAAGCAGTTTCATAACAATGTGAAATGTACAAAAAGGGAGTTTTGTTAGAATAGAAGGTGTACTTTTGTCATAATGTCCTTTATGTTTCTAATTATTTACTTAAAGTTTTTCTATTTAATTTACCAAACCAGGTTTTTTTCGTGTGTGACTTGGAAGCACGCGACTAACTCCTTTATCTTAACATTTCTAATGCAAATCAGTTGGCATCATATCTCTTAATATGTTTTTGAAAATGAGTTTGGAGCGAAGGTGGAAATGCTTAGCAACATAAGCACTGAGTAGGCCAAACACAATGTTAGTATTGATGTTAGAACTTTAATTTTTGCTCCCATTTCAACATACTTCGTACGTAGATTTTTTTCTATTTCTTGAAGAATGTTGAGCTTTTCAATTGGTATTTTTCATTTCACCTCAGGCTTTTCCATGGCTAATTCTAAGCACTTATCTCATTTAATGCCATGAAGTAAAGGTGTTCACATAGTTAATGTTCATTTGTCAGTTAAAAAACAAATGAACAGTCCAATAAAATGGGCTTCTTGTGGGCGGTCTTTCACTTCTTCATTACCTTATTTTTCCATAATATACTTATTTAAATATTGTTATAAGCGATAGCAATCTTTTTTGTTGCGAGAATTAAACCTCTTTGAGATATATCCATTGACAAATCTACCTATACAGTGGTTATTTTCCTGGGACAAATTTGGTTTGGTCCTCCTCCAACTGTGCTAATGAGATAGCCAAAATGTGCTTACCTGAATTATTTGCATGAACTGTGACTCAGACCTGAGGGAATGGACGTGTAAACAAGGGAAAAGTGCTATTAAGGAATGTACTAATGAGAGTCCCTTGAATGTTCAAACTAGACTTGGACCGATACCACATTTTCCGATACCAAACCATCAACAGCGGCCGATACAGATAGTTTTATTTGCCGGTACTTCACTTATTTTTCCCCAAAAATTTGATAAGTGCTTTCATTCTAGTGAACTAACACTCAGTAATCAAAAAGTGTTTTAAAAGAGAGAAATGACATTGTGACAACATTTATTTTGCTGCACGTACACTTAAGCACTGGAATTAGATTTTAGATTCTAAGCCCGCTTGCATTTGTAAATACTGAGAATTCTTTTTAAGAAATATGAGCTGCTGAAAATTCTCAGCAGTTCTGAGAGGATTCTATCAAAAACTAAAGCATCAGTCTCTGAAAAAATTTGCTCCGAAAATTTTAAACCTGCAGTTACACCCAAATACAGTGCACTCTAGTTAGCACATTTTATAGGGACCCAAAATCCTGAAAATGGTAACAAGGAAAAGGTACTAAACAGGTTAGGCATTCCCGGGTAAGTTGAACGCATATGTGTGGTTTGCATAACATTCAGGGGAACAATATACTGCCCATCAAGTTAGTTCATTCCGTTGATTGCTGGTGGTAATTTATCATGACAAAGTTTCATTTTCAATTAGTATGCCACCCAAGAAAACACCTACGATACCTTGCATTGATGCTCACAATAATTAATTATGACTATAATGACAAATTGACATCATAACACTTGACCATACCACAATACTTGATTTGCATTTTATATTTTTTGAAATTTAGTTCAGAACATCGGCAGAAACGCCAAACAATGTATGTGTTTAGCAGAACAAACTTGAGTTGATGGCAGTTTAATTTTTGCCGCCATTTTAACACTCTTCATACATGGATTTTTGTATACTTTTCAGAGGAGGTTGGGCATATCAATTGATATTTTTGTTTCCAATTCAGTATTTCCCATGGCCAATTCCCTTGTCTCACTTTTACTGTCACCAAGTATTGGTGATGGCGTAATTTTGATGACCAGTCGACACTTGTAAAACAAACTAACATCGTGATAAAATGCACTCTTTTTGGGTGTCCTTTAATTCTTTCTAAACATTCTTTTGACCATATTTTACCTATTTGAATATATTGATAAAGAACAGGACAAATGTGCAATGCGTTGCTAAGTCAGTACAAGACAGCAGGATTTTAAAATAAGATGATACTTGGATGCCTTTTTGCAATTGATGGTCAGTGCTGAGAAGCATGCAGAGTTTCATGGTTCGGCATGCAATTTGCTAAACTATGGACCGCTAATGTTATTGCATTTTCAATGTAATTTTATTATTTCTTTTTGAAACATACGATTTTCGTGCATTTACCTAGGGATTGTTTCAATACTCAATAGTTCTTCAAATTTTTGGCAGGTGGTTTGAATCATAACTTAATGCTAAAAATCTAGGTTAAAGACGTGCAGTTTGCCCTGTCAAAGGATACTTTCCATCATTGTCACTGTTATTGTTAGATTTTTTTCTTAAACTTTGTCTTGTGTTTAAATATAAGTTTTTTATTACCAAACTTAAACTTTCATTCTCCGCTTCTTCTACAACTCTGATGTAAATGACTTGGGATTTCAGTCTGCTGAGTACTTAGTTAATACTCAGGCCATTTTAAATGGTAGTAGTTTCAGCACTGAACATTGTCTGAATTGTATGTACAGTAGAACCTCTTGTTTTACTAAGTGGAAGAGACCCAAAAATTTGAGGTTTGTAAATTTGAGGTTATCTTCCACTAACTCTTCTGTCTCCGGAACTTATGTGTCACTAAAACCAGCTGATCTCCAACTGTTGGAAATAGTTTTTGTGGTGACACATTCCCATGCTCTGGCAACAACTAGCACAGCATGGAGCAATGTCCATGGAGGCACATCATGCACATAGGAGGCTTGATTTGCGACAAATGTACGTTTGCTAAAACTCTGCTGGCAGTAATGCGAGTATACTTTCAATGCAATTAAACACTATGCTGTACTAAACTTGTCAAATAGTTATGTCATAGTTGAAATCAAACTTATTTCTGCAACAAATAATAGTCATTTGCTCATTTAGGGAAAAAACAGATATTACGGGAAATTCTGTGTGTGCTGTGTATCTGCATCTAATTGAAAGGATTTAAAAATTAGACCTCAAATGTATTGAATCACTATATAACATTGGCGTTATTCCTAAGGCTAGGAGACTCACTTTAGTCAGAGTGAATAAAACTCACAGCCATGAATTCCAAAAAAAAAAACAAATATTTTTCTACAAATGTATGATGATATGAGCTTGGCTGCTGCAACTGAATTAAGTTCTTGTAGCTTCAAGTTGGTAGATCTCATAATAAGGGGAATAAGTGAATTAATTCATCCCACAGAGTATTTTAAGCATATGTAGTTATGTATAATTAGCGAAAGGGGCATATTTAGTGCTTGTCAATTTGTGTTTAAAGAGGCCATTTTAACATGGTAAAGCCAGGGATGCATTCTAACTAGGAAATTTAAAAACAAAATTGCAACTGACCCAGTATATTTCAGTGACAAAACCAGGAAATGCCTTTTTTGAAGATACCGTACCGTTTGAAATACCATCAATAATATTTCACAGCTGATTTAAGTCAATTTTAGAACTGTACTCGAGAGACTTTACTTGAAGTTAATTTGAAATTCCTTCTTTTTTTAATGTTTGTTCTACAATGCTGACATCTATCAGTGATTTGCGAGAACTATTTACTCGCAGGTACAGAAAGCTATAAGTCGCGATTGCAAATTCTTACATAATGATGTAAAACACTTCTAATGAAAAATTAAATATTCAAAATGAATCAATATTTGAACATAAGTAATTTATTATTACAGAATTAGTATTCTTTAATGAAACAAGTTCCATGACAGCTGCAGCAAAGAACTTCCTACAGGAATGCTACTTTCAAGGCTTTCTACTGAAAGGCTGAACTAAGTTCTGAGTTGGGCTAATTTTAAATAATTCCAGAGAAAATATGGATCCTTTGTGATGCCTAGTTAGGTATTCGCAATACACAAAATGATAGAAAAGGAATAGAAATAACCAAGCACTAGTCCGCTTATTTTATGAACTGGGGCATTGTTTACGAGAAGTAGGTGTCGTGCCACGTGTCTTAGAACATTTTTTCCTTTGATCTTATAATTAGGATTTAATTGCGATATGGATGATCACTCTGGGATTTTTTATACTGTTTAAGCACGTCAAAAAGCACTATGCTCACATTCCAAGTTTCCAAATTTTCCCATATAAAATACTTGGGTCAAGGGGCCTTTCAACATGACCGATCTGGCTTCAGCTACTCCTGTACGCAGTATACAGTGATCGTTATTCCATTATACTGAGTTCATTGTTACAAAATCATGTCAAAAACTTTGTAAAACAGGGGTCAGTCTTTCAGGGGACCGTCCTCTCACTTCGTAAATCATTAAAATGGAGGTTCCGTAAAACGGGGGTCATTTCACATGGTTTTCCTGTGTACAAATATTGGGACCGGTGGAATGATTCGTAAGTTCAAGGTTCGTAAAAAAGAGGTTCTACTGTACTCAAAATTGGTTACTGCAATTATATATGGTACAACATTCTGTTTTGATTACTGTGATCAGCACATGCACAGAGCTTGTTTGTTTATATTGTTCCGGGTGTTTTCTTTCGAAGCCAGCTTATTACATGCCTATTGTTATCATTCCATATTGATGATGAAAGAATCCTTCCATACCTGAGGCAATGAAACTGATGTTATTGGTATGTAATATAATACATGATATTACACTTTGTGATAATAACTATTTTAGTTGATTCCAGCTCTGCTTCCAGTAATTCCTTGAAATGCTCTACTTGCCTGTGATTGGTTGTGAGACTCAGATGAAAATTAAGTATCATGCTGTTTCTGTTTTCAGGACTGAAAATTGAATTCAATGTATTCCTCGAGTATGATTGGGCCTTTCACGTAACACAATTAATAGTATGCTGGATTTGGTTCGATTTTCAGTTCTGAAATGAGTTGTGTAAAATATCCTTTAAGCCCAGTTTCATAATGTCTATTTATCTCTAACCATCAATTAGTGTAGACAATACTTCACTTTTAGTAGTTATCTGACATGATGGTGGTTGTACAAACCTTTGGGTCTAACTAGGACATGAAAGGCCTACGAGTAGTGGACATGAAAGTTTTCTCAAGAAAATCATCACCTCATTTGCTTTTGAACCTTATAAATATATAACTAGACATTTCAAAACCAAACCTTAAGGTCATACAGTAGGTGCAAAGTTGTTGTTTTTTTGTAATAGTTAACTATGTTTGCATTAGTATTTTTTATCTCAAAACTTATTTATTGGTCATTGGGAAACTGATACTTGAGAGAGTCTTATGGTGTAACGTTATCTGTTGACATAATAATTTTTCCCATTGTTTTCAAGGGGTTAAAGTGGATCTTAGTTTTGGCAACTAAATTTGAATAAAGATATCTCTTTATTTATTCTTATTTTTTCTGAAACTAAGAAACGTATTGTATTCCATGGTCAGATTGACAATTGAAAGTATATTTTTTTCAATTTAAAAATGAAAGCTACTAAAATAAAATTGGTACTTGGGCTCCATACCTTGAAGGACTCATTGTCTTGAAGCTAAGGATTATCATTGGCCCCTAAGATGCTAGGTTACTTTAAGTGTGCTTCCCTTCTGGTATGCCAGAAAACAGGATACAGACTTTTTTGCTTCATTTTGTTCAACCATATTTTATAATGATATTGGAGTGTTTTGGAAATCAAGATGAACCAAGTAAACCTCAGTTCTTAGCATCCAGATGTGGAATGGAAACATGAAACCTAACAGAGATTTAGGATTCTCAAAATGCTCTGGTCAAAGATGTACATTGATCGAACAATAAGATTCATTTCACTCAATAGCATGCTTGAATGAAATGTGTCCATGTTAATGTCAACATTATCTTATTGTTCAAACAGTTATGCACTACTAATAATCATCATACACTTCAATGGGAATCACATTGATGTGGGTTTTTAATTTCTAGGGGTTAATTAATAAGTAATGCTGAAAAAAGAGCAAAGTATCTTTGTATTCTGGACATTTTATGAGAAAATGTTTTCTCCTTTATCTATTATTGTGTAATGTAGTTGCTAAAGTTAAGTAATGGAATTCTGTAACATTGCAATAAGTAAGCATGTTTTGAGAACAGGGGCAGAATTTGTTGTACATCTGGCAATATGTTATAATATTTGCTTGCAATAATTTATTCCTATTATCTTTTCAGTTTGTTCGCTATCTGGAGACAATGGGTGAGGAGATGGTGGAAAAAGTCCGTGATGTGTATTACAGAGCTTGCACAATCCACCACACCAAGAAACCAACTTTGCACTTGTATTGGGCAGCTTTTGAGGAGAGTCAAGGTATGTGTTGTTTTTCAGTGCCCACATGCCTAGACTTTGGAAAATGGACACGTTTTCATGACGATGAAAGAATGAAGTGTTGCATTTAAAAAATTCTACTGAAGAATTTATTTTCCATGTCCATGTTTCTGTTCCAGTGTACTTGCAGAGGAGGATTTTCCCCCAATTCATGCTAAGTTTTGTTTTATACCATCATTAATGTGTGACATTGATTTAATGTGGGTATTAATATAAGATGGCTTTTTGAGGTAACAAGGTAACAAATAATATCTCTTAGTGGGCTCAATTCTCATTGAGGTTGAAATTTGTTGCATATGATTCTGTTTTCCCAATAATGGTTCAAGCGCACTGGCAACAACTATACTCCAGCTGAAATATGATGTGTCTCATTGAAAGCCATTAATTTTTGAAGGCTCAACCAAGAGAAGCATTAGGTAGTGTAATTCTTATAAGTTTCTGGTATTTCTGCAATATCCTCATTGTGATTATGAATTGGTGATATCACCTATCTTTTGGTAAATCAGTTTCTGCAAATAAATTGGGCTCTAATTATTCTTTAATATGGCCATTGACTAAATGTTTCTTTTTGATTTGGTCCTTAGGAAACTATGAAAAGGCTGCAGAAATATTAACCAACTTGGAGAAGATAATGCCTAATCTGTTACAAGTGGCATATCGTTTAATTAATCTTGAAAGAAGACGTGGGAATTTGGATAGTGTTTGTACTCTTTATGAGCATTATGTCTCAACAAGCAAGAATAAAACAGTAGCTACCAACATGGCCATCAAGTACGCGAGATTCTGCTGGAAGGTATGTGAAACTTTGATTTATTACTATATTCATGCTACACATGATTACAACTGTCTCAGAAAGTAATTGTAATTGGTTTTTTGTGGAGTAGTTTGTTTTTATTCCATTTTTTGTGTAGAGAGTTTTTGCTCCGTACCATTGATAATGGGAATTCCTATGAATGAACCTAAGTAACTACAGTCAGCATGCTTATATCAAATCTGTTTTTAAGTGAAGGCTATTCCCCGTTAAAGAGATCCACATATAATGGAGTTTGGTTATTACAAAGTAAATATTCATCCCCCTCTACTTCATTATAAATGGGCTTGACTATATCTTTAAAATATGCTGAATTTTACAAGTGTGCTTTTACAAGATAGCCTGTGTTTTGAGTGATAGTTTTCTACCTGATAGGGTTAGGTTTTGGTGGAGTGTTCCTATTTTATTCATCTAACAGCTCCAATCCATACTATTTATTTCTAAACCCTATATTCTATATCAGGTGACATATTGTCTAGTTGCTAGTTGAAGTGTCTAGTTGTTTAACCATAGTGCACTTGAATAACAATGTTTGATGGATTTTATTTTGCCTGCCTAGCAAATACAGCATTTTAATGACAATCAGACTGCCTAATTGAAAGAGAAAAGTGTCTAGAAGCTTCACCTATTATGGAGACGATGTTAACTATTTAAATCCTAATGTCTTTGGGGCAATTTTTAATTGTATGTACAATAATAGCCACGAGTGAACTCATTAATATGTTAAAACACTGGTAAAATGAATTATCATTTATTTCAGATCATGGGTGATGTTGAGAAAGCAGTGAAAATATTAAGGGAAGAGCTGGACAAAGAGAAGGTAAGAATTATTTTTGTTCTTTCCCTATTATAACCATCTTAGTAATCCTCTGACTTTTCCATTGCTCTGGAATGTGCATGTTGTTTATTTGTCTTGTTAGGGAAATCATTCTGTTAATATTCCCTTCAGAAATACGAACAAGTTATATGAAATTTCATTTGTCATAATAGCCATTGAGGTGCATTCTGGTTGAGCAGTAGCGTAAAGGATACATGAACCTAAACAGAAGGTATATGACAATTTTTATTCAATGAATAATCATGAAAATAATCACTGAGTGTGTCATTGAAATGTCAACAGCTAACTAGGTCATTAGGCGCATTAGCAGACGTTATAAGACTTAGTAAGACATGAAGAATTCAGAATAGGGTCGTTTACCATATTTTTTTTATTGCCGAATCTGATAGGGTTTGTAAAATAAAAGGACCCGTATTTTTTCGTTTTCTGATCCGACAAGTATTTCCCGAGTTATAAGCGGCGAAAAACTGATGTTTTTAACCCTTTCGGAAAAGTGGGTGTGGTGCAACCTCTGACGTATATCGACTTCGTCCAATCACAACTGAGCCCGCGAAGCTTGTTCGCCTTATCGCAAAGGGGGGACACAGCTGACTCAGCCCATGGGAGCGATTTCGACAGCATCTGTGCGAGCAGACCTTCCGAGAACCCCCCTCCACTCCCTTCCCCTCCCCTGAAAGCAGTCAAGGACGGGAGGAAAATGACGTCAATGTTATCACAGCAGCCTTTTCGGTGGGCGTCACCTTTTGCTTATGTTAATTTTTCATTTATGAGTGAATGGTTGTGGTTAGAAGGTTAATTTTTTCACTAAAATTCGTTTTTCGTTTCCATCTAACAATTTCGTGTAAAAAGTTGCGATTTCAGTTCCGAGTAAACGCCCCCATTTGTAAGACTTTTTCCTACTCTGTCTGGTCTTCATGTTTCCCTTCACACCTACATTGAATGATTTCATTTCCCCATTAGAATACAGTTTCTGAAAACTTCTCTGTGTAACAGTCTTCTACAAGGTGGTTACATTCATACTATTATTTTCCTTTTTGAGTAGTCCCTTAATATGTAAGTTTTTCCTTCTTTTCTAGTATATCCTATCTCATGTATTTATTTAAGCATTTCTATACTTACAGAATCACATTACTTTTCCTTTACTGTGAATAATCTTAATTGTACACCATTCACCCTGTAGCTTCAAATGTGCTTATCATTGATTGGTGTCCTTAAGCTGAGAAAAAAACTAGCTAACCCCCTAATCTTTATGTAATTCTCTCATCGGTATAATTCTTCCCATTCTGTAGCTGATAATCATATTAATAATTTGTAGCTGTAATCCATTGGCTGATTTAATAAATTATTATCACTTCTATGTAACATCATGCTTCAGAAGCTTCCAGTCTTTTCTGCAGCTATTATTGTGTTTGTCTCACAGTCCTAAAGAATCATGCTCCATGGTCTGGGAATATCAGGGGAAAGAAATCTCATTAAGTGTCGGCATCTTATCCAAGATGGTCATGAATATTAAAAATTTTCATGCTCAGCAGGGAGAAGGAAGGGACTAGTGAAAAGAGAGAAAGGAGGCATATAAAAAGTATGTTAGCGTACATCACTGAATTTTGGTACACCTCGAAGGTTACAATATGCTTAAAGCAGACAAATGTCCCCTTTGGCACAGTGTCCATATATTACAGTAAAAGCCTACTATAGTGAAAATACCTGTGTAGCTGTAACAAGTGATTTTACCTATTTGTTCGGTCCACGGAGAAAAGCATATGGAGTTTCGTGGGTTTTAACAAGTAGCTACAGTAAAACTCTTATAATGATCATGCGTGTAACGAAATACTATTTTAAAGAAAGGTTATGCTATGGGCGATAGTAAATTGTTAAGTACAGTAAAACCCCTCTTTTACACTTTTGAGGGGGATAAGGGGAAAAAGTGTAAATTGAGGGTAGGCACAATTTAATGAAAATAATCCCTTAAAGTATTGCTAAATGTTGTTTTTCAATTGAATCATGTCTTAAATGAAAAGTAAGTATAAAAATATAAATTATGACAATAAAAAAAATTCTTTATTGATACCAAACTCTCAGTGAGGTAGATTGTACAATATGTCAGTCTTCAGAAAGAGATCATTTTACATAGGTGGTAGCTGATAAATAAATAAAACGAAAGAAATAAACTCCATAAAATGAAAAAATCTTCTCAAAGTAAAAATATTTAAATCTTTGGATAAACTAAACAAAAATATGACTTAATAATCCATATAAACCTTTAGTTTTAAAAAAAATATGTACCAACCATTACTCTCAAAAGTCTTCTAAAAATTTAAGCCAAAGAACTATCTCAGAATTTAAATAAAACATTCTTGGCTGAATTCAGCTGTAACAAAAAAATACACCATAGATAAATGTTCATTTAACTAGCCTCCTTCTGGAAATATTCCATTATCTTTGATTGCTTGCTCATTTTATTTGTATTAATTGATTCTACTCTCTTTTCTATTCTGTCCAATAGCTCTAATTCGTTCTCACTTCCTGCAACACTTGATAAATATAGTCATAGTAAATTAACAGCAGAAATAGCATTGATTGTGCTTTCTTTTGGTGTTTCCGTATCATCATCATCCTCCTCGCTTGCTGCCTCTTCACTGATATGCAGGTCAATAGCTTCATCAATTGTAAGAGAGTTACTTGTTGCTCATCCACTCCGACAAAATCCGAAAAACTTATTTCAGCTCCAAATAATGGCAACTGATCATTGTCTCCCATAGCTCTATTATCTCCTCCCCCTTCTTCCAGTTCCTCTTGGTTCTTCACTATCCTGTTCTTTGTCCTGTTCTAAGTTGCAGTCTTGAGAAAAACTAAATCCTGCTTTTTTAAAACAATTTGAAATTTTTCCCTCATCAACTTCTTTCCATGATCGTGTTATGTAGTGCAGTGCATCGAAAACTGTGACTTTGAAGCTCTTAGGGTCCCTCCCACTGTCTATAAGATTCATAGCTTTTCTCACCAGAATCTTGCGGTAGTTCGCTTTGAATACATGGATTATCCCTAAATCTAATGGCTGTAACTGGCTGGTACAATTGGGTGGGAAGAATACCAGTTTTATATTCCTCAAATTAATATTGTTTGGGTGGGCTGGGTTTTGGTCTAAAACTACTACAATTTTTCGGTTTTGTCCACCCATCTTTGCATCTAGAGCTTGCATTTGTTCCTGAAAGACATGTGACGTCATCCAAGCTTTGGTATTAGCGGCATAGGTTGTGGGAAATGTCATGATGTTTTTAAAACACCTGGGATTTTTGGACTTTCCAATGACAAATGGCCTTAACTTCTCACTACCATTAGCATTAGCACCTAACAATACTATCAGACGAGCTTTACTATGCTTTCCCCCATGGCAAGATTCACCTTTCAAGTCTTATGAGGAAGCACATTGAAAAAATGCCTGTCTCATCTAAATTGAAAATGTCTTTTGGTGCATACCCTTCAATATGCTGTCTTAAAGAATGTTCCTTCCACTGTGTAACTGTCTGGGGATCAACACTGTTTGACTCACCACAAATTGATTTATACACAACATTGTACCTAGTTTTAAATTGGCTTAACCATCCGTTTGAAACCTTGAAGTCTTCAATTCCTAACCTCATTGCCACATGTTTAGTCTTTTTCTTACGAATAACCCCACTGATGGGCTCTGGCGAACTGAAACCATTCCTTCAAAATTTCTTCCAGTTCATCATATTTTAAATACTTGACGTATTTTCGCCTCCTTGCACTGGGTCCGCATTCCACTGCACTGGTTTCAATGGTTTTGCGTGTTTTAACAACAGTGTTCAATTGGAATCCCAAGTTCTCTGGCAAGGGAAACACGTGAACCTACATGCGAGTCAACTCTTCCCGAAATTTTTATCCTGTCTTCTATTGACAACGTTTTCCTCTCCCGTTTGTGGGCCATTTTTTTGTTTTGTTCGCGTTACTTGATGGTGTCACGGAAAATGTGATTACGATTAGAATGACTTCTAAATTAATGGCAGAACTTCGTAATGCACGAGAAGAATAAAACTAAGTGCGTGGATCATCATGAAAACACCCACAAATATAAACATATAGTGTCTATATTTGTGGACACGACGTTTACAAGTAAGGTAGAATTATTCGCAGGCATGACTGTTAAAGAGAAGTGCATATCATCGTTTTATTTCACATAATTACAGCGATATATCCTTCATGATTTTACCGCATAATTGCCACTCGTAACGTAATATAAGGCATTTGGGGAACTAGCACAATTGTTATAATTTTACCTGATTTGCCTCTTGAAGAATTAAAACGAGTTTATTACGAAAGTACGAGATGAATCCATAAATAGAAGGAATTAGAAAATTTATTGTAATTCAAAGGTCTTTCGCTTGCAAATGTCTCAAAACTTTTTCTGCCGATTTCCATTTCGTTCCTCATATGGTTGTGATACGCTATCCGCCATGTTCCTTTGGGCGGCCTAGCGCAAATGGAGGACCATTTAAAATTTCGTAAGTGTAGATACGGGGAAGACATAACACTGCGGAGATATATAAATCATCAGGACTTGATGAAAATGTTGTAAATTGCAGGAAAACGTAAATTGCGGGGGTGTAAAAGCGAGGTTTTACTGTATCTGTTCCGTTAATACATACGATAAACGACTATGAAGCCTGTGATTCTACGATGTGCACAGCAAAAAATGCTGAAGTATGGATGTAATGAAATCCCGTTTATGACAAAAGGAAAGGCAGGTCCCCTAAAATTCGTATTAAGTTAGTTTTACTATATACAGTCAAGCCCGTTTATAACGAAGTTGAGTGGGCCTAATATTTACTTCGTAATAACCGAACTTCGTTATATGTGGACCAGTTTTTCCCCGCCTCTCTTTGATAGGGAGTAGCCTTTACTTCGTTATAACTGGGACTTCATTATAAACGGGTTTTATATAAGCGGGCTTGACAGTATTTATCATATGACTATAGCAAGCAGTTTTTTTGCAGTTGTTGTACATGTTGCATAACTCCCGGGACTCGTGCCTCATGGAAGACAATGTTTCATAAACTTACTTCTTATGTGGTAAGTTATCTCTAAAAAAGAAAAAGGAAATTTTGCCAGAAAGATTACCAGTTATTGCCACCTTGCTCATCTGTTACATGATAATGCCTCGAGAGAATATATTTCATCGATTTTGCAGTGAGTGTTGCCCTGGTTGCATAGCTCAGACTGGCTAATGATATTACATTCATGATGAAATTTTACTGTTTCTTTAAGATTTCTCATTTTCAACAGATTTTCAGATAGATTGTTATATACACTCAATAGTTCATCTTCTCCCTGACTATGGTACATGACAATAGGGATGCATAAAAATTCATGTTGTTACGACCAGTACACAGTTTAACAAGATAATTTGCAACGTTAATCGACTCTCGTCATATTGGACTTCTACTGTATTATCATTTCACAGTTTTCATTTTGAAGTTTGGGGTAGGTAATTTAAAACTGGATCTGAAGGAACTACTTAATGCAGTTATATAGAGGATGTTCGTGTTTGATTTTGTAATAAAACTATTGTTTTAATTCTCTTCTTTAATATGTTTTTTCAATCAGGAGAACCCAAGGTTGTACCTTCAATTGATTGACATGGGGCTGCAGAGGAATCCATTTGATGAAAAGGAGGTGCTAGCGATATTTGATGAGTTCCTCAGCAAGGAAGGCATTGAAACTGAGCAAAAGGTTTTATTTGCACAGCGAAAAGTTGAGTTCCTGGAAGATTTTGGAATGGATATAATGAGGTATTTGAGACACTAAGTCACTAACTTACTCATTATTTAATGTTTAATGCATGTTTTCAATGTAAAAAACAGATAAGATGTCAATTTCTTCCTAGGATGATTATCTGTAATAAAATTGGGCTAGCTCTGGAGAAATAGTATACATTCTTGTATTATTGAAAATTATGTTTCAGTGTTTTCCCTATAAGTGCACAATTTCATTGAAGTGTCAGGGTATGTTATGAATGCTCATTTAAATAGGTTCTTGGCTTGGTCTCAATATTTGTTTTTTTAATATTAGAGTTTTGCCCACCTTGAATATTCATAGAATTATGGTTTAAAAGACTTATTCCAGTGGTTTGCTAAGTTAAGTAAAATATTTATTCTGCCGAATTTGTTAATCCCAATTAAGCAATAAGCAGCTCCTAAAGTGTTTAATAAAATGAGGAGACATATTGTTCATTGGTCAGGTTCTTAGTTTGCTAGAAACTTATGCCTTAAAATTACTGATTGACAGTCTGAAAATAAGTTGCTTTTTACCTAGTCAGCCGTGGATATTCATATGCTTATGCTGTTTGTTGTAATTGGGAAATATACTACTAATTCCCTTGCCACTGTTGAAAACTTATTTAGATACCCTTTTGGTTAGGACCAAAGATTTTTCTCTGTAGAATCAAAATTTCATAATTTCCAGGTTTTACTGTATTGGCAGCTGCCTGGATGTAAGACCCTCGAAGACTTGACCTACACCATATAATGGGAAAGCACCAAATCTTTTGTTGGGGTAGTGTTTAATATCAACATGATTTAGTGCTGAGTCTTAACCATTCTTTTGCATTTCCAGTGTACAAAAGGCATATGATGAGTTCCAGAGGTACACCAAAATGGCCAAGGACAGGAAGAAGAAGTCAGCTGATCCAGACAAAGGGTTTGTTTCTATCATTGCATGCTTCCCTCATCATTGTCGATTAATGTCTATCTCTTGACTGAATAATTTCCCTACTCTTTGGTTTATATCCTTTTGTATAACCTATATATGTCAGGTCAATAAAAGTGTAATTTTTGTATTCATAATTGTAATTGGTATTTTCAATATGGTGGTGAATTCCACGTGAAAACTTGATGTATATTTCATCTAAACTCCTAATGCAAAGAGGATATTCTGCTCTGCCCAACTCAGCCTTAACTGCTATATAATTTTGAAACCTAATTCATGGGTACAAACTTAGTCCTTTATGTGTTTTATTTAGATCCAGTTGGGTTTTTGATGATATCGTTAATAGATCCTTGGGTTATGTGGCAGAACTTAGATAGGCACGGTGGTTAATTTTCTCGTGATTGATTATTAATTTGCTTCTGATTAAGTTTTTTATTGGAGTATCCCTACTGTGCTTAGCATTGCATTTTCTGAACCTGATGGTTATAAATAGCCAATTTTCATCTTCTGAGCATCCTTGAGTAGACTAAACCATTTAAGTAACCACAATGACGGATGTCTTCCTAAATGTCTTCCTAAAGCATTCCTAATCATAAGGCCTGGTTACACGATACATTAACACCTACAGGTTCATGTACATTTGCGTGAATGGTTTCAGCACAACTTGTGCGAATGCATGGACCAAATTAGAACACGTTCTATTTTCTGTTCACGCCATCATACATTTGTTAATTGTTGATGTGGTTACACGGTGAATTTTCCTGTTAATTCTCACATTCATGCATTCACACATTAACTTGTACGAGTTAATGTATCGTGTAACCAGGCCTATAGAGAAATTATGTTCATGACAACATATGAGGTGGTTTGCATGGTACTCAGTAATGCAGAATTACTGTAATTTTGAAGTACATTTTTATCCTGTTATCTGATGTAATAATCCAAAAAAAAGTTTGTATGGATGTGTTTCTTGCCTTATTTATTACTTATTATCGTATCAGTAAATTAAAACTATTTTTTCACTATGCTTATATTTTACAACCAAAAATGGTGACATAAAAAGTTAATACCGATTGTGAAATATATTAACCCTTTTACTGCCAGCCCCTTTAAAGTAGACTGTGCGAAAAATGCCAAGCCCATTATGCCCAGCCAATGGGCAAGCTCATTAAGATATATTATAAGCACTTAATATTAATATATGAATTTTTTTTTTTTTTTAATTTTGATCATATATTTTCAGTTTTCAAGAGGATGAAAAAATTATTCATGCTGTCTCTGATTTGAATGAATTGTAACCATTACAAATACATGATGATGTAATGTAGGTGGGCCGATATATCGGCCCACTGGCAGTAAAAGGGTTAACAGTGTGGAAAACAGTTTTTATTGAATAAGTTGCTGTCCACCTAGTGATGGCCAATAGCATCCAGTATATTTTTGTCCATTACAGGCCTAATCCACTTAATTTTTAATTAGTGTTGATATGATTTCAACTTTTTACTAAAGAATTTTGTTTTCTGCAGGGATGGCCACTCAAAGAAGAAGGGATCATCGACAGACGCATCTCAAGCACAGCAGCAAGGTGGTCAATCTGCTCAGAGTCCTGGACAGTCTTCATCATACCAGCAGCAGGCAGGTCAGACTGCTGGAGCTTACAAACCTGCTGATTACTCTGCCAGTGGTACAAGTACAGTGTCCACGACAGCTCCATCAGGGCAGTATACACAGCCCCCATATCCAGGGGGTCAATACCCACCTCCCCAACAGGGTCCACCCCCTCCCTATGGTGGGCAGGCACCTTATCCTGCAGGACAGTACAATCAGACGACTGATCCCAACTATGCTGGCTACCAGAATTGGGGTTACTCGCAGACGGGGTATGGCTACAACCAAGGTTGGGGTGGCTACAATTACTACTGAAAACATTCCTGCATCCTTAAGAGGCCTTTTTTGAAATATGAAATTAGTCAAGTGAGGAGTGCTGGACTCGTTTCACTTGTCATACTGCATTCCTATGTTTGGATGCCAGATCATGATGCTCACAAAAAAAAGGATTGCACTTTTTCATTGGAATCAGAAAAGTGCCATTTGGTATTTTAAGTTAGTTGTTTTACATGGTAATGAGTTTGGCATCGCAGTATATTTGGTGTGAGTCACATTGACTGATAGTATAGTGTTTTTATTTAGAGTGAAATATTCACCATTTTTTGGTGTTATCAGTTTCTGTAAGTGGCATTGTACAAGTGTTTTAGTTTCATTTTATGTTCTCTTTGTAAATATGTATTTCTCAACACTTGGGAGAATGAAATGTGTGCAAAGTGTCAGCATCCTACAGAAATAAAACTGTCTGTTAAATCTTTCCTTAAGTTTATTTTGAAGTCATACTTGCCAAATTTTCATAATTGTCATCTTAAAACTCATGTAGAGTGTATGGAACCAAAGTGAGGTGTTCTCATCATAATGGGTGTTAAATAACATATTTCACATTTTAAGATGACTGATGCACCATCCTATGTGAGGGTTATCTCTTGTACATCACTTGGGGTCATTCTTGACATAATAAACTTTTAGTGGAAGTAATTTCATGACTTTTTCATTGTGATTGTACAATGTTGGGAATCTTTTTCACTCCACTTGTACTGATATTGTTGTCACTTCACATTATACTGTTGGAGACCATGGCTTAAAACTGAAAAAATGGTGAGATTGTCACTTGTAAGGCAATGAGCGAATCTCATCAGGGCATATACAGTAAGTAAACTGGATTGTGCTACATTTTAAGAAATGTATTTGTTGGGGAATTGGCCTGCACTTGAAGCTTATTTTGATAGTTAATACCATTAAATAATTTGCCATTTATATGTGATCTCCAATTGCTTTAACCTTTGTTCAAACTATTGTTGCTATCCTAAAATAGACTGATAAGAACAACATACCTGGATGTCTTAACTAAAGTCATCCTAGCCCTGGTGGCTCAAGTTCAGTTCCACCAGTTTTACATAAATTTCCATGTTTCACCTTAATCATCTGTATGTCTGAATTTGGCATCTTCGTACCGAATAAATTTGTAGAAAGCTATTACTAGTACTTTCTTTCATAATGTTTTATTCCTCTTCTTAAAAATGGTCGTGGTGGGTGCAGTAATATTATCTTGTGGATTCAGCTTAGGAGGAAGATATAACTATTCGGAGTGAGTTCAACAAGTAAGTATTCAGAGTGTGAGCTATCAGAAAGTGTCAGTGACTGGAAAATCCAGGAAACTTCAGAAATATAGTGAAGACTAAGAAAAAATGGGGAATTAATGGAATTTTAAAAATTTAATTCAAAACTGTGAAATGAAAACAAGTAGCTATGAGTAGGGACATGACATTTTCGCGAAACGTTTTTTTGCGACAGGATTCACTAAATAAGCGACTTTAGGGTTTAATCACGAAATTAACCGTGTCTTCTTTGAAACGTGATTTTTTAAACGAAATTTGAGTTTAATCACGAAATTAACTGAGTCTTCTTTGAAACGCGATTTTTTAAACGAAATTTGTGTTTAATCACGAAATTAAACGTGTCTTCTTTGAAACGTGATTTTTTTAACGAAATTTGAGATAATTTGCAAATGCCGAATTTTTGTAGCATGAAATATTTTCTTTAGTGATGGCCGGATCGGATCTTTCATTTTTCTCGGTTCCGGATCGGATCCAAAGACACAGTATAAAATCGGATCCGGATTGTAAATTTTAAATTTTCGTTGCTTAGCGATCAAAGTGCCCCGTGAATGGAATGTAGGTGCGGTAGATATTGACAAGAAGAGGATGTGTAACTAAGGTCACGTAATTAGATGAAAACGTTCCCGTGCAACTAGATGCAAAATAAAGAAATATGACTTTTTTCCCCCATTAACCCGGTATCGTGGGAAAAAAATACGTAGGAGGTCATGCGGGTAGTCTACATTCGCCGGGATCAGGCGTACAGCGAGAGCTAGTGTGCTGTGCGAAGTTCGATCCCAATCGCAGTTTAATTTTTTCTTTCAGTCACTGAATCGAAAATGTTATCATATTCAATTTCAAACCATTACATCTGAATACTCACTTTATTATGCTTTGTCGTTTAAATTAAATTTACAAATGTACCACTCATAAATTAAGGATGGTCGGGTCAGATCCAAAGATCCACGGGTCTTTCATTTCATTCGCTACTGAAATCATATCCAGGGACAGTAAAAATTCAGATAAGGATCGGAGATTTTAACATCTCGAGGCCTTGTGATCGATGCACCCCGTGAATGGAATGTACGTATGGTAGATACCAACAAGGAGAGGTTAAGTAACTCGGGTCACGAAATGAGAAGATTTTTTCTGTGCCACAAACGAGGAAAACAAAATAAAAAATACTCGTCTTGACCATTTTTTCCGGATGTGCGAGAAAAAAAGCCAAATGTCATGCGGGTCGCCTACATTCGCCATATTCCCGTGAACCTTTGAGAGCGTAGTTGTTAAAAATGAGAGCTAGTGTACTGCCAGTTGCGAGTTCGATCCTTAACACTACCTAAGAATACAGCAGTGCTGTATTCCTAGGGTAATGCGAGTAGGCTGTTAAAAAAAGTAAGTTATCAGAAATTTCATGCCAAATTATAAGTAAAAAAAATAATTAAATTTGGCGAAAGGAAATGATTGGAAAAAATTTATATTACAGAATTAAATCGTGGAATCATTACGTTAACTTTACAGTGTATTTTTGAGTGACGCATTTGTAAATCTAGTTGAAGTGATAGAAGTACAAAAAAGTCAGTATCCACACACAAAGGTTGGAAATGAAGGATGATAAAGTTTTTTATTCAATGGTTGAAAGAAAAATTTTAAACAGCATAAGAATCGAACTTCTTTACCTGCAGTCCACTACTCCACTCTGTTATTGTTATTACCATTATCTCATTAATTTTCCTTTAACTTAATTTTGCCCACTGTGTTTTTTTATGTTGCATAGGGTAGCCATAACTTCTGTATTGGATCTCAAATGTATGTACATTTAATGTTTGTTCACATTGGTGTGAAGTCTTTATTAATAATAAAAAAAACCCTTCCTTTAAGACTCCTTTATCCCAACATTAAACACAGCTTTCACCTTTTTAAAATGATTTTATTTACCGTATTTGTCATTTTTAAATACCGCTTTTGATGATTTTTATTTACCATTTTTCGGTGTCCCTAGCTATGAACATTAATTTTCATATAATTATGGCAATGACATTGTAATCCTATTTATGAAAAAAACAACTTGGTTTACAGGTTGTAGTTAGGGTAAAGGGGGGTGAATCGGGCCACAAAAAGGAAAATCGTCGATTTCCTCGTTTGTGTAAACAGTTACATTCTGAAAGCATTATCAGCAAAGGACTTGATGTTTTTCCAGTTTAAAACGCAATTTTCAGCGTGGTTGCTCTGAATAGAACGGTCCTGGAGCAATTTCTTCAAGAGACTGCATGGTCCTATTCGCCCGACGACTTGGAGGGCGAATCGGACCAGATTAGAGGCTGAATCGGACCAGTAAAATAACGTTATAAATTTTAGTTTTCTTAAGTTTTATTCCATAAAATTTTGAAATTTTGCATCATTGCTTTTAACAATGTAGTGCAGTCTGGAGATATTTCGACGAAACCTTCTTAGAGTCAAACATAACTTTACAAATGGACATACATCACCAAATCTGAACATATAGAACAAATTTACCAAAACAATTAAGCACATTTACCACAAGTAAATTTATCTCGCCCCTTAGCACCTACACACAGCTCATGGTACCAACAATTACACTTCATGCACTTAATCCAGTCTCTAAACTTTGACGAATTAGCACAATTATAAGACTTGGAGCAGAAGCCACAAAGCGTATCATCAGCTGAGTTTTCCCCATTCTCAGTATTGCCGTCCCTATCTGAAGATGATTCATATAAGCTTCTGCAAGTTCCCTTCGCGTTCCTAATATTTTGTTTCTTCAGTCGTTGCTTTGTTTCTTCTATTACAGCTGGAGAAGTAAGTATTTGAGCAATTTGCTTTCTTGACCTTTTCACATTGACTTTCATTCTTTTTTCTGGTGTAGGTAGTAAATTATGGAAAGACCTACCCAAAGTATTTGACGATTCCTCAGATGTTGATGTCGAGGATTGGCTTTCTTCATAGGGACTGGCAGATAATTTTTGATCGGAAGATGAATTTGTCGAAAAAGGAGTTGATGCTTCTTCTGGGGCGTGTGAGCTTCCGAGATTAGAAGGATGAAGATCTAACTCCGTCAGGATACCCGGATTCAGAGGGAATATTCCTGTTGATCGGAATCCATTTTCAGCGTTGCCGATTGTTGCGGCTTTGCTCCATGCATTTCGAAAAAGCCGACCAAAATTAAATTTAGTCATCTTTCTATCCCCCTTACAAACTGTCATATACGCATTTGTTTCAATATCGTAGTATGTCTTTAATGGTTTATAAAAAGACCTGTCCAGAGGTTGCAACCTTTGTGTAGTGTGGCTGGGCAGTGATAAGAGAGTGATCTCATTCCTTTCACAGAATAGTAGAACAGGAAGAGTCTTGTGTGATGCGTGGCCATCGAGGACTAAAATGCATCGGCCAGGAATCCTGTTTGCTTGAAAGTGCTTTAGCCACTCCAAAAAAAGATCCTCATTTATCCACCCTGAATCGGACATAAAAATTTTAGATCCCAACGGAAATCCATCCTCCCATTCCTTATGGAACTTTTTCCCCTTAAAAATTACAAAAGGTGGTATGTAATGTCCACTTGCATTGCAGCACGCAACAACTGTCACCAATTCCCCCTTTTCCACTGACGTCTGTTTTATGACTACCTTAGATCCTGTTCTTGCAACATTCTTTTGGGTTTGGCGATTATTTAATACACATTCCGTTTCGTCAATGTTGTATATAAGGTGGGGCCTATCCATAACTCCAGCCTCAGCCATCGAAATAGTTAACTTTGAAAAAAAAATCGTCTACATCGTCCTTATTTAAACCCTCAGCTCGAGCCACTGACAAACCTTCGGGTTTTGGAAGACTTAAAGGATGTCTAGATATAAAATTCAAGAACCAATCCTTGCCTGCTCGTTTTTTTAACCCACAGAAATTGTTTTTTATGTTGTTTTCAATGGAAAATTCATATGCCACCTTCATGACATCATCTCTTGTCAATCCGAACCCAATTTCACATAACCTAAGAATTATTCTAATTAATGCTTCCTCTTCTTCCACTGAGAAGGCATTTTGCCCCCCTCTTGTCTTCAATTTTTCCGTATCCGCTACTATCCTACGATAGAGGCAAGTACGGGGAACATTGAAAAGTTCGGCAGAATGCCTCATGCTTCTTCCCTCTCTGAAAGCTTTCAGCGCCATTCTCATATCCTCCTCTGTCCATGTCTTCCGTTTTTCGCCGGTACTTCCCCATCTTAATCCAAAAGGAAAAACATTAACGGTAAGTGAAAATTATCACTTTCATAAATACGTTTTAAATGAAATTTTGCTAATGTTACGCTATCAAAAGGAGGTTGTAAGGCGTTCCACAACTAATTCTGTTGCCATATATAATATTTAATACTCTGGCAATCCCTCTATCACGTACATTATATCACCTCCTTTTCTTTCAGATTGGAAAATATAGACCACTGAGTAATGTAGAATGTATAGGTATGGAACTCAATGTGAATTATTAACAATAAATTTCCATCACGAAATGCGTATGTTTTATGATATTGTTTCAGCGAATAATTGGTTAATATATATGGAACAGTGCACAACATATGTTACATCAAACGAAGGTAGCTTACCTCTCGCTCAACCTGTAAATCGTGCTCGTCGCCGTAATAATTCACCTCTATGACGGGGAAAATCTCTTTCCTCCTCCTCGTTATACGTAGTAAATATCTATAACGTGATATAGAATAGCATTAAAATAGGTTTATTCCATTAAACTTCTTATAACACTTAAATAAAAGAGTATGGCCTAAAAACAAATTTTTAGCCACTTTCGCTCAAACATTCTTATAAACATTTGATGTTTTTAATGTAAAACATTAAGTGTAAGTAAGCAATTTATCAATATTAGTTGTATATCTACTTACTTTTCAGTAGCAGAAGGAATTTTTCCAAGTGTCAGTTGAGTATAACTGGTTCAATGCTTCACCCTCGATCAGCGGCTTGGAACTGAACTCCTGCGCGTGCTGGTCCTTTTCACCTGACTAAGTAATATGATTTTGTATCATGTTTGGTAACTCCAATATTCATACAAGGCTCAAAAAAGTAACCTAATGTGGCAGCTATGGTATTAGATTTCCTTTCAGGAAAGAAAAACTTGAAATCTGAGTAAGCGCTACAATGTCACCTTACTTTGAACCTATACGAGGTTTTCTAAATACCCAATTTCACACCTCTCTCGTATGGTAGGCTTCCATTCGACAGAGTATCATTTGCTTAAATTCAGTCGTCGAGTTCTCGTTTTCACTCTACTAGAAGGACAAGATTACAAAGAAGCAATTCCTAAAACGTAGTCAGTCTCAAGTGATACCGTTTCGGGTCTGAGCGCACTTTTTGAAAAGCGTTCCTATTCACCCGCTGGTCCGATTCACCCCCCTTTACCCTATGTCATAAATTGGACACTCAATGGGATTCATCAAAACTTATAAATTGATCTTTTTGCTGTGAGTTTCTTAACAATATATTCCATGAGTCTAAATATATGTTGCAGTTACTTCAAGCCCATTGGAATTCTATTGTGGTGCATGTACTTGCCACGTTTATTCTTATGTTTCTATCTTCAGTCAGTTGAATTATGTGGGCTGGGAGTTTGAACAAGAGAGTGCAGGCTGGGTTGTAGACAATGCAGAGGGTTTATGGAGGGGAGGGAAAATGACTTGAGGGAGGAGTGGGGAAAGTGAAAGAAATTCTTTGGTGGCTGTGGTAAAGATTGATTTTTCTATGGTCAGCCATATGAGTTTGAATTTAAGTGTAGAAGTGGGAATCACCATTTCTTATATGAAAGGAGTGTCCCATATTCAATGTGGAAATCAGCATTGGATGAAATGGTGTTTTTTTCTTATCTACCTCGCAGTGAGTGTGCTAAGACAGCTTGGGAGTGCTGACGATGGCCCTCTATGCCCAAATTTTTTCTGTCTGCTATATCAGGTTGTGAAGAAATTTTTTATTTTGCTGGTAGCAAAGTAACACATGGAAAAGGAAATACATATCAACTTTCCTATTGAAGCCTCAAAGGTGCATCACCATCATGTGTGTGCTTGCTAAAGATTTTAAAAGACTAAAAAATAATTATTAAAGCATCACTGGACCAGTGAAAAAATAATGAGGTTGGCAGAATGAAATGGCACCATGTGACCATTAGCTTATCATTTAACAATGATGGGTAATCATCATTTTGTGAAGATGGCAGATTTGGCTGTACTTAATCGAAATTTATATATGTGTTACATCAATATTTGGAATTATTGCAATTTCCAGGGGAAAAAATCATTCACCTTGACAGAGGCCTGCAGCTAGCTCTGTTAAGGTTTTTCATGACTAATTTGCCATCCTTAAAATAATTTGAATATTAATTAACTGGAATTTAACTGACCAGTGATCTACCGTTTTTTATTAGGTCCACTGAGAGATGGTAGAAGATGGGATGCAATAGTCATTATATATTTATATTGCCATTTTCTCTGTGAACCAATTGATTTTTTTTCTTTTCACATCTAGCAGTTATTGTATCTACATTAGTGGCTCGAAAATATTTTGTATAGTGTGCTATGGAAGTGTTTGAAATGAATAGTAATTTATTTGTGTAAATCTACAGTCGCCCGCCATGGGTTGGCATTACACCCGGCCAAACAATAGGCTGTACACCCGGCCATAATAATGGACAGGAATGTGGGAGCTGAGCATAGTTAGTTTTGGGGGTGATGAAAGGGCAGAGTAAGACCGAGATTCCAAGAGTGAGGACTTGTCCGGCAGAGCAGGAATTGAAGGTGAGGAAAGGAGGTTGGCGATAAACAGTTGAAGTGTGCAGGCAGGCAGTACGGGTGAAAACGATGCGTCGAGGGAATTCTGATATGTGAAGGGGCACTCCGGCCCGGCTTCACAGAGGGAGGTCCAGATACCACAGATTACAATAAGTGCCAAGGTACCGGAACATTTTAAATCAAATTCAAAGAACTTATGCCTACTTTGTAAGACTATCCAAGAATATTTTAATTTGTTAATATAAGTGTATTTTACTCGAATTCTGTAATTTGGGCCTAATCCTTTATTTTAAAAGAAATAAAATTATACATTGTACATGAATAACCTAAGTTATAGTGTTCTTTTTATCAACTGAAATGTCTTGTTGCCTGTGATTTATGTGCATGTGTCGTAAGATTGTGTGGAAGGTAAGAACAATTAAACTAGCCGTACGTAAAGGTAACTGGGTGAAGGGTTACACTTGAAATGACTAATATGATAGAATTAAATCATCGATGGTAAAAATAAAGTTTGTGATGGAAAACTTGAGAAAATCGTGGTAAGTATACTTATTTTAACTTAATTTAACTATATATAGTTAAATTATTCCATCTGAAGGAAACTGTTCATGTGTATACTTATTTTAATGTATTCTGGAATCTGCTACACTCACTAGTCATATCCTGAGCTCTCAGGGGTGGTATTTTAATGAATTTACATAACTTGGGTCTGAAGAGTTCATGCTTAGGGAATGTTTGGTAGGCAGAAAGTAGTCATGCAAAAGAGCTTTTGATAAGTGAATACAAAAATTTGCTTGGCAGAGGAGCGGTTGAGGGCGATGCAAATGCTTCTTGCTGGAGGCGACGGCATGCCACCCAATTCAACTCGGCCACAGCGATTGTTAATGAAGGCATGCCCTACAAAGAATTTATAGGAAGGACAATTCTACAGTTACAATTTTTTCATGAACCCAGGCCTATGTGGAAGATAGCCGTGACACTTTTCCTGATTTCCCTCTGTAGTTTCAGAAAATAATTGTGTCATTTGGATCCCGAGCATCGTTCATGCGATGTCTCTTTGTTAGTAAAGGAGTTTGCCATTTACAACCTGCATCAGAATGCGCTGAGAAATGTAATAAATAAAAGTCAGCCTAATGTATACATACAATAATTATACGACTTGAATTTTTGGTAATGGAAATTTGTCAAAAATTACTAGTGTTCACACCATAGGTTGGTGAGAGTCGGTTTATCCACCAAAGACATGGTGTTTAGCTAAACTAGCCACTGCCGAGAGCGAAAAATAATTTAGATACGAAATAATTCTTAATATTGTGGTTTCACGATCACGTACTCGGCCTATTTTCGTCAAGTCAAAGCAAGTAAGTGCGGTGTTTATTTGATGTTTGTTTATTTGATTACTTAACTGGGTGACCATGGCGAATCCAGTTGATTTCGCATTTACCAATGTTCGCTTTAGGATTGGATAGTTGTTTTTGTGATTTGTATTGGGGTATTAGAGCGTGGTTTACGTTAGTGATTCACTTTTACCTTGTAGTCTACGATAAGTTATTTCATTATGTCCATAAAAATATTTTTTTGTTTTTGTTTACTATACTTCCTCAATGAGTCGTATGTCGAAGGCCATTGCAACCAGATGAATACATCGGATTCAGGAAATCCCAATTTTGAAGTTCGCGGAATTTTTCAGCCATGCGTCCGCGAGTTGAGCGGAAAAGATAAAGGTGGAGTGGAAGACAAGGGAGAGGCAGGGCACGATCTAGCCATGAAATGCCGCAGAAAAATAGTTGTCAGTTTAAAAATTACTAGTCGAGAACCTGTAAGTCCTTCCTATGTGTCAATATTCGCTAATTTAAGTGTCATGCCCGAGTCGCTGAGAAAATTACAAAGTTGATGAATATGCAGAGTTCATGCTATGACAATTTCGTGTTGACTTTTGGTAGTGCTATGTTCTATGAATTGTACAATTCTGTGCTGTTTTCTTTTAGGCTGAATGTCATGACCACCTAATACTTTTAGATCACGTGTATGATCCGCTTCTTAATGAATCTTCTCGTTTGCTTAATCCAGTTGTAATTCGAGTGAAGCAGGAGCGAATTGTCAAACTCTACGATCTTAACTTTATTAAGGTATGTTAATATTATTCATTTTGAAAAAGCAGTGATTATTTACGCAGCTCACATTCACCGTTATTTGATTGGAAAAACTGCCTTGAATGCTTCAGTTATACGTCCGTTACTTAGTTAAAATTGTTTGTCTTTTAATTGAATAGTTTTAAGAATGGGAATCGTGGTAGACGTTATGAGCTTGAAATAGAATATATTATGCGTCGTTATATCTTATTGCATACCCTAAGCTAAAATTGCTACGTAATCCTTCGCAGGTCCTTCATAACTGCGTTGAATTTTGATCCTGATACTGTCTTCTAAATCATCCCTCCTGACTTCATTTTTTCTCTTTTGTCATCTTCGTACTATGATTGCTTCCATTATGGATGTAATCTCACAATTGTATGTAGCTGGTCCAAATATTCCTTTCATTTTCACTTTATCTTCATGCTCAGTAAAAAGTTTGTCAGTTTGTCATTTTTTTGCATTTGCATTTGCATTTTTTTGCATTTTTGTCATTTTTTGCATTACATCTTGCAGCCCATTTTGTTGAAGTGATTCCTCACAATCCTGAAGCTTAAGCTTCAATCATTCCATGTGTGAGGTTGCAACTTCACATCCTTTGTATGTCTTCACATCTTCATCTAACTTTCTCTAGGTTTTCTTGCTTTGTGATATTTCATTTCGTATTCTTTTGTTGCAGAGTTGCCCTTATTCAGTTTTTTAACTCTGGTATATTTGATGAATTATTGATAAATACTATGTAGAAAAATATGCACATTTTTTGGGCTCATAACCCTCGCGTTTGACTCGGCCAAGGGAATATGTAAATTGGTACCAGTTTTGATTTTCAATTTTTATGCAGCCTTGGTATAAAGACTACAGCCTATATAGGCTTTAGGCGTGTAGACACATATGTGTCAAAAGCAATTTCCTTGCCTTAATATTGGTAATCATCTAACTAACCATAATAATGATTTAATGTTGCTCACTTTGAGACCAAAGATGGTCTCAAAATTATTTCAACCAGGGAACTGTGCAAATTGAGGAAAGTTTGCATATTGATGCAGTACAGTACGTATTTTATATCTTTTAAAAATTAATCATGACAGTGATTTTAGTGGTGCATCACTCAAGAACAATATGATGGCAAAGCAAAACATATGAGAATGAACAGATTGCCTATACAGTCAAACCTCCCAAGAGTGAATGTTCCGTGACCAGAAAAATTGTTGGCTATGTAGAGAAGGCCAGAATTAGGACAGATTTTTCTATGCAGTAACTATAACAAATCAATTTTTAAATCAGTTTGATGCATTGCATTGAACTTTTCTTTTTAAAACTTTGAATAATAAATCTTTTAACCCAAAAACTAATGTCATCATCATCATCATTGGTCAACAATCCTAGGATTGGTTTGACGCAGCTTTCCACTCGATTCTTTTATCGGCCAACCTTTTCATTGTGACGTAATTCTTCTCTTTTACATTCTTCACAACCTGTTCCATGTATCTCATACGAGGCCTGCCTTTTCCAATCTTCCCGTTCACTTTTCCCTCGACGATAGTCTTCATCAGGCCATCGTGTCTCAAGATATGACCGATTAAGTTTTCCCTTCTTCTTTTTATAGTTGTCAGCAGACTTCTCTTTTCTCCTACTCTTCTTAGCACTTCCTCGTTACTCACTCGGTCGATCCATTTAATCTTCAGCATTCTTCTGTAACAACACATTTCAAATGCTTCTACCCTTTTCTTCTCCGCTGCTGTCATCGTCCATGATTCACTGCCGTAAAGAAAAATGCTCCAGATGTATGTTCTGATGAACTGTTTCCTTACTTCTATGCTTGTATTTCCTGCTGTAAGTAGATTCTTCTTTTGAAAGAATGCCCTCTTTGCCTGGGCTATTCTACTCACTATTTCTTTCTTGCTTCGTCCATCGTTGGTTACTCTGCTTCCCAGGTAACAGAACTCTTTCACCTCTTCCAGTTTCTGTTTTCCTAGTTTAACGTTGGTTTTGGCCTCTTCTCTTTTGCTGCACACCAATATCTTAGTCTTCTTCTTATTGATCTTCAGCTGATATCTGGCCATAGTCCTTTCCATGGTTGTTAGCATCTTATTCAGCTCCTTCTCTGTCTCTGCTATGAGAGCTATGTCATCAGCGAATCGTAGCATACTGATCGTTTCTCCGTGGATTTTCACTCCAGAACACTTCTCCTTGACTTCATTTATGGCTCTCTCGATGTAAACATTAAAAATTACGGGAGACAGTGCGCAGCCTTGTCTCACTCCTTTCCTTATTCTTGCCTCTTCACAGCTGGGTCCAGATTTAATCACAGCAACTTGGTTTTTGTACAGACTGTGTATAATTCTCCGGTCATTGTAGGACACTCCAATTCCCTTCAGAATTCCAAGCATTGAATCCCAATCCACGTTGTCAAAGGCCTTCTCTAAATCCACAAATGCAATGAACGTCGGTTTGTTCTTCTCCATTCTCTTCTCTATAAGTAGCCTAAGGGCCAATATTGCTTCCCTTGTACCCTTACTTTTCCTGAATCCGAATTGATCTTCATCCAGGAACTCCTCTGCTTTTCGTTCTATTCTTCTGTAGATGATCCTGGTCAGTATCTTCGATGCATGTGTCGTCAGGCTTATAGTCCTAAAATTTTCGCATTTCTCCGCTCTCTTCTTCTTGGGAATAGGAATGATGATGTTTTTCTCGAAGTCCCTTGGAATTTCCCCTGTTGAATACATGTCGCAGATGGTTTTGTAGAGATGAATTAATGTCTTCTCTCCTGCATTTTTTATTAGTTCTGCAGGGACATCATCAATACCTGAGGCCTTATTCATCCGAAGATCCCTTACTGCAGCGTCGAATTCCGATCTTAGTATTGATGCCCCCATATCATCTATTTCCACTTCGCTTTCCTCTTCAATAGCTTTTGTGCTGAGATTTTTTCCATTGTATAGCTCTTCCAGATATTCTTTCCATCTCTTCACTTTGTCCTCGTTTTCAATCAGAATTCCTCCATTCTTGTCCCTTATGGCATTGCATCTTGCGCTCCGTTCCTTGAAGTGGTTCCTCACTATGCTGTAGGCCGCTTCCACCTTTCCAAGTGCAAGGTTGCTTTGTACATCTTCGCAAAGATTTTTCAACCACAGCTCTCTAGCTTTCCTTGCTTTGCGACTTATTTCGTTCCTTATTCTTTTGTAGCAGAGCTGCCCTTCTTCAGTTTTCGCATTCTTGTACTTTCTTCTTTCTTCAATCAATTCTAAGACTTCCTCCGTGATCCATGGCTTCTTCTTGGCAACTTTTCTTCTTCCAAGAACTTCTTTTGCGGCTTCCTGTAGTCCACATTTAATGTTTTCCCAACGCTCTTCCACTGATTTCTCATTCAGGTTCTCTCCTATGTTGTTTCCCACCGCTTTTTGAAATGCCAGCTGATGTTGAGCCTCCTTTAGTTTTTCTACTTGCCATTATTTTCTTCTTTGTTTTCTTCAATTTCTTGAATTTTAGATGGCATTTCATCATCACTAAATTATGGTCACTGTTGATGTCTTCCCCAGGGTAGCTTTTGCAGTCCTTCACTTGGTTTCTAAATCTCTGCTTCACTAAAATGTAGTCTATTTGGCATCTTCTTCTGTCTCCTGGCATTTTCCATGTGTATCTTCTGCGGTTGTGATTTTTAAACAATGTGTTGGCGACCACTAACTTATGTTGAGTGCAGAACTCCAGCAGCCTTTCTCCTCTTTCTTTTCGGTTTCCCAATCCGTATTTTCCAGTTATTCTTCCATCTTGACCTTCGCCGACGATAGCGTTCCAGTCTCCTAAAATAATTAGGTTTTCTTCTCCTCTTACCTGTTTTATAACTTCCGTGATATCTTAGTAGACGTCTTCCACTTCTTCATCTTCATAGTCAGTCGTAGGCATGTAAATCTGCACCACCACGGTATCTATAGGTTTGGTTTCGATCTTCACCATTATTATCCTTTCATTATACTGCAGGAAGCTCTTCACATGCATTCTGGTGCTCTTTCTGAGCATGACCCCTACTCCAGCATTACCATTTAATGATCCTGTATGTATAATCCTGTAGCTTCCACTCCAAAAGTCTCCTTCTTCGGGCCACCTCATTTCGCTGATTCCTAATACGTCAAGGTCCATTCTTCGCATTTCTACCTTCAGGTTCTCCAGTCTTCCACAGGTCCGAAGCGATCTCACGTTCCATGTTCCTACCCTAAAAAGTGTATCACATTTGACTGATGTACTCTCTCGGGTAGTCCCCGCCCGGAGATCCGAATGGGGGACTATTTTACTCCGGAATATTTTACTCGAGAGGGTGCCATCACGTCTCGATAATAAAGGAAAGAGTGGAGTAGCTGCGACTCCTCGGGATACTAATGTGGTGGTTTCCCCTTGCCTTCCACATCGCAGTACTACAGCCGTTAAAGTAAATGTTACCACGCCTGTAGTGAAATGAGTGTCGCTGTACCGACCACTGTGGTCTCCACCTTCACTCATGTGAAGAATAGCTGCTGCCCTCTTCTCCGGGTGATGAGAAGCGTAATTATTGGCGGCCTCCCGTCGCCAAGTCACGGCATCTTCACAGGTTCTGTATTATTTAGAGGCCTATCTTACCCAGGGATAGACCAATACCCCCTCGGAATGCCGTCGCTTTTTGTCCACGACTGCTTATTCGACGAGTAAACTCGCTTATCTCGCCGCTAACCTCTATATCTAGAGGTCGACCCACCATCCACAACCCGGTGGACGTACTCGGTGGCTTTAAGCTCAGCCGCGAGAAAAACTAATGTAATGGAACAATTAGGTATGTATCTTTTATTCATTGAGTAACTCTGGGATCATCATGATTAGAACAGGAATCGAAAACTTGGATCCTAGAAAAGGGATAGTACACTCTGGTTAGATATGAAAATAGACTACTTGAAGTTACCTTTTTCTAATTACTAGTTACTATTTAGAACTAACTGTACCTACACACTAAGTTTTTGAAACTAATAAAATTATAATAGTCAAGGATAAACCTCTCTCCATTTCATCCTATTTCCTCATATTCATAGAGAGAAATGGAAAAATGGACGTAGGATTTATAATTGAAAAGAGGTATGAATTATGCATTATGTTACTAATAGAAAAAAGAAGATGCGTATTAATGTCACTCTCTGCATACATTTTATATTGGAAAAAATATGTACCTTAAAAAATTTCATGAAACATTATACTGCTGCTAAATGAAGATATCAGCAATATTGTATTGCTTCAAGGGAGACTCACCCTGTTGTTAACATGGGATTTCACCCGAGAAATCAGCTGTAGCCCTCACTTAAAAAAATTATTATTCCTTTTATAATCCTCAAAGTCAAATTTGATGGTTAAAATTTCAGTCTGGCATTCCTGCGATCTGTTAATACTGTCATCATCACTTTCAATGTTCACATTCACGTTCACATTCATCACTTTTACTGATCTGGAAACCATTTTACGGACAAATTCCTGGTAGGATAGCTGAATTTTCCACAATGAAAGTTGGGTTTATTTTCAGCGGGTGACTCCGCCAAGGTACTCGTGGCTAGTTTGCGGTCCTTGAATTTCCCGGCATGAATTATGCCCAGTCTTTTTATTTGTTTAAATTTGTTTCATTATTATGAAGGCAGAGCCAGTGATCTAAAAAATTTCCTTAGTTATAGATACAAGCGTCAATAAATGTTTTTTTTTGTCCAGTGGAAGAGAATGTTTACAAGATAGCATGCAGTGTGTGTCTGTTAATGGATTTAATTGAAGGAAAAATGTTTCTCTCTCTTGTCCAAGTACAATATTAAGAGTTTCCACTATTTGGAGGTGTTAGTTCCATAAAACGCTATATTCTGCTGACGGGGATTGAAAAACTGTCCATGTTTAGGAGATGTCCACTATTCAGAGTTGTCCATTTAACCCTTTCGCTATGAACCCCGTTTATAAATGCTGCAGAATTTTCACCCCTGTGAACAAACGCCGTTTATAAACGCAGCAGATTTTACTACACAAGGGAATGAACGGCATCTTAAAAGGTTGCTAGGGTCGGGTAGGCAGAAAAGGTCCAATGTGTCCTTAAGGACCCTACCTCGCGGGTATGAGGACCCTTTCTCGGCTTAGAGGTGCGGGTATTATCTAGACCCTTCTTTGCAGTGTCGGCCTCACTCTCGGCTGTTGTTCACGGTCACTTGTTTGTTTATACAATGGAACAACCAGAAAAATATGTGTTTAATTAATATAAAGATATTTAGTACCCGAAGTTTATTCCTTATGATTTTTTGAGTCTTTAAAAATTTTAAATGGAGCTCTAACATTATTATTAACAGAGTTCCAGGTTCTAGAAATGCAGTCCAGAAAGTCCAAGAGGTTCAAGAAATAATTGCACTGCGAAAAAATCTATCTCGCAATACCATTGCGAATATATTTGCTTAAAGATGATTCCTGAGGAAGGTATAGCACCAAAGGTGTTTTTGGGTATGGTTGGATTATGCACAGAATCATCTCCTATGTATAACACCACAAAATATTTATAATTGTAACCCATGATATGATGTCTACTGTGCTAGATCGCATAATATTAACAGTAAAATTCATTTAAAAGCTCTAAATGGTATTTATAACAACAGGAACTCATTTATGTATTAACTTGCACTTAGAGTCTTACTATTATTTATTTAAGAAAAATTACTGTGTTAAAAATAGTTGACCGCAGATGCAGGCCATGGTGGGTTCTCATTTTCAAAAGGGTGAAGACAATCTCTGCTCAGTGGCTGAGGAAAGGGTCAGGAACCCTGACCCTTTCCTCGGCCACTGAGCAAACGCCACGTCTCCCTAGGATAAATTGGTAATAGCTTAATAAGTCCCAAAGCGGGGGGAAGATATTCATGCTCGAAACCTAGCTTCAAGAGAGCTTCGTACAGGGAGTGGAAAAAATTCTAAATAAACCCGTAGAATGGATAGCTTTTTCCTTTGTAGGACTCCGGCACAAAAGGGTTAAGGGTTTGAATGTATAGGAAACATATTGCATGAGCAACAGTGTAGTGGTTAGGGCATTGTCATCTCATCCTGAGGGCCTAGGTTCAAAGCCCATCAGTGAATGAGACATATGTGATGACTTTTGTAATAAGCAGGCTTCTGCTTAAGACAGGTTTCTCTCCAGCCTATCTCACACTTTCAATCCCATCATTACATCTCTCCTCCTAGTCTTAGGTGCCTTTCAATGTGGGACAGTTTTGGAGTCGCTATCCAGCTTTCCTGACTTGCATGAAGTGCTATGGGTAGGTGTGTAAAAAATTGGCTGTATTAAGACTGAGCCTAGGTAGTCTTCATCATATTTTCTTTGAAATATATCCATGTATGGTCCATTTGCAGGGTCAGAGGTAACCATATCTACTTGGTAACTTTGGGTTTAATTTTGAAATGGAAATCTCTTCCAAAATATTTGTCAGTAAGAATTTTTATATATCCCATTGTAGAATCTTTTGCCAAATAAATAAAACTCATCAGGGTTTCTCTCTCTAATTGGTCAAATACCAGTGCAAGCTCAACTATGGATACATCTGCTTTACTTTTCCTTTAATTTGTAGCTGGATTCCAGTAGCAGTATTTATTCACCCATAAAGTTAAATACTCTTGATTTAATATGAGGATTATCATCTTAAAGCTGGTGAATGCTGAACCAAAGGAAGTGATAAAGAAACTACCGAGCCATTCTAAAAAGTGCAAGAAACCAGTTGAATGTGGTACAACTTCAAAGCGACTTAGGAAACTACATGGCAGTGTATGTATTTAGTTGTTCTCATATTCTTAATAGTTTACATTTACTTTTGAGTATTGAATATTTATGCTTTGGAAATATTTATAAATTATTTATGATAGCATTCTATTGTTACAATATCACATCTGGCAGCTGTAGCAGTGTGAGATTATGCTGGGCTCCATTGTTGAATAACTTCTTCAATGCTTAAATGAATAATTTCAAATTAATACCCTAAAAAACATCATTACATTTTCCTGTTATATAAAAGTAGTCCTTAGTATGCCTTAATAGGTGTGAGCTAGAATAAGGTAGAGCGTGTTGGCCTGTTTTAGGAATAATTCAGACTATATTCTACAATATATTAATTCTATTGATATATAAATGAGCACTCCAATAGTAGCAACTCCTGTATAATGAAGTTTATTCATGAACTCGTTTTTTCTCATTTGCCTCTTGCAAGAAGCTTAACTGTATACTCTGAATGATCCCTGCTATCTCCATGAAGAGAATATTGAGTATTCATAGACTGGGGAAATTTGCTAAATTGATTCATAGTTGCTTATGGTCTCTTCCCTTCTTAATAGATCAATCATCATAGTTTGGTGATTTACTTTTCTGTTGGTCTAAACAATGTTTTCATACATTTTGAAGGAATTACTCATAATGTAATTACTCATCTGGTTCATTCAATTCATGCAGAGAATTGCTACCTCTAATTATTGTTTGCTTGCAATATGCATTCATGCTCTCAATGTCTAAAGAGCTGGTAGATAATGATGTAGTGTGGCTTAGAGACAGTCAATTTCTCTGATATTTGTGGTATCCTAATCTACTCCTCATTTGAAATATTTGTTTCAAGTCCTCTGTTTGAGGGTATTGAAATATGTAAATCTGTATACCTGCTCCATTAAATCATGGGTTTAGATGTTGCAGGTTCGAGGACCTCTCAATTTCTGGGTTTCACCGCATTGCGTGGTATTTTCACCTGGATTCCACCTGGTGTCTTCCAGTCCCTTTAAAGTACCTTTAAAGCATATTGGTTGCATTTATATGGCCTACCCTCTCTTGTGGCTGAACTGTCAATGGTCTCTTTCTGGATCACTCTCTTCCACGCATTAGTTGAAACTGCCATCACCTCAGACAAGCAACGTGGAAAAACCCAGAAATAGAGAGATCCACGAATGTGTACTTGCTACTCAATACTTTACACTGATACTATGTGGAAATTCATCATCAAATAAAGAATCCAACAACTATGTATACGCCACTTAAATTTATTCGATACAACTAGTTTCAACACATAGGCTGAAGATGATGCCTATGCATTGAGACTAGTTGTACCGAATAAATTTAAGTGGAAATATATGTAGTTGTTGGATTCTTTATTTGAGTATACTTGCCACTTTATTTCTACTGACCTTGTGCCAAAGTCTTGGTTGAACTGCTCAGTGGCTAAGGAGCCATCTCTCTTTTTGAGGTGGCTCTTGATAAAGGTTGACCATGCTGATATATCGGCCTTAAGGGGCCTGGATACCACGCGTGAAAAGTCGAATTCAGACCGTTGGTTCTGGCATCGACATGGTTACGTGCTAACAGATGAAAAAATTATGTTTTCGCCATTCGACGCTAGAAAGCTGTAGCTAGAACATGTATGTTTCCGCATTCACTTGTTACTAACCACCTTGGAGAAATAAATAAGAGAAACTACCTGAAAATAGACTATTTTTGCTGGAAAGGTTCTCCGCCATAAGATGAGACACAAAAATGATTCTTCGTTTGGATCAATGCTACATCCTAGATTTTTCAACACAGGAGCATTTCATGAAAGTTAATTTCATTTACTCTCTATAATCGTGTAAATTGTTGAGCATGTTCAGAGCATTTTTCGGAGCTCCGTCGCACGTAATGCTGGCGGGAAGACGGCGCTGCCAGCGGCGTGGCTGCGGACCCCCCCACCTCCTCCTATTCCCCCTCCCTCGCCCCTCCGCTGGCCCCCTCTTCTCGTCCGAAAAAATAAAAGTCTTCTGAGGTTCGGATTTCATGGGTCTACGATTGTGTTCCGTCTCACGGTGAGCTGAAGAGAGGTGCGCAATATCTCAGAAAGGAACAACAGATCTTGGGGTAAGTCGCGGTCAGGCGATTTTTGTTTTACTTCCTTCCGATGTTCGGCTAGGAGCGTCCAACGGGTCCTTACGTGAAGTGCTACAAGTATTGGAGGACATATTTTATGCCAGCTCCCTTCGGTACCGCCACTTCCTCTATGTGCATAACACGGAATGTCCAGACTGACTGATTTATTCACTTATCAACGCACAGCGCAAACTACACGTGAAATTTCAACGAAATATCCCTATCATGGTCTAGGGGCACACTAAAAAGAATTTTTGCGTAATACAATTTTTTTGTTGGCTTGTTGTTGTTGTTTAAACTCCATTCTATTTATTTTTTACTCCCACAAGAAAATAATTTAATTAGGTGTCGATGTTTCTTCTTATGCATTTCGAAATTAGTTGCACTAAAGATATAGAACTTTTTAGCATTCAACGGATAAAGGCATGCTTTGTTTAATTGTATCATTCAGTCTCCTTATTCGATTCGTTTTTGTCTAAAACCTACATTTTTAGTTCCATATTTATCAACCTTTCTTCCTTTTCAACAATAGAAATTTGCTTTGCAACCAGGTGTGAATATCCATTTAAATGCGATTTGTAAATGTAAACCTCTCTTTGCATGACATAGTTCAAGAACGACCTGAACGACGTGTACCTACACAGGCATTGAATTATACTAATGGTAGTGGAATCCAATACAAATTTTAATACCGCAGGGTGATAAGTACTGCGCATTCGCACTACCATTTATTTAGCATGTTTCTTCATTGGCTTTTCCAGTGGTGATCCCGAAATGCTAATGTAACATTTAAATCGTTGCGTGTGTCATCAAGTTTTTTGGGAGGCCCGATTAGTGGTAGCATTGTATGAAATATCACCATACAAAAGAGGAGCAAAAGAATTTTTAAAAGAGCTTACAACAATTAATTAATTCACCCAATAGATGGGACAATATTTTGGACTTTCTGGTAACCAATATCCCACAACTAGCGACTAATATTGAGACCTTCGTGATACTAAAAGACCACATGGTACCTACTGCGAAATTCTCTTTAATTTTGAAACAGTTTTGAATGAAAAAGAAATATTGACAATATTAAAATAGCAGACTTCGATACTTTTTAATGTTATTTGTGAGATTCCTTTAAAGATTGTAAAAGTTATCCCAAAAGCTTATTAGCTGAGGGCTGATGGAAGTCGTTCCTGCATGTGACGAGCACGGGGTTAGTAAATGTATCCCTAGTAATTTTAAAAAAGAAAGCAATGAAACAAGGCGATACAATGCGGAAGTGAGATAATCCCTCAGACAGCAGCGAGTATGCCCTGTAAAAATGAAGAAATAGTAAATATATGCCCACCGATGAGCGTACGTGATCATCGAAATCATAAAATGCCAAAATCCACTGCAAAGGACTCTCATAGAAATGCAGTTACAGAATTCAAAAGAAAACTACTTGGGGAACCCATTAAAGGAAAATCCAGAAGTTAGTCGTACGTGAGGAAGGTACAAGGCAATTAGTCTGCCGTCAATTCACATAAAGAGATTGACATAAATGATAAGGGGTAATTCAATTCCAAAAATTTTGTTACAGCAAAAAGCCCAAGTCTAACATATGATATTGATAATAAAAATCCTTCGTTGTGCCCTTATCAGCGGTCTCACGTTGAAAAATAGTACTAGGTACTACTTTTAAAACCATTCGTGGAATTTACTGTGGAAGCCAGTAGGTAAACAGGAAATCCCAATATCTTTAATACTTCCCGTAATAGAGACTGAATTTATTCTTGTCTAAAGCAAAGAGCAGCAGCTCCTTTAGGGTAGATTTTTCCACAGTATAAGAACTTTAAGTTTCAATGAAGATAAGATTTGCATCATATCTAGAAAACAAGTGTTTATGCTTGTCATCTGTAATATCCAAGATTAAAAGAAAAAATTCAAAAAGAGGATATGGTAAAGAAAATAAAATGTTGGACAAGACATAGCCTAGAAAATGTTAACAATTCCAAATCTCAAGAAATATTGAATTCTGAAGCTTCAAGTTCTGGAGATGGAGAACTTAGAGGAGAATATCTAAGTATTGCCAAGTTCTTTGATGAATTAGCTTGTGGTAAACGAAATAATGAAGAAAAGCATGCCTTCCAAAGAAAAGAAAAAATAAACTAACGAATGTTTCCAGGAAAAATATGAAAAATCCAAAACATAGTGCCCCATTTTTGTGGTGGAGAAGTGCAAAAGAGCTTTTTCCAAATTTGAGCGAACTGGCTGTGAAATATCTTGGTGGCCCTGCATCTTCTATGAAAAGTGAGAGACGTTTAAGAACTGGAGGAAACATTTATACGGCGGCAAGAAATAGGCTAAGCCCTGGAAATGGACGAATTCTCATGTTTTTGTATTACAATTTAAAAATGTAAAATTTTGAGTATTGGTTTTTTCAATTTTAGATACGATGAATTAAAATAAATCATTTTTATATGGTTGAAAAGGAATGAATATTTAAAAATTAAAAGTAATACTGTTTTCATATATTAAAATATGTAATGAAATAACTTGCTAGGAAGATGCTTTGTTAATTTTCATTTCTTCATGTAAGTAATAACTGTGTAACCGGAATCTATGATACTTCTTTCCAGCTCGGGACCAAACAACATTACAAAAAAATGACCGATTTTCGAAGACGATCAATCTGCTAAATCGCCGATACCGATTAATAGGCAAAATTGTCGATATGGACGATTACCGATTACTTGTCAATGAATTGATGCAACCCTATAAATAGGACTTGGTTCGCAGAGACACTGACCGCGTCAACTTTGGGCGTATATACAATTAACGGAACACAACACCAAAAGACAAATTGGTAGATAATATACTGTTCCCTTCCTGTAATCGAAATAAGGTGAATGAATTGGGGAACGTCACCGAAAAGGTTTCAATTGCAGACAGCGAGAAGAGTAGCGGAAGTCGAGTTTTCCCCGCAGATCTCTTCGTAGGCGAAAAACTGCCTTTTCTGGCAGCTTCTCCAGACTGATTAGTCTCCGATGGAGATGGGATGATAACAATGGGATAATAATGATGATTTGTAACGTACCCCTTTATTTACAGAGATGTTACTCCTGAAAAAGGAATCCATAGAGAAGGATAACATTTACTGAGGAATTATGGAAAATTTCGTTTCCGGCGGAGAAAATTCATAAAATTTTCATGCAGGGAAAGATGCAAATATACTACAAAATTATTTCGATTCTACTGTTTGGTCCCATATGGGAATAATTTTTAAAAGAATAGAACGGGTTAAAATAGCTGTGGGAAAACAACATAATGGATAAGTTACAATAATTTTAATATTCTTCAGCCCAAAATGTCAACGGATTCTAAGTTAATAATTATTCCAATCTACTCATTAATACCTTTCTTATTTATTTTGACATATTTTTGCTTTCTTCCGTAATTAGTATTTTTTTAAACTACTCTTTAGAGGAGAAATAAAACTCAACAGTCTTGATCATTATATGCAATGGCTAAAAAAGAAGCGCATAGCTCTGGAAATTTCATGCCATGTTTTTATTGGCTTGATTAATGTTTTTTATGGGTACTCAAATTCGAAGTGAAATGGGTCTGCTCCGGGGTTTAGTTAGACAGTACCACTTACGAATCCACGGAAAACGCATGTCGCTAAATAGAGTCATCCTCAATTGGAGAGACCTTTATCTTGTTTTCTATCTAAAAACGGTACACCACGTTTTTGACTCGTAGTTGTAAATAAGCTTTTTTTACAATTATATTTAAATGCGTTCGTTTCATTGCATTCTCGATGGCACATGCTTCCGTCTCCTTTTCTCTCATCTCTGAGGTCCCTTTCATGGATGTAAACTCAAACGAGTTGTATTCAACATTCCAAAATTTAACTTGAAGGAAGAACGTGATGATTATTTATCGCCCGTTCTTTACCAGACATTTTTTCTTCTAATGTCTTAAATTGTCTATTCCCCTTCATCTTGGGAGCTATAGTACTTGAGTTACGCCACTAGTTGATGTGGGGTGTTCCTGCCTCATCATAGGCCATGTTATCTACCTACATAAATCGTAATACCTATGTTAAAATATTCATTTCACTCTTTAATTCATTCAGTAATTTCGCTCTTAAATTACGATTAACCTCAAACTGCCTATTACATCAATGGAACATTTACCTTCGATGCACTGCAACCCAACGAAATAAGCTATGAAAAACTAATATTCCTTATATGATGCTTGGGCGTCTATTCAGCTAGGGGAGAACCGTCGAATTCGCAAAGTCGTGACCATGTAATGTGAAACCGCTTGCGACAGAGCCTCGCTCGACCCTCTTCCCCCTTTCCTCCCCCCTCTCCGCTACTTCCTTCTCTCCAACTCACACCCTCAAAACACCGGAGGAGGGGAGGGACCCTTATGCGGCATAATTCGGAACTAACTCGCCCCGACGGTTACGAATTAAGATTGGGTCTTGTATCCAGGCCCCTTAATAGACCTAAGCTTAATACAGTAAAATCTCGATAATACAAAGTCAGCGGGACCGTAAAATTGGCACTTCGTAATTCTGAACTACGTAATTTCGAACATTTTCAATAAATCGTGAAAAAAATTTGTTGCCTTCAGCGATATTGTATAAGTTTTATGGTCGTTTTCGTGAAAGCATTCTAAAAAGATAATTTTTATACACTGTATCACATGTATTAAAAATTGTAAAATAAATACCTGCTTGTATTTCCTACGTAAATGGTTTAAAATCGGCGATCGTCATGTTGGCAAAATTTCGTCCCAGCATCGAAAACGCATATACAACAAAAGTTGAACATTTTGTAATAAGAATGTTATTTTCGGAATCCACCGTCAGTAGAGACGAGCAACTTGTATGGACGCTAAAAATAGACATTTGCTTCCAACATCTACGCAGTTATGATCGCAGTGCTGAGTGGGATTGGAAGTGTCAGGGATGCGTCGTCCTTTGCTTACGGGTAAGTCTTCGAGGGATATGGGAGGGGAATGGATGGTCTCGAGGTGTCAGAGAGCGAGAGGAAGGGTTGAAGACCCTCCCGAAAACAAAGTATGCCGCATCCCTGACCCTCCCCATTCCACTCAGTACCTGAAGCGGTTCCAATCAGCCACCGGCACGTGCCCCCCAGGGTTGCCCCAAAGAAGAAGGAACGTCACAGACGTTCCATGATGCCATCCACCCACCCCCTCCACACTTTCCCCCTCCCCCCTTCACTCAGCAAGACAGATAAAGATACGCCCGCAACTGGGACCTTCCCTCTCCCCAACCGGTCCCTTTTCTCTCCCATGCACCGTAAACCCAAACTCCCCGGCCGTCAATATCCTTACCCCCACCAGCACAACCCAACCAAATTTCCTAACGGCATCACCCACCCTCTCTCACCCCATCCACGCTCACAACATAAATGCTGGGAAAACCCATTTCTGTACACTTGAAAATATTGTGGTGACAACGAAACAAGTAGTTTCTGTCAAATAAAGTTCTCATTGGAAACGTTGCAATATCTTCTATTGTTAATTCTTCACAATTACACCACATCACTCCTGGAACAATACTTTACATCCCAAGGACTGCTCAGAAGTTTCCGAGGACTGCTGCCCAGGAAATGCCTTCGCTTTCAGTGATGGCAGTTGGCCCATCAAATTTTGTAAAAATCACAATTCACGCAGCTGGACTCAACACTTCACCCTAAGATGTCGCGACGAGACAAAACGCGGGTCGTAGCAAAGAAAATCAATGTGGATAACCTAGTTTTTCTTTCCATTACCCCGAAAATAACATATACTTCTCCAGCTGGAAACTTGCTCCTCTTTCAGGCATTAGGAAGCCATGCATTTCTCTACCAAAAGTGTCTAGTCCCGTTAAATGTCCAAGTGGGGACATTGAAATCAATGGTGGGGGGTTGCCTATGCCTGGGTGGAGAAGTTGGGACATGAAATGGTAGGAGAAACATGGGTGGGTAAGGGGCCTTAGGTCTTGCCTATCGCTGAGTCGGGGGAAAGTGTTTTTTTTTATCACTCACGTAAGTATCACCACAAGAGGAAGGATAATGGGCAAAGCTATGAGGGTGGGGTTGAGTATGTTGTGTGTCCAGGAAGAATGAATGAAATGGGAAGGCTGTAGGAGTAAACACAAGAAAAGGGTAGGGGAAAGGAGGCTGTAGGTGGGAGGGAGTGAGAAGAAGGAAGTTTGGGAAGAATGTAAATTTCCTAGGAAAGAATAAAGGGAGGGGACTAGAAGGCTGAGGGAAAGTTCCTGGTTAGAGTTAAAGATGGCTTCTCTTCATTACTAAATGGCACTAAAAGAGTAAATGGATTACCATGAAAAATAATTTAAGGGTAAATAGAGTCAAATATGCATTTTTTAAAGTTGTTTATTCTGGAAAAAATAGTTTTCTGTGGGCCAGATATCTTACTACAAAAAAAAAGTCTGTGATTCGTTTCTGTTTTTTGTTCTTCTCTATTGCCGTTTCCACCATGGCTTCTAATTTCGAAAAGTGGATACTAAATTGTGAATCCACATCGTTCACAAGCAAAAATGTTCTTAATGTCTGGAGGGCAAGAATGACTTCATTTTTTTGTGGTGGAATTATTTCTTCACTTTCATCTTTGTCACAACTATCCTGATTCATCCCTGCCACTGGTTCATCCGACACAGGTTCTGGTGTTGCATTGTCATAATGCTGAAGATTGTCCATTGTAATACAATCACTGGAGGTTGAGAGCAGTGATCCACCAGCTTGTTTTTGGTATGTTTGAAAATCGAGCACCAAACCTCTTCTCTCCTCTGCGATTTCATTCACAGCCTCTTCCTGAAGAGAGTTAACATATATACCCTAATTCCGGTATTTATAGGAATAAATTCAAAATTTGGGACGTTACATCAAACGTTACATGACGTGGCATCATTATTCGTATGCCATTTATTCACTATTTGTTTATCCACCTTTTATTCATCCACCTTTTATTCATCCACCTTTTATTCATCCACCATTATCCACTATTTCTTCTCCACATACCTTAAGGGAAACAATATTGAATCTGGATTTGAACTTACCCAACCAGCCACTTGAACATTTAAAGTCCTCAATTTTCTTTTTCAAGGGTATATCCTCAACCTTTTCTTGCAAAATAGGGCCACTGATGGGTAGATTTTGATCACAACACTTGCAGAAGAATGTGTACAGTTCATCTTCAACCTCAGTAAACTTAGCGCTGCGCACATTTTTCCTTTTAAGCAAAACTCCGGACAAGCCTTTTTCCTGAATTTTCCCACGGTTGGAGAAAATTGTTGACAGAGTCGACAGTGATATTAAAAATTTTTCTGCTATAACACTTTTGCTCAACCTTTTTGATTCGACCTCTTCAATAATTTTCATCTTCTCCTCCAGAGATATTCCTCTTCTTTTTCTTTTCGGTTGTGAGGAGTCCATATTAAAATTTTTAGATCAACTCGCAGGAAAACTCTAAGAGAGGATCGCGGGAAACTGATATGCTGTTCTGACATCGTGTTCCAAATATGCCTTTATTTTCCTGTTAAGAATATTTTTTCCGAATTTTTTCAAATTCTAATTTTCTCAAAAGTCGGTGCCCAAAAACAAGGGTGCGCGTATTACACGGGGGCGCATGGTACATGAGAATATACAGTAATAAAGCTATGACTCAGATTGTATTAAAATTTCTTTTTTCTCACAACGCTCTGCTATCATTTATTAGATGTCAAAATTACATATGGGGTTAAGAAAATGGTACCATTTTTTACTGTATCACCAAAAATATTTCAAATTTGTTTTAAAAATTTAGTATACCCATTGATAGAATAGAAAACAATATTATCTAAATGAGGTTACAACTATGTGAAATTCAAATGAATTATTTCAGAGTTATTAATTTTTTGAACTTGAGTCTACAAGAGTTCGGTAGGGAGCGCCCCTTCAGGGAGAGCTGAGCTAGGAGTGCTCACCTTAAAAGGCGAGGTAGGATTCACGGAGAATTTGAACTGCCATACTTCCAGGCGCATGGTAGCGAGCATCGTATGTGCCATCACACGTAAGCTTTAATTAAAAGAGAACCGTGGACATTATGAAAATGCTGGTAACAGGTAAAACAAAAAAAAATAGCCAGGATAAATAATGGCATTAACTATGATTTCCACATTACTAAAGGTCTAAATGATACGCGGAGTTGCATGTGGAAAATGGTTGGGAGAGACTGGCATATGTGGGAGATGAATGCACTACTAATTCACGCATTTCTTTATTGATGCACCATAATCGGCAACACTGATTTGTTAGGTGTCTATGCCAACAAAAATAGTTTTGCTGAAGCAGTTTTTTGCCAAGCTTCGTAAAAACAAATTCCATTTCTACCTGGGTAGTTCGTAATTTAGAAAAATTCGAATTTTTGAATGTTGCCATGTACCTATTTACTTTCGGCTTTTCGTTGGGACCGGCTATTTTGCTTCGTATAATCATAATTTCGTATTGTCGTGCTTTGTATTATCGAGATTTTACTGTATGTAATATTATTAAGAGACCACATTTTTTGCAGAGTGCAGATGCTATCTCAGCGTCTATATGCACATGTCCAGGACCCAAGCAAAATTGATTGTTACATTTTGCTCGCTAAGGGTCGTCAATAAAGAGTGTATTTCCTGAAACAGTGGATGTAGTGGAAATAAGATGAATATTGCAAGGGAGTCTGAACATTTCAGAAAACACTGTTGCTGCACTTGATTGTACATAAAGCCATTTTTATGGCAAAGAGCTAGGATGTGTAGACATAAAACAGCAGATTTACCCTATCTTTCAACTCTCTATGATAGGAAGAGATTACGGCACAGGCACAGGCCTATTCTGACTTGGACCCACATGGCTGCATGAGGGTAAAGTGAAGATGTGCACCCAAGAGTTTCTAAAATAACTAATGATATTTGGCCTCAGTTGTCTTGACCTTACTATTTTTGTTCTGACTGGTATCAACAGTTATTCATGACAACAACCAAGGATGGTGGCTAGAGTAATCCATGGGGTAAATCTCTGGAATACTAAAACCGTATCCCTCAATAAAATTGTTTAAAATGCTGGTCATAGGTTTGGTAACCCTGTTTCTTTGATAAAAATTTTGAGAAACAGAGGGTTTATAAATTACATTGAAACATCGGTGTTCTGGCATCGCTAGTATTTTTGCACCATCGTTGCAAGTCAAAATGCCTCTCCGTACTGCCAAAGGTGGCTCTCCGGCATCAGCATATATGCTCAGTATTGGGGAGGATCTGAATGTGCCAGTAGCCATGTGCAGTCCTACGTTGTGAATCGAAGATAGCATCCATAATTAGGACTCGAGAGCTGATGTATACGCAATCGAGCCATGGGCTAACGCATATGCAATCAAGCCATAGGCAAACTTCGACCGCACCAAAGCATGGTACAGCAGTAATAGGTGTAAGCATTCAGCACAGCATATCCATTGATATAGGAATTTTAAAACATTCAAAACTTTGTAACATTGCTCCCTCAAGTCCTTTACATGCTCACACTAATTAAGCTTGGAGTCTCAGGCCCGTATCGTAAAAGTCCCCTCTACGTAGAGCCACAGGCTGGCCTACTGTGAGGCTGACCTTGCTTGCGAAGGAGGTCCCTCTATCTATTCGTATGTTAAAAGTCTCCTCCCTCTCGGCTTCTAGGAGGAGAGGTTAGAGCCGGCGGAAGTGACGCATTTTTCTAGAGAAAGTTTCTGCTTGCGTAGTTGACAGTCTTCTAGTAGTATTCTATGGTGATTTTTTCGAAGCGTATTCTGTAAAGCAATGCGTAGTGGAGATAGACGCTCGAAGTCACGCAATATGTCTCGCTGTCTGTGGGATCCTCACAATTTCTGGCAGTTGCCTGGCTAGTTGTGTGCTAATAACCTGAAGAGCATATGTCCCAAATTATCAGTACCATCATGCTTGACTTACATTGATAGTAAATTGTGTGTATGTTGCCTGTTTGTGCAGAAGTACTGTACCTTGTACTGTTGTAGCATATTACACATAATTATTCATTAAATGACCTGTGCACCTTCAAAAGTCAACTAATTTTGTCTCTCTGACGAGGACTTTATCTGTATGCGTGTTAAACACTCTGAAAGGTAAATAAATTACTAAGCTTGCCGGATACTGCGTTCCAAATTAGTGGTAAATGTAAAAACGCGACGGATCAATTTTTTCACTTATGTGAATAACAATACAATCGCATACCTTTATCAATCTGGACATTGTAGATTGCGCCAATCCATGAAAATCACCGGAGACAATCTAAAGCAAGAGGCGAAGGTATAGGAGTACTTGTGAATGCATTTCAAATCTATGAACCAGACGTAACTTTTCATTTGAATCGCTATAATGTTGTTATCTTTACAGTGTGGTATTTATTTAACAAGGGGAGTGTCCGAGTTTCGGGTCTAGGATTTTGACGAAATTTGATAGGCAGATAGTGCTCGATTAGTTATTTACGAATCACCCCACATATAGGGTTATATATCCAGTAACTTCGACAAAAAACGAGTTTGAAATATTTTATTGCCAATATAAAGCTAATAATTAGCTATGTTTAAACAGTGCAGTTTGGGTTAGGGGTAAAGTACTCGCATCACAATGTCAACGTCTCTTTTTTCTTTTTTCTCAAAGTTCTTTTTTCTCTTGCGATTAGTTTTTCCAAAAAAGCACAGCGCTAGAAAATCACGGCTCCAGACAAATTAGAACAAATGTTGTACGTACGTCGAGACTACGTTGCCAAAGATACGGAAATTAAAAATCACGATCACACTTCATGCTCTTCCGTTAATTTCATACACAAAAAACGACACGGCGTGCGGACGTATTTCCGCCACGTACTAATTACGTGATTTAGGTAAATAACGTAATTGACTATTTTACGTACTTAACAAATTACGTAAGAAGTACGTAAAATAGTTAAAGTGCATCCCGGGTAAACACATGAAAAACATGTAAAACCAGGGATAGTCGTACAACGAAACTGCGACGAAAAAAAAACTAAGGCCGGAGAGTCTCGAACCACAGACGTTGGCATTTTGATGCGAGTACTTTACCCCTATCCCAAACTGCACTGTTGAAACATTGCTAATTATTAGCTTTATATTGGCAATAAAATATTTCAAACCTTTTTTGTCGAAGTTACTGGATATATAACTATGTATGATTAGAATTAACGTGCAAACGTTAATTGCACGTTAACTATAACCATGCAATGTATTCACTAGCATTGAGCTCTACATAACCGCTGCATAAGTCGTTTTCAATAAAATCCCACTTACTTGAAAACTTCCAGTGGCGTAAAACCTTAATACAGCCAATAACTTTATTATTCTCGGGACAGGAAGGCCTCGCATGTCCACGTTTTCTGGCCGTAGCATAAGCAATAATACGTCTGTTATTATCGCTTTATGGAACCTATACCTAGCGAAAACTTCATCGTCCGCATAAAATTCTAGAGGGTTATCCCTGTCGTGAAGTCTTATGCGTGGTACATATAAAAAGACCTCTTTATCCTCAAAGTGATGAAGAAACTCATCCAAGTCGTTCATTTCATAAAAATTCATCAATTCAGCCATCATTTCACGCTCGTACTGTCACCTTTACCCAGTCCTCTACGCTTTGAGGTTACTACAAACCAACCTCTAAGTATAAGGTCGGATTTAGAGGTAGAGGTGACGATTTTGAGGTAGAGGTCGGATTTAGGATACCGATTCACCCGCTCCTGACGTCATAGAGGTAGAGGTCAGCCTAGAGGAAGCTTTTACGATACGGGCCTCAGGTCATGCCAATTAAGTTTGTCATGGGTCATGCCCAAAAAAATGTATGGAGTGTGCATATGAGTTCATCTTCGGGCAGAGATCAATTCAATTTTATCGTAAAGTCATCGTCATAGAATATTTCTTGTTCATGTTTTGGTTTGTTATCTTCTGGTATATGTACCTACAGTATATTTATCTTTTTGACATCTGCTTTTATTTTAGTGATTAGAATACATGAGGATATATAATGATGCAATCCTAAGTTATTTTCATGCTTGTTGTGAATTGCTGTGGCAACTCCCTCTTTGGCACTCTCATGTTATTTCTACTCCTCTCTATATCACAATATGCTTTATTGTTTTAGTCTGAAATTCATCCCGCATTTTTAATCAATGAAAAATTTTACTATAGGAGGACTTACTTTCCTTAGAAAGTATTATATACAGTTAGAACTTACCAGAACTATAAGGCATAGTCAGGAGACTTTCTCATTGTACCTAATAGTTTTAAGTGTCTTGAAATTGTGTTAATTTTAATTTGAAGTTCTAAATGGCAACCAGGAGAATTTATCCTGTAATACAGTTTCAGGGTATCTGCTGCAGCTGTGATCTTAAAAAACTGCGTCATCAATCTAAATGCAATCAGAAGAGTCATGCATCATGTCTCCATCATCAACAAGGTTCATTACCATATGAACACTGTGTTAGAAAAGCTCATGATTCATGCATAAATGAAGATCGTAGTCATAATGAAATCCAGAATTTTCCACCTCCACAAATGCCTGGAAAATATGGAAATGATATCTTGTGTCATGGAAAACGCATTTGCCATGCAAATCGTCATAAGCTCAAAGACGAAGGTATGACTAATAATGGGATTGGAGATTGTGTGACTAGCTATGAGAGTACTTTGTAATTTGATTTTTTTAAATGTATAGACTGCTTAGTGAATACATTTATTCATTTGGTTCCTTTCTTTTAGTGAGTGTCATTAAAGTAATCACATTTTGAATGCTTCTCCTCTTTCTGAATCTACACTGATCATCATATAATTAGTTGTTTGCCAGGTTTTCTAGTTGGTATTTTCAAGTAATACCATGAATTGTAGTACTGCCCATGATTGTTTGACATTGACTTAATTCCTATAATATGCACATTGCACAGATTTAATTAAGGATTGGACTTGAATATAAGTTCTTAAATCAAAAGTCTCTGATTAACTATTCATTCACTATGAGCTGATGATTAATAATAACGATGTGCAGTGGAAGTGGCTTACTTATATAGAATTACAGTAGATGCTGAGGGTGTGCCTGTGCACCTTTTCTCGCGATTCATTGGGGGCTGATGTATTGACGATGCCATGTCACCGAGTAAGGCATATGTAGAGATGGACCACTTGGTAAATTATCACGGTAATTTTCGTAAATTACCATGGTATTTTTCATAAATTACCAACACCCCTGAAAATTACCGTAATATGTAAACAGTAATTTTCAGAAAAGTTCTTTTACAGAACATTTCTTCCTCACGAATAAACCATTGGAATGGGTAATATTATAAATTACGAAGCTAAAATGGTTTTGTGTACATTGTGTCCATGATTAATTCCAATTAATTCAGAGTAAAATAACAAATGCACATTGCGCAGAGGTATGTCTTTGGAACGAAAATTTCTCATAGTGTGACAAAAGAGAGGCAAACTGCGTGTTGCTGCCAACTTCGTTTTAATTTTTTTAATGAGTTATAATAGATAAATGTCATGATATGTTTGATATAAGTGTCAGCATTTATATCTCAATGCTATTTGATTTCATTTGGAGTCCTCTGATAAGGGTTTGCAGCTCAAAACTCAAAATTACCGGAAAATTACGGTAATTTTTGAAAATTACTATAATTTACCACGGTAGTTTACCTCAATTGAAAATTACAGTAATTTACCCATCTCTAGGCATACGTAGACTGGCGCATTGTAACAGATACGTCAGTTTGATTGAACCCCTCCCCCTCGTTATCTGTCATAGGTTTTTAGGCGACCCTTTTTTCTTGGCTTCAACTATGTAGTATTGACGGCATGATGTCTCCGAGTAAGGCATGCGAGCCCTCCAGGACATTGTCTTCGCGTGGTTTCGTGTTTTCTTGTCTGAGGATACGTTCCTAAACTTTGGCGGTCACTCCTCTCAGCCCCGCTTTTGTTTGGATGTATTCGCATGGGCCTATTCATTGCATTCTTGCACAACTACCCTTGCATTCTTAGATACCATTTTATTTTCCCATTTTTGTGTTGGGCAGTGTTTGTGCCCAAATTTGGACCGGTCTACATTCGCCAAAAATTGACGAAAAAAATTTATTGAAGTTAGTTTTGTATCAGCTAATGCATAATTTTAATGATTTAAAGGTAACTCATCTTGAACGTAACTATTAAATTAAATAGTTAACCGTATTTTTAACAATTAAAATGAATTGTTAAAAATATTTTATTAAAAATTAACCATATTTTTAACGATTAATTTTAAGAGTCGAGCTCAGCCCATACTGAGCCAACGGCATGTGAAATTCACACATTCAGGGTAGGGTGGCCAGTTCCTTTCTCTGGGCCACCTGGGTATGAAGTTCTGACGTGCAGAACGTGCAGGATTTTAGATGGGGGTGTTCAGCAAGGCCTTTGCCCGGGATTTGAACCCATACCCTCTGGTCAGTAGCTCAATGCTTTACCCACTAGGCCACCATGACCCCCCTGTGATATATCCTGCTGTGCTATCATGGTGTGATATATCCTAGGAATTTTAATAAGTAATACAGCCCTCATTTTGCATTTGACTTGATTGCTTATGTTCAACACTACATTTGGATACGGGTCATAATTAGATATGTAGGCCTGTCCAATGTATAACTACTCGCTGTATTGCCTACGTTAAGAAATTATTCCATCAGTAGCTAATGAAAATTGAATTATAATTTTTTCATTCAGACGTTATCTTTTACAGTTAGTACCAGAACAGAGTTTTATACATCTATGTGTGTTTTTCATATTAAGCGAGTTGTTTAATTTTGTCAAATGTTTAAAAATAAACATAATAAATCAAAATATAACTATGTGATTGTTTATTAGTGCTACAAAAAGCTAGCAATGGAGAAAGGTAGGTGAATTGCAGGGCATATATATTTCAAAGATATTTGTTACTTTTAAAGCTTAATGGGGGGGGGGGGGGGAGGGGTTGAGTCATCAGTTGGGGGATGGATGAGCCATCAAACTTGAGGGGGGTGAGCACCCCTGTGTAAAACATGCAGTTTTAAGAATAGAAAAGAATAATTCCCCTAGCATATTCCAAATATGTTTATGAAAGAAATGTCGGTGGCTGGTCATGTAAGGGTTGACTATTGGCAAACAACAGTGTGACCGTTGGTGGTTGGAGGTGACTACTGTAAAGAGGAGAAATTAACATTTCTTAATTGGGAAATGCATTCAGTTCTGGAAAATGTGGCTGCTTGAGAAGTTTGCAGCTGTAGTTGGCCATTTAGGCAGGTTTCACTGGATATAAATTGCTAATGATTCCAATGCTCCTGCTTGCAGGAAAGTAATATTTAATGGTTAAGTCAGATTCAAAACCTAATTCTTGTTGCTGCATACATTTTTGGAGAAAATCCTTAGAATAATCGCTATAACCACACTTTTTCTGTAATTTCATCACAGCAATTTTGCCTGTATATGCATATTCTGGAGATAAATTCAGGGTTCTAGGAGTAAATTTTACCCTCAATGATGGTTTGAGGGTCCTGTTTTCAATGAATGTGCTATCAGCACTTTTCCAAATACCAGCCGTGTCATTTCATAGCATGAAGTAGTCTTGGCTTTTAAGGTGCTTGTAAATGTTGTCAACAGTTGCCATTCAATATGAGCTTTGTTAAGAATAAATATTTTTGCTCTGTTACATAAGGTAATTTTAATGGCTAAGGGTATTTCATTTCATAACTCTTCCCATTGCTATGTTGTCTTTGTTCATCTATTCTGATGCCTTATTTTGTAATAAGCCCTCTTAGTGCAGTGGGCCGATAAATCAGCTTTTGCATCTCGTGTGAAAAGTGCAGTGGGCTGATATATTGGCCCAATATCAAATATTGTTCAACTTCATGACACTACAGTAATAACATTTATTTTTCAGTCACTGCAAAAAATTTTGTCACTATTTGTTAGTTCAACTTAAGTAATATAAAAAAACTGAATTTGGATATTTATAACAATAGCTTCATATTGTTTTTTTCCTAAGGTGCTACAATTTATTAAATTAACCTCCGCATTTCTCACTAGTACCCCAGGAGAAAGGTTAGCGCTAAGAGGGATAAATAAAATTTTTAAATGGGATGCTTGATGCAGTTTCTATGTATTTGTACTTTGTAATTAAATATGAAATTAAATCACTGATTCTAAGCCCAAATAAAGTTTTGCGCAATTAAAAAAATGTTTATTGGGGAAAAAACATTTTCTGTACCCCACTGACTTTTTTTTACAATGCATATGACTTTTGCAGAGCTTGCACGCAAATGGAGAAGTGGGGACTATGACGATGAAGAGAGTGATAGTGAGCTTGATGGGACCCAAGTTGTTTCAAATGAAAACGATGAGAGTTCAGTCACGGGAGAAAAATATCTTGCAGGTGATGCAATGGGGGATGTTAAAATGACCTTGAATAATGCTGGAAACATTGATGAAGATGGAATGAACATTGATGAGTCCAATTCAATGTCAGTAAATGCACTGGAAAGTGAAGGAGAGAATTCTCCCAATGTTAATGAGGAGGATATGAATGGAAAACATATTAGGGAAGCTGTTGAAGATGCTGATTTTAACTCCAGTCAAGATTCACGACTTGATGGTGAAGAAGAGGTTTTGAGTGGAGAAGATGATGATGAAATGATGGATGAAGAACTCCAGGAAAATCTTGGGAGAGGAATGTCCTTATATGACAGCACCACTGTTATGGACAGAAAGCAGAAGAGATTAGTTGATTATCCACAAGAGAATGCTGATGATGACACTGGATTTTACAACTCAAGAGAACAGTGGCTCCATTCTGGAAGAGCTGGAATGAGTGGTGAGGGTTGTCCACAAGGACCCTCAAATATTGCTATTCATTGCTTGAAATTCAGTGATGTATGGTAAGTTTCATTTTTTTTCACAGCTTGAGCTAAGGAACTGATATGCAGATGATTTTTCAATTAATAAGCAAAATTAATATTTTTTGTCCACCAAAAATGGGGACAAATTTTTAATTACTAACTTCTCCTCACCTTTTTTTAAAGGAAAGATTTCCCCCATTCGCTGAGTTTATAAGGATAACAAAAAGATGTGATCAAAGTTATTTGTTGAAATTTACTTTATTTTTATTTTTACAATTTTTTCAATTTAAATTGAAATTTGATTATATATGCTTTGGTCTTTGCCTTTTGCCACATTATCCTATAATTGTAATCTTTTAGAAAGAGATAATATTTGTTGCTGATGAGTATAAGTCATTTTCAGTCTGAAAGAATTGGGTTTATTCTGCATTGATTTTGGTGGACCTAATTTTACACCCAATATTCTTAAGTAGTGTAACTTTAATTGGAAAACACTTATGACCCAGTTAATAAATAATGAGTTTTGAACAGCGTGCATTCCAACAGTGGACACCTGGATGTTTACGTTTTCTCTGTCGTAATTAGTTAACGAAATGCTTTCATTTGATGATTCAATAGGTATGAAGTGTATCAATTGACTAACTTGTCTTACAAGCATGTGCTTTCCCTTCAAGTTTTTGAAAAGCAAAGTGACAAAGATGGGAGCAAGGTTTGGGCGGAAACAACAAAAGGAGAGCCTGTAAGGTAAGTCATTATAATGTAATAGCAGGGCTTTTTTCTGATGGCACATGGCAGAACTAGATTCCAGCACCTTTTTTATTTAATTAAAATTGCCAAAACTTGTGTAAAGAAATATAAGCTCCTTAGAACTGTTTAATTAACTAGTTCTCAGATTTAAAGTGGGAATTACGGATCCAGTTATTCAACAGAAGGTGAAAGAAAGAGATAGTGAACATACATAAAACATTGAATGCAATGGTGGTGTGGAGATGGAAAGATGGCTGAAAGCACATGGAAAAATTTTTACCTTGCCCGGGAATTGAACCACGGACCTTCTACTTGTCGGGTAGATGCGCAGACGACCATGCTACCAAGGTTACTCTAATCTCCAGTAAATTCAACCATAGCCATAGGTTTATAGCACCAATTGCCCCCCAGATTAGCCCATAGAATCGGCCAAGATTGCTCCAACGTTTTAAGTTGGAGGGGAGACGCTGAAGGTGGGAGGGAGGCCAGTATGCCCACCTTGAAACAATTGTTGAAGTTGGAATCGTGGGAGGAGGCATGTATGGCTACCGGGAGAGAATAAGAATGGGAGGAGGGATTATTGCAGGAAGAGCGGTGACCATTCATGTGGATGCATAGCGGGGTGGTGGAGAGGCCGAAGTAGAAAGCAGGGGAGAATTGGCAGAGTAGAAGGTAGACAGTATTTTCAGTGGTGCAGGAAAGTGAAGGCATGGAGGGAAGCGAAAAAGAGAGGAATTGTTTGGGGAGAGGCTGGGCAAATGACTATGACCTAGCGCTCTTAAGTTAATTTCAAACTTATTAAAAATCCACCCATCCTTTTTCAACGCTAATTATCCTTAACTTAAGATGTGTTACGCACTGTTTCCATGAATGGTGCCGTTGCCGGTATGGGTTTTCAAATCCGGTGCTAGTATTTCGCTAAAATTAATTTCACGGTGACTTTGAAATAAATCCGCCTTTAACAGCTCCTCTGTAAACTTCCATGCTCCAGTCAACGTTTTTGTGTACAGCTCATGAATGCTGATGTCCACTATGTGAAATGTTCTTTCCACCATAATTTGTATGCTTTCGTGTCTCATTCCCTTCCCCTACCCTTACCATACCCACCACGGGTGCACGTGCTACCTTCCCATACCCACCACGGGTGCACGTGCTACCCTTCCTCTACCCTCGGAATGTTCTAAACTACCCTTCCTCTACCACCGCTCGAGGGTAAGGTGTGGGAACCGCTACCTTCCGCCTATTGCCCGTCATGTTGTTTTCCTACCCTCTGCCTACCCTTCATTTTTGCCAGGGACGTGTTCTGACATTGATATCAGAAGCAGACTCAGGCAGTATTTTTAGTACAGTAAGCGAAAAACCTCGCGGCTGTGCTTAAAGCCACCGAGTGCGTCCACTGGGTTGCGGATGGTGGGTCGACCTCTAGATATAGAGGTTAGCTGCGAGATAAGCGAGTTTACTCGTCGAATAAGCAGTCGTGGACAAAAAGCGACGGCATTCCGAGGGCATATTGGTCTATCCTTGGGTAAGGTAGGCCTTAAATAATACAGAACCTGTGAAGATGCCGTGACTTGGCGATGGAGGCCGCCAACAATTACGCTTCCCATCACCCGGAGGAGAGGGCAGCAGCTCTTCTTCACATGAGTGAAGGTGGAGACCACAGTGGTCGGTACAGCGACACTCATTTCACTACAGGCGTGGTAACATTTACTTTAATGGCTGTAGTACTGCGATGTGGAAGGCAAGGGGAAACCACCACATTATTATCCCGAGGAGTCGCAGCTACTCCACTCTTTCCTTTATTATCAAGACGTGATGGCACCCTCTCGAGTAAAATATTCCGGAGGTAAAATAGTCCCCCATTCGGATCTCCGGGCGGGGACTACCCGAGAGAGTACATCAGTCAAGTGTGATACTCATTTTAGGGTAGGAACGTGGAACGTGAGATCACTTCGGACCTGCGGAAGACTGGAGAACCTGAAGGTGGAAATGCGGAGAATGGACCTCGATATATTGGGAATCAGTGAAATGAGATGGCCCGAAGAAGGAGACTTTTGGAGTGGAAGTTATAGAATTATTCACACCGGATCACTGAATGGTAACACTGGAGTAGGCATAATGCTCAGGAAGAGTGCGGGACTGCGTGTGAAGAGCTTCCTGCAATACAGTGAAAAGATTGTAATGGTTAAAATTGAAACTAAGCCTACAGATACCATTGTGGTGCAAGTTTACATGCCTACGTCGGACTACGAAGATGCAGAAGTGGAAGACATCTACGAAGATATCACTGAAGTAATAAAACAGGTAAGAGGAGAAGAAAACCTAATTATTTTAGGAGACTGGAATGCTGTCGTCAGCGAAGGACAAGATGGAAGAATAACTGGAAAATATGGATTGGGAAACCGAAACGAAAGAGGAGAAAGACTGCTGGAGTTCTGCGCACAACATAAGTTAGTGGTTACTAACACATTGTTTAAAAATCACAAACGAAGAAAATACACATGGAAGATGCCAGGAGACAGAGGAAGATTTCAAATAGACTACATTTTAGTGAAGCAGAGGTTCAGGAATCAGGTGAAGGACTGCAAAAGCTACCCGGGTGCTGTCATCGACAGCGACCATAATTTAGTGATGATGAAATGCCATCTAAAATTCAAGAGATTGAAGAAAACAGTAAAGAACATTTGGCAAGTAGAAAAACTAAAGGAGACTCAAAATCAGCTGGAATTTCAAAAAGCAGTAGAAAACAACATAGGAGAGGACCTGACTGAGAAACTAGTAGAAGAGCGTTGGGAAAACATTAAATGTGGACTACAAAAAGCCGCAAAAGAAGTTCTTGGAAGAAGAAAAGTTGTTAAGAAGAAACCATGGATCACGGAAGAAGTCTTAGTGCTGATTGAAGAAAGAAGAAAGTACAAGAATGCGAAAACTGAAGAAGGGCAGCTTTGCTACAAAAGAATTAGGAACGAAGTAAGTCGCAAAGCCAGGAAAGCTAGAGAAATGTGGATGAACAATCTGTGCGAAGATGTACAAAACAACCTTACCATTGGAAAGGTGGAAGCTGCCTATAGGATAGTGAGGAACCACTTCAAGGAACGGAGTGCAAGATGCAATGCTATAAGGGACAAGAATGGAGAACTTTTGATTGAAAATGAAGACAAAGTGAAGAGATGGAAAGAATATCTCGAAGAGTTATACAACGGGAATGACCTCAGCACGAAAGTGATTGAAGAGGAAAGCGAAGTCGAGAAGGATGATATGGGAGCATCAATATTGAGATCGGAATTCGACGCAGCAATAAGGGACCTTCGGATGAATAAGGCTTCTGGAATTGATGATATACCCGCAGAACTGATAAGGAATGTGGGAGAGAGGACATTGGCCCAACTTTATAATGTCATCTGCGACATGTACTCAACAGGAGAAATACCCAGGGACTTCGAGAAAAACATCATCATTCCTATTCCCAAAAAGAAGAGAGCAGAGAAATGTGAAAATTTTAGGACTATAAGCCTGACGACACATGCATCGAAGATATTGACAAGGATCATCTATAGAAGAATAGAACGAAAAGCAGAGGAGTTCCTGGATGAAGATCAATTCGGATTCAGGAAAAGTAAGGGTACAAGTGAAGCAATATTGGCCCTTAGGCTGCTTATAGAGAAGAGAATGGAGAAGAACAAACCGACCTTCATTGCATTTGTGGATTTAGAGAAGGCTTTCGACAACGTGGACTGGAATTCAATGCTTGATATTCTGAAAGGAATTGGAGTTTCCTACAATAATCGAAGAATTATCCACAGTTTGTATAAAAACCAAGTAGCTGTGATTAAATCTGGACCCAGCTGTGAAGAAGCAAGAATAAGGAAAGGAGTGAGACAAGGCTGTGCACTGTCTCCCGTAATTTTTAATGTTTACATTGAGAGAGCCATCAATGAAGTCAAGGAGAAGTGTTCTGGAGTGAACATCCACGGAGAAACAATCAGCATGCTACGATTCGCTGATGACATAGCTCTCATAGCAGAGACAGAGAAGGAGCTGAATAAGATGCTAACAACCATGGAAAGGACAATGACCAGACATCAGCTGAAGATCAATAAGAAGAAAACTAAGATATTGGTGTGCAGCAAAAGAGAAGAGGCCAAAACCAACGTTAAACTAGGAAAACAAAAACTGGAAGAGGTGAAAGAGTTCTGTTACCTGGGAAGCAGAGTAACCAACGATGGACGAAGCAAGAAAGAAATAGTGAGTAGAATAGCCCAGGCAAAGAGGGCATTCTATCAAAAGAAGAATCTACTAACAGCTGGAAATACAAGCTTGGAAGTAAGGAAGCAATTCATTGAAACGTATATATGGAGCATGTTCCTTTATGGCAGTGAGGCATGGACGATGACAGCAGCGGAGAAGAAAAGGGTGGAAGCATTCGAAATATGGTGCTATCGACGAATGATGAAGATAAAATGGATCGACCGAGTGACAAATGAAGAAGTCCTAAGAAGAGTGGGAGAAAAGAGAAGTCTACTGAAAACTATAAAAAGAAGACGGGACAACCTAATCGGCCATATCTTAAGACACGATGGCCTGATGAAGACAATCGTCGAGGGAAAAGTGAACGGGAAAAATGGAAGAGGCAGGCCTCGTATGAGTTACATGGAGCAGGTTGTAAAGGACGTGAAAGAGAGGAACTACGTTGGTATGAAGAGGTTGGCCGATAGAAGAATCGAGTGGAGGGCTGCGTCAAACCAATCCTAGGATTGTTGGCCCTTGATGATGAAGCGAAAAACACTCATCAAATGAAAGGTGGTGGTTCATGGTGTGTAAAGAGACAAGGGGATCATGGCTAGATTTACTGGAGAAGCGGTAGTTGTTCATTCTCAGGGATAAGGGAGTTGTACGTTTTCCAATATAAAAAGTGAGCAGAGGTTGGAAGTGAGCATATATACCAAATGTTTTGACAATCAATTGACAGGGAACCGGAGTCGACAGGAGGTGATTGGGTGCCTGGAATTGTGGTGCTGGAGGTAATTATTAATTAGTGGGCAGGTTTTACAGCGAGGGCGGTTGCAGGGCGAGAGGCGGTGGGTAGTGTTATGGACGTGCCATACCAATGGGTTAGTTGATTTGAGGATAATTCTGAGGTTTGAAGGATACTGAGGGACATTGTGGCAAGAGGGACAATGTCTTATCATTATCTTTAAGGATAGGAGGTTTTTGAAGATTGCATTTAATTTGTAGGCTTTTGGAAAGAAAGTGGTACAGAGGTTAAGGGCAGCTGGTGTTGATGTTTTGGCATGGGGGGTGTACTGGGAGGAAGGTGGAAGAATTTTCTTTTTCAGGAGTTGGTCGGGATATCCACGGTTATGTAGGGCAGCATTAAGGTTGTCAAGGTATTCGCATAAGGTGGGGGTGTTGTTGCATATTCGGTGCCCTCTAATGGAGAGGGAGTTAGGGATGGAGAATTTGATGTGGATAGGGTGGCAACTTTCGAAGTGTAGATATTGCTGGTGGTTGGATGGTTTTTTTATGGATGGAAGTGATGAACTTCCCATTCTGTAGGCAGATGTTGACATCAAGGAAGGAGAAAGAGGTATTAGAGGTGAAGTTAAGGGAAGAGGAAGAGTTGAGTTCGGTCAGGAATTTGTCTGAAGGTTCTTGGCCGTGAGTCCAGAGGAGGAAGATATCGTCAATAAAACGAAGCCATAAAAGTGGTTTGAAGGTTTGTCTGGAGAGAAAGGTGTCTTCTAGGTGGCCCATGAAAAGGTTAGTGTATGCCGGAGCCATTCTAGTTCCCATAGAGGTGCCTTTCGTTAAATTAGGGATTTAGAATTGTGAGGATAAGCATTTTAGTGCAATGACATATCCAACGGACAAAGAGAGCACCCACAAAACTACCTGTTTCATTGCTCCAATACTTGTTGTCTCACTATACATGGCACCACCTCACTATACATGGCACCACCTCACTATCACAACAAAAGATTTGTAGGTGACAGTTTGGGTGCAGGGAACTTACAGGTGGTGATTTTTCACTCCATTCCCACTCACTTTACAGGAAATTAGGAAGGTCTGGATGTATCCATGTTCCCACTACACGAATGGCTTAGGTCAATGGGTTATATGCTCTCCCCATCTAAGTGGAATGCAAGTGGTGAAAGGGGCGAATGAGGCAGAAGGGATGAGGGGGGCATTGTTTTGTGGGAAAGGATGAACTAAGTGGACAGTGAGGAATGTGTTACAATTGTAGTAATTGCCAAGGATGGGGTAAGGGTTTGTTTAGACTTTATAAAAATGATTTTTCTGTTGTTAGGTTGAGTTCCATCATCATTAACATGAATGATAGCTTGAACAGTTATAAGGTTTTGGATATAAATGATGAAGAAACATTATTAAATCCAGAGATACATCGGCTCTTGATCCCTCACATGGTGGAAGATTCAGGCAAGAAGACGCATGCGAGAGCAATTGGTAATTATAATTTTGATCACGGTGAATAATATTTACTCCTTGTTTATTGAAGGGTGCTTTCCAATCACACATGGGTACAGCATTTTCTTTTTAGCTCCGTTGTGTTGCAATCACATCTGGCTCTACCATGTACAATAAATTTTTAAAAAATTGATCCTTATCATTGTTTGTACATGGACTTGAGCCAACATAGCCTCTAAAAATGACTGATTTCCTCTCAAAGGTCATTGTAGTTTTCAAGTGAAGGTATGGTTCACCATGTACATATTAAGTCAGATGGGGGGAGATGTTTACCTATCCGGTAATTTGATCAGATCAGTTCTTTTCCCTGTGCTATCTGTGGATTTCCAGAAAGATCTGGTACTCTGAAAATCACAAGTGCTTAATCTTAGCTGGAAATGTTTAAAGAGACCTCTCTCAGACTCAAACCCTAGACCTCTGGTCTGTAGCCCATGCTACCATACCTTGGCATCGAACTGCTATGCCATGAATGAACCTCTAGTGGTAGAGAAATCTGCCTTGTTCTTTCATGAAAGGTACCAAAAGAAGTTTCTTTGCCTAGTGTTTTCTTGTAAAATGATGTTTTTCATGTGGTATTTGTAGTTAATCTCTTATTACTAACTCTGGTATTACATCACTCAGCTCCCTCAAGATGAGTAACTAGTCACGTTCTTCTAATTGGTATTTCCTGATGAGTATTGAGGTACAAGTATTTGAGCACATCCTGCAAAAATAATTTCTGAGACCTTTTCTCATGTGATTCTAAGAAATGTGCTGGAATGTATCTTCATTAATTAATTTTAGCAAATTTTGATCCTTAAATCTCTAGATAAGCCTGGAAAATTTTTGGTACTGACAGAAGACAGTATTTCTGCCAATGGATCTGAGTGTGACAAAGTTGGAGTCACTGCAGAAGGATTTATTAGGCAGCAAGACCGTTGCACTTCAAAAAGAGGATTTTGCCTGAAGAATCAACCATCTGTGTTATGGAGGAGAGATAATGTAATAGGGATACTCTTTATTATAACTATGTATACTTGAGTAATATGTCTTTTGTTTGTGTAAAGATTTTTGTGGTATTGTTCCGATGATCTCCTCATTTTATTGGGTCTTTGTCCACGTGATTTATTTTTCACTCTAATGGTTTTTCCTTTATCCTGAAATTATCTGCTGAACAGCAGGTTAAAAAAATTGCTGTGAAAAAAAAACTTGTGTGGATGAAGATCCATAAAAAATTCAGAGACCCTCTCTATTTTATTTCATATACAACATTGAAATTAAGTTCTGGCTCATTTTATACTTATGGATTATGATATGTAGTAATTTTGAAATCGTGGTGGGCCATATATGTGGAGGAGTAAGATAGAGTTCCCCTTTATTTCAGGCGATTATTTAACTTAAATGGGAAGAAGTGGTGAGAAAATTTAGAAATTTGGAAATGGCTTGAAATAGGACAGAAAGTCAACGAGAGCTCATGTAGTCCATCATATTTGCTCATAATCAATTCTTAGCCAGTCAGCCAAGTTACTACAGGTTTTGTTGAGTAATTTTTAGGATTTGTATGCGAAGAATGAGATGAACATTAACCCCTGGAAAACATAAGATATTCATAATAGTTGGGAAGGCTTGACTTAACAGGACATTGGAAGGAATAAGTTAGGGTTGTTGGGGAACTTTATATGCATATGTATCTGGGTGGGTAGTATTTTGAATTTGAATTAGTTTATCAACTTAAGTATAAATAAGGAATTTTATTTTTGACAGAAACCTTTGCATAAAGATTGAAATTAAGAACAGAGAATCAACAATCAAAGTTTACAGGGTCTATCCCCAAAGTTCCGGTAGTGAATTTCCGCAACCAGCCACATACATTTGCACGGTGTAGCTCCTGGTGGAAAAAATGGTAAGGGTCTTGGCTAGAGAATGCCGATATCAGCAGTCACCTGATGCAGTGGTTGAGTAAAGATGGTGCTCATCGCAAAGTGTGTCACCATACCCTTGTCGAAAAAATGATGGTGGAGAATTCGAAGCACTGCAGTGCACAGTTAAAATTTTGCATTTAACTGAGTAAAGATGGCGTAAATTGGCTAAAAATGCTTAGACAAGCCTTCAGGGAGGATGCAATGTCACAGATTCGAACCTTTGAGTGGCACAAGAGGTTCTGGGAGGGTTGGGAGGCCGTTGATTATGATGAGCCCTTAGGGTGCCCGTCCACGACAAAAACTGATGATACGGTCCAAAAAGTGCGACAACTTTTGGACTGCAATCAATGAATGAGGCTCTGGATCTTAGCCAAAGAAAGTAGGGAGTCCAAATCAGTTGTTCATCACATTTTAACTGAGGATTTTGACATGAGGAATGTCTGTGCCAAGGTGGTGCCAAAAAGTTCTCACCAACGACATGAAGGAACAGCACCTGTTAAAGTGCCAGGAATTGTTCAAACACTGCAAACGGAGCCTGAAATTTTGGAAAAAGTGGTGACTGGCACCACTGGACTTCTTTTTTTTCCGGAGATAAAAAGAACTCTGAAAGGACACCATGGGATACTGGAGCAGTTAAAAGAAGCTTCGATGGCCTGTCTACGAGAGGTCCCAGTTGAGGCCTACGAGGGAGCCTACGCGGTTTACCAAGATAACTTTTTTAGTATTATCTTCCTTCTCTATGATTAAAGGTACCTACCTAGAAGAAAGTGGGTGAAGCATTGTAAAATGTGCATCTAGTCAGGAGGATGGTACTTTGAAAAGTTCTAAAGAGATTGAAGGTTTACGTTCAATAAATGATTTTAAAAAAAATTACTGCAACTTTTGGGACTGACCCTGTAGATATGAAGAAAATATTGGTGAAAGCTTTACTGTTGGAATTGCATTACGTGATGCCAAAACTTGGCCTTTGGAGGAGGATGAGTGTTGATTTGAGACTTCAAGGATATGGGTTTGGAGGAGGATGAAGAGAGGAAGTTGTTTGAGGGAAAGATGAATGAGTTAATAAATAAGGTGGTTGAGAAAAGGAAGTTATTGAGACAGTTTTGAAGGCAAGAGAAAGATAGGGGTTGAAAATGGACAAGAAATGGACTGTTGAATATTGTGATAGGGAGTACACATGCTATTATATATGATGGAAAGGAGGAGGAAAAAAATTAGGATTTTAGGTGGTATGACAGTTGATGAAAGATATGAAGAACTTAAGTGGGAAATAATGGTCTGGAATCTTTTGAGATTAGTTCTGGTGCGGGTTAATTCTGAATGAAATGTAAAATCATATGATTGAATCCTTAGTTATGTACAAAAATGAATCTACTTAATGACTTAAGATGTATCTCCCCTCCCCATCTAAGTTGTTAACATTAACTGAAGTGGATATGTTGGCTAATTAATTAATAGTTTACCAAGATAACTTTTTTAGTATTATCTTCCTTCTCTATGATTAAAGGTACCTACCTAGAAGATTTGTTAAAATGGTATAGTGATTTCAAAAATGTTATTGAAATTATCAGATGTAATAAATGTCAATGTAATTAAATTCAACCTAATTTGAAGAACCTTATAGGAAAAGGCAAAGCATGGCCGTAAGGGGCAGTTTTTCCTCAAGAACTATGGATCACTCTCAAAAAACCCTTATATAGTGGATGAAATGAGTGGAAAAAAGTCTATATCCCAAGATTTTAATGGCACTCACATGAGTCTGGCTGATGTTGCGGTTCCTGCTGTTGGCAACCAAGTTGTTCGTAAAGGGTAAGAATTAATGCTTTAATAAAAAGGATTGAATCAGGTTCAACGTTGTAAAACCAATGTAGGTATCTCTTTGGTGAGAGCCACGCAACAACATAGTTTCCTTTATAGACTTTATTTTCACTGGCACGATGCATTTTGCATGTTGTGGTAGAGTCGTGTGCAATGGGTGGAAGGTTGATTCTCATTCAACTTTCAACCCACACCCTACCTCTCTTGTTTCCCTAGCTGGACAAATGCATTCCATCTTAAACCTTCTCATTTAGCACATAACTATGCTACAGCATGGCAAAATGCATTGTGCTGGTGAAAATTGAGTCTGTAAAACCTACAACGTTTGCTTTAAATTCTTCATAAGTTTTCCACCGGGTCAGGTATTCTTGTTGTCTCTCTTCCTCCATGCTTCTTTGATTTTGAGGATTATGGGTCTCCACGATTGGCTGAGAGCCACTGGCTGAGTCCTCTTCCTGTCCAAGGAAGAGGACTCGGCCAACGGCAGTCAACCTCTTCTGTTGAAAAAGGCGGCATGTCCGCGGAAACGTCCAAACTGTTTGTTGTGTCTCCTTTTCGTGCTTCTATGTTTCCATCATATTTTTGTTTTGTATGTATATATGTATAATAGTCACTAGTTGCGAGGACATAAAAAATATAGAAAACAAAGAAAGGACACTCACAAACTCACTCCCGTCCAAGGAAGAGGACTCGGCCAGCAGCCAACGGCAGTCAACCTCTTCTGTTGAAAAAGGCGGCATGTCCGCGGAAACGTCCAAACTGTTTGTTGTGTCTCCTTTTCGTGCTTCTATGTTTCCATCATATTTTGTTTTGTATGTATATATGTATAATAGTCACTAGTTGCGACGACATAAAAAATATATAGAAAACAAAGAAAGGACACTCACAAACTCACTCCCATCCAAGGAAGAGGACTCGGCCAGCGGCCAACGGCAGTCAACCTCTTCTGTTGAAAAAGGCGGCATGTCCGCGGAAACGTCCAAACTGTTTGTTGTCTCCTTTTCGTGCTTCTATGTTTCCATCATATTTTTGTTTTGTACGTATATATGTATAATAGTCACTAGTTGCGAGGACATAAAAAATATAGAAAACAAAGAAAGGACAATCACAAATGAATAAAAAAACGGGAGCTTTTGGACAGCGTTGCTGTCTTTCTCAACCAAAAGGAAAAACTGAGAGCTTTGGGGGGACAGGGTATTTAGGAGTGGAAGGGGAATGGAGGGGAAAAAAGGAGAAGCGGGGAGGGGAAGTGGTGAGGACACATTGTAGTCACAATGAGTACAAGTGTAGGTTAAAAGGACACATTGAGCCCAGGGGGGTGCATGCCTTGAGAAGCAGAATGCAAGTAAGCTCAAGGTTGTGCAGGTTGATGGTGGAATCTGATGGGGGGAGGGAGGCAATAACTGAAACATTGATTGAAAAGCACGTCGTGAGAGGACACATGTTTAGGTACTGGTAGGGATGAGTGGGGGGATGATGGAGTACAGGAAGCGCAGTGATTGTTGATTCTGATGTTAAGAGGGGTGGTGCATTGTCCTACATAGAAGGCAGGGCAGAAATTGCATTGAAGGAGGTAGATGATGTTGGTGGAAACACAAGTAGATGAAGGAAAAATTGGCAGAGAGTGGGAAGGAAATAGGCAGGAGGAGAAGAGAATATAGGGCTAGTCTTGCATCTCGGACGTTTGCATGGAGAGGGGGGAAGTAGGTGTGTGGCAGGGATTTGTCCTTTCCATGTTTCCAAGTGTCTTCTGTAAATCTCCTTCTATTTCTGCCCTGACCGCCTTGTTGCATTTCCAAAAATTTCTTTTATCTTTTTTATCAAATTTCTTGTCTATCTTTCCAAAAATTGAGTTACACTCACTTACCATCTTTAACCTTTAAACGCCTGATTTAAATGCCAAAAAGGTGACCCTTACTGCCTGATTTAATTTGGGGTCTTTAAATTTTTCTTGCATTAACTTTAATAATCACTCATATTTCGAAAACCACAAGACATAAATTCACCAAATAAAAAGTAATTTTTTGGTAAATACTTTTCTTAATCATTAAAATTCTTTGATCACATTTGTTGGTGAAATACTAACATAAATCGTCATTGCTTTTGGAAAAAGAACAAAAATAATTCATGGATCCTGCTTTATAATTAAAATCAATAGTATATGTTTATGTAAATGATGCAAACTTGTTCCTCTTGTATTTTCCACTCTTCTCAAAGCATTTTGTGGTATTCCGCAGAAGAATTATAAACTTAGAAACCCACATTGAATATCGGACACACTGTCACAGAGTAAATTTCTCTTCTCTGAGCCAATGCAGCATCTCCACTGATTCCCCTTTAGTGGCCAGTGTTAATTTTCTTTTGCCTCCAAGTGCCTTAGCTTCGTGTCCCTTGTACTTCTGGGCCTGCCTTACCCTGTGGGGGGATTGCTGACGCCCTAGCCTTGCTCGATAAGACCTCAAATCAAGGCTAGTCTTAAATCATGATGAGTCATTCAGCTACCCAAGGAGCTGAGGAGGTTACAACTTTTGATGACAGAGGCTTTGATAATTGATAATGTGGGTGATTAGCTTTTTTGGCCACTTCCAGAATTGGGGATTTGTGTTGTAGCTTGTACCCATTCTATCACGCAAAATAGTGTAACTCAAATACTTGTTGTAGTCCTGCACAGCAACTTGTCTCACAGCATTTCACCACTCATTACAGACATTACCCTCTCCTAGTGGATCATATATATTTGTCAGTATCAAAACTTCTCTTTTATCCTTCCAAACCAGGGCTGTCAAGTCATGTCTCACCTGAACCGCTGAACCGAAATCGTAATATGTGCAAGAATATGTTGCATCTTATTGTCTAGATTAAAATGGAGAGTGGAAATATTATCCCACTCCGGCTTTGCAGAAGCCAAGGCTTTAATCGATACAGGCCATGGGGCTGATAAAGAGGGTTGCAGTTTTCCTGGAACCACACACCAATCCCTACTAGGGTGTCGCCCTTAATGTTCATGGGGTACAAAATTTTTGCTGCATTGGTATTTAGAAGCTAAGAACATTTTCATTGCATACATAAGGAAGAGGGTCTGAGAATAGAGAAAAAGCAAGGGAGACTGCAAAATCCTGCATTGCAATGCTGGATTTCAAACGTTTCTTACTGGAGAAACTGGCTAAATAAGGTAAAGTGCGTAAAAAACACCTAAGCAAAGAAAAAAGAGGAAGTATACCAAAAATCAAATGTCAGCTATGACAATCAGAAGAGCAAAATGCCCAAATTTGGCATACTAGGATATTCCTGCGCATGTCAGTTTATACAATCATAGAAAAACCCTCATGTCATCAAGACTTGTATCTTTAGCAATACCCATTAGGTACATAATTGTATTGGGAAAGGTTAAAAAACATATGCTTGAAAATGCCAACATTCTGTAATCAAAACTGAGGAATATATAGCTGTGCAAATGTAGCATATCCATATGGTATGCTAGGCAGTAAGCTGAGCTTTTTTAGCATACCTGTATGAGTACCTATGCTGGGCGTTTAAAGGTTAAGACTCTCTTTTATTAGCATTTATCTCTAGTCTCGTATTTGTGCCATGATTTAGCTACTCTGTGATTGGTTGTGGAAATTAATTTACCTGGAAGACTTGAAGGAGTATATCATATGAAGCCATTATCTTCTTAAAATCTGTCATGCTGGTCAATGCATTCCTTTCTCCCTTCCCTTTAAGGTGTTTCAACAAGTTTGTCCTTTCCGTGCTTCAATGGAAAGTTATACTCTTGTCTGAAAGTATTGGTTAGTTTCACTGGTAATGTTTTAGTACAGCGTTATGTTCTTGTCCAAGAGCATTGTTCAGTATCACTTGTATTTCTTCATTTTTTGTTTGGGGTCTTAGGTAGAGAAACTGGTCTTTCCATAGCTGAAGAACTGGATTTTTGGTTGAAAATTGGCTGAAAAGAAGTTTTCCAGAATGGCCTTTATTGGTGATTTGTAAGACAATCTTATTGGTGTGTGTTGCCATAAATAACCTTGTTTTCTAGATTTGCTGTCTGAATTTTACCAAATTATTTTTTGAGCTCTAAGGCATTGGAAAATGAGATCTAGCAATGAAAAACAAAATTATGGAAGAAAGTATTAGAGTTTTTCTTCATGTTTGAATCTACGTTCATGATGATTGATTTGAAACTGTGCCTTTACCTCTAGTTGTCAGTTATAAACAGTCAGATTTGGGGTTTGATCTTTGAAAATCCTAGACCTCAATTATTGGATGAATAAAAACCTCAAGGATACTGCATTCAAGCTGTTGAAAAATGACTCATTTTAGTTTTAAAAAATGCCTTCTTTATTATAAAATAACAAATGAAATGTGAGAATTATGATTATTCATATATGAGGTAGTGTATTTGATGGCATATAAGTCACCCCTTTTTTCTAAAATTGTGGCTCAGAAAATTTCCCTGGGGTCTAATATACAAAGGCTTGGCCTTTATGATTAATATGGAGAATTTTGCTGTTGTGATTGCTATTAATGTGTCTCTGCACAATGATTGGCATTAAGGTAAATGTATACAGTTTGGCTTGTTTTCATAATATTCATCAAGGTGTGAGGAAGTTATTGAACAAAATTGATTGGTATGTATAAGTGTATGATCATACAAATAATATTAGTAATAATGATGATGCGTCTGGGGTCGTGGTGGCCTAGTGGGTAGAGCACTGAGCTACTGACCGGAGGATCCCGGGTTCAAATCCTGGGCAAGAACCTTTCTGGACACCCCCATCTAAAATCCTCGTGATTCATAGGAAATCGCAGTTGGCCCAGGGAAAGGAACTGGCGCCCCCTACCCTGAATGTGTGAATTTCACACACCATTGGCTTAGTACGGGGTGAGCTCTACCCTCACCTCTCAAAGACCAACCTTCGGCTTGAATCACTGAGTGAGTGAATTATGATGCATCATTTCTTTTTAATTTTAAGATAACTATCTTGTTGTGAATTTTTGGCAAATGGCTTGATGAGGAATTGTATTGCACTCAGTAAGTAATTTGGTGAATTACAGGATACCTGCACAGATCACTACTGTTATAGTAGATGCAACCAGTCCCCATCACACAATTTTAACAGTATCTGTCACCAACCTTGGCCTTGCTTCTGGTCAGTTCTTTGTTCAACTGGGCAAATGCCACCCTTCTTGGAGTAACGGCTCTTCTGCTTATTCTCATGGCCATAGAATGGTGGTAATACCACCTTTACACCAGTATGAATTTACTCTCGACTTGAGCAAGAAGCCTATACGTGAAAAGATTTCATGCATAGGTAAGAAACATTTTTGATTTTTTCGGATGAATTTATTAATTGATTGTAACTTGTAACCCTGAGCTGGATGTAGCCCAGGAATTTTTGGTGTCATAGCACCTTAGTCTGGATGAATGTAATGGGTGACTAGTATGCACACAGCCCTAAAATGGTGAAAAAAAGCAAAACTCCCCAAAGGTTTCTTTCCAGTTCAATATTTTTTGTGTTAATTTGGCCACTGAAAGTTGCAATTTTATTGAGAGCTGATGAATGATGACAGAATTAATTGATTTTTATATGATTGGTTTTAAAATGATTGAAATTTTATTTAAAAACTAAAAATACAATGTTAAAGAATGTAAACATTTTAGCTATTTGAATTCTAATTGTGTAGAAATTTACAGTTCCTGTGAATTTTTTATCTCTTAATGCCCAAAATTTAGTGTTGGTGAGGGAAATGGCAATTATTTTTATGATAAATTTTTGCTTAAAAATTATTTATTTGTTTGGATTGTTTTAATATTTTTCATAGTGGAGGTATGGAATGACAAAAAACATCTGTTGGCTGTTCGACGAGTAACCATTGAGAATAGTGGGAGATGTATTTGTCTTTGGCACTGTCAGTGTGATTGCATGAAAAATATGGTGAATATACGGTGTAAATTAATGACTGTATCTGAAGTACAAGCTGCTGGCTTGAAAGGAGCAATCCCTGTACTTTTGCCCTTGAAACCATATCAATACCTAATTGTATTTGAGGATGATGATTCTTCCCGCTGTGTTCTGTTCTTCTTGTTTGGCGTGCTGCTGTTATTCTTGTTACTAGGTAAGTTTCTGTGAAATTGTTAAATGATATCATCATGTATCACATCTCATTACTGTGTCTACTTATGATATGAACATGACATCTGTCTAAAAAAATAGGTCTATTATGTGTGCATAGTTGAGCATAGATTTTTGCAGTGTGGATTGCTTCCAATTGTCTTTTTCAGGAGTCACTGTGTGTGGAGCTTTGTCTACCTAGCTTTTGAGTTCACTTCAGGCTGCATCATCCAGAATAAAAGAAGCTATTCCTGATGGTGCAGTCTGTAATGGGCACAAAAGCTAGAATGAAAAAGATCACCATGCAGTGGCTCCCAAAAGAGACTACTGCATGATCTATGCATTACCCTACAAGCCACTATAAGGATGCAATTTAAGAGGGACTGGTATATCAAAAAGGTTTGGAAATCTATTGATTGATGCTTGAGGAATCTTACTAGTGATCAGCAAAAATAGAACTACGGGTAATGCCAATTCATGGCTAGGGATAAAAGGAATGCCAGTCTATTAGATTCTTGAAATTAGACTAGGATAGAGGAGATAGGGAATTTTGGGACAGTAGGTTGTATGTATCAGCAATATGTACATATATGTATACTCACATACACTTTTTTTTAGTCGAAGTCACTAACAAGGAACATTAATTAAGTGCTATACCCAGATTTGAATCAAACTTGGCAGGTTCTTAGATCACAATGAAAAAATAAATTTGTGGTATTTTAAATGCGCCTATGACCTATGAGTCGAGATATCAGCGATAAAAAATACACGAAAATGCTACCCGCCTAATGCTGTGACATCACATTTGCCATCTCTGAGAGCAACTTTTCCACAGAGGGAGAGCCACTCCCTGCCACTGCCGCCATTCGGTGGACAATGCGGTATGAAAGCAGTCATCATTAGCTCATAGGGAAGAGGCTACAAGATGAATCCTACCTCCGGTCTGAAATTCTACACAGTTTCCCACGAGTCCCCTTAATTCTTGATTTGATGCTATCATTCTGGGGTGATTTTCTCTCTAACCTGGAGCCACAATTATTGGGTTGATCCTAGGCTCACCCATGAATGACCCATACAGACGGATTGTCTTTTTACAAGCCTCAACCACATATCTCGATGCTCCATAACTAGTAAGGCAAACATGCTGTGATACACTCTCAGTTGCTCAATGAAGAGGACCTGAGTGAACCGATAAAAGAGATGATCACTCTGGGCATCACCAGGGCAAACAGTAGCAATGAAATGATAGATAACTAGAATATCATTCAATTGGGATTGAATCTACTAAGATGCAGATGGAACGGTATAACCCAAAAAGAGATTACCTTTGTAAGTTAAACCTGTGCATGATCATTTGGGAATATGAAAGAGTTGTTCTTTTTATGGGACAACAACTAGAAGTATCTAAAAATTTAGAAAAGAGAATGGTAATGAAGTCCTTCATGATCCAGTACCATCTTGATAACCGAATAGTATGCAATATTGTTAAAAACAGAAATAGGTTATGGGTTTGCTAGAGTTCCAAATAGAGTATGTGGCACATCTAGCCAGAATTCTATGATGGCATCAACCTACAATGATTTGGACAAAGCAGTAATTTAACACATTCTGAACTTAGTGTGGGCTATGCTTACAGTCTCTGGATTTAAATGGAGGATGAACTGCGGGCTCTGCCTGCAGTCACATATATAAATTCATAGATAAAGAATGATGGGCTGCGCTCACATTTCGTTTGATCTACTATGCAGTTTGATGTTTTAGTCATTCAGAGATCCGTTAGATGGCAGAAGCTGATCAAATTTCTCATCATTGAATTGAATTTATCTAAAACAGTCTAGGAATCACAATTTTACAAAACACCACCAAAAACCTCAGTCTAACGTGCAAAAAAAGCCCTTTAAACCTCAGACTGGAATGTGTTAATGTGGTTGAACTGAAAGAGGACAGGAGTTATCCTGGTTTCCATGCACAAACTGCTTCTCCAGGAACAGTTTGTGCCATGAAAATGCAGCGTTTTTACAGTAGATAATGGAAATTCTTTTTCCTGTGGTATTCAGACAATCTGAGGCCATGTTTTTTTTTACGTATTGCTAGTGTGAATTTTGATAAATATTTATATTTCCAAAAGTTTGTGTGGTAGGCCCTTCATAAACTAGGTAAACCCAGCACTGCCTTAGTGAATAGTGCTTGGTCCTTGAATTATAATGAAAAAATTAGGTTTATCAACAGACCCTAAAAATTGCCATAATGCATTGCATGTTAGATACACATTTCGTGTGGGAAGTGGATTATTTGGGATTTAGATAATCAAGGAAAATTATATCCCTTCCATCCTGGACATTTGAGTTTACTATTTACTATCCATGACCACTATGCAAACTTTCCTTGGAATTACACCACCTTGTTATGTTTTTCCTTATTCCTTTTCTTTGTAACTCGTTTTCACATCTGAATTCAGAGCACCCTCCACCATGTGCCTTTGCGGTGGCTTGATAGATAGCCTGTAGGTATGGAGGAATTGGCTATAGGTTGTTTTGTAATTCCTTGTACATACTTCCTCCACATCTCTTTATGGTCTACTAATGCTTAGAACATAGCCACCTCAGCATCTGTTACATAGCGACATTAACAAGGCGAAAAATCATAATGTGTGCAGTTTGGGAATGCAATGAAAACATTTGAGTCCCACCTGAACTGAAAAGATCGAGTAGTGCCAAGCACTTGGGAGATAAATTCATTAATTAATTTATTACCTATCTATTGTATTTTTATTGTGTCATACTTTTTATATTCATTGTTAATCTCTTAAAGTTGTGATTTGGATAGCTGCAAAGGTGGAAATGAACTCGAAAACAATCTAAAGCATTTATCATGCACTTATATTCACTCACCAATGGTACTTATTAATTTTAGGTGTTGCCAAAGCCTTATTAGGTGTCACTTTTTGGGCCTCTATCTGGTCATGGGGACTGCCTTACTACAGAGGCCCTAAAAATATGGCCCAATACCGAGAGAGTGAGTTAAAACATCGTGAAGTGAAATTTGATGAGGAGGGCTATCCTGTACATCCTGATACCAAGAAAAGGACAGTACAGCTTTACAGCAGGTCTCGTGAAATTTCTAAGTATTTTATCACCTATAATATATTCTTCGTAATTTTTGCAAATGCTGATCTGGAGAATTGATAAAAAACATGGCAAACTATCATTTTGTAACGTGTTGTCTGATGATTAATTTAACTAGTTCATTCATGAATTATCATTGAACTATGTTTGGTAATCACACATTATAGCACTGTTCTTATTTCATGTAAACATGCTTTCATGCATTATTAACTGTTCTGTGGCAACAGCTTCTGGGCATTCCTCTACATTGCCATTAGTCAACTCAACACAGAGGAACCCCCGGAAGCTGTTACCCTGATGTATCAATGCTGTAAAAACCTCAGATCCAGTTATTAACTGTTGCTTTGAGGCAAGAATTTTTGTACCATGTGGATGGTTCTGATGGGGCATGATCAGTACCATGAAGAAGCCTATGGGTATAACCATAAAAATGAAAGTCTTGTGAAAATGAATAATGAAGACCAGTTAAATCATTTTTATGAATCTTTTTTAAATAGTATATACTAACATACATTCGGAATACATTACACTATGAGGTCTGTCTATAAAGTATCGAACCTTAAATTTTCCTGTGTGAAGTAATGACTGTAGGATGGCACTTATTTTAATGGTGAAGTGGATACCTTAAGGTACACCCGTCCACAATAAAAAGTTACCACCTCGGAGGCCGAATTTTTCAAAGTCCCGAGTTGAAGGAGATTTGACAACAGTGCAGTTCTGTTCCTTTAAATGCCCCGAGCAGCACCAGCACCGAGGCTTGGTCCTCCTCCTTCCCTTGCCATGGTTTGTGGTGAGACCCTTCCTCAATGACCTGGAGAGAGATTTTTGCGTTGGAGAGGGAGGGCCGCAAGGGTGCCTTGTGACAATTAGTCGGCCCCAAGGAGTGAGGCCTCCCGAAAAAAGCCTTCTTTTCAATTGCTGCTCGGAGTTACTCCCTTGAAGATGGGTCGCTTAGGTTTCCGCGACTACGGCTCTTGAGAGAGTGACTACCGAAATGTAAATGCAGCTCGAAGTAAGAGTTGTCATTAACACCGTCGATATTTCTTAGTCTATGTCATTTCCACAACGTTCCAAAATACTCAATTTTTGCCTTTATTTCGTCGTAGAAAATTTTGATTATATAACATGAATAACATAGATGAATATTGTTATCAGCATTTACATATCTGTTAACGATCGGTGTCATTTTTAAATTATCGGTGAATTATATTTGACTGCGCGATGAGCTCGAAAACTGCGCTTGTATAGTAAATGGCAAAAATACTTACGCTACAACTGGCACATACAGATTTCAACAAGAAAAGAGAAGACTTATTGGACGTCTTTACGGAATATAAGTGTAAAGTTCCAACCTTAATTGCGTAATAAATTAGGAAAAATTATCGCGGATACAATTAGAATTTATTTCAAATTACACACAATCCTCGCACTCTCGCATACTCGTCTGATTAATTCTTAGAATGAATACTCATCGGCAATGGGGTCGTTTACCATATTTTGTTTATTGACAAATCTGATAGAGTTTGTAAAATAAAGAGACCCATATTTTTCCGTTTTTTGATCCGACAATTATTTCCCGAGTTATTAGCGGCGAAAAACTGATGTTTTTAACCCTTTCCGAAAAGGTGTGCGTGGTGCAACCTCTGACGTATAGCGACTTGGTCGAATCAGAAGTGAGCTCGCGAAACTACTTCGCCTTATCGCAAAGGGGGGGACAAAGCTGATTCGACCAATGGGAGCCATTACGACAGCATCTGCGCGAGCAGACCTTCCGAGAATCCCCCTCCACTCCCTTCCTCTCCCCTGAAAGCAGTCAAGGACGTCAATGTTATCACAGCAGCATTTTTGGTGGGCGTCACCTTTTGGTTATTTTAATGTTTGATCTATGATTGAGTTGTTGTGGTTAGAAGATTAATTTTTTTACTAAAATTCTATTTTCGTTTCCATCTAACGATTTCGTGCACAAAATTGCGATTTCGGTTCCGAGTAAACGCCCCCATTCATATCGTATAGTATATGCTATTGCAAAAATAAAAAAATCTCATAAAATAAAAGTGTTAAGGAGATTATTAGGAACAGCTTGAACGTCTCTTAGATGCATTGGTCAAAACTCTAAGTGTTTTCCTATTCGAAGGTCCCTGTTCGAAACCCAGTAGTCCGTACTTGAGTACTGCATGTACTGGAGTACTACTACCTCTACTCAAAGGTCATAACATTTTCTCGTATCGTTGAACGGAAATGTGTATTAAGGACAGGACGGATAATTTTACAATGTGACCCGAACACATGCAACGTAATTAGAAGGAATACGTGGAATTACTGAACGACTGTGCAAAAAGGCCTAGAAGATTTTTATGGACTCGCCCGTGGGATATGCGAGGAGAATATATTGTCGGAGGATTTCGTAGAAACTGTACTGACATCTAAAATGGAAACGAGAGTAACAAGGAAATTTGATGGCAACTGAATCTCTCATACTGCTAAGCTTAAAATCATCAACCGAGGTATGGAAAAAAGAGAGTAATAAATGAATGAGGCCGCCTTGTCCGCGATATCTGCTAGAGGGCGAGTCAACCAAGCCTGTCATTTATCCCCCTCTGTGACGAAACGTCTCTTTAACCAACGTAATTCTCCTTCGGACTTAAATGTTGGCAGAATACTCCTTTTCAATACTAACCGTGTTACTACATTACTCCCCCTGCTCCATGATCTAACCCCTCTCTTCTAAATAAATTAAAATCACCCTTCATGCATGCAAAATTTCATTACTTGAGTCTTCTTATGATTTAAGTCCTTGGGTGACTAGTTGACCAGGACTTGATCACCCGCAAACCTTATCAACTTTCCCCTACCTATACACCTGTATCGAGCCCCCCCACCATACCCTCCGAATGTGAATTAAAAAGTGCCGGTAACTACGCACAGCCTTACGCAACCCCTCTCTCTAATACCACATCGTCTAATTCCCCGTCCGCTTCTCTCACCAGCACTTTCTCGGTAATGCATGAACTTTGGCTCAGTCTTCTGTTCTTCCAATTTATTCCTGTTTTACGCAATAGTTCCATTAACCGTTTCCTCTTCACTCTGTCGAAAATATTTTTGAAATTAACAATACACGCAGATATATTCTGATTATATTCTAATCCTTTCCACTCATTCCAATGATTTGGATTGAAAAATTACTTTCCGATGACAAAATATAAATTTACCTGCAGAAAAAATTTCTCCTTCCCCTCTCTCCCTCTCCAAGAAAACTACATGCCCAGATATGGGCGATAAGTGACCACGGACCACTTTGCTGAGGCCCTATTCTTAAATAATGCCGAGACGGGTATGGGGATGGATGCGTAGATTTTTTCACCTTAAGAATCATCCCCGACACGTTTTATGACACCCACCACTCCATCCAGGACACCTCAGGTCTTCTTCCTACCGGTTCAAGTCTCTTCCAGGGCCCAAGCACAATGGGTATTTAAGGAGCAGGTAAAGCATGGCGGGTTTTTCCTCTCTTAGGACTGACAAAGGTGGACAGAGAGTTTTGCAGTGGGGGGTGGACCGCAAGGGTGCTCTGCGACAATCGGCTCCGAGGAGTGAGGCCTACCGAAAAGCAGCCTTGTTTTCGATTGCTGCTCCGAGGGCCTCCATCGAAGATGATCGTGTAGGTATCGCGACTGCTGAGAGAGTGACGACCCAAATATGATTGCAGCTCGAAGCAAGAGTTGTCATTAACACCGTCGATATGTCTTAGTCAAAAGCGTTCCCAAAATATTCCCAAATACTTCGTTTTTGCCTTCATTTCGTCATAGGAAATAATGAGATCATAAAATATTCGAGATAAGAGCTCGAAAAATGTGCTTGTATAGGAAATGGTAAAAATAATAATGCTATAACTGTTACAGGCAGATTTCGATAACAATAGATAAGACGTACTGAACGTCTTTACGGCATATTAGTATTAAGTTCCCAGCTTAATTGGGTAATATATTAGGAAAAATTATCGCGGATATATTTAGAATTTCTTTCAAATTACATACAATCCTCGCACTCTCGCATACTCGCCTGGTTATTTCTTAGAATGAATACTCATCGGCAATTCATATCGCAGTATATGCTACTTGAAATATAAAAAAATGACAGGACGTGTAATTCTGCAATATGACCAGAACACATTCTACGTAATTATAAGGAATACTTGGAATTATTGAACTACTGAGCAGAGAGGTCGGAGGATTTTTATGGGCTCACTTGTAGGATATGCAAGGAGAATATACTGTCGGAGTATTCGAAGAAACTGTATTGCCATCTAAAACGAAAATGAGAGTAACAAGGGAATGCGAAGACTACTGAATCTCTCATGCTGCTACGTTGGTGCTTATAATCATCAATCGATGTATGGAAAAGAGAGCAATGAATTTCTAGGTGAGGATCAATTCATATTTTCCAAGGGAATTAAACACGTGATGTGATTGCAGTGATGAGAATCATTATTATCATTATTTTTGGTTCCACACAATGTCTCTGTTCAGCCCCTCATACCTCCCATCATTTTATCCAAGGTACCCATTCTTCGCCTCACTCTACCCCGTTCAACCAATATTCTTCACTCAATCACATATTTCAATTCACCCTCGCCCTTTTCATCTTCTCTATTGATCAATCAAAATTCTTTCCTCTCCTACCATTTCTAATACTTCATCATTTGTCCTCCTTTTGACCTACTTCAATTTCTTCATCCTTCTCCATACTCACATCTTAAAAGCTCTGAGTATATTTCCATCTTCGTTCCACGAAGCCTATGTTCGAGCGTCATATAGTGCCACGATCCATATCAAACTTTTCGCTAGTATTTTCTTTACTTTCCTACTTAACGCCCCTGTCAACAGCTCACGTCTACGACTAAAAGCTTATCTTGCTAATACAATTTTCCTTCTGTCATCAATGCTGCTATACCCCTTTTTCTCCAATACACTACTTAAATAGCGGAAGGTGGAAATGTGAAGAAATGGAGAGCATGTCCAAATTCAAACCTTGCTTGGAATAGCGCGTATAACAGCACATTTGTAGATCTGTGGTTCATTTCTCGGATGAGTTTTTTTTTGTTGTGATCTGGCTTGATTCTATTTTCACCACCTGCTTACTGTTTGGGGTTGTGGGTATCATAAAACATGCCGGGAATGTTTCTGAGAGTGAAAAAATATTGACCGACTTCTGACCGTATCGGAATTATTTCCGAAGGTGGGGTATATCGGCTAAGCGCTCAAAGGCTTCTCTGATTAAGCCGTTTTATGCAATTATCTTTTAGAGAGAATTAGGTAATGAGGCTGGAAAAACTTCTACTTTGTAAGAATCTCGGCCCACGTAAGCCGATAGCTATTGATTTTCAGAAATTAATGGCTTTTGAATAAAGTTCCAGGAGTTCAAGCTTTACAAAAATACTGAAGATCATATTAGCAACTGATCTAATTTCATATAGACGTAATACATGAGCAGTTGAAGTAGTGATCAATTGAAAAAACTACGGAAAATAAACCTAAGACTTTCTGTTTACACCTTCCTAAGACTTTCTTCACACCTACGTTTTGCGACATGAACGTTGGATGAATCTGAGTTAATTGGTGACTTAGTGATCAATAAATAATAATAATAATAATAATAATAATACTTTTATTACACCGTTAGCAAGTACATGCATGGTTTCGTCAAGAAATTTGGACAGGACATATACACACAAGAACTACAATGTCATGATATCAATATTAATGAACACAAATGTAGGCGTTTTGAAGTGTTAAGTTTAGAGGACATAAAATTTCAACCAGAACATTGCATATTTTACGGTCTTATAATACCTGTGGAAGCGCAACGACCATTTAGCATGTTAATCATTACCCTCGGAAAATCGTCCGGTTGTCATAGGACTCCAAAGTGGTCTCGGAATAATTGTTAGGTATTTTCGAAAGAGGTTATAAAGCGAGTGTCATTTTCTATTATGTTTCTAGTAGAAATGTGGTGAAAAGTGATTGGAACTCATATCGTGCCCCTTCTCCCATTCTGTGACCACGGGTACCTCTGTGTCTCGGGCGACTCGTCTTCTAGCAGATATCCTGGACAAGCACGACCACCGAGAAGAGTGGTCTTGAGTCAAGGCGGTCTGCCCTGGTTGTTCACTTGAAAAAGTGTGAAAAGGGAATTGTTCTCGAGGGAAGGGTACCCCCAATAAATGGCGAGAGCAGCTAGAGCTCTGGGCATTTAAACTCTGCGCCAAGGGACAGTGTTGTCAAATCTCCTTCAACTTGGGACTTAGAAAAATTCGGCCTCCGAGGTGGTAACATTTTATTGTGGACGGGTGTACAAATTTGTGGACATGCCTGAATTTTTGTGCCATAGCTGTGTGTGTCAGTCACTGTATGGAAGCCATTGGGTCAGGTGCTGCACCACGTGTTTGTCAGATTTTCTATTTGCTTGAGATAACAGAATGCATAGGGCAGAGATGCTCTGTCAAGTTTTGTCAGAAGCTTAATGATTCCCTTGCTGAAAATTCATAAGATTTGGCTGTTGTTTCAAGACTATGATATTGGAAAACCCAAATAAATGAGTAGTTCAACTTATTTAAAAATACCTAGCTAAAAATCTGTGGAGTGTGACCAGTGTTCCGGGAGGCCATGAACAGCTTGCAGTGCAGCTCTCATCAAGAAGGTTCCAAAGTTGATAGTGATAGATCTTGCTTGACAGTATAGGGAAATGCTCATTTGGTTGGGATAAGCAAACATTCTGCATGTGATTTTCTCATCATCTGCATATGCTTTTCTCATCATCAATCATCTCTGTGATGCAGTTTGACACTGCAGACAGAATCTTTGGAGGTGAAGAAATTGGCAGTTGATTCATGAAAATGCTGTGGTGTATTTGTTGCCCTTCATCCTGGTTTCCTTGGGAAAAATGGGATTTCTATTGTAGGTCAGTCTTCCTGAACTTTAGACATGACTCCTCTTGACTCATTGTTGTTTCTGATGATGGAGGCAACTCTGAAAGTCTCCTGATTTGAGAGTAGAGAGGAGATAATGCAGATGGCAGAGATGAAAGCCATTCTAAATGATGCCTCGCAGGAGTGTTTTCAGCAGCAGAAGGTATGGTGGGGTGATTGTGCAGAGGTGCAAAGGGTCTACTTTGAAGAGAATCATGGTCCCTACCCTATCTGGTGTGCCACATATTTTTCTTGGCTATAGGTTGGATGCTTTTTAAACAGATGATGCATTTCAATTATTATAAGATCTAGTATTTTCCTGGCGAATACTATGAAGGAATGTTTCTCAGGCTTGCCACTGGTTAATAGGCTCCATTACTGCCAGCGTTTCAAAGAGCGACTTGCTCTTCATCTTCAGGGCTTCTGAGTGCCAGAATTTGCATTACAACCTATTGCCATTATATATGTATATCTTTCGCCCGGGTCAGGTGTCTCCTGATTGGTCAAGACGTCGGTTTGAATTAAAAAACATAACACAAATAGAAACACTGGTTTCAACCTCAGTACCACCTGGAGGCCAGTAATAAATTGTATCCGAGAGATGAGGAAGGGTGGCCCAGCAGCGAATATTCAAGGAGGCCAATAATCGGGTCCGTTGAATTTAAACCGGTCTCGACCAATCAGGAGACACGTGACCTGGGCAAAAGATATACATATAAAATGGCAATAATGTAAATTCCGGCACTCAGAAGCCCTGAAGATGAAGAGCGAGTCGCTCTTTGAAACGTTGGCAATAATGGAGCCTACTAACCGGTGGCAAGCCCGAGGAATATTCCTTCATTTCAATTATTGTATGCATCTAAAAAGGAAGTCCTTGGGCTTCACTTGGTGGAACCACATGATAGTAGTAAATAGAACAATCTTTTTGTAAGATGAATCACCAAACAATCACCGAAACCTAGGTCGGTGTTAAAATAAAAATTTTGTGGAATCTTACAAAGTGATTGTTCTATTTACTATTGTATGCATCGTTAATACATTGTCATGGAATGCGTATTGTAATACAATTTAAATTCACTGAAGCAAAAGAAAATGAAATGGTTCTCAAACCCATGGGTTTTTTTAAAAGCAGTTTGTTCAATCATTATTTCATTCTTGAAGATAATAATAATGAATAGTAACAATATACTAAATAATAATTTAACGAATTTCATTATTTATTCAGGTGGGTTGAATTACTCCTGAACATTTTTATTTTCCTGTTTCTTCCACTTTTGGGCTTGTTTTGGTGGCCCATATGTTGGTGTTGCTCTCTGTGCCATCGAAACGTAATTGGATACCGTTGGATATTTTCTACCACCAAGAAAAGCTGCTCAAATTACAGTAACTCAAGTACTGTTGGATCAATGCCCTCTTCTGACGTAGAAGAAGCTATTAAGATCCCAGAGGAGGAGACATCCACATCAAAATGTTCCAGTAATACTGGAAGTGAAGGGGGAAGTGGCAAATCAAGCCTCTCTAGCAAACAGTAAGTAATGCAGCCATTGTTATCAATATCATTTTTTTATGGAATTGTTGTAGGTATTTTCTGCTGCATAAAATGGGAAATTTCAATTCACATGCTGTGGAAAATCACTCAGTCTTGTCAGGTCACGGTCAATGTCCAACTTCTGACTCGGCCTGAATTGTATATTACAGTGGAACTGTAATGGATTTTATCGACACAAGGAGGAGCCGGATATTTAAATACATGAAATTAATCCATGGTGTGTTTGTCTTCAAGAAACACATTTTAAAACGACGGACAAGGGAATTTTAAAAGATTTTAATGTTTTTAGACTTAATGACACCACTGGATAACGAGCCCAGAGTGGAGTGGCGGTTGCTATTCGGGAGGCCCTTTACATCCCGAGTACAGTTGAATACACCATTTCAAGCGGTGGCCCTGACCGTGTATGCTCCCGAGGCGATTAAGTTATGCAACGTATATCTGCCGGAGGGTGCATCACTCACTCGCTTTAACTTAGAAGCCCTTGTCCGCCAGTTGCCTAGGCCATTTATTTTACTCAGTGATTTTAACGTGAACGATCCTCTGTGGGGAAGCCCAAGAGGGCAGAGGAGCTGCAGAGGCTGAATTTTATCATCCTCTATTTATGATTCTGATAAAGTTTTATCTAATGACGTGGAAAAAACGTGGTTCAACAGTTTTGCTGGTGACTTTTCCACCATCTACCTATGAATGGTATCAAGAGCTTTAACGAACAAACTTAGTCTGTCCGTACATAATGACCTTTGTGGGTCACATCACTTTCCCCTTTTTATACTGAATTAGCAGTGTTTTAATCCTGTTTTATCCTGTCCAGGCAATTGATAATCAGAAAATCCGATTGGTCGCATTTTAAAAAGAACTTTAATTTTAAACATAACCATACACTAGACAGTGTCTCTAATATTAATAACTTGGCGACCAGAGTCATTGAAGCCGCTGACACAAGCATACTGTGATCTCGGTGTCTCCTCTAGGCCTTCCGTAGCTTGGTGGGACAAGGACTGTGCAGAAGCCATCTGACAATGGGAGAAAGCGCTGCGAATTTTCAAAAAATATCCCATGAATACAAACCTTTCTGCCTTCCAGTGCTGAAGAGCGAAGGCTCGTCAGGTCGTGAAGAAAGCGAAGAGGGATTCCTGGGTGGAATTTGTCTCTAATGTGAACTGCAGAACACCCCTTGCAAAGGTTTGGTGTAAGATCTGGAGTCTATCGGGTAACCACCAGCATCTTGCCATCTCCTTTCTGTGTGTTGGCGGCAATATAATAATGTCACTAACTGCCATTGGCAATGTTCTGGGCCAATCACTCGTCAACACGAGCAGTAATGTGAGTTACAACGCCACATTTTTGAAAATGAAAGGGATAGCGGAGGCCTCTCCTATTAGTTTTAAGGAGATGCGTATCCTGGCAGATTATAACCTTCCGTTCCCCCTCTAGGAACTCAAATCATCCATCGTAGACTCCCATATTACCTCTCCGGGACTTAATGATGTCCACAATGCCTTCCTCCGGAATATTCCTGAAACTGCATTGCTGAAGGTTCTCCACTCCTTCAATCAACTATGGATTGGAGGTGCTTTTCCATCATCCTGGTGGGAGTCTGCAGTAGTCCCTGTCCTCAAACCGGGGAAAGACCATGGTCACCCGAATAACTCTCGTCCTATGTCACTCACAAGCTGCCTTTTCAAAGTGATGGAAAGAATGGTTAATTGTCAGCCTGTCTGGTGGCTTGAGCACCGAAACCTTCTTTCCAATATACAGTGCGGCTTTTGGAGGGGAAGTTCAATCATTGACCACTTAAGTGGTCAATGATTGCCAGAATAGACAATTACATCCAGTAAGCTTTCCTTCTGTTTCAGCATGTAATCGGGGTATTTTGTGACATAGAGAAGGTGTACGATAGAGTGTGGCAACAAAATTTTAAACACCATGCATGAACGGGGTTTTAGGGGCAATTTACCTATTTTTATCAGTAATTTTTTATCTGACCGAGTTTTTAAGGTTCGAGTAGGCTGACATGTATCGAAATTTTACCCTCAAGAGAATGGAGTTCCACAGGGCTCCGTTCTTAGAGTAATGCTCTTTGCTGTAGCGATTAATGACATCGCTAATTGTGTAAAAATATCGGTGATTAGCTCACTGTTTGTGGATGATTTTGCATTATTTTGTCGGCCATCCCAACATGCTACTGGGGACAGACTCATCCAACTTACTCTAAACAAGTTGGACAAGTGAACTCAAAGAAATGGGTTTAAGTTTTCCATATTGAAAACCAAGTGTGTACACTTTTGCTGAGGTGGGGGGACTTCATTTTCCCCAGATGTTAAGCTTTGGCAGAACAAACTTTCCATTTGTGGATTCCGTGCGTTTTTTAGGCCTGACTTTTGAATACCATCTCAATTGGCGGGAACACATCAATATTTTAAAACTTAAATGTCTGATGACACTAAATATTTTAAAGTTTTTGAATCACTCAACATGGGGATCAGATCGCTCTACACTGATTTTTTTGTATCGCGTGCTAGTGCCGTCAAAGTTAGACTATGGTTCTATGGTGTACGCCTCCGGTTGAAAATCGTACTTAAGTCCATTGGACACGGTGCACAATACAGGCCTGAGGATATCCACTGGGGTGTTTCGAACCAGTCCAGTGCAGAGCCTGTATGTGGATGCAGGGGAGCCGCCATTATCTCAAGGGATCTGCTTTTATGCAATTATTTTACAAAAATTTTAGCCTTGAAGTCACACCCATGTTTTAACCTAGTTAGTCAACTGCGGTTCTTAGAACATTTCAACAGCCAGACCAAGACCACTAGGCCTGCTAGTATACGTTTTAATAATTTTATTCATGAGCGAAAAATCACGCTCCCAGACATGTATCCAATCGGATACAGCCGAGTTCTGCCTTGGATTATTTCTGCTCCTACAATCTACTACCTTAATAGACGTCTGAAGTCTCATACCACTGCCCTAGAGTACCAGCATCAATTTTATAAGTTCCTTGACTGTCATCATGATCTAGTACCAATATACACTGATGGGTCTAGATCTGAGAGTGCCTGTGCGAGAGCTGTCTTTTCATCCCTTCATGGACTCAAGAGAGCAAGATTAGATCTGCTGTGTAGTGCTTACACAGCTGAACTTTTTGCAATCAAACTGGCTCTGGGTGGGATAGAAGATGATAGGGGCTCCTTTGTCATCTGTACGGTCTCCGCAAGTGCCTTAAAAGCTATTTCAGACTTTTCCTCTATGCATTCTTTAGTTCAAGAGATTCATTGTTCCCTGTTCTCCCTTAACAGAAAGGGAGTTGAGATCTCATTCTTGTGGGTCCCAGGGCATGTGAGAATCGCGGGGAACGAGAAAGCCAACATGTTGGCGAAGGAGGCACTCACAATGGACGAGCTCATGTCGACGCAGACCTGAAGGCTACAATTAGAAAGGTAGTGCTAGGGCAGTGAGAGGAGTCATGGAGGATCCTAGAGAACAATAAATTGTGCAGCATAAAACCCATAGTGGCAGCGTGGCCCACATCCTTCAGGAAGAGTCACTGAGAGGTAGTCGTCATCACAAGACTAAATTTTTTTGTTTATTTAGTAAGGAAAGCTGGGGAAAGTGCCTACCCTAAAATTCAAAGTTTGTGTTTCCTCTCCTCCTACAAGCTTTCAGATGTTCATGCAAAAATGGTACTTATGCAAAACATCATTTAAACTACTCTTAATATATACATAGGGTTATTTTAGTCAGAAAAATAAACTAAGAGAAAATAATTGCACTCTAGAAAATTCCATCTTGATACTCATGCCATTCAAAATATGGTAAAGACTTCTGTGCAGGTTTTTCATGAGCTTCCTTGCTAAAGGGTAAAATGACATGAGATATGTATCTATCAATGATAAGCAAGGTTAGTTTTGGATAAGCAGACTCAATGATGCTCAAAAAAGGGTGCTCGAAAGGTTTTTACACGTTTTGTCTTTCTGGACCTCTACTCTATTTTATTGGATTTGTGCCAACAGGTCTGGCAACCTTTGCCATGCCTGGATCATTTAAAATTATGCATCATTCAAATTCCAAATTATTTAGAATTTCAGATAAATTTATCTATTAAATTGTGTCACTGAAGAAATCAAAATATTCATTAATGAAAAATGGATCACAACTTTGTCTGTTTGTCTCTCGGCTTCAAGCATCAGTGAAGGATAATTTGTGGCAATTTTTTCAACTGGACTAACCAAACATCACCAGATAAACTGTCTTTGAATGGAGTGGGTATATTATTTTTTCTTTCATGTTACACGGCAACATCCAAATTGCAGTTCTTAATAAGCTAAAACCATATTTGTCAAGAGCTCAATTCCTTCCACTTATAATTTTTTTTCTTCACTTGATGGTTGAGCAAAAAGGGTGACTTCTTTTCTCACTGTTGTTTAAGATGACCATATATGGAAGCCATCAATTTTCCAAAATTTTAACCTTTGTATTCAAAAGTTTTTTTACTTACTGAAGAAAATGTAGGGTGTTGTACACATTTTTTTTTTAATGTTGTCCGCTTGCATTTTCAAACATTACCTTGCTGTGTACAATTTGATGAACAATGCTGATCGAAAGGAACAATTAATTGTACTCTCTTCATTTATCATACCTTAAGATATGATAAATGAAGAGAGTAAAAGATAAAGAGAAAAGATAAAGAGAAAAGATAAAGAGAAAAGATAAACAGAAAAAGATAAACTTCAAAAACCACTGCAGCAATACAAAAAAAAACCTTCACAGATACAAAAATGAATGATAAATTCACGGTTGCCCTTGCCTGATGGTTGGAGTCGTACTTGCCCCAGTTGGGGTTTTAATGAATGAGGAATGAACGAATCAATAATTTAATTGTAGTTGCAGAATTGGAGAAAGCGATGAGTATAATTAATTGCAGACCTATTTAAAACTGTAATAAGTAATGAATGAGTTTTATTTTTACAGCCTGCACTGATGACAAACATATAAAACAGCAACACCTTCACAACTGACATATAAGTTATTTTAGTGTATTGGCTATTTACTACCTCATTGACGTTACTGATAAACATTGAAAATGACTTTGGTGGTGAAAATTGGCAAGTTTACATCTACTCAACATGACGCTACACCTTGCTTTATGTCTGCATCCCTGCAGTGTAATACAAGCCAAAGCCACACTTACCCCAAGTCCGCACTTACCCCAGCTCACCTTCTGTATTTCAGCCTCGAGTCAGAGAGTAATATTTATTGTAATTCTTCAAACAATCTTTAATGACTATGCTTTCAGAGCACAGAAAATTAAATGTAGGGGTGATTCTGTCATCATAAACATCTTATAATTTTTTCTTTCTCCTGCGTACTTATAGGAAAACAAATTATGAAGAGAGCAATGGAAATAAAGATGCTATTGATGTTGGGAATATTGATGCTTTAAGATCAGATAAAAATCATGAAGCACCCAGTAGTCATTCTATCACTAGGAGGAAAAATGATAAAAATGGGTCTCACCAATCACCTGAGGTATTGTAGTAAATGTTGAGTTCTGTGCAGGTAATCATAAGGCAGGTGTTAAGTAAATCCCTTGAAAGGTGTTAAGTAAATTAAAAAAGCAAATCAATTTGATGAAATGTAAATCCTTGTAATTTTACCAATCTAAATTCCTCTCTTGAGAGAATTAATAATGGATCACATCTAAAGAATCTCATTTCAATGTGGTACTGAGGAATTGGTAAAAAATTGGCTTTATGAGGAATATCTCTATGTTCTAGATCATAATTGTTCATACTATCTTAGAGAAGAACTCTATAATTTTGAATCGGTCATAGAAGATATCACAGTTTGCAGGTTTCTGATATACTGATAATAAATTGTTATTCTAAGTAAGACATACTTCCTTGTGTGTCTATACTACACAAGTTACATAATTGATTTTCTGGTTTTATTTAACCTCCTCATAATTTTATGCTAGCTTACACTTCTTGCTCTCGGAAAAGATTATCCTTGATAAGCTGTGATTAGTGTTCATCCTACATGTCTTGCCCAGACTGTAAGACATGTAAATATCACTAGATTTCCTTTATAATTTTACTAATATTTGGTCATTACAATCTAACCAAATGATGAAGAAAATCATCTTGGGTTCTCCACTGAGTAGTATCTCCATTCTGTCAAGCATTGAAATATCAGCCAGCTTGGAGATCCTGACCCAGTAGAGAACCTTCGAAGATATTAGCTGGCAAGTTTTCTGGGAAAGCACTCGCTCTCATTCTAACCAGCTGAATATGCTGCCTATTTTCTAGAGATGGGTCGAATAACAGATTTCTCAAATTCGAGCATTAAATCATGACTCAAATATCTTGAATACCTCGAATATTAGAATTGCTATTGATATGCTAAATGTTATTCTACGAATTAATGTGTAGCCCTTAGAAGTAAAAAGCCACAAGTTGATTAAATTAAAAATATTAAATCTGGCTTTAAAATATCAAGTATATAATAAAATATTTTTTCTACCAATTATGGAATGTTGAATACATTAACTTTTATAAGCCTTAATAAGTGAACAAAAATGTTAATACCTACAGCACGTTCTGTCCAGTTTTGAATTAATAATATGTAGTGCTTCAACATGCCAAATATAGAGTAATTAGCATAGTTATTTGAGATCTCAAATATCGAATTCTTTTAGCATAACTATTCGAAGTCTCAAATATCGAATACTTTGTAGTATTCAAGGTACCTACTTGAATATTCGCGGATGTATTCGCACGTTTCTACTATTTTCATTTCCACAATAAGCTGCTTCCCATGCTCTCTGTACTACCTAGTTTCTTAGTCTATGTGCTGAAGAGGTCTAAGTATGACGACCAACTCAGTCATGTTCACAAGCTGTCTCTGTCCCCAGGATTTATTTTCTTGAATTGCCTGATCTATGCACATAAAATATTGATATTTCTTATCAGCACCTCCTTTCGACTCCTAATTTCACCATTACCCACCACATTTCTCCTCCCTACTTCCTCAGATACCATCGTCTACTGTACAAAACAAGAGAATATCTTCATTGTACTTTAGATTCTTTCTACTCATGGTCACATTGCTTCACTGGCATCATTATTTGTCTTCCTCTTCTTAATTTCTGACTGATATTTTCTTACAAGGAGCTTGCTTTCTTCTCAAATCAATTGTTAATGATAGGATTTAATTCTTTCCCGGCGAATTATTTTCGTAAAGTCTTCTCGGGCTTTCCACCGGGTTAAATATTGGTATAACACCAACGTTTCAACGGACGACTCGTCCATCGTCTTCAGGGTGAGTGAGTAACCCTGAAGACGATGGACGAGTCGTCCGTTGAAACGTTGGTGTTATACCAATATTTAACCCGGTGGAAAGCCCGAGAAGACTTTACGAAAATTGTTAATGATCTTTGATATTTGTATAAATGTGCCAATATAAACTTCTCATTTAATCTTTGCATTATTCTACTTTTTCTGTAATGGGACAGTATTTAAAATGAAAATCCTTTTCCTCAGGCTAAATTCCTTCCTCATAGGTCTGCATAATAGATCCATGCAATCTTTCTGATGTGATTGCATCTGTAAAATCAGTCTGGGGTCTAAGAAGTATGCGTGGGGTCTTTGGCAGAAATTTTCATATCATGAAATGTGGTGATATCTCAAAGCCCCATAACTCCTGGGGGAATCTGTGTATGGGGATAAATAAACTACTTACGTGTTGAGGAAGGTGGGCCGTGTTGGCCAGGTTGACCTCTAACCCTCTCTCCTCTCCTCTCTATACTGTGTGGTGGGAGAAATGAGTTACATTTTGGGAATATGCTGGGCTGTTTAACAGCTGTAACTTCAGTTCTATAACATCGCCATGGAGTACTAAGGGAGACTCTAGTAAGCAAGGAAAAGACAATGGCCAGACGTCTCCTGAAGACATATCAAAAGAAAGAGGAGAAGATCAACGTTAAACTAGGAAAACAAGCTGGAGGAGGTGGAATAATATTGCTATTTAGGAAGCTGAATAACCAGTGATGGACAAAGTTAGAAGTAAAAAGTTAGTAGGATAGCTATGCAAAAAGGGAATTCTATCTGAAGAAGAATCTATTTACGACTGGAATTACAAGCTTGGAAATTTGAAAACTTTTCATTAGAACTTACATCTGGAGCATACTTCTTTATGCCAGTGAGGCATGGATTATAAAAACAGCAGAATAGTCAAGTCTGGAAGCATTCAAATATGGTGCTACAGAAGAATGATGAAGATTGAATGGATCAACAGAGTGAGTAACAAGGAAGTCCTAAGAAGAGTGGGAGAAAATGGAAGTCTTTTGAAAACCATCCGAGGAAGACAGGACAACTTAATTGGTTGTATCATAAGACATGATGGACTGATGAAGACAATTATTGAAGGACAAGTGAATGGGAAGAATGGCAAAGGAAGGCCTTGTGTGAGATATATGGAGCAAGTTTTTAAGGATGTGAAAGAGGAGATTGATACAAATACATAAGAAGATATTAGCTGATAAGGGAATTGAGTGAATAGCTGCATGAAACCAATTGCTGGATTGTTGACTTATGATGATGGAGAGTACCAAGCATTGGTCACACTCCAACTCCACTACTATGTGTCCACCAAAGCTGACTAAATAAATGATTGTCAAACAAATACCTGCCATATTCATTTCACCAGTAACCCACTTGTCAGGTATTCTGCTGAAAAGTGTTCACTGACCAATCCTCCTGTTCAGAATGTCTGAATTCATTGTTCTCTCTGTCATGTCAGTCATATTTCATGGGAAAATAGTGATTTAGTGAAACCCACCTCCTTAGGATTGTTAATGCAATGCCATCTAATTAATGACTGCTCCTTTTAAGTGACACTCTGACCTATGGTGTCAGTGACCTTATCAGGAGCACCCACCAGCCCAGCTCTGAGGGTTGTAGGAGTATTCAAAACCCTCACCTCATCAGAGTCATTGTCCTGGGAACTTAGTGTTATTAAGAGGGAAGACTTGATACATAAGTTGAATGTATGATGAAGGTTTTGGGTTCACAAGAATTCATATGACTCTTAACTATCAAGATGTTGACATTTTCAAATTGTGTATGCATTTCCAGTTAATTTTTCACATTATTGCTTAATTTTAAGTCACATAATAGTGCTAAGTTACAATTCATTGAATATTTTAGTAAGTTGGTTTTCATCTTCAGCATGGATCTTTGCAAGTTGGACTGCAAACTCCCATGGATGTAGTGAATCTTCCTTCTTATGAATCTCAAGTATCCATTGAGGCATATGATGGTACTGCCGATGAGCAAGAGGCTAGTGATGTTGACTATGTTTTGAAACAACTACGTCGAAGTAGCACAGCCATACAGGTGATTAAATGTGGGAAACGTATGCATTAAGGTCACCATGTTAGCTCAGGGGGTAGAATACTGAGCTGCTGTGAGTATCCCAGATTCAATTCCATCAGAAGTCCATGGAAATATTCACTTTAACCCAAGCTATGTGATCATCTGGTACCAGATCCTACCAGAAAGCCATGTGTGGTATGGGGAAAAGAACTATCCTGATGTATGCTCTTCACATGTAATTTGGCGTAGCACTTTGTAAACTCTTCCCTTACCAATCAAACTAACCAATGGTTTGAACACTGATTTTTGGATATAAATTAACTGTCCTGAATCAAATTGTATTTTTTCCATCTATCACTACTCACTATTGCTGTTGTAGTTACCATTACCATAGTTACCTTTGCACATGATGAGGTTTTCCTACCAAAATTACTCCCCAGATAGAAGTTCTACATGACCTAAGTGGGAGCCAATCTTTTGCTGAATAATGTTGACAAATATGGATAGTACATAAAACTGGAGAAAATTTGAAAGGCTTGATATTTAGGCTTCAGTTTACTGGTATTGTTCTGCTGAAAATGGATTGCTAATTATCTTTAGGCCAAGTCTCAACGTTTTCTCGACTGTATGAGATATAGAATAATTTTTCATGAACTTCATTTGGGAAAAATTCATCATGTAAACTGGATAATATTACAATGTCTTCCAACTATTTGAGGGAATATGGTCTGTCAATGAATTATGATGCATAACAGTGTGTACCTTAACACTAGAACCACGGGAATTTGGTTATTCCTAAAACTGTGGTTGGGTCACTTTTGACCCACCTTCCTCTTTTGCGGTAATCAGGTAAATGATAAAGAAAGTGAATTCTGAGTATTTAGCCATGCAAATATGCATGATTTTTATTTGTAAAACAGCAGGAAAATAGATTTCTTACATGAAATTATTGTTGAAAAAACAATAAAATATCATAACATTTTTTTATTGTACTTGCAAACATGCAGTGCATGTCATTGCTGATTAATGTCACATGCCGAACACACATAATAATCTTGTGATGTGTATTTTCTGCAAATTATTTTCCTACATGCATTCACTTCACAAAAGTTTTGTTTCCTGTGCAATTAACCTTAACCTGACATAGTGTGCACTTTTCCTGCTTTTCAGGAACTTCATTTGGGATAGCTTCGCAGGCATTTTTAATTCTGGTTGTTGTGTACTTTACGCGAGCTCTTCTGCCAGCTGTAGAAGAAAATCTCTGTTTCATTTTCTTCTCATCCAGAGAATTGTGCAATACGCAAGCATTTATTCCTGCCAAATCCAGCAAGTTGTAAAATGCGTGAACTGGCCAACGTCTGGATGGTGCCTTGATGGAATATTTGCAAGCCATTTGATCCACTATGTCCACTCCATATTTGGAGCTATTGTAAAATGTTACATAGTCTGGCTTCTTTCTGCTACTAATCTCCATTTAACATCAGGATACATACTGCAGAACGAGAACATTTTTTTTTTCATCTTACCCTGATAAATTGTCAAAGAGATGTCACCTTTCTTCATTAACATTGTGCTGCATAAGTTACCTTTCACCTTCTAGATGCATAATGGAATTTCCCTGTGAGCTCTGTTTATGGTCCCGACAATACTTGTAGCATTTTCTTTCAAAGATTCACAGGGAGACAAGGAGGTGAAAATATTGTCACGTGACATTCCTCCCCTTACTAAAAAAAATGCTCCATCAATTTCTTCACAACAAAGTCACCAAGGCACTCACCCTTGGGTCTATTGTCTTCTCTTCTAAGGTATGGGAAAGCATTCACAACATATTTGGACTCTTCGTCTACAGCCATCCAATACTTCTGCCCGTACTTATCTGGTTTTGAGGTCATGAACTGAGTAAATCTGCATCGGCATTTAGAAGGGAAAAGTTGCTCATCAATGGTTATGTATGGGCCTGGACTGTAGCTACACTTAGTGTTTGCAATTAAGTCGTACCAAATCTCTGATACCATTGTGAATTTATCTTCTTTCAGTCTTTTTGACCTTGCGAATTTGATGTCAAACCTCAAGAAACGCATTGCTTCTCTGAATCTATCACGAGCCATTGTTGTCTTCACAAAAGAATTTCCTCACTTCACAGACCAAAGTTATACTAGTTCTAAACTCCATTAGCTCCAATGACCCCACGGGCGTACAGTACAGATAGAAAAGCTTCCAACTCTCCAATTTTCAAAGACCAGTCATCTGACTGCAATGCATGATGTGCCTTAGTCTCGGTACATGGCATAATATGTTTCAACATATCAGTGATCATAAGTCACCACTGACACAAGTTTCATTCACATAACGTTTTGCATGATTTGCATGTGGCATGGGCCAGCATGATCTCTGAAAACATTGTGATACTCACACCTACCACCTGAAGCATGGCCCACTATCCCAACTTGTGAGGTCGTGCCATCTGGAGACACGATCACTGCACCTGCAGGCAGCTGAAAAAGGCTATCAAGGCTATCTCTCAGGCGAAAAAAAACAACGGCTTGCCCTCAGATACATTCTCCAAAATCTCATTTAGGGTTTCAGCATCATTCTGCGGAGTTAGGTATTATGTGCAACCATAATCAACAACGAGCTCCCACACTATATTTAATAGGAGAAACTTCACTACTGACACCGTATTATTCCGGTCAAGCAGCGACTGAAAAGTATGCTGAAAGGTATTAGACTTCATGGCAAACAATTAAAACATTGCATAATTTCACACCCTTTTATTTGCCGACCAGGCATCAACAACTGTCATTTTCCAGGTAATACATCACATTTAGCTTTAGAGATTAGACTTTGCTCACATTATGAAAATAATGAACTTAGTTATATTCCATGCAAATTTATTGACCGACCGGTTTCAACCTTCTCAAAACCGGTTGATCAATAAATTTGTGTGGAATATAACTAAGTCAATTATTTTCATCATGAATCCATTGCATAGGGTGAACTCGCCAACCATCGATTTCATTGGCTAACATTGTCTGGGTTGGCGAATCTCTTCCTGTCCTCCCTCCCCCTACTTCCCCTCACCCCTCCCCCGATGTAAGTAGGGGCCAACTAGTCGCCAAACAAGTCGAACTCAGAATACCGTTGAAGCAGAAACAAAAAAAACACAAAAATATGCACATCAACCTATATAAACACGTTTGTACTCTCATGGGGTCAAAACTGACCCAACCACGGTTTTAGGTAAATCTTAATTTATTTCAGAGAGGTTTTCCCCTAGAAATGTGGGATAAATTATTGTAATTAAAAACAATAATAGATGAAAGGTCATGGAGTATTATTCCTTCAAATGCGAATTGAAAGAAGCGGGAACAGAAAGAATTTGCTAATGGGTCAAAAATGACCCAGCCACAGTTCTATGGTTAACGGCTTCATCCCAATCAATTATTCTAATGATAATTTTAGTGTCAGATTGTTTAAGCTTTAATGATTGATTGTTGATGGATGTGTGTTCTTTTTGGTATACTCTGCCCCAGCCGGCACAGGATGAGAGGTATCCCCAAATATGCCATTGCATCTTTTAAAAACCAATTTTTCCTCTATGCCAGAGACCTCACCCTTGTGAAAATAAAGTTTGAAGAAAGTGAAAAAAATGTATATACACTTCTTTCCACACTCTTCCACTTTTGGCACACTTCTTTGTACACTTTCTGAACACTCACATTAATGGTCAAATCACACTTTTGGCACAATTCTCTTGCACTTATATCACACTCTTTCACACTTTAGTGGTTCCAAATGACACTTTTGCCACACTCTTTCACATTTCCTGCACATTTTGTTCACTTTATTTTCATTAGGGCAGGTGTAATACTTGTGCATAATTAAACAGACAGGACTAATACAGTAGAAGCCCGGTATAGTGAGTACGGCTTATTGCGAGAATCGCGTTATAGCGAGTGATTGTCTTTGTACCGCCAAAAGACCTATGTTTTACATGTAAAATAAAGCGGATATAGCGAGGCCAAAAAGTTCCTTCCACGGTATAGGCTCGGTATTACGACAGATATCTCTCGAGGGCGATGCACCGCCTAGCAAAAATAAACTATTGGGTTTTGTATTATCTGCTAATTGAACTAAATATACAAGATGAGTGCCATATCTACAACACCTAAAGCCAGTTATGTCCAAACATTAACGATTTACGGCCTTCAGTACGCTCTGCACAATCCGATTTTACGTTCTTCTTTTGTTAGACCCAGTCATCAGTGGGAGGGGAGTGGGCGGACAACGAGCAAGATGAGAGTAGGAGAGGGAGTTAGGTCTAGGCATGGGCGATATTGATAATTCAATATCGGGATACGGTAATGTTGGCATATCATAAGGTGGCGATAACGATAACTCAGCGTGACGATAAACATCGTCTTATCGTGCCCCGATATGTTATCGGGGCACGATACGATATCGGGGCGCGATAAGATGTCGGGGCACGATAAAATGTCGAGGCGCGATAAGATGTCGGGGCGCGATAAGATGTCGGGGCACGATAAGATGTCGGGGCGCGATAAGATATCGGGGCGCGATAAGATGTCGGGGCGCGATAAGATGTCGGGGCACGATAAAATGTCGAGGCGCGATAAGATGTCGGGGCGCGATAAGATGTCGGGGCACGATAAGATGTCGGGGCGCGATAAGATATCGGGGCGCGATAAATATCGCTATCAGTAGGTATCGCGATAACTATCACGATAAACATCACGACAAATATCGTGACCATGATAAATATCCTGATAAAATATCATGATATCGCGCCCCGATAAATATCACTATATATTATCACGATAAATATCGCGATGGACGTACCTGTTAACATTCGAAAACTCGACAAAGCTGATATTATCGTCATGACATATTCGCAAAATTATCCAAAAACTTCCACAGTATACCTAATATTTTAATTCCGACTAGTTACGATGTCTTTACAGCTTTCTTCGGCGATCGAAAAATAGAAGAACTGGAAGAAAAACATCGAAATAGGGGAATTAATATTTTATATAATGGAAAATGTCCTGTTTCTTTCATGAAATATGTTGATATTCTACCAGATTGTGCCTGAAATGACTTTTTTGCTGTTTACCTTCGACAAATACAACGGAAACAAAAGAAAAACTGTAAATACGAACGACTATGAGAATTAGGTGGGTTTTTTCAACACCTTCGGATATAACGAGCGCTCGATTTAGCGAGTGATTTCCGAGGGATTATGAGCACTCGTTATACCGGGATTCCACTGTACTTAGAACTATAGAGGGCAAAATAAGGAGAATGATTCTCATGTCTTGAAGTGTTGAATTTTCTATAATAAATAAAATAGTAATAGTTTCTATAATGCATAATAAAATAGACTGTAACAAAAACTGAAGGTATTACCCATCAGTTTTTCTTTAATTAACCCTCTTGACTCTATTACATTCAGAAATCACATGAGAGGATATCATCTGCTGGTGGGCCCTTGACAAATAAAGTTCTCTCAATCAGTGGACGTGGTGAAGTTATTGAGGACCCTGAATTAAGCCCCAGAATGGAAACTAGCAGTGATGACTCTATTCAAGGACGTTTGCTGGATATGAAGATGGCTGCAGAAGAGAAAGAGAAAAATTTTTTCATGCCATATGCACCTGGGAATGATCTGAAGCCTGTACCTCCTCCTTCAAGCCAAGTTGAACCACAGTCATCAGGAATGCCAAATGGTTTCGCATCGCAAGGACTCTCAGACCATGTTTCTGCTTCCCCTGCTGGTATGGGTGAGAAGTGATTTGTTTACCTACAATATATGGTCAGCCTGTTGCATTTAATTCGCTACTGAAATCATATCCGGAGACAGTATAAATTCTGATCCGGATCGGAGATTTTTAAATTTTGCAGCCTAGTGATCGATGAGCCCCGTGATTGGAATGTAGTTACAGTAGATACTGATTGTAACTCGGGAGATGAGATGAAAATTTTTTCCCTGCTACTAGAGCAAAATAAAGAAACACATGTCTCGACTTTTTTCACCAAAGGCCAGGATGCACGAGAAAAAATATAGAAGTGTCACACCTACATTTGCCAGACTCGCATGAACCGATGGTAGTAAAATGAGAGCTAGTGTGCTGTCAGTCATGCGGTTGATCCTTATAGTAATACTGTCTATGCTGTATTCCTAGGGTAAGGCAAGCAGGCCATTAGAAAAATTAATTTTATCAGAAATTTCATGTCAATGTGTAATAAGTTAACAATTTAAACAAAAATAATAAAATTTGTCGTTAGTTTAAGTGATTAGACAAATATTTTATTGCAGAATTAAAACCATGGAATCAATATGTTTACTTTACAATGTATTCTTGAATGATACATTTTTAAATCTGGTTTAAGCAATATAAGTACAAAAAGTCAAGATCCACATGCCTATAAGGGTTGGAAATTAAGGATGATAAAATTTTTGATTCGATGGCTGAAAGAAAAATTTTAAATGGCAATAAGAATCGAACTTCATTACCTGCAGTACACAACCCCACTCTGCTATTGCCGGCTTACCGGAGTTTACATGAGTTCGGAGAATGCAGGCTCCCATGCATGTCATTCTAACTTTTTTCTTGCAAATAATGGAGAAAAAAGCCAAGGCACACATTTCTTTATTTTGATTCTAGAGCATGAAAAAAAGGCTCATCTCATTTCATGATATGAGTTACACCACCTATCCTTAGGGGTATAAATCTCACAAATATCATTTGAATGGTTATTATTAATAAGAAATTGCAAAATTACTAGTTTAGCAGCTTGAAATATTCTATTATAATATTTTTATCGTCTTAAAAATGGAGTCTCGAAATATTCCATAAATGGAATATGCTGACTGCATTAAACATTTTATTGTGTTTCTAAAAAAGGATTTGAAAGCATTCAAGCATTTGATTTACATCACCAACCCAAGTAATGTAAATACATTTGCACTGAATAAATTTTATGTTTTTGATTTTGTTTAATATTCTATATTATATTATTCTTGGCATTTGATACACCCGGAAGTCTTTTTTCTATAATTACATTTACACCTTTCTGGATTGAGGGTGATTTATATGGCATCACCAGGATCTTATATTGTGGAAAATAATTCGAATTGATAAAATGAAGTTAAAATGAATAACTCTCTCTCTTAACTACACTAAAGAATAGTTGTAAAGGTTTTAACAATGTATTTTTTGATAAGTATGTGATAAGGAAAGTGAACTTTATGTTAGAGGCAATATTATTATTGTGTCCATAGATCTTGATCCAGGAAAATATTATCCACACAGATGATAGGAAGTTATTTTTTCTACTATAAATTTAGTTGTTTTTTGGAAATACTATTATTGCTATTTTTCTGTATAGATTAAAAATGTAGGATTAGAAAAGAAATGAAATTCAGAATCTGTTATCTGAAACTAAGGATCCAAAACCAAGACAAAGATTAGAAACCAAGGTAAAAATTTGAAACTAAGGCAAGGATCCGGATCCGGATCTGAATAAAAACCCTGGATCCGTCCATCAATAATCGATACCAATACAAAACGTGAGAGTTTCTCATCAAAAATGAGAAACATATACAAGCACAGCAGGAAACATTTGTGACTGGAAACAAAATCGCCTTGATCCAAAGAGGCTTAAAATGTTTTTTTTTTTGACAAAAACCTGAAGTAGGCTCAAGGGTTTGTGTCATGACCTTTTATTTTTATTTCTTAATGTTTAAAGTTTGAATTATAATTTAGGTTAGTGTTTTATTACTCTTATAACTAATTATTAATCAATTTAAAATTAAACTTATGACATGACAGTCATATTATTTTGAATCTGTTATGGCATTTGTTATCTGATACTAAACATGTTTTGTTATTAAACATGCTTATGTAAAAAAATATAAAACTCTGTGTTATCAAACAGTTTTTACTTTCAAAATTTCCAAATAGTGCAGTATCAGAAGTTTTTCCCAAAGTAAATAGTAAATTCAAATTTTTTTTTGTAAAATGGTATTTTTAGATTCATGGAACATTTAACAAATAATTTATAGGAAAATATACAGGTTAGTGGTATAGGTGTCGAGGATCAAATTTATCGGAATCTGTATCAAGAATCGATTAATTCTGGTATCAACTCATCTCTAATGGAAAGATAATAATATTCTGACTATAAATTTCCATTGAGCAATTGGTGGAATACAAATCTGATGATAAAATAATTCCTTCCTCAAGAATATACATTTCAAAATACTCAAGCAAATGCTGTTGAGAGAGAAGCCTCTGAAAAATCTGGGAGTGCTCTTGAGGAGCTGACGGGTCTTTCAGAAGTGACAACTAAAGATTCTTTGGAAAATGATGAGGAAGGAGATGGGAACATTTCAAAGGAAGCAGCAGAGATCTTGGTGGAGAAACTTCATGCCCAGAGAGTTGTCTTCCTAAAAGTTGACCATCCAATTGGCAATGTTATTTTCCCCAGTAACCAGCCATACTCCATTAGAGGGTATTTTCTGAAGACAAACGGAGGATATAAGTTTATACCACCCTCTCCCTTAAAGCAGGTATGCATTAGTCTAAATGATGTATTTGTTGATAGAATGGGACATTATATATATATATATATATATATATATATATATATATATATATATATATATATATATATTGTGACGGTTCCGCCCCTCAGCCGATGGCCACGGCCGCAGAGCCGGGACAAACGTCCACATACGTGGGCAAACCGTCTCCCGAAAACGGGGAGGGCAAGGCCCTCGCGATGGGGACCCCAACGTGCCAAACCAATATGGGAGTGACGGTGACCCACAAATGATAAAATTTAAAGGGATCGTGAAGGGGGTTAGGCTGGGAGTGAGGGGGTGGGAGTATGGCCAATTAGGAACTGGATAAACACACTGAAACACACGTGGTTGGGATATTGCAAAACATTTTAGTGTTACGATCAATAACATGGACTCCCTCCAGAATACATGAAATAAGCATTACATTGGAACACTAATGGTGGATGAATCTCAATGAGATGGATGATGCTCGAATACATTGTTGACATGGATGGGGATGAAAATGATGAGGTGAAAATGATCAAAGATACAAAACAAAAATGCAGCTTTTACATTCAGCTTCGGTCGAATAGACTGACCGAGGAAATGAAATTAACAGACAGCATTAGATACCATACTGACAGTAGAAATGAATTAAGGCTCCGTGGCCCACTGTAACAACTCAATAATATAGGATATGATAGGATGATGGATGATGAGCGTTGCCTCAATAGTCCCACAACGCTCAAGAGTTTACGCTTGGCTCGCCGGTGAGCTCAGCGTGAATGAACCAACTTATGAAGGGTCGAAAGGAATTCTTGTAGGGAGTCCGGGTTATTACAAATGCGGTGGCCGCGGATGGAGAGAGAAAAGGGAATAGAGCGTTTAGTGTGGGAGGGATGGCAGCTGCTATAGTGTAAATATTGAAGTTTATTAGTAGGTTTGATGTGGACTGCGGTTTTGAATTTATTGTCTGAGAGGGAAATGTTGACATCATCATCATCATTGGTCAACAATCCTAGGATTGGTTTGACGCAGCTTTCCACTCCATTCTTTTATCGGCCAACCTTTTCATTGTGACGTAACTCTTCTCTTTTACATTCTTCACAACCTGTTCCATGTATATCATACGAGGCCTGCCTTTTCCAATCTTCCCGTTCACTTTTCCCTCGACGATAGTCTTCATCAGGCCATCGTGTCTCAAGATATGACCGATTAAGTTTTCCCTTCTTCTTTTTAGAGTTGTCAGCAGACTTCTCTTTTCTCCTACTCTTCTTAGCACTTCCTCGTTACTCACTCGGTCGATCCATTTAATCTTCAGCATTCTTCTGTAACACCACATTTCAAATGCTTCTACCCTTTTCCTCTCCGCTGCTGTCATCGTCCATGATTCACTGCCGTAAAGAAAAATGCTCCAGATGTATGTTCTGATGAACTGTTTCCTTACTTCTATGCTTGTATTTCCTGCTGTTAGTAGATTCTTCTTTTGAAACAATGCCCTCTTTGCCTGGGCTATTCTACTCACTATTTCTTTCTTGCTTCGTCCATCGTTGGTTACTCTGCTTCCCAGGTAACAGAACTCTTTCACCTCTTCCAGTTTCTGTTTTCCTAGTTTAACGTTGGTTTTCGCCTCTTCTCTTTTGCTGCACACCAATATCCTAGTTTAACGTTGGTTTTTGCCTCTTCTCTTTTGCTGCACACCAATATCCTAGTTTTCTTCTTATTGATCTTCAGCTGATATCTGGCCATGTCCTTTCCATGGTTGTTAGCATCTTATTCAGCTCCTTCTCTGTCTCTGCTATGAGAGCTATGTCATCAGCGAATCGTAGCATACTGATTGTTTCTCCGTGGATTTTCACTCCAGAACACTTCTCCTTGACTTCATTTATGGCTCTCTCGATGTAAACATTAAAAATTACGGGAGACAGTGCGCAGCCTTGTCTCACTCCTTTCCTTATTCTTGCCTCTTCACAGCTGGGTCCAGATTTAATCACAGCTACTTGGTTTTTGTACAAACTGTGTATAATTCTCCGGTCATTGTAGGACACTCCAATTCCCTTCAGAATTCCAAGCATTGAATCCCAATCCACGTTGTCAAAGGCCTTCTCTAAATCAACAAATGCAATGAACGTCGGTTTGTTCTTCTCCATTCTCTTCTCTATAAGTAGCCTAAGGGCCAATATTGCTTCCCTTGTACCCTTACTTTTCCTGAATCCGAATTGATCTTCATCCAGGAACTCCTCTGCTTTTCGTTCTATTCTTCTGTAGATTATCCTGGTCAGTATCTTCGATGCATGTGTCGTCAGGCTTATAGTCCTAAAATTTTCGCATTTCTCCACTCTCTTCTTCTTGGGAATAGGAATGATGATATTTTTCTCGAAGTCCCTTGGAATTTCCCCTGTTGAATACATGTCGCAGATGTTTTTGTAGAGATGAATTAATGTCTTCTCTCCTGCATTTTTAATTAGTTCTGCAGGGACATCATCAATACCTGAGGCCTTATTCATCCGAAGATCCCTTACTGCAGCGTCGAATTCCGATCTTAATATTGATGCCCCCATATCATCTATTTCCACTTCGCTTTCCTCTTCAATAGCTTTTGTGTTGAGATTTTTTCCATTGTATAGCTCTTCCAGATATTCTTTCCATCTCTTCACTTTGTCCTCGTTTTCAATCAAAATTCCTCCATTCTTGTCCCTTATGGCATTGCATCTTGCGCTCCGTTCCTTGAAGTGGTTCCTCACTATGCTGTAGGCCGCTTCCACCTTTCCAAGTGCAAGGTTGCTTTGTACATCTTCGCAAAGATTTTTCAACCACAGCTCTCTAGCTTTCCTTGCTTTGCGACTTATTTCGTTCCTTATTCTTTTGTAGCAGAGCTGCCCTTCTTCAGTTTCCGCATTCTTGTACTTTCTTCTTTCTTCAATCAATTCTAAGACCTCCTCCGTGATCCATGGCTTCTTCTTGGCAACTTTTCTTCTTCCAAGAACTTCTTTTGCAGCTTCCTGTAGTCCACATTTAATGTTTTCCCAACGCTCTTCCACTGATTTCTCATTCAGGTTCTCTCCTATGTTGTTTCCCACCGCTTTTTGAAATGCCATCTGATGTTGAGCCTCCTTTAGTTTTTCTACTTGCCATATATTCTTCTTTGTTTTCTTCAATTTCTTGAGTTTTAGATGGCATTTCATCATCACTAAATTATGGTCACTGTCGATGTCTGCCCCAGGGTAGCTTTTGCAGTCCTTCACTTGGTTTCTAAATCTCTGCTTCACTAAAATGTAGTCTATTTGGCATCTTCTTCTGTCTCCTGGCATTTTCCATGTGTATCTTCTGCGGTTGTGATTTTTAAACAATGTGTTGGCAACCACTAACTTATGTTGAGTGCAGAACTCCAGCAGCCTTTCTCCTCTTTCGTTTCGGTTTCCCAATCCGTATTTTCCAGTTATTCTTCCATCTTGACCTTCGCCGACGATAGCGTTCCAGTCTCCTAAAATAATTAGGTTTTCTTCTCCTCTTACCTGTTTTATAACTTCCGTGATATCTTCGTAGACGTCTTCCACTTCTTCATCTTCATAGTCAGTCGTAGGCATGTAAACCTGCACCACCACGGTATCTACAGGTTTGGTCTCGATCTTCACCATTATTATCCTTTCATTGTACTGCAGGAAGCTCTTCACACGCATTCCGGCGCTCTTTCTGAGCATGATCCCTACTCCAGATTTACCATTTAATGATCCTGTATGTATAATCCTGTAGCTTCCACTCCAAAAGTCTCCTTCTTCGGGCCACCTCATTTCACTGATTCCTAATACGTCGAGGTCCATTCTTCGCATTTCTACCTTCAGGTTCTCCAGTCTTCCACAGGTCCGAAGCGATCTCACGTTCCATGTTCCTACCCTAAAAAGTGTATCACATTTGACTGATGTACTCTCTCGGGTAGTCCCCGCCCGGAGACCCGAATGGGGGACTATTTTACCTCCGGAATATTTTACTCGAGAGGGTGCCATCACGTCTTGATAATAAAGGAAAGAGTGGAGTAGCTGCGACTCCTCGGGATATTAATGTGGTGGTTTCCCCTTGCCTTCCACATCGCAGTACTACAGCCGTTAAAGTAAATGTTACCACGCTTGTAGTGAAATGAGTGTCGCTGTACCGACCACTGTGGTCTCCACCTTCACTCATGTGAAGAAGAGCTGCTGCCCTCTCCTCCAGGTGATGAGAAGCGTAATTATTGGCGGCCTCCCGTCGCCAAGTCACGGCATCTTCACAGGTTCTGTATTATTTAGAGGCCTATCTTACCCAGGGATAGACCAATACCCCCTCAGAATGCCGTCGCTTTTTGTCCATGACTGCTTATTCGACGAGTAAACTCGCTTATCTCGCAGCTAACCTCTATATCTAGAGGTCGACCCACCATCCGCAACCCGGTGGACGAACTCGGTGGCTTTAAGCTCAGCCGCGAGATGTTGACATCAAGGAAAGAAATGTTATTGGTAGAGGTGGTTGAAGTGAAAGAAAGAGACGAAGAGTCATCAAGTGAAGAAATGAAGGTGTTAAGGGAATCAATGTCGTGTGGCCAGAGGAGGAAAATGTCGTCAATGTATCTCACCCATAGTAGGGGTTTAAGTGGGTAGTGGGGAAGAAAGTTCTTTTCAAGGAAGCCGAGATAAAGATTGGCGTACGGGGGGCTGAACCTACTTCCCATGGCACAACCTTTAGTTTGGAGGTAGTGTTGATTGTTGAACGAGAAGGCGTTGTGGGTGAGAATGAAGTAGGATAGGTCGAGTAGGAAGTCAGTGCTAGGGACGTGGGGCGTAGGGCGTTGTGATAGGTAATGGCGGAGAGGCCTTCTTGATGTGGGATGGAAGTGTAGAGAGAGGTAACATCTATGGTAGCCATGATAATGGGTTGGTTGGGGGGAAGGGTGATGGAGTTCAATATGGAGAGAAAATGATAGGTGTCCTGGACGTATGAGGGTAGGGACTGGACATAAGGTTGGAGGTAGTAGTCCACAAAGGCAGAAATGCGTTCCGTGGGCGAGTTGCACCAGGAAACAATTGGGCGGCCAGGATTATTCTCCTTATGAATTTTAGGAAGGAGGTAAAAGTGAGGGGTGCGAGGATGTGGGGAACCACAGTTTTTTTTCTAAGTAGTACAACTAAATATCAACACATCATATTTTTTTACATGAATGAATGGTAGGGTTCCCATAAGTTTTCCTTAAATCTGGGGATGTTATGGAATTTTCCTTAAAAATCTGGGGCATTAAGATAAAGAATATGAGAAATTTCTAGATTAAATTATAAAAAATGTTGCCCTTTACATACTACATCCAAACACTGGCGATGATTTTATTAAAAAATGGAAGAAAACAGTATTTACATATTTGTAAAACCAGTTTTTATTAATACCAATGTTGCTACAAATACCTTGTACTAAAAGTGAGAAAAAAATGAACTTATTAATTTTTTCCCTAAGGATAGTAACAAAAAGTGGGAGTTAAAGATTCGGGACATTTTCATATAAAATGGGACTGTCCCAGGAAAAATAGGATGAATGGGAACCCTAGTCTAGTATGATGATTATTGACATAAGAGAATGAAAGTCTGTGGTATTGGTGTTCATTGTGTCACTTGGAGTAGTTCCCCTATTGCTTATTCAGTACAAAGGTAACAGTTCAAAAATGTTGAGAAAATATTGTTAGAAAAATAAACAAATAATTTGGCATATATTTGACCTACTTTTCATAGTATCTCTACTGTTGAATCATGCAGTGCAAGCTCAGATATGACTTCCCAATTATTATTATCCTTACTATCTATATATAATGACACAATTCCATTTTTAGCTAAGAATTTGTCAAAAAGTTCATTATGCTTCTAAGTGAATAGTAATTGTTATCTAATAATTGATTTTTGTGGCATTAGCATGTGTTTGAAATGAGATAAGAAGCCAATAATATCATACTGTTGTGATGAAAATATGTGTAAATTAATTTTTTACATCATCAGTTGCTATCAGCAGTTAGATCATGCAGTTTGTTTCATCTTCTGCAGTTGATGTAGTGACAGCCTTTGTCATTAAAATTTAGTGATCCATTTTGACAGAGTGATATCCACCTAATTTAGTTAATCGTGTAACATATGTGCACATAGAATCTCTGGTTGAAACCATTCAAGCAACAAAAATAGTTTGCTTCTGGATATGGATAGTTGACATCATGATGAATCTCTCATTAATTTGCATTTAAAATCTGTTGCCAAACTATGCTCTAATTAAACGTATTTAATATGATGATGTGTTCTCTTCTTATTAACTTCACAGCATTGGACATTGGATGCAGATGGAAGTAATTTAGAACAATTGGATAGTCCGAGGTCACTTAAAATGGAGCCATTTGAAAGAGATTATCCTAACACTCAGAGTGTAGCTGAAGCTGGGGACCTCTCAGAATATCCCCTGAGTACTTGTATCAATGTTAAGACCCAGAGTTTTGATTCTCCTCTTTCTGCAAGCTCTCACAGCAAATAGAAGACAGATTGGTAGGAGTTCTCTTTACATACTGTAAAATGTATACTTTGACTCTGTTTTCACTCCAGTAAGAGCTATACTTTCTTTTTATTCTTGCACGCAGTGATTCCTGGGTTTGTAAGTAGTTTTCTTGAATGAAGTAAAATAAACTGAGCAGTATAAGTACTGTCTTATGTTATTTTATGGAGGATAAAGTAATTGATATCTTTTTTGTCTCTAGTTGTAGGCTCTAATTGAACTATGCCTTTGATCATTTACCCTAAGAGAAGATGTTGCATACTAAGAAAATCAATCTGAGGACCATTAATTGTGTTCTACCAGAATTGATGCTTGTTTTTCATTCCTATGCATTAAATACGTCACAGTCACAGAAGGAGTTGAATTTTTCTTGGTTTTTAATAATGCCTATCCCTGTAAAAATTCTTAACTATGCACACCCATACAGAATATTAGCATTTGTATTTCAAGATTTTGCCAATTTTGACTGCTTCACATTTTCCCAGAATCATCAACATAAGTGTTTTGAAACAACCTCATGCTGGTAGCTCATGCAGCATAATTGTGCAGTTTATATAACCTTAGTTATGTGTGTTCTAATAGTGGTTGCTGGTGGAACTAGGTATGTTACATAGCAAGTAATGCTACTTCCATTTAGGGCTCTAAGTGTTAATAGTCTAAGCAAATTGCTATGTTGATGCTTGTACACATTTGTGAACTTTATGTACATTTTTCTTTTTTAATTAGAGTGTAGCGCACTCACCATAATGCCTAAGGTATTAGCAGAAAATAATTCTCATTAATGACTATATCAGACACTTAAACATTTTATGGGCACTTATGAAAAACATGATTTAGGTAGGAAAAATGCAGCTTTATTAACCCTTTTACTGAATGTGGGTGGATTTATCAGCCCCTCTGGCTATACAAAAACTGCCTGCGGGCCAAAGTATCAGCCGGCTTTTATTACATCTTTACATATTTGTAATATTATATTTCCTTCAAATCGGGGACAGCTTGAATGATTTTTTTATCCTTTTAAACCTGTAACATATCCAAATTGAGGTAAATACATGCTTCATAAATTAAAATTAAGTAGGTACATATAATGTAAAACTATTGTTCGTATTAATGTCATGGAAATTTGCTTGGCAGTTTTCCCGTAATCTACTTAAAATGAATGCTGTAAATGGGTTAAGGAGGTCTTACTAATCACCTCTTGATTGGAATTAATCATTTGTCACTTAAGTCATCTGAATGATAGTCATTAATATCTAAATAATGCAGCTAATACCATTCATTTGATTCAACCTTCCCATGCACTGACTCAGGCAAGGTGAACAAACTTCCCTTTTGGTTCTTGCTTTGTTTCCAGAATCCAGGTTTATCATAACCAATGGAAATGATGTACAATGCTTGGTAACAGTGGGTTGTAATACTCCTCCCAGTCTCTGCACCATTTCAGTCATCATCCTTGCATTGAAGTGGTTTATCGATAACCTATTTTAGTACTTAATGATATGTTTTTGTTTGATATTGGACCAATTGCCGGTGAATTTTCATCCACTTCTGTTGAAATAGCTTGTGTTGTTGGGTGCCAGGTTCTCAAGTGATATTGAATCCGATTTTCATGGTGCTGTATTGAAAAATTACTTCATGGTAAGTCCTAAAGGTTGTAAAAAGAAAATGGGTCTCTTAGCAAATGTAAATTCGAGAGGTGAGAAGTGGTAGGAGGCCTTCTGGAGCCCCTGGAACATAGACCCCTTTGGATCCATTGCGTCAACCCACATTATACCTCCGACCACTTGCAGAGAGGGGACAAGAGCTCCACGGTAGAGGTATGGAAGAGCACCCCTTCAACCTCCATCCAGACCCAATGTTGGCTTATTTTGGTTATCTAAAGGGGAATCAGTGTTGTAATGCAGCTGTAAAGTCCACGTAAATTTTTTTTCTATGACCCAGGCTATAGAGTGGCCAAATTTCTTTTTATGACTTATTGAAAGCGGGACACTCACATTTAAAACAGTTGGAAGCTCTCGACTGCCTCTGCAGTCTTCCTCAGTTGGAGGAGAACTGAAATGTGCGGCGAGGGTGTGAAGGAAGTTGGAAGAGGGGTGAGGGATGAGAGTGGGGGGGGGGGTTAATGCTGTACGTTCAGTCTAGGGGTCTCAAATGCATGAAGAGCCCAGATAAAAGCCATCTCCTGGGTCCTGACCTCTATTTTGCTAGCATGTTCTGGTAGGGATTCAAGTATTGAGAGGGAAAAGCACTTATCAAAAGGGAGCCTGTGAGAATTAGTGTGTGTAGGGATTGGAAAGGATGAAAATGTGGCAGATTTAGTGGAAGATCGATGATTGTTCATACGGATTGCCAAGGGTGTAGTGGATTCGCCAATGTAAAATGTGGGACAAGAATTGCAGGTCAGAAGGTGCTCAATATTTTTGGACTGGCAAGTAGCTTGGGAGGAGGGGAAAGAAGTGATGAGGGGGTGTAGAGATTAGGCATGGACCACATTAAAGGACAAGTTTTACATCTGGGACGATTGCAGGGAGAAGGCTGTGGGCATGGTATTAATACACTAGGTAGATCGTTGCACATCTCGGTCATCTATTGATACCTCTGAGATTTGATTGTTTCCATTATGTGAAGAAGTGTGGAGGACAGACCAAGTGAATTCCGTGTTTTGAGCATTGTGGATTTTGAATGGTGAGTCACTTTTTGGAGTTATTTTTACTCTCTGGGGACTAATATCATCGGAGAAGACATATTCCTGCACTGTATTTGGCTGCAACAATGATCGCAGAAATGGTCAGAGGAAATTGAAATTTTTTTGTTTCCCTAATGATACTTAATGAAAATGAAGTGGGTTCGAGTGTGCCTGCAAAAGGGCCACTTAAGGAAAAGGAAAGTTAAGAGTTGACAGAAGATCACTATATTTTGGGCAGGGTTTTGTATTATTCCTGTCTTATGTTACCTTGTGACATAACGAATTGCTGGCTGGTTATTATGTGGAGTTGTTTTCAAGTCTTCTGTGCTGATGACTTCAGTGTCTGAGTCAGCCAATGTACTGGCTAAAATATTAGTTAACAGAAGATTACTATATTTGGGCAGGGTTTTGTATTATTCGAATTACATTTTGTATTATTCGAATAATACAGGATCCTGTCTTCTGTTAGCTTGTGACAAATAATTGCAGACTGGTTTATTACGTGCATATTTTGCTAGATTTTTGAGCTAATGACTTCAGTGTCCACCGAGCATTGTGATACTGTTTACATTGTGATAATGTAACTTTTTATCTGCATTTTAAGTTAAGTTTAGCTATTTTTGTATGAGGATTGATCCTTTCAAGGTTATGCATGTAAATATTCAATGTGTTAGAAACAAAATTTCTGAGTTGAACATACCTACTGCAAGACAACCTGACTTTCTGTATTTATGTGGGCATTGGCTGGTAAAGCAGGAATTGCTATCCTTGAAACTCTCATATTACAAAGTTCTTTATGTGTTCTGCTGATCCGACTGTAAAAATGGTGGTGTTATGTTGCTTTCTAAGGAAATATTTAAATACTCAATTGAGTATCCTGTTAATGTTTTACACTAAAAACATATGTTAGGAGAGTGCAATTTTGAATGCTCTGCGATCACTGTATTCATTAAAACATTAACAAATGGTAACTGTGTTTGAAAATAATATGCAATCATTCAGATTTCTCTTAAAATGTACATGTCTCTTTTGGGAGTTGTCCTTCTTTGTAATAAAAGAGAAAAATTAAGTTAGAGATTAACTAGTCATATCATGACTGTAATTTCTAGGGGTTTAGGGTGTTTGCATCAGAATATGTTATTCTGTGATGAGAATTGAAATTCATGATGCTCATTGTTGTCTTACTTTTTTGCCATTATTTTTTTGCTGAACGAGATAAATTTCTTTCAATAGTTTTACTCCAAATATATAAGTATATAATTGTAAAAGCTGTTATTGCAGTTGATTTAGAAGAAATTATTCCTTTTCTGAAATAGCTTGATTAAAGGACATATAAGCACCATAAAGGACTATATATCAGAATTTTCCAGTTCATGTACAGACAGTGTACTAAACTTGTGTACAAGTGTCCATCCTCTTATAGTGCCACAAAAATGTAGCTAATATGTATTTATGAACTTCAAAATGTAGGTATACCTATTGCGGCCTAACTTTATTTCAAAATTGTTTCCTCAATGTAGGAAGTGGTGCCCTTTCAAATTTTGTTAGTAGATAAATAGTTTTGGCGTGATTACTTTCATGAAGACTTATAAAAGATACTTAACTACCTAGCCTTCAACTATCATTCTATCCTACGCAAAACGTAAATTCTGCCACCCCTTCCTCAGTTACTGGTGATCAAAATTTTTAACTGTGCATATGTACATCATCGGAGATTCCTTAACAGTGGTTCTGCTCTTCTTCTTCCACTCCACCTGAAATCTGGATAAAAACAAAGAATGTGTATGTGAATGATTACACCTTTAACAATGGCATCTAAAGTAGTTCCAATGACTAAAATGTTGTTTCTGCATTCTTTTGAAATTTATATTTCGAAACCGACTATAAAAGTGGCATTCACTCTGTTTGTTGTGTGTACTAAGTTCGCAATAGCCTCACAACCACCGCACTATTTCTTGACCTCGATCTTTGTTTTTTCATTCACTGTTAGTTATTTTTCGAGTATGAGTTTCGCCTACACGCATGATAAAATAATAGCATAATTCTCAGCATTCTCTTAGAGACAACATCATAATGTCAAATAAGTTTTTATTGTCAACTGTATTACGCTCCATTTTAAATGCTCCGCCGCTGCTTGTCCTCCAGTGTTTGTCACAGCGTAGCTGCGCAGAACGGACTCATTTTCGTCCTCGGGCCTACCTAATGTATTAGTACCATGGCCGTGGGGGAGGAGAATCAGAAGTGCGATAGGGAGGGTTCGTGGATTTAAGAATATTTTTTAAGTTCGGTGGCCGTCTGTAGGAAATGGAGGGACAACAAGGCAGGAGAGAAGAAGTGACGTCACTTTTTCAGAATGGGAAAGAGGTCCTTGAGAAGGGTTTTGAGTTTGTGGGAACTGGGGAAGAAAGGAGTAGAGATTCAGTGCAGTGTCTGAAGATGGAGGTCTGTCTTTTGGAATGTATTTGGAAGAGTGGGGGAGGATTTTCTTGTAGAGGAGCTTTTCAGGGTATCCGCGTTTTTGGAGAGTACCTATTTTGGTATTTGGTGAGGGAAGAGGTGTCATTGCAAATTCTGTGACCTCGGTTGGAAAGGCAGTTAGGAATGGAGCGCTTGGTGTGAATAAGGTGGCAAATTTTGTAGTGGAGGTATTGTTGGTGATTGGTAGGTTTGGTGTGGACAGATGTTGTGAATTTATTGTCTTGGACCCTAATGTCTACGTCAAGAAATATAATGGTGGAGTCAGAAATTGAAGAGGTGAATTTTACTGAAAAGGAGGAGTTCAGAGTGGAAATGAAATTTTGGAGAGAGTCATGACCGTGCGTCCAGAGAAGAAAGATGTCATCGATGAAGTGGACCCAGAAGAGCGCTTGGTTGGTGCTTTGGGAGAGGAAAGATTATTCAAGGAACCACTTAAAAAGATTCGCATACGATGGGGTCATCTTAGTTCCCATCGCCGTGCCACTGCACTGGTTTGCAGGTAGAAAGATTTATTGAAGCGGAAAGCATTATTTTTTAGCACAAATTCAGCTATTTTTAACAAGAAGTCAGTTGAGGGAACTTAAGGGTCGGGGCCTTGATTTAGATAGAACTTAAGTGAGGATAGGCCTTCATTATGGGGGATGGAGATATACAAGGAAGTGACGTCAAATCTGTAACTAATTATTCTTCCTCAAGGAACCTACTCGGAACCGAAATCGCAAGTTTGTAGATGGAAACGAAAAATGAATTTTAGCGAAAAAATTAATCTTCTAACCAGAGCCATTCACTCATAAATTAAAATAAGCAAAAGGTGATGCCCACCGAAGAAACTGCATTGAGAACATTGACGTCATTTACCTTCCGTCCTTGAGGTGGATGACGTAGAGGTCGCATGCTCGCCCACTTTTCCGGAGGGGTTAAAAACATGTTTTTCGTCGCTTATAACTCGAGAACTAATCGACGGATCGAAAAACGGAAAGAAGTCGGGTCTATTTATTTTACAAACTATCAGATTCGGCAATTTAAAAACATGGTAGACGACCCCATTAGACTTTCCGCATTCTTCTACATATCCTGTTTCACAGTCCGTACGCGGGAGGACTATCGACTCGCAACTTCAGATTACCGGGGCCTATATATGGCTGTGGTAGCCTTAATGGGGCTATTGGACACCCTTTATGCTACTTTTCGCTGCATTATCTTTATGGCAGCTGACACCGAGAGAATACTCCAATCCTTTTTCGTCCAACGCTTACGGAGAAAAGACGTGTCAATAAACTCCAGTGCGCTTCTGGGAACGAAATCCGATTATGATGATGACATAATTAAAACATCAAGGCGCACCGCTGAAGGAGGTTAACGACCTCGTAAGACCACTTAAGTCGGGGGAGAGATAATTTTCAAGCTTAAATTCCATCGTTTCCCACGAAAGTACCTATGTGTGCGTAACAACCTGTTCATGGAGCAACCTGTTTATATTCTCTTTACTGAAGTAGGATCCTTTAGAAAATATATTCCTACTACAAGAAAACTAAGATATTGGTGTGCAACAAGAGAGAGGAGGCCAACACCAACGTTATACTAGGAAAACAAACTAGAAGAGGTGAAGGAGTTCTGTTACCTGGGAAGCAGAGTAACCAACGATGGACGAAGCAAGAAAGAAATAGTGAATAGAATAGCCCAGGCAAAGAGGGCATTCTATCAGAAGAAGAGTCTACTTACAGCTGGAAATACAAGCTTGGAAATAATAAAGCAATTCATCAAAACGTATATCTGGAGCATGTTTCTTTACTGCAGTGAGGCATGAATGACGCAGCGGAGAAGAAAAGGGTGGAAGCATTTGAAATGTGGTGCTACAGAAGAATATTGAAGATTAAATGGATCGATCGAGATCGAGCAGCAGAGGAGAAAAGGGTGGAAGCATTTGAAATGTGGTGCTACAGAAGAACATTGAAGATTAAATGGATCGATCGAGCGACAAATGAAGAAGTCCTAAGAAGAGTGGGAGAAAAGAGAAGTCTGCTGAAAACTATAAAAAGAAGACGGGACAACCTAATCGGCCACATCTTAAGACACGATGGCCTAATGAAGACAGTCGTCGAAGGAAAAGTGAACGGAAAGAATGGAAAAGGCAGGCCTCGGATGAGTTACATAGAATAGGTTGTAAAGGACGTGAAAGAGAGGAACTACGTTAATATGAAAAGATTGGCCGATAGAAGAATCGAGTGGAGGGCTGCGTCAAACCAATCCTAGGATTGCTGACCCTTGAAGATGATTCCTACTACGTACTAAAAAAAATGGGGAGTGTGATTTCTGAAAGGTTAATTTTTGCCTAATGTTCCAAATTCTATTATTCCCACACGTTTCGGATGATCAATGTTTTATGAACGATGCGTTATAATTCCTTACTTGCGCAAGGAAGAAATGTTTTGATGTTTGCATTTAGCTCGATAGGATCAAAGGGGACATCGACGCACCCGAGAGGAAATATTTTGTGGCATACTGAGAGTGATTGGATCTGCGACTTTCCAAGCTCAAAAACAGTTTCGTTTAATAGTCGGCCAAATTCTTATGTGGACCGTGGTCTTGATTGATCCCTTTCTACCTTCTAGCGTGAATCGCATAGTCGAAACGTAGATATGTTACTTCATATGGCTTGTCAATAGGGAATTATGTGATAGTTTTTTTTTCTTCTGCGCTCTTTTCCGCGTTTCCTCGTAATTTTCCTAAAACAGAAACAGATTCAATCTTCCTGTACCATTGTCCCAGAAAACATTTTCGTTTAGTGTCGGGCAGTTTGCGAGGTCCATCACTCTTGCTGTAAGATGCAAAATCTTTCTTCTCGGGTTGATCAATGTCCCAATGTCACCGCTTCTCTTCAATGTTCTTTTTTTGGTCTTTTGTAGCGGAATACCACGTCCACCTTCACGCGTGCTGAAGACGCTTTGGATATTTTCCCGCTTCTATCGAATGGGGTCCTTAAGAAATTTACTTTTGTGGTTGCTGTATGTCAAATACCTACGGATAAATTTACCTCCGAAACCTGTTAGAGGGACAGTGAGAATTAACAAAGCGCTTCTCTTACTGACTTTAAAAGCATTTATTCATTGAATGACGATATTTTCCTTATTTAGGTTTTCTGTTTTGCTCGTGCGAGTTAAAGAATTGTTTCCATTGCTTAACAGCAATCATCAATCAATCAATCATCCTGTTTGCTTCAAAGACTGTTTTCCGAGGAAACTAAAAATTATCTGAAAATGACAGTGAGGACAATGTATTCAGACGGCATAATAATTCAAATTCGTGAAGTAGATGCAATTGCTTTCTTTTCTGGAAATTAAAATTGCTGATAGGCGTATTCGTTCGATTACAGTGAACCCTGGTGAGGAATATTTGGAAATCCATGGCCTCTACTCATTGGCATTACTGACGAAAGACCTATGTGACAAAGGCACCATAGCCACCAAAAACAATTTTTTGAATGATGAATACGATTTTTATATTAATATTCGTTCGTTTTCAACAATGCTGTCCAACAATCTTTTGTCCGATTTGATTATGATCTCTGTCAAAGTAGACTGAACGAACAGCTCCAAAACCCAAATATTAAAATATCACATTTCACCTTTCACTTGCGACGCAATCAAAATGCAGAGTTTAACCTCGGACCAGGTTTGTAACAAAATATTTCCATTGCTGTTTATTCTCGATACGGACCCCCTTTATGAAAAATGTAAAACGAAAAAATATTTTCGCGTAAGCGCCGGCAAGTCTAGATGTTGATGAGGCGAAATGTGGTTCTTAGTTAATTTCTCGAGACTGGGGCGCCGGGAACGGTCGTCTCGAATGTTCAAAATGAGATACGGTTGACAGCCAAATCCAGTTGAGAAGGAAGTGAGATTACTTCGGTGGGACAGGTTCTTCAAGATATCCGGTGAAAGCGGTGATACTTATGCAGAAAAATATCAAGTTTTCGCGTAAATCAAGATAAAGTTAGGTGAAGTTGAAATTTATTGGAACTTTGAAGCATTACCTACATTTCTTGAATTAAAACAGTGACCATAGACTATTCTGAGGAGTTATCGGGACGCACGCCACAAATTTGATTCCCGGATTTTGAATCCGGGACCCTCTGTAACCCAGCTCTTTACCCATTATGCCTCCGCGTTCTCCCATAGACTACTTTACATTACAGATTTATAGGAGAAATATTATAAAGATAGATATAGGATTAATAATACTGAGAATGAGTCATAATACCTAGGTGTATGGCAAATATTTTGGTTGCCTGAAATAGAGCTATTTAATCTTAGGCTCCCTAGTTACTAAAGGTGGGGTTATAGAAAATGATCAGCAAAGGGATGATTCATGAAGAGGAAATACTTCTGCTGTCTTTCTTCAGATTGATGACAGTCGATGTGGGTATTGCATACAATTATTTCCATGAAATGAAACAAAATATTCATATTACAACAACCTTTGCAATTGGAAACGTATTCATATTAACCTGATAAATTTCCAGCACACCTAGGAAGTGTCATTAGAAATGAAAGAACAGATATGCTTTGATGAATGACCGTTTGAGTGATTTCCTGTGGTTTTAAGCGAAACATTTTGAAAACAATACAGAATACGGAAATATAATATTCGTACTGTTATAATTAAAGAGAGTTATTATGCAAGAGAAAACTCCAACTTAAATATACGTTGATTACATTTGTTGTTGGGAACGCAATTTTCTAAATATAGATAGCTCTTTTTGTCCATCTTCCACACAGAGCGTGATTGAGAAATAATGGACGAGTACGTAGATAGGTAGGAATAGATGTAATTAAAATAATATTAACCTGTTCTCAAAACTTTAATGCTTCTGGAACATTCCTTTCACCTTGGCGAGAAAAATCTTTCCCCGAGAGAAACCACCGAGAACTTTTTATGAGGCAAAAAAAACGGAGAAACGTTGGCGTATAATCACTTAAAGCTTACATTGATTTGATGTGTTTCGACGGGACAACGGTATTCAATTACGCCCACTCCAGCTAATTTTATTGTTCCGGGTGCTTGTTGACAGATGTCACGTCCGACCACCTTCAAAAACATAGAAATGAAAAGCCTTTCCGACGGATATTATTTCATGGGCTTTTAACCAGTGGTAGCGAACTAATCGGGTCACTCCCACTTATGCAGTAACGAATCTGAAACTGAATCCGCGAGTGAAATTTTACCTCATGTTTCCCCAAGTTTAATGAAATATAGTGCCCTTAAATTTATGAAAGTAATACGATTTTTTTAAACTATGCCAGGAGCGGTTTCCCACATAATTTCGGCATGCAAGAGATTGCGCCACTTAGGCACCGGGCTGTAATGTACACTTAGAAGTCGTCCAGATTTAAACCAAGGGTCCCTCTTTCAGTAGCAGAATTCTTTCTCCTCCTAAGATCTTGCGTGATTGTAAGAATTCACCGAAATATAGGTTGATGAAGCTCATGTCCACTAATTATGAGGGTTTGCACAAGAGCACAATTATGAGAATTAATTGCACGACTTGGCGGGTTTGTAATTACGTTTCTCAAGTTAATCAACGGATTCGTGGCCTTCACTGAGGGAGCGTTGCTTACTACCGTATCCAATTTACTCGTGTATACCTATATTTACGAATTTGAGAATTTAAATTTTTTAAAAATTCTCAATAAAAAATTACTTTTTTAATGTGTGATTCGGTTCCACGTTATAGGTAAACCAAAACATTTTGAATCCTTTTATATGTATCGAGATAAAATCATACAGAGGATCTAACATCAGAATAGCTTTCTTCATACATATGAATTACTTTCTCGATATCTAAGTGATAATGAAGAAATCTTCAAGTCGCTTTAAATCAAGCCATTCGATCGTTTCGGTGGCTTAACAGAGGAAATGTCATAAACAGCCAAGAACAAAATATCCTTCTACGTTGAAGCTTGAAGTCTCCATGTTGGCTCTGGATATGACAGAGTTTAAGGGATATATAGGTACTTCAAATTTGAACAAAGTTGAGACGATAACTTGCCTTCTGTTACTTGATGTGACAGTATACGCCGCGGAGCTTCGGCTTTGGCAAGAGCAACACACTAACTGAACTTTATGTTCAGGCTGTTGATGTCTAACTCAGTGTAAAAGTAGGCCATAAGGGACCGATGCCATTCATTAAAAAATTCTTTCGTAGTTTCTCGACAAATGCACTTGACAAGATGGTTTGAGCAATTTTACTGTGCTTGCTTGATTCAGTCAGATTTCCGCGGCGTGTGTCATATCAATTTTTATTTACTATTTATTATGTAGCACACAAATATCCCGACGCAGCTTCTGTTACAGTTACTAGCTAATCTATTTTTCTTCTTTCGGAATATCCGCAGCGTTCTATGCGATGTAAAATTACACGTGTCTTTATTTCCGCAAATCTATAGCGTGACTGCAAATATATATTTAATGCTGCCAAAGACAACTAACTGCCCATAAAAGCTGTTGAAAAAAATAATTTCGGGATTGAGTATGAATTGGTAAGTGATGAGTAATGATTGACGTTTATTCTCTCTATGTTTTATGACAGGGTAATAGTATACGACTGGTGAAAATCTGAATCAAAATAACGATAATAAACAAATAACGGTGCACATTATGAATATTCATCTATGTTGGTGGTATGAGAGCTTTCTGCTACGAGAGTATACATTGGATATAATATGTACACAATTGAAAAACATCATATGTATTTCTGGTGAAAATCAGATATGACGTTACTTAACTCTATTTCATTTTTCAGCTCGGTGTAATTTTTATCTCGTTTCACGCCATCTGCTCTTTGTAATATTTTTTCCAAGTTTGCCTAAAATTCTTCCATGGTCTTCTATTGCGCCTTAATATCCATTTCTCCCGCATTTACTCCCATCTTAGAATATCCTCCCACACATTCCTTACCCTATCTTGAATGCCCAAAAATCTTCCTTCCAACTCTTTTGCTTGTTTGCTACATACCCACATCTGAAATTCCTTAAATCTGCAATAACTCGCTTTCTCTTGGTCTAAGTACTGGCGAAATTACATCTCACTCTCTCAAAACTAAAATAAAAAACTCTTAAAACAAAATAATAAAAATAAATAGATGCATTGTCATGTATTATAACATTCTATGCATTCTAATGCATTTTATCATGCATTCCAATGGACATTTAACTAAAACAGGCAGAATTTGACTGGAATACTTCATAACATTCCATATCACCAAATACAATTTGTCTCTTTTCATTTTAGCCATCATCTCAATGCTCAAACTCCTTTCGTTCCATCTAGAACGTTCTTCATATTCTATTCACTTCCTCACTTTTATTTAGTACTTATTCTCTGGTTCGAATTTAAACACCACTGGTAATGCATGGACTAGCGGAAGATGGCTAGACAAGCGAAGAATTAAAAACGTGCGCAAATTCAAGGAAGCTATCCTCTACAGTGCGTGGAAAATATAAAAGAATCTGCCCATGTTCCCTTGTGAAGCTAAAATAGCGGTAATTTTTTGCGAGTGCCCATTTCAGCCTAATAGTTTGGAATTTTAATTGTGCATGCATGACTCTGTTGTGGAGTGTTGTTGAGTAGTTACGGTTTTTGAAATCGAGGGATATTTGGAGAGGAAATAGTCTTCATAGAAGTAGTTGTTCGGGGAAGGAAACTGACAGCTAAGGTCTGCCTTCTAGTGTAGGCCTTCTAGGATAGGCGGGTAATTCGCTAGAGGTAGGAGTATTTTTTTGTTTATTGCGTAGTGATTATGTGCTTGGTTCAAATTTTCTCAGAAAATTTCAATATATAAGCCAGCATTTTCCATGTGAACCATAAATATTATTAAATACTATTGAAATGTCACCAAAAATTGACGAAAGTCACGTGACCTGAAACGCCTTCTGACGTCACTGCACGGTATAGGTTCCATACTGCTACGGAAACAGATGTTTGCTTTAGAAGAAAACGGTGTGAATACATTTTTATAGGTGTAAGGTGGTTCCACCGTGACTCTGCGATTCAAAATACGTAAAAGAGGTATGTTATTTAATGAATAAATACCGAGCCAGAAAAACACCTATGTGCAAAATCATCTAATCAACTCATGCAGAATAATTATATGATTATAATATTATTATTATACTATATTAAACTTAATACTATATACTACAATTTTTAAAGAGTAATATCTTTGTAACACAACTTAATTCTTCAGAAAAATTTTTGTCGAGTACACTTTAGCTAACAAGCTTCTGACTCAAAGAATTATAAAAAAAATAGTGCATGCTCCCCATTGTCCACTGTATTTATTTTTACCATCATGGAGAAATTTCTCAACATCACACTTGAAACTTCGCTGTTTTTTTAAGTGGTCCATAATTATTCGTTCAATGAGGATTACGCCCGGAAGCACAGTCCGGTGAAGACAATGTATGCCGGTAACAATCTTTCCCAGACGATTTCTAGAATATAGTGTAGTGGTGCATGACTTACAGTGAGGAGAGCAGGATGAGGGATGATGGGATGAAGAACAGAGGGAGGTGTGAGGAGGAGGCAAAAGGAGGTGGTCGGTGGGGGGAGGGAGGGGAGGCAAGAGGGGCAGACACGACATCCGAGCCGTTCCAGACGTTAGGTAGGTGCCCGCGTATTCTATTTTTCCCTCACTCCGATCCGGTCGCCGATCCGCGGGTCGCGTTTTCATTTCCCCGAGACTGTTTACACGACCGTGCGACCACATGATTCGATTCCCATGCTCGGAAAGAGTTTCACCTCTCCCCCTAACGCTCACCGCCCAACATTGTGTCCGTCGGATCCGTGCTCACACCGGTTCCCCATGGAGCTGATTCGCGTCAATAATGGGAGTCCTAGGGCACGTCTGAACTCAATGCATATTCATTAGCATTCAGTCACGTACCATTAACTGCTGAACGTATATAAAGAAATGCTTGCAAACTCATTTTGGAATAACATATAATTCTTTCCATTCAAACAAATGACTAAATCACCAATAACAACTATGTATACTCCATTGTCTAAACTAATTGTTTCGTTTAACGTTTATTTTGCATGGATAATTAACACGTTCCTCTTATAAAGTAGAATTTATCTAACAGATCATGTTTGTTCATTGATTGTCGACCGTTTTGATTTTTTAATCAGGCGGATTATTCTTAATTTTTATTTGATTTGTTTATTGATTGCAAGGAACTTAATGGGGAAAAGAGGAAAGATATAGGCGCCTTGGCGCCTCTTTAGAGTGAATCGAAGTCGGCATCAGTTTATGAAAGACGAACGGCGCCAAGGAGTCGTCAAGACGTCCCATGCAACGGACAGAGTACTAACCTAGGAATTATCTTAAAAGAGCAATCAAGAAGGGATCAGAACCTCCTAAAAATCTTTTAATGTACCGGGATCGTAACCTGGGTCTTTGAGACTGGAGGCAAGTAATCTCAGTCAGCAGCGCAGCGAGGGGGGTTTGAGGGGTTAACCACCCTCCCCAACCCCCAGAGGAATAAAAAAATTGTGACGAACTCGTTAGTCATTACGTAGACTTAACATTTACTTGTCACTGTAAACAAACAGACTTTCTATCCGTTTGAATAACTTATCTTTATGTGCCTACCTACAGCCTGAGTATTTAAATAACACCTAGTCTTTGGGCATGATAAATTATACATACATCAGTGTGATAAAATTGTAGGCACCTACGATTCAAGATTAAAGGTACGATTGAAGCTCCTTTGTCACGATTATTATGAATATACTTGCACTATGATCTTCTTCAACTTTAGAATAAAACACTTTTTTTTAAAGAACTATATTTCGAGTTTTTTTAAATATTAAAATAAAATAACACGTCAAACTAATGTTTTATTTTAAATGTCAAAAGATTTAAGATATAAGAAGATGAATATATTAATGTGATAAAATATTCATTAAATACAAAGTATATGTTCAAGGCACTTATGAGCCCAAGGTAGCGGTAGACCGCTTGTGCCTACCATCCAATCCAGGTGACCTCCCCCCAAAAGATATTCCTGACTGCGTCCCTGTTCTCAGTTACCACACCAAACATTACTCCTTTCATGTATTCCATCGTTATGAAGATCTTCTATTACTACATATTAGGATTAGGTTTAGCGGTTCTTCTAGCCGCGCTTGGTGGTCAGGTTGTTAATGCACCGGCTTGGCATTCCAACAATCGTGGGTTCTAACCCCTTTTTGGACATGGGTATTGTGTTTGTCTTCGATTTAAGAGCTTAGGTTAGACGGTGTGATATAATTAGCCTTTTGAGCACTCATAAGTTAACTGCTTCTTTTAATGTGCTTCAACTGCTAAGGTCACATCTCACCGTGAATCCTAACTAAAAATAATCCTAAGACAAACACGACAGTAAACGAGGAATTCAAACTCGCGATCTTTAGGTTGTCAAGCCAATGATCATTGGATCGTTCGGCCGTCGCGTTACCTACCTGGCTACTACGGCTGGCACATGATGTAATAATGGAAGCATATTGGATTTGAAGTGGTGAACGAAGAAGACAAGAAGCCTAGGAAGAAATCCCTCATTTTGACGTCAAGCTGCTTTTACGCAAAACGTCTCGAACTGATCTTATATAATATCTGCCTTAACAATGTGAGCAAGACATTCGTCTTCGACGGCGTGACTCTCCTCACCTTCCCTCGGCTCCCAACCACTCCCCCTTCGTCAACTTCATCTCCCTCCGTCAAATCCGGTCGTCTTTCTTCGCTACCTTACCCTCTCCTCCCTCTTCCCCCTCAAGAGCGACCTCTCTGACTGGGGAGGGGGGAGATACCTCGATCTCTCTCCGCGGAGTAACCAAGGTGACGGAGGCGCTCAGCTCGCGATGGCTGCGAGACTCGTTCTGAATCAGGGCATTTGAATATCGCAGTCGCGCGAGTGTCGGCAAGGCCGAAATTAAGCGTGATCCGCGTCGAACCAAGAAGATCTCGCTACGCTCGAGTCTTCGCCCCATGCGAGGGGATATTCGAGATGATACCTACACGTATTTCCATTTTGAATTAGGTATTCGGAGGATAATTTCAGTTAGCAATGTGCCCACGAAGTTATCGCCAGGACTTTGCATGTAATTGGGTTTTGGGTCGTTGCAGTCGGGGTTTAGGTGCGTCAACGGTTAAGGTCATATCGTATCGTCTAACGGAAGATATTTATCCTTAGACAAACACGTTATCCATGCCCTGACGGTGTGTGCTTGAATCGTTCGAGAATAATTCCAATACATAGTTTAGGACTCACTCGTGGGATTTTATATATCGTCGGTATCATTCCGTACCATAAATTAATCTCGAACGATTCAAGCACTCCCCTCTGGGCAGAATTAGAGCCCGTGATCTTTGGATAGCCAAGCCATCAAGTTACCAATCTGGTTACTGCGACCAGTAGCTGGGGCTTTGTGTCGAAAAATTATTATTATTTATTAGTTCATTGGGAAACGTGGTAGTAAATTCGGTTATTTGGTTAAAGCACCTGGCCGGAAATCAGGGGATCCGGGTTTGAGTCCCGGTCAAGGCGAATGATTTTTTTCTCTGAGGAACTTGTGCTATTAGTTAAAATCCTTTCTGTCATATATTGTGGAAAGATTGCTACCTAAATAAACGGAATACGATATGATAAGGAGGAAAATCACGAGGGTAGGCATTGAGCATTGATGTAAGTAAGTAAATTTATTGCTTTCAACAAACAAACAATACAAAAATACTGAATTTATTACAATAAGAGAACAAGAAAGCTGGGTTGCCTCAAAGGAGAACCTGTGCTGAAGCAACCTTCATAATTGTATATGCATCTCTAACGCTTTAATTTTTTCATACAAAAGTGAAAGTATCCTTGTGTAGGCTTCCGCGGGTTGTCTTACTTGAAGATGCTTGTCTTTCGGGATTCCCTCCGCGTTGGTCCATGGTTCCTCGGACGACAGTTTCGCCGGCGTTGCAGACAACTTCAATAGGGAAGACAGCTACTCGCTAGCAAACGCCTGGAAGCGAGATCTACGAGAGAAATCTCAACGGCCAATCACAGACGCCAATGCTACAGCCAATCATGGGAGACCAAAACAGCCAATTACGGACACCAAAATCTTCAACCAATCACAACGGACCTATCCCCTACGGATGAATATATAACACGGCCAAAAACTCTGCACATCACTTCACTGACCTGAAGAAGCCGACTGCAACGTCGACGAAACTGTCGTCCGAGGAACCATGGACCAACGCGGAGGGAATCCCGAAAGACAAGCATCTTCAAAAGTGAAAGTAGTTAACAATTAACAATACATGTGATTAACATCTGAATCATTACTAATATGAGTATAAGTACAAAATAACGAGTAAATTTTTTTGATAGGGAGAAAAATAAATCTGATGACATCAAAAGAATCTTACAATATTATCCATTGCCAGTATCGTGGCCATTCGTAAAACTTGATGGAAAAACTAGCTTCCATAAAAAACCTGGGGATAAATTGCAAGAACGAAGTTTAAGCGAATTTAAACCGGTAACGATGGCGGATACTGATCTTATTTTGCTTGCTTGAATGAGGTTTAACGTAGATCGTGGTTTTATAGTCGTCTCTAATTCATACGTTAATATCATCCAATATGTTCACAATTTGAAAGTTTGCGGTTTTGAATTTCGAGGCCATGTAATTTTTAATAGCTTAAACAAATGAAAATTAAGAAAACCAGCTTATCCAAGTATTCAACTGATTTCCGTTAGCTTTGACGAAACCTTAACCTTGCCAGATGAATATAGAACACATGGCTTTCAAGCCTAGTCTTAACTGCGGCAATAATTTAATTACTACAATCTTGGTAATTTAACCTGAGGCTTTTGTTAGTAAGAGTCAAAGATGCGTATTTTTCAATCTATATTTAGCGATGTCACGTTGGTTAGTTGGTTATTCAGGGGAGGCGACCGACAGCTGAGGTCATTTGCGCCATTTAAGATAGGTGGGTAATTGGGTAATGGTGAGAGTTTTCAGGGATCGGAGGAATGGTGGCGAGAAACCTGGCGTCGGTATTACCCTACTCTTAACGAAAGACGCCAAGGGGACCATGGCTTAACGTCCCATCCGACGGACGGAGTACTGAACTTGAAATGCCCTTCACTAGGCACTCAAGTGGGGACCGGTTTTCCACTGAAAAACCCGCCACTGCCGGGATTCGAACCCGGGCCCTCGGGATGGGAGGCCAGTCGTGTCGATGTCACGTGAACTCATAAGTATTTTTATGAGCAATGGTCGTTCATCATCGTGATAGTATAGTATCGTACTCTACGTACGATAGTATACTATACTATCGTAATAGCATAGTAAACAATGCGCTTTGGCTGTTTCTTTCTAGTTGAAAATAGTGGGATATAGGATGCGCCGTATATTTAACATCTACATCTACATAATACCCTGCAAGCCACCACAAGGGTGTGTGGCAGGGGGTGATTTCTCACCAAACATGCACTACATATCATGCATAAAAAAGGAATAGTATTAATATAGTAGTCAGAACTACACTATTTAAAAAAGATAGAAATTGCAAAGAAAACATGCAAAAACATTCTGTTAGTAGGGTTAGCTTTAAGTACTCATACCAACATGCAGCTACCAATGCTATTCATTGCTACTCTCCAATAGGACATATTTACCGTTATTCGTATCTCTTATTGTGCGAGGGAAAAAGGACATTTTGAATCGGTCAGTTCGGCAATCAATTTCTCTAACTTTATGATTATGGTCCAGTCTGCCATAGTAAGTTGGGGTTCGTAAAATATTTTTAACATCATCACTGAAAATATTGCCTTGGAATTTGTGGAAGAGATTAAGTCTAAATTTCAACCTGCGATCTGACAATGATTCCCATTTCAATTCATTTAATAGACTGGTTACGCTAATATAATTATCGTATCCTCCCTTTACAAATCTTGCCGATCTTCGCTGCACACGTTCAAGTTCATTACTTAGACCGATTTCGTAGGGATCCCATACACTGGCAGCATATTCCAAATGAGGTCTAACAAGGGAAAAGTAGCTGATTTCTCGTACATGATCGTCACATTTACCCAATACTCTTTTAATGAAACCCAGTTTGCCATTCGCTTGACCAATTATTTCACGAATGTGTTTACCCCAGGAAAGATCATTTGTCAGTCTTATTCCAAGATATTTAATGGATTCCACGTTAGTTAATTCATTATTACTTATTTTGTAAGTGGCAGGAGGAGAGCTATTCTTTTTCCAAAAATTCATTACAAGACATTTCTTAAAGTTTAATTCTAACTGCCATGTATCACACCAAGTTTCAATTGCTTGTAGGTCAATATTTAAATATTCTTTATCGTTCGGGCATAGAATTTCCCTGTACACTACTGCGTCATCGGCAAATAGACGAAGCTTACTTTTTACCACCTTTTGGATATCATTAATATACAAAAGGAATAGGAGTGGACCTATCACACTACCTTGTGGGACACCCGAAGTGACTTTAATTGCCGGTGAGGAAACACCGTCCAAAACAACCCTTTGAACCCGATCATGCAGAAAATCATTAATCCATGATATAATGTTACTGTCTAACCCATAAGATTTTAACTTCAAAATTAGTTTGCTGTGAGAAACCTTGTCAAAAGCCTTCTTGAAGTCGAGAAATATAGCATCCACTGGAATATTATTTTCGCCAGAAACTAAAATATCGTGGGAAAAGAGAGCAAGTTGGGTTTCACACGATCTGCTCTTTCGGAAGCCATGCTGGACATTGGACAATAAATTCTGGCTATCTAGGTGTCCCATGACTGAATTGACAATTATATGTTCTAGGACCTTGCATGAAATGGATGTGAGGGATATAGGTCTGTAGTTAGATGGCTGCTCCCTATCGCCACTTTTAAAAATGGGTGTTACATCGGCTGCTTTCCAGTCCATCGGTACGACGTGTTCGGTCACGGATTTATTAAATACTATTTCAAGGTAGGGGGAAATTTCGGATGCTAACTCTCTATACACGCGGGAGGGAATTTGATCAGGGCCAGGAGATTTGTTGGGGCTTATATCTTTAAGTAATTTTTCAATACCATTACAGGAAATGTCAATTGGTTGCATCAACCGCTGAAAGAGGTCAGGTAACACGACAGTTGAATCCCCGGAAGGTGGGTTAAAAACGGTTTGGAAGAAGGAATTTAGCAAGTTAACTTTGTCGAGTGTGTTTGTGGTCATTTCACCTCTATCATTTTTAAGTGAATGGACGGCAGACTTATGGCCTTGCACTTCCCTTACGTACGACCAGAAGACTTTTGGATTTTCTTTCAATTGTTCCCCAAGTGTTTTTCTTTTGAATTCTGCAAATGCATTACTAAGGGCTGACTTTGCAGTGGATTTTGAAATTTTATAATTTTCAATAATTACATTACGCTCATCAGTGGGCATATGTTTACTAATTTTTTTCATTTTAGCATGACATATTCGCTGCCGTCTCAGGGATTTTCTCACTTCGGCATTGTACCACCTAGGTTCAGTGCTTTCTTTTTTGAATTTACAAGGGATAAATCTGTTGATCCCAGAGCGCATGATATTAATGAACGACTTCCATGAATCGTTGGTACATACCTTTATGGAAGACTTTTTGAAATCCGATAAGGAATCTCTTAAATAAATTTTAAAGTTAGCAAAGTCTGCTCTTTTAAAAATGTAAAACTTTCTTTTTTGTTTAAAATTTTTATCTAAAGATAGCGAGAGTTTTGCAGTTATAACTCTGTGGTCACTGATTCCATCAACCGTGTCAATCATTGTCACATGTTGTGGGATATTGGTTGCCAGTAAATCAAGAGTGTTGTCCCCTCTATTAGGTGCTGTAGCTAATTTGTCAGGGAGTTATTGGAGAAAACATCTAATAGAGTCTCACAAATGTCTTTGTCCCTTCCTCCAGCTTTGAAGCAGTATGTTCTCCAGTCTATTGATGGTGCATTGTTTGATGATCTAATTTTAGGGCGATTTACAGGAGGAACTCTGTTCTTGAACGACTCCACGTCTCCAAGGTTTTGCATAAGGAGGTTTTTAATATTGCATTTTAATATTAAATTAAGATGGCAAAGCAGTCGATATACCATCTTCGCGTCGTAAGTTGGCAATGACGCGCGACACATATCGTATGACATTATGGAACGCAGGCATCGTATGAAATCGCATATTAGTGTGTGGATGGCATGTCTGTATTCGACGGGATTTTTTTGTGCTGGTGCGTTTTTATTTATTAGTTAATTTAGTGGGGGCCCGCGATAGTTTGGAAATATGTAATTTCACTTTGTAATACTCCACATAAAGTTTTATTCCTTCCGACCCAGGGTTTCGAGTATTACACCGGCATGCTCAAAGCTTGATTATGAGTGTGTAGTAGTGAAAACCCTGGATAGGAAGAAATAGAACTTTCTGTGGAATATTAAAAAGTGAGATTATTTTCAAACTATCGCAATGTGGTCCCGCCAAGTAAAGCCTAAAAATTTCATACATAATCGGGCACCCGCAGTAACTTTATAGAGTAATAAATTGATATGAAATAAAATCATACCCTTGGTCTCAAAAACTAAGATACATCCCGATACTCTTAGGCTTCGTCTCCATCTATTTCCCCAGAACTCAAAAACATCACCAGATTACGTAATGTGTAGTACTCATCATCAAAGACCATCTTCACACGTCACTTCCGCTACCGACCTTCCCTCCGTCTCCCTCAGGCGTCCGGCAACCTTTAAAATCCGCCATGCACCTGCTTCGTTTCTCCCTCCTCCAACTATCTATTTCTCCCTAACTCTGCTACACCTGGTATGCTAATGCTGCCACCATCACCAACCTACTCCCATCCCTGCTTCCGATAGATTTTCCTTTATGACCTCCATTACTTCCACCAGCAATATCTTACACCCTTAGTGTAATTTCTATTCCTACCTCATGTGCGTATGCACCTCTCAGCATCCAATGCGGATGAATGGCTAACATCACCTTTCTCGAACCTATCCCGAAACACATAGCTTCCCACCATCAAACAATTCACGAATGCTTTTCATTCTCTATAATTGAAGTCATACAAAATGTAGCCAGGATCGAGGCGAGAAATCGGTAAATCTGCATCTACATTTTAACCTGCAACCTACCGCTAGGGCGTGTGGCAGGGGAACGTAGGTCACCAGCCGTGAAGTTTAGTTTTAGCTGACAAAAAGTGTTCGTTAATTAATAATGAAGATTGTTATGTGATGTGTTTGAATATACCTATAATACTTTTTTTCGGTGCAGTCGGAGTCTATTGTGCGTGGAAAGAACAAATTCTTGTATCGCTCGATCCAACATTTTATTTATCTTACTTCGTCTTCTGTCTGTCTTGCTGATACAGTATGGTAGTAGAATTATATCTGAAGTGTCAGATGGGAAGTCTCGTCTTCATCATCACATGTGTTTTCAAGTCTGTTTCCGCACTAATAGGCGCTTCAGACCGGGAGGAAAGGTACAAGAATGGTAACGGAAGGGAAGGGCGGAGAGAAACCATGAGTCGGCATTATATCTATATCTATATCTACGACATACCCTGCCAGCCACCTCGAGGGTGTGTGGTAGGGGGTGCGTCCACACCAGGAACAATGACACAACAAACAAAAATGAACACTACAAAGCAAACACAACACCTTTAAAAGTAATTGGGGAAAAAAGAAGAAAAACTACCAAATCCCAATCATATAGGACACACCCATGAATACCATGCATGCCTTGAAACCCGACACCAGTTTCATAGATACTCATGTATGCAAAAAAAGGCATTGCATGCAAGTCACACGTTGATTTGAACATGCAGGTAATAAAAAAAAAAAATACAACCGACCTACTCTGAATATTACCTCTATAATTATTACCGATTTACGCGATGTTTAACGTTCTGATCACGAATCGTACGCGGAGCCTGCTCTTAACAAAAAGGCGCCAAGGGGACCACAGCTTACCTCCCATCCGACGGACGGAGTACTGTACTCAATTGATCTCCACAAAACACTCAATATAGGGCCGGTTTACCAATGAAAAACATCTTCCACTTCCAGGAATCGAACCAGGGCCGTCTTCCCGGTGAGAGGCCAGTGTTCTAACCACTACACCCCCCAGAGCCTAATAACTCGACCCCCTGAGGTGATTTAGGTGTCAAGTAACTTTAATCTTGCAAAAAACCTAATAATCTCTAGTGTTGTGATGATAATCGGCGCTTTATAAAGGCCTGATTACACGATACATTAACTCGTACAAGTTAATGTGTGAATGCATGAATGCGAGAATGAACGGGAAAAATTCACCGTGTAACCACATCGAAAAACCACAAATGTATGAATGCGTGAACAGAAAATAGAACGTGTTCTAATTAGGTTCATGCATTCGCACAAGTTGCGCTGAAACCATTCACACAAATGTGCATGAACCCGTACGTGTTAATGTATCGTGTAACCAGGCCTTAATGCTTAGTCCTTAGGCTGGAAGATGTACTTTGATTACTTTCACCAACTGTCGGGCGTGAGAGTGACCAATTCAGAAGTAGGATCTACTAAACATTTTTCTTTTTCCCACAATTATCTCACGGCACCCTTAGATTACTTTCATGGAACCGTAAAGTCCCGTGGCACACCGGAAACCACTGCTCTAGGATTTCCCAATCAAACTCTTATAATAACTGAGTGACACTTTATGTACAATCATATTAGTACAGTACAAAGCACGCTGCTGTTTTTACTTCGTAACTTATTCAGTTCGTGAATTAAGTGACGCACATTTGGGCAAAGAGGACCTTTCAATCATCCACAATTGATGTATTCCATTAAATGTACCCATGGACAGTACTTTCTCACCATCCCCTAGATCCCAATCTTCTTTTACTTTCTCGCGACTCAAATTCATTGATGATGTTGACTCGCGACCCCTAGCGGGGTCGGGACACATGGTTTGAGAACTCCTTCTCTTCTCTTTTTCCAAGCCATTCCATCTTTCCCGGTGACCCGAACAGCTCTATCTGATGGACGAAGACGGCCTTATGTTAACGTGAAACTTGCAAGTAATGTTAAAAAAAACTTGCTAGTGTCTTCTTTTTACGTGATTCTACGCTTATTTTTATCAAGAAAGGTTTGATATAGCAAATGAATAAACGCTGGCTTATACCTCACCAAAATTGAAGTCACTTCGGGTGTCCCACAGGGTAGTGTGATAGGTAGTTCTCCTGTTCCTTCTGTACATTAATGATATCAATAAGGTGGTAAAAAGTAAGCTTCGTCTATTTGCCGATGACGCAGTTGTGTACAGGGAAATTCTAAGCCCAAACGATAAAGAATATTTAAATGATGTCCTACAAGCAATTGAAAATTGGTGTGATACATGGCAGTTAGAATTAAATTTTAAAAAATGTCTAGTAATACATTTTTGGAAAAAGAATAGTTCTCCTCCTAGCACATACAAAATAAGTAATAATGAAATAAACGTGGAATCCATAATCTTGGAATAAGACTGACAAATGATCTTTCCTGGGGTAAACACATACGTGAAATAATGGGTCAAGCTAATCGTAAACTGGGATTCATCAAAAGAGTATTGGGTAAATGTGACGATCATGTACGAGAAATCAGCTACTTTTCCCTTGTTAGACCTCATTTGGAATATGCTGCCAGTGTATGGGATCCCTACGAAATCGGCCTAAATAATGAACTTGAACGTGTGCAGCGAAGATCGGCAAGATTATTAAAGGGACGATACGATAATTATATTAACGTAACCAGTCTATTAAATGAAGTAAATTGGGAATCATTGTCAGATCGCAGGTTGAAATTTAGACTTAATCTCTTAAATAAATTCCAAGACAATATTTTCAGTGATGATGTTAAAAATATTTTGCAAACCCCAACTTACTATGGCAGACTGGACCATAATCATAAAATTAGAGAAATTGATTGCCGAACTGATAGATTCAAAATGTCCTTTTTCCCTCGTACAATTAGAGATACGAATAAGAGTAATCCAATCGGAGAGTAGCAATGGATAGCATTGGTAGCTGCATGTTGGTATGAGTACCTACTTAAAGCTAACCCTACTAACAGAATGTTTTTGCATGTTTGCTTTGCAATTTCTATCTTTTTTAAATAGTGAAGTTCTGACTAGTATATTAATACTATTCCTTTTTTATGCATGATATGTCGTGCATGTTTGATGAGAAATCACCCCCTGCCACATACCTTTGTGGTGGCTTGCAGGGTATTATGTAGATGTAGATGGTGATAGGGGTTGGGGTTGAGAAGTGCAGAGGACACCAGCTATGGTAAATAAAGAAACGGTTCATTTTAGTTCTCTTCGGATGTGCGATACAATTGCGATAGTAAATTGTTGCCCATTTACAGAGTTATTAACTTTTAACATCGTATTGCACGCGGTCAGTTTCGTCCGCGTGGCCCCTTGCCGTGAGGACGCGGTCGCCAATGAGGGTCGAAGCCAAGCGAGGTTGCGGATTAGGCCGATCGCGAGCTGAGACCCTTGCTGATGACCGTCCACCTGCTCTGCACCCCCAGAAAACTAACACTAACCGAAGAAATTATATCCTATTAGGTCCTGAAAAATACCTGGCCTATGAAAAAAATATTTTCTCACCTCTTTTGAGCACATAATGGACTTGAAATTATGTGTTGAAAAAATGTTTATTATTATTTTTGTTGAAATATTTCTAGTCCTCATACGTGTACAGTAATTATTTAAGAGATAGAAAAATTTGGTGATCGCATTAGCATTAATGAAGTACCACCTTAAGTACAAGTATTCTGCACATGAACTGAAAAAATGCAACATGGGCAAGAGATAAATAGATGGATTATAGTTCACTTTAAAAGAAAGCTAAAAAAAGATTCTTGTGTATAAAATTTGCACTGTCAAGGCGGAAAATTCAAAATCAGGTAAGTACGTGCATAGATGGGTATATCACTACAATATTCTACCAGAAAAAGCTAACTTCTGGGGGAAGTGTAACTGGTTGTCCACATATGTGGTCAAGGGGACTGGAGAGGATATCCATTCCATTTAATCTTTCGGGCAACGAATCCTTCGTCGTAGGCTACTGTCTTCGTATCTAGTTGCGTTATTAATTCGATAATATATATCGAGCTGATGTATCAATGCAGCCCAATATGTCTCTAAATTTTCATTCTATACCCTCATCTTTCTCTGAAGCTTGCGCTTTTAGCAAACTCTCCACGGTTGGCGCTCAAATGGAGGTTTAAATAATTTATCGCTACTACTGATCTAATTTGAAAGTATGAAGAGGCAAACGTTTATTGAGTGTGGAGCTGCAGTAAAATCGTAGTAATAACATGCAGAGGAAAGAGAAAATCCCATCTCTTCACGCTTCCCTGAGTTTTACTTTGTTTCACATTGCCTTATGACTCATATTCTTATGACCCCATAGTTATATTTTGAGGTTGTTATGGACCTCTGGAAAAGTTTTAATCTTAAAAAACACACATTGTACTTAAATATCCGGATCAAGTACATACATTGATTGCAAGGCTCATATTCATGACTGCATACTGCGATGAGAATTTTGCTCCAATGATTTACAATTGATGACTATTCTTATTTGGGGAAAGTGCACTCCAGGCTGATTATTTGGTGTAGTTACAAACTCTGTGTATCCTTTTTCACATGTAATTGGCCGCATCCGTGAATATCCTTTTCCTCCCTTTCGCTTGAAGATGCATATTTTGAACTTTTTTTCGTCAACGCGGAAGTCGGCAATGTGCACACCCGCCAAGTGTGACAGGGCCGATTCATTCCTGTCATGCTTACTTATGCAATATATTCTCATCATGGCTTGCAACGCGAACATAATATTTAGTTTCTAGCGTAACTTTGTGGAACTACTTTATGTCAATAGGACCCTACTGCCTGAATATCCGCGCTGATATTGCCAATAACAACGATGGTATCCCAGATGGTACAACCATTATGCTATTCTTAAAATGAGCTCATTGGCAAGGCAAACTCGGAATACATAGACTAAAATAAAGAGGGGCTAAAAGAATTAAGCGATTTGTACAGAACAAAAGCTTATTTAAATATTGGCAGGTAGCCTGGTAAAGAAGAATGAGATGTTTACAATTATATTGTGGACCTTTATCATTATTATCTCACATCTGACAATTTGAATTGAGACATGAATGTGAATTATTTACGCGCTGTGCAAATTTTCTTCTTTAATATAATCGTCGTTTTCAAAGAGACAGGTAAAGATGATATAGGTATTCTAAAATAATGATGTCGCAAATATTTATTGCATGAGTAATCGTGTTAAAATTGGAAGTCTTAGTTAGTTTGATATAATTTGAAAATCGACACAGCTTTACAATACAAGAGTGCATTTTTGTGTCAAACATCGAAAGCGATATTGTCGAAATAGCAATGTGGAATACTCCGGTATATACAATATTTATGTTATCCAGTTTGAATAGAGCAACATTTATTTCGAGAATTTGCGATACCCTTGATGTTATTGAGCGGATGATGCGGCCGTTCTCATTGCAATTTTCGCAGATGAGTTCCAGAAACGACCATTTATGTGTTTTTTTTTCCTCAAAGATAGATTGGCAATTTATGACGACAGATTTTTTTCGTTCCGACTGAGACCACGGAGGGAGTGACTAATGAAGGTGTTTGCAGCCCATAAAAATAAAGTCTGGTGAGGAATATTTGTTTGCATTTAATGAATGAAATTCTGACTATCATTCGTTAGGTAGCTCTGAGGAGGATGCTTCTGTCCACTGTTTTAAATCAATAATGAAATATCTCGGTTTGTGTATTCCTTCTCAGGTCGATAACAAATATTTCGGGAGGATACGTGGAATGAAAGCCTCCAATTTTTCTTTATCTTCTATCAGCAAGACACACAATATTAGAGTTATGGATAATATTTCTTCAAATCTATACTTAGATTCTCCTAATAACGAATGATTGTTTCATCAACGTAATTCCTTGTCTGGCATTAACTATCAATCCAGTAATATCTAAGACTCCTCTCAGTATAAATAAACTGCTTCATCTATGCTATTTCGAACCAGCCAACTTAATATTCACTACAGTCCTTGTAGTAAATTTAGTCCAGTAGTTTGTACTCTTAAAGATCCTCATTGCTTTCGTCTTCCTGTGATTTTTTATCATTCCATATATTTCAAAGTCTACGACTATTTAATGTAGTTTTTACGAAAGAATTCTTTGCAGTTTTCCACTTATGAAGTACTTTTCACTTTTCTTAATCTGTATTTCCACTTTCCATTCCTCACTCACAAGTGAAAAATTGCAAATAATTCGTTCTATTTAGTGATGTTTCAGTTCCACCACAACGATCCTGAAACAATTTCGATAATACAGTGGTTATTTTTCTAATGGAATATATAATTCTTGACCATCCACAAATGTTGCTAACTTAGCGTGTTTCGGGGTTAGTATGCGGAACTTCTGCTTTATATCGCAGTGGAATTACACAATTGCACTTCGCGATTTCTCAGAAACCTTAATTTCCGATTAATCTTTAGAAAAATATTCTATGAATTACGATATATATCGAGAGTCACTGTTGAATCACAAACTTCAACTTAATTGTAATTTAATCAACCTAGCATGGAAGTTTCACCTTAATTAGTCATCGCACAGTTCAAACACTTAACTTGAAATCGTACCTGATGATAGGCAGGTATGCTTTGTATTAAATGTTTCTAAAATAGTAAAAAAGTGGGCCGTGCTATAATTTATTTGAGATAAAGAAATTTGCAGAAAAACTAGTAAGCATGGAAGTATTATTTAAAAAAACCAACTAGTCCTAGCATGCATTTTATCCTTCCTCGAGGATCGGCCTACACACCGTATGATAAAGCGCTTGCTCGCTCGCAAGATGAGAGAGAAGCAGACTTCGTTGTCAAGTAAACTCTCTGACGCAGGGCTCTGCAGGGGCTCCTTGCTCTTATGGCATTACGCGCGGCGTACCTTTCGAGCGAAGCACCACTTTATTACACTTGCTGTCAGGGTATAAGGTAGGCGCTGGGACGAATTTATTATTTCACTCCGTTTAGCTTCGGGGTGGAAATTGGGCTCACGTGAGTGGCGACTACACTGGCGAGGAACTCCAACTTCAGTTTGCGATGGATGCATCTTTTCCTTACTCTACCCTCCCCCCCCCCCCCGACTCACCCATTCCTAACCTCTTCACGTCGTCATAGTTACTCGTGTTCTCGTCTTTTGAGTTATCTCGAATTTCTCTAAAAGCGCTTTTCCATGCTTTAGTGCGGCTGTACGCTCGTATGATCCATCATCACTGAAATGTTGTGCTGCAGTGAGCATCGGTTTAGCTTATGCTTGACTTTTCATCTTCTCTTGATAGATTATTATATGGTAAATATCCGTTAACAACTTTTGAACTTGTGAGACATTATCTTGCCGAAACTGCCAAAAAGAGTACATATCACCATAGACTAACAATTATTGACGTAATTAGGTGTTAGATGTCATTAAGGTGATTGATAATTAAGTAAAATTATTCTTTACATGATCATGTTGATGCGTGACTCTTTAAGAGGAGTTAATGAGGAATTGAACTAATAGTCCCCTACTTTACACTGTTGTGGTGGCTTGCAGGGTATTATGTTTATGAGGATTGTTGATTTGATTTAGGATTTAAAAATATCATATATAATCAAGTTTTTAATCGAACATGAAATGTCCCCATTTTCAAGACTTATAATGCCCCTATTAAGTTAATACTTTTGAAATGAAAGTTCCTTGCATTGAAAAAATATGTAGTTGAAGTATTATTGAATTTCAGGTGCTCCAACGGCTAAGGTTATTTGTAATATCATACTGCTTAAGATTCGAATTCTAGGACAAATATTATATCTCTGCTCCGGATAGGGTTAGAATCCGTGACCTTTGGGTTCCCAGCTTAGTATTTGAAGCAAATAGTTTCATGTGTACTTCATATTTCGCCTCTTACAAATTTCTTTAGTTTATATTTTTCGAACCCATTCTCGCTGTGATTGTGTACACACTAGTAATTTATTACAAAATTTCCTATATTGACGACCTCTTCACCGAGTTTGTGTACAGAAATATAATTCGAGTTAATTTTCATTCAACTCGTTTTAATAGAATACTATATAGAGTACTCCCTTTGTAGTCGGTAAAGATATTAAAAATTTCGATGAATTGTTCATAGAGGAATATATATTTGAAACTCAGAGCGAAATTTTTAAGCATGGCCGGTCGTAATTTGAAGTTAAAATGTACAACTTCATTTGTCATTGATTACCCGTTATTACTATGGCTACGCTCACAGCCTACGTTAACGATATGCATCAGAAGACATATTCACCGTTCAGAAGTTTGTCAAAGGTCGACTTTGAAGCGCTGGAGTCGAGAGATTAAATGGGTTGGTTGAAGCCGTGTCTCCGCTAATATCCGGAGTACTCACGGCGAGGAGTCCTCAGCAGTTCTGCCGAACTACAAGTGCTGCACTTTTTTTTGCACTCAGCCCTCGCGATCTTGGCGCTCGGTATCTCTCATCCCCTCGTCGCGAGAACTTTGCGCATCTTCAAGAAGTTCAATACGTTCCGGGAACCCGGTAGCTTGCATCCCATCATCTGGACACGAGTGGGGATTCGAATGACAGTATCAATGGGGCGATGTTTAGTCAAGTCAGGGCAGACGATGGCACAAGGAGCCGATAAGTTGACGGCGGAAACCATTTGGGCGTGATTCGAGGTGTAAACGTTCGACGGGAAACTTTCACGGGTGGATCTGACGGAGAGCTGAGTGGGAGAAGTTCAAGGACGAACTGCGAGGAACAGCTGTTTGGAGGCGTGAGCTTAGAGAGAGAGAGAGGTCCATAGGAACAAGGCTGGGGAAGGCGGAGGAGTTCGGTGGGCGGGATGGCTTACTGACCAATCCGAAGATTGTACAACCAAAATATAGCTAGGCGGTATCTAGGGCATTTGTGGCTTCCAAAAGAATTTTTTCGGTATTCTGCTAATACCTCTGTCTACGGAATAGACACATGATGGTATATTATTACAGTTATTACTATTATAAAATGATGGTGTATTCCCCTATGTTATTACATGGGAGTGATAAGATGTTACTCCTATTGCCTTCGTTTAATGGCGTTCCAACGCAGAGGTTATTATTGTCGGGTGCAAGTCCAACAATTTTCTTCTGGGCTTCAGAAGAGTCTTCAGAAGAGTGGGAGAAAAGAGAAGCCTGCTGAAAACTCTAAGAAGAAGACAGGATAACTTAATCGGCCATATCTTAAGACACGATCACCTGATAAAGACAATCGTTGAAGGACAAATGAATGGGAAGAATGGCAAAGGAAGGTCTCGAGTGAGATATATGGAACAAGTGATGAAGGATGTGAAAGATAAGAAATACGTAAATATGAAGAGATTAGCCGATGGAAGAACTCAATGGAGAGCTGCGTCAAACCAATATGAGGATTGATGACTAATGATAATGATATTTAGTTATAAAATATGGACATTTTATCGTAAAAAAGTTGCTACAGTGGTTATACCGATTCGCACGAATATATAATCGTTTCAGACTAATTTAGATTTGTAACTAAGGACACATTAGACTAATTTCGACTTGTAACTAAGGACCCACTCGCATGGTTTTACGTTTTCTTTGGAATTATTCTGTACCGAAATTAATGCCGTACTATTTAAGCACCCTCCCCTGCGTATGAATATATCTAAATATATTCTCGTTAGATAAATACTATATATTTACTATATACTATAATATTTCTGATTCTTTCTTAATATCGTGGTATCTGTTTTCATAGCAAGTAATACATACTCTCACTTTTCGCGTATGAGCTCATTCTACTTCCATTCATTCCTTAAGAAATGTATATTATTTTTCCTTATCTTATCGTTTTAACTTAATATTCCCGTCTAGCGTTATATAAAAAGCCTAATTTTCTCTTCCATTTCCTGCAACAGTTGTTTCTGTCTTCATATGATAACCAAAAACAATATTCCCTTATATTTTCCATAACTAACACGCCTGTTTGTTTCCCTTGATCAGCTTGCTTGGTTCCTTATCCTTAGTTTTCACATAAAATAAATTAAATTGCCATTTTCCCTTAAAGCCGACTCATCCGGCCGGCTATCTGGAAGGTAACACGTCCACCAGGCAACCATAAGGTCGCGGGTCCGAATCGCATCGGGCCACGATTTCATTCTCGTCATAAGATTAATTTTAAACTCAGCCTTTACATTTGCGTGAGTCATGAATTTAATAACGAGTCGCTATTATGGCTAAAGAGCACTTTTCTTTGTCCTTCGAGATTTAATTATTACCAGAAGAACTCCAGAAATGAATAATTTAGCACGAAGGTGGTTACGAAGTTACGCGTTGTAATTGTTTTTGCACGTCTTTAAAATTGACGCAATTGACTTTGACCACTGACAGCCGCTGACAATGGAGGCTGGAAAGGGTCTCAAAGGATGATAGAAAATTACGACACCAGGAATATTCATGTTTAACGATCTTTAGTAGATTTCGCACTGTTATGTGATAAAAACATCGTGGTTTCGTTTCTAAGCGGGTGTTCAAGGAGAATTGAGAGTCGAAGCCATCATTATTTAATGTAACGACTTCAATTAAGCCACCATGTGTTTTCATTTCACTCAATGCGAAGGCAACGGAGGCCGAACAATTGAATTATTGGGCGATATTTTGGAGGAAAGTGGGCGTAGTTCTGAGGATATTGCGAGGAGTTTTGTGGAGGCGACAGAGGTCATTGCTTACATGAGAAGCTCATGACTGGAGCCTCTAATAACTATGCTAATAGAAGATTAGTGAGTTGTTTGATATAGAGCATGAGGTTATGTGGTTCCATTTTGTGGACACTCTGGAAATAGGATGAGAATAGATCCAAGCTTTTTTGAATGTGGGCGTGGAAAAGACTGGAACAGGGACGATGAAAGGAAAGTAGGGCGAGCGGAGAAATACTTTTGATGGTACAGGAGGAGAAGTTGCTGGAGAAAAATGAGAGATAAGAGCAAGATAATTGGAAGGAACAGGTTAGAATGGAGCGATATGATCTTGAAGGTCTTTTAGAGGGGAACGTTAGGTTAATGTGGGAAGGAAGATGACCGGAGTTTTGAATGGTAAGAGCTTTTGGAGGTATGCCGAGCTAAAGAAGAAAATCGTGTTAAGGTATGATTGCCTGTTATTGTAGTCAAGCATATAGAAATACTCCACGCCCATTCAAACCTGTATAAGACAAAAGAACACTAACAAAAATTGATGTAGAACATTAAGCACTCCGTCTGTTGGATGACATGTTAGAATGTACTCGAGGAGGCATTGGCATGCAAGCCTATGCGTGACAATGAAGCGAGAATGGGGGTGCTTGGGGACGATTTGGCCTCACCTACTCCGTAAAAACATTTCGCTTTATATGGAAAGTCTCTTATCTACACCGCATGTATAGTAAAACATAAATGACAACGAAATCGTACTCTAATTTTATCGCAAGCATTAATTCATTTTATTCCCCTGAGAGTTAATTTTATTATTAAAACTGGTTCGAATTCAACATATTTAAATGACATATTTGGCGTTTGTTGCGTATTTACGCTCTTCCCTCTGTTCCTTTGACGAATTTCAAAAGTGGACACCATTATTCATCTTACCATTAGTAGTCTAATTTTGACAACGTAAAAAACAACTTCTATAACGTCGTTTCATACCCTAAATAAAAAGGATGATTGCATTTATTTTATTTATTGTACGAGGCGTTGCTATTCTTGTGTTGCTGGTTGTTTCGTTTATTTTTGGTGTAAATTATGATTTTCTAGATGTTTTAAAAGGAATGCTGTTTTGTTGATTGTTGAATGTTTTTTGTTGGGAAAGGTTGTTATGAGGTTGTTGAAAAAGAGAGAGGAGGAGGAATTGTTTTGAGAGAATCGGAGAGGTATATTCTCAAATAAAGAGTGGTCTGAAACTTTGGAAAATAAATTAATTATTGAAAAGAAGAGGTAACGGCAACACACTTCATCAATACGATCATCGCGAGTAGCAAGCCGCTACCTACCAAGATGGCCACTGGCTTCTCAAATCAGCTGCAATGCCTCCTCCAGCACATTATAACCTTGGTAAGATGGGAGCATAAACCGTGAACCGTTTGGGGCCTTTCGTTTCAACAAAAAGAAGGCTAATACCACCAACGGATTTCTCACCACCCTTCCTACGCTAACAAAAATTCTACCTACTCCCTGTTACTCACCAATCTTCAATGGAGTACATGGCCATTGCTGTTGGACACTCCTCCAGAAACGATAACGACAGTGTATAGGCTATGGTTAGGTCAAATGTTACAATAAAGATTGTATTTGTGCGTTTTATTAATATGTTCACAGCTTTGGAAGGAGAGCCCACAGCCCAGCATCCGGCCGGGAAAGGACTCGACTTACGCGGGAGGTGATTACGATGCATTCAGCGTTCATATTTAATGAGCGTTAAACACTCGTCCATAATAAATGAGCATAAAGCACTTGTCAGCTTTTGCACCGTAATTTAACAGAAACATCCCATCGTTTTGTTCCTAAGTCATGCTCTCCCGTCGTTAACGACCTTGTTGACTAACAGGACGTGTAGCGTGCTGTATAATTCCTGACAAATACGTATCCATCGTACTAACCTATCGCTCCCAACATCATAACAATTTAAGTTAATCATTCGTTATATAAATTGCAATAGACCGCTGTAACAGCTGCGGTAACACACCGTCTTGGGAACATAATTATCGTGGGCTTGACTCCTGCCACAAGAACGAGAGAACGACTATTTTCTGTTATAGGCTAAATAATTAATGCTTTACTTACGAATATAACCTAAAGTGATGAATTTTACTAAAGCGCAGTTTACTATTGTGCCATATAAAGCTGGACTAAATATATTTGCCAGGCCTAAGGGATTGTATTTTCGGATTTTCTTCATTAAATGACGTTGTAAAAACCACCGTTTCATACGCATTTATAAGAGCATCGTTTTTTTATATGTTATAATACATATTATGCGTAGATTCAGTGTTAGAGGTATGGAAATAAGATTGATTGATGTAAAACTAAAATTATTAGTCTCCAGCAAAAGAGGTTAAAACTAACCAATAGAGTAGGAAAGCAGAACCTTAATTTGGTTAACTGAATAGAATTAAATCATCATCATTGGTCAAACGTTCTAGGATTGGTTTGACGCAGCTTTCCACTCGATTCTTCTATCGGCCAACCTTTCCATTGTGACGTAATAGAATTAAATGGGTAGCATTTTGGTCAAAGTTGGACTTACAATTAGTACTTAAGATTAATACTTAAGGAGAATTGCATTTGTGAAAGAGACTTTTACTTATGGGAGAGAAATTATGACAGGAGCCACTAGTGAAGATGTTTAGAAAAAGTTATCATTGAGGTAGAGAATAAAACTCTGGATTACGTTGTATGGCTACGAAATTTAAACCGAGGGGAAAAGAATAAATAGGTATCGAAGGCGTTGGAGATATTAGTTTTGGCCAGAATAGAGGTGAAAGAAAGCTAAGAAACAAAAGGCTATAATGGAGTATATCTACATGCACGCAATACCCTGTAGGCCACCGCGAGGGTGTGTGGCAGGAAGTGAAGATCATCAAACATGCATAATTGACATGCACATGTTAGATAATAGGGTCACATGCAGCTAGAGTTGTATTAGAGTGTTATTATAATATTATAATATCGAGTAGTATTGGAATGGCTGGCGAGGAAATTAAATCAATGGAGAATTTGAAGGAAATCTGGAGTCAATATTGTTAGTGTATGTACTAAGTAATTAAAGATGATGTAAGACGTATTGAAGGAAGAAAAGGATGGGCTATACATAATAGGCTTTTGGAATGGAAAGAAGCTACTGCGCATTCCAGACGACTGAAAGAAATAGCGCAAGGAAAGTAGCGTTCAATAGCGGTAAGGGAGAGCAGAAGCGATTTATGTAACACTCAATGAATGATGTATCACACAATCTAATTTATGATGTTGTTGTTAAAACAGGAGGCTATGGTCAATTATGGTAATTTGCGCCATTAAGGACGAATGGGTGTTTTAGAAAACAAGTTGGAATTTTAAGAAGTGGAAAGAAACCCGGTATCGGCATCAATCTTAATGTAAGACGCCAAGGGGCTCAAATTTTTACGTGCCGTTCAACGGACAGTGTGCTGAACGTGAAGTGCTCTCCACACAGTGCTTAAGTAGCGATCGGAGATCATCATCATCATCACCAATCATCAATCCTAAGATTGGTTTGACGCAGGTCTCTACTCATTTCTCCCATCGGCCAAAATCTTCATGTTCACATTAGTTTTTCTTTTACACCCATCACTGCTTGCTCCATATATTTCATGCAATGACTTCATTTTACATTCTCACCATTCACGTGTCCTTCGACGACTATCTTCTTCAGACCATAATGTCTCAAGATGCTGTCGAATCGGAGTCCTGTCTTTTCCTCTAAGTTTTTTTATTTCTCTTTCTTCTGCTCTTCTCAGGACTTCTTACCTTGCTACTCGGTCGATTCATTTAATCTTTATCATCGTTTCATTAAAACACCGGAGCTGAGGGACAAGGGTGTCGCAGAAAAAATCTTCCTTGTCAGGGCTTCCTTTGGGAAGCCAAAAATCTTTTCATAGTGTAGTATGTATAGTATTGGTTTTTTTGAGGTGATTCGACGAAAAGGTCAATTCGCACTACTGCTCGTCTTTGTTGCTTTTAACTAAAATATGACGCATTACAGAAATAAAATATGAATAAACGGTGTCCAAGGATAAAAGATAAACGTTTAACATAAATTAGAACGCGTTGGTTAGATTTTTTTTGTATTAGGGTAAAAAGAAAAAAAATATATTTGCTGGCTGAAGCCTGTTTCCTTAAATCTATTCACTAGACCAAGATCTAGACTGATTTCACTGGACTGATCCCAAGGAAGGAAATTTATATATACTCAATTTGCACGAGGTGAGATGTTGTTATTGGAGCGACTACTGCAGCGATAGTTAAAGAGCAATTTATAGTGGATGGGATTTAGAATTGTTATGCGGAAATACATACTTGTTTATGTTCACGATGACTAAATAATGGGGAATTTCCCTGTAATTAAATATTTAATCATCGTTAGGGATTGAATCTTGCTGGCAGGCGAAGGGATGAAAGCCATACGATTATGAGGTGGGCACAAGGAAAGAACCTGAAGAGTAAATTAGCGTAAAACACTCTTTCTGTGTGACGCTGGACAGTCTATCACACTTGACTGATGCACTCTGTCGGGTAGTCCCCGCCCGGAGATCCAAATGGGGGACTATTGAAGGCAACCGTAAAGGGAAAAATGACCGTGAAGAACGGCAAAACTATGTCTCGATTGAGATACATGGAAAAAGTCGTGAAGGATGTGAAAAAGAGGAATTACGTTAATACGTAGAGGTTGGCCGATAGAAGAACTCAGTGGAGAGCTGAGTCAAACCAAATTCAGGATTGATGACTAATGATGATGATATATTCGACCGAGAGACAAACGAAAAAGTCTTAAGAAGAGTAGAAGAAAAGAAAAGTCTGCTGAAATCTCTAAAAAGAAGACGGGACAACTTAATCGGTCATACCTTAAGACACGATGGCCTGACGAAGACAATCGTCGAGGGAAAAGTGAACGGGAAAAATGGAAAAGGCAAGCCTCGTATGAGATATATGGAATAAGTTGTGAATGATGTAAAAGAGAAGAATTACGTTAATATGAAGAGGTTGGTCGATAGAAGAATTGAGTTATAGGGCTGCGTCAAACCAATCCTAGGATTGTTTACCGATGATGATGTTGATGCTGGAGAGTGTTACTTATGTGAGGGAAAACTCGAGATCGAAGTCCTCAAAGCGATTACATCTTCGCAGCGCGAGACGTCTCCTTCCTCGCGATGGGTCCGAAATTCACTCGCAAGGAGGCGGAGGTTTGTTTTCCCCCATCCCTCCCCTCCTTCTTATTCAACCTCCTCCCTCCACCCCCAGCCCTTTCGCCTTTTATAGTACCCCCTCCCCTCCCGCCGCCCCTATCTCCCTTTCTACATCTCACTACCCCTCCCACCACCCGGCACGGCAGCCACACGCCACCGCAAAAGATGCAAGGGTGAGACGAAAGGTTCCTTCGTTTCTCCTTCCTCCCCCCCACTCCGCCTTTCTCCTTCCTTATCCACCCTCCCCTCTTCTCTCTCCCACTCCCCCCGCAAAGCCTCCGTGGTTGTATCTCTCGCGGTCAACGATGCCAGCGGTGGTTTCTAGTCGTACGGGTAGGAGGACGTGGAGGAGATGGATGCACTCGTGACTGGGCAGGGGACTTGGCGAGAACCGCAGGACGACTCCGCCGCCCGCAGAAGACAAGGCGGGGAGGAGTAGCGGGGTTCGAGACGAGATACGGGAGGGAAAGGAAGGAGAGAGCAAAAGCTAGAGGAAGAAGGAAGGAAGGAAGGGAGTCAGTTGCCTCTCGGGAAACCGGCCGGTCGCTTGCTCGTGAGCGTTTTTTCGCTCTACCCCTCTCCTCCTCCCACGTCTCTTTCTCCCTCCGCACTGAACCATCGCGTCGGATGTCACGGAGTAGTTTTTTCGGTGGGCGGCCCGAGCTGGAGTTCAGTTCGAATCATCCGTCGCCGGTTCTCGAGTGTTTGCCCGCAGTTTCGCGCGATCGGCGCGGTTGGTTCGATTCCGTCCCTGGAGCGAGTGCGACAACTTTTTCGTGTCGGCGTGAAGTGTTCGTCGTGTTTTTTGTTTATCACCTTACATTTCAATCGTGGGCGCGCTGTGTGATTTGTTTCCCGCGGGTGTCCTTCCTTGTTTCCCCGTCTCTTCGCGTGCACGCATTCGTTTGAATTCGTGATCGACGCGCGACTCAATTGTCGCGGCCGTGTCGGACACCGCGAGTGACCGTGTGTTTTTGTGTGACGAGCGCGTCTTCTCTGTTTTCGCGAGAACAAAAGAGCAACGACGGCCGACCGACGCGGTTGATTTGCTCTGGTTTCTCCGCCGCGACGTTCCGAACGACGCATGTTTTTCGGGCGAGTTGTGGGGGTCAAAAGGCGCTCCCTTGCCCTTCGCTACGTTCGTCCGATCGCCTTTTGTTCGAAACAAAAAAAAAATTATAGCGCCCGCGCAACGGGATGCATTCGAGAGGAATGCTCCACCTTTGTCTCCTCCCCCACGTACAAGGATAGATAACGGTCTGACCCTCCCTCGCAGTCGTGTGACCACTTTTTCCTTTTGTGCTCCCCAATTTTTTTTTAAAAAGAGGTGTGGAGTGTAATTTACCGACGATAGCCCCGATTGGATCTCATTAACAAAGCACGAGGGCTCTAACTTTTTGCCCCTGGTAGTGTTACATTTTTCACGCGAGTGTATGTGTGTTTTGAGGAATTCAACGCGGACGTTGTTTGTGTCTCATTATACCGACAGGTAGGTCTGTTTATTTTGTGACGGGTGAATACGCTTGTGGATATTCAAGTGTCGTGGAATAGTGCATGCGTATGTATGTGTGTGAGTTCGCTTTGACGTTCGTCCATGCCGGCGTTGTCAGGGGGTAAATAAATGCCCGAGTGGGGGTGACCACCCCCAGAGCCTTAAAGAGTTGCACCGGTGGCCTAAAAAAATCCTCGTGGTATACGAGACGCTGGAGTGTTGGTGAGTCCTCTATCCTCCCGTCGAAATCCCGCCAAATCCACCCTACCATGTTCTCCCGTAGGCTCGATATCACCCCTGTTCCTCACGGAGGGGTCCGGGGTTCAATCCCCGATGACACCCGCGCCTCCCCCCTGCGCGCCGCCATCTTCCAGGGGCGCCGACCCCAGCAGCACAGCATCCCCTCGCGCCAAGGGCACTACAAGGTCACGGGCGGGGGCATCTTCGCATCGTCCGAGAGCATCCCCTTTGCAGACGCGGACGAAGAGGCCACCAGGGGCGGCAGGTCCTCCTCCTCGCCCTCCCTTCATCCCTCGTCCTCGGCACACTCTCCGACGCCCTCATCGGCGTCCTCCTCGGCGTCGTGCTCGTCCTCTTCGGCCTTCTGCTTCGCGCCTTCGCCCACCGTGCCCAGGATGGCCGCGGATCCGCCGACGCTGGACGCCGCCGACGCCGACGACGCCAGCCTCAACAACCTCCTGGACGCGATCGAGGAGGGAGAGGACGCGGCCGACGCCGGGGGCCCCCACCCGGCCTCCAGGGGGGCGTGGAACGGGGGCAAGGGGCCCGAGGAGGATGAGCGGCAGGTCGCGGGGGCCGGCCAGGAGGAAGCATTGCAGGAGGGCGGGAAGGTGGAAGCGGATGACGGAGGAGGGGTCGCCGGTGGAGGAGAGGAGGCTGCGGAGGGGGGGGAGGTTGGTGAGGAGGCTGCCGCTGCGGCAGCACCGTCGCCGGCCGGAGAAGAACCCGGCGGTGGTGGGAGGAACCAGCCCGCGGACGCCAACGCCTTTGCCGCTAAGGTGAGCGGAGCATTGGGACGAGGGATCGGGCATGAGGAAGATAAAAAAAGAGCGAGGGAAAACCCGGGCCAACACGTGTTTATTTGACTCCGCAGTGGAGACTCATTACGCTATATTCCCGACCGATCCGAACGGTTTCTCGGACCCCACCCTCTGAATCGTCGGCTCCATCCGTCGGAGACTTCAACCGACGTACGGGAAGGCGCTCCGAGCGTCGCAATGTTCCCCCTGCATCGTCCCTCCCCTCCTCACCACTCCCGCGAAAGGCAAAGCCCTCCCTTACGTTCCTTATATGTCCATTGCTAAGGTTTCCCCCTCATCCAAGCGGATGAGTCGGTGTAATACATATTTGTACGTACGCCATAGCTCGCATGCATTACACGCAACCCGTTGCGTGAAAACTCCCCTTATATTTTTTCACGTCAAAAGCCTGGCCTTTTACGAAGCTTGACGGGCGGATGCCGTTTTCCTTCCACGGCGAGGGAAAACGAATATGGTGCTATTCCTACTTTCATCCGTCTCCCTTCCTCTCTCTCTACTCCGGTGGCTGTTAGACTTCGGTGTTCCCGCCCGGACTGCCTAGCCCACGGCCCCGGAAGGAGGAATGCGGCCATGAACGGAGAGTGGTACGATGTTTACGCGCTGACAACGCCTTCAGGGAGTTGAAATACGCCGTGGCGCGCGAGGTTGCTTCGATCGCGTGGCCGGCTGAGCGATCCGTTATCTTTCTTTTGGCGGACGCGATGAATTTCCCGTCTTCAGCGCAGGTGAAACCCCCCAACGGAAACGAACACGCCCGACAAACTCCCCTCAAGTCGGAGACGGGTCTTTGCTGAGGCTTCCCGAATTACGCTCTTTCGAGTATTTATATCGCGGCGCGATCCCATTCCGTGGACGTGAAAGCCCCAATTGAGTCCAGCCACTAATCGATAATGTCCCGGAACACGCCATGGGAAACCACTGCGGACGAAGTCTACGGAAAATATTCTCGCGCGTCTCATTTGTGTGTCGGCATAATTTCCGCAGCCGTAATTTCATTTAAGTGGCAAGGTTCTATTAAGGTTTCTAGGTTTTATTAAGACTTTCATAGTCAAATGTTTGCACATGCAGTCGACTTAGGTGTCGTTTTGTGCAATCTACTGCTGGAAACGAGTAGCTTTGCCGTCCGAGGCATATTCATTGGTGACCAATTGGTTTTAAGGAATGTAATGCTCCACCTCAAGCTAATAATTCCACTTAAATTTCAGTTTTTTAAATGTTTCAACTTCCATCTAACGAATGAAAATGTTTGAAATCGATCAACTGTTTTAAGTCTTTGAGGTGGAGTCTGGTTATTCACTTCCGGAAGAGAACATAAAACATAAATTTTGAATAATGATTCTCTACCGGTTGGGGTAGGTTTGGATGGAGTGTTCCTAATCTCCATGGTATGTAATTCATCTACCGGCTACATCCCTGCGCTATTTCTCTCAAAAACAATTATTTAGCCAATGGAAATGTAAGATAATCCGAGCCAGCTTTAAACTGAAGATAAAAATGAAGTGTAAAGTATCACTAATGTCACTCTTACGGTATAACTCTACAAATATATGGATGGGGGATGATTATTTGAAGCATCGAAGATCTTATTTTGTTCAGTATCATTCCCAAGAAAAAAGTTTTTTTATGTACAGTATCATTCCCAAGAAAAAAAGTTTTTTTTTTTAAATCTCTGCCAATGTTTAATTTCATTGATGAATAAATGATATCAAAGCAAAGGGGCTGATATTCTATTGAAACCTCAACCTCGACCTCAATTAGTAATGCAAAAACTCATGCGCATATTATTTCCTTGGTTGGCCTGTTACTGTTCACAACATCCAACTCATTCGTGTGTAATTAGACTTATCATATTGCTTTTAATTTGACGCTGGATGGTGCAAAATATTATATTTCGACCCACACATCCATGTACTGGTTGATGAAATGACTACATATAGGTACGGGATAGCCAGCGGCCTCATGGCTTGCGAACGAAGTCTTTTCAGCGTGGCCATTCACGCCGGCGTTAATTGCGGAGAGCATGGATTACTTTTCCTCTTGGCTGTAAGTCATGTTTTTTTCATTTGGCCTGCTAAGAATTCGACCCACTCTCTCTTTATCTGGACCCGACTTTTATAACAAGGTCAGCGGTAATTATAATTAATTTGGCCGGTCACATTTCCTCCTTTAACTTTTGCTCATATTTTTCTAGAATTCAACTTTCGTATCGCTAATTACATAGCTTATTTATTGTATTTAAATACAAATTTGTATGTATTTGCGTATGTAGTAAAACCACTTAGAGGAGCGCAAACTTTTGAAGGCACAAAAAACAGACATTACAATTTGGGACTAATCCTTGGGTGCTGGAGATTTGGATTGAGAAGAAAACAGGCGTAATTATGAGGACGCCAAAAGGAGGCAAGTTTCTGATGAAATAGTTTAAAGGCAAGGAGAAAAAATAATTGACATCTAGACGCTTAGTACAATCTAAAAGAAAGATATTTGGCAAAGGAAACGTACTCCTCTTTAACTTAAGCACCTTCAATGCATTACAACTGGAGCCAGTGATACCAAAGGTTATTACTAGACTAAGTACATGTACTCCCATAGAAGAGATCAATGAGAGGGGATCGGGTTGGTGGTGGCTAGAGTACTGGCCTCCCATCCCGAGGGCCTGGGTTTGGTTCCGGATGGCCGAATTTTCAGTGGCAAACCGGTCCCTACTTGAATGCCTAGTGGAGGGAATTTCAGGTTCAGTACTCCGTCCGTCGGATGGGACATTAAGCCGTGGTCCCCTTGGCGCCTCTCGTTAAGAGTAGGCTAATGCTGACACCGGGTTTCTCTCCACCCTTCCTTCATTCCCTGGAAACTCTTACCATAACCCAATTACCCATCTATCCTAAATGGCGCAAATGACCTCAGCTATCGGTCGCCTCCCCTGAATAACATAAAAGATCAGTAAGTATAGATATGGAGAACATATTGGTGAGGAGTTTGGTATTGTGTAGTCACGAAAATTGGCTTTGGAGGAGGGAGGACAAAAGATGCTTTTGTTATGTGGGTTTGAAGAAGATGTAGAGGAATATGAACAAATAATATTAGGTAAAGCGAGTGAGGAAAGTGAGTCGTTGGAGAAAGTAGAGCAGCGGAAAAATAAGGAGCTGCTATAGATGGGCGTGTGGTTGGGGGAATGCGTGAAGAGTTTAAGAGTAATAGTTTTGGGTCTCCAACGGCTAAGGTAATATAGCACCATTTAATCTAAGATAATAATCATTGGAAAAAGAGAACATTTCTGCTCGCTTGAAGTAGGCAGGAATGAATTTGCAATAAGGGAAGAATGAAAGTAACGTTATCCGCTGTTACTTGGTGGGATTCCTTCGTAATTAAAGTTGGAAACGATTAAAATTTTGTTATCCACCTAAATTTTATTGTCCATCACGACCAGGGTTTCGTCGTGTACAGAGAAGAATAGACATGGAAGAAATAATTCAATTAACTACCATAACAGGCCGAACAGTGATGATTTTTGCTCCCCTATTACTAAATATTCTCCGCTCTATCTCGGCCCAAAAAAATCCTTAGCCTCTCAGAATCTTCCTTATCTTTTTTTTAGCGTCCATGAAATTTCCTCCCGCATTTTAATTTCCTTTCCTTCTCACCAAATATTCCTTCGTTTGTTTTCTTCTCTACTTTGCTCTCCCTTTCTGTAACTTTATCTCAAATTATTCTAACCAGACAGACTACAGTTCGTAACCACACGAAAAGCATTGGCACAAGCGATACCAACTTTTTTTTAACATTCTCTTCACCTCATGATTAATTCCCTTCACAATGAAAACTTTTCTTTCTCTAATGCAATTCCTTTTCTCATGCCCTAGTTACTAAACCCAGTTTCTTCCGAAACGAAACCTGATTGGGAATCGGGTTGTAGTGGTGGCTATATTACTGATCTCTCTGCCACCTTACCCAAATAACTAATACTAAGTAATTTGATACATTAATTCACATGTTATAATGACTGTTTAACGTTAATCGTTAGTTTAAGTTACCATTACGGTATTTGGTGATTATCAAACTTGTAGTTGCACAACTTGCACTAGACAAACAACAAATTCAAATGAGAATTGCTGCAAAAAAAGCAGAACTATAGTAGTTTTCGAACTCGTAAGTAGCCAACCAGGCATTACGAATTCTGGCCTAATTGTTCCTTATTTAAGGATGTAGGCCGAATATAGATGGGATCGGGTTGTGCGTTGGCCATTGGCTAATATTGGCCTCCCATCCCGAGAACCTGTAACAGAGTTTTTTCGTTCGTATACTTGCCTCTATTTGCGTGCTGTGTGGATATCACTTCAAGTTCAGTACCCCGTCCGTCGGATGGGACGTTAAACCGTTGACCAATTGGTACATTTCGTGAAGAGCAGCCTAAATCCGACGCCACTGGGGTTCCGTCAACTCTATCCCTGGATAATTCCTACCTCCACGAAATCTTACCAGTGGCGCACCCACGGGGGGGAGTAGGAGGGGGAAGGTTGGCAAAAAGGCCCTGCTCCCCCCCGCCCCCCTAGAGCTCTCTACCTCTCTACGAAACCCAAATTAATCTTTAACTGACAAGTCACAGTCACATGGTAGCAATTGGAAAAATAGGAATAACTTCTTGCATCATTTTACTCGAGTGTGACTACACCAAAGATAAAAGAAAGGCTCTTTTTTCTGTTCTGTGACACATAACTAATTAACTAAATACATTTTTATATAAATTGTTTAATACTCCTACACAGAATTTTACAACTTAACATCAAAGGTAAATCAAGGGAGTAACTTTAGATAGCCATGATAATAAACCTGAATAATGGCTACCATCGTAAATGCTTTGTTTATAAAGGAAATACAGCATTCAAATTAACTGTATATATATGAATAATATTATAGTTACAAAAAACACTCTATAGACCTCCTTTAGTGAACAACCAAGATGGTATATTTTTCATTTTTAAATTAAGGGGTTTGGTGGGGCAAGGGCCTAGCCACGTTGATACACCGGTTCCCGTCAGATCACCGAAGTTAAGCAACGTTGGGCCCGGACGGAGGTTGGATGGGTAGCCCCCCACCATACCTCTACCGTGGTACTCTTGTCCCCTGTCTGCAAGTGGCGGGCAGGTTAAATGTGGGTTGGCACAATGGACCTAAAGAGGTCTAAGTGCCAGGGGGGCTCCAGAAGGCCCCCGCCCACCCCTCCAATTTACAAGGGGTTTGGTAACATAAGGTAACAGGTAATGAATTATACCTTTTAGGTCCTATGTAGGTACAAGAAATATCGTTTGAATAACGTCAGGTTTGGTTTGGGTAAGGAAATACGTGTTTTACGTAGGGTATAAGGAGAAGGATTGTACAATGATAACCCAGTATTACCACTTCTTATGTAAAAACGACGTAATACTTCATAAAAAATAGATGTCATAGGGGAAGCCACCCTAGACAGAAAAATAGGGGAAAGGAACTTTCAAAGTGACTCTTTTTTAGGATAACTCTTAACAATTCTTTTTTGTAGTAAAGCAGTGCACCTTATAGAGTTTTGATAAGCTTCACCCCAACAGAATACACCCTAGCTTAGTCTTGAGTTAAGAAGGGCGTTATATATTAATTTCAGGAAATATATTGGACATTTATTTAGAATGAAATAAAAATCTGCTATGGCAAGGATAGTATGGCGCATACTAATTGTGACATTACCAATATGATGATGCCATTATAGGCACTCATCCAGGGTTACTCCCAAATACTTAAAACTAGACACCTGTTCTAACGGTAAACAGTTTGAACATCGTTTATCAGACACTCTTTCTAATGATAGTACAAATCCCAATCAATTTTGTACCTATTTAAAATGTTTTAGCACATAAATTTAGTTTTGCGAACACTCATTACCAATTTATTTGCTTCAAACCAGTGCCGTAGGTTTATTAAATCAGATTGCATATTGATTTTTATAATGTCCCAATTTGTACCATCGTAAGTTAAAGCGACATCGTCGGCAAAAGCAGTAAAATGCCCTTTGAATTCATAATTACATAAGTCATTAATACCTATACATTGCAAACAGAACAGGTCCCAAGACAGATCCTTGGGGAGCTCCACGCGTTATCACCTTATAGTGACTATAAATGTTTCCTATTTTTACACACTGCATACGTGAACATAAATAACTTTTGAACCATTGTTGTGGTGTTCCTCGAAGTTGTTTTCTAACACTTGCTCTGTAAAGCTTATACATTAAAATAACATGATCAATGGTGTCCAACGCTTTGGTTATGTCAATAAATAGACTGGCAGTACGTTTATTACAATTAATAGACGCATAAGCATGGGATATATAATTATGCAGTGAGTATTCCGTTTCCATCCCACATGAAAAACCAAATTAAATTTGACTGAAGAAGCGATTTTTATCTAGAAATTTCACTAATATAGACTTGACCAGCTTTTCTATAACTTTAGAAAATATAGATAACAGTGAAATTGGCCGATGATTCTGAATTTGGAACCGGTCACCTTTTTGTAGAGGGGCTTCACTACTGCTTTTTTTTAGAACATCAGGAAAAACACCATTAATGAGGCTTAAATTATAAACTTGCGCAATAATTGGTGCTAAATCTATAAAAATATAAAAATAATGACTAGTTTTAATAGTTTGCTATTGAATTTGTCAAAACCAAATGCTTTATTGAGAGGAAAGGATTTCACTTATTTGATTATCTCCTCGGGGAGTACCGGTTTTACCGGTGTTACCGGTACCATTTATGTAGTCATCAATACCTTTAAAGTTACTGTATGCATTATTATCTCGTGAACTAACGAAAAAGTCATAAAATACACGAGTTAATACGATCCTTGCAGTAATAATGCTACCATCTATTTCTAAAGAAATTGGTTGTGAACTTAATGGCGACTGACCAGGTAACTCTTTAAATATATTCCATTGAGCTTTAGGGTTACCGGTGACTTGTTGAAATTTTTGCAAATAATAATTGTTAGAAGCTGCTCTGCTCTAAGTTCATTTCTTAATTCATTTCTACATTTCACAAATTCTTTAGTTGAACTATCATTGGATGGATGTTTCTTCAGCAGATAAGTTTTTCTTTCAATATTCCGTTGCAATTTATTCGTCATCCATGGTTATATTTTTTGCAGAATTATAGCTAACTACTGTTACTTTTGCCAAAGAAAGGATCTCTAAAAGTATAACATGGAGGATAGAAAACGCCTTAGTTGCATCACTGTCGTTTAGAACAGAATTCCAATCTACTTCAGCTACTTTATGGATAAAATGATCATGATAAATTTTAGTTTACCGGGAGCAACCATTCTATGATTGCCCGAAGTTACTCTTTCATTGCTTACCAGTTCCTTATTGCGAAGAGAGAAGTATATCATTGAGTGATTTGTTATTGCTTCATGATAATTTAGCATAGCCCTAAAAGATTGAGTAATTTAGTCTGTGAATCTGATATGGCTACTTATAGGAAGCATACATATAATAACTAATATGGCCTACTATAACATTCAAAATATACTGATTAAAATGGCATTTTGGTTACACTTTGCAAAAGATCGGGCGGGTAGCGGGCTCCCTCCATAAAAAAATTCTGGGTGCGCAACTGAATCTTACCATAAAGGACGTAAATGGCCTCAGCTGTCGGTCATTTCGCTTGAATAACTATCATTATTTACCCGTCTAAATGTAGGTGGTGAACGGTATGTTCGCGATATCGTGACGTAGGCTAATTTGACGCTGAACTATCTTGTATTAATCTTTATTTATAGACATTATCGGCTCTCAGGTGATGAATAATTGACTCGTGCGAGGGCATCTTGGTTTTTACACCGCTGAGCCTCACCTATCTTGTTTAGGAATCAGATTACGTACATGCTCGTGAGGTGACCGCAGATTCGCGAATCCAATCCTGCTGCTTGCGTCACGTTCTCCGAAGGAGATTCCGAAGTCGACGATGGCGCAAGAAAAGGCGAGCGCTTCGGATTGATTTGGAATTCGTCGCCGTATGTCTTTCTCGCCTCCTGACCTCATGGATGACTCATCGCGAGAGAGTGCGGGCGATCGCTTGCGAGAAATTTGAATTCGTGCTATTCAAGCAAATGCCTAAGGCCTAAGGTGACTTAACGCGTCCTTACTCACGCCTAATTTTGGCGTAGCAGTGCCGTAATGTATTATCTCTGGAGGTTTCGCGACTATTTTCAGGGGCTGTGGAGGGGAAATGCTGTGGAGGGGAAATCTGTGTAGGAGGGGTTGGTGGAAGCCAGATGGGCCGGAGGGAGGAAAAGCAGGAAGCTGGCATGTAGTCTCAACGCTTTCAATTCTTAGATTGACGGCTAGCGTAAAACGTGTTTATGATTTCGAGACGTTACCTACGATACGAGGGCATTCTACCAAAAGAAGAATGTACTTATGGTTGGATTTATAAGCGTAGAAGTAAGGAAACAATTTATCAGAACGTACATCTGGAGCATGTTTCTTTATGGCAGTGAGGCATGGATGATGACAGCTGCGGAGAAGGCAAGGGTGGAAGCATTCGAAACGTGGTGATATACAGAAGAATGATGATTAAATGGATCGACCGAGTAAGTAACGAGGAAGTCCTAAGAAGCGTGGGAGAAAAGAGAAGTCTTATGAAAACCCTAAGAAGAAGACGGGACAACTTAATCGACCACAACATGGACAATGATGGTCTGATGAAGGCAATCGTAGAAGGACAAGTGGACGGGAAGATCGGCAAAGGAAGGCCTCGTATGCGATATATAGAACAAGAGGTGAAGAATGTGGAAGAGAAGAAATACGTAAATATGAATAGGTTGGCTGATGGGAGAGTTGACTGGAGAGTTGCGTCAAACCATTTTCAGAATTGATGACTAATGATTATGACCTACATTTTAATCAATGTGTTGGATTTTATCGTTCTTTATCATCGTGCCACTGGTCATCAATACTAACTTGACTAATGTCTCCTAGCGATTGCCCATTTGGCTAGCCAGATCTACAGGACGATACGGTTCGGGTTGGTGTAGTGGTTAGGGTACCTCTCTCCCCATAGGCCCTCGGGTTCGAATACCGGAATTGGAAGATATTTTTTATCGGTTAACCGTCCTTTACTTGGGTTCTGCGTGGGAAGCTTTTGAGTTCAGTAGTCCGTCCATCGAAAAGGACGAAAAGGTTCGAAGCACCTATAAGTGCGGATACAAACTTGAAAACTAAAGATAGATAGAGAGAAAAGGGAAGCCTTATGAGAACTTTAAAAATAAGACGGGTAAATGGATCGGCCATATCTTAAGACATAATGTCCTGACGAAGACAAATGTCGAGGGAAAAGTGAATGGAAAGAATGGAGCTGAAGGGTGTATGGAGCAACTAGTGAAGAATGTCAAAGAAAAGGCACGTAAATATTAAGAGGTTAGCCGATAGGAGAGTAGAGTGGAGAGCTGCGTCAAACCAATTATAGGACTGATGACCCATGATGATGAATAACGTCATCATTTAAAAATAATCCGTATTTTACATTCTTTACCGGATGCTCAGTATAGCGAGGTTCTTGTTTGTAATTCTTCTCATTCACTTTTCTCTTCATGACTGTCTTGACTAGATCATCATGTCTCAAAAAGAGGTAGTAATAGGAATTTAGATATTCCAACTTCTAAGGCCATACGTCAGTCTATGTCTAAACAGAGTCTTATGTCAAACGCAACACCCATGCCCGAATTGGGATTCGAACCAGCGACCCTTAAGTTGTCATGGGTACACGTTGCCAACCTAACTAGTGCCATTATTGTAGCAAGTATGGTTGTGTCATCTTGATATTAAAATTATTTTCAGACTTCTTATTCTCCTGTCTTTCTTAAAACCTTTTTAATATTACTGGCTATATGTTTGATCAAAACGTATATCTGGAGCATGTTTCTTTACGGCAGTGAGGCATGGACGATGACAGCAGCGGAGAAGAAAAGGGTGGAAGCGTTAGAAATATGGTGCTACCGATGAATGATGAAGATAAAATGGATCGACCGAGTGACAAATGAAGAAGTCAGAAGAAGAGTGGGAGAAAAGAGAAGTCTGCTGAAAACTATAAAAAGAAGACAGGACAACCTAATCGGCCACATCTTAAGACACGATGGCATGATGAAGACAGTCGTCGAAGGAAAAGTGAACGGAAAGAATAGAAAAGGCAGGCCTCGTATTAGTTATATAGAAAAGGTCGTAAAGGACGTGAAAGAGAGGAACTACGTTAATATGAAGAGGTTGGCTGATAGAAGAATCGAGTAGAGGGCTGCGTCAAACCAATCCTAGGATTGTTGACCCATGATGATGATGTTATGTTTGATCATTAAAACCCTTCCGCACAGCCATTGTCCAAAGGATTTGAGGATTGTCTCTTCCGAGGCTGTTATTATCCATCTCTCACTACCATAACTACATGGTATCCCAGTAGTTACGCTATTGGGATACTGACCTGAGATCCCTTACGGGATACGGACGGAGCATTTAGACACGTCCAGTTAAAACCACGTAGAGTGGGTCCAGTTAAAACCACGTCTGGGTACTAGAATCTTGAGAGGAACTTATTACTTAGTTCTTAGAATTACTTAGAAGATTGAGAAATCAAAAGCGGTCTGGGGGGAAAAACTGTCCCTAACCTAACCGTGATGTGTGTGTTTCACGTAACGTTGAATACCCGAAAGTCGGCGAGGGAGAGTTCAGTAAGTGCTAGGCCTTGCGGCGAGTGACATTCATGCAGCAGGTAGAGTAAGATCGTTCCCATTCGTCGACTGCATCTACATCTGCTTATTACCCTGCAAGCCACCATAAAGGTGTGTGACAGGGGTGAGTTCACACCAAACATGCGCTACATAATATCCATAAAAAAGGATTAGTAATAATAGATATCCTCACCAAACATTCATTACATATCATGTATAAAAAGGAATAGCTATCATATTCCAGTCAAAAATACACAATTTAAAAAAGATAAAATTAGCCAAGCAAGCATGCAAAAACATGCTGTTAGTTGGGTTAGCTTAAAGTCCTTATACCAACAAGCAACTACTTATGCTATCCATTGATACACTTGTGTTTGTACTATTGGATATATTTACAGCTATTCATATTCCTAATTGAACGAGGAAAGAAGGACATTTTGAATCTGTCAGTTCGGCAGTAAATTTCAGTAATTTTATGATTGTGGCCCAGTCTAACATAATAAGTAGGAGGTCGCAAAATATTTTTAAGGTCATCAGTGAATATATTATCTTGGAGCTCATTTAATTAAGAGATTAAGTCTAAATTTGAACCTACTCTCTGACAATCATTCCAATTTTAGCTCATCTAACAGATTGGTTACGCTAATAAAAGTTATCATACCTTTCTTTTATTACTCTACCGATCTTCGCTGCACACTTTCCAGTTCATTATTTACGTCTATTTCATAAGGATCCCATATACTGGCAGCGTATTCCAAATGAGGTCTAACAAGGGAAAAGTAGCCTATTTCTCGTACATGATCGTCACATTTTCCCAGTACTCTTTGGGTTAATCCCAGTTTACGATTAGTTTGACCCATTATTTCACGTTGTGTTTACCCCATGAAAGATCATGTGTCAGTCTTACTCCAAATTATTTAATGGATTCCACGTTTGTTAATTTATCACTCCTTATATCGTAAGTGCTAGAAAGAGAACAATTCTTTTTCCAAAAATTGATTGCTACACATTGTTTCAAAATTAATTTTAACTGCCATGTATCGAACCAGTTTTCAATTTATTGTGGGTCTAAAGGAGGTTTAAGAGGATAATCAGATTCCCAGATAATAAACCAGCTTGAATTTTTATGATTGTCCGAAGGTAATTAGGGGTTCGATACCGGGACGTCCGGTCACTATCCCGACCCACTGGACTAACACGTCTGTAGGTTGATAGTTTTTAAATGAAACGTGCTACTTTCACCGTATTAATAATTATAAGAGTTTTTTGTGTTTTATTTCAATCTCATATGATGGATGTATACCTACAGTAGATGAAGCCTTACCAGCGCGAATAAAGGCCTTTTTGCAGGGATATCTTACCACGATTCGTGTAATAAATCTTATATTTTTAACGCTGTGAGTGTTGATATAGCTTCGGAGAGATAACTGTAGAGGTAACTGTGATTCATGGGTATTTCTCAACCCTGTAAACTACAGTAAGTTCATGGCTGAGGAACAAGGGAATAGCGAATATGTGACCAAAAGGGATCTGACTTCATTCAAGTATATCGAAACTATACAATCGTGATAATGATTGTTCAGGAAGAATAAATTTAAGAGTTATTCAAGTTGTTATGGTAATAACTCACTTTTGCGGTTCCTGGGGATGAAAAAAGACGCGTTTTTCGTTCACAGGAATTAATTTGAGATCCGCAGAAAAAATAAATTATGATGATACGTCGTTTTCCCCTGTGATGGTCTTTTGACGCTGTATCCCCTCAGTGGTTTACGAGGTGACCGACACTTTCACCTTCGTGCTCCGACCGCGTTATGAAATATCGCTCGTTCCTAATTTGCAGCTGTTATGAGCGAAACATGCAGTTTGTATTGCTCAAAACCGTAAATTGTCATCTGCAGGCCTCCTGGGAGATATGTCCGTGGAATTCGTGAAATATTCGTTCTGTTTATCGCCCTTCACGGTGAATGAATACTATAAAATAAAACGAATACCTAAATGACGTATGCGATGTGACCCGAGCCAAGTGAATATATTTTTGCGGTCGCAAAGAATAAAATACTACCTCGTACAGAATATAATTTCGGTAACATTTCGTATCGATTAACGTCATGCAAAATATTAAGCGATTCTGGGGTGAAATGGTGGTGAAGAAATTTAGAGTAGAAGTTAATTTATCACTATCACAAGGTATCCGTACCTAACGATATCTTTGAAATTTCATTTATAAAAAAAAATTTTTTTTAATTTTTTCAAACTGTGCAGCGCGGGCACCGGTAGTGTAGAGTGTTTTAATTCACCTCTATAACTCATATATTACCCTACAAGCCCCGTAAGGGAGTGTGGCAGAGGGTGACTGCACACTATGCATACATTACCGTCGCTCAAACTACCTTATTGTATCCTATTGTTAGCCAATATTTTATCAGTTTTATTGCTTACAGACTATATTACTACTACTACTAAGACAGCCAGAAAAAGTGGTTCTATATTCTATATTCTTGATTCTATCTTCTCCGCTTCAGTCTAAAGACTATTATCATGAGGGAAATTGTGGGATGATCTGTCGAGTTGCAATTCGTAAAACTGTTTTAATGCAACTAAGTTTTTATCTCAGTAATGTTCCATAATCTTTGATAGAGAATAAACCCTCATTTGTTGAATCAATGAGGCTGGTAACAGAAGCATTCGAATAAGTCATGCCTCGTAATTTTATGCTGATGGCTCGATGTTGGGAAATCCAGTCCCTTGAACGCCCAACCCAGTCCAGAGAGGCTACAATTTTAACCTTCGCACTTTCAATCCGGATTCCAATTCGGAAACGGATATCGAGATCGTGATTGCGGCGAACAGATGTCGGATACTCGGAAGTGCTATTCAAGAAGCAGTTTTTAAAATACCTACGGTTCACATTTTCACTATTGTGGCTTATCAAAGGTTACGGAAGAATACCGAGATAAAAACTTAGTTGCAACTAACAGCTTCATGAATAGCAACTCATTCTAACTAACGACCTGACAGATGATCCTAACTAAGTGATTCCCGGGAAAATCTCTACCTCGGGTGGGTTTCGCAGCAAGGTGCTCAGAATGGTAAATCGCTTGTCTAGCCATGAAACCGTTCTGATTCCAAGTAAGAAGGTCTAAATCCCACGTGCTCATTCGGATCCAAAAGAAACCCAGGTTTCAGTTGCATAAGTATTGCTACTGCCCAAGTGAATTTTCCGTTTCATTCTATAGTCATCTATCTCCGCCGTTTTCTAATCGTGCAGGACTTCGTTGGCGACGTCTATCGTCATAGTTGGAACGATAAATACTGTAAACTCTCGATTTTCCGAGCTGATGACTGGTAATTGTTGCACGGATAATCGGAAAACACGGATAATCCACTGTTTTTTTCTTTCCGAATTCATTTATCTACGGTGCGCCGCCAAAATAAATAAAACTCCCTGAGAAAATAACAAAATTTGCCAATGAAAAGATCCTCGCTATACGTAATAGCATTTATGGCAAAAAAGAGTCCAGTACAGCTGTCCCGGCCTCAATGGGGCCGTTTACTCGGAACCGAAATCGCAATTTCGTACACGAAATCGTTAGGTGGAAACGAAAAGAGAATTTGAGTGAAAAAATTAATCTTCTAACCACAACCATTCACTCATCAATCAAAAATTAAAATAAGCAAAAGGTGACGCCCACCGAAAAAGTTGCTGTGATTACATTGACGTCATTTTCCTCTCGTCCTTGACTGCTTTTCGAGGAAAAGAAGGAAGTGGAGGGGGGTTCTCGGAAGGTCTGCTCGCACAGATGCTGTCGCAACTGTCTTATTGGCAGAGTCAGATGTGTCCCCCCCATTGCGATAAGGCAAAGTAGCTTCGCGGTCTCAGTTGTGATTGAACGAAGTCGTTTTACGTCAGAGGTTGCACCACGCCCACTTTTCCGAAAGGGTTAAAAACATCCGTTTTTCACCGCTTATAACTCGATAAATAATTGACGGATCAGAAAACGGAAAAATGCGGGTCTTTTTATTTTACAAACTCTATCAGATTCGGCAATAAAAAAAAGATGGTAAACGACCCCATTAAATGTTCGCTAGCCTCGGGTGGCGGCACGAAGCCTGGCGTAGGACACCGGACCAGTCTGTAGGGCCTTGTTGAAAGTCGCAATTGGAGGAAAATAACTAAAGTTTACTTATATTTGAGACTACTGCCGATACACTAAACGGATTGGCGAAGCACGGATAATCCGCAGCTCGCATAACGCGCGCACGGATAGTTGGGAGTTTACCGTATCGTCATCGTTCGCCATGTTCCCCAATATTCATGGACTTCTAGTTATTCCTTTTGAGGGAATTATGCATTTACAAGGTGTTTGGGCTATTCTGCTTTCGTAGTGGATATAACGCAAAAGTCTTGGATAAGTGTCATTCTTATGGTCGGCGGACAAACATTTCGTATGTTTATCCACACCCTATTCAAATGCATCCCTATTCAAATGAAGCTTTCCTTTATTGGGGACAACCATTTTCATTAGGTTTCCACAGAGAATCCAAGTCAGCATGAATATGAAAACTTTACTAAAGCAGGCTAGAAAAAACTCTGGCCCTTTGCCAGTGAAAATATGATTAGGGAGCTATTTTAGAGGATTTTTGCAACATATATACTTTGTTTTTTCTTTTGTATATTATTTCTTTAGCAAAGCGTTCTTTTTTTCAACTGGAGGCAATTTGTTGTATGCAAATGTTGTGCTAGTCATCATCGTTAGTCAGCAATCCAGGGATTGAATTGTCGCAACTCTCAACTGAATTATTTTATCAGCTAATCTCTTCATATTTACGTATTTATTCTTTTTTTCCATTCTTCTTTACTTCTTCTATATATCTCATACGAGGCCTTCCTTTCCTTTCTTACCGTATACTTGTCCTTCAATGATTTTCTTCATCAGGCCAGCATGTCTCATGAAGCGACCGATTAAGTTCTCAGTTGTGATAGTATTGATATAATATTCTGAAGGCGACTCCGCCAACAGGCAAATGCCTTAGGGATCATCTAAAGCTCCAGACGGTAATTATCTCTATGTGTTGTGTACAATTTGAAGAAGCAGTATATATATTATTATTATTATTATTACTTAGCTGGATTGTGTAATTATCACATAGTAACGTATTTATTGTTGCACCTGAGTTTGTCAGGTTTCTTGATGATTTACCCTCTGCTACACACTCTTGCTTATTGTATATATTTTCCGCAGATGTAATTGTGTACATATAGTTAATTCTTGTAGTTTCCACCGAGGGGGCGAAAGGAATGGCAAGCGAGTAGCAAAGTGATCAGTAAAAATGTACATATTTCTAGAGTTTCTCTGAGTATATCCACATTCGTTGACCAGGTGCCTTATTCTGTAAAAACCCAAAATTCTCGAAACTCGGAGACACTGAATGTGGGCCGGTGGAGCGATTTCAAATTCAATTGTTTTCGTGCGAAAATCGGAGTAAATCAGGGCTGTGAGGTCAGAATATCGTCGTTATTGATGTTCAGCACCATCGCGTTCTTCCTGAATTATCACCCAGCACCCAAAACAAATTTCGGAGAGAGGGAGCTATCTACTAGCTATCTAGTAGTATATATCCGTATTTACACATTAATTTAACCGCAAAGCTTATTACCCTACTGTTTCCCTCAGCAAAGGAAGTTGTGAGTAGTTCTAAGATCTTTTTAAAAGGTCAGCTTTGTGTGTATATGCATCAGTATTAGTAATTATTATTGCCTAAATTAATTCCATCATGACTTTGAAAAATCGGCGGAATGGATAGCTTTTTACTAGAGTCTCTTCTCTCTGTATTTGCCTCCACAATGTAATTCTGGGTCTCGGAGGGCAAGGTATCGGTTATGGCTATAATGAAAGTAGGAACTTGTAAGTAATAGTATATTTATTTGTCCGGCCTATTTGTAGTGTAAATATATGGCGTAATAAGGAGTAAATGTGTCACATTTAAATATCATGAAGAAACACATCAAGAGAGTGTAGTAAATTAATAAATAGCAGTACTCCGTCCGTTCCATGGGACGTTAAATCATGGACCTTTCGGTACCTATCGTTATGATGCCGTGTTTCTTTCCACCATTCCTCCATTACCTCAAATATCTATTCATATCCTATCCAGTGTGTCTAAATGACACAAGTGATCTTGGTTTTCTGCCACCTCATCTGAATAACTACAATACGAAGTTGACATTTAAAAGCACTTAAAAAATAAAACTTGCTATTGAAACGTAGCCTTACAATTGGCTATTTCAAGTGAAATATACATAACATTCCTTACGATGGCAACTGTCGAAGCTTTTGTTAGTATTTTATAAAATTTGTTGAATTTGATTCAATAGATTAGTATTATTTGATTTAAAACTATATTTGAGATCCTTGGGTCCCACATGTAGTGAAAGAGCATAATTTTCTCTTAAGAAAAAATTTCTTCTTGAGGAACATTTCTTCGGTGGAGGACGTTTCTCGCTGAGATGACCCAAAAAATTTAGTACCCCTTTCTCGCTCAAAGGAAGTAATTTGATTCACAGAAGTTGAATCGCTACGTTAAAAGTTAAATTAGGAGGCTATAAGTTAGGTCAGATGGAAAGGCTATTCGTCTTTTTGAGTGTTCTTTGGACGAAAAGGAGGAAAGTAGGGAGGACACCGTAGTGGAGCAACGAATGCAAAAGAAGGTCTTACAAAGTGTTGGGAGGGTGGCAATGACGTTGGGAAGAGATCGATCAAGGCTAAAATATGGAGCATGGCGCGGGCACAATTCTCCCAGGAAAGAATATGAACGTAGGTCGGAGATATTTTAAGTAAGGGTACTAAGGAGGTAACGAGGTACTCCGGCTGCAGTTGTCAGGTCGATTAAGCTCCGGCCTGACAAGGCACAGGCCACGAGTATGAATTTGCTTGGATGTTATATTAGCGGCCGTCCATGAATTACGTAAATTTAACGCTAAAGAGGGGGAAGGGTACGTCCAACTAATACCTTGAACCATCGAAAGGGAGGTGGTGGGTCCAACCATCTGTTACATTGGAGGAAAAGGACATCACAATTTCATTTCTTGTTAAAAAAGATGATTGCACACGGGGTAATTAAACGGTCGTTGACTCTGTCGTACCCATTGAGGAAATGATTTTATTTGATTGACTTGAGCGCAATTAATGACAACTGTCTAGAACGTCCGAAAGAATCAAGTACTAGTACTATATTCTTAAAAATGGGAATAAAACAGCTTAAATAAAAATAATTAGACATTTAAAATTCGGACTTCCGTAGAAATTTCTTTACTGCTACTTCAATCACTTGATTTTTATAGCAATTAATTTTGTTGAAGTGGCAAAATTGATTCTGTTGTGGCATTTATCTAGCATTTTTGGAACTCACCCTATAGATTGGTTATGAATTTAGTAAAAGATTTGGAGTTTTAAAATGTATTGACTGTTATGCTAGGCGGTGTCCAAAAATCACGCAAATTTAACGAAACTTTAACGAAAATTTAACGAAAAGAGGGAGAAGGGTATGCACACCTTTGACGATGCACTATAGACAGAGAGGGCGAACTCCCAGCATTCCGATACATTGGGAAAAAGGGGCATTATAATTCCTTGTTAAAAACTTAACAAATATACATCTGTTAATTAGTGAGGAAATAATGTCTGCATTATCATTATTAAAATGATAGAGGTCATTGGCAGTGGCACATTCATGTTACGAATGTTACAGAGTATTTCAGTGGAGAGAGGGAGTGAAAAAAGTGGAAAATCAGCTTCACGTAATATGTGAATGGTCCATTAGACTTAGGGTTATCCATAAAACTTATTAAGAAGATGTGGTGGAGAAGTTCGTATTAAGGTAAGTTTTATGGAGCTATATAAACTAAGCTAGTGGTTCCAAATATTTTCAGCTTCTGACTCCCCTTGAATTCTCAAAATGTGTTCTCGCACCCCGTTGCAAAATATCAAACTTTATTAGGCAAAGTGGGTTATTATTACCATTAACATAAAATACAATTTTATTAAATGCTTTTTAATTAAAACGTACATTTGGTGACAAAAATAAGACTTAGCTTGGTTGATAAAGGGTTTGAGGAGTTGTAATATTGGATTTATGTACCCCAAGAGCTTAGGTTATTTCGCTCTGTGTAACCTAATAACATAATCCTAGGAGACTCAACATTCATGCGCTGGACGGGATTTGAACCCGCGATCTTTGAGTGTCCATACAAGCGCGTTACCGACCTGGCTACCACATAAAATGTTTTGTTAACATTTGCGTTAGCCCACATGCCTGCGTGCATATAAAGTATAATAAATGGCATGCATAATTTTTTTACGGAGAGATATTTTGCTGCAATATCAATGTGCTAAAATGAACTCCAAAATGTACGCAGAAAGTAAATAATATATAGAAAATGACTGAAATGGTTACTGCAGGCATGTAATAAACTATCTTTTTATCGAAACGTCTCGCACCCCCACACTTCTCCCCTGAAGAAGCTTCCCTCACCCCCAGCTGACCTAAGCAGTTTAGTTCCTTTGAGATTTATTGTTCCACTACTACTGAATTGGTTACGAAGAAAAATGTAAATTAGAGGAGTGGGCGGGGGCCTTCTGGAGCCCCCATGGCCCTTAGATCTCTTCAGATCCATTGTGCCAACCCACATTTAACCTGCCCGACACTCGCAGACCGGGTACCAGAGCACCGTGGTAGTGGTATGGGGGAAGGCCTCCCATCCAACCTATGTCCGGGCCCAACGTTGCTTAACTTAGGTGATCTGACGGGAACCGGTGTATCAACGTTGGTTACGAAGAAACAAAAGGTTGTTGATTGGGGGTAGGACATGGAGGAAGTTGCTTGAGAGTGCGACCTAGCGTAGTGTAACCTAGCATTGGCGTCAGTCTGCTGGTAGGGGAAGGCTCCAAGGAATCCATAGCTCAACGCCCCATTCTATGAACTGCTGACCTTGACGTGCTTGCCTCTTAAGAAGGGACCGGAATAGCATCAAAATTTTTAACCAGTGGGAGGGCATACAAGTTTGTGTGATGGATAAAGAACTGGACTCCCATTCGTAGGGTTTGGATTCGAATACCAGTGGTTTCTTTTAAGTATGAATTTAATGATATCAATATATTCAATAATGCCAATATTATTTTAGGGGTCGTGAAAGCTTAGTAGGTAGAGTGATGAGCCACCAATCGGAGGGTCCCGGTTCAAATCCGGGCCAAAGCCTTTCTGGACACCCCCACCCCTCGTGAATCGATTTTTTTGCGATTCAGAACTTCGTAGGGAATCGCAGGTGGTTCAGGGAAAGGAACTGGCCCCCTGGCCTACCCTGAATGTGTGAATTTCACACGCCAATGGCTTGGTACGGAATGAGTTCTACCCTCACGACCCTCACCTATTAAAAACCAACCTTCGGTTTGAACACTAATTTTAATACTATTTTATAATAAGAGAGTACTATTTTTTAGTTGGAATATTTTCAGTATTATACCAGCCCCTGCAAGAGTTTTGAAAGCTGGGTATCACAAGTTCAATACTCATTCCGTCGGGTGGGATGTTAAAACGTAGACTTCTTAACACTTTTCCTTTACATCATGTTAAATCTGACGTCAGATTTCAGTCTGCTCTTCGTGTGTTCCTTGAAAAAATTCTATCTTAATAGAAATTAGAAGGTACCTACCCTAAATGATGCAGATGCAATCAACTTTCTGTCGCTTGCCCAAATAACTAATACTATTACAGCAACTACTACTTGTACCATAATTATCCTCGGGATTTGAACCAGGGCCTCCAAAGTGGATAACCAATCAATAGTTTGATCCGTAATAAATAATTTATTCTGTAATGATGATGACGCCGTGGTAGCTGAGTGGATGAAATGTTGGGTTACAGACTTGAGGTTTCGGATTAGAATCCCGAAGAGTTTTCTTAGGAGACATCAATTTATGTAGATGGATACTGAGGCAAGCTGAATCATATTCTGTGTACCAGATCTCTACGGGTGAATACACTGGGAAAGGAACTAGCACGCCTACCCCGACGTGAATTTCACACGCCGTTCGGCTAGGTACTTGGTGAAATCTACCCTCACGAACTAAACAGATTTTTTGATGGGCGGTGAGGTTAAGGTATTTCTCCTTTGAAGTAATGCACGACCATTTGTGATAACATTGTTCACTTACACAAAATATGTTTCCTCTGGAGGTTCGGACCTTGCCAAAAATACGCGGTATATTTCCTAGATGAAATTCCTTTCACCATGAGCCGTGATAACTTCCGTAAGTATTCGGTTAGTCACGCCCTCTTGTATTTAAAACTAATTTCCTCCCATTTAGAAGCAATTCCATTGTCCTGTGTGCTGAGAATTAATGTCTCGCCTTTCATTCTCGCCCCGTATTCTTCCGTCGTGTCCCTGGAAATGTTCGCGTCGGGAATATGTATGGAAAACGCGTAACCCATTAGCATATGTTTTTTTTTGCAAGAGTGCCAGTTGCGCGTGTGTACATCTCTCAGCAGCCGTTTGTCTTTCGCTCTCGGCGTCGGATTCGCTGTCAAGGACGTCGTATGAAGAAAAAACGCGGCGGAAACGTCTCCGGAACAGATGCTCAAATTGAATACGTCATTCCGAATCCACACGTCTTCTCCGATTTTTTTTTACGTGCACGTCGCGAAAATTGGCTTCGACATTCAGTCACATTCGGAAGCCGTTCTCAGCACAGCCGCATAGAAATCATCACAATCGTGTCAGGTCTTGCGGTTTTGGTGCACTAGAACGCGTCGCAAATTCAAATTTCCACGCGGTCCTCTTTCGCGTGTTTGTGTGACGCGATGAGACCAAACAAAAACAAATCGTCCAAAAATCGGTGAAAGGAAGATGGCCGAGTCGATTGAAATTCGGTTTCACATCCAGAGTTTTATGCCATTACGAATTCATTAGGCTTAAAGAAATGTACTGTTCATCAGCTATTGAGGATACCAAATATACTTCATGTCTAAAAAACCACCAATGGTGCCAACGGTGACAATGAAAATTATCTTTTTTGAGAGTGGAGCGACATCAGTATTTCATATCTGTATTGTTAGGTTTCTGCCAGTTAGGGCAGTATCTCTACTTTGCATGCCACGCAGTTATCGGCTCCATTCCTGCGCTATTGCTCTCTTCAAGTTGGCATATCTCAGTTCAAAGTTTGAGGCTTTTCTTTGTGGAACCACTCGATTGGAAATGAAAATCCACTTTGTACGTTCCACACAAAGGTTTTATTGGTTTCTACCATGGTTTCGACAATATATGTCATTATCAAGATAAAATATTTGTATGGAGTGTATTGACTTACGGGTTTGAGACATCTTGAAAATGACATATATTGTCGGAACCATGGTAGAAACCAATAAAACTTTTGTGTGGAACGTACAAAGTGGATTTTCATTTCCAATTGGCATATCTCCTACCCCTATTTATCCATAATACATTTTTTCCTCGTCCTAGCTTACCCAGCATTCTGCTATCGATTCCGACCTTCAGTATTCCATTTTCCCTGAGCACCGTTTTCATCCATCAATCCTGTCTTCTCTCGATTTCAACCAGCAACATGGGGGTACAATTTTTTGAAATCAATGTTCTATATTTCAGTTGTTTTGCGGTATTTTTTAAGAATTGAATTATAATGCCGATTCAGAAAAGGAAATGAACAAATGATTGAAATTCTATCTAATGCCCTTGGAGACTCTAAAATGAATATTAATAAAATGAAAACAAAAGCAATGGTCAAAGGAAGGTCAAAAGAAATTTATAAAGCTAATATATGTCTTGATAATACAATCCTAGACAAATTTAATAATTTCTGTTACTTAGGTAGCATTATAAATAATTACAATAAGTATGAAACGGAAATTAGCAGAAGAATAAGCCTCGCAAAACAGGCATTTTAAAATAAAAGGAATTTATTAACAAATGGCCACTTAAGTATAAAGTAAGAACAAAATTTAATAAAATATTTGTATGGAGTGTATTAACTTACGGATTTGAGACATGGGCAATTGGAAAAGCAGAGCATAAGAAACTAGAAGCAGTAGAAATGTGAATATCGAGGAGAGCTACAAAGACGAGCTGGATAGAGAGAAAAACTAATGACGAAGTGCTTGCCTTAATGAAAGAGAAGACATCCCTCTTAAATACAATAAAGGAAAGGAGAGCGAAGCTAGCGGAACATACCTATGTTACTACACAATAATTTTTTGACTAATATTTTGGAGGGAAAAGTACTTGGGAGAAAACCAAGAAAGAACTTCTTACTTTAAGACGATATACACGGAATTGGACCTGCTGTCATATGGAAATATGCATGAAGAAAACAGTAATGAAGAGAGAGACATCGCTACAACGACAAGGTATCGCCTTTAGAGAATTATGATGAATCTTAATGAACATGATTTTGCTCTTGAAAGAAAGCTAAGGACGCGGACGGAATGTTATTCCTTCTACGGAATCCAGTATGGCAACAATAGAGAGACTAATCTCGGCGCCATTAATTGATGTCTGACACATTTGGGCCCACTTCAAGATGGCCTCCGCCCTACGAAGGCAGCATCTTAGGCACCTAAATGGCGGATGTGGATACGACTTTAGGCCTTCGGATCCCGTCCCTAGCCTCTTTTTCTTCTCCCTCACGTAAAATTTCCTGAATTTCCGAAGGAAACGTCTGTGAGGGATTCGAAAAAGTTTCGGCTCCAACTTTGGACCATGCTTGAACACTGTTGGCTCAGACAACAGGGCGGCGCTCACTCGAGTGATTTATAGGGGTGGGATGCGGGATCCACCCGGGCAGCATAGATTATAAACCCGCTGATGCACTTTTTGAGTGAATCTAACTGTAAGTCCTTTATCGGATAGTTTGCGCTTGCTTTAAGTTCTCCTTACCGTCCGGAGAAGTTCCCCATGGAGCAGTTATGGCCCCATTGTTGTTATCAATCGCCTCAGAGAAGCACACGCACGCTTGTTTTATCACGTTCGTGATCTTGGCATCACGGACGGGATGTTAGGAAGGGACTTGCTGGTCCCTGGACCAAGGAGAGGGGCCATTTAAGGGATTTGTTTCCAGGTCCGAGAGTTATAGGGAGGAGAGTGCTCCAGTTTCCTCTCGGCTGGACTCTGTGTTCCTGCTCTGTTCGTATGCACCCAAGTGAACCACTTGTGGGAGGATGGGGCAAGGGGAACCATAAATTTAACTCCCACGTAATCCTGGGAATACGTTTGTAGTCCTAGCGGGGGCGGGCGAAGTGATCGGTTAATTCCCCCTCCCGTCCAAACGCATGCATTCATAGACGACAGTGCGACGTAGTAATTCGAAGGAAGATGGGGGTATATGGGACTACGCGGTAGTCTGGCCAAATTCAGCCTAGCTTAGAGAAGGGTACAATTTACCCTGGGATCGAAACAAGGGCTCGGGAGCTTCACTTTAAGAACGTGGTTGACCCTCCATAGACAGGGTAATGCATCGGAATCCGATTCCTCCCACTATTGTACCCATATTTCATCCCCGATATAGAAATTTTACATGAGTCATATTGATATAGAGTGTAGCATTAACGGCTGCTCGTATTGTGAGGGACCATCCATATATTACGTAACGCTAAAGTGGGGGAAGAGATAGGACAACTGTAACGATGCAAAATAGATAGGTCTAGCCTTCTGAAGGTTGGGAAAGAGGTAATTATGAATTCATTCTTAGTGCAATAAGAATGATGATGCATTTAATAATGAGGGAAAAATATAAGTATTACGGAGTAATAAACAAGGTCTTCACAGAGCACGCTGTTTTTATCGAAAACTCAAGATAATAGAGGTTTTATTAGCAGCCTTACGTAATTTAGTGAGTCATTAGAAAATGTTACTGAGCGTTAGTGGGGGAGGAGGGAGTGAACAAAGTGGAAAAGTAGCGTGCCGTAACTCCATGGTCTGACTCTTTATTCCTGGGAGGTGACCTAAAACTTATTTCATTTAAACCCTTAGGCAAACACAACATCAATACCAGAGGCCGCATTAGAATCAGCGACCTCTGGGTTTTCAGGATCTTGAGTATACAATCCGACTAATCTAGTAATTTATTGGTGTGTGCATATTATTTTGTACATAGGGAATCGCCATATTCCATTCATTTGTCAATGGAATTTAGTCCAATCATCGATAAAAGGGGACAGTTATGGAGATGAGCGTTGACTGTATTAGAGCGGAATACGAAATCAATATCGAGACGTCAACTTTTACTTTAATACTATCCTAAACATTGAGATGAGAGGATCGGGTTGTGTTGTTGACTAGAGTACTGGCCTCTATTCTCCCTATACTAGATGGCACAAGTGACCTTTGGTGTCGGTCGCCTCCCGCGAGCAACTATGACCAAAGGGATCGGGTTGGTGGCAAGAGTACTGGCCTCCCATCCCGAGGGCCCGGGTTCGATTCCCGGCAGTGGCGGGTTTTTCAGTGGAAAACCGGTCCCCACTTGAGTGCCTAGTGGAGGGCATTTCAAGTTCAGTACTCCGTCCGTCGGATGGGACGTTAAGCCGTGGTCCCCTTGGCGTCTTTCGTTAAGATTAGGCTAATACCGACGCCGGGTTTCTCTCCACCCTTCCTCCGTTCCCTTAAAAGGCCTGCCATTACCCAATTGTCCACCTATCTTAAAAGGCGCAAATGGCCTCAGCTGTCGGTCGCCTCCCCTGAATAACCAACCAACCATGACCAACCATAAGACGAACACATCCCTCCTCTTAGCGGGAATTGAAATAGCAAATTTTGGTTCTTCCACTGTACCGACGTGACCACCGCGGATGGTATGAAATCATTACGCTATTCTAGAGGTTTTCATTATGGATAAAGTTAGCATTAATCCCCTAGAAATATTTCCTTGGCCTTGGGTAAAGAGGAGGAAAACATATTTGCGGCTTTTAAAAAACTTGGTCTGGAGTAGGATAGGGAAAGTGCGAAGGATGAGGAGGAATACGAACGAGGGGATTCTTAGGCCATTGCAAATGGAAGTCGCTGGAGGAAATTAGGTTATATGGGAAATAGGATTCTGGAGGTGGTTATAGAAGGAAGAGTGTTGGAAAGCGAAAAAGTGGTAGGAAGTGATTGATCGTCGTGGATGGAATGAAAAGAGTACATGCAAATCAAAAAGGACAAATAGAAAAGGGAAGAGGCAATGGTGAAGGCGTTCTCCCAAGTGAGTAGAAGGAGCAAAGCAGACTACTACACAATAAAAATGTAAATTACGTGCAGAATACCAAGTGTACATTGATGTTAGATTCAAGCGTCCTTGCGTGAAAGCTATAGGGGTACATGGTAAATTTTAGATATCAGAAATTAGGAATTAATTTGCTTATTACTTGCCGATGTAATTAATGTCCATAGTACGGTCTGGAAATAACTGTAGACATTAGTGATTTTTTAAATATGGGTTTAAAAAGGAATGGAGTTGCTAGGATTGTTGAAAATATTACTGATGTCACCTAGATGATAAAAATTGCGTTGAAAATACTATCAGATCGTATATAATAACATACTAAATATTTCTTTTGTTGTGATAACCAGTTTTTCCAGAGGTGTGAAAGAGTTAGACATCGTGGTGCCATCCTAGGTTGAGAATTTTGCTACTGATTGGATATCAGTAGCAAAATTCCCAACTCAGGTTCAAATCTGGGAGAAGTCTCTTATGAGGTACCCTGATAAAACCGTTTAAAAAAGCTGTTTCAGGGAAACAAATGTTCCTGGAAAACTACATGGAGCATGGGGAAAGTAACTTGCCCCCTACCCTGCTATGAACTCACACGCCATTGGGCTCAGTACTTTGTGAACACTACCCTCATTAAACAGACCCACTTGATTTGCGCACAATGGTTACAAAAAACCGCCGGCTTCAAATATTTTTATATTAAGTTTTTTCAATTAGCTCAATATATTATAAGGCAAGATTTTTAATGATTGGGTTTAAAACAATTTTCTACCCGAGTACAGTGGGGGCTCAAAATATTATAAACGATTATAGAGTTCGGTAGTTCGATTGGCAGTTCATGTTATAGCACGAAAGCCTCAGATGAAATATGTGGAGTGAATAGTGGTGGATTTAAAAGCGCAGAATATTGTCAATATGAAGACCTTGACCGTCAGAAGAAGTGGAAGTCTGTGTCAAATCGGTCTCAGGGTTGATGAACAATGATGGGGATCAACAAATAGCTTTAGTAACAAAATGCAAATAATCGGTACATTTTGCATACCGGTGGTACTTTTCAAAGAGTAAATTCCATTGCACATGCATATTCAATCTTATTATCTCTAACAAAGTGCAATCATGATGCAATTGCGAGAGTCGCACATCCCCTTAAGAATCACTTTCTCTCAAAAGCCATTATATTGGCTAATATGATGTTACATGTAGAATCAGTTTTAAGCTCATCAGAGGATCCATATTGAAATTCGAGTGATCGTTCCCGTAACGACAACAAAGCGTATTGGTTTTTTTAGGTACCTGCCCCTTTCATTTTGCAGCCGTCGTAGAGATAAAATTTCTCTATTTTTCACGAATACGGAAAAATTCGCGATGCATTTTAATAGCAAGCGTTGACCTCCCCTGCCTGTCAAATAAATTCTTAGTTTGGTTACTGTGGGCAAATAATCTGAATTGAAAAAAATAATCACTAGCAGTGGTAGTTATATGGGGGAGGTGACCAACAGCAGACGTCAATTACGACATTTAGAATAGCTGGGTGATTAATATCTAGGTACGGTTGAAGGGTTGAAAGCGACCTGTCGTCGAAATCAGCCTCTTCTTAACGAATGGGATCCTCGGCTTTACGGATGAAGTACTGATTTGAAGTGCTCTCCACTTAGCTCTTAAATATCAATGAATAATCTTTGCTACTGCATGGATTCGAACCCTGACCCTCGGGTGGAGAGGGAAAGTCAATACTCCAGTGCAACGCTACTCGGTCCTCTGAAGAGTTTGTTTAAAATAAATATTAATGTAATTATGTAATAATTAAAGTCAACGATTGATGGAGATAGTTGGAGATGGGATTTTTTGACAACCGATTCGTGATTTGAATTCATCTTCACCATTAGTCATCAATTCTAAGATTGGTTTGCCTCAGCCCTTTTCTATGTTCTCTTATTGGCTGATATTTTCTTTAATAAATTTACTAATTTATTTTCTTCTTTAAGTCTTTGGCTAATTGGTTCATCTCATCCAAGTTGTTCCTTTATCTTGCTTCCCGTTCCTTCTTTACCTCAACTTATTCTTATCAGTTTATTAGGACTCGAGGAGTGTCGATATTACTTTTCCGTTTTATTTCCAGAATAATCATGATATTTCTTTTTCACACACGCTTCTAAGGACGTTTACGTGTGTTACTTTTCTGTCCATTATTTTTTCCCTGGTGAATTATAACTTTAGGAATAAATAGCACGGAATTCCATCGATGGTGGCTCATTTACGAACGCTAATCAATCCGTTGCTTTAAACCTACCGAAAAGTACTAATTCCCAAAATTTCATTGAATCTTCTCAGAAGTGGTATTATTTGCGAAAGTATTGCTTACCACATGAGTTGTGTTGCTTTTAATTTGTGTAGTATATTTTTCATTTTGGTCCAAAATAATTTGGAATTAGATGTATATCAATCTTTCCTGGGCGCATAATTAACCTAAAGGAGGCCATAAGAAGTACGAGTAATTAGGAGAAGGGTACTCACTAAGCATTAACTTCTATTCATTCATTATTTTATTCTGCCATTCGTGATGGCAGTGAAAAATATATGTCTGACGATGGTATACGCAGAAGACACTGCTGATTTCAGTCTATTGTGAGCCTAAAACAGCTTATAGGTAAAATGTGAAAAAAATCTCGTTGCAGTTGAAAATCTTACTGAGAAATATTCAACCTATTAAATATGAAGAGTACGTAACTAAAGTGCCTAGAAGACATCCCAGTGTTTTGGTTAAATCCATTACATCCTCCAAATTCCTCACCATCCCCCTAGTTTCCTGCCGTGAGGCCCAAAACAATTGCCCAACGTTCGCCGTACCCTTAGACTCCCCTTCCTCTCCCCCCCGATTCTCCCCCTCCCCACGTATCCTTTTCTTCGCTCCCTGAACCCTTACCACAGCCCCCGAACTTTCTTTGAACCTTTTTCTTCCTCCCCTCAACCACTGTCACCTCTTTTTTCATAGGACATTTTTATCAGGCTGTTAAAATAAACTGTATCAGATGTTGCTACGCAAGTCACAAAAACCATCAAATAAGAATGAATTATTGTGAAAATTACAGTTTCATTATTCAGTGATGAAGAGTTTGCCATAAAATCTATTTAAATCTTCATAGAACCCTTCTAGACTTCTCGTGGCACAGGGTTATTTCATAGAGAATGTCCATAAATAACATAAAATACCACCAATAGAGTACTGGCATTACATAGGTACTACAATACTCTTATTTAGGTTTACATGAATTGTCCAGAATCTATTCCAGAACTCATTTGGAGACATTACATGTAATGTAAAAGTTTCCTTTACCTATGGTAGGCCATGCTTTTCATCATGTCTATCATTTCTGATTTAAAAGTTCAAGTAATAAAAATTACGAATTTCTGTACAAAAATCAGCTTTCCTTTGGCGTTAAGGCATTTACAAATTTAGGAGACGGAGAGAAGTGCCGAGGTTTGATCTTTTATTTGCTACGAATCGCATTTCATTTTAAGTCGTCGGAGGAAATGACTTCTCTCGGAGTCTAGGTACTAATGTCCACACGATACTCGATGGTGATTTCTTCCAATGTCCCGTAACGGGAATCTTTCGTTGTTTAATGAACCTTCTCCGCGACAGAGCTCGTTGGAAACTTCAAGCATCACCGATTGCCTTGTAGCGCCATCGTAAAGAGGAATACTACCGGCGAAACGCGTCTCCTTTCGAGGCCAAACGACTCCATGCTACAGGGAATAGCTGTCTCTAATCGAGCATTAACTTCTGCGTCTGCGAGCAACGTTTCCCGTCAACTTCGTCGTGTTGGGCGTGTCAGCAGTGGGGATTACTTTTCGCGATTTTTTCTTGAACCGTTCATTAGGACGCGAGAGAACTCAAATGAATATAAAAAAAGGGAACAATGCATGAACATGACATCCGAAAATCAGTCAGACTCAATGTTTCCTTACTTCTTCAAGACCTCTTCATTTTGAAGTTAAATTTCATAACTAAGATCATTTTTATGCAGCATTAAATGATTATTTTACTTTATGCTCCGGTGAATTAGCTTTATTTGAGTCATTTCATCATTATTATTGATGTTCACGGATATCTTTATTGACTTTGAAAATAAGTTATATCGAAATACATCCTGTACTATAATAAAAAATTTTAAAAATGTCACACTCAATATTTAAATCAAATTATTTTTGCGAAATTTTAATTAAGATATGACTGATATATTATATGACTACTGTGACTATTTTTTTAGTTAATCGGTGAATCTAATTATCATCTATTTGCTTTTTCAAAAAAGTTGAGACCTTAAAAAAAATCTTGAATTTTTCCCTTGCGCTCTGTATAAATTTGTCCACATACATTTATCTCGGTGCTGGTACTTAAATTACGCTCTCGCTATTTGAAAACTTTCCGTGTGAATTATTTGGTGATCCTCAATTTTTAAAAATAGGGAGGCTAAATTGATTTATTCTCTAAGTTTTATTTCATTGATCACACAGCGCTCGCTGGAATAGACAAACCCATCCTTCAGATGACCTCTTTACGAGTAGCTTTTCCTATAAAATTACGTGGAACAGGAGAGTCATGAGGGATCAAACGTACGCCTCAATGGTTTCGGGCGTTGACTTTCGTACACATTATTGCAATTATTTATTTCACTGACTTGAGCTCAATTAATGACAACTTTCTAGATTGCCTGAAATATGCATGAGCACCTTAGTAATATATTCTTAAACATGTGGAATGAGCACATAAAAATAAAAATTATTAGACATTATAGAGAATTTCATAACCAAATTAATATGCCAATTGAATAGCCGAATTAATTCATAAAATATACTATATTGATTTGTAATGAATTTAGTAAATGCTTTGACATTTTAAATTGCCAATTTCTGTAAGAACATTATGAAATTGAAAAACAGAACCAGGCCCTTGGTATTAAGACATTTAAAGCAATGATTCAACGTGAAGCGAAGATAATTAAGACAAGGTGTTCGGACGAGAAGAAGAAAAAAAAACAGATTTGTTGCACGATACAACACGATCTCGTATTGTTTGCAGCAGTACCTACCGCTGCTGGACATTAATAATGAATATTTCAAAACTGTTAATTGATTCTGTTGTGGTTATTAAAAATTTCATTTTAATTGCGACTTGTATCGCTCGGAACGGAATCCAGATGAATGGTGTCCTCGCTTAGTGACATTAATTAAATGTTCCTCTCTTCGGCTTTCATCCGCGTTTCAGCACGGAAAAAATATTATGCACATGACGCCAGCCATTGAAACGGTTCGCTTTTTCCCTCGGTATCCTCGCTCATTCCGTCCGCTATCGGACACCATGTATAGGATTGTCGAGAGTTGGGGAGTGGAATAAAAGAATACTCGGTCTTGAGGAAAGGAAGGGGCAGAGGGAGACGATCAAAATGAAAAAAATCGGGACTGGAGGGAAGAAAGTAGGCAATGGTTCTCACTCCTACCTCCAAATTCTCTCGCTTTTCCCACGCTTGGTTCTCCCTCTTTTCACCCTCCGAAGTTAATGGCGCAACTTTTTTTTTGGTGTTTCGCGAGAAAGAGATCCTCAAGTCTTTTTCTGTTTCTCTCTTCCGAACGTAAACCCATCTCTGTCCACATCTTTCTCTGACCTTCTTACACCCACTATTCCACGATCTCTGAACTATTTTTACCAACCCCAATCATTAAATTCAGTTTTTCTTTGTGGAATAACATAACTGAGGTTACTTCCTCTATAATCTTATCCCTGACTCCTTACCCATTCAACGCGTCGTAGATTGTAGATGTTAAATAAAATTAAATTTGGGGAGGTTAAAAAAAGTTAAATGCAGATTAAATAAAACAATACAATATGTTATGGAATAACATAACTGAGTGGTAAATGAAGGTAAAGTGGTAAAACAGGGAACATAAATGAACGAAAACAAATATGGTGGGTAAGGTGGAATGATGCCGAAATTCGATAGAAAGATCCGTAGTTTGAGCCCACTCTCAAAATCTGAGATCATTCCCTTTATACAATCTTCTTTGTGCTGGTCCAATTTTAGGATACTTCTTAGTTATTCATTACTACCATTGACTGATAAGACGATTGGAATCGCCTTAAATTGGACTTCCAGCTTTGAATTAATGTTTGTCACCTTTGCAAATTCTTTTTTCGGATGTGAGTGCTACTAAACGATTTATGACTTCTTTTGCCGATATGTTTTTTATTTTCGAAGTCTTTCCTATGTCCATGTGTGTACTTACTTCTTCTCGTGGTGGTGAAACAGGATTCGAAAAATTCTTTGGTTCTCTTCCTTGTGAAAGATGATAACATAAGTAGCAGGTAGTAGTTTTGTGTTTTAACTGATATAATGTCTAAGGTTATATCACACCGTCTAACCTTAGATCATAATCCTAGGATAAACACCACAGGGGATCAGATTCATGTAGCCTCTAAGATACTGAATCCCTATCCCGAGAACCCGGATATGAATGTTGGATGAGGTAAATATCTATGGTATTACTAAATTCAATTTTTCTCTGTGGAATAATGTAAAAGAGGATAATAGTGGTAAAAAAAAGAGAAAACGAAAATTAACGAAAGAAGGTGGAGAAAGAGGAAGAATTCTAGATTTCAATAGGAGCTTTCGCAGTTCGAGCCCCGGGTCAGCAGGAATACCGGTTTATCGATGCTTACTTTAATTATTTGTGGAGAGTGCAGTACTCTGTCCGTCGAATGGGACTTCAAACCGCGAATATCTTGGCGTCTATTTGTGGTGATGTATTTTATTAGCGTGCTAAACGCTAATGCAGATTACGGCTCTATCTCTACCCTTACTATGTTTCTTAGAAATTTTCCACCTCCGAACAATTATCCACCTAATCTGAATATCGCAAATGACCTCAGCTGTCGTTTGTCTCACCCAAATAACTACTACAAACGCAACATCCATGCCCGTGTTGTGTTTGAAACCGTCGTGATTATCTCGAATAGGTAACCAACGGGTCACGTGGTACAAACACAAATGATTCGAAAATTATGTGTCTTAAAACCACTGATTACAACCTAATTCATTGTTTACACTTGTGTTTCATCCCATCTGGGCATTCTATAGTCGAGGCATATGAGAAAAACTCAGGTGAAAACAATTATATTGTAGCGAGCGATTCCTAACTAAACTTGTAAACCATTTGTGTTTGTACCACGCGACTCCTTGCTTACCTATTCGAGATAATCCCGGCTGGTTCAAACTTATACCCTCAGGTGGAATTCTAACCCGCGACCTTTTGGTTGCCATGCCAGCACGTTACCGACCTGGGAACCGCGCTGCAAAATAGCATAAACCCCCACCTATTTCAAAGCTTATACGAGCTTGTATGTATCGATTCTAGACTACCAAACTTTTTGGTGTGGGTACAAAAAGTTGAGAGGATTGATAGTATAGCTGGATAGCGTGTCTTCCTCTTGGTGGTTACCGTATGGTGGATCTGTTTTGGAAACCAGGGGTGGTGGTTAGGCACGTTGAATGGGTAAGGAGTCAGGGCTAAGAGGATAGTGGAATAAGAGAGAGATGATTTGAAACGCAGAAAAAATCTTTTTGAACTGTTGATATTAAAGTTTTTGTCCAATTGAAATGTCTTAACTGAGGCGGGGTGGAAGGGGCAGTGTGATACCTATTTTAATGTGCATTCACGCGACGAAATGGGCCTTATTCTCGCATCGGAATCTACTTCTATGGCGCTGCGGTCGCCTACGCCCATGAACCGGACCTTAGAGTGAGTTGATTTGTGTTAATATCCCAGTATACGAGCGATTTTGGTGACAAACGTGTGTGAAATCGATTCATTCTGATACTCGAGCGCTGAACGGGTTTCGAGAGCTGTTCATCCGCCATTGCGACAGCGAATTTCCCTCCCAAATGCTCTTTCAATACCGCTATTGACTTGATCCGATTCGCCGCTTTGTTCTCCGCTGACCCCTTTATGCCCTTGCTCCGATTCAATTTCCCCAATGAGCTGGATTCCCTCTCGACCGTATAGTCGTCGAGTGTGGAGCTCTTCAAACACCCATGCCGTTAACCGCTCGTTCGCGCATTAATAGTGGAAAAAAATAAGCGCGGAAAAATGAAGCAAATGTAAATCGATAATGACAGGCACGAGGGAGGTGTGAAAATCACCAGACGGCTAGCTCTAAAAAACTAGGTTTGAGTCGCAACTGTAAAACATTCCAAAACTGCGCAAGGAAGCGAATATCTGCGTCTTTTTGAACTATTTGGGTTGAGAATAAACCATGAAAAAGATCGTTATTAGGTTCTCGGAGAAGAAAAGAAACACACTTAAACAACACTGTCGAATAGTGTGAAATAAAGCTACCCTAAGACTTCTCTATTTGTAATGCAATGGGTGATGTTATGAGCTCGAGGAAAAATACAATTCAATAGAAATGCACACGCAAATATTTAAAAAGGTTGTGCCACTGAAGGAATGGATCTTGTACACAACCTGACCTCGATACAGTTTTATAATCCCTACTTAAAATACATGGGCTCACAAAAAAAATGAAATAGGTTAGATAATTTTGAAGTATTAGAAGAAAGGGCAGAAATAAAGAGAAAAAAGTCTAGTAAAATGTGTGCAATTGCAAGCTAATTGTTTAAGTAGGAGTTTTAAAACTAAAATGGAAAAGAGAAAATGTAACCTGGAGTAGGTGAAATATTTAATATAAATAGTGGTAATATTTGATATATTGATGGATAAATCCGTGACGTATTCCTCGTAATCAACAACTACGTTTTTTTCCGGTGAAATATAGCCCAGGAATAATTTTGAGCTTAATCCCACCCTTAAAATTTCAAATCCTTGAAAACTTCCCAGAACTTATAACAGATTTTAAATCCATCTCCAAATATCTGTGTCAACCTTTTCTCTCGTGGAGGCGTCTAAGTCTGGCGGGAAGTGGTTTTAGCTGCTCGTCATCCCCACTGAATCCCAATATTGATTTGTTACCGCTCTCCGCTCCATTATTTTCTCGGATAACCTCTCTTTTTATATCATATTCTCACGCTTACATCCCTCACTACTTGCTCCATTTATCAAGAGAGGCCTCTGTAAAATTTTATTCTTCCACTTTGTGCGGTCACTACGTACGTTAAAAATTATCCAAGGAAGACGTTTCTTGAACCGGGAATTGAACTACGGAACGATGCGCAGACCACCACACTAACATGGAATTCTGATTCCATAGACAATTTTCAGGATGATCTACTAGGAGTAGGTAGATCTCATTCAGTCCAGAATGGCGAAGGAGAGTCTTACAGTGGTGGATAATCGCTCTTTGCAACAATTAATAGGATATATCCCTATGGACAGTAGCTTCCTTGAACCCCAATTCCGTCTTACTATTGTCATCCTTGATGAACTGTAATGGCGAGTGAGACCTAGCCTCAATATGTCCTCCTAAAAATTACCTTTGGAATCAGAAAAATATGGTGGTGCATTGATCTGCGCATTGGCTCGGCACGTTAAAGATCCGTGGTTCGATTCCCAGGGCAACTAAAATTTCCCCTCTGGCAATTTTCCGAGTCCTCATCAGCAGATATCTCGTTACATTTTTCCTCGACAATTTTCATATTGAGTCCTCGTATCTCAGGTCCCTTCTTCGCTCCGGAAAGATTTGAATTCAATTTTATTCTCTCTTCTCATAGCCGCTTCGTTATGTATGTATTTCATACCGAGATTTCCTCATACCTTCACTCATACCGATTTTTATCATACTTGTGTCACAAAATGTGTCAAATACATTAAGTTCTGCCATTTCTATTATAGTTATTTTCCATGCCTCACACGCATGAAAACACGTGCACTAAATCGAATGCAACCTTTTTCTAGACTTCCATTGACCGCACAAAGTAGGCTTACTATTGGTAAGATGCCTTCTCCGTCTGTGATATTCTGCGGAGCATTTCCTTAATAATTTTTTCCGTTGCCGATTAAATTAATGCCGGTTGTCTATCGTCTTCCTCTCCAGTTTTTTACACTTCCTTTTAATCTCAAAATCTATCTTTAAGAGGCCACCCTGCATCAAGATGGACCGTATTAGATTAACACACGATCCTTTAGAAATTTTCATCTCCACTTTTTCCTCAAAGTTCCTTTCAATGTTTGCTGCGGCATTCCTCTTATCTACATCAAAGAGAGGCTACGTACTGAAACACCCCTGATGTCTATCCAGATGTTGACCGTTGGTATTTGCTGTGACGGGAGTGATGAAATATTTTGTTTGCCAGAACTGCGTGGGAAACCTTAAGTGCAACAAGAAACTACGATTAAATGACTCGTTCTGTCACGATAATTAGTTACGTACGCCTCATTTGCGTCCGGAAGTCATGTTTTTTTCAACCCTTGGTGTATGATACTCGCAAGGGGATAGGATGGGCGAGATTGGAGGGGATGCTTTGTCCTTGGACTAACTGAAAGCTTTCGGAAACGGTTCGGTAAAATACTTAAACAATACGGGAGCTAAGAATAGCGGGCCGACAGACGAATACCATGTATTTATATTTCCTCATGCGGGGTTAGGAACGAGAGGCCTTGTGTTCCTGGTGGAGGAGGAGGTGGAGGATGCTTGTAGGTTTGGCTGTTCCTGTCCCTGTTAACCGCTCCCCCCCACCCGCAGTTAGCCCTAGGAGAGCAGCCGGGCCATGTGCTATTCAAGAATCTCCCCACCACTCGAAACCAGAAGCAGAAAGAAGCTGTTTGGTGAACGAAAAAAACTTGCGTGTTAGTGTGGAGGTGGGGGGAAACGCTCTGAACTCTTCACTTGTTTTTATTTCCCGCTCCCATTCCGAGCTTCTCCTCCCCTCTCGGGACCTCCCCCGCGGTCTCCTCCGTAGCGGGCTCACAATTCTTTCAGGGGGGAAAGGGAGGGAAATACAACCTTCCTACCCTCGTGACACCCCTTCACGCACTGGAGAGATTTCTTTCCTCTCTTTTGGTATGCCGCTGGTGAGTCACGAAACAATGACGCGTTGCTGCTCAGCATACTCCATCGTTCTTTCTTCCTGCGTCGTCGGCTCCGAAGCGAGGTGTGAATTGACCAAGCTCCGCACATCGCCTGGTGTAGACTTTATTAGGTTTTTCATTTCGAGGCGGCTCATGAAAGGCGGACAGGCTTAGCTCGGAGGGTGTGGAAGCGAGACGAGACCACGCTCGGTTCGTCCGCTGTCCTGTTCTTGAAAGCGGCTAGTGCCGGTAGGCTCTGGGCGTCCGTCTTTAGATGACTTACAAGCTGCATAAAATTGTTGGTCTCGTACTAGGTTTGGTGGAGATAGCTTGGAGCTGAGATTGTGGTCCCAACCATTTAGCGTCCAGGTCGAGAGGCGCTAAGACTACTTTTATCTACACTGAACCGAGTTAGGAACCGGATGCCAGCAAGCCCGTTCACTGGCCGAAAGACAGCAAATACGTTATTCATCATTATCTATAGTCATCAATCCTAAGATTCGTTAATCGCAGCTCTCCACTCGATTCTTCTGTGGGTTAACCTCTTTATATCTACATAATTATCCTATTTTATTCCGTCTATATGCTTCATAAGTATATCTGATGGAGACCCTCCGTTGCCATCATTCCCGTTCACTTTTTCTTCAATAACTCTCTTCCCCAGGCAACCATGTCTCAAGACAGCAGATATGTTGCTCCGCCTATTAAAGGTTCATTGGCTTCCCTCCTTCCTTGCTGTTCTTATGGATTCTTCGCTAGTTACTCGGTCAAACCAATTTACCTTCTTAATTCTTCTATAACGCCACATCTCCAATGCCTATACATTGTTTTTCACATCTACTTTTAAAAGTATACTATGCTTAGTAGTAAAGTATACTTTCGAACTATTATTCATGAAAAACTGAGTGTTGTGAAAACTAATAATATGTCACTTCATAACAAAAACATTTTTTCGTCCAACAATTTGGTTCATTAAAAACTAGACTTTGTAAAGTTGCAGTGCAAAGTACGTCATATAATGAATGTTGTGCGCCAGAATTCGGAGATAGAGAGAGAGATCCAAATAAGTGAAAAATGTTATTCCTTTCCCATACTCCTGCCCCCATTGGGATTTTCACCTTTTACGGATCTTGAGTGTCCGGGAGACAAATACCTATTTGCGTCCCGAGAGACGGAAAGTTTCACCTTCGTTCGGCCCTATATATACTGAAATTCAGCCAGCACTCGGGAGTGCGGCTTAGGAGATCGTTTCGGGAGTTCATTCCCGAATGTCGGGTCGGTCGACAGGAATCCGTCATAGGAAGCCGTTCTTGCTTCCTTGGTAAGATCTTAGCTTCGTTCCCACATTCCCCCTCTCTCTCGGTTATTCCCGTGTAAAGGTTCATTGCACACTCCCCCACTGCTTTGTATCACATTTCTATTTGTATAATATAAAATCTGAGAAACTCTGAGAATGGTGTACTTATTCTGACCATTCCGACGCTAAGGGCAAGAACCCATTTTTGTTGGCGTGTCGCCGCGCCTAGCAACCTCGAAGGAGGGACGCTCGGAAGCGGGTCGGATGCGGCATAACAGAAAATTACACTTAAACTGCTAGGAACTAAGCAGTATTCTTTAGGCAAAATAATAAACCTATTTTTAACTCGATATTAGATGTGAATTTTTATTTTAAAACCGAAGAACGAAGTGGAAATGGTTGGTTTTTAAGAATTTTAAATTGTCCTCTAGGCCTTGGCTTTATAATATGCGAATAAAAAATGTAAATAGTAAGATCATTTACTTCTTTAAGATTTAGTTTTACCATTTAACTTTTGATTCTGTCTTATACTCCTCTACTCCATGACATATTCATGACATGCCAATGTCAGTAAATACGTTTTAGGTCGAGGGACTTTCTCGAATGGATTCGAGATCGCAGGGGAACCTTTTAAGACGTCCATCGCCGTCACTATGGGTGGTCAAAATTGCCTGACAAGAGCCCCACGCATTAATGAAGCTAACTTTGGGACCCTTTATCCGCGCCAGAAATACCTCGCACAAGATGGCTCTGGCGCGTCGCAGAGTGTTCCGGAGCTTTGGGTGGTGGCCTGAGGCTCTATGCATCTCGCTCAGGATTCACGCCCTTCAAGAGACTTGGATGTGCGCCGGCGTTTGTTTCAAGGCTAGGGTTTTAAGTGCTGAATGCAATATGCAAACGAGCGTCTAGCGAAGCCGATGCGAAACGCACACGCTTTGGGTTGACTCAATCGGAAGGGCGTTAAGGGCCCAGCTTTAAGACGTCTACTTGTTGCATTAATCAATGTGTAAATTTCTCAATATGAGTGGTCCGTTGTTGTTGCGATTCAATCAGGGGTGCTTCGGGATGGATTATTTAATTGAATGCTCGATGAATCGTGCAGAATTTTCATTCTATCTCTAAACCTGACCTTTACCCAGCGAGCCGCTGCAGGCGGCGTAATGTTGTGAATTCGCCAGCTCTGAAAAATGAGTTTTAGAGTAGACAAATAATGCAGAAATAAAAATCGAATTGAAAGATTTTATTTTTTGGGCAGTTTGTGTGCCAGTTTGTATTGTGGCTGTGGTTGTTACGTAGAAAAAAACTAATTATTGAGTACCTTTCATTGACATTTGATTTCTTTTCATTTGTCACAGCCGTTTGTCCTACTGGTGTAATATGAGTGCTGAAAGGTATCTGTACTATAGCGTTTAACTAGTTCCATTAGAATTTAAAAAATAAAGTTACTTTTAACCTTTTATTTTTTTATATTTTCCAAACAAGCCCTCAAAATAGTTGTGCCATCCGTGGGATCATATGATATTTTTAAACGCGCCATGGGTTGCCATAATAGCCGAAACGCGTCGTACGCCGTTAATAAAATTTGTGGAAAAGTGCAATAACGTTTTTATCATGTCAGCTTTATATCTTCTCTTCCCTATTCCCTCTTAACACAACACTCTGCGCAAACCTACTGTTATTGAAATAGCACGATTAACGCGCCCGATGGAGTTTCCCGCGAAGTAATCCTTTAAGGAGGCTTACGAAGCGTCTAATTTTCCCCAATACCAAAAGGACCTGCATTATTTGAGGAGCTAAGCGGCTTTGCAGCGGCAGCTTTTGTGGAACACGTCCTTTGTCATCTTAAAGACTTGGGTGTGTATTAAGGAGGACCAGGCTTTGAGTAAGACGAGATGTGTTGCTACTTCCATAGTAGATGGCGCCTACAGATGGAAGGAAAATATGTCGTGTCTTAAGGTTTATCTCCTCTCTGGCTGGACTCGCGGGGGGTGAATTAGAACCTAGGCCCGCAAAGATTGTCCGTTGAGTTTTAAAAGTGAGAAAATTATTAGGAGATAAAATTGTACCCAAATGTGACAGTTAAGTACTTACATGTTCTCGGTAGTCTTTATTCGGAGGAGAAGATCGCATAAGCACCATACCGTTTAGCCTCCTACCTCTCATGAGCACCATACTGGAGATTTGGAAAAAATATGTCATACACAAAAGATTTTTTCTACAAAATGTTGAAAAAAATATATTCTGCTCAAATCCCATAAATAAAAAAGGAGATATTTATAACAATTAAAATTATACGTTTTACACTATACCTATTACATCCCTGGAAATGATCTTTCACTTAATTTTAAATACGGGGGTTGGCTTGTATTAGTTCTCCATGTTTTGCGATCTTCTGCTAATCTCTCCGCTGTGTGTTAGAATGACCTCTATGACCTGGGCGATGTACTGCCTTCTAGGTATTCCTTAGCATTTTACCCTCCAGAGAGCCCAATAATATGGTGAGCATGAGTCCCTGATGCCTCAAAATATGTCGAATCTAGAATTAAAGTTGCTTCCTAATGGTGTTCCATAGACAGAGTAACTCTGCTCTTCGTAGGAAGTATTAAGTAGCTTTCTGTCTGTTCAGGATATTTATAACCTCATTCGATAACACCACGCCTCAAACGTATCTATTCTTCCTTTATTTTTCTTGGTACGGATCTATGCTACACTTCCGTATCGTAAAATGCTCAATATAAAGTTCAGAAAGAATATTCACCTTAAATTTCTGTTTCGTCTGTAATTTATCCTACGATCAGATAGTAGCCCTCAACCTAATTCTTCTAATAATATTTGCAAACCACTAAACCTATCATATCTTTCCAAAAATCTAGCTGTTCTTCGTTGCTCACTATCCATTAAATGTATGCTATTAAGGATAGACGGTTTTTTAGGTAGAGGTAGGAAAGTTTTACGGTAACTGAGAAAAGGTGGAGAGAAACACTCAGGTGCCATTGATTCACTCCCAAGAAATGGCGTACACGGCACGTGGCATAGAGGCAGACGGCTTAGACAACAAAAAGGATAAAGTAAAAACGTAGGTACTTTATTGATATCGACCTTTATTTGCTTGGTAGTCGTAATATTATGCGTGAATTTTAATGAGTGTGAAGAGGATGCTAAAGTTTGAGATGAAGTAGAGCCAGGGAAAGGGAGTTGATAAAAATTCAGTCGTAATTGTTATACGGTGTCAAGATTTTTAAAGTATTATTTTAAGTATCAAGCACTGAGGTCGTGGGTGGTGCGTGAGTAAGAGCTGTTGCCAGATTCAAACTCATATGATTTGATTTTATGGAGTTCATTTAATTCTGTGTGTAACCTTATTGTCACCCGAGTGTCACAGCCAAGTCCTTCTAATAACCATGTAAAAATTTTGTATATAAATTGGATGTTTTTACGGAACGAGCTACTTAGGTCTGTATATTATTCATTCCCCGAATAAAATATTAAATAATTGGGTCTCACTGGATGCATGCCTCTAATGAGTCTGTGCAAGAACGTAAATTCATCTCCCTTTTCTTTAACGCTGAGCGACTTCCCACCGAATTTATGTGCCGGAAGTAGGGACTAGGACCATGCTGAAAAGTATGCCACTGCTGATATTCAGACCCGTACTTTCGGGATAGGAGGCAAGTTCCATTGGTCCCCACTTCATCTTAGCCTCATAGAATTTTGATGTTCTTCAAAGAAATTCAAAACATTATACCCGGAAAGTATGCGCTCGCAGTATCATCGCAAGGGATTTTATTTGTTGAGTTGTAATCATGGGACTTAGCTTAGCAGTATCTGCGCAAGCTGTTCCAGTCATGTTTGACAAGGAAAGATTTTGGTTGACGAAATAGAGGAACTCCTCACGTGTTTCGTGGCGTAGAAATCTGGGCGTTTGTATATTGCTGTTGAGGAATGATAAACAAAAAGTTTATCAGAGTGTGGGCCTCCATCGCCTGCTTCCTCTTCCGGAAACAGCGTTCGCAGATGAATTCCAGGTACTGTGGCTGGCAAAGAACCTCCAGGATATACAAAGCGCTTGTCTCATGACGTAGTTAGATTACGAAGACACTCTGACGTAGGTAAGACGTTGAGACTTATATAAAACTTGAAATTTTAATAGAAATTTGAAAATTTTAACCAACTCTGGCTAAGCTGGTTAAGTTGGCACCATTGCTGTCAACAGAGTTATTATGTCAATCAGCGATACTTATGAGAGATATCAGCTAAAGCTGCAATCTGATTTCAGCCAAATTCAAAGGTGGTGTCAGGATAATAGATTGATAATAAATGCGAAGACAACTGTAGCCATACAATTTTTCGAAATCCAAAGGGGAATTAAAATCAGTAAACTTAATATTCCACTACTACATCTGTTTATATTTTACAATGGATACGCATCCAACGCATGTGATAGACTCAGATGATTCAAATCTCAACTTTATTATATTTGAAAAACATTTTGTCTAGAGTAAAACAATATAACAGGAAGTCATTAAGTCATTACCGAGTCATGGTATTACGGTGTGGGACAACTCAAATAGAAGTATAATCAAAAAAGTTGAAAACACCCAAGATAGTGTTGTTACCCAATGCCCTAAAAGTTAATGAAAAACTTGAACTGTTAAAACTGCGTGATCTTCACAAGAATGCACTGAGTAGATCATTTCTTCAGTGAAAAATTGAAAATTGAACGGGAAAGTTAAAGTAAGAATGCACTGCGATGCGCATACATTTCAGGTACGTCGGTACTATGCTTTGCGTAGCCAAATGTCACTTGTTTACATCATACCAAAATAATCCTCAAAAGTCCGGTATCAAAATTTTAAGAATACTTAGCAAAAGAGTACATTAAAAAATCGGTTAAGAGTACAATAGAAATGGATCAGAGATAAGAAAAATTAATAGGATCCAGCGACGAACTATTGGAGAATAATGAATTTCAATCTGAGAGGTGATAGTAAAGTGACTGGGGACAAGATATTTTAGTGTCTGAAAGTACAGGACTTTATATAACGCCTTAAAGGTTATTGGTGAATGCGAGTAAATACTGCTCTTGGTGTGATTGTAAATGTATCTGGTAGTGAGTGTGTGTGGGTGTAAAAACACTTTAGATGTGAGTTTTATTTGACTGGACGAAATATTGTGAGAAGAGTGTCTGAGACCACCCCCTGCCACACACCCTCGCTGTAGCTCACATGATATGAGGCCTAGCTATATCATTCAAAGTGGTTGGGCTCACTTATGAAAGACCTGGTGGTAGTGTTGGAAGTAGTGAAGGGATAGAATGGGGTCGTTTACCATATTTTTTTATTGCCGAATCTGATAGAGTTTGTAAAATAAAAAGACCCGTATTTTTCCGTTTTCTGATCCGTCAATTATTTATAGAGTTATAAGCGGTGGAAAACTGATGTTTTTAACCCTTTCGGAAAAGTGGGGGTGGTGCAACCTCTGACGTAAAACGACTTCGTCCAATCACAACTGAGCCCGCGAAGCTACTTTGCCGTATCGCAATGGGGGGACACATCTGACTCTGCCAATAGGACAGTTGCGACAGCATCTGTGCGAGCAAACCTTCCGAGAACCCCCCTCCACTCCCTTTCCTTCCCTTAAAAGTAGTCAAGGACGGGAGGAAAATGACGTCAATGTTATCACAGCAGCTTTCTCGGTGGGCGTCACCTTTTGCTTATTTTAATTTTTGATTTATGAGTGAATGGTTGTGGTTAGAAGATTAATTTTTTCACTAAAATTCTTTTTTTGTTTCCATCTAACGATTTCGTGTACGAAATTGCGATTTCGGTTCCGAGTAAACGCCCCCATTACGTAAATATGAAGAGGTTAGTCAACTGAGGAAATGAGTGTGGAACTGCGCTAAACCAATACTAGGGTGATTGACCCATGATGATGAAGAGGAGGGATAAACGGTCGAGAGAATGAAGACGGGTGGGAAACTATTGATTGAACAGGTGCATGATGGGATGATGAGCGATGACGGATTTTGGTGTGACGGTAAAATGATTTTTGTGTGAGTGTATGTGAGAACATTTGGGATTTTGGGAGAGCTGTTTGACTGGAGGAACTGCGGTTTGGAGTGAATGCCTGAGGTTCACCCTTGAAAATGGTTGTGAGCGGCGTTGGTGTGAATATTGATTGAATAATAAGCTGTCGAGAGAATGGTGGTGTGAGGAAATGGTTTGATTATGTGGTTTGGATAATAGGAGGATGAGTGGAGGTGAATGAGAATGTTGGGTCGGATGATAGTTGGTGGTTGGGTTGTTTGATATTATCCCCTTAGATCCCCTTGTCCACTTAGTAATGAAGAGATTGGTTGTTAATACATGTATCATGCACTACAGACTACTCTAATAATATTTCACCTTCTTATCCCTTTACCATGCTGCCTAATCTGTTCTCTTATATTACGGGGGACAAATGACATTTTGAATCTATTGGTACGACAATCTATCTCTGTAATATTATTTATCTGGTCGAATCTAGCACAATACGCAGGGGTTTTTAAAATATGTGTATCTAACATCCTCGGCATAGCTATACGTTTTAAATTTCTGCAATAGATTTAATCTGTACTTTACACTACTAAATTTTAAGTCTCAACATAAATAATTTACGAAGGTCGTGTGCTCCAGGGATAAAACTATGGGTGGGAAATGGCGTATACCATTTTCCGGTTTTCGAAAGATGAAATATGACGTGTAGGAAATGGATTCGACGTATCTGATTGTGAGATGTAGAGAGAGCTACGGTCTAGGCTAGCATAAGCTCTAGTATTACACTCGAGAGTCCCCGTAACTTTCAAACAATTCGTTTCCTTCCTTGGATGAATTTTGCTGTTTGGTCACAAGGCTCAGAAAATTCTTGGATGACATTTTGAAACGGGTTCCATATGTGCTGTCATGGCATAGGTACCATCTGTCGCTTCCAAAGATTCGAGTAGGAATTTCATCTAACTTCTGCGCGCTGTTAGTTCACTTTTTTGTCCGCCAATGGGTCATACTCGAGTATGTTTCAGATAAAAATGGTGTCGCTTGCACCATTCTGAGAAGAGGTACAAACTTTTCCTCTTATTTCAGTTGAATTTAGTTTGAAACTTATTTTTAGAGCATTCGGCCATTATGGCCATGGCAGTTGAAACCTGGCGATGAAAACCTTCTCCAGGCGAAGAAGAAATTAGTAACAGTGAGGCATTGAAATGAAATTATTTAAAGACGCATGTGAAAGAATTGAGCATTTTATGCTAATTCAAGCACATGATAGTAATTAAACTTCGAATTGGTGGAAGAGGACGGTGGTACTTCAGAATGATGTTAATATAGGAAAATCGAATGTGATATAAGAAAGAGATGAGTGAAAACGAACAGAAATGAATTAGTGTCTGGTAATGCGAAAGGTGAAAACAGCTCCAATTATTCACAAGTATTGAAAGGTTATGATGCATATGCTATTAGAAAGATGTGAGTTATGAGGGAATGTTGATATGAAAGATCCCAAGTTCAAGTCCCGGCAGTGGAAGATTTTTCAGCGGTGTACCGTTCCCTCTTTGAGTGCTGTGCGAAAAGAACTTAGGTACTCGGAAAAGAAAGGTGCGTAAGCCCGTTCTGCCGTTCCTGTTTGAAGCGGCTGAACCCCACGAAATATAGAGCCCTTTCCTTGAAAAGTTTTATGCTACGTTGGTTGTCTAGTGTTGAATCACATCTTCAGTGCCTTGCATGCCTAAGAAATGGACGAAAGAGCTCATTTGATATCATGAGTTATTTGTAACCATTAGGTTTAATGTATCCAATAATATTCCGCTAAACAAAATGGACCTTCCGTGTCATTAAAGCGCTTTTTATTCATGTAATATTTTTGATAAAAATATTTTAAATTAAATCCAATTATGCAGCAGTTGTGAACGCAATGATCTTAGCTTTGAACGTATTGACTTATTAAGAAGAATCATGCAAAGCCCTTAAGTGTATTTCTTTTTTAGAATATATTATGCCTAAATTTTTAAATCGAAAGGTTAAACTTCAGTAATATGCAGAAGGTTTGCAGTCCCCTTGATTCATAGTATACCTACCTAATCGTTACTATTTCGTACCATAAACATTAAGATCTCATAGCACACAACATTCTACTGCCGTTAGATACTCTTATTTCTGGTTAATCTAGCATGTGGAGCTATTGAATTCAACAGAAACTTAGAGGTCAGTATTAAAAGAACATTTATAGATCTTCTTGCAGCAATTGAAATCGTGTTCTTACTTCTCATATCTTTCCTCTCACCCATTTAAAGTTAACGGTTAACTTCAATCGAACATGTGGACTGATATCGGAGAACTTTGTCGTGGTTTTAGATCATTCAAAGTATCCTCCATTCAGAGTTCTCGCAGTGTAGATTTCACGTTGTACGCGACAAACACGGCCGAAGGCTATTTCTTTCGAATGTTTGAAGGGGCAGAGGAAAAAAATAGCATACCTACTCCTCTAATGGGCTTTTTCTCACGCCAGCGCCGTTTAATTCGAAAAAAAACATAGTTTTCTCGTTTCCAGACCTCAGATTGTGTGTACTCGAGCTTCGAGAACCTCCTAAATGTAGCATTTTCTTCCACTCCGCGATTGGATAACGTTTGTAATGCCACTCGATTTTTCCGAGTGGCTAATTCACACCTTTTAGAGTCGGCAAAATGATCGGCCTTACGGCCTCCTTTTACTGGCGAAGCATTAACAGAGACAGTAAAGGCGGCTTAAGTATACCATTCAGTTATTCGTGAGAATGCAGGCAGGTTTAAAGGCATGGTAAAACGCCTGTGAGGCGTTGAAACTGCTTTTGTAATGTCGTGTTTGCTCCAAGTGGAATGTAAATAAGTATGCATCTTACTAAGTTGCTATAAATACCGAAAAACAGACGAAAAAAAATTAAATATATAAATTAAAATCAAACAATGAAATAGATTGATAAAGTCACCAGCATAAGGGAAATAACAAAATCTCTTACGTTTTACCGTTTCTCGCTGAAAAGTATTGGGCTCATTTCTTTCCGAGACTTAATTAAAGTGCTTACAATTTATGCCGAATAATATTTGTGATATAATTAAAGGAATTAAGGTTGTGCAAAGTATTTGTAAAAATACAGTTTCTTAAATTGAAGTTAATATAAAATTTTTTCCTGAGGAGCTTATTATTTTTTTGCAGCAAGGCAATATTATGTAAGCAGTGAAAGTACTCAATGCATAAGTATTTCCAGATATACTCGTTGTAATGCGCAACCGGTTTCGCTTTTACAGCATTATCGGACCACTCTTCTGTGAACCCATACGTCAAATCTAAGTAAGCAGCACAGCGATGACGCGTAGTAAACTTTACACGTGCATTAATCAACCATCATACTATTGAAAATATCCAAGGTTATGGTTTTTTTAACTTTCTTGTCTTAAAAAACTTTATGCGTTGGAAAACAATAGCTATCCTTATTAACTTAATGTGCAATTCTGTTTTAGCCCAATTTTTGTAATAGTACACTTGGGTTGTAGGTACTCAAATGACTATGGGTATATGGCGCTATTTAACCCAAGTCCTTTAACTTAAGAAAATCTCAAAATCCATGACTGAAGCAGGATTCGAACCTACGGCCTTTGGTTGCTAGGCCGGTACACGTCCTACCCGGCTACCAGCACTTACGTTTCTCGCTGCACAGTGCAAAAATACAAATGGATCATTGTTTGTTGTTTTGAAAGAAAGAGAAGTAAAGAAGATTATACAGATGAAATAATTATTTCATGTTTCCCAGGCTAGTCTGGAGAAGATTTTTTCCTAGGATTAGTTTTAATGTTAATTTTATATTTATATTAATACTTATTCAATACTATTGTTTTCTGTACAAATTATTTTGCGAGCGGTATGTGAGTGACCTCAGATGCGTCGAAGTATCACGCAAATATAATTCCAGAGCGTAAGAGTGGAAGCATTCCATCGAAACATTCCCGATCAGTAGTGTACCAAGTAATGATAATAATCTGTGAAAAGAATCCCTGCCAAGATGAATTCTTCCAACTCGAGAGCCTATCGTAATGCGCAAGGCCTTCAACCGCGTCAAGGTCTGTGGCGAGGGTGGCTCGTGAAGGATGTTTTGAAATTCCTCTCAGCCCTTTAAGAGAAAAAAATAAGAAACCCTTACACACACTGTATCTTTAAGTTTTTTGAGACTCAATACGGCGAGGAGTATCGAAAGAGGTCCTGGCTCATTATCACAAGATGAGATCGGGAGAGATAAAATCTCGCCTTTAACTTCGGAATATTGGCTCCGTCTCGGATCGCAGTAAATCTTTAGAGAAGTTTTTCCGAAATTCACCGCTGAGGGCGCAAAGTGTTATAAGGCTTCATTATCTAGTACATCTTCCTTCTACTGCACTCAAAGAGAATCTTCTATCATGCTTTTATGCGAGTTTAAGTAAGTAACGGTCATTGGTTTCCCTGTCGATTCTTTTCTATCTCTCTCTCTTGAAGATAAAATGAGAATTAAGTTCGGGAACACTTCGGGAACTTAAAGTGGTTTTTACAAGGATTTCCGCAGTACATTTCGTCCTATCGCGATGGCAGTAATTCGAACTTAAAGAGGATTGGTCGAATGCTATTGTGAGAAACTGCAAGAACTCTCATATTTCGTCAAGTATCTCTTCCAGTCCTGTGCTTCTACTACTTCTGGTTCGTCCGCATAATCTTAATGGAACAGGGCTTCTACTTCCCTGGTGTGGCTCACTGTATCACCATTCAGCATCTCCTAAAAACCCTCCAATCAAATCGGGCACCTTTCTCATTTACGGTGGTGATGATTCAAGATTGAATTGTTCTTTGCGAGGTTGACTGCCGGGAAATCGTTACCAACTTACAGATTCAGATTGAAACTATAGTAAGAAAAGAAAGTGTTGGTTCAAAACTTGGCCTATACTCAGAAATGCATGACCATAAGTTGAAACCATTTATTCATATTTTCTTAGTGTATTGATTACACTTACCATATAATCTTACAGTTTGTGTCATTTTAAGTAAACTCCTGTGCTTATCGAGGTAGACCTTGAAAGTGACATACGCTAATTAAGGCCATAAGCGGCGCGAACAAGACGGAATGAAAATTGTCCGTTGTGGCTTAATTTCATGAATGAATGTGCGTAATTTTTACAAAGAGACGCCTAATGTCATTTGATATGTTCAGCTGCAAGCGGAGATGGCGGAATGACAAACCATTGTTTAAAAAGAAGTATGACAGAGCATAAGCGTACGGCAAACATTGTACGTCGTGGTAGTCCATACCGAAGACATTGCATGGGCTTATTATGCTACTTCCTCTTTCTTAAGTCACTATCCACAGTCCACTTTCTCTAAATAGAGCTGTTATAAAATTTTCTCAAAACTAAAGATATCCCCCGCCTATTTTTTCCTTTCTAACAGAAAAGCGACTTTGTGCTCAATCTGAAACTTATGATATCATTCCCATCTCCTTGGACATTAAAGGCGCTCTGGGTTCCACAATTTAAGTTTCCATTTTATAGTGGGAAGAAGTGCTCGGTTTTGACGTGATCTAACTAAGAAGATCGAAATATTCGGCGATTCCTAAATTTATTACTTGAAGATACATCACAGCCATGTACCAGGTGGCATTTGAACGGCGAAGTTAAGCTGCCACGCCAGCGCATTAAAAGTCTGATCACCTCGGCAGGCTTTCTTTACCCTTATTTTCGAGTGAATCGAAAATGTATTTGTCTTTAGCCCCAACTTAAGATAACAGCTCCTTCGTTATTGAAAAATAAGTTCTTTTCGTCTTGCTAAATGCACTTATTTCAATCCAGTGTAATACCAAGATACTATTTTGTACTCAACCGTGTTTGAAAATTTTGAGGTCTCACTCCATAAAGTCTTCGGTATTTTTTTCACTCATGTTACGCACTAAGACTAACGATAAGATGATTCATTCTAGATATTTTTCTTGTTTTTCTTTCCGAAAGGTATATTTGTTCACCTATTGAGGGATAGTAATCTATGCTATATCATTTAGGTGTAATCCTAAAGTTGATATTTTACTTTTGAGGACAATTTTTACAACAATGAAGGCACTAAAATTTGCTCGATTTCATTGAAATATTTTGGGAATCCAGGAAGGGCCTTTTTCGGAGGCCCATGAAAACTCTTTTTTTCATGCAAACCAGGAATTAAGAGGCACAGCCTCCAGCGCCGCGGTGCCTTTGTCTCTTAACTGAAACTCCGAAAAAAGTGTAGCCCTTTGCTTTTTCTTAACAAAGTATTCTTTTATCCCTCCCCCAGTCCTCCCCAGCGAATTGGAATGAAGTGTTTTTTTTCCTGGCAATTATCGAAAGTTTTGATCACGTCCCCAAACGAATGTAAATATTTCATTTCTCGGGATGGGGATGCGGGTGAATTCCGCTAATGAGGGTAATTTTAATAATCCTTTCCATTAAGAATACTGGCTACGCAGCTTCCCCCAGTCCTTTCGCTTACTTGCACCTCTGCTTACCAACTCCCTTTCCCTCTCTCACCCTCGTTTGCCCTCACGACACCTCTCACCCCATCCTTCCATTTCCCGGACTAATAACCCTTTTTCTCCACAGCTCCTCTCTCTCTTCTTACCCTTTCCCAATGCCCTCTCTCCGCTCCAACCCTCCTTATCAACTCTTGCCTCTTAAACTTTTTATGGCGCCCCTCTCCCGGCCTGAAATACCCTGTCCGTTCCCGCTTTTTTTCCCCTTCTTCCCCACTACTTCGCCTTTCCCTTCCACACCTCACGGGTCTTATCCCCTTCCTGCACACCAGCTGTGACCGTTATCTCACGAGCATTCCTCTATCTTTTTTGCCTTCTCCTTCTCCCTGTTGGTTTCCCACGAGACCTCAGTTTCGACCCAAATATCGGGAGGTGGATGTTACCCGCGCCCGTTCCAATCAACGTAGCATTTGCGAGGACCGCGTAGGAAGAAATTACGTTGTCAAAATCCCCCTTCCCTGGTGAAAATTACCGTGAACGTACGTACATATACATCTGCATGCCAGCAGCCGCAGTGGTGTGTGGTATGGGATGGTAGTTCAGCAGCTGTGAAATTTACATTTTGCTGTAAAAAGGATGAATAAAGGTTCTCATCATCATCATCGGTCAACAATCCTAGGATTGGTTTGACGCAGCCCCAATCTATTCTTCTATCAGCCAACCTCTGCATTTGATGCAATTCTTCTCTTTTACATCCTTCACAACCTGTTTCATACATCTCATATGAGGCCTGACTTTTCCAATCTTCACGTTCACTTTTACCTTGACGATTGTCTTCATAAGGCCATCGTGTTTTAAGATATGGCCAATTAAGATGTCCTGTCTTCTTTTTCGAGTTTTCAGCAGATTTCTCTTTTCCCCCACTCTTCTTAGAACTTCCCCGTTACTTACTCGGTCGATCCATTTAATCTTCATCATTCCTCTGTCTTACCATATTTACAATGCTTCCACGCTTTGTCGTACACGTTGTCCACGTCTTCTGCCTCACTGCCGTAACGAAACATACTCCAGGTGTATGGTCCGATGAATTGTTTCCTTATTTCTACATTTGTATTTCCAGCGGTAAGTAGATTCTTTTTATGATAGAATGCCCTCTTTGATAAGGCTATTCTACTGAATATTTCTTTCTTGCTTCGTCCATCGTTGGTTACTCGGTTTCCCATGTGGCAGAAGTCTTTCACCTCTGAAAGATAGTTGAGAAATGATAATGGAGTGTAAAACGTATTTTTTTGAAATACAAATACTTTTTTGCGTTACAAATGGATATTGTGCGTAAGTAAAACCAATTCTTGTATCATCTCCCCACGGCTAATCTCTCTTCATTTGTCACCGCTGTCTGCCCTGATAATATAATGTGGGGGTAGAAACATGAATCCAGTGTGAGCTTCGAGCACGTGAGATCTGAAAATTTCGAGTAATTTTCCCCAAGATCTCCCAACAAAGCTTTCCCAATAGTCGAGTGACACTTTCTGTACGATCAGTTGGTGTCATTACGAAAGACGCTACTATCCTTTGGCTCTTATTTAATTCCCGAGTTGAATCTGCTTTTGTGTATCCCAAAAGTTCAATGCATGCGGCGGATCGCATTGTAGGGAAAAACTGGAACATCCGTCGCGAATTTTTGGGTGGGAACAGTTGCCGGAAAAATCCGCCGCGTGGCGCTAACATGTACTCGGGTATCTCAAGGACCTCGAGGTATCTTCGGCATCGTAATTCTCACTGCTCCATCTTAAAATGGCGTATTAGATTTATAAGGACAACAGAAATAGAACAAAAATATTTGCATTAAAATAACTGCGGTCATGAAAGTTATTTGAGTTAATTAGAATGAGTATAGCGACATCCTCATTTAGTGGTTGCATAATTATGTCAACTTGTTTCCTATATCCATTGTTTATTGATACTTTTTAGTATTAGTACGTAAATTAAGCTGGTTTTGCGCTGTACAGTGATACAGTTAACAGTTCATATATGATAGTATGAAACGTCAATTGTTGAATCAGTGTCTGGGTTATGGTGATTAACATATAGGGAAAATTTTGATAAATAAAAGGAAGAAAAGCAGAGAATCCAAAATGGCGTTGTGGAAGGATACACTTGTATCTCCCATCGATGATCACAACAATAGATGACTGATTTCAATGTCCGTTTTTTATTTGTGGAGTTTTATAGAGTTTTTAAATTGTTGGAATTGTGTGATTTTTTCCTTTGCTTTACTTTTTCAATAGTTTGTTTGGTTATGGCGCTCTCTGGGGGAACGTATACTCAGGAAAGTATACTTATTTTGTAATAAAACGCATACTCGTGGTCTATAACGTTTCGTGTAGTTGTTCCTAATTAATCATTCTTGAGAAATCTTCAACCTCTCTATCCGTGTGCCTAAGATATCAAATGCGATATTAAAATATTCGGCAGCGATGGACTAGATGAATAATTTTTGAAAATTGTGTTGGGGAAAATTAAAAATTATATGAGTCAATCTGGTTGCAGATTTCGACGAATGAATCCAGCTCAAACCCTTAATTTTCTGTAATCCAGCCCTGTTCTTGGTGTTGAATTATTCGTATCAACACATCAGTAGTATATGTTACATAAGAATTATAAATATAAAATGGATCAACGAACTGAATGATGAAGAAATACTGGGGAAAGTGGGAGATATTAGAAGTCTACTTCAACTTAAACGACGAAAAGAGAACGACGGGACAACTTAATCGACTATCTGTTTAGAAATGATGGTCTGTTGAAGATGAGCGTCGAGGGAAAGTAAACGGAAAGAATGACAAAGGGAGACCTCATGTGATATATATGATGAAATCAGTAAAGGATGTGAAAGAAATGACTCAAGTGTGTATATGAAGAGGTTAGCCGACAGGAGAGTCGAGTAAAAATATGCATCCAACTTATTTTAAGATTGATAGCTAGTGCTGATGACGCAATTATTATATTAACGACGTTTTTGGATATCAGGTTGGTATGGTGGTTATAATACTGGCATTCCGTAGAAGATAAGGGGAAAAGCAAGGCCGACCAATGGACATTATCTTTGGTAATATTGCAATGCCACTCATGCTGATAATAAACGTAAAGCATTCCGTGGGATTTTTTAAAGCACCACCGAGACATCTTGGCGAAAGCAGTCTTAAATGTTGCACGTCTGTTAATTACACAGAACTCCTCCAGGCTCTCAAGACATTTATATGGGTTTCCTGTATGGAGAACCATGTGGGATGGGGTTTGTGTGGCTTGAATCCTAGCCTCCTGCTCTGAGCATCTGGGTTCTAATCCCAGTAATGGCAAGGATATTTCATCTAAATCTCAATTCGTACTTAAGTTCTCTGTGGAGAGCGTTATTTATCCATTGCTTCATCTATTGCATAGATTATTAAACCATGGTCTCCGCAGCAACTTACATTAACAGCAGGATTTCAGCTTTCTCTTCATACTCTTTTCTTTTAAAAAAATAGACACTAGAGACGGAACGACTTAATCGGCCACATCATGAGACATGATGGCTTGATGAAGACAGTCGTTGAAGGACAAGTGGGGGGAAGAACGGAAAGTGAAGACCTCGAATGAATCAAGTAAATGGATCAAATAAAGAAGGGTGTGAAAGAAAATAAATATATTTGGACAGATTAGCCGATAGAAGAAGTCAGTGTAGAGCTGCGTCAAACCAATACCATATGATTAAAAAATAGCTTTCTATGTAGAATTTTAACGCCTCTTTAATGGCATAATGACGTTTGCTTACGGAAGCGTTTATTGTTTTGTTATTTTTGCATAACATTAAAAAAATAAAGTTTTGACGGTTTTAACTAAAAAAACTATTATTTCTATTATCAGAATATCGCGTAAGAGAATTGAGATGAAGAGGGGCATCTTTAAACAAAATATAATTTATTGCTTCCTTATTTGTACAGTATTTTACAACACATTTGCACACACATTTTACCCACACAATCAAAACAAATATATCCACCGCTACACTGGCAGTAAATTAGCTCTAAACAAAAAACGCAGGAGTTGCGATGTAAAATTATTCAAATTGGGTCCAGAAAGAGTGCCGGACTTTGGGATTTGTCTGAGAATAGGTAATGAGAAGGCACAAATTATAAGGTCATGTAAAATTGCTTTTTGTCTAAGGCGACCCTCGGTTGATGTGGTAAAAAATTAAAAGGGGAAGGGAGAGTGTCACCAGGGGGATTAGATATTCTCCCAATTAGGAGCGTCACCACACCGACTTATATCTCGGTTTTTATTAGCTCAGAGAAAGGAAGCGTGCCCGAAATTTTTGCTGATTCCGGCACACTTTAAGAGCCCCTCCCTTGAAAACCTAAGGGTTTCGCCATTAAGTTCCAATTAATTTTGATTTTTATGGTGCACTCCGGCCGTTTCCAAAACGGGATCCCCTTTAGCACTAAAAAATAACGTTCCCGAATGCGTATTCGTCATCCGTGAAAAGCCACATTAAATGGAATGGGGCATATTTTATGGATTGCGTTGTCCCGCTCACTAGCGACAAAAAGAAGAAAGTTACCCCTAACCATGTACCGCGAAAGGGGCATTAACCGTCGCAAGGTTCTACAGGCCTAAACACGTCTCGTATAATTGGAGCCGAAGCGTTGGGCGTCATATTCAGCCGGCCAATTCCACGGTACCCGGTGAATAAATTGAGGCCGTTTGGGGCTTTATCTCCCCTTCCCCCAACCCATAAAGCAACACACTATTAACGCCCTTTCTTCTCCGGACTGAAAATATGGCCACCACCTGAAACGTCGAGAACGCATCGTAATGTTCCCGTGAAATTGAACGACCTATTCCACAATGATAGTGGAAAACCTGAGTCAGGCAACATTCGATTCGCGGAGAGTAATTGAAACCCTCCAAATCGCTAAAAGCATTTCATCAAGTTCTGTTTATAAAGTCATCTGGTTTTTCTAGTCTGCGTCCGCAGATAAAGGCACCTCAGGCCGAAAGGAAAGGTCCAAGTACGAGAATGCAGGAAGGTTGGAGAGAAACTTGGCATTGGTATTAAGCCTGCTCTTAACGTAATGCGCCAAGGGTACCACGGCTTAACGTTCCATCCGACGGACGGGGTAATGAACTCGCACCCTCTCCACTTTGTTCATTGAACTTGAATGATCTCCACAAAGCATTCAAGTTGGTATCGGCTTACCAATAAAAAGATCTGCCACCGATTCGAACCCGGGCCCCTTGGAGTGAGAGGCCCATTACTGTAGCCATTACACCAACCCGACAAAATTAAGTCCACGTGGTTAATATAGGATTTTATACGCACAGGGAAATCGGATTGTGGGTGGTGGTTAGAATACCGACTTCACATCCCGAGGACCCGGGTTCAATTAAAGGCCGTGGCGGATTTTTCAGCAGCACATGGGTCCGTTCTTGAGCGCCTAGTAGGGGGAAATTCAGGTTCAGTACTTCGTCCGTCGGACGGGACGTTAAGCCGTGGTCCCTTTGGTGCCTGTCGTTAAGAGTGGGCTAATGTCGACATCGGATTCCTCTCCACCCATCCTCCATTACCTGAAATTTTCCTACCATTTTCCATATACCCACCTATCGTAAATGGTGTTGGTCCCCCTATGAATACTACTTCAGCAGCCTTTACTCGTAGCAGTTTACTTATGACGGACACGAAATATGCGACAAATCGCTATCGCTACTGCTTCATTGTGTCCGCTCCAACATCTATGCGGCTTTAAACCGCTAGCCCGGCGTTGTCATATAATAAAGAAAGAGTGTTTGATACCAGTAATGATAGTCGCTTAAATATTCTTGAAATTATTCAAGCAATAAATTCCATTGACATTTATTTTGTCTACCATTCTTTAAAGAGTAGAATCCTGTTATTATAAACAAGAAATACACTTGTTATTGTATTCTAATTCCCGGTATCAGACGTCGTGTATTGATTTCCGTTGGAAATTGTTACGATTATACTGGCTACATTTCTGCTGGAAAGTAGACTGACTTCAACTTTGCTAGTAGCTCAACCGTGGATCGATAATGTTAGTTAGTGTTAGTTAGTTAGTGTTAGATCGATAGTGTTCGACTCATGTCCAGTATCGATCTGACCTCGCATCGTAGTTGGTGTTTACACATGTGAATGGGCCTTAACAGTTATTAGCAGTTGACAGTCATAGCAGTCAACTGCTACGCGTGAACGCACTTTTATACGCATAGTCGAATTCGGTATTTGTCGATATCGAGTGCCATGTTTTAAGGTATTCCAACTGCTGATTTATTTTCACTCTATTTAATCCAAGTGGTTATTCAGGGTTAGCTGACCAAGTGTTGGATTCATTTGCGTCAGTGAAAAGAGATAGGCAATTTAAGTTTATAGAGTAGTTTTCAGGGAACAGGAAAGACAGAGAGAAAATAGTCTCGGAGTCAGTCTGCTCTTCACAGAAAGCATCACGGATTTAGTCTTCCATCCAATAGACGGAGTTCTGATCTAGAAGTGCTCACAGATATCTCAAATGTACCATGTGTTTGTAATTGTAATGTGCATAGAAATGAAAAATCTTTGTCATTGTTGATACTTGGACCCGGGCCTTGGGAAGCCTTATCTCTCTGCAAAATCAACCCGATTTCCTTTCAACCCAGACTTAATCCTGACATGCAGGTAGCATGAATTCCATAGCTTGGATCCGAACCTGGAACTTTTGGGTTACTAGTTGGATGTCTTACCGACATGACTACTCAGTTGAATTGAGTTTAGTTAAGAATACCTCGAATAAATAAAGATTCCTCTAAATGTAATTATATTCACCTGTAGTTTTACTGTTAATCAGTTCACAAAACGTTTGTAAAAATTTGAATGCTAATAATGCTGACATGTGCCCTTAAAGTTCATTTCTTTCCTATTCTTGTTTTAAGTGTAAACATTTATGTATGCTTTTTGTATAAGATGTATTACTTGACTTTTAAATTAATATTGTAAGGTGTGATTAACTATAACCTCAGCAAATGTCAATCATATGCGTTCTTAAAAATTTACAATATAATATTTCGTTTTATGTTAAATTATACTAATAAAATTATCCTTCTATCTATCTATCTATTTTACCTGAATGGTATCCGTTTTGTGTGGTGGTTAGAGAACTGTCCTCCAATCCCAGGGATCTGGGATAGAATCCCAGCAGAGGTAGATTTTTTTAACATTGTTATAAGTGTTCCAACTTGATTATTGATTTGAGAGCATCTTATGTTCAACACTTCATCCGTCGAATAATACGTTTAACCTAGAATATCTTGGCGCCTTTCGCAAGCTGTTGGCCTTTTCCCTCGGATGATTACTACTGCTCTTTCTCTGAGATGTTTTTTAACCTTCGTCTTCATTAGAATTTTTTTCTATTTCTCCATATATTGCCATAATATAATTTAAGTGAATTCCACAGCCTGTATCCCTCTATTTTTCGATATCTCACGATAAAAGCTTACCGTCTTTTTCATATTTCTGCGGCCGACTTCTTTCCCATTATCACCCTCATCTTCCACTTCTTCATTTGTCTTCATTCATGCCCGGCACATTTTTCCGTATTCCTGCGACCACTAAAAACATCTCAAATTTCCTCTTTCCAGCCAGCACCATTCCATTCTCGTGGCCCCTATTTTTCCCATCCCCGCCACTCTACGATCCATATAAGTGTCCTGAGAACTCTTAGTGTTTTTCTGTCATAAAAGATCACCCTTCAGGGTTTAAATTCCGAAGCCAAAATTCCAGATGAATTGATCCTCGTCATATTTTTATGCCTCACTATTCGCGTCCACGAGGGAGGCAAGCGATGATTAAATCTCATTTGATAAATCTGGGATTATTATTTTTCATATGATTTTTGTTCTTTGTGATCCATCAACAAAATTAAGGTTGGTTTGACGTTTATTTTTCAGTAATGGTGAATATATATTCAGAAATGTTTGCAACGGTAGCTTTAGTCCTGTTTTAGAAAAAGTTTTCCTCCGCCTCATTTACGATTGAATACATTTACTCTTTCCAATTTGGCCATCTTTTCTTGCTTTATTCTAATTTTTTTATCATTAAATGATGGGGTCGTGGTGGCCTAGTTGGTAGAGCACTGAGGTACTGACCGGAGGGTCCCGGGTTCAAATCCTTTCTGACCCTACCCCATCTAAAATCCTCGCGATTCATTTTTCTGCGTGTCAGAACTTCGTAGGAAATCGCAGGATGCCCAGAGAAAAGAACTGGTCCCCCTACCCTGAATGTGTGAATTTAATACGCCCGTGGCTTAGCACGGGGCGAGCTCTACTCTCACCTATCAAAAACCAACTTTCGGGTGGAATCATTGAGTGAGATCATTAACTTCATAGTAGGCAGGCTAAGAAAGAGGTAAATATTTCATTTGACTGAAGGCCATATCGATGGCCAGTATTACCAAGGAAAGATATTTCACTCAGAATTAAATATACCGGCGGATATTTATTTCAATTAATGATAATTAATTTCATGCCAAAACGTGAAGGTTTTTTTCGCTGGTGAAAAAATTCCGTCTTTGTTTGTTTAAATTTCAGCTATAAGTCTTAGTTTTCCCTTTGCGTTTAAATCCAGGAGCAAATGAAGAATCATTTCAAAAATGTTATCTTTCTGGCTCTATTCTCGTGAAAAATCATGTTTTCCTGTTAAAGCTGTTCCTTGCACTGTCCCTTATATTACGAAGTTCAGTAACCTATTGTAACTCGGAAAACTTCTCTCTGGACTTCGCCTCCGATCTGTTCCAGAGGGACTTCCTTATATATCACCCTGCCGGTCCAATCTATCTTATTCCTCTGTTGTTCTGCGCTGTGATCAGTTTTATACTTATCTTCTCTCAAACCAACATGATTCACCTTAAAGATAGATGGTCACATCTGTCATGACCAAACTCGGCGATTGCTTGAAACAACCAATTTTCTTTCAATATCTTCATTGAATGAAACAGAAAATATGCATCTTTACGATGATCCATGCAGGGAGTTTTTTGCCGATGCCATGAAGCAGCCCGCGGTAGCACTCCGTCAAAATGGTGGTTCCGGAACTTTGCAAACCTATGGTAATGAATGAAATCCGAAGGTTCGGACGATATGGTTCGGAGTTTGAAAATAATAATGGAATGAATTTTGAGATGCAATTTCTGAATAATTCACTATGAGAAATGGCATTTCAAAATTCGTTCCGTTACAATGGTCGTGAGATCGAATCAATGATAAATGTCTTATATGTCTAAACAATAAGTTTCGGATGATAGCTTTTCATGACCTTAATATTTGGATTATCTGAAAACTAATACTATCACTTATACATTATTCAAAATTTCAGCTTATAATAAGATATCTTACTGCAGAAAAGTTACCATCATCACATTAAAGCCTCTCTTCGTGGCGTTATAGTAATGTTGTCTTATCTTGAGGCAATATTGTGATAGCAGTTGTCTCAAGGTTCATGTTAATGGTGATTTCTCTTAGCTTTTGGGGGTAAGCAGCTGCGGGTGACTCAGCTGCCATTAATTTAATGTTTCACTACTTCGATTCCATCGCGTAGGAAGTCTCTCCAAACGGAACTAAACAAGCCTTCTAGATCACAGAAACGGCGTAGCTTTGGTTTCCGTTAATATGCAAGAATCAAGATTCTGCCGAGACTATCAAAGAATTTCCTCGCCTCTTCAAATTGGGAATGCATCGAATGTTGGAATGGAACTCACCAAGTAATCGGGAGGGATTAAAATTTTATGAGTATTCTGAACTTCAAAACTTTGAGATTAGATTTTTTTCTGGCCAAGATGTAACCGTTAAAGAGAAGAGGTTTTATACCCAAGGTTATGCGAAAGGAGTCGCCTTTTTAAACCATTTACAGTGAGCTTGAGTGGGTCACGTTTTGAATTTGATTCGCTCTGAATAGGTAATTCGTCTGCGGTTTTTAGTCTGTGCAGCCCTTTAAGGAGACTCGGACCGGGAGTATATGTGTAGCGATGAAGTGGCAGGATAAAGGGTGGAGAGAAACCCGGCATTGGCATTAGCCTTCTCCCACCGAAAACTACCAAGGGGAACATATTTTAAGATCCCATTCGACTGACGGAGTGCTGAACATGAAATGCTGTCCATACGGCTTTCAAAGTTCCAATGACAGGATTCCAATGAAATTGCTACCGAATTTCGGCTTTCGAGGTAGGTACGGTCCCAGGGCGGAAAGTCAGTTCTTTTGCTAACTTTTGAATAGGATTGCTGTTTGTGTAAGGAAAAAATATATTCATAGACATTCGAAGAATGTGAATAATTTGCTCTTTGCGCAGACATGGGCTCTAAGGGGGAAATATTTTGGCTGTTCTAGTATTTCATCCTACATTTTCGTTTCACGTGGCTATCCAGTCTTTCTCCGTCGTCCTTGCGTCGTACATTTCCATTTATTTCTCCTCCTTTTTCATTTCCCTTCTTCTGAGCATTCGAGCAGTTTCTCTCGCTCCCTCCCTCTACTCATCTTGATACCCCCTTTCCGCCTCTCCCCAAAGATCCATCCTCCCCTATCCCTCAGGACTCGAGGCGTATGCCTTTTTCTTCATTTACAAGCCTCAAAACCCCTCTTCAATTTCCGCGCGGCCTTCATCATCTAAATCAGTGCGGGATATATGGAATGAGCTTCAATCATTAGAAAGTAATGAGATTTTAAATGAAAAAAGTCAGGGGCAAGCGAGAAAAAAGATGGTTACAACTAGATGGTGGTTGCATTGTTGCACTTTGAGCAACGATAAACATAATGCTAAAATTTATAGGTTAAAGAAGGCCTAACCTTCGCTTACTAATGCGGGAATATTATAACTAAAGAAATAGCGAGTGAAGAGTTATATGCGCAGCATATACGTTCAGCGCCTTTTGAAATTGACTCTTATGAACGTAAAGAAATTGTCAAGAGCTTGGTTGAAAACCCATGTTCTCATGATTAAAGTTAGTAGAAAAATGTAAATTATGTTAATTCGAATCTGATACTTCAGACATATTTCTCACTATATGACCGGAACAGACAGATACGACAGATTACGAAAAATCAACTGTCGTAATGAGCAATACAAGTATTAGTTTTTACCGGGCACAATACAATAATATTACGCAGACAAAGTACAAATCTTTTAAACGCAATACTTACCATACTCCTTTATTTACCTGCTATTTTCTGCTCAAAGTCAAATTCACGGTTGGTGGCCTACCAACCCCTGCCAGACGCTCCTGAGCTGCTTGCAGTATTAAATATAGAAGTAGATGGTGTCAATCGGCTTCGAGAGTTGAAGTATCGAGAAAGCGGATGGAAATAGATTGAAGACGTTTAAGATGTAGATGTGGAGAAGGGAGGAGAATGTGTAATGGATAAAGTGAGAGATAAACAAGTCACTTGGAAAATTAGGTAGTAGCAGTAGTTTTAGTTTTTTCTGTGTAAGGTTTTTTTTACGGCAGTAGCGATTTTTTAGGTGCTCCAAAGATTTGTTTTTTTGCGCCATCTAATCTATGTTCTTAAACCTAAAACATATACAAAACCTATGTCGAGACGGGATTCCCTCATATTGTCGAGCAGGTACATTACCAACCTGGCTGCCACAGCCGGGTGAATATTAAGCTGAGTAGACGGATGTAAAGATTCATTAGGGTGGACGGTATGAAGCTCATTATAGAAGAAAGAACGGTAGATAAGATAGGGATTTCTCATCCTGGGGACTAGGTTCGAATCTCGGAGGTGAAAGATATTCAGTGAATTTCTGGTCCCAATGCCAGTGATGTCAGGTGGGCAATTCAAGTTCTGTACTCCCTCCGTCGGATGGAACGCTAAACTACAAACTATGCTACAAACTATACTACAAACTATAAACCTCTTGTCGCCGTTTGTGAAGAATAGATTGCTACTAGCTCCGGGTCTCTCCACCCCCTAAAATTCTGCCATTATTCTCTGTGATTAATATTCTCGACTAAGAGCCATAGCAAGGCGAGTAAGGGATAGAATGAGAATGGTCATTGTAGATGGCAGAGAGAGAGAGGATATGGATGTGGTATTTAAAGGTTGTGTCCCAGAGCTGGGTGAGTGGGTATAGGTAGGATGCTTTAGGAAAAGGAGGAAGGTTGGAGAGAATCCCGGAATTAACCTACTGTTTAAGAGTAACGCGAAGGAGTCCACGAAATAACGACCCCTCTGACAGAGAGAGCACTGAGCTTAGTGCTCTCCACATTCTAGTAGAGACCACAAAAATATTCCGCTGCCGATGTACTATCCACTAAACAAACCTGTCTCCAGGGAGTATGATGATCTGAAGAGTGGAAGAACTGACTTTTGGAAATGTAACGAGATGCAGTATTATTTTGCCGAAACCTACTCTAAACGCTAGAAATCCAGATACAATTCATCTTCTCTCCTTCCTCTTCTTCGCTTTCTTTCCTTTGGTCTCCTTACTTCTCCTTGTCGTCCCACGCAAACCATTCTCTCTATCCCTCCCACCCCAACGTTGCTCCTCTAACTTCCACCACCGCACCCCCATTGCAATCCATTCCCCACCAAACCCTAGTCCCCTCCAGGGCCTTTCCAACCCCACCCTACCCCGACCCACTTCGTTCTCATCATCCTCGCGGAACATAATGCACCTCCGCCCCTTTTTATTTCCATCGTCGACCCTCGGCTGCCGCAAACCGCTAATGCTGATGAAAAGCCAACCGCCGGACATTCGGCGACAAATGATGTTTTGTTTCGTCCAGTCCGCAGGCACAGCGGCCTCAAGGTGGCGGCCGTGCGAAACCGCTGTCAGGAACGGCGTAATTTCTAATTTCATTCTGTCTATTCGCTTGTCTCCGTTATGGTTTGTCCTTTTTTTTCCTTCTCGGGTAGTTCTCGCTGTAGTTTATGGCGATTACGGTGTCTGAACTTTCGGGGATATGTTCCAAGGGGCCTACTGCCTTGTTACCGGGTCAGTATTTCACGTGGGATAAATCTGCCCGCCTTTTTGACATCTGATTCTTACCATCCCCTGTGCAACCACTTTTGAATTCATATTCATTGAGTCTTATGTACAGTTATGTAAATCCATTTACTGCGATTTTCTGTACGAGAGGTCTCCCGGAAAATAGTACATTTAGGTCTGTAGGTGCTCCAGATGCTAGGATTGTATCATGCCGTGTAGCATAACCCAGAGCCTAATCCTATGACAAATACAATCCCCATGTCAAATTCAACCCGCGGTCTTTGGGTTCAGGCCACAGCCTCAAACATACATTTCCTATTTTATTTTCGTGATCATCAATGAAATTTTGTCTCTCCCACTGGGAGGTGGATCCTTTTAAGTTCTAATTTTCCTGATGAGTGTCATTTGATGGACACTAATTGCAGATGAGATCTGGTTAATGCGTATCCTCAATAAAATTGTCTCAGAGATCATAAATTACCATTTCCTAGTCCAGTGATCGCTGACATAAAAGATCCTTTGTTCCAAAATAAGAATTTGTTGAGAGTTGATTGCCGTGAGTTATATTTACCGGAAGATATTTCGCAGCATGCTGCAACGGAAATATTTGGAGTAATGATTCACAGAACCGATTGTACGAGCACAGCGGATGGGTCAGTCGTTGAACCCATAGCCACGTGCCGTTCTTTCTTAGTGCATATTTGATTAATGTTTACAAAATATTAGTTACGGACAGAGACATTACGGTTAGTGGTATTATTGCCTCAATGGAATTAATGGGAACAGATACACTGGAGCAGTAGTGGAATGTATGCATTTTAATTACTTGACTGGGAAATGAACCACGCTCCTTTGGTTCCAGTGGTCATTGGACGAAGTAAACCATGATTCCCGATCTCAAAGACTCAAAGACACTTTCAATGAGGATCCACATGAACCTGATCGCATCTGAAATTGTTCGTTAAAAATGACACTCAACAGGTAAATTAGGGCTTAAAGAATACACCACTCAAGAGGATAGAGACTTGTTGCAATTGCAATTGCAATTAATCCTACTTAAGTAATTTTTGACACTTTTATCTGCAATTCAGATTGGTATTGTTAACAAAACTCCTATCTGCAGCAAGGCATGAGGCAGAAGATAGCTCATCTGCAGACATTCAAAGGAGAGAAGGAAATATTTAAAATTGGTCATGTGTTTGGTTAGTTAGTTTCTGGACCTTCTTATGTTGTGGTCACATGAATAGAGAGTATAATAAGATTATATGTACGACAGTTTATTTCTTTCTAATGTATCACTATTGTCTAATTCTCTAATATAGTATCAGTGGTCGGAGATAATATGCACACAAAAGAATCTTCAGTCGTCAATAGAAAGTCCTTATAAATGGGATTGAATGGTTTTGATTATGTAGATCAATTTAAAGTATACATATAATTTTACATCCTGTGTCCACTCTCACTCTCTAATTCAAGACTAAGATAGATCGAAAATTGGAAATCCAAGGATTTTCGTGCTGTTTCCATTCTTTGAATTACGTTGCTCTTTGTAAACATGTGGGGAGCATGACAGCATCCGCCCTATTGCAGACGTTTTTCTACTTCTTACGCAAGGATCTATAATGCATCTTTCACTTTTTGAGAGAAAATTATGACTTCGAGGAGTGTAACGACCCAAAACACTCAGGAACTTAAGGAAATCCATCGCGAGCGAGAACGATTGATTTAAGACCAGCACCGGTGCAAATTCGAATGAAAAAGAATTTCAAAGCAGGGTCAACTCTCTTTTTTTCTCTAAACTTTCCACGATGTTGGCCAAAATACGGAAAAATATCATTCTTATCGTAAGGGTTTTTTGAACTGTGGAGCACCTGCATTGAACTTCCTGATCGGCGAATCCTCAGGCAAGTCTCATAGAGTAGACGGCTTCATTTAAGAATGATATAAATGGGGAAGAGTGGTGACTGATACAAACTTTCCGTCCCTTAGACCCAGGTTATAATCTCGGCTGTTGCAAAAATTTTTCATGCATATGCTGGTTCTTACTTGAGTGGTTCGCACTCGTGTTGAGAGCATTTCTAGTGCAGTTATCTGCCTGTGGGATGAGACTTATAACCAAGGACGCTTTGCCGTCTTTCGCAAACAGTGCGGTTAAGGTTTTCGTTACAGCATTAGCGATGAAATGTTAATCTTATAGTTTGTTAACTGTATTGACGACACTCTGATTATTATAAATGTCATCATCATCATCATTGGTCAACAATCCTAGGATTGGTTTGACCCAGCCCTCCACTCGATTCTTCTATCGGTCAACCTCTTCATGTTGACGTAGCTCCTCTCTCTTTCACATCCTTCACAACTTGCTCCATATGCCTCATACGAGGCCTGCCTTTTCCATTCTTCCCATTCAATTTTCCCTCGACGATTGTCTTCATCTGACTATCATGTCTTAAGATATTGCCGATTAAGTTGTCCCGTATTAGTTTTAGAGTTTTAATCAGACTTCTCGTTCTTCCTACTCTTTTAAGACTTGTTCGTTTGCCTCTCGGTCGAAAATAAGTGGAAGTGAAAATGACTGATGACGAAACCTTAGATCAATAAATCATAGACCGATCATCATACTTAGGGAAAAAAAGCTACAACATTACTAAATGGAATTCTGCAGCATTAACAAATATTTTAGGGAAATATATTTAAAATATACAACTGTATCGTCGAAAGTATAATCATATATGGATTAGAAGTAAAGTAATTGGAGGAAAGAATAGGAAAGGCATTAAGGATTTGATTTTAGAAGCGGGCTGCTGGAATATCGAGGGTTGAGCCACCAACGAAAGAGTACGGGTGTTGTAGATTTAATAAACTAACAGATGATACAATGACAAAGTAGTGAAGTTGGCTGGGGCATGTGCAGAAAATGACCTAGAAGAATCCTAAGAATATTTTTAAATTAGCTTCCCAATATATATTTCGAACAGAATGACGACACCGGGTTTCTTTCCACCCTTTTTCCATTCCCTAAATAATTCATACTCGAATCCAATTACCCATTCATGATAAATGGCACAAATTATCTAAACGTGTGATCTCCCACATAACCACTAGTATAACTTTTAAACTGCATAGAGCAAGCGCGTAATAACTACGTCCTTTTGCGTTTTAACCAATTTTGTCGGACACATGTGTCAAAAACCCCATTTATTACTTTTGAGTGCTGTTTCCTAATTGATATGGCTCCATGCTAGTTTTATTTTTTTTTAAATAATGGACTATTTGTAATGGGCATTTCAGATGTTGATTTATCAACATCCCTAATGCAATATTGACGCATATTTTCTCCTCGAGCTCTCTAAATTTAGATCCTAAATCCGTGATACGCTCCGATTGGCGCATGCCAATTCCGTTTCGGACTTTTTCGTTGATTCCCTTGATGCGATTTAACCAAGTCAGCGTTTCGGTTGGACGTCCGAACTTTATGCTCCCTCGCGTTCTTCTTTTTCTCGAGAGTTCTTCTATTTTTCGACGAGGAGCTTTTCGTTAATGGGTTTGCGATGATGGGAAGCAAATTTTCCTCTGAGGTTCGTCATGTGTCCTCTCCCGGGAAATCGCTTCTGCCCAAAAGTTCCGTACGGTTTAAGCCTCACTCGTTCACCTAGTTCGGTACCGTGTAGCCGTTTTCCATCGACTGAAGTGGAAGTGGACTCCTTGAATTCATTGGAGTAATGAGTATCTCTCTTCACGTTTCCCCGTACGCCTAACTATAGTTTTTAATAAGAAGTCTTGAGCCTCTTCACTTGAATTCATTTTTCATCACCGGTCCTTTTCCACCTAAATGAATGAATCATTAGGCAACTAAAAAATTATTTCTTTCGTTTCATTTTGCGACTAAAAGTTTGTGTAAAAATTTTCGCTCATCATTCGCTAATAATAATAACTGGTGTTTGTATGTTTCCCATTCAGCAATGTGGTTTCCTTTTACAGACTTCGTACTTTATGATGATTTGATGGTATAAAAAATGCTTCACCACCGTTACAATGAATTATGGAAAATCGAATATGAGGGACTGCATCAAATTTCTCTTGTTTTTCTTATTTAGTGCTAGCCCAGGGGAACAAACTTAAGTTTAGCTATGATGTTCAGTGCTTGAAATTATCCCACAAAGCTTCTGTATATCCATGAAATTCTTTTCTAGTCCATTGAATTTCAAAATTATTACCTTTAGGCATTCTAGATAAAATGTAATTTGATGTTCTCAACTGAGCAATTAATTTTTAGGAGTATTTTTACTCATTTACAGTAATAGCTTACATTATACGGCCGAAATAAATAGATAATATTTGGATGCTAAGCGACTAAATAATTTTTTCTCACATGTGAAGGCAGCGAAAGCTATTCCCCGATATTATATTCTTAGGTTTATTTGAAGTAAAATAGACACATCCATAATGGTCGCTCGTATGTTTTCTCGGCGTTGGTGTAATAATCTCAGCATATTCCGGTTTCTGGCTGGTTGGCAGGACAGCCAGCGAAACTGCCGTCAGATTCAAATATACCTGGAAAAATTCAGAGGTGATATATTTATTATTTTTATCACCTTTAGTAAAGTTTTGGTCCAAAACTACGAGATAATGGGATGAGTTGAATCGGAATTGCATTTTGTTCAGATATAAACAGGGATTTCAATAGTCAATTAAAACTATTGTCACGTGGGTCCCTGTTGTCGTGAAATATGTTAATCACTTCGGCAGCTGATGCCCCAAGGGAGAAGTGGAGGGCGGGTAAGAAGGAAGGGGGAGTAAACTTCCGTGGAAACAGATTCCTCTTTTTGTGTAATATGTAAATCACACAAACTCTTGAAACAAGGCCCAAAATTTTGGGTAAGCTCGAATAGTGTTTTGGCCACCATACCATTAATAAAGTAGGTATCACTAAGGTTCACAGCTAGCCCTGCTGGAAGTTGATCACCAACCAATTTCGTGCACAGATGTGCCCGTTAGGAGTGTAAGAAAGTTGATATATTGTACGTGCTCATGAAGTGAACGCCCTTCTTACTGCAAGACTAAAGCCATACATTATGCGCTCGGAATGAAAACTCTATTGCATGGATATCTTCCTCCATACACCATTTGGACGATACATGCGATTTAGTGTCCAATATGTGAAAGCAAACTATTTTATGCAAGTATTTATTTCTGCCTTTATTTAATTTTTTTCGAACATTTTCATCACCTTTTCTTTATGCCGAGTCCTTTAGGAATTGATGAAAGGCGTCTATAGAGGCCTAAATAAGCCAAAGCCCATCAATTAACCTATCGTTGAAATGATCTGCAGAATATCCAAGACGAAGAAGGCATCCTACCAAAAATAAGCCTACATACTGAGGTAAATAGGTACCTAGAAATTAATAACAATCAACGTTTTGCATGTCTTTTCATGGCAGTGTGTTACGGACAATAATTGTAGCAGAAAATGTAGAACTGAATGTATTTGAAACGGGGTTTCCCGAAAGAATACATAACGGAGAGGCAGTAGGAGGAGTTCGTTAAAAATGACTTCAAATCATTCCAAACTGAAGAAGGGACTTTAAAATCGATGACCTCATGAAGACAGCTTTAGAGGGAAATTCAGACGAAAAAACTGTTGATGAGGACTCAAGAAATTGGCAAAGGAAAACGATCTCTTTGGCGGATAACAAACCACGGGTGACTTGCGAGGCCAATGCGCACGACCAACATACGACCCTGAATTCCTGATTTCAATGGAAATTTTATGCGATTTTATAGGATCTTGGTCTCCTTCATCTTTACGGTCAATCTAGGTCCCACCTTGAATATACAGCCAGTATAACGAACCCGATTGAATTAGGTTTGATCAGAGAACTAGACAGCGTGTGGTGTAGAGCAGCTAGGTTAGTTAAAAGATGCTATGATAGGTTTAGTAGTTTATCAGAATTAATACAAGAACTAAGCTGGATATCATTATCAGATATTAGGTTAAAGTACAGATTGAATCTCCTGCAGATATTTAAAACGGGTAGGTTTATAAAGATCGTAGATGTGCATTAAGAGCACTTGCGTATCATGCTAAATTTAACCAGGCAAATGAGATTAGAGAGATAGATTGTCGTACCGATAGATTCAAAATGTCATTTTTCCTCCGTGCTAAGAGTACACAATAGGTAGCATTGCAAAGGGATAGGTAGGTGAAATATTGTTGTAGTAGTCTGTTGAGTATGATGTATGCATTGAAATTGTTGACCCATGCATGATAGGTAAATGCAAGTAAATATATACAGTTAAACTCATTTATAACGAGCACGGTTAAAACGAGATCTCGGCTATTGCGAGGAAAGAGAGAAGGGTTGTTTGGAAATAATGCATTTTATGAGCAATATATAACGGTTAAAACGAGACTGTATTAGAGAGCCTTACGGTTATAACGAGCAAATCTTTAGTCCAAATGAACTAGCAGTGGCTGTACTGTCGTACCAAGGACTTTTTATTGTAAATTTAGCATGTATGTGGATAGTTCATTGAATAAATTGTTCATTTCGTAATTTCAATCGTCTTATATTAATCTTTGTAATTTTATCACCTCTGCATAAGAATAGCATATGTGTGAGAGCGCGTGTGCGCGTGAGAAAGGGAAAGACAGTGAGTGACAGTACATGTTGCTACTCGTAACGGATATAACGAGAAAAAGCATTTTGTCCCTTGTATCTCGTTTTATCCGAGTTTGACTGTATGTAGATAAATGCTATTATAACCAATGATTCCTTTATTACTATGCAGATTATCTAACTGCATGATACCCTATTATCTAAAATGTTTTCATGTAGTAGTCTAGTTGCATATCAATAGTGCATGTTTGGTGATCGTCACCCCCTGCCATACGTCCTCGCGGTAGCTTGCAGGGTATTGCGTAGATGTAGATCTAGGATCGCACTCGTGAGGAGGAGTTGGGCCTTAAGGAAGCCACTGCTCACGAGGATAGATCCTATGAATGAGATAAGACTCTCTAAATATTCACTTGGTCGTATACATAACGGAGGAATCCTGGGTAGCATGGTGGTCTGCTAGGTCCATGGTTCGATTCCCGGCCAAGTGATTCTATTTACTCTGGCAGTTTTCTATACATTTGCTTAATATGCATAGCGAAGAAGGTCAGTTATATTCCGAGTTTCGTCCAGATATTCTAGCTAAGCCTTAAACGTTCATTCCATATCCTTACATATATTGTCCTTAGAAACATAGATGTAATACAACATTGTCCCGTATTGTAAACGGTAAAATGTAATTTTAAACCTCTCGGTCCTGATATCTATTATATAATGTTTTTGCTATGTTCTTACCTGCCATATTATGCTGGAGTTTTAATCATTTTTAGAATACATTGATGTAATATAATAATAATAATGTATAATTATATTTTATGATATAATAATGTAAATGTATGCTTAAAATTTCTAAAATAAAATTTTAATTCCCCTGTTCGTCAAACAAAGATATAATATTGATTCTCAATATGGCAGAATGGAAACCAGCTGTACCTATCATTATAGGATAGAATATCACTATCTGCTCTTTGCTGCACACTGTTCGCGGAATGAAACATAACTTCATCCTTACTTAAAACTAGATCTCACCGCGCCTTATTGCAACGTGCTGCGCAATCTATTACATCCAAGGCATGCAAAATATCTTCATCCTTTAATGGACTTCGGCCCAGAGAACTTTTTGGTACCCTGACCAACCTGTACCGGCCCGTTTTCCATTCTAGCCGCGTAAGACTGGTCTCTAAGAGGAGAGAGTGGGCATGATTCTGTCCGTTTCGATTACAAGTAAACCAATTTCGGCGAAAATACACGGAGGGACATACTTGTACAGGTCGGAATAGAACCAGTAAGTGGGCAAACCAGGCAAACATTTGATCTTGCCTGGGGTAACGACGAAAAATATCGCACTATTTGCAAAGTTGGGACCGGGCTGTTTTTTTTTAAATTTACATTTTTCTGGCGTTTTTTTCTGTTTTTATCGGGATAAAAAAACGACCCTCACGTTCCCTCAAGCCTTCTCTTCCCCATTGGTGGAGGGAATACGAATTTGAGAACCCGAGACGAGGAGTTATAAGTATGGGCACCGGGATGGGGGTTCCTTCGAAGCTTTTGACACACTTCGAAATTTCCCTCCCTCAGCCCCCTTTCCGCGGAATTCCTTTTTCCATAAAGGACGTCGCGCAGGTAGCAAAAGGGATCTCAGCAGTGGTAGTTCCTCCCTCAAGTGACGTAAGAGTGGGGGGGAGGAAGAAGAACTCTTGACTACAGGGCTCTCCCCTTCTCCTGTGACCTTCGACATCAGCGAGTACGTGAGCCACTCCTCTCCTCTCTCTCCTTTTCCACTTTTTCCTTCCACCTCACTCCTCCCCCTATATATATTTTTTTACCTCGCTTCAGCTGGCCCGCGACGACGAAATTCGTAAAGTTGGAAATATGAGCGAGGGGAATATCGATCTATCCATTCTGTATTCGCTGGGTGAGACGCTCTGCTCCTCGCTTTTGTGTTCCTTCCTTCCGGTTTTCTTTCGTCAACCCTCCGGACACGACTTACCTAGTCCCCAATGAGCGCAGAAACTGCCTTTCGGATTTCCCTCTCATTGGATATTTTCGAACTCCCGCACGGAAGAGCAGATACGTAGTCATTTATAGGCTTCATCGCGAGGTCCATAAGAGCACTAGTCTATTTTATGAGACTTGCGGGAAGGTTTGCCATTTCAGAGGCTCATCGTTCACTGGATCAGTTCACTGCACAAAAACCCCTCTCTATAAGGGAGCAATTATTTTCAGAGGTTTCTGGTCCGGGTCGTGAACAGTAGGAAGAAAAATGGTTTTAAACTGTACTCTTTTTTAGATTAAAATATTCTTTTGGAATAAAATTCTCATCGATGATTCATTTCTATTTACTTTCCTGTTCATTCGAGTAATATATTGTACTGATATTCAGAATATTATCTGGTTTCAATGTCTTTACGCCGTATTAATTTTTTTTCTTTCTATGTTTCAGATGCACTACAGCTCACAACCTCAGGTAAGAAACAGATGGGAGGAATAGAGTACGCTTCGTCCTAACCCACAGAGGAAAAATATAAAATGAATATAATTCATTTCATTCATTCATTATTTTTCACATTTCATTGTTTAGAACACAATGTTTGAAAATATAAAATGTTTATTAGCCACTAGGTTAAATATTCCCAACACAGGGGTACCTGGAGTACCTATATTCCCCTCTAAATTGATGTGTTTTTGTATTCTTGGTATTTGTATGTTTTATTTTTTCTTAGAGGTGGAATAAAAATTATAATAATAATAATATATTCTAGTGTTGTTTTAGTGAGCAAATCGAGCATAATATGCGAAAGTTGTGACAGAAATATAACGTCATCTCAAAACGGGTCGGCTTCAAATAAACTTAAAATATTCATAACAATTTTAACATTTGATTTTATAGTTGTTACGGTATGACTTCCTCTAGTGAGCTATACTGCTAGATGGTTAGTATCTACAAAGTAATAAAGTGGACATAACAAGTATAAATATTCCTATACCTTCATCATTCCGTAATATCTGTCATGGCATAAACGAAGGTCGAAATATAGGGTGAGGTGGTAGTTCAATTTACATTTCCACAGAAAACATGTTTAACCTATAAAAACATGAGTGCGACATTCATATGAAAAAAAGGAAACTTATGTTCTAGCCACGTCGCGAAACTGATGCCCTCGAATTCAGGTTCCGTGCTGAGGACAGCACGTTTCCAGATAAAGTCTGTGGACATATCCTCACCCATTTGAGACGCAGGGATGCTAGAAGCAGCCCAGGCTCTGCGTTTAAGGAGGCTTTCAAAAGCGACTCGCCGGACGAAATCCTCCTAGTACTGTCTGAAGCACTCAGCCTCCCTCTCGTTTTACCTCACGAGTATTCGGATCACCGCGCCGACCTGCACCCTCGCCCCTGAGATGAATCCTAACTCAATACCCACGCCATTCCGGACTTGGGAAATTTTCTACCGAAAAAAATGTTAAAATAATAACTTTTTTCACGGCGCTGGCCATTGTCGGAGCAAATATGCAACGAAATTTTTCATTAAATCTCTCGCTTCTCATGTTAGTAGCGAGGAAATGAGCTCTTCGGGGTATATTAGCTCGGGATATACATGTATTTTCCCAGTATTTGCGGAATCTCTCTAAAGTTGGGTGTTAAGGTGATGAAAAGTAGGTCATCTGTATTGCCACGCATCTGCCCAGCCTCGGTGACATTTTCTTTTTAAATGAAGGTTTTAAAATATCTGGCTAACGTTATTGTAACAGTCACGCGATGGTGAATTTACTTTGGAGTTAATTGAATCTTCTGACCTTAAAAAGTACATCGGAGGAACAAGTAGTACATTTGAATGCTGACGGAAAAATGGAGAACCAAGAGTTGTTTTCAAATCGAAAAAATAATTAGGCAGACGGCATAAAACTAGGATATATTTTTGGTGTTATTTGGGGAGGTGACAGTCAACTTAGGCATGGCGAGATTAAGGTTAGATGGACAGCGGGGTGTAGGTAAGGTTGCAATGGGGTAGTTTCCTCAATCAATGAAAAGAGAATTAATCAATTGCGATTCTTGCCCCACCTTAAATGTATTCGTTTTACGCAAAAGTTTTGGACTAAGAAATCCCGGTTTTTAAGAGAATGAACTTTTAATTTTAAGTTCATTTGATAAGCTCAGAAATGGCGGGATGCGAAACCTTGTTGCTAACGTAACAGGTACATAGTTCACGTTTCTAGGCATAGGAAATATTCGTCTACTGAAATTACTATTGTATTTCAGAGCCCCTCATCTCTAGTGAATATGTATTAATTATAGCCTATGAAAACTATCAAAGATCGGAAAGTCTCCTCCGAGAAACATTGTATTATGATTCGTTTTATAGGTTTCTGACATCCTGCTCGTGGAGTCCTCTGCTATAATAATAATATTCTTTATAAAATATTTTGGCTGACTAATTTTTGATTAACATTGGAATCTTATTAAAATGATTGAGGTTGAGTGATGAGGACCACTTTTGGATATGCTTAAAGGTTGATTTGCCTAATGTATATTTTCTCTACGCTCTCTCGTGGCTCATGGCTATGTACAGCCGAATTGGGCATAAACAAGTACTGATTATTTCTGACAAACATCGAACAAATCAGGATGTAAATACCTGGCAGAGTGAGTATCTTTAATTTCCTAAACAATGGCCTTCCTGGTGTTCTTATTGAAACCCTCAACATTGATTTGACAACTCCCTTTTTTGAAAATGCCTTGAAATTTTTTCGAAAAATAAGTTCGCACGACTATGGGCCATCTTAACTGTGTGCTTACTAAAATGAATACTAGCTGTTTTTAAATGAATCAACTGCATAAATCATTTTAAATAAATGAATAAAAGTTAATCATAATGAATTAACTTAATAAATGTACCTCAGATACTAGTTTAATAAGCTTTAACGGAGTGCACCGACTGCCTGGAAGCGTCCGCAGCACCACCTAGTGACAGGTAGACGAAAGAGTTTGACGTCACACGTATGATTTACCGGCATAAAAATAATTTGCCGTCGCGTTTTCGCGCCATTGAATTTTTTCACTTTTTATCAGTGAGAAAAAACATGTACCTAACGCCAATTTAAAATAGAACGGCTTAAAATACGTACTCCAGAGGTTATAAACTTTTGATCATGACAATATATATAGTACCCCAACATTCCCCGAGAGGGTGTATGGCAAGGGGGACTCAACTGATTTCAGTATTTTGAGTGCATGCTAAACATGCTATGAAATATGTAATATAATTATATTTATAAACTGAACATTAGTAGTATCATGATAATATGCGTAATACACTTCTAAGCTCGTATCGTTCGTATATATCGCATCGTTCGTATGTATCGTATCATTCGTGTGTATCGTATCGTTCGTATCTATCGTATACTGAAAAGTAGCAATCACAGCCTGTAACTAAATAATCGAAATCACTGTGACTGTGAATTCGGTGAATTTAGTTCAGGCTGCTACCGCTGCTCCCAACTGCACCAGTGCAACCAACGAATGCAATGCTACCACTGCTACTGCGTATTAACTGTGATTGAACGTGATCGCTACTTCTGTATCGTCTACCATAAACTTGAGGAAATTTATGAATTTCAAACATCCCACTGTTGCCCTGCCATCGTCCTCAAGGCGCAATAGCTGGGGTGCTTATACTTTATACATGCATTTTAGATCTAAGGCGTTCGAATGAATGGAAAAAATAGAGGTAAAATTAATGAAAAATGGAACTTTTTTGCCGTGGTTAATGGATAAATAGCATCTTGCAACATAATTAACCTTGCGTAGCACACTGTTGTATTCAATAGATGTAGATCGTTTTGTGAAACTATTTGTCTGAAACGAAAAGTAAATTTACTCCTCAGCAGTTTCAGCTACCTGTTCGGTATCTGCACGTGACGTATAATTACATGTACGTGACATATAATAATACGTAACTTGACTCTGATATAATATACCGTAAACATTGATTTGACATGTAATTATTCTGAAATCATTTGACCTGGTAGTTAACTAAAAAGCTCTGAATGCTTTCCATCATGCATCCATTTAATACAATTTGCATCTTATTTGAGATATTTTCCATTCATTTTTCCTAATATCTAATGTAATTAAATTGTCCTATTCTCCGTGAATCGAAGTACGTAGATATTGCTAAATTTCAACATGCTTACTGCAAAATGCTACAGTTGGAAATACTGGAACGCTGACGTACCGACATGGCCGTCCCCTAATATGTGATTTCGATTGTCGTTTCTATGCTGTGTCAGTTATGAAATGTGATCGCCATCACATTTTATAATCACAGATATATTGTAACGGAACAGTCACATTTAAGGCTGTGACAAGAAAGTCACAGTTAAGGCCATCCCTAGTATATATCGTACATAGTACTCCACGACAGCTTTGACCATATTTATTTTTGATTCTCAGGGTACGTTGAGAAGATATATTTTCAGCTTCTAAGTTTATCAAATCTTTCTATTATCTTATTTTTATGAATTTACATACCACCAAATTTAACCGTGATGTTTCCAACATCTCTGAAAAACTTATTGCTGCGATTTCCTGGGAGATTTAATGTATACTTAAAACCTAGGATCAAATAGCGATATATATTTTTTATCCACAGTACCCAATTTCCGGATCAATGCGATTTCAATTGGTTACATACTGATAGCGTATTTTAGGTGTAGCCTAACCATTGCAAAATATCTACCTCTATTCTCTGCCAATGATAGTTGATGTGTGGAGGAACCAATTAATGATATTTACTACATATTCCCATGTGTTATTCCCGATGTATCTTTCTCATATTGCTTGCAGCTAAGCCGTTAGCGTTCTTGCGGCCATCACACCTTTGGATAGTGAATAAAGGCAGCGAAGATAATGGGGAGAGAAATGGGTCAACGTCACCGAAATCACTAGCGTGACAGAAAAACAACGCGCCCCTGGCTGGCAATACGTATGAGTTATGGAACGAGTATCCTCGAGGGTGCGGTATGCGGAAGTGGAAATCGGCACGTACTCGGCGCGTATTATGCAGTCAGAACTCGCATGAACGTCATCTCCAAGTAGGGGATGATTTTTTTCGGAAGAAAAATATCCTGCTCCAAACTCCTTTCACAGAAGAGAAAAAAATAATGACGGGAATGGAGAGAAGGCGTTGAAGTAGGATCGCTTGGGGATCGCGGCTGGCTGGAGGTTAGGGGGATAAAGAGCACAGAATGGTCGTCCAGGAAATTACTCTATCATACGCATTGTTTTTTTCGATCGGAACGATTACCGCCGTAGGTTAATGAACTACGTCGGCGTCGATATTCGCGGTCAGAACGGCATCGGATGCACCCCGGATATCGACGGGTACTTAAAGCGGATTCTTAAAATTTTGACAAATTTTGCCAAAAGCACCTGTGACATTTGGGCCGACATATGTTCGTAGAAGAAGATCAGTGAGGGTGCTGGTCATGGTGGTCGGAGAATAGAGAAAGATGGGGAAAATTGGAAAGAGTAGGCTGATAAACAACTTCATAAAAGGTGATTATTAATGGAAGGGGGTCGTTGTAGAGGGTAGAATGTCAGGGAAGTGAGGAAAACGGAGGAAAAGCATAGTGAGAATAGAGGTGGGACATATGCTTAACTGAAGATGGATATAAGATGGAATGGAAACGAAGAAGAAGGTTTCGGAGAGAGTCGGTTGTGGAAATCTATCTTAACCGCCAACACGTCACTGCAAGTCACTCATAGCATCAATTACATTCCTGTCTTTGTGTCTTCCTATTGCTACTTTGTTGAAAAATTCCTTTTCATATTGCTATTTTACAATAATGATAAAAATAATGGAAGAATATATACTTTACTTCTTATCTTCTAACATCTTTGTCATTTTATCGCCAAATGGATTGTTGTCGTTCTCACAGAATACAAACAGTATCTTATGTAATAAGAGTCAGAGCAAAAAATCATTGTATATTGTATTAAAAAAGTATTTCAGCTAAAATGATAGCAGTAATTATTTAATTGGTTACGGTGTCGTGTAAGTTTCATGTGCTGGGTGCTCATTTTTTAGTTAAGCATCCGGGTTAAATGGGGTCGTTTACCATATTTTTTAAATTGCCGAATCTGATAGAGTTTGTAAAATAAAAGGACCCGTATCTTTCCGTTTTCTGATCCGACAATTATTTCCCGAGTCATAATCGGCGAAAAACTGTTGTTTGTAACCCTTTCGGAAAAGTGGGTGTGGTGCAGCCTCTGACGTATATCGACTTCGTCCAATCACAACTGAGCCCGCGAAGCTACTTCGTCTCATCGCAGTGGGGGGACACAGCTGACTCTGCCAATCGGAGCAGTTGCGACAGCAGATGTGCGAGCAGACCTTCCGAGAACCCCCCTCCACTCCCCCCCCTTCCCGTAAGAGCAGTCAAGAACGGGAGAAAAATAACGTCAATGTTATCACAGCAGATTTTTCGGTGGGCGTCACCTTTTGCTTACTTTAATTTTTGATTTATGAGAGAATGGTTGAGGTTAGAAGATTAATTTTTTCACTAAATTTCTTTTTTCGTTTCCATCTATCGACTTCGTGTACAAAATTGCGATTTCGGTTACGAGTAAACGCCCCCATTACTGTTGAGGCCGTCTACCACACTCAAAGTTGATGTAAATTTATGCGCAGCAGATGTACGGGAGTTTCTGTGTAAATGCACAGTTTTGGCTGGAACTCAAGATGATTCCAAGTGGTTTACATGATTCACTGACTATAAATGTGTGTAATCCTAATGAGGAAACTATCATGAGTTGTTGGTCACTCTTTCTTTAAGTTACAAGCGTTCGCGGTTTCTGTGTGCAGCATAGATATTCTCAGCATTGTTCTTCAAACAAGCTTAGCCGTGGATTTAAATTGGCCTACCGTCCGATTAAAATATGCTATATCCAAATTTTTTTTCAATTTCCATGCGCCTTTAAATTTCCTCAAAGGGCGAAAAATAGGTTTACTGAGTCACGAGTAACTTTGGAAAATTTTCACATCGAACTTAGCATTCGAAACAATAAAAAACTCAATACCTTGTTTCAGTCGTTTTAGTATATGAAAAAGGGTGCTTACAGCGGTGTTTCTTATGCTTTACACACATCTTGTAAATTCTTGTAATTCCAAAATTCTGTCCAAAATATCTGTTGTAGTAGTTGCTGTTGTCGGCTGTAATTTGGTGGAAACTATTCATTATAATATAATGAACAAACTTGATTTTTCCTCAAATTTATTTTCACCCCACTACCCAGGTTTCGACTGTTTCATGACGATTCATGACTATGATGATGACTTAACATCTAAATTTGATAAGTTAGATGACTTAACAGTCGAAACCTGGGCGGAGAAGGGAAAATAAATCAGTGGAAGAGTCAACCTTTATCATTCGTATTATATCTGTTGTAGTTTTGATCGCGGAAATCTTAATCGGCCCGCAATAAGGTGAAGTGTTTTTTTTTCGGATTATTGAAAATCCTACGAGAACCAATTATTAGTTGTCGCTCCAATGTTTTAAAATAAAATAAAGGGGCAGATAAAAATAAGTTTAAAATTAATATTACTCAAATAGCATGTATAATACAATTTACTGGATAGTGATCGCAATTTTCCCCTGAAACACTGATATAAATGTTTTCCCCTCCATTTTATGTGAAAGGGTTTCTCTCTTGTTGTGAACTCATTATTTAATATTCCTGTAAGAAGAAACCGATATCCATATTGATAGTTGATTCCAGATGCGACCCTAGAGTATCCAGGCCGTTGATTGAACAAAAAATATACTTATCGCAATCGACAAGTTGCAAATGTGTTTTATCTAATGGAAAGTATTTATTGTCATATATTTTCAAAATTAAAAAAATATATTTCCTTGGGTCATTGCTGTGAAAATGATGGTCCATCAAATCAGTGGTTTCAAGTTTGTCCTGAATAGAAGAATCTCACTGGAAAAATTCATTGATCCCGACTGGAACTCGAGCTCAGAAATTCCTAATTTCCAGTTTGAAAATTTAGCCTGTTAAGCTACTAAGGCTCTCTTATAGCCTCGAGGATTTCTAGTCTTTAAGGGGAAAATATATTGATTTAGTCGAACTGTCGTACTTACTGACATGAAGCAGCCATCTTCTCCACTGCGCCACCGTGCACCATTTTAGGGCCAACTGTAAATACTGAGTTGGTTTTTTATGAAATTCAAAGATTTCTAGGTAGTTGGAGTGTTTAGGTCACCAAGCCGAAAGTTCTTTAAACGCTCCAAATATGAAAGATTTCTACCAAGTTACGCCCACTACCATTACTTATGCTTAGATTATGAACTAGCCACGAATAGCATTTATTTACGGATATGCACAATAGCTGAATTTCTACTAAGGAAAGAATCATTCACCTTGACCGGGACTCGAACCTGAAACTCGCCGGGAGGAAAGTTTTAAAGATGGGAGGGAATGGAATGAACCTTATTGTCAGCATTATTCAGCTCCATACGAAAGGTTCCTAGAGGTCAGCGGTTTAACGCCCTATCCGGCGGACGGAGTGCTGGACTTGAAATACTCTCCGCAATTCATACAAAGAGGCAATTCGATAACAGTTCACCCGGGATACGAACGAGGTCTTTTAGGATGCATAGCCCGTACTCTTGCCACCAAACCTTCTCCTACACGGTTGTGTACCTCCATAAGTAACCTGAGATCGGTGGGAAAGGTGTAAGTTTGGGAGTGTAAGGATTAGGAGGAAGTTGGAGAGAAGCATAGCGACAGCACAGACTGTTATTGATCTGCGTCTTCATTTTTACCATGCGAGCAGCTGCAAAGGTGTGTAGCAGAGGTTAGTAGGCAACCAGCAATGAACATGACCTTAGCTGAAAAATAAAGAATTTTTATTGAAAAAGAAAGGAAGAAATAAATTTGGGAAATAATTATGTATGTTACTTTACAGTATGATACATAGTTCTAGCTCCCACTGTGAACTGAAGACGCCAAGGGAACCACACCATGAAGTCCCATCAGTCGAATGGAGAACTAAACTTGGATTGAACATCCACCCAGCATCCAAGTTAGGATTCCAATGAAAAATTGTACTTACCGACTTTGAACTCGGTTCCTAAGAACGGACAGTCAGTACTTATCTGTGATTTAAGGTCAGTACCCGTACTTATAGGCACTTCATACTAGGAGGAAAAGTAAAAGGATAGGAATAGAAGAGGAACGAGGAAGGGTGGAGTGCCGACGTGAGCCTTATCTTAACGAAAACCTCTAAGGGGACCATGGCTTATCGTCCCATCCGACGGACGGACTACTGAACTCGAATAATATTCAAAAAACACTTAAATAGATGCCGGCTCACCAGTGAAAATATCTTTCACAGTCGGGATTCGAGCTTGGGCTCTCGATCAGGATGCCGGTACTCAAACCTCTGCACCAAATCGACTCTTTAGCAGATAGTGCTACAAATATCAATATCATTTGTGTTTTCAAGTCTGTTTCCGCACTAATAGGCGCTTCAGACCGCTTGTGCGATTGTCTGAATGACTGAACGATAAATAGAACCTGTTCTAACTCCATTCAGATAAACATACAATTTCGTTCGGTTTATACAAGCGTTTTTACAAAAAATTGTACAAAAATTGAATCGCGTAAAGCGGCCTTTAAGGAAAAGGCGCTAAGGAACGATGGCTTAGCGTCCCATCCGATGGACGGTGTGCTGTGCTCCAATTCTCTCCAAAAACGCTCAGTATGTGGCCGGTTTACCAATGAAAAATATCTTTCACTGCGGGGATTTGAACCTGGGTGCTCCCAGTGATAGGCCAGTACCTACTCTAACCACTACACCAACCCTGGCAGACCACGCCAAACAGTAACCACGACGGTCCACTGAAAATACTCATGATGATGGCTTTAATGGGGTCGTTTACCATATTTTTTTAATTGCCGAATCTGATAGAGTTTTTAAAATAAAAAGACACGTATTTTTCCGTTTTTTGATCCGTCAATTATTTCTCGAGTTATAAGCGGCGAAAAACTGATGTTTTTAACCCTTTCGGAAAAGTGGGCGTGGTGCAACCTCTGACGTCACTGACTTCGTCCAATCACAACCGAGCCCGCGAAGCTACTTCGCCTTATCGCAATTGGGGGTACACATCTGACTCTGCCAATCGGAGTGATTGCGACAGGATCTGTGCGAGCAGACCTTCCGAGAACCACCCTCCACTCCATCCCCTTCCCATAAGAGCAGTCAAGGACGGGAGGAAAATGACGTCAATGTTATAACAGCAGCTTTTTCGGTGAGCGTAACCTTTTGCTTATTTAAATTTTTGATTTATTAGTGAATGGTTGTGGTTAGTTAATTAAAGATTAATTTTTTCACTAAAATTTGTTTTTCGTTTCCATCTAACAATTTCGTGTACAAAATTACGATTTCGGTTCCGAGTAAACGCCCCCATTACAGTCTATTCTTCGAGCAAAGGACAGTCGTTCTCTCGAATGCTTCGCAGGATTCCCCGCGTTTCGGAGGATCATTTGCGTCCCTCCTTAGATCCCTCGCAATTACCGCCAACGAACACGGAGTTTTCCCAGCTCAACTGGATGCCCTCGAGCAGGGCTCCGAGTTGCATTGCTGCCCCTGCCTTGCTGCCACCTTGCGCCGTAATTGGTGGCAGGTTTTGCGAAGATTTCGGGGACCGAGTGTTACACCCCCACCCCTCCTCTCACTCCATTTCCCCTCCATGCTGGTCACGTGTGGCGGAAGACGAGGTTTAAGAAATACCAGCACCGCAGGAAAAAAAATGATAACTGTTCAAGATCCTCCTTAGTGGAGTCATGAGGAACGCAGGTCATGCCACTTTCAAGGCTTAATTTTGTGCCCTGCTCCTTTTTTCGGCTAAAGCTGTAAAGTTACAGTTTGCTCTACATCGGCTGTACGTGTTTCGGTACGTTTTTTAAAGTACGCTTTTGTATATCTTTTTGTTTTATTTAGTCTCAGTCGTTATCGAAAATTTTGGAGTGATTAAAATTATAGGTATTATTTTGATCAGAATAATATTTGTAGGGATAGACAAAGCTCTCTTTGTGTTTTGGCTCGAAAGCCTAATTTAATATTTTAACTTGCCTATCCATTTGTAATGATTATGATTCCAATAACGAGTTCACAATTAGAATTATCTATCTATTATTCACCCTTTTTTCATCTCTCTATTGAAAGAGGTTGTATTTTTTAATTTTTACATTCCATGTTGACAGTCAAGTATTTGTACTAAGGCTTCGACGATACGCTAATAGCAAGTGCTGTGAATTTCCGTGTTTCCCCAACATCTACTGGAAGTAAGAGATAAAGTGTCGCTAAAACAACAAAAGCGGCTAAATCCGGAAAAATTACCACTCACTGATAACGCCTTATCATTTATCTTTCCAATCGTTATCAAACTCGTAAGGTAATTCCACCTTCCACTTGTGACGTAGCTTATGGACAGATTTCAGGTGTTTGATACCAAAGATATATTATAGAAAAGTTGATTTCCTAGTTTGTGATTGCCAACGTATTTGTTAGGAATTAGATTCCGGTGCCTTCTTAGTTCTACGTTTCAAAGGAGAACTATGAGTGTAACACACCATTTGCATTAGCATCTGTTTCCGGCTTTAGCTGCATTGTTCCTTGTCAACCCTAAGTGCCCTACTTCGCAGGATTAAAATGACTCACTATTTTTTTAATGATTGGTTTTCTTCCTGTTATCGTGATATCTCTTAAAGAAGTTTTTGACGTTTGATGTGAGTATAAAAAACAGTTCCTGGCATCACACTCGTGGAGGCATTTTCTGAAGGGCTAGGTTGCGAAATATTTTCCGAGAGATGAATTTAAATATCAAGATGGGTACTTAGAGAGCTTTTCTGGAACTTCATGTAATGATATTTATTTCAAAATTCACTTCTTTAAATGAAAACCTAAGCCAGTTGAAAAGTTATCTTGAGGAAAATATGGAAAAGAGGATGCCATCGACTTACGATTCGACTTATGATCATTATTCTCATGAATAACAACATCAGTCCAAATTTTCCAGCAAGAGTGTGGACTTCAAAGAGCATCATTTCATTTATTGATATCTCAACGCCATCATTTCCTGAATTAAGCATCATACGCCAGTTATATATTTTAATTAAACGAAGGGAAATATTATTTACTTCCCGATGAAACTTAAAGGTGCTTGACTGTAAACTTGTTTGAGGGAAAAGAATTTTTCATTATGCAATGACATGCCGAGGTTTATATTTTCGTCGTTTGCCCCAAAAGCTAATGGAGTCATCATTATTAATTTTTAAGGTTGAACTATAGTTCAGTATAGCTAAATTGGGCGTAGATTTCGTGAATGTAGTTTTTACCTTAGTCTAGAACGAGTGTAAAAGAGTGTAACGAAAATATTGGAAACAATATTTTTTTCCATGTAGAAATGAGGCTCATGCCAAACCACATGAAATCAACGATAATAAATCGACCGAAGGCAATAGCTCAGCTCAGCGTTCAGTGCTGTTTTACAATTAATGATGTTGGTCAACGTCATATGGCCTGTAACTTTTTTCAGCGTTGAAAATGACCACATCCAGCGTTTCCACACTTTCAATCCGTGGTTTCTACAGACCGTAGCAAAACATTTTACTTGATAACTATGGAAAGAATGCGTCCAGAATCTGTTTTATGAAGACTCTCTTCAAATTACGGTTTCTACTATTTTTTTTGCAACATGCTCAGGGTTTTTATCACTTAAATTAGTGGTATTGCTCATATTACATCGGCATTGATCTGCAATCGGATATGGATTGTACATCAGACGCAAAGATCCAATTGAATGCGTGCTTATGCTTAAATGCATTGATAATTAAAGCAGTATTTATGCACTCAAAATGTAAAATTGAAGCCTTTTGTGGCTTAAATTCTTTTGTTGGAAAACTTTTAGAGTCCCACAAAAGTGAAAAAATATCTTAACCCAGTTTACAATGAGTAATATTCATTAGCAGCTTTGTTTAATTTTTTTGTGACACAAAACTATTTATGCTTACAAATATGTTCAATGGAATACCAAAAAAGATACGAAAGGAAGACATTTTTCTTTTGGTGTATTACAAGTGTCGTGTATCAATAACACGCATAAAATTGTATCAGTTAAAGTGATGAACAACTAAAGAATTTTAATATGCCAGTCAAATATGGCAGTATGCTGAATTATTTTTCGTATTACTCTCAACACACTTGTACAAAATACATAATTGGTCAATGCACTTGACCAATTTTAATTCATCGATTTGTTCGCACGAAACTTTGCTTTCATTTCAGGGGTTCATTAGCACGTAGTGTGAATGCCTTCGTTATTGAGACAAGAACTTCTTTCCTCAAATACGAATTAAAAATAATAAGGACCGAAGATACCAGTTTTTGGCCATGCATAATGAGTGTATGATCAAGGATAGCCATCGAATGGTTCAAGTTTTGTGCTTATGTACTATTTCGGAGAGGTTCCGCTGTTTGCGCCTGCTTGAAAGTAGGGCATACATTTCTTCGCCCTTTGGGCAGCGGCTACCCAAAGGGTGAATTCCTTATGGACCTTGCCTTAATTGACCGAAAGCCTGTGTGTACCTTACTGGTGCTGTACACCTTCATAAATAATCTTTTGCTTCTCTAGAGCTGCTTTTCGGCGATCCTCGATCAAGTTTCAAGCTATCCAAGCCAATATTCCTGGTTCCTGTATATTTGAGGAACTCAGGAAGTCTGTGTTCCCATTTCTGGAAGGCTTTTTCGTTTTGAATAGGAATATCGAGTTAATGCTAAGGCATTTCGAATAGAAATAGGCGTAAATGAATCAAAATTGTTTTGAACTTCACCAGTGGAACTCCTTCATGACAATACCCAAGGAAAAAAATTGCTGTCCCACAGAAAAATTATTTCGATGTTGAGTATGATGATATACTGTATCGAAGCCAGTCGCAGTTAGATAAAATTATCTGTGGTACAGCAAAATTTATATTTTCTTGAGATTCGACATTTAAAAAATCGGCTATTCTATGGTAGCAATCTCAGACAAATGCAGCTTCCATTTCCCAAAATGAATAGACATCCTTAGAAATAAGATATGAGTTATTTGTTGCAGAATTACGTTTAAGGAACAGCTAAGGTCACATGAAATCGTCTGAAACGTAACGTAATTCAAATTCTAATCCTAAGGCAAACACAATACTATTTCCAAGTGGTAAGGTCGTCACATTACCGACCTTATTACCGACTAATTGCCTCAAATATGCTTTTCTCATTTTATTACTGCGTTCTTCAATTGAAATTTCAGAATAAATTGCTAAGTTTTCATTGCCGCAAGTTTCCTCCTCCGGAAGAAATTTAAAAGTAGCGCACGATGGGAATACATAGTTAGAGCTATAATTCATAGGACCTATTTTACGAGCAAGGCAATTGGGTGGGACAGTCGCTGACCCCATATCCACGTGGAGTCCTTTCTATTATAGTCCTTTATATTGGGGTTTTACAAAATTCTGGTTCATAAAATTTTACGGCAGAGGTTAAGGGTTCGTGATTTAATCTGCTGTATGAAATAAATGGTAACAAATTAGTTAGAGTAATAGTTAAATTGTACTGTATCAACGATACTTTATGAAGCTCGTAGGAAGTGAAGTTTTTTTTCGATAAAATCGAATGTATGCAATATTATCAGAACGGAATCATTTCGTTATGGTATTGGAAATTTAACGTACCTATATCTGAATGCTTTTCGTACGGACAGCAATCAAACTCTCAAAACCGATGTTATTCGAATTTTAAAACCCGATTGAGGTTTATATGTTGCCCATTTAGCTTCGAGATATTTTCAGGCATTTGAATAACTAGTTTAATGCTTTCTACAAAAATAGTCCAGTGGATTTGATAAAGGGATATTGGACATTACCGTTTTTATTTATTGGAATTCATAAAAATTGGATACATTCTTTCAATATGTTAGAGATGAAAACTGACGATCCAAATAATCAATGGAATTAAAGTAATTATTTACCGATTGATTTAGTAAAGAACCATTCTTAGCCTTTTGAAGTTATTGTACTTAATTATAGAAGATTTTCTATATTAATCTTGTTTTTTGGTTACAATCAATGTTATTCAAAATCAGTCATATTATAGTATCGATCGTGCAAGTGGGATGATATATAACTTGGTGACCTGCCAATATTATTAATACCATGCGACACTACGAACTGCTTGTCGACGCGTCCTTCAACACCTTCCGCGACCTCTCGCACTGCAGGTGAAGATTCCACGCTTGCCTTCCTGGCCTGGTTTCTATTTTTCTTATTTACCCTTACGTCTGGCGGGAGCAGGCGGTCTCTCCTCTTCTTTTACCAGCCAACAGCAGGGGATGCAAAAGTTTTGCGCATAAAGGAATGTACGACGTACCCTCAGAGTCTTTTCTGTGCCTCTGCAGGGAAACTTACTCTGAGACCGTGAAGCTTATCGGAGCAAAAAAAGTTAACTTGAGTAAATACTTGCTCTTTTCTTATCATCATAAATACTTACACTTCGTCTCCGTCTTCTTGGCTTGCTCAGCATTCTCCCCTCACCCTCACTGTCCCCCTGCCGCACATATTCTTCACTTGAACTTATCGCTTAATTTCTTTAAAACATTTTCTTTCTTTTGAAGAAGTGTATAACGCAGGACTTTCTCTCTGCTCATATTATTTGCATTATTCTTCCTTCTATGATTTGGCACTCTATAAAATGTCATCTCCAAAAAAGGGGCTTGAAACTCCCTAATACCAAGTTCATTATTAAGTTATTTTCTGTGTCCCTCTTTCATGAAGAGATAATATAGGATGCATGTACGGATGAGCGATAATATAGTTTGACGCATGTCTATACGAAAACGGCTTGTAGAAATATTTTTTATGTGCCAATCAAACTGATATTTAATCGCTAAAGCTCCCATTGCTTGCGTATCCTTAATGTAATGGTAAATATATTTATTCATCCGGTGCTAGGAAAAAGCATTTAGTTATTAATTGATAGATTCAAGAAATCAATAAACGCTTGTTTACAGGAATCTAAGTTTTGCAATAATTTTATTTTTTAGTTGGTTACAACTTTTGGTTACAGTTTTTTTTCATTCTACATGTTCTATTTTGGCGGAGTGAAAAAAAAGGATCCATAAATACTTAATTTTCATGAGCAATTTTGCTTGTATCAAATATTTACCTTTTAGTAAATAAGATGAGTGTAGATTCTGCAGTAGGTGGATTTTTAGATGCCAATTGCTGAAGAAAAATGGAAAAATAAACTCAGCTTAAAGAACAAAGGGGTGCAGAGGATGGAAAGGTAATATATGGTACAAAGAAAAGTGAGTTGGTTAAAAGGAACAACGGGAACTCGTAATTCCTCAAGCAACTTCCTATCCTGACCTACCAACTTTTGCACTTCTTTTGTCCTCCCTTCCACCCACCATACTTCCCCCAACCTACTTTTATTCTCACTTATTAAAATTTCTATGTCTATTTTCAACTTATTTTTCCTTGTAGGCCCTATTTATGCTCTGAAATTCCACGCTCCATATTATACTTTTCTATACTGCTTTCTTTACGTCCTTACTAAACGACCCTGTCATTAGTTCTTGCACATGAGTAATCGCCTCTTTTGCCTTCGAAATTCTCCTTTCTACTTTATTTATGCCGTACACCTTTTCTTACTACGTACCTACTACTCAAGTAGCTGAATTGCTACTCTTGCTATAAGTTATGACCTTCTACTTTTAAATTTAAACTGGCTCTTTTCATTTTGGAAAACATACAATAATAAAAATAAAAAAATCATTTTCATTACCTTTTTTGGTTTATCTACATTAGTGATAATTTTATCAAAACTTTCATTTACCCTTTCGCCGTGTGTCGCATATAAAACCAGCAGAGGGGTTGATGCGATGACTTTAGAATACACGTATATATCAGAGGAAAATCACATTTGGGATTTCGCTCGAATGACTTTGGTATCTGGTGCCCTTCTGCTGCTTTTTTCATGACGTCCAAGTGTACACTCATCTTCAACCACGGTGGAAATCCCTCACGAAAAGGCGAGAGGGGGAGAGGAAAAAGGGAACCAAAAATACATGACCTTTGGACGGGATGAAAATCAGACAATCGAAACGCGTTTTGCGACTACTTTTTCCATTCGGCGTAACGCGAAACACGCAGCATACTGGTTTTTACCCGCGCTCCGCTCACTGCACTCACGAGGTACGATGAAAATTGAAAGACCCGGGAGATTGGTCTGAATGGAGATCTTTTGACGCGCACGGTTTATCCCAGGGGTCGAAATTTTTCACCTCGACGACGTCACTCGGCGTGCTTACGGAACCCATCCACCATTGCTCCTCCGGAGACCGGCTGGGGTCGAAATAAAAACAGCGTCTCCCGTTTGCACCTTCGCATTTTTCATTCCGGGTCCGCGCTTTGCAAATTGCAAATGGCCCCGCTCGGGAACATTCACGTTCTTCGCGGGACTCTTTTTTTCAAGCCGAGGAGACCTAGCTGGAGACGAGGTCGTGAACATAGCTCTCGCGGACATATTTCCCACGATCAAAAGTTTATGGTAACAAGTGACACTGCAAGATTTTGCACTCGGAGGAAGTAATCCTGTCATTTCGGCCGTTAGCGCCAATTGTTCATTCTCACGTGCTGTTTCAGCTCGAGGAATAGAAAATATTTCAAAGGTGACTGTGCATCGTGTTGCATATAGGCGTTGACTCAGACCATAGATTAAACTCAGACAAATGCCGCTTACCCGAAACTGTGTTTGAATTAATTTATGCGCGGAGAAATTCTTACAGATTTGAATTGATCAATAAGATATCTAACTATTCGGTAATTAAAGGCATGATGCTTAAGACTACTTTTCATCTTTAAATAACTTTTTCTTGATATAAACTCATGATGTTAAAATTTGATATTCTCATTTTGTTCGGCTCAATAAGTTTGTCTCTCGCATATTGATGCACAGTTTTTCTATCCTATACGTAGCACTAAAAGCGTGTGTATTTTTTATAATGCACCCATTTAAAGAAGTAGGAACCAGTACAAGGTTGAAGGCCATAATTATTTGCCCTCCGCCAAAATATGCCAAATGGCTGAAACTGTGTCTGGATTCATCATCATATATACGCCGCTTACCCGAAGCTGTTTTTAAATTAATTTTTACGCGAAGAAACTTTTACAGGCTCGCATTATCCACTTAAGATTTATAAGTCTTTGCAAGTCTTGTATAATTAAGGGAAGGACCGCCTTCACTCCAGGATTTGCTCTTACAAAACTCACGTGGACACTGGACAGCTTGAATTTCTATGTCGGTACTCTCGGGCATAGCCTACGTACCTGGTTGGGTACGAGACTCGGTTGAATAAGTATCATACTTATTACAGTTTTCAGTACTGAAAATCTAAACAAATAAAGCGTACTCAGAACTAGACGCATAGATGGCTCAATTTACCAGGAAAGCATATCATAATTTGATTTTTTTTACATATCCTGGCAAAAAGAAGTGTAAAGAGAGAGAAAACGAAGCTTAGATTTGACCGTGAATGAAGAGTTTGTCAAGCGCAAACGAAGTCAGGGATGTGTGAAGTGGGACATCGGAGTGTAAACTAAGCTTCCTTTTCAATCGTCAACGGAGCATAGATGAACTCGTTATATAAACTCGTCACAAAGTTGTCATGACAACGTACAAAATTTTACACTACCTACGCCCTTTCTGAAATGTAATCAACTCGGTTAAACTTGTGGTTTGAAATCGTTTCTAGTAGGTTAAAGCAACTTTTCTCTGGTTCTAATGTGTCAGATGTATTTTTTTTTTAACTTGACAAGATGTTTTCAACTCGAAGTTACCAACTAGCATCTTTTAGCACTTATTGGCTCCACTTAGCTCATGCAACTTATTTCTTCTCATATTAAAAACTAGGTACCTGAGTCATTCCATTATAAATAAAAATATGGGTCTTGTGTCATCAACTCAGATTTCGACTACAGTTGGTGGGTGTATGGATGGTGCCAACCTTCGTGAGCCGAAAGCTATTCCTTCAACTAATGGGAAAATTTATGCATCAGAGATGTAGGCGTTCTCTCAAAGCACACGTGCTTTGAGAAACGCCTAAAAAAGCCTTTTCACACCCTTAATCGTCATCGGGGAGGCCTTACTTGAATCACGACATGTAAAAGATGTCTTTGAAAACCTATGCAATGTTCTTTGATACATTAATAATTTTAAAACGACCTTTGGCTAGAATCAGTGATTTTTAAATATAACGCCCAAAATACATTTTTTTGGAAGCCAAGTTTTTGGCTTCAAATGCACCAAGGTAGACTTTGAAAAATGGGATTTTTTCTAATTGTAACACCCTTACGTACCTACCGTATGAATAAATATAGAATTGTAGTATTTGAGCCATCTTCATTGGGGAAAGGTCCCTTGAATTTGGGAAAATTTGAATTAACAGCTATTTTCGGTATTGAAGAAGCCCTTGTGGAGTAGGGTTTAAAAATCAGAAAACGCACTGATTAAGTAAGTCTTAATTTTTCTCCTTTTAAGTGCCAAAGATGTATTTTTTGGGTTTTGGAGATAAGGAGTTGTAAATATAGAGGGTAAAAAGTAATATAGTAAATATAGCGGGTAAATATAGTAAATATCGTGGTAAATATAGAAAATATAGTGGGAAAATATTGTTAATACAGTGGGTAAATATAATAAATATAGTGGGTAAATAGAATAAAATAGAATAGAATAGTGTTTATTTCACCCAACTAGGTACCCCAGAAGAAATAATTTTTTGTTTTGGGGTTACCATTCCTTGAAAAAATTGGCTGTAGTTCAGCAGCTGTCATTCACAAAAATAAACAATATATAAATTTTGGCTTTTATATAACAGAAATGTGTTCCATTATAACAGTTTTGAATTTGAATTTAGAATAAATTGCAAGATTGACATAATAAAATAAGTACACATACCATACAAGAATCACACCATAGTTTTTAACAAATATTCCACATCATTTTTCTCTAACAACAAAATTTTCAATTTTCTGAGTTAAAATATAGTAAATATACGAGGTGCAATATCAATCGCAGAGATAATGGGCCTTAACAGATACATGGATTCAAACAATACTCTTTTTAACACCTAACTCGAACAAAAAGCATTCATAGTGCCACTGAAACTCCTCTCAGCGATCGTCAACGAGGGGCCCATGGTTTAACGACCCATCCTACGGACGAAGTGCTGAACTTGAAAAGCCCTTCACTTACAATTAACATTAAAGTAAGGGCAGGATGTCTCTGTAAAATCACTTCATATGCCGGTACTCAAACTCGGGTACTCCAAATCAAAAGCCATTGCTCCATACTCCACACTAACTCCATATTTTTATTATAATCCTATTATTTTAATCCTTCTTTTTGGCTGTCCCATCCCGATAAGTATACAAGACTAGAGGTAGTGACGTGAGAACGGCCCATTTGCCTCCGTAATCTTTGAATGTCATGATGCTCAATCATCGCGCGCGTGCACGAAATATTATCTCTTGAATTGGTATTTGAGCTCTCTCATCTCTCTTTACCACACTCCCTCCTCCCCTACCGGCCACAAGAATCTCAAGGTGCGCAAAACAAATTGCTAGCGGTCCCCAGGGTAGCTAAAGGCCGCGCCGGGTGCCACAATGACCACTCTCCGGGTCCCGCGGGCCCTGGGTGATTAATTTCAACGGGGACGGGCCGCGCTTACGAAACCGAACGCATTGGACTCCTGGCTCCTTCTCGCTGCAAATGACCGTTTTCAAGCAGTTAAGCGAGGGTCGTTGCCCGGGTTTCATTTAACCGTGAGCGATAAACAAAACACGCTCGCGCCTAATGCATTGCTCCGAGCCGAGGGTCGCGCAGGCGTAAAGCTATACCAACCCTTAAGGCCGACCGCAGGGCAGCAAAATGCGTCAGCCGTTAAATTGCCGCATTCCCTCATTATTGCGTAGGAACCGCATTTAATTGCATCTGCTCAACGTTTCCGCTTTGATATTCATTCTGCTGTCTGCTGTTTTGCATCACGGAGAAAGGGAGGGTGATTGATTGTATCATTGGTTAGAGAAAATCAGAATATGATCACCTGATGAAGAGGTTCTTAGGGGGAAAAACACCTCCCATGAAATATACGCTGTACGTGGTGAAGGATGAAAAACAGGAGAGTGATGAAAATGCGAAGAAGTTGGGTGAAAAAATATATTAGTTAATAAGGCGTCAAATTCATTTTTAGAATTAAAGAGTAGCGATAATGATCGAATTGAATTCAGATTTCAGTGAATATCGATTGTTTTACTTCAACGTATTTCTTCGACCAGTCTATAATTTCCTCCGTCGTTGGTCTCAAGACTAAAGAACGGAAATTTGGGTGACCCCATGATTTTCTGCGTCGCGAACAGAGAAAATCACGGGTGAATGAGGAGGAAGAAATATTGAGAGGAGAAATATTATGAATACTGTTAGAAACAGAAACATTTTTTAGTTTTTATGCACTTGGAGCATTTTGAAAAGGAAGCTGAGTGCAAGGATGGGAAATTTTCTGATATGTTTGGTTGTAGAGAGTTAGTTTTTTTTATGTCCTATTCCATTTTTTCCAGTCTGTATTGAGTGGCTACTTCTAAAGGGAGGGATATGATTGTGTGTATTTATGGACATTTCTATCACGGCAGATTGTTACTGTTTTCTTCAATGAATTAATATCATCACAAGCCATCATTCCTAAGGGACACTGGAGACAGTTTCCCGCTCGGTTCTTCTATAGAATATCCTTTTCTGACCATATTTTTTTTCTTTTCAACACCTTTCCCTACATGAATTTTCTGTATAAATTGACTGCAGATATTCCCGCTATATTCATCTCAGAATGAAACCACCAGTGTGAAGGTGCGCCCGTTATTTTAATTTATTTTTATAATTAATATTGACGCCTTCCGTGGCGGCGGGGGAAATCCCTTGCACGCCAAAATTGAGGTCGCGGGTTTGTGTACCGTTCGGGGTTCTTTTTTACTCTTCGGGGCATGGATTTGCGTGTAATTTATTACAGTTAATTGTAAGAGTACTTTACAGCCTTAAATTTACTGTATTAATAAAGGGATGTTTAATTTAATGTTAGTGGTGGTAATAGTTATCCTGGTGGGGCTCAGATCATTTGCGCCATTCAGGATATGTGGGTAATAGTATAAAGGAAAGAATTACTGGGAATGAGAGAAGGGTGGAGAGAAACCCGGCGTTGGCAGAAATACTCCCTTAACGAAGGATGCCAAGGGATCAACGGTTTAACGTCCCATTCGACGGGCAAAGTGCTGTCCACACAACAGTCATGTGGAGACCGGTAAAAATTTGTCATTGTTTTTGTTAGGGGAGGTTACTGACAATTAATATCATTCACGCCGTTAAGGTTAGGTGGAGTTTTGGGTAGAGGAAGGAATTTTTAGGAAGTGAAAAAAATGCGAAGAGAAACCAAGCGTCGGAGTTAGGTTTCTCTTACACCAGGGCTCCAAGAGGTCAATGGTTTAACGTCCAATCCGACGGACGGAGTACTGCACTCGAAGTGTTCTCCTCCCAGCATTCTTATGGGTCCGGGATTCCAACGAAAATTCTTCCATCACCAAACCCGGGCCCTCAAGATGGAAAGCCAGTACATTAAACACTCCACCAACCCAACCCCTCTTCGTAATTTCAACATATTAGTGGATTATGCGTGTTTTCTGAAACCATGTACATAATATAGGTTGACAGCCATGATATACGTACTTTCCGTCCAATCTATTTTTTCTTTGAACATCCACCTTGCGAGAGGAATGATATGGTATGGATGCTGGATCTTGGAATGGAATGTATGTATTCCTATCGATCACCGCTGAGAATAGATGTAAATTTTCGCGTGGGCGTTCCCTCCCGTATGCTCAACTGTCGGTCCAAAGTGTTTCCTTTGTCTTCTTTCCGTCGAACCTCGGAAAACTCGTCCCAGCACTTCCACTTTAGCGAAAAAAAAAAAATGATTTCACCTGGTGAGGATGCGGAGAGGTCCTATTTCCTTCCTCCACTCGGTTTGCGATTCCTCTACCTTTTCCGCCATCCTCACCAACAGTCTCTTGTTTGCCTCTCCAACCCCCTGAGTAAAATTGACGCCTTCGTCGCAGACGAGAAGGTCACGTTCCGCCCCTTCGCCATCCCAGTGGCATCCATTTACTGCGGCGGGAAGGAGGAAAGTTGGACCGGATGGAGAATACTCTATCGTGGGCGAGCCTACCTCTACCTCTCCTTCCCACCCCCTCTCGTGGATACTCTTACTCTAATGCCACCGGAAGGGTTTTGGTGGAGAGTCCAAAGAAATTACGTTCGGAAATAGCCGAAACGTTGGAAAAATGGAGCTGAAAATGTATTTTAAAAGCCAGACCAATTTTCCAGAGGAAAAAAAAGCTTACGGTACACCTTTGGCTTGCGAGGTCTGTGGATAGATTGTATTATTATTATAGGGTACGCCCTACAAGAACAAGTACATTTAAGTAGGAAACAGCTCGGACTTTTACATTATTATAACACATATTCAATCATAGCAATTGTAAATACAAAAAACATCAATTTTCAGTCATCATCAGGTATAGAAATCAAACTACCAACATGATTTTCCTATTCGATATCAGTTAACAATAATTTGAAATTATATTCACTGACATATGTCATTCCAAGTACAAGAACAGCAAAAAATTTACATCAATGTAGTGTATAGTAATATATTTCCTGCTTCTATGTAACTCACACATATTATTACATAGTTTAACATTGAGGACTAATATTTATGTACGCGGGTCTCATTTATAGTTTTAATTTGTTCTGAAATCCGATAAAAAGTTTACATTTTTGTTTTAAAGCATTCAACAGACGAACTTTGTTTTAGATGTATGGGGAGTTTAAATTTTATTGAGGTTATTCGAAAAGAATATTGTTAGGTGGTGGTGTGATAGATGTGCGCAGAATACTTAAGGTATTCAGTAACACTGACCTTAATATACGTTTACACTAAGGTCAAACATTTATACAAGACGTTACCTTGTAGAAATGTTTGATATCCATAAATAATAAAGCCAAGGGGTATGTATCACAATGGTAATTGTGAAAACCCAGCTAGGTTTGAACACGTTAAACCATTGAGAATGAAACAGCGTGTTGAAACTTTGGGGGCTGTGTTTGAAACCGTCGGGATTATATCGAACAGGTAACCAAGGAGTCACATGGTACAAACACGAATGGTTTGCAAATTTACAGTGTCTGAATCGCTCATTACAATATCATAAATTGTTTACTTGAGTTTTTCTCATCTGTCTCGACTATAGGGCCATCAGATGAGATAAAACACAAATGTAAACAATGAATGAGGTTGTAATCAGCGGTTTTAACGCTCCAAACTTTCGAACCATTCGTGTTTGTACCACGTGACTATTTGGTAACCTATTCGTGAACATTTTGACTCCTTCTTCTATTCGTTGCGAGAATTAAGGAGCCCGAGGAATGTTATATTTTTTCATAGTGATGGAAGCTAACTGGAAGAGCGATTCATCTATCGGACCGACATAATGGCTAGTGGGAGGGTGGAAGTAACTGATCAACTTATAGCCTTGTAACCTCTTGCCCTAACACTTGGAATTAAAGTGAATGCTTTGCTTAGGCATGGTATAAGGGGATTTTATTACACTATTTACACAGATGCAGTCGTTAGTAAGGTGTTTAAAGAGTTCCTATTAAAAATTGGTTCATCTAAAGGACATTTAAGGTTCCCACGAAAATTTTCCGGGGCCCAAAGAAAGAAAATTGAACAGTGTCCAGGTTTAATTTGTACTTCGAATAAGGTGCTTTAAATTTTTAATTGGATGTTTGGATGGTCAAAACCGAGTTGTAATCCAGCCCATATGGGAGGTATGTCGGCACCCTAGCTACTACGACTCCAGTCCGTTCTTCTCCATGTTGCGATACCAGATGGAAATTCTTTCCATAATGCGTGGTAGGTTGATACAGTTGTATTCAAGTGACATAAATGCAATAGTTTAACAATATCAGTCACCGTATTCTTGTAATATTATCAGGTTTTAGGATAAAGCTTTAAAGTTGATGTGGTACTATATAACCTAAACTTATCCTGTGTGTAGCATAACTCCCATGCTCTATTGCGTGGAGGAATTTAATGATGTTTCTTTAGTTTTTTCTATACGAGAATTTTGACATGACCGCCATATTTCAACTCTGCTCCGTGTCAAATACATGATTGGAATAATATCGAACGCTCCAAACACGACCTCAGTCAACGCTATCCTTGCCGGAGTTGATGCCACTGTGTAGACTCTGTTTCAACATCCCTTTCCCTCACCCCCACCCTGGTACTGTTTCCTACCCCTTCCACTCCCTCTCTTCGGCGCATGGCGGATGGAGAGGGCCAGAAAGAATCCTGGACCGCGGGATTGTATTTCCAGTTTTTATCCTCCGCTCACCTCTCCTTTCCTCGGGGAAAACAAATGCTCTACGAAAAAATTTCCCCGCACTCTAAAAATATCCGCCGCGTACGTATCGCACTCACCTATTTGGTCTCCGTGGATAATTATTGAGTGCCTTGTGTTCTGGATTTCTTCACGCTTCGGACCGTCGAGACACTCTTATATTTGCGCCAGCAGTCCAAGAATTTACTTCAATTAAAAGATATACGTACCCACGTGTCAGTGAAAAGAGATGGATAAAAGTATTGACGTTTTTGTAAGCGTGAAATTGTTTATTTCAAAATGCACCTACTCACGTTTTAATAGGAAAGGGTCTACATCAAAAGGGTCAATTAACGTAGCAACTAATTTTTCAAGGCTAAATGGCTTTATTTTAAAATAAAGTGGTTCCCTGCAGTGAAATGGCGAAAATTCCTGTGTTAAATTTCACTCCAATACGAAAAATTCAAACCATGAAGACAGATATTGTTGCTTTCCAGCGGGAGCACGTTACTTCATTTGTTTTTATTGGAAGAAAAAGGATTTTTTTTCTGGGTCTGATTTAGAAAAGAGATAATATTCTTACCTCAATTAGGAGCCCATTAAAAATTACGCCCTTCAAGATTGACTGTTTTTTTGGGGAAGTTACCGAGATTAGTTTATGTCCCTGCAGCAATAGAAACTGTGTACTTGTATGCTATCAGCATACCTCTTACCAGACCTCGGGGAATGGTGATTTTTGGCAAGCTCAATTTTACGTGAGGCACCCGATGATTGGAATTGAGAAACAGATGCGACCCGGCATTGCATGCAATAATGTAACTCGTGAAAGTAAAGTGTGTGGTAAAGAGAGTTAGTACATGATCAAACTTGGAAACAATCGTTGAAAATGGAAGAAAATTATAAATAGGGAGTTTAGTTAACTTCGAAGGGAGAAAGGATGAATAACTGTTGGTATGAGTCTTCAATAGCAAGAAAAATGCCTCCATACCGGATTATGTAAGTATTAAATTACTCTCATTACTTCTTAAGATGTTTATGTGTAGTTGCAATAAACAAAGTCTCATACTCAAGTCTCTATTTTCAAACGCAAAAAAAAAGCAAAACGCAAAAAAAAGCTGTGTGAGACCAATCATATGATTGATGACTGGTTATGATAAAGAGACTAATTGATAGAAGTTTGAGTGGAAGCTTCGTTAGATTAATGAATGCTAATGATGATGACGAAAATTACGAATTATGGTTACAAAGCAATACCTAATGTTTACGAAAAAATTTCAATTCATATTGTTGTTCGTAACTTTTTGGTGATTTCCACGTGAATAGCAAATTACTCCTCTTTATTGATAATGTTGATGATTCTTCTTGCTTTGAATGATCGAACCGTTTAATTTTTCGGACGAGCCATAAGTAGTGCATTATATGGTTTGATTTTCAGTCTACTCTTACTTGAATATTAAAGACGGAATTCTACATTAGCGGTCTCTCTTAATATATGCCAACCGAAATTGATAACTTCGCCCAATTCCCTAGATGTAGTACCATGCATCTACGTGGAATGAATTTTATTTGTTTAATTCGTTGAATTTTGTGAGGAAAATGGAAGCTATTGCGTTGCTAATTCATATTTTTTAAGGTTATAAGCATGAAAATTAAACGATTTGAAATCATTTGGATGAACACAAATAATGCTCAGAACAACTGTCTTAAACGAAATGAATGTCCGGAAAACTACGTATGAGAAAAATATATTTCGTGGTCTTCGACCGTCAAAAATTCTTTCCTATTCTTTAGAGGCTATATTGAGGAATTACAAAATGCTACTCACTCAGTGATTCAACCCGAAGGTTGATTTGGATAGATGAGGGTAGAGCTCACCCCGAACTAAGCCACGGGCGTGTGAATTTCACACATTCAGGGTAGGGGGGGCAGTTCCTTTCCCTGGGCCACCTTGCACTCCGAGGAGTTTTCGTTGCTAAAAATGCTAATGACTAGCATAATTGCCTTTTCCTCTGCATGATTGCATGTTTCTGATCTTTCCTCCTTTTCCCAGCCCGTTGACACCCTCTGCCCTCCCCAACTGATCTCATTACCTATCGTCTTCCCTTTATTGGCATCCTTATGAATATCGCTACACTTTAGTATTTTTAATATTCTTATGTTTCTTCTTTAAATTAACTCTCAACTTCAATATTTTGCTTAGTACGGGCTGTCCGACACGAGACAAATTAGCTAGGAAATATAAATATCATATCGACATGCAGTATAGAGAGATGGCGCCAACGCAATTAATTTGTACACAACATCCCAATATATTGCTAATTTACCTTCAAAATTGTTACATGCATCGGTCTTTTTCTTGTCATTAAGTTCAATTTCTTAAGAGACTTCCACTCAAGGGTTTGACATTATGAAATAATGGCATGTACAAGGAAAAAATGGAGGTAATACTTATTGCTTGAATAATTCTTTTTTAATGGACGAAGAAAACTACCAAAGCTTTCCCGCTGACTGGGACATGAGTATAAATCACCATTGTTAACTTAGACCGATGTGAAAACATAATTCGTAAATAATTTACGCATTGAACTCGTTTATAAAGAATGGTAAAGTGGAGGTTTAGAAAAAAAAAATGTTGTTCAGTGCTCATCTTCCCTTATCCCACGTTTCTTTTCACACGACCGAAAATCTTGTACGTTCATGTATCTTCTTAGTGGCACTGATGTATTAAATGCATATTCAAGCCTTAAACATATAGTTTTCAATTATAAATGACCAGCCCTACGTTTTCATCTGACCAGTGGAAATGGGTCAAATGAGATAAAAGCCGGTAATCTGGAAAAATGTAATTCTGGACATTTGTAAATATTGTTATTTCAAATAAGACCCTTGCTGTATAAACTTTGAAGCGATATGAATTAATTTTGCTCGAAAATTCTGCCTCTGAAATAATTTGTATTCATAATAAAATAGTGTTATAGCTATCGACTTTGTGCTCTAATTCTTTTCGCATTTATGCCAAATATTGATTCTATCTATGCATGACTTAAAATTTATCATACTGTCATTTTTATAATTATAATATGTATACTTAATAAAAAATCATACTTCTGTACTTTTATTTGATAAAATTGCTCGCAGAAAATGTGTAGATGCGGTCATTAAATATTCCAAGCGTGGCCTGTGTCACCTATTCAAGGGAACACCAAGGGTTCAGGTCGACCTACCTTGGTCGGACTCGCCTTGCACAATCAATTTTAATGAGGTTGCTCGAAAAGAAATTACTAAAGACCTTTCACAATTTCAAAAACTCTCCTTCAAGATAAAGTTCTGGTCATAGCACGTGAGAAATAATAATTCCATGATATAAGTTCTCAGAAAATTTTCTGGGGCACCCGAATAAATTCAGTATAAGCAGTTTACTAGTAACTTCATTGAATCCGTATTACAAAATTCATTCGCTTTGAAACATTTTAATTGCATCACTTTTTACAAGAATTATACAGAATTAAAAAACAAGAATAAAATATTTCCCTAGGCTATACTTTTTATGTGAAAGCAGAATGTAAAATTAATCCTCAGATAAACTTCGTAAACTGAAATATGGAAATAAAAAGCGAAATATTGATATGAAATTTGACGCAAATATAGATCTATAGTAAGCGTTTCCCGATAAGAGTGTCAAAGGAAGATTATTTTCATGCAGATCAGATAGTTAATACATAAATAAAAGAACGGGGAACTCTGCAATGTAGGGTGATGGGATTAATACCACCGTTGAAATTGATGACAAGTGATCTCAATTCGTATCCATGGTACTTTTCTGAGAAAATATATTTTTCATCAAGCGCCGTTGAATAAAAAATGCGTTGAATAGTAAGTACATACTTCACATATTAGAGGGAATTTTCCGGCGAAGGGAGAAGGTTACGTGGAAAGGACTCTGCCTGACAATTCTGTGGAAGAGCCCACGCAGAAACCGCCCACCATAGGTCGGAGGATGGAAAGAAATGAATGTCGCAGCAGCTGAAAGTCGAGACGGAGAAATGCGGAGCACTGCTCTCGGAAACTTATTTCCTCATTCTAAACATTAAATTACGTATTTCACAAAGGGCCCACTTTTGTGATACCTTTCCCACCCACTGCCCTTTATGTTAAACCAACACACCCGAGAGGCGAAATTACGAAATCTCTCACGGGGAACACGTTCTAAATTTAGCAGTCTTGTTAACAAATTCTAAAACTTCCGACCGACTGGTGCTTACTTAGCTTCCCTCATTGCAATGTAACATGCGATCATTTGACGGAATGTGATCTTTCCAGTCGGTGGTAAAGTTGCTTGGGTTTCGAGGAAAATCCTTTGCTGATGGGTTGCGGGACCTAATTGTATCGATAGGGGTGATTAAGTGCTATTGAGATACCAGTCCGCTTTTTATGGGATGGGAGTGGGATTGATTTTATTCACATTATGACGTACAATTGACAGTACACGCACATCCATGCATTGGGAAGGTGTGTTTGAGACCTTCAGGATTATCTTGAATAGGTAACCAAGGAGTCACGTGGTACGAACACGAATGGTTTTCAAATTTGGTGAGTCTGAATCGCTCGTTACAATAGTGTTAATTGTTTTCACCAGAGTTTTTCTCGTTTTTATCGACTAAAGAGCCCCCAGATGAGATAAAACACAAGTGTACACAATGAATGAGGTTGTAATCAGCGGTTTTAATGCACCAAATTTGCCAACCACTCGTGTTTGGACCACGTGACTCCTTAGTTACCTAAAAGAGAGAATACCGGTGGATTCAAACACAGCCCCCCTTGGGGAGAACAATTTACTTAGGCGGGATTCGAACTTGGACTTGACAGGCGTGTGGATTACCCCGCTGACACCGACGCCGGTATGATCGTCAGCTCATCATCAATTTGAGCTCATTGTTATTTATCAGACAGGAAATTTAACTCAAAGACAAGAAAAACTGACTTGATGTGTTTACGAGAAAAGATATACTGTCGGGAAAGGAATATTCTGGGGAGATATTGTAAAACATTGTTTCCCTGGCAATGTTTCTACTGAGTCGGTGACGGGAGAGCAGTTAACCGTATGCTCCCATGCTCTAGGTATAGTATTCTTCTGAAGTTTTGGTTATAAGGCGTGCTATAGTAACCTTAGAATTTGGTTGACCATAAACCGCAATACTGCAACTAATTGGCAATATTCGCTAGCTTATCAGGCAGGTGATCGACAGCTGAGATTATTTAGGATGGGTGGATATCGGGATGTTATTCAGCTTTATATCTAAACCTACGGAGTAAGTTTTAATCCACCTTGAAGGTGTATGTGGCAAGATGGGAGGAATCATCAAGACACTAGGCACATTTTGCTAAATGATGTATCGTAATATAAAAGAAAAGATTACTTGTGAATTATTAATCACTTGTAGCTAAATGACATAAAACTACCAGCTCCGATTATTAGTTTCCTAATGGAATCGACATGGAAATGCTGTGATAAATTTCACAAATACATGAAAGGGTGCAGCTAACGTGTATTTGTTTAGATAAATATTTCTTCAGTTGCATAGACTTAAGTTATCTACGTTGCAACTCCCTCAACGGTTATTTTGATGCGCCATGATTTCTCATTTTTTGTAGGAAAAAAGACATTTAAATCTGAGATAAAGGTTTTATACCTTCCTATTCTTTTCCTCCATCGAATTCTACGTAATATGTTAACGTTAAAAAAATATCTTTAACTCATTGGAAATAACTCCAGCTTCAATTTTACTGGAAAAAAATGCCCAAGTTTTCACGGAAACGCGCACTGATCGTGATTTCCAGCCGAATTCTTCAAGGGAGGGGTGGAAAGGTGATGAAGAACCTTGTTTTTGCATCACGTTGCTTTTTACGAAAGATGCCTATGGACACAAGTTCAATGTTTCATCTTACGAACGGAGTTCTGAAATTGAAGTGCTACATGCATTTCACTGAAATAGGAGTTTTCTGGTCCGTCATTCGATCTCTGGCTCTGCCCGGATTAAAACTCAGGCCTTCGGGTTGAAAGGGCAGTTCTCTATTCACCTGACCAATCTGATACCACATAGTTATAAATAAAAAATCACTCCCTTTTATTGACTTTTAATCCCTTTTCAGTATTTTCATCACTGGTGTCCTACAACATATGACTACATCTCTGCCAGTTTACTTTTTTTATTCGTCCCGTTCCAATTGTTATTCCACGTTAATAATCTTGTATGCCCGTTACGACCGCCCCAATAATCTTTCGTTTGTATCCGGACTCCAGCTGGATGGATTTACCTACCCTGATTCTGCTCCTTGCATGACCTTCGGGGTTTCGAGTGAGCATATTACCCAACAAACCAACCTAATGCCCAGTGTATTTTAAATTGCACGGCAGAATGCCAAGAGAAATTATTCTTCCAATTTTTTTTCCCGTGCTGTCGTACACATTCGTAGAGAAATCAGTTTTACTCTGTTGTGATTTAAGGCGATAGAGAAAGCCACAACTACCGCTCCCTTGGACCCCATATAAGGTTGATCACACGGTTTGCCTGACCAAAGCATTTGGCCCGGCATTTGATTTCAATTCGAATAGAGTTACCGTGGTCTTTTTTTCTTGGTTGGATAAAAGCTCATTGGTGGTGTATCAAACAGGTGCTAATTGGTAATTATGAGGTTTAATGGCCATTCTATCGGTTTTTTATTCTGTCGCTGAGCGCTCCCTTGTTTGTAGAGATCGATGCTTTCAGCGGTTTCATTAAAATGTCTTATTTACTCCTAGCTTTTGCAGCGATGAAGGAAACCTTCCTTGTTTCAAACGAAATAACACTACAGAGGTCATGTTTGGAACTAATTTTTAGTGTATTAATCTTTATCCAACAATTTTTAAAAATCAGTGAAATACGGAAATAAGACTTAATTTCCTTCCAAGTTTTCTTGAAAAATACACGTATTATTCAAGTTTTGTGAATTGTAGCTTTTAAAAATTCATCGCATTTTTAATTAATCTCTGCGCTCTGCACTTATTGATATTTTTAATTAAGTACATTGATAGGAGAAAATTTTATTCTATGATACTTTTAAGCATAACATAAGAAGCAAAATAGCCTTAAACTGACGACTTATCAATTTACTTTTATATTTTATAAAATATTTATAAAATAATTTATTCCGAATGAAGTCGTCGGTAAGACTTTCGTACGACCTCTTTTGGATCGATATGAACGCGATGCTTCCACTCAACAAATATTTTATCCTCGTGGTAATGAAAACACTTGAATATTTTATCCCGATGGCAATGTGAACTCCATCTTCATCTTCATCAATCTTAGAATCTTCATCAAGGATTAGATCTGACGCATACTTCTTTCTCGGCCTATCGCAGTAATTAAGGTCACGATCTCAGGTCTTCCTAATGCGTATGGAAGCATCATATTTTATTTTGTGATTTCCCTTGGAAAATAAAGAAAGGAAAAATAAGAGAGCACTGCAATCCCACACACAAAACTCTGTTCAACGGCGTAGGTTGCGCCGCAGTGAAGCGAAAGCAAAAGTGAGGGTCTAGTTCTTCAAAACTCAGTTTGTCGAGCAAGTCATTATGTTGGTTACTGCTAACAGCACAATGGAGTATGAGTTCGCGTTATTGACAACGATAGCGGTAATACGAAAAAAACGATCCGTGACTCCAGCCGACGACCCGATGATTGTAACTAATGACGCTGAAGTCTTGGGCTCGACTATCGCCATGAGCATAAGCTCGGATTTCTTGGTATATTTTTTTTTAAAAGATAGATGTTATGATATAATATAATTAGGTGGGGTACCTTAAAAATTAATTCTACCCCTGCTTCTTCCTGAAAAGAGCCATGGACAGTAAAAACCGCCGAAAAGGGAGGATGAGAAGCATTTGAAATCTGAAGCAGTGTTAGAAAGATAAAGATCAAGTGGATTGACCGAATTGGTCGAATTGATCAATTAGATTTTCAGAAAAGTGAAAAAATTGATAAACACGTTTGAAATAGTCAAAATAAGACAATCTTTAGATTTGATATTTGATATTCTCATTAATACTATCATCGAGAGAAAAGAGAATACGAAAAATAGCAAAGGAAGGCGTAGGGTGATGTGTATATGAAGAAGGTAGAAATTGATAGTATCATCAATAGTCAACAATTCTTAGATTGGTTTGACGCAGCTCTAACTCCATTTTCCTATTAGCTAACCTCTTTATATTTCCCTTAAATACCCTTCACCACTCGCTCTATGTCTCATACTTGGCCTTAATTTGTCCTTCTTTCAGTGTGCTTGAGCCTCGATGATTGTCTTCATCGTACCACATGGAATTTTAAATAAGGTGTTCCGTCTACTTTTTAAAGTGTATAGACATCTTTCCCAATCTTCTCTAAACTTCTTTGTCAGTAACTCAGTCGATCCATTAGGCCTACATCATTCTTCTGTAGCGCCTCATTTCGAATGATTCCAGCGTTTACTTCTCTGCTGATTTTATCCCCCATGCCTCACTCCCATAAAGAAACATGCTCCAGATGTTCAAAAGAATCGTTTGCTAACTACCACGTTTGATTTCCAGCCGTAATTCAATACTTTTTTTTTTTGACAGAAAAAAATGCATTGCAAGACGATAATTTTGAATAGTTTTTAAGGTTATCTAACCACAGTTTAACCATTTTTGATTGTTCTCTTTTCCTAAATATTTTCTATTTCATTATTTTTTTTAACTCTTGAGGTTTTCAAGTGTGTTTTTTGATTCCTCTGCAATTTCGAGAGAGTCGCAGGAGGAAGCATCTCGAAACTTTACCAATTTCATTTCTCGACAAACGTAGCAATAAAAAACCAATTAAAACATTTCGGAGGTACTTCCACGGTTCAATTTGCAAGGGAAATTCCTTTCAGTAAATCTCCGTTCGTAAAAACCCGGAAAGGGTAATACTTTTAACAATATTTACTGAGAGGCTTCGAGTGAATACGGGTAAAGAAATTTCGAAAGAAATTGCAGCTAAATTGCTTTGGTATTATCATGGAAGAAACAACACTCAAAGATACAACCAATTCAACTGGAAATATGAAAAATAATTGTGCATGACACGGAGTTATCATTCGATGATTTATACTTTCCACTACAGCACGCATGATGACAAAACAGAGAGGATATATTTATATATATTTACGATGTGCCGATGTTTTAATGAAGAAATAAAGAGCTTGGTCCTACAAATATCCCCACATTTTTTTAGGGGGACAAGGAACAATCAGATATTGGCAAAAGCCAGTTTATTCATAATATGAGCGGTGATTCCGAGTTCAATGTGAGAAATGCCCCATCTGACACGTTCCGCTAAACACAAGCTAAGTGTGGTCACCAAATGTTGTGGTCACCAAATATTAATTGAAGTCCTCAAGCAGAACGGAAAAGACCTGATCTCTACCTTCATGTGTGAATTTCACACACCGTTGGACTCAGTACAAGACAACTCACCTACAAGGCCAAACCTTGGGTTAAACACTGTGGTTTTGGATTTTTTGTAAATGTGAATGACCCAGGCTTTTGTGTAACATTTGCTGTCCGCCGTGATGATACGGATGATACGGATGATACAGAGTATGCAAGAATATGGTTGGAGAAGAAAAAATAATCTTCATGGAATAAAGCAAATAAGAATATAAGTGGAACTAATGTGGAATAAGCGAAAGTAATGGAATAATCTAATTTTAACACTTGTACGAATGAGATACATGGAACAGGTTGTGAAGGATGTAAACGAGAAGAATTACGTCACAATGAAAAGGTTGGCCGATAGAAGAATGGAGTGGAAAGCTGCGTCAAACCAATCCTAGGATTGTTGACCAATGATGATGAACACTTATACAGGACTTGAACAAAAATTAATTCTATACAATCATATACTAATATCGTTTAGAGGATTTTGATGTTAGTTAATTAGCAGGTGGAAACATCTCTACGTTAACCCCATTTAAAAATCTCACTACGCCTTTTTTCCTGAGTTACTTGTAGTCATTTAAAAAAGCTACTGACTGTTATTGAATTTCGGAAACAATATTTTGAGTTTTGAAAAGACCAAGTCGTCGGAATACCTGAAAAACACGGCCTTCATTTGAGCATGATTTAACGACTGAAATAAAGAGGCAAAGTGTTCAGCATACGTTAGTTATACTAGGTTGGGATTTTCTGCGATTTAATCAAGAATCAAAACTTATTTAAAGTGATGTTAAGAGAAACGCTGCGTTTCGTTGTCGACAGAGAATCGAAACGCAGAGGGCGTGCGACTCTTGTTTTTAAAAATTACGATTCCCGCTGCCTTCCTCCCTCTCTCTCTCTCACTGGAGTGAGAAGGCGCTCCTGATATAATTCGAAGCTGATGATAATGAGAACAATGCTACGAAGGTACGCAAATGATCTTTTTCCGCCCGGGTGGCCAAAGTTCCCCTCCAGCGCTTATTGTATTCGTTGAAGTGGGTGAGATGAGGATGTAGGGTAGGAGGAAAGAGACGGTGAGGGAGAGAGAGAGAATTGCTGGGAAACAGAGAGGACGAAAAAGTCTTTAATCTGTTCTCTCTCTCTTCTGTCCTCTCTCCCCAGTTTGTGTCTGCTCCTATTCCATCTTTTCTCCTCCTGTCTCTCCATCCGTCCTTTCTCTTCCTCATTTCTCTCTCTCTCCTCGAAACCCTCGCAACTTGTTCCCATCCCGACGCCCATTCATCTACCACCCCCGCAGTTAGTGGGGAGGGAAGGGCGAGCGGCGAGCGTAGGATAGGATAGGGAAGGGATGCTGGCTCCAGCGTTGCCATGGAAACGGCCGCCTGGGCTCTCTCTCTCTCATTCTCTCCCTCGCCGGTTGCGCGGGAGGAGGCGGGATACAGCAGACGAAGGGGTGGCGAAGGGAGGCGGGGGGCGGGATTTGAGGAGGGCACATGAGGGGAGGTGAGAGGGAGAGCTGCCCGTATTCCGTTGCCTCAAGTGAACCTCCCTCAGATCGCTCGGGCATCCCGGTCCCACAGGGTCGCGTCCTCGGCCCTCTTCTCTTCTTCTCCTCACCACCAACACCTCACCCGCTACTCGCTGTCTTTCCCTCACCCCGCGCGGCCGACGGGATTCCCCGCCGGAACCCACGACTCGAACCCCGCGGTCCACTCGGATAGCCCCGGAGGAGGCCCGACAACTTTTCCTCCGAAACCTTGCCGGCAAGCGAAGAGGAGCGGAAGAGGATCTTCTCGGGGACACAACCATCCGAAGTCTTGAGTCTCCGTGTTGGTGTCATCGTGATCTCGCGACAATCTTCAAGTTCGCCCACCTCCCCCGCATCCATCCGCGGCCCCTCCCGCCTCCCCCCACTCCCGCAAACGCACGCACGGGAAGCTACCGCCCCGCCCGTATCACCTCCCTCTCCCCCGCGGCGCGCGCGTGCGTTCGGCCCCGTGTGTGCTTGCGTGCGTGCTTGCGTGTGTGTGTGATGGTGCCACCCCTCGCTGACGACCGCGCCGGCGTTAGGAGCGCCGTGCCGTGCACCCGAGTCGCCGCGCCTCGTCCTCCCAGGAGAGGCACACTGCGGCAGCTGCCAACGTCGGGCCGGCGGGCGATAGAGTGAGCCAGTTAGGCCGGGCGGGGGAGAGTTTGGGGGAGGGAAAGAGGGATAGATAGGGCAGTGGAGGGGGTGGGAGAAGAGAAGGGAGACGAGAGGAGACTGGGAAAAAAGGACCAGGGGCCCCTCCCACATCCCCCTCTCCCCACCCGTTCCGTGGCACACAGCCCTCCTCACCCCTCATATCCTTCGTTTCCCTTTCACTTTTCCCGCTGCTCGCTTGCTCCTTCCTCCGCACCCTTTATATCCCCGAGCCTTTTTTTGGGGAGGGAAACCCTTTTTTTTTACCTACTAAGGACGGAGAGGAGCCCTCTCTCCTTTTCTCCCGCTGCTCCCCTCTCAATAAACCTGAATAAGTTTCCCACCCGAACCCCTTTTTCAGTCTTCACACCATCCGCCAAAAGTCTGGACTTCCTTTCTTTTTTATTTTAACCAGGAATCTTAAGGCAATCTGCTGAGGTGCTCTCGGCGTTGGGCTCTCTCCTTCCTTTTTCCCCTTTCCGCTTGAGTGTGATCCTTGGGTCCCTCATATTTTTATCATCCGTGGACGGAAGATTTTCGCAATTCTTTTTTTTTTAACATCTCCACACCCGTGAGTTGGAGGGATCGTTACGGTTCCAATACACCGTGCCCCAATTTCCAACTTTGGTGTCGTTTTATGGAAGGCATTCCGGCAGTAAAATCTGGAGGGACGGTATAATTTGATGGCCTGGAGGGACTAGGGTTCCCCTCCCTTCATTTCCAAAAGTTCACTTGCGTGCAACTCTTTTTTTATTCCAGTGAAGCATCTAAGGACCACCCATCGTAAAAAAGAGGGAAAATAATACTATAATCTTAGGGGGTCGCGTATCTGTGACGGAAATAAGTGGTGGTATCAACGCCAGGACCTTATGATTCGCAGTGCATCGTCCTCCCTTAGAATAAAAGTTCGTCTTTTTCCCTTCTTCCTTCTCCATCAGTTTCCTGAGGTTTTCTCCTTCTCACTTTGCGTCTTTTAAGTTAGGAAAACTTTCCACATATCTTCACGTTTCGTTTTCCTTTCTTCCCACCTGGTGGGTGAGTCGTTTCTCACACGTTCACCTCCAAGCTTCTCTTTTCTCATTTCCTTTATCTACCGTTTTGTTCCATCTCATCACATCCCTCCCGCCCTTTATTCTCTCGCCATTTGCTTCCCCAATTCCCCGACCCCTTCTCATAGTCCCCGGCCCTCCGCACCTTTCCGGCATTTCCGTCAGTTTTCTCCCCTTTCCTTCCCCGCAAAAACGAACCATATCCCGGAGCCACAACTCCCTCCCCAACACACACAACTTAACTCCCCTTCGACCTTCCTCCCCAACAAACCTTGAAGTCCTTCCCTCTGTTCTCCTCCCTGATTCCCCTCTCGACCTTTACTCTCTCGATTCCTTACAAGCCTCTCACTTCTTTCCCATTCATTTCACCGCCATTGTCCCACTCCGACCTTCTTCGAGTATTCCCATTTCAACTCCATCCCACGGTGAAATCTTTCCCCTTCTCCCTCTCTATCTTTCTCACTCCAACCTTCACCCTTTCTGAAATAAACGGCTTTTGTTTTTCCGTCGCTGATTATTTTCCGGGCCACCCCCCACCCACTCTCCCGATAAGCTCATTCACTCTCAACTTTTCCGTCCACCACTCTTTCCTCCTCCCCTTTTCCCCCCTCTCTCTACCTATAACCGATCCCCTTTCGCCTTCTTCTTCACCGAGCATTGCGATAACACGCCCATCTCTCCCTCCCCCATTGGAGGAGCGTGCCCCCTTGTCCCCCGACAACCCTTTTCCATTCACTTCCCGACCGGGAGGGAAGGAGATTTAGAGAAAAAACTATGTACGTTCACGCACACTGAGGACCCGTATATATGTGCTCATGCATGTATGTATGTATAGAATTCTTTTTCCTTCCGCTTCCTTCTTATCATTCTGCTCACCATAACCCCTTCTCATTTCACTAGTTTCGCCACCTCGTTCCCGAACCGACTTCAAAATACCCACGCCTTTTCCATCCCTCTGTTCGGCATAGGGGGAAGGGTGGGGAAATATTTTCACCCCTCCCACCTCGCCCGCATTTCTCTTGGAATCTCCATCCCCGCCACCTTTCACTTCTGCTTTTCCCCTCTCGGCCTTCCCCCGCAATCCCTTCCCCTCTCTATTCCGCCGTGCTCGTCATCTCCAGCGCTGCTTTCTCTCCCTTACCCTGACCCCTCCCCACCCACCCTTCTCCGATACCCTCCTCACCTCCCCCCTTTCGGCGGGGCAAACCTTTTTGAGAGATGGGCGTGGCGATATCACCGCCGCTTCATTGCAGCCCGTAATTGACGACACCCCCTCCCACTACCCACCCATTGCAATCGCTATCAACCCCTGCCATTCCTCTCCGCATTCCCCCATCTCACATTCCCTCCCCTCCCTCAAGGCTCAAGAAGGGGAGGAGTGGTACTCGCGCGCCCAGGCAGCCGTTCGCACATTCCCCCCTTCCTTCCCTCCATATCCCCAGCTCATCACTATTTTAGCCCTCTCGCCCGCACAAAAAAACCCTTTTTGCGGCAAAAACCCTGGCCTCATCCTCGCCAAACCCTCACACGTCTCGGCTAGCGCTTCCCCCACTCAACCACCTGACGTTTTCTGGCACCTCCGCGAGACCACTCCCGTATTTTTTCTCGCACGAAACTTCCTCGGAGTGCTTCAACCCCCCTGCCTCCCCGACCACCGCCCCAGGTCTTCATCCCTTCCTGCCGGCAGCCCAACTTCACCATCTGCATCCAGGGCCCACGCAGCCCATCAATAGGGTTCCCGCCCGCGGGAAGCCCATCGGAGTCGACGCTGCCTGACGTGAGGAAGCCAACCGCCAATCGTGTCCGCCCACCTTGCAATCATCAAGCCCCCGCCCACATTGCCCGTCCTTTTCCTGCGAATAGATCGCTTCTTTGCCATTCGACATCCATCCACTCACCATAATTCCTTCCGCGAACTCACAGGGGTCCATTTTCTCCCAAATTCGCATACCCTCCTTGCATCTGGGTCTTACTTAGTCGCCTGCCACTTATGATCCTTCCCCTCCTACCTTTCCATTCCCAATCCCAAAATTTTCTCCTATCCTTTTCTTACACGAAACCTCTCTAGAGAAAGTGCGCTACATCCAAGGGTACGGTCCCACATCCACCCCTATCTCGTCTCTCCCACTTTGTTGTAAGTAAGAGCATTAGCATTGATATCAATCGCATCAATTCTAATTCGCGACGAAATCTTCGGGAGAGTTTGAATGAACGAATTGGGACTGGGAGAAGGAGAGTGGTAGGAAAGAGTGAATCGGCCCGCTTAGTACGTGGACAAAGCAAAAAACGTTCACGAATGTCGGAGTGGCTCTCTTAAGATTCGGCGCGCTCCCGTGATTCGTCACCCGGCTCGTTGAGATAAGAAGTCGAAGAGGGAGATGCAGCGCTTCCGTTGATGAGGGCCCTTCTTACGTGATCCGAATCGCTTCCCATCATATCTTCCTCTCTCTTGCTTACGCCTTCTGAGGTCCGTGTCGCCTGAATAGACCGCGTGAACTTCCCTCGTCTTGACGGCCCAATAGAATCCCCACGGAAAGGCCTTTTCATTTCTCAGTTGACAGTGACGTCCTCCGTGGGCAAAATTAGCGGTCGCTGGAAGGGAAAGCTAACGTCGCGGACCTGAGAAGCGAAGCGGAAAAATAACCATCAGAGTTGGCAAACTCGCGGCGCCGTTGAACAAGCCGACTCTTCCTCCTCCGGCTGAATTAAAAAAAGGAAAAAAATTGAGATAAAGTCGGTCGCATCGGGTTCCTATCACCCTCGTGCAGTCCGGCAAAGTGACGCCTCGTCTCGCGGGGGGATATGGGAAACGCGAGAAATAAAAAGGAATAGCATCCTCCGGGGACAAAACTAGCGTGGAGAGGGATTTTTTTCGGGGAGGAGAGAAGGTGTTCTTTGACGTGAGTGGAGTGAGGGAAACATTCGAGGGCGCCCCTTGATCTCGGGACCGTATCGATTGTGGACGTGTATCAATTAGCGGTGACGTTCCGGGGGTACGAGCGTGCCTCCTTGAACTTTCTTCTTTCGGGAGAGCCTCTTTGTGCCATTCTCTTTCTTCTCTGCGCGTTCCCCTCGACTAGTTCCACCCTCCTCCTCCTTCCGGAAACACGTTTGCCCTCCTCTGGATTGATTTCGGTGGTCCAGGAGTCAGGGTGTCCCCCTCGGGGACGCATATTGACCCATTTCCTCCTCGCAAACATTGCGCCATTGTCTTTCTCTTCCTCGAGTACGTCCCCCTTTATTTCCCTTCCCCTCCTCCCCCTTCCGTGTCCCTCCCTTTGAGCATCCTTCCCCTCTCAGCGAACCTCCCACGACGCCCCTCCACTCGGAAAATGTCGACTGGAGCAGCACTCTCGCCGGGGAGGTAGTACGTGAAGACGTCTTCTCGGTCTCCTCATCGCTGCTTCCTCGTGAGTTCCCACCGCGGGGTTCTCCACTTTTTGAGGGACGCGGGAGATAGATCGGCGGAAGAGACGCGGAAAGTGAGTGCGGCGCACACGCAATCACATCCTGGGGAAGTGCTTCCTCCTCTTCGAGAGGCGGTCAAGACTTCTTCGGTTGCGCGGCGGAGGGTCGTCGGGAGGCGGCGTAGAGGGCGCGCGGGGCAGACGTTCGCTTCCGGTCCGCGGGAGCTGCATCACTTCCGCTGCTCGAGGCTCCCAGTGAGTGTGGGTGTGTGAGCCTTCCGCCGGCGAGGACCCGGCTGTCTGCGGTCATCCCTCCCTTACACGTAACAGTCGCCGGGGGTTGTTCGTTCGTCTCGTGTGGTGTCCATTTCCCTTTGATCATCACCGGACTACGCCCACGCCTTTCTCCACTTCCGGATCCAAGAACAACAGTCTTTCCTGCGCGTGGGCGTGCACTTTAAAGGGTGACATCCAACACTTCGGTGGGGTGAGAGAGCTCTCTGAATACTTGACGAGGTGGGCGCAACGTTGTGGACCGAAGGACGCGGTTCGCTGTGCCGGAAACCACGTTATGATTGCTCATTGACATCTCAACTCCTCTGTTATGATCAGGAAGACACACTTTTTTCTCACTAAAAATTAGGTAATGCTTTGATGCCCGAAGATTACTTATCACTCTCATCCGCATATGCTTTGTACTCTAGTTGTTCTCGGCCTACTATCGGTTGTTCGTAAACGGGTGGAGATTCAAGACTGGAGCGCCGCTCTCATTTTATTTTAAACTCTCAGTTCCCATGAGAATGGAATAGGTCTCTCACGCTCCGAGGTGTAATTTTTTTCACACCCGTGGCAGCGCGGAATCGGATTTCCCAACGGATTCTCGGAGTTATGGGACTGGGATGATGAAGTGCTCGAGGAAGGAGATCTGATTTAATTCCTCGCGTGGTCGAGGAAAAAAAGGAAGTCGAAAAGTTTAAGATCGCCGTGAGTACTTCTGCATCGTGGTGGAACTCCGTGAAGCTCTTGAGTGGGGTCCGAAACCCTGCTCGGTGGATCGGCCAACGGCTTGTCGTGTTTTTATTTCTACAGGCCCAACTAAAGTGTGGCAAGGCCTCACGCGCCAGGCCATCGATCCGCGGACAATAAACATTTCCGAGGTGGGCAGGAAATCCAGTGGTCAACCCTCCCTTTGTGAAGCAGGGGGCCGGGAAAGAAATACTACCAGCGACGTGGTGGGAATCTTGATCCAGCGCTCGAAAACCCAGGGGAGAAACATAGGAACGCATACCAGAGTGATCCTCGCGATTCGCCTCTCAAGTGAATAGGGAAAATAAAAAAAAACTTAACTACAGCGAGTGTAATTCGGGCTTGCTCGTGAGCAGATGTAGGTGAAATCCATACATAGAAGATCCATTAAAAAAATCCCTCGGATGGAAGTGGGGAGGATTGTTGAGTTGTCGCGCTTTATACGGCCGATGGCAGGCCGATTGGGAAATCTGAATCACAGTTTGAAAGAGACCGGATGGCAATAGAAACGAAAAGAGGACTGTGTGTGGAGGACTAGGAGTAGAAGAGGGTAGCTGGAAGTAAATACCCGGGTGGCCACTAAACAGTGATCATCTACGGTCAACTCTCTCCCTTCCGTTCACTGAAGATGACCCCACTCCCGCTGTCGTCCGACCTGATTCGGAGATGACTGTGGCTCTTTCTTCGACCTCCTCCCCCGTCTTAGCCCGGTGGGAAGAGATGGAAATGAACTAAGATAGGTTCGCATTTCCCGGAGACTCAACTAGGTTGGGCGTAAGGCTGCCTCGCTGGTCGCAAAGGCGATCCGAGAACTAAAGTGAGCGCGAAGCCCTTATCGCCCCATCCGGAATCTGATGATGTGCTGCGTGCAGGCTGAGAGGGTCTTCCCCGCCTCCGATGGGGAAGAGGACGAGGAGGGCCCCGTAGGACTCCGCGGGAGTCTCCCGTTCCCCCCGCACCACCACGGGCACCATCATCATGGCCACCACCACCACGGTGGCCACCCACACCACATCCACCACCTCACTCAGCACCACCATGCCGGCGGGCCGACCGACTGGTCCTCGGCACTCGCGTCCATCTCGGCCGCTCGCCACGGCAACTCCTCCGGCAACCCCATCGTGTCCGGCATCCCTCGGCTGCCCACCACCCCGGAGGACCAGCCCCCGCCCCCGCCGCCCCCACCGCTGCGGAGGCCGCCGACTCACTCGCCTCCCTTCCGCCTCCCGCCCCACGGGAAGCAGAGGCGAGGGTGGGGCCGGAAGAAGCCGCCTCAGCAGGCGACGCCTCCACCGCCCCCGCAGCCACCGCAGGCCCCCGCCTCGCTGCCTCCGCTGCCCCCGCCCTCTCCATCCGTGTCCTCCTCGGCCTCCGAGTGCGGGGGTGGAGGACCGAGAGACGTGGAGGACGAAGAGGAGGAGGATAACTCTTCGCATGCAGAGGATAATCCCGAGGTACGCCCTCGAAAGCGCGCGAGTTGAGAGACCCGGGGAAGGGTGTTTCCCGTGTAGAGTATTGCACTTCGCATTTACAGAGAGGGGGAATTGATGATATTCAAGAGGGAGGCAAAGTAGGTCAAATACACTGTTGCGGTGGCAGTTCGTGTAGGAACTCTCCAATGAAACTTTTAGCTTAGGACCCTTAGGTATGGCGCACAAAAAAATCCTTTCCGGGTTCGACGTTCTATGAATTGAAACGAGGAAGACATTTACTGAGGGGAATATATTAAAATTGCTCATAAAATGCGGAAAAAAGTAAATGAAAGATGAAATTGTTTAATTGGATTTTAAAATTGAATGTTTGTACGATAAAACAGCTTTAAAAAGTATCATTCACTTTTTTAATGGCCTCAAGATATCTTGAAACTTATGAACAGCCAGAGATTAACGTTCGCATCGGGTTAATGTAATCGTTGCTGCTGAAGCCATTTGTAAACGATTACGAAGTGGCTTTAATACAAGTTTCAAGCAAAGAAACAGTTTTAAACTTTGGTATGGAGTGTAGCATTAGGGATGGCTTTGCAAACCTAGCGTTGCGAGATCAAATCCCATCTTGAACGCGAATGTTATGTTTGCCGTAGAATTAGTAACATAGATTAGGAGGTGCTATATACATGTATCCTTAGGAGCATCTAAGAGTCAAATCTACACTGTAGCGTTAAGTGTCATACGGCTCTTAGAAATACGAGCTTTTATGTAAGAGCTTTCAAGCGCATGTTTCGTGAAAAAGGGTTGAGGACTGAAAAACAGGCGACGAATGCGATGTGGGAAGAGAGGTTGGTAGAGGTAAGAAGACAAACGAGGAAGAAAAAGGGAGTGTAGGACGTTTTGAGTTTAAAAGGACTGTTTGAAGGCTTTGGTTGTGTCGAGAGTGAAGTGACTGCGGTGGGAAGGAAGAAAATATGTAGAGATGAAGGGGAAATAAAATATTTCTACCTGTTAGCCTTCGAGCCGTCGCAGAGGCATGCGGCACAGAATAATAGGTTGCCAGAGAAGAAAATGGTGTTTTTATGAAAAAGAATAAGGGAAAAGGGTATAAAAATGTATGCGGATGTTCATAGTTCCTTTGGAAAATCTTAACCGTTGTTCTGTCGTCATAGATTATACGTGGTTTAGTTGAAATTTGGAATTCTTCTTAATGCATTGCACCTGTCGGACACTGATGTCTATTGTGGGAGTGAATATATGTCTACTGTCCAACTTTTGCAATTAAGCTAGGGAATGAATGGTATTTTGGGGGTATAGAAGATAACGCTCAGATAGGACTTTTTTGTACCTACCGGATGTTTTTCACACTGGAGCCGTAATGCCTTAGTAAGGATTCTGTGTTTTACTTTTAAATTTCGTGTCTAACTGTTGTGGCTATGATGAAAGTTGTTTTACTTTTTCCCATAGTTATGAAAAGTACCTAACCTTCGTACTGTTACTTTAAGTAGGAAATGAATCAAAAATGAAATTTAGCGTGCAATTAATTGTAATATCATCCAATTATGTGATGTTACGCTTCTTGGTCTTTACGAGAGTAAGGGTAATCACGAAAACTGAATCAGAAAACATAGAACTTGATCGGTGATTGAGACAATGGTGAATTTGTTGGAAATGTGTGTTTCAAACATATTGAATGGGCATTTTTATTTATATTATTTAATCTATAGCATTTAAAAATTCGACGGCATTCAGTTTTTATTAATTTCTAATAGTGGATTGGATACGAGAGAATGGGACCTTTTTAGCTTTACTGACTCTTTCGAAGTAGAAAGAGATATCATCGCCAAATTTAACGACTGGAGTTTGAAACACGATCATGAAAGTGGTACCCTAAGGGCTTCCACCGGTCATTTATATGGAGCGTAACGTTTTATGGTGCAGACACTTGAACCTTGAGCCTGGAGGACGGTCTGAGACTAAGGGTGAAGGGTTTTTAAGTTATGAGGATGGGAAAGGATGGAAAAAATGAGTCGGATTGAAGTAAACTGAAATCCCTTGGATTTGGTGAATGGAGGAAGTTAAAAGGGAAAATATAAAAGAGCAATTTATGCAAAAATCCGAAGCTGAGAGAGGTGGGTTTGTGCTTTTATGGGTGAGATATATTTAAGTATCTCAGTTTCCGAAGTGCCGAAGTTAGCCGAAAGTGGAAAAAAACTTTTTGTGCGTAGTGGTTGGTGCCATTAATTGCTTGGAAAATGAGCAGTTGTTTAGCATAAGATATTCATCGCCACTATATGGTAACCCATTGAGTAGAGTTTTGTTCTGCTAATCTGAGGTCCCGGGTTCAAATCTGGGAAGTGCCTCTTTGTACATCTTCGAATAAACATTAACACTTGTTTTCTGGTTGCCAAAACTTTCTTGGACACCATAGGCGGAAACGGAGAAAACGCACCTTCCCTTTAAAGTCAATTTCATATATTGTTAGGTACTTAGTTGCCCCTACCCAATATCACCTGTGGGGTAAACAATTCAGATTTGGTACGCAAGACAAATCTATCTACTTTTGTATGACATTTGATCCCTGCCTTGATAAAGGAAGGATTCAAAATAAACAGGCGGTGTTTGGAGACAATGATTCTTTGGACGGGAATGCTATGGTTAGTGGATTTGAGTTTTACAGTTCTAAAAGTAGACATGAATTGAATAAGAAATATGATAATAAATTAAAATAAATATCCAAAAATTAAAATAATTACATTAAAATGTCTTTGCGATTGAGTAAAAGTAAATTTGTGGAGGAAATTTTAAATAATTATATTTTATCTTTGTTGTCCCAGATATTGTTGAAACAATTTTTTTTTCATAACAAGTACATATTGGCCATGTAGTTTGAGCAAATACTTTAATGTTGATTCATAAATGTACGAAATCTCTTCACTAGATACTTTCCGGGACAATATTGATTTAAAGCCATAAAATTCATTTTTTTACTTGAGTTGTACTAGTGAAATGGAAATATGGCCTGCGGTTATTTCATAAAAAAATGACAGAGGAACGGAATTCTCAAAAATATCCTAAAATTCATTGTGAAAAGTAAACATATCTTGAGTACTCAGAAAATGCTGCTAACTGCTAACTTTGTCACAGAAAATAGCTTTCTATTGCTCTCAATCTCCATAAATGGGTAAAAATAAATAAATAAATCCTGATTTTCTGGAACAAATCCCACATTCATTGTATCCAGGCAATTCCCCGCTGGCCCACTTTGTATTCCTTTTTGGGAGCTCGAGTATGCTAACTGTATTTAAGTAATGAAAGATTAATGGATGGTAATGGATTCATGTCATTTTCCGTGTTTATATAAAAAAATTTCCGGTAGAGTACGAACCGTTGTGTCCATCTTCTTAGTGACTGTAGCTCTTGTTGTGTTAATTATTCAGTCGCTGGCCTAACGATATGGTGGAAGACAGTGAGCCCTTCATTCGATTATTTCCTAAATGTGCTAATAACCTTAGTCGTCGACGCACCCGTAATCCCAAACCTACTGCTATTTCCTAAATGTTAAACTTCCAGTGATAAATTACTATTTTTAAGGTTATTTAATCTTTTTCACCAAGGACCTTTGTCCATTATATTGTTGCGTGTAACGTTTTCAGCAAAGAATGGAGCACATTTTTTACTGCAGGAAGCAATGTTGAAAAACTCAGTTTTTGCTTGGCAAGAATGTTTACCCCATATCTCGTCAAAGTCACTGGTTGAACGCTGCGAAATTTAATCTAATTTTCATTGAATGCATTTCGGTTAAAATTGCTGTGTTTATTCGTAGCACTCTGGAGATTAAAGTGGTCCATTTACGAAGAAAATGACTGTAGCCAGTGCTGTCCCATATTTAATGAAACAAGACTGTGGTATCGCAGAATGTAAGAAAACATTGCTCTTAAAAACAAAGGATGGGACGGTCTTGGGTCTTACTTCACAACTTTTGTTTGAAACTACTGTAGTCACTGTTTCTTTGCTGTCTATCCATTTGTGTTTCTCGTAGAATATTTTTATGAGTTTGATAATATTTTCCCGTTCATTTGACCTATTAAATATCTCGATAATATATTTTGTTGTAGACCTCAACTCGAAGGGCGGTCTAATAGCCGATGTTAGAGCTCATCAAATGCTAACCACAACGGCGTTTGATATTCATTCGCCGAAGTAAATGGGGCATTTCTTTTCTTTATGCCTATTGTAGTTTCCTAAGACGAACAGATTCAAAGAAAATTACTCAGCTTATTTTGTATGCTCACAATCCGGACAATTATCCATTTCCACAGTCCTCTTTGCTATCATGCCGCGCGTCAGGCTTTTAGCTTATCCGTCGAAGGGCTTAGCTGATGATGTATGGAATTAATTCGTCATCATTTTATGTTCCCACTCTTTCTCAGTTGTGACCCCGCGAACGTACTATGCACGCTGATGACTCAAGTTCATCATTTTGCTTTGAGAAGACAATCATTCGAATTGTTTTTCCGGATGAATCCAGTTACGCTTGGGTCACATTTTCTTTCATCATTCACCACGTCAGCGAATACTGTTCATAGCCAAGTCTCCTGCCAGAGGACGTTTGATTTTTCTTCTCGGATGAGGTTGATCCTGATCCATAAGATAGATCGTTCATAGCAAAATGTAACCAATTGGCATAGTCGAAAGTGTTTAGGAGGCCGTAAGCTCGGCACAGTTGTTACCTATGCTTAAGAAGTTTGACATTTTGGCCCAGTTTTTGAGTTTGATGGAATATTTTTTGAAATTGAAAATTACAGTTGGAATTTTTATACAGTTGACGTATATGTGACTGATAGCTCATGAAACATTATTAACTTGACGTTCGCGCGCCGTTTTATGCATGAATGGACGAGAAATCATTCGTACAGTATCAATTTTTTGCTCTTGGGTAATGGTGCCGATATTTTTTTTCTTAACCTACCATAATGCACAAAACATAGTAATAAGTGAGCCATGTTTTTGCATAGTTACTCATAAATTGACAATGATGTAGTAGCATCGAAACTAGTTGAAATAAATTTTTACCTGTGGAAAATTGCAATATCTTTCTATAAATATGGAACGTTTCCACCACATCAACCAGAATCTGGTTTGGATTTCGTAGAAAAATGCATAATTTGAATGTAGTGAATATGTAAATATAGGTCAACTTCCATCGAACCATATTTGGTATTCCTGACTTAGGATAGGTCTTTTATTTTACGCATTTATAAGAAATTGATGCCCTCTGCATAGCTCCTTTTTTGAGGTTCCGAACCTCAAGCATCCCAAATTCACTACAAAAGCCAGAAAAACCCATACCATGCGATTTTAGCTCACATGTTGTAACATAGAAATGCAGGGGATTGGAATTTAGGAAGAAATGAAAAGTTACTCAGATTGAACTCTCTGTTTAAGCTCGTCCATGCGTCTTTCATGAAAGTAAATTGTTTAAAGGGTACATATGTTCATCGGTGCATGCCTTGCCTAGTAACTTTAAAGGAATATTTTCCCCAATCCTTCAACCTACATATGCACTATACGAATCTGTCTATATACTAGGCACAAATAAATTTTCAAAACCCGTTCCCTCCAAAGTTTCACTTCTGCCATGAACCGCCTTCAGCATTTACATAGCATTTCTGTGTTCTAATAATGATATTTTTGCCAAATTCAATATAATTTCACTATGATACATCTAAGTCTGTTGATAATATGGAGTATATTCATTTTTCTGGCATAAATGTTTTTGAAATTGTACTTTGAAATCAAATATTCGTGCACGAAAATTGTCCACTGCTAAATTTAAATAAAAGTACATAATTTTATTCAGCAGTTACTTTATTGGACGCTTTCCAATATTCGTAGTTTTTATGTGATTTATGGTAGGATCATGGGTGACTGGATGCAGAAAATAAGTAGTGTTTCACAAGAAAACGCTCTTCCTATTTTCAAAAATTGCTTCATCTGATTAAAAATTTTCTTAGTTATTTATTGATTTGGATCTGGTATGTTGTAGCCCGGTACAAAATCATTCGTCAAAGCGTGTCACTGTTCAGTGATTTGCTCAACCCTACTTTGCACTTTCTCGTTTTAAGGGATAAAAGTTTTTTTGGCCGCTTTCCTCGTATTGACGGTGACTAGTGTGGGAATGAAGTCCGTGAAGAACGATATTTTTATCTTAAAATAATACGCTCTCTGCAGTAAATTTGTTAAATAACTAATTGGCTGCATATTTAATTATTATAATAACTTTAAGATGAATCTTAAATAATTAGATGAGACACTATGACTATTATAATAGTTATTTGTAACTGTTAATGGATCACTTTTATGAGGAGACGAATTTAAATGCAAAACCAAGGATGTAATAGTAATATTTTAGTTTTTCTCAGCATTTTTCCCATTTAACACCAAAGATTATTCGATGATGCAGTATAAGTCCCGTGATGCACTTAGATTGGGAGAAAAAAGTCTAATCCCTTTTTTAACAAGTACATCTTACTATTTCAGCAAATGAAGTACTGTCTTACCTGAATCACCTCTGAATTTTTTTGGCACGATTATCGATGCCACGTAAATACCATATTCCTTTGCCTACTCTTTGAAACAAGGGCTAGCATAAAATATTCATGGAAATTGCACGGTTTTATGCTTTGAGGGACCATGAGTATGTCATTGTTTGGTGATTATTCTGCCTCCGTAACGCTTGCAGGATATTGAGTACATCGATTTGTAAATTTAAGCTTGGCTTCACGGAATACATGAAGTACCTTGATTTATATGATGCAAGATGCTCTTATGAGTAGCATCTGGTAACTCATCTTCTCACCTTGGTTCTGTTGTAATATGAAGCTACAAAAAAGGACAAGCGTCGCCGTGATTTGAAATGAATGATTGAATGGTTGAATGATTTTACAAATATTTTAATGCCTCAGTGATTAAAATAAATCCTTGCTCCGAATACCCTCGTGAATAGCTTCTTCCTGTTTTCTGTTTTCAAAATACCTCCCGTCCTCTGGCCCGTCGGTCAGTCTCGTTGATGATTGACCTAGATATGGAAGCGCGAGCGGAAGGATTCCACAGCCGACTTTATTGGACAGTCGCTGCGGTAATGGCATGATTAGAGTTTGTTTCCGTCTCCCACAGCTCACATTGGATCGCCTGCGATGATATTTGGTGACAATCCCCAGCTAGGAGTCATCGTATTCATGGATATTGTGCGAGCCACGTCACAGCCGACGTCATCCTCCCCCACAGGGTAATTAGGGCAAGGGAGGGCTGGGGAGGGGAGGTGGTGGATAGGAGTTCCGGCGCCTGCATTAGCCAGCTGCCGGCGCCTGTTTAAAATCTCCCCTCACAGCTTAGAAATGCCATCTCCATCGCTCGCGTATCTCTTCGCTTCAAGTGATCTGCGGAATGATGCCGAGGGCGGGAAAGTCGGCTTCCCCGATTAATCGCGTCTCCGCCAGGGAATCGAACAAGAGGGGAGAGGGCTCTCGAGGCATCCGTCTATGAGGCCAAGTTTGATCCATTTCATTTCTCGCCGAGCCCTCGTATACAGTGTACACAAGAGTTCATCATCATTATTGTCACAATCACGATGAGATTGGCATGACGATGCTCTCCACTTGATTCTACTATCAGCTACCCTCATCACATTTCCATAATTCTTCTCTTTCATGTGTTTATCAATTTGCTCTATATTTCATACGATGCATTCCTCTTCCAATCTCTTTTACCTTGATGTTGGTCTTCATCATATCATCTCATATCTTCTCTTTAAAATTTTCATTGCCTCCTCATCCTCCCACTCATTTTAGAAAATCTGTACCAAATTATAGGCGCTTCAGACCGGGAAAAAAGATACAAGAATGGGAATGGAAGGCCAAGGAGGAAGGGTTGGGAGAAACCCGGCGTCGGCATTAGCCTTCTCTTATAAAAATTCGCCAAGGGGGCCAGAAATTAACGTCCAATTCGACGGATAGATTGCTTCATTCGACTGCTCTCCACAAATACTCAAGTAGGAGGTGGTTTACCACCGAAAAATATCTTACACTGCTCTGATTCGAATCCGGGCCCTCTAGAGGGGCGGCCAGTGCTCGAACTACCGCATCAGTCCGACCACTAGTTTTATTTTCCACTTCGCCTATCTGCATAATATTTCCATATTCTGCAGCACCATATCGAATTCCTGTAACTTTTACCGCTTTGACGTTTTTGGCGAGTAGACTATTTTACTGGTAGGATGACCTCTTTTCCTGAGCATTCCACTATTTTGTGTGAGTACCGTCATTCACGGATAATTTTTACTCCTAGATAGTAATGTTATTTCCCTATTCATGCTTCTGTTGCCCGTGTTTACTATTTGTTGGCATGTGATCATATGCTCCTTAAAATTACCTTTGTTTTCTTTTTACTGACCTTCAGGTGATATATTATCTAATGTCTTTTCTATGCTATTTATTTTCTATGCTATTATTTTAAATGTATTTCTTCTGCCATGACCACTTGACATCGGCAAAGCGCAAAATTATAATTTTTCTCCCTGGATATTCACTCATATTACATTTCCATTCTGCTTTCTTACTGATTTCTCCATATCAATAGCAGATATAACATATTTACTCGCACTGTGCGTCAAGACCGCGGGTAGCTTTGTTGTTTGTTAGATCCGGAGGAGTCTCAGAGCGAATGCATCTCCATCCAGTTCTTTCGCTCGGTCTGACTAGTTTACCGTCACCGAGGTATAGTTGGTGTATGCCATATGGCCGATGATTACTGATACGTCATAACATGAGTCATTCCAAGAGAAGTTCTGAGTGTACGTTGGAAATAGCAGGTTTGTATCCAGCTGTCTCCGCGCACGCCACTAGGTCGTAAAGCTGGCGGGGGGATGCGATTGGTGCGTGAGCTCCCGTTGAACTGGAACTTGATTCACTTCAACTATTTCAGTTAATGATGCCATATTGGGTGAGAGTAAATAACAAATTTAATTTAAACTAGATTCGTACATGGCGGCGTGAAGCGCGCACGCTCTCGGTGAGAATCAAGGGACGACTCTTTCCTCCGTCTTCACCGGCGCCGACCTTACCCCACCAATCCTTCTTCGCGGCTAGCTGTGGCGGCGGTGCGATAATTCCCAAAAGAGCCGCTGATGAGGGCTGTGCAATGAATACTCGAACGCACGGATTCCATGGGGGATATCCAGGGTCCTGGTTTTTTCCCCCTCGGCCCCTGAAAAACGAGAACTACCTGCAGCCGGACACCTGCTTGGAAAGGGTCGAACCTGGAAATGCGACACAGCAGATTAGTGTTAGCGTTTATGGCAATCAGTTGATAATATTGAATGTTTAAAATGTTGATAAATATATACAAATAGTTTGAGAAATATTTATTGATAGTTGAAAATAGCACTTCATAACTCCAGCACTTTCTTATACGAAAAAATAGAAGTTTGTGCCCGAATTGGCGTTCGAATCCCCAATTTTTTGTGGAAATATATATAAAATGGATATAAATAAGAGCTGTTAGGTCGGCACAGTACATGCCTGGCTACCTTGTCCGCCTATACAAGCGGATTTTGTTTGCACCTGATTTACGCAAACTCAGTAAGCAATCTTGAGTGTTATCTTTACGTTCACTACCCCTGATTTCTTCCGCAATATCTTAAATTTTAATATTCGATTTTTGTAGCATGGTACTCTCTGCATCTTAACTGTATTAATTATGGGTTGGTAGACTGGGATGGTGTCCTGGTACCAACATATATATATTTCATGTTAGCTCATTTTAATATTTTTCAACTTAAATATTTTTCAAAACGAAGAAATGGGTTGATCTGCCAATGATCATCTTGCTGGAAATGTAAATGGCTCTTTCAAATTCAAGCCTTACAATAGAATTTAAGAATTCTGAACAAGCCGCTAAAAACCTTAATGGGGTTACAATCTGATTTTTTATTTGCACAATAGCAGAATTTCCATTAAAAAAATCATTAACCTCGAGCTAGAATACCTCAGTAACCTCCAGTGATGTGTTTTAGCGGAGGGATATTAATCGTTATTTTCCCAATTTAAACTAGTTACTCGAGTTTACTTTTCTTTTTGTAAAGTTTGATTTGTTACACGAATTATCGTTCTAACAGCCTTTTTTGTATGAAAAATTAGAATCTGGGGGTTGGCCGAGGGGCATTGATACGTTTTTGGAAGGAGACTAAAAATTACTCCCAGACTTGAAATTTCGTGTTTTATCGAGGTCACGCAAGGTGCGTAACTTTTGCCGGATCTGTGTACATTTATTATAAATATGCAATTTCGGTTTTACTATTGATCTGTTTACTAGTTCCCTGATTTTTTACATGCATTAAAAATTACGTTCACGTCTACCTCTGTTTCATAAATAATATGATTATTCCTTTTATTTATTTCACACTCATATGGGATTAAAAATATAAGCGCACAAGATATTAGAGTGACAACTGTTTACACATCAAAAATGGATGTAAATAAAATTTCTTTTTTCGATATACTTTTAACAAAAATTTCTTCTCCCCTTATTTGATGCTATTTCTAAAGATAAAAATATGGTGTTAGTTCTTAGTAAAAAATATTTTCTTTCATCCGGGGGTTATTCATATTTTAGTTTCCTTCTGACCCGTTCAATTCGATCGATAGTAGGAATTCCAATAATGTCGAGAAGATTATACAATAAATCAATACTGGGTGGGCTCAGGGAAATTGCACAGAAGTAATACTCCTATTCATTTTGCCCTCTGAGCGAGCGGAATTAATTTTCGCGTCATTAGGACCCCGAGGAACTAAAAAGGGTTCGGAGACGATCCATTACCGCGACTCATCTGCGGTGAATCAGGAGATCCACTTTATTATCCACTACGGCTAACGAGGGCGCCATTCCCGGCCATCTCAAAACACATATTTTGGAACAAGGAGCTTGGATCTCTCCAGCAAGGCTTCCGAAGTTCTTTTGCTCCTTTCATCTCCGACAGCCCTCCTCGCTTTAGAGACGAGGGGAGTTCAAGGCATTTGCTATCCTATGGCACAAACACACCAAGAATCGCAAATAAACACCTCGTTTATAGACTTCACCCTCCTTGATTCGGACGCCTGATTTTGTCGAACGAGTTTATTCACAGTATAAATGTTTTATCAGATCTTTTAATGGAAAAATATTGCTGAAAAACCGTTCTTTTTTCTATTTTGATCGTCCTGTTCTGCGGCCTTACCCATCTGCCTTTTGACAATTCCGTGCTTTTTACTTTTTTTGCGTAAAATTAAGCTGCGGGATGTCTCGCATGCTTCCTCAATAATTGATACCTTCGAAGCTCGTGGTCGCTAAAAATGCTGATAATTTTATTCCATTGGGACTGGGAATTCAGTCGATAGGAAAAAAAGCATCGAGACGTAGCAGTGGACCGCATCTTTTCAATCAATTAAGCCTTCTATCCTCTACATCGCTTTCCTGTGCTTCTTTTTTATGCGCTTGCTTTCAAATTTTCATTTTTTCCCAATACATTTCCATAGCACTATTTGAGTGACCCGATAGAAGTATTTTATCTCGTTTTTGTGTCGATGAGACTTGATGTATTTGAGCTCGCTGCAATTTCCACTAGCGGCATACGAGACTTTAAGGCGGGATATTGAGTGGTGTATCTCTGAGGATTCCTGCTTCTGCATGTGATCATACACGTTTAATCAATTGGGCCTCTCATTTTTGCTTCAGAAAGGTACTACCGTGGCGGTCAAGTAGCGTATGTATTCCGTTTTCGAATACCGTTTCGGGAATGAATGTTGAGATCCTCTGTCAATACTGATGCATTTACAGAGTGCCCTAATAGAATAAGATGCATAGGAGGTTTGTGGGTAAGTGAGAAGAAAGTTAATTATTACTAAGAATGAGCTTAGTTCATACGCTGAAAATAAATTCACCACTTGGAAAGCAAACGTGGCGTCGCACTGTGGTCTGAAATCGGAAATAGCCGGACAAAAGTCCAAAATTGCTTATTTTGAGGTACACACTTGAAACTTGTCATAAACGCTGAGAATTGATCACTGATCATGGAACAATAAGCCATTTTTGGATGATCTCATCCGTTTTTGAGGTACAGAGGCCCAAACCTGGCCAAGTTTCCAAAAACACACCCGATCTGGTTTTTCTTCAAAAATATTTGAAGTTAAGCTGCTGGTGGAGTTTTGAAAGGATTTTTATGAAGTAAAAAACATTATATTCCGGTAATGTGGTACTTTATCTATATTATCTATTAGTTTCGAAGATTTTGGTTAATATTAGTGTGGTATTACGTCGCAAAATGGCGGACCCTTTTTCCGGGTAAAATTTGACATAAAGTAGACAATATCTTTAGTTTAAGAAAATTGCCACCGCAAAAACTTTCATGAAAGTATTTACTAAAGATATTTTAAGAATATAAAGCAAAAATCTTGGAAAAAAGTTTGCGGCTGCGAAAATGAACGCAATTTTTCGATCGCGCTTCACGGCCCGGCTCCGCGACGCGGGGCCTAGAGACTCGGTGACTCCGTTGGATATTTCAAGTTGTTTGGAACTAATTATTGAAACTTGTCATTTTAACCATGGTATACAGTCTCTATTGACCTGAAATACTATATTGAAGATATTACGAGGATATTGGATTGATCGAATGGATCACTGAACGCGTGACTCTGGTAAACACGACATTGAAATATAATTTTGCTATTGTAAGTTTTACCTTTGCACATCCCATCAGAACATAAATCTTGGAAATGAAATGCCTTATTTAATTATAGATCAAAAGAAAGATTGGAAGGAAGTTTTAACAATAAGAAGAAAAAGACGTTTATGCACTCCGCAAAGGATTCATTTAAATTAATAAATAAAATGGTTATAATGAAGACGGTAAAACATGTCAGCTTAAGCTCCTACTTAAATAATAAAAGGAAAATAAAGTGTAGAATTGAAGTATACTTCGGAAGTTACCCATTGCCATGCTGGTTTTTAGTATTCCTGATTAAAGTATGGAATTTAAAGAAATTCAAACCATCAGTCTTCCGAAGAATTTTGTTCATCACTACCATCCGATTCCTCTCCTTCTCTGGCATCTAAAATTAGAAGTCCTCTCAATTCTTTCGGCGTCTTTCTTGATCTCTTCGGAGTTGAAGCCAGGGTAGAGGAAAGGAATGGATCCGATGTGATCAGCAATCTTTTAAAGAGGTCGTTGTTTGTGGCCACTCTAGAGCGTTTCCTGGTGAATCTAAGACGAAATTTACGGGTGTCTATATTCCTAGCTTCCAGTGCCTCTACGGACAGTTGCCCCAATGGAAGAATCGTCTCTTTTGCAATTTCCCCTCCATGCAGTAGTACCTTATGGACCGTGGTATGAAACACGGTATGAAACACGAAATGCCTTAAGCTCCTACCAGTTGCGTCATTCAGCAAACGAAGTGGCACCATGGTGCTCATAAAGAAATATTCATCTGAAGTATCTCCTTCTTCCCACAACTGTTTATATTGCGAAAGGCCCGGACTCCCATCAAATCCATATTTGAAAATTAATGTGCAATTTAACTTTGTTGCCGGATGCTAGAGTCGTGGAAACGGATGTCAGTATCCGCGATGCTGTATGGTTTAATAGATGTTGTAAACTCACTTCGCTAATTTTTCTGTGATGTGTATCCCTTCGGGGTATGCAGCGCTTTTTGCATTTAACAATCGCACATAGCTAGGATACAGGTTGTGCCCGTAACTAAGAGCGGAGCTTGTCAGTAAATTATACTGATTCTTTGTCAGCTCAGTGGTGATCATCAGAGATATAGCCTCCTCTGGCGACATCTCCGACTGCATCTCATCTTTTTTCCTCCATTCTTCTTCCTCTAGTGGGAGTGGTAATCGTTACTTCCGTGAGATGCTGAGCGGTAGCACTATCTCCTTCCTCTCTGAGACTAAGGGCCGCATTCAGATGTCTCCACTACATCGCCTAGTCGCAGCTTCACTCCATGAAGATTAGTGCTCCTTCTCCTGCAAATTGGCATTCAGCACCACTACTTCCACTCCTTCTTCCGGAGTGTTGATGGTCGCTATGTTGCCAACTCGACTCAAGTGTAAGCAGCGACATTTACGTAATCCTGGTTACGGTTATATACGGAACAAGGTGTAAAATAGAGGGAGTTTTGAACATCAATCCCATGGTCTCCATGGGATTGTATAAATATTATTCTGATATACATGATGAATAATTTAAATATTATTAGAATATCAGTCTCTTATTCGTAAAATAGCTATTCTCAGTACAAAATATATGCAATAAAGATAAGGATGGCACATTTTTCACACAGTTATAATATTGAATAGGTAACATTGGTTTTTATTAACAATACATACTCTTACGTACATACACTCCACATTACTATGATATTTAATCATATGCATTCTAACATGCTCCTGTAAATGTGCAAAACATTAATTCTTCAAAATTATTTGTTACCGCTGGTATTTTATCAGTTTCCAAGCGACGTCCCTGGTTCGAAACTCTCTCCCACCAGAACATTTCGCCCTATCACCCGAACATTTCGGTAGGTACTTACAATTATATGATTGCAGAGCTTAAGTTCTTTTTTCTCTTGCGATTAGTTTTTCCAAAAAAGCACAGCGCTGGAAAATCACGGCACCAGGTAAATTAGAACAAATGTTTTACGTGCGTCGGGACTGCGTGGCCAGAGATACGGAAATTAAAAATCACGATAACACTTCATGCTCTTCCGTTAATTTCGTACACAAAAAACGACAGGGCGTGCGGACGTATTTCCGCCACGTGCTAATTACTTACGTGATTTAGGTAAATGACGTAATTAACTATTTTACGTAATTATTACGCAATTTTAGCAAATTACGTAATTAGTACGTGAAATAGTTAAAATGCATCCCGGGTAAACAGATTAAAAATTTGTAAAACCAGGGACAGTCGTACAACGAAACTGCCACGAAAAAAAATTGGAGGAAGAGATTTACGAACCAGGGTCGTCGACACTGTGAAGCAAGCGCCTAACCCCTAACCCACACTGCCGGCATGTGTGAACCTTACAAATTTTCGTTCATTACGCAGAATCCGTAATCAAGATATTCCTGCCAAACAGTTTCATTGATCGCACACAAGTTGATATCAGTGTACTCTTGCTATGTTGCTTGATATTACAAAACGTAACAATGACGCTTAATAACCTTATATCGCATGAAAACAGCGTTTATATTTGCGAAGCGTCGACCATTATACGCCGTCGGCCATGTTGATATTCTATGTAGTGGTGATTTTAGGGTGGGTATGGGTACCCTACCACTTTAGGCCAGCTGTTACTACAACCGCAGTGAGACCGCCACTCCATAGAGCTTCTGAATACCATGTAGTGCTGATTTACGTCATAAGGAGTAGAAGCTTCACTCCATACGAGGTTGTGAATACGGCCCTTAGAGAGGCTGCTAATGCGAGCTCGGCAGCAGAGGAAGAACTTTTAATATTTTAGACTTTTCTTCTTTTTGACCTGTCTGAGGAAATCCTAAAACATTTTTTTGGTCGCCCCAATGAACCTAATGAATCAATAATGTTAAGATATAAATTCCATGCAAAAACCATCGTCCATGATATTGCGCAAAAGAAATAAATCAGAAAATACATACCGGTCATTGTAGAAGTACCTAGTAGGTACTGACGGACTGCTTCCGGGAAAATAATTGGCTCTTGGACCCATGCATTATTGCGAGCTAAAAATTGCTCGTTTTTTCGAAAACATTCTTCCCACCTTTTCTGGTAATATACCAAGAACCTCCGTAGAAATTCACGGAGACTATCTAGGGCATCGAAATGATTCTCTAAATTCAAAGTCCGAGATAAAAAATCCAGCAAGAATAGTTTTTGTCGTGCAATGATTTTCCTTTCATCTCAATTATCTTGTTGTGTAGCTCCAAACGTGTGATCTGATATGATGTCATTTCAGAGCTGGACAATCCAAAAAATCTGTGTATGGATCCGACAGATAAAATTATGTAATGAAAGTCGCACGATGAATACCTTTCACGATTATATTTGCCATAATATAAGATCGGCGAAAAAACGACGTGAAGTTTTATAAAAAGGAACATTATAAGCGTCGGAGTGAAATGCTAAGAATAAATAGCGATACTGAAAATGATATTCAAAATACTAACCTTGAAAAAGAAAGACTGTTGAGTAAACCAGAAACACCGCTGACCAACACAGGGAATAAACAGCGAAACTAATTCAATGATATATATGTATATTCCATGTACGTGTGATGAATATATGATATATATTCAATGACGAATCAATTCACTAGACACACACAGATTTTAGCAAATAAATAAATCACTACAGGCACAACACTCATCCACCGAATCCAAATAAGAACTGCCAGCTAAAATGCGTTTTTGAAGGGAAAAGGAAAAACCCCTTTGGAAATACCGTCAAAGGCTGCGCGGTGTCATAAAAAGCCCCTTCTCACACGTACCTCCTCGGCAAGTGTGAAAAGGGTAAGGAGTAGAAAAAGAATCCTGACTGTTGCCTTTCCTGGTAAATGTGTAAGGTACCCTTCGCGTGAAAACTTAAATTCTACACCAACGGATGTTCCCAACATGCGGCATGAATCCGTTACGTATCCAAACCAGAGAATGTATACCAGCGTCACGCGTTCAGTGATCCATTCGATCAATCCAATATCCTCATAATATCTTCAATATAGTATTTCAGGTCAATAGAGACTGTATACCATGGTTAAAATGACAAGTTTCAATAATTAGTTCCAAACAACTTGAAATATCCAACGGAGTCACCGAGTCTCTAGGCCCCGCGTCGCGGAGCCGGGCCGTGAAGCGCGATCGAAAAATTGCGTTCATTTTCGCAGCCGCAAACTTTTTTCCAAGATTTTTGCTTTATATTCTTAAAATATCTTTAGTAAATACTTTCATGAAAGTTTTTGCGGTGGCAATTTTCTTAAACTAAAGATATTGTCTACTTTATGTCAAATTTTACCCGGAAAAAGGGTCCGCCATTTTGCGACGTAATACCACACTAATATTAACCAAAATCTTCGAAACTAATAGATAATATAGATAAAGTACCATATTACCGGAATATAATGTTTTTTACTTCATAAAAATCCTTCCAAAACTCCACCAGCAGCTTAACTTCAAATATTTTTGAAGAAAAACCAGATCGGGTGTGTTTTTGGAAACTTGGCCAAGTTTGGGCCTCTGTACCTCAAAAACGGATGAGATCATCCAAAAATGGCTTATTGTTCCATAATCAGTGATCAATTCTCAGCGTTTATGACAAGTTTCAAGTGTGTACCTCAAAATAAGCAATTTTGGACTTTTGTCCGGCTATTTCCGATTTCAGACCACAGTGCGTCGGTTAGTTACGTTGGAGGCACGAACAAATGAATGACTGGAAACTACAAAAGAGTATAATATGTTGACGTGAATAAAGTGTGGCATCTATGAAATTTCTCTACAAAGTAGGCAGTGCCTCTACAACTTTTACAGATAAAATACTCAGGTTAAGACTTTAGAGGCATTAAGAAACAAAGAAAGTTTCTTTAGACAAGAATTATTGCACGGCTCCCAAAAATGGTGACTGCACAGAAATTGATTTTTTATTCTCCTTGACGTAAGATACTGAACTGAGAAAATTTTGGTTAAAATTGGCTAGAATGGTGAAGCAAAATTTCATTAGACAATTAGTGAAGTATTGTCCTGTATGGCAGTTGTCGTGGAAAAAACAGACACAATAAGTCAGACTATATGAATTTGAAATACAGTGCTGCAGACTGTTGATGAAGATCACAATGACGGAGTAGTATAAAGCAAAGAAGATGTTTAAAGAAGGGAATGTCAAGGAAAAATCCGGTAATATTTGGAAGCGAACATGAAATAACCACATTAGAAACATCATGAGACATGGTGCTCTCATTCTAGCAATTTCCCTCAGAAATGCGAACGGGAAGAATTTCTAAGCATGAAGTCTGATGGGGTTTTTATGAAGCCAGTGGTGAGGGATGTAAACAGATGTATTGAACCACTATGAAATAGTTGGCTGATAGCAGAATGTAGACGAGTGCTGCATCACTCCAATCATGGAATTGATAAGGACCGGTAATAATTATGATGAAGGAATGATGCCATGTAAACTAAGCTACGACCTTGGCAGAAAATTAATTCTCTTTATGAAATGTGTGTACATTCATGTTTATTACTTTATTTTCGCGTCACACAGACCTATTACTTGTGACCTAGTGAAAAATGAATCTCAGGAATGCAGATTCGAGAAGAGATTTTGAATAGAGGCTTGTGGAATATTTTGGTTGATCGATTCGGTTGTATTCCTCTCCTGGAAATCTTGAAAATCCTCTCCTGGAATCTCGTCGAAGGGAGTGGCTTACCGATTGTTCCTCATGATTCATTTTTTACCAATGTCTCATTTAAGCCCTGGGAGGGAAATCAATAGTGTCCCTACGAACCATCAATAAATTCTAGTCTCGAACATTGGATATAGCTTTGCGAGTCCCTTATTATATAAATACGAGGTTGTGATATCAAAATCTATATTAGAGAGCTGCATGCAACTCGTTAGGGGCATAGATGCTCATTGAATGTGGAAATAATAATTGTAATAAAAGAGATCTATTAAAAGAATATTTATCCTTACAATTTTCGTTAAATTACATTATTCCACAGTCGGAGAATATGATTTTTTCAACATGACACTTTTTATTTTATAATTATGCAAAATTTTTGAATTTAAATTCACTAAAACCACGGTCATTTGACTCGAATACTGCTGGAAAAATCGCTAATATAATAGTGGTTTAGAGAAGGCGGCCAACAGCTTAGGTTATTTGAACCATTTTTGCGATTGGTCCACGGTATATTTTCAGAGCAAATTATTCATTGTACGGAGAATAGTTGGCACGATACCAAGCGTCGGTCTCTTAACAAAAATAGTAAAGAATTGAAGCTATAAAAATACTGTAAAACACGAAGCAACGCGACGCGACTCATGCGACGGACGGAGTAATGCACTTAAATTTTCCCCATAGAGCAACCAATTAGAGACCAGCATAGGAATGAAAAACCTCTGCTGTGTCCCGGGGTTGGAACCCAGACGCTCTGGATGTGAAACCAGTACTTTAGCCAAAAATCAATTGGAAAGTATCATTCGTATCTGAGAAGGGTTTCAAACCCGCGAATTGGTGGTCCAACGCTTCACCGACCACGCTGCTTGGCTTTAGTCCAGAATGCCTTGAACTTACTATGATCGTTTATATTGGCGTCTCTTCTGAGAACTACTTTTTTACTCTTTGTCATAATGTATCTTATGTTTCACTAACTGTACCTCCGTTTTATGTAGGGTGCTCTTGTATGTCTCTTATCTCTAAGGTATACATAAATATGCAATGACCGCTAGTCTGGTAATTTCATCAGGAGGTAATGGGTTCGTCGACGTCAGTTACTATTCTCTCTTTGCGAGTGAAGTGATTTTATCGACGAGAAACCAGTCAGTGGCTTTAGGGGAGCTTCTTCCACCAGCAACGTAATTTAAACTGCAGGGGACTTCCGGCTGACATTTTGACTTGGACGGGACTGTGGCCAATCATTGAGAAGGGGGAACGGAAATCCAAGAGGAAAACCTTCCAGGGTCGTCTCGTGGGACACTTTCATATTTTCCGGGCGACTGCGGTGGGAAGGAAAAGATTTACTTAGGCTCCGGGGACCGGAAATATTGTTTGCGTTTGAACCGGAATGGGAATTTGAGATAGTCCGGTGATGCGGACAGGAATTCATTATGGCGTTCGCACTTGCATTTCAGATATTAAGAAATAAGAATTCAGTGGACCGTTATGCCTAACACATCCTTAATTTATTTTTGAAAACTCATTTTGCGGAAGAAATGTAGCAAATCCTCAATAAGATTTAACATACAAAATTTTGAAGACTCATGTCTCTAATTAAAAGTTAAGACTATTTAAAAAATCATTTATATCGTTCTTGAGAATTCTATTCTTCTTTAGCGAGTGGTTACAACCATGAACAAGTTGACCTAAACGAACCAATGAATCTTACAAAATGCCACTGATTTGCATATTCTTGACTTAGTCGTTTTATAGGGTTAAACATGTCAGGAAGATATGACTCTCTAATGAGATGTAATGGATGTTTAGAAAGCTGAAGTAACGAATAACATTCCGGAACTAGTAAACCATAGTCATTGATTCCATTCGCGGATATCCTCATCTCGCTCGTTAGAAGATCGACGTTTGCGAACTGAATCTGTTTATCAATGCTTTCAACGCTTCCTCCCGAAATTAAGCGCGAGTGAACGGCTCTCGCGGAGGCAATTTTCGAATGTAAATGCACTAAAACGACGGTCACCTGACTTGAATACTGCTGGAAAAAATCACGATGTGAACGCGACTGTGCCTCACGTCTGGAATCCCGGCAATAAAGCGGACGTGATTCGCTTATCTGCGCCGATAAAAAGAATGACGAGAGCTCCCATGCATTGCATTATTCCTTTCCCCGAACCCTCGATATATTTCATTTGCAAGCACCGGAATAGCAGTAAGGAGAGCGATGTTCGGGGGAATGAGGTTGGAGATAATGTAGAAAGCCCTGTATGGTTGTTCACTGATATTCGTCGGTCCCCACCAGTGCTGAAAGAGAAACGGTGGCGCTGAGTTTATCTGAAACAAGTGTACCTACTAACGGGGCGACCTCGAAAATTGAGTTTCCGCCTCTTCAGGCGGGTCGGCCAGAGTTTATATCTATCGTCGCCACCGACTACGACCCTCATTTTTCACGTCTTTTTTTCCTCATATCGGCTCCTCCCTCCGACCATGCCTCGATCGACACTTCGCATTCGTCCGTAGGTGGCGATTTATCGTGCCTGAACCATGGGTTATCCCGTCAGAGGCGAACGAACACCTATTTACACAGCGGTGTCGTGTGGGTGAGGAATGGGACGCGAAATCAGAGGTGATACGGGCTCGCATCATGGTATTATTAAATTCCTCCTTTCATATTTCCCAAAGCAAAAAATATCGCATCTTGTTTTGAATCGGTATCGCATTTAGATGGAGATAAATCTTGGGGAATATTAAAATTCTGTCGTTATATTTGGGAAATGGATTGGTGTTGTGGGTAGAGTACTGGCTTCCCATCCCGATGGCTTGATTTTGAGTCTCGACAGCCAAATACTTGTCATTGAAATCCCGTTTTCTACGTAAGTACCAAAAAATTAAAAGAAAAACGCACCACTGGCTCCCTATTGGTCCAGTATTTTACAGAGAGTTTATAATCATAGGTTTTGCACTCTAAATTTTCTGCAAATGTTTTCATAAGCCCACTTATGTATTTCGTCCAATTGCAATGAAATTAATAAATCAGGAGTTATGTGAAATGGGTAGGGGGTGGAGTAGAGGTATGAAAATCGCTTAGGTACTCTGCCATTTAAATAGGACGTCGACCTATAGGCTCTTAACGCATTTCTATGAAAGTAGGCTAATTCCGAATGCAGAGTTCTCTCCACATTTTCTTTATTCCCTTTAATTTCTACCACCGCCCAATTGCCCATCTACGTACCTGTGATAGTGCAAGTGACCTTAGTTGTCGGGTAACTCTCCTACTGACAACAACGAACAGTAGAGAATTGAAGAGAGCAGCCTTAGTTAGAGGTCTTTAGTTCAATATCCTGTGCATCGGATAGGACATTTAATAGTGAACTCCTTGGAACTCTGCATATGCCGGAGTCAGATATCTCTCAACCCTTTCGCCTTCGCTTCCAAAATCCTTAACTCTTCACAATAAATGCATAATACAATAACCTTTTGCATAAATGGCTTTAGCTATCTGTACTCACCATTATAATTAGCAGCAACAATTTGATAACAGAGTATATGGAAAGATTTAAATATTAAGGTTGAGTTAAAGGACCTAGATGGCAGTGTTACTGAACAAAAAAGTACGAAGGCATTGGCTAGAATAGACGGGACAATATTGTCAATTTGTTAAGAGTTTTGAGAAAAATGGATGTGATAATAGTGATATTATGTAAATGATGAGGATAACCTCAAGCAAAGACATTAGGAAATGGCTAATAAAGTATTATTAAAGAGGTAGATAAGGCACAAGATATTATATCCATTCTAGATTTTATTACAAAGTGTTCTACACAAAGGTAGGATTGGCTCTTGAGATAAAAAAATCATCAACACCAAGCTATATGGTGCAAGAAATATCAGTTACCTTAGTACCATATACTGCGGTTTTTCTGAAATTATTCGCCTGTAATTTTTCAGAAAGATGCACTTCGTACCAAATCAGACAGCTTACGCTAAGCTGGGAGCGTTGTAAAGAGGCATATCCCGGATGTGACTTTGGACCTCAATCCACAATTTCAGTGATCTACTCACCAAGCCCTTACACCACTCATTCAGGGCATGAAGTTAATTTTCGGGAGTAGGAAGAGAAATTGGTAGTCGATATCTAAATGTATCTTCTTCTCTTAATGAAAAAATTCTGTACGTTGCGGGTGTAGATCACTCAAAAAATTCTAATTTTTACACTTGCTTTTCCTAAATGAGAAGCCGAATAACCTGTGTTGAACGAAGCCAGAAGAAAAACGCACCTAGAAAAGCCTAGACGGAGAGGCTATCCTAACGGAGGAATTCTTTTCATACAGGTGTAAATAAAAGCTTGTGTAAGGAAACACTTCGTAATAACTTAAACCTGGAGCATACTCTTAATGGAGGTTATGTGTTAACGATAGTGACGGCTGAAAAGTAAAAATGAAAGCATTGGATATATGTTGTTACAGAAGTGTGATGGTGTTAAAGTTAATCAACAGAGTAAGAGATGAAGAAGTCCTATGAAAGATGGGAGAAAAAAATAACCCTTGCAAATTTCAGAGAAAATGTGAAATGAAAAAAAGAGAAATTATACAAGAAATATTAAAGGAATATAGGAAATACAAATGCAAATATGAAAAGGTTAGCTGATGGATAAATACGTCAAATCAATCTCAGGATTCAATACAAGTGATTAGACCACGATAAACATTTTGTTTTTCATCACTTTTCAAGTTGAGACATAATTTTTGATATTAATAATAGTGGTTATGGTCTAACAAATTCTGCTTTATGTATAGCAGTGAAACTTGTAGGCTTTAAGTGAAGCAATTTTAGGCGCGCATTTCCTACTAGTGCTTCGCAAACAGCATTTTAAATATGTGTTTGAATTGATGCAATGGATGATCATGATAACCAAATACTTAAAGTTTTCTATCGCAAATTGAATTTTCCAAAGTGGAAGAGAAAATCATTTTCTTCACTAGGCCAACTCTTCAATGTAATTTGTTTATAAAGAGAAGTAAAAACTCATTATACGGGAATGCCTTAAATATCTTGCCACTTCTTTAATTTACAAAAGATACCCTTTAAAATATTGTTCCTTTCAAACACTGACAAAATATCAATATAAAAAAACATAAATTTGGTGAATATAGTGTTTTTATTTTAAGCGTTGGGAATTTATAACTGCCAAAGGCACTTCAGGACTCGATGGAACTCCTGGATTACTTCTCAAGAGAAATGACCATTGTATTGAGCGTAAAGCTTTCGTAAACATACCTGCCGTCTTGAAATTAGAATGGGATTAATGATGTTATGAGGAAGGTAAATTTGGAGGATATAGTATATGAAAATTTATTTGACCAGGATAGAGTATCCGGGAATAAATTATTCAAAAGTTACCGGAGTCTTATGCCCAGAATGATTGGTTTCTAAATTTACGCTCTCGAAAAGTAGCGGCTTAAAGTTTATGCCTGCATTTATTCATTTAGGAAAGAAAATTATGATGACAGTGGTGGGAATGAGGAATGGAAAGCTATGAAATAAATTTGCATACTCCTCTTGAAATGTGCATAGCAAATATTTCGTGTTTTTCTTGGAATAAATTAATTTGTTTTCTCCCTACTGATTATTTTGACAGAACACCACTCATTATAGCCTTATTAGTAATGTTAAAAGGGCACGGGTTAGTTACGTGGCATAGTGAAAATCAAAAGTTGAAGTGATTTAATGTTCTTAATTAGAACGCGCTTAGTCCCAGCGGCCGTTCATGAAGTTACTTCATATACTTACTTTTTAAATTTCTACTTTTGTTGTGCATTTGATTATGTTTCCAATGCCGAATTCCTTAGAATTTGAGATCTCTTTGCCTCCCTCATTGATGTCATGCATCCTGTGAAACGCATCAATTCCACTCTAAAAACAGAATGGAAATGAATATATTTGGCAGTAGTCATCGTAATGAAGTCGTCCTCTTCATTTGAACTGGATACCGTTTCCAGAAATTTTCCTCAAAGGCGCACACTCGTGTTTTTCAATTATTTTTCGAAATATCTACTTCTTATGTGTATTTTTAAGTGATCGGGCTCCTTTCATCTTTGCCGTCTCTCAACTTTTGAATCCGTACTTTCTGTGATGGGTACGTAAGGAGTAAGTATTTAATGGGCGGATTCGATGCTTTTACATGTAATGTATTTTATGCATTTTCGACACGTCCTATTTAAAATTTCCACTTACGGTTAGGCGAGGGTTCATTATATTGCTCTCTCAATGTCCCGTAATTTCCTAGGAATTCCATGCCAAATTCTACTCTGTATTCAGCGCACCACTTCTTCCTAGATCTCTAAAAGGTTTTTTGCGCAATAATCCTACCGAGGAAAGCATCACTAAAAGGTTTTCATCACGTCGATCAAAAGATTTCTTCATTGAATGAAATATACGTGAATTTATTCACCTTTCTGTTTAATAAGTCTTCCCCCCTGATACACCAGCTGTGTTGAGTAAGACTTTTTCCTTAGCCAAGAGTGTATGATGAATACAGCTGATGTCTTCTTCCCTAGCTCTTCAATTACAAGTTTATGGTCTCAAACAGAGATGGTTCAGCTAAAATATAATTGTAGATAGCTTACTTTTAAGCTACTTTCTCCCAAAAAAGTAGTTACTCTGTAAGCTACAGGTAAATTGTGGCTAAACTATAGGCTACTTAGCGCTACTTCTATTTACACTCACTAAATAATAGAGTTTTTAGTACCTAATTTTAAAATGAATGAGTTTATGTTGAGCTGTAAAATTTTTTAAGTGCGAGACAACAAAGTTAATTTAAGTTCAATAGAGCCAATTATGTGATATTTGTTTTAGTTTTCTACCCCATGTTTCCGCATAATGATGATAAGTGAACAGCCTCGTTTAGAGCTGACGGTATCCTGAGTATCATCTGGTCTGTGGGAGGGCATTTTGATTACCAAGCAAAAAATATAAAACCTTGATGTAAAAAATGAAAATAGATTGGAGTGTTTTGAGGTGCGTGTTTTGATAAAAGTAGAATAAGAAAGTAGTTAGAAATGTAGCAAAACAGGAATATGCTTGGAAATAATTAATTGAAGAATCAGGTTGGGAATCATTATCAGATCATAAGTTTAAGTGCAGATTAAATCTCATGCAGAAATTTAAAACGGATATCTTTACTGAAGATGTTTGATATGTATTAAAACACCCTGCTTATTATGCTAAAGTTGATCAGATAAACAAGATTGGAGATATAGATTCTCGTACCGATAAAATTCCGATTATGAATACCGGTTTTCCCCGTACTGTAAGGGAACACAATAGGCAGCCTAGCAAAGGGATAGGTGAGTGAAATATTGTTAGGGTAACCTGTAGTGCATATGCATGTATTAACATTACTAACCAATGTATTACTTCCAAATTCAAATTAGAATATTCAGATAAATGCGATATAGCCAATAATCCCTTCATTACTATGTAGATACGAACCATTTAGCTGCATATTATCCATATGTTTCCATGTAGTAGCTTTGAAGCGTTTAGGGCGCGGAATAAAGACACAGCGACTGAACTGCCTATAAAAGGTTTATTATTGCACACAACACAACAAGGATTACAGTGCGATGATTGCAATGGGAAGCGGTAGAAGCGATGCGTCGCGGAGAGCCGACTGCTTAGCTGCACTGAAGCGTCCGGCCGAGCGCGCTGGGTGAGTCCAACTGTCTTTTGGCGGTCGGGCGCCGGGGTTCAAATACCCCTCCGAAGCTTCTAAAACCTGCCGGCGGAAGCTTCGAGCAGCTTCGGGAAGCGTGTCGAACGGTCCCTTGTGGAGGGGGGTGCCGAGCGCGGTGGTAGTGGAAGTGGCGCGACGTAGAGGATGGGAAACCCGCGAGCGCGCGGGAAGTTTCCGGATCCGTGGCCGGCGGAGAGACCGTCACAGCCTAGTTGCATGTCAATCGTGCATGTTTGGTGATCTTCGTCCGTTGTCACTAGAGATGGGTAAATTACCGTAATTTTTAATTGAGGTAAATTAACATGGTAAAATACGGTAATTTTCGAAAATTACCGTAATTTTCCGGTAATTTTAAGTTTTGAGCTGCAAATCCTTATCACAGGACTCAAAACGAAATCAATTAGCATTGAGATTTAAATGCTGACGCTTATATCAAACATATCACGACTTTTATCTATTATAACTCATTAAAAAAATTATAACTAAGTTTGAAGCATCACGCAATTTGCCTCTCTTTTGTCACACCTTGAGAAATTTTAGTTCCAAAGATATACCTCTGCGCAATGTGCATTTGTTATTTTACTCTGAATTAATCACGGACACAATGTAAACAAAATAGTTTTAGCTACTTAATTTATAATATCACCCATTCCAATCGTTTCCTTGTGAGGAAGAAATTTTCTAAAAGTTACCGTTTATTACGGTAATTTTCAGGGGTGTTGGTAATTTACTGAGTTGCCCATCTCTAGTTGTCAAACACCATCACGGTGGTTTGCAGGGTATTGCGTAGATGTTGATGAAAGACCAGGAATATAGGAAGTTTCGGATGCTAGTGACTAGGAGGTAGAGAAAGTAGATGGAAAATGTGAATGGGAATGATGAGACTAAAAAGGTTGCCTCTGAGTAAGGATGATTGGATAGTGGGAACGAGTGTGGGAGAGAATTGAGATTGTAGATAGAGAGGAGGTTGGAGGTTTGCTGATATGAAGAAAGAGATGGTACCGGGAAGGTGGAGGAGAATATATATATAATAGTTCAGGAGTATTATACCATAACCGAAGAGATAAATCACAAATCAAGATATTTAAGGGGTTCAAATTTAATTAGAAAAATTGAAGGAATAGATACCTTGAAAATTAGTGTAGTGGCTGAATTACCGAGAATGGGTAAAAACGCCTTTCTTTACATCTAGAATGCTCTCTTGCGAGAGCCTCACAAACTTTTAAGGACATTTCCAAAGATTTTAAGTAAAAAGCGTGCGAGAAAACTCGGATAATATTTTATCAAATCATTCGCCTCATCTTCATGTAGGCATTCAATTTTTGGAAATTCGAAGTGATAATGTTTCGAATCGACTTTGCATATGAATGACAACTCAAATTCAGACTTGGTGAGAGTAAATAGCAACAACTCACTGCTAATGGAATTCTGTATTTCATTCTCTCCGTGGTGTCGTTCAAATAAAATACGTAAACAGGGCGATCGTTGACGTTTTACGCACGGAGATAATATCTCCATAAACAAGGCATTGGAGCGATTATCACTGAGCAAATTTATATCCCAATCGATTGGGATTGACAAGCTCGATATTGGAATATTGAATTGAATAATTTTCGTCCGAATGTTTGCATTCGTATCACCAAAAGATGCTGCCTTGAAATGAAAAATGAATACATTACCTAAACGTATCTTAAAAAGGGAATGATTCTGAAAACATATCTTAAATTATGCATTTCCCACACATTTAAATTCTACCTGGCGAGTTGTAAACATAATTGAACCGCATCGAAAAAATAAAAGCAAAAAATAAGCTTCGGAATATACGAATAATTTCCATTTCTATATGGATTATCCCTTTTGTTAGAGTGCTTCTTTCGGCTGATATCAACCATGCTTGTGTCAAGTGCGGGAATATTTGTCTTTCTCTGGATGAAAATTAATTTAAAAAATTCACATGTCAATTCATTAGCATGTAGACTTTGCAAATCCGGAAATTCTGAATTTGTTTCATTTTGTAGTAAATATTTAGTTTGTGCGAATTCTATTTTTTCTTATTTTGGACAAAATGGTTCAAGAACTTCATAAAAAAGCAGTCTATTGTGTTTTGTTTGAATACGAACAAATTTTAAAGGCGCACTCTGCTACTTCATTTCAAGAGTCCAAAGTAGTATCTTATTTGGTTGTGCAAGGAGTTGATACATTTTAAAGGTGCGCGCTTATCGCGAGAAACCAGAATGATATTGAAAGATTTTTTTGTAGAGGCAGCTAATGGGTAACGTCATTAGCGGAATTTAATTAACTTACAAATATTACATATGGAATGTTTGTCTAGAACCTACCTTAATCCAGTTTCCCAAGAAAAATAATGGCAGTGAAATATTTAATATCGAAAAAAAAACTCGATTTGTCTGGAACTGGTTTTAGAGGAGCCCATTTATACGATTACTGGACGAGAGATATTTTTTCATAGGATTATTAATATAGGCATTCGCAGAAGAGGAGTTCCCTGCTCTTCAATTTTCGTTCTTCGTCTTACGTGTGATCATAACTCATACGAGTGTTAGCTACAAATGCTAACAGTACTTTGGGAAGGATTTTTCTTTAATTTATCTACTGTACCACTAATGCTTTATCTTTGAAGCACATAGGTACAACGGTGGGACTAAAAATCATCTCCTTTTAGCGAGTATAAGGAAATATTCTTTTGCTGCACTGGCAATTTATATTTTGGGATATTGATAATAATTTTTGTTGCCATATTTGACGCTTTTTATTCTCCTCTTAACTTTAGTTTAAGAAAAAGGACATTAGTTTTCTTAATGAAAATTAATTTTACCTTCCTCCCTACCCGAGGGTCCGGGATCAAACCCCGGTGGTGGCGGATTTTTGAGGGGCAAACAAGTCCCTACTTGAGTGCCTAGTGGAGGGCATTTCAAGTTCAGTACTCCGTCCGTCGGATGGGTCGTTAAGCCGTGGTCCCCTTGGCGCCTTTCATAAAGATAAGGTAAATGCCGGCGCCGGGTTTCTCTCCACCCTACCTCCGTTCCCTGAAATCCCCAACCATAACCCGATTACCCGCCTGTCTCCTAAATGGCACAAATGACCTCAGCTGTCGGTCGCCTCTCCTGAATAGCTAACTAACTTACTGGGAATAAAAATTTTCATGAGCCACGGGGCAACTAGTAACTATAGTCAAAACATGGTAAAGAATTTGATGGACACAGTAAAAACGTCTGATTGTTATTAGCTCTCCTCTCTCTGCTTACAGTGAGAAGAATGATTGATTTTATAGTTAATTCCAATTCCATGCGTCCAATATTGACCGGCGACATTACGCAACCTTGAATATTGATTGATGTACGACATTTATCGACGCGGAAGGCCATAACTTTTTGGCAACATCGAGGATGCATAAAAAGTCATCAATCCTCGCGATACGGACCGGTGTCATCGCGATTCCATACCATTTCGCAATTTCATCTCGTCTTTTACGCTCAATGGACCCTAAATAAAAAAGATATGTCTTTTGGCCGACACCACTTGAGGGATCAAGTCCCAAATGCTTCAAATGAAAACTTTCACGGGAAATTTCACGAGTATTGCTCCTCATGCGTACTCTCCGAGTTGTCGAGCAAGGAAATTCATTGTCAGGCAACTCCGCCATTCTAACCCATAGGTCTCCGTTTCCTTGTTGCTCGGCGGTAAGGAAGAAATTATTCCGTAGAGTTTAGGGTGCGCTAACTTAGGATGGCTCGAGCAAGTGGCCTACTTGTGCGATATATGCGCGTGTTATTCTGAGCCAACGCTGCGGCCGGCAGTTGTGTGGCGCGTGTATCTTAGAGTGGAGCCTACGGAGAGGTGATGTTACAGTTCCCGCGGCTGATTTCGGAATGTGTTCCGCCCTTTGCGTCGAGTCCTGAGTTTATAGTGCGACCGGGAATATGCCAGAGTTCCTAGGCGTATGGAAGGGAGCAACGTCTCGCAAGAGCTAATGAAATAGAGGCAAGTTTTGTTGAAGATTGCTCGGAAGAGAGAAGACTGTATTAGCAAAGTAGGACGGTAGAATAGAATTCCTTGCAGAAATTACTCTAGGATACTTTAAGTAATTTGTTGCAACTTTTCCGAGAATTTAAATATGGTGCCGAAGGAATTATTTTAAAAATCTGTGTTGCTTAAGGCATCAGACATGAATCACATAATCAAATTTCGATGGTGCTGAAAATTGTAGGAAGAAGTTGGTAACGGAAGATTGAAGAGGGTACAGTGGACAAAGTGGACGACTGGCGTTTTAAGAGATTATATATGATAATTGGTCTCTATTGGATAGAGATTGTGACACGTATGTTCCAAACATCTTTGCCAGCTAATTCCTAAGTCAATATTTACATGTAATTTTAAGCGTAATTGAGAAAAGAAAGGATAAGTTGACAAGATTCAGGATTTTAGTGGATGGAACACATATTAAGTCAAAAAAAATAGTTGCACTAATCTATAGAATGTTAAATACACTACGCGTTACAACTCTCAGAGACATAGTGTAGAAATAATTTCACTTTGTAATATTCCAAAGAAGGTTTTATGTATTCCTTTAAAACTTTATGTGGAATATAACCAATTGAAATTATTTGCAAACTATCGCAAAGTAATTCTACCAACTTAAGCCTAAAAATTTGATCTACATTCACAGAGTTATTTTCAGGGACGTGACATCAACGAGAGATCTTCTATTTACGAGTTGTGAGAGTGCGACTTCGTGAGTTGAAACACATAGAGAATCAAGCATTCTGTGGAAAAGATTGTTGTTTGTTTGAAAAAAATCATACGAGGGGACAACAAGATTCAGATTTTTCAAATAGACATGCCGCATACAATAAAAAAACAGAATAAAATAATTTCATTTATCAGTGTAGTAACACTCAATTGAGTTAAAATATGTGCACATTTATGTAGAAAAAACGTGATGATCACTATCCGTAAATTATTTACAAAATATATCAACATAGGAAAACGCCTACAAAAGAAGGACGGTGTGAAAAACCAGCAGAGATGAAGGAGAAAAAGAATTTAAACCTGAATGGCATGTATCTTGGCATTGGAAGTGAAGATTTAAAGGGAGTTTTAATGCAAGAAATGTGGATTGGGAAGGAAGGTAAGCGACGACCTGCGTCAGTGGCCGGGGACTGCCCATAATCCTACCAATATTGGCAGAACACTCGTTTTAATTTAACCCTTGGGGACACTAAAGAAGGCTGAAAACTTCATTTTTTTTCTTAATGAATCTTTGACGGCAAAGGGAAAATAGCAAAACTTGGCCAAACAATCTTTTATTATTCCGCCCCTATTCTGCCCTGAAGGTAGGATACTGATCAGGGTATATTTTTGCCGTTACGGCGCGGCTAACTCCATTGGGCAACAGTCCTGCATTATGGACAGGGAACTCCCCGGAGCAACGAAAGGGGCGGAGTCTGCATCGATTTTGGTGTTGCGGTCAGCGACGCTGAAGAGGGACCTTTACGCGTCATATCGCCTGCCGCTTGGGGCAGGACGAAATGCGGTGTGCGTTTTTCGGCAATAGATGGCCCTGCACCAATGCATAAGCCAGCGTTGAAGTGTTTGCTTACCTCTGCTGGAGGTGCGGGTCAGCCAAACTTTGGCCATCGTTCGTGTAAATCACAGAAGAGAAGTGTCATTTGAACATTGCAGAATACTTCTTCCAAAATATTCTTCATGTAAACACTTGTTTGGTTTGGGCGAGTCTCTCCACTTGTTTCTGCTATCAGCTTACTCTTTCTCATTAATGTATTTCTGCTCTTTTATGTCTTTAGTAAATTGCCCTTTACTTCATGTCAATTCAAAAATGTTTATTCCCCCAAAACAACAATGCATACATTTATACAAACTTAAAAATACAACTATAACTTTGGGGTGCCTTCAGGGCTTGTTTCTTTGGTAATATTTGAGATATATCTTCTAAAATGGAGTTCATAGATTTTATAACATATTTGCTTTCACGAGAGTGCCATAGATTCGGCATTTGTCCGAAGTGCAGGGAAACCCATAAAACCTCCACGGACCGGTAATAAAACTCTATAAATAATGTTAATAAGAGTAATAAATAATAAATAGATATGAAAAGGTGATGGGATATACGTGTATGCATATGTATGTATATCTGTACCCCTAAAGTGCTATCCATGCCCTCTCATTCTCGGAGCAGTAGTCATCGTGGCACTCGATCTTCTCATGGTACCCTGAATAATTAATATAGTTCATGTACATGAAATTTTACCGTGTACAACGGGCTTAACAATCATTCATCCTCTTACTTTAATTTTACTAATATTTCTCCTCCCCTACACTCCCTTGTATTTCCTCGTTTGCTTTTCTTTTTTCTTGAATACTGCATCGTCAATCCTTCTCTTCTCCCTAAATTGTATTTTGGTTCACGGCAAGGGTAATTTTATTACGGAAGTTGACATAAATCTCAGATAAAACATCACGTTTAAATTTGTTAGAAATGTTTACATGAAGGCATTGACTGAAGTGCTAAGTTGAAAAAAATGTTACGAGTAAAATTTTAATGTTTGCCTTTTACCTCATAGCTATAATACCACAAATGCTGTATTATTGTAGATGGTAATTTACTTCAATCCTGGCATAGTTCACTGGTTTTACTTCAATCCTGGATATTTTACATAAACCGCCGCAATATTTCTGTCTGAAGTTGTTCTGTAGTTGAGAGTGATTATTTAGATTATCAGATAGTTGATTTATTTTCACCTACGAATCAACTTCAATGACGGAGATTCCAGGCTTTCTTTATTCCCATTCCTCACAGAAGGATTTCAGTAATTGGTACAGTTCTAATGTACAGCATTAGACCTTTCTGGGGAAGGTTGACCATAAAAATCCTCTTGCCGAAGATATTAGAACGAAAATATATTTCTTTGACCCCGTTCGCCTTTTCACAAGTGTATTTTTTTCGGCGGGAAATACTTTGATCTCAGAAAAAAGAGTGTACACTTTTTGCCCACCAGGTTGATGTGCCTCTCCTACCCGCGATTCCCGCCTTGTGTCCAGTGCACCGAAAAAATAGGAACCCAGCTGACGAGGCATAATTCGCCAATTTATATCTTGCTTGTCCTTGCGGATTACTTGGCAATATATTTCTGCCTAAGGCTTTCCTCCCTCACAGAAAACCAATGCAATCCGTCACTAGAGACCAGTTGCTTGTTTTTGCCGGCCACCAAAGAAAGCTTTTATTTTTTTTGGCGAGGATGTCGTTGTCCTTTCGAGACCTTTCTGCTGGACACAGTTCTGAGCGACTCCATCCAGCGTCTCGTCTGCCATCTCCCGCTTTGCGCATTCCTGCGCTCTGTAGCTGTGCATTCAGGGATACATTTTCCTCTTTCATCTCTCCGGTACAAAATCCACCGACGGTTGAGCTCCCCTTTGTCGACTGTCCCAGTCACTATTCGTGCGCGCAACAATGACGAAAAGGCACGCCGTGAAATGTGGAAAATAATGCACGGAACCCGGAAACAATGGGCATTCGGTGTTGGTGAACGGTCACTGGCCTGTAGCATTCAGGCCAATATTTTTTTCGAGCGTAGTGATTTCTTTGATATCTGGAATGAGGCAAGTGCGTTTTACAATGCAATTGAAGCGTAAACAAGAATTCAAACGGCACACCTCCTTGGCGAATCTTGCAGTATTTCATTTAAAAAGATCAAGCGGAGTAATCTCATCGTTCGAGAGCTATTTCCACTTATAACACAATCACCGTTATGATTGTTCACGAAATAGTATAAGTGGATACTTCATATCTTAAAATTTATATTTTATTTAAATTTAACAACCCTATCGTGCGAGAGGTTTTTCCGATCTTAATCCAATCCTCTTTCAGATTTTTCACTAAAAGCTAGTATGAGACACATTATATTTTAAAAGTATATTTAAAAAATTAATACATTGCCAACTAAAGGGTTAGCACTACTCTCCTCTGGAAGAGGATTTACCTATTTTTTTTAAATTTAGAGTACGTTCCGTTATTGAAAAGGATTCCAGTAGGGCAATAAGCTTATGAATTATGCATTCCATAGATTACTCGAGGCTATTGATCTTGTATATGAATAATAACGTGTAAAACATAAACTCATTTGCGAATAAGCCTAAAGGCAGGTTTTGATAGGTAGAGTTTTACCTCATTATGCAAAGATGAGAAAGTTTGAAGTACGCCTTTTTCTTATAGAGATTACGCTTTCTTATATTCATCTATAAAAAATGGCTAAAAAACACTTTATCCTTGAATGAGCCAGAAAATTGGCCATATTTGAACCCAGCTCTTATAAGTTTGCTGAAAAATGCCCAATCTAATCCAATGGATTGACACATCATGTTTTAAGTACTCGTATTACATTCATTTAAGCACTTTGAGTAATGAATTGTAATTCACTTACTTTTATCATAGCTGTATTACGTATGGGAACAAGTGTAATCTTTTTACCTCAGACAAATTTCTTACTCAGTAGGTACTACTTGATCTGAATATACGACTGGAACTACATGAGCATGAGGGAACGGGAATATAAATGTAGCATTGTGACTTAAAATGGATGATTTAGCAGACCAGGAGTGGTAGCAAGGTAATACATCTTTTTGACAGGCTATACATCACTATTTTGAACGCCATATGGTAATGGGTAGGGGAGGATGGGGCTAAATGGACCGTTTTTCGTTAGCGGCATCCTGGTGGGCGGATTTAGGCAATTTTACTTCCGTAAAACGGTCTATCTTGCAGACAATTTTGTGCTCTACAACTGTTACAAACTTGTCAAGCCGTATGAGCATCGAAAGTGTGTTTTTATGGCCAATTTTTGGAAAGGGCGCATCCGGTGGGGCTAAATGGACCATGGGTGGGGCCAAATAAACCATATAGATTTTTAAAGCAAAATCAGTGTTTCGAGGTGGCTTTCGAAGGAAGAAACAGAAAAAGAAGAGAATTAAAAATAGAATAAGCGATTTTGCTAACAAAAGTCATATATTAATATTTATTTAGTTCCGCGACAGAAATATGTTCGACTTAATTTTTGCATGGATTTTTTGCTGGGCGTCCGCGCTTATTTGGTGCTGCGAGTACACTTTTACGGGCCTCCCCGGCATCCTGCTCGGCTAATAGATCCTCCATGATTTTCTCCTCCATGAAAGTAAAGAAAACGCCGAAATGCATGCAAAACCTAAAAGACGCGGTCTATTTATCTCCACAGCAAGTGTTGGCAGTGGGAAAGGCGCACGAGAGATATCCACGAATTGATCCCCTGAACTACATTTTTTTCGAAAGAGCACTATCACTTACTTAGTGTACCAAAATTCACAATAAAAACTTCATAGAAGCTCTCAGTAATCAACACTTTCGGAGCACTAAATATTTTGAGTGACCACACGATAACAAACACGAAAACATAAATGGATTCACATTGCCACGTGTTGCGTAAAATGGCTAAGGTTCCTTTGCGGTATCTAAAGCCGTGTATAGTGAAAAAATTTGAACTGTCTAGCTCATAAAAAATGCTCGCAAATTAAAATTGAAGAAATCAATAGCGGTCTATTTAGCCCCACTTTCCCCTACATTGTCTAGCTCATAAAAAATGCTCGCAAATTAAAATTGAAGAAATCAATAGCGGTCTATTTAGCCCCACTTTCCCCTACATTGTTGTAAAATTACAATCGAAAGGAGCGGTATAATCTTAGAAGCGCTTTTCCACTAATTTCATTGGCGATATGTTACAACGATGGGCGGAAGGGAAGAGAAATGACAAAACGCTAGACGTATTTGAGGTCAAAAGGATATTAAAATCTGCTAACATATGCTTTTGTAGTAGATGATGGTAGCGTTCTCCTAGCACTTTGCCAAATGGCTTGCAAAACATCGAAACAGAAGGGCCGTTTTGTTTCCCTGTTCCAGTTTTAATATTACCTTTGGTTTCCCAGAGATTTTGTTTCTCAGACTGTCAAGTTAAAGTAGCTCCTTTTAGTATCTTCTGCCTGTAGCCCAAGGCTCTCTCCTCAGGAATACCTCGTCATCAAGCATTGAAAGAAAATTTCCCGAGGAAATTAATCTGAGGCGGAGTCAGTGAGTGAAGATAGTAATTATAAACGAGAGCTTTTGAAGGGTTTAATTTAACTGAAAGTTCCGGCAAGCAAGGTAGAGGATAAAGATTTTAGCCGAGGTGAAAAGAGGTAGGATGTATATTGAAACAATTAGGGAAAGAGCCTGATGAAAGAAACATCCATACTTGGCAAAAGAGTGTGGAAATGATCCATGAACGCTACATTAAGCAGTCACTCATCGCTAATCTCATCTAAGCGAATCATTCTTAAAAAACTGAAGTTTTAGATTTGTACTTTGCGTACTATTTTTCGTGTAAATATTTTTTGGGAAAAAAGAGCTGATATTATAAATTTCGAGTGAATGATGATTTACTGCAATTATTGCCGGACACATCACTTGCAGAATTCATGTGGTGTAGCTCCTTGCTCCATATTTATGTGTAACCATTAAAAATATATTCTTCGATAGTTTTATTCTTAATTAGTTCTTCTTGTTTATTTATCAAAAGACAAGCGATGATATATTTCAATTAACGGTAGAAATGAAAAGGTGGAAGTTTCTTCTGCATGCTAATATGCACAGCTGGGAGGTTAAATTATGAATTAAATCAGCTGAATGGAATCTCTAAGACAACTCAGCATGAGCTCATGTCCCTTTTGATAAATGCGTGAGTTATTCCTCTCTTTTACGGGAACAATCGATGCACAATATTTATTATGCAGCTTTTTAATCGATATTTGCTGAAAGTAATGGTGGCCGGTGTTGTCAAATTTCTCTCCGTGTAGCCGTTGACTCGACGGGGAGAACATCTTTAGCGGAAAAAATCTGTCAGCAACGGCTATCATATTTTTTAGTATTTGTCTTTTGACAGTTATCGTAATGATGATAAGCTGGAGATCAATGTCTCAATTAATGCAGTTCTTAGATATGCTAGTAGGTAAGGTCAGGTAGTATAGAACTCCATATATATCGATCGAAATATCGCAAAATAGATGCACAGTTGAATATTGCTGCTGTGTCTTTTTTACCTTTAATTGTAATTTTTCCTCAACGTTAATGGAATGGTTATTTACTCAGCCCGAGGTGGATTATGTAGTTAATATTTTGGCTCATAAAAATATAAAACCTCCCAAAGTTTTTGTTTGATGTATTGGAATTGAAGCTGATGAAATTTTCATTGGTGATGGAAGTACATATATAAAAAATTAGGCAACAACGGACGCAATTGCACTCGATAGCTATTGATCGAAAATTTCCGTAACAGATGCCAAGATTGTCGCATCCTCGGTGAACTAAAACTCTAGAAGCTTAACGAGATCCTTATTTCATGGCATCCTGTGAAACCTATAGTTTCCTTTCGTTCCTTTCCTCATTCCACGAACTGGTGGAGGTGTGCCGATAGCCTCTCACGCAAGCCCTTTGTGGCTGCCTCTGGGGTAGACCTGAGCACACAATGGTTTGCCACGGTTTGAGGCCGGAATTGTTGGCGTCGTCGTTTTAATTAAGGTGTCCTTATCGGATTAACGTGGTTTCACCAGACAATTTGTCATCCAGAGCATTGGTGAATTGAACGAGGTTTCTAATGACCTTTCGCTGCTGATCAGCGATTGCGTCAATGTTGATTTTCTCGCTTCTTGTGCTTTTGTTTTGAGGAAAAGGTGAGGAAAATTAGAAGCGCGTAAAAAAAGAATTTTGCAAGAAAATTAAAGTTCGCTAAAATTATAAATTTTTATTAGATACTAATAAATTTTCGCACGGAGTATTAAGCTGACAAAACTGAAGTCAAAAGTTTTACTCTCTTGATGTGATAGAAAGTGAAATAATTATATGTATGAGGTCATGCATACCTTGTTTAAATATGAGTTTTTTCTCTTTAGTTCGTACATCGACGATTTTCCGAAGTTTTATTGATAAATTTACTTTTATGCATGGAAGCAATCAACATTTTTCAGGTAACAGTTTTATTTCGTTGTTTGGTGAAAATGATACGTGAGAGGACAGTTTTGAATTCCATACCGAAAATCTTTTGGGATCGGGAAAGATTAAGATTTTACGTAGTGGGTTGGAAATTTGTTTCCTAAATACCCAGGGTTACGCAAAATTTAATATTCGCTCAAGAAAGAGTCACTTATTAGTTGATACTGTAATTTTGCCTCGTATATGAAAACATTTTGACCAAGGGAGGGTTTACTGTGAAACCTAAAGCGCGACGATGGGATACCATTCCTGCGTAATCGCGCGGGCGAGTTAATCCCTCATCCAACGACTCATTATCTCATGATCGATGCGTGGGATCTGGGCTTAAGACTCAATTCGTTAAAAATGTTAAAGGGCCAGACTTGCATCCGCCCCTTCCGATGCAGCAAATTAAATTCCGACGCAATTAGCTCGTGTCACCGAGGTTTCCAAACGCTTTTAAGTCTCCTCGACGTGTGAAGCACCTCCGGCTTTCCTAGTTCGCAACCTGAAAAGCGTTATCATATCGGGTTGGCTCTGTGTGGGGTGGCTTGCGGCTCGGAAAAAATGAAAAAATAAGGTTGAACTTTAATAAATGCCACCCGTTTTCCCTGCGGCGGGGTGGCTTTGGACAGAATCCCGTCCAAGTGAAGGATTAAGGCTTGAGAGTGCTATCGTCCTCCCGCAGTGCAATCCGGGACGAGCTCGGAAGGCGATTTTCTTTTTTATTATCTTTCTCTTCGTGTGTTTTGCTTTTCGCCCGCGTCAGAGTGTGAAATTACTCGAATAAAATTTCGCCACCTCCACGTGTTTGACGCCGGGATTTTAGGGCACGCATCGCGACCCGCTTCCTAAACGGGTTGAAATGTCCGGGTAGGCTGGAGCGTCGCTCCTACTATCTCGCGTGCATCGTGAATCGTCGGGCTGGAAATCACGGCTTGCCACTCGCTATCTCCCTCGTGCATCGGTCGCTCGAATAGGTGGTGAACTGTCGAGTTGCCTAAGGCAGCGTTTTCCAGCCGGAGGGACGCGTCGCACTAGACTGGGACTTCAAAGGTGGGATTCGAGCCGGCTGAATACGCTATCCACCCTTAAACTCATCGAGGATATCGTAAATATGTACATCTGCAACGTACTTATTTACCTGCATGCGTGCAGGAATTCGGAAATATTGAACTTCATTGCATAACTTGGAGGAAATTGGTTTTCCTGATGATGGATAGTGGATTGAAAGATGAAGAAGTTGGTGATCCATTGCCTAAGGGGCGCTAAAAGAGGGACGTGCGGCCAAGTGTAACGGTTCTTTATATACAGGGAGGTCCAAATTTCTTTATCAACGTTGGAGGACGATAGATTAGTATTTATGATTTACTAAACGTATTGATGATAAAACAAAAATTTGTGAATAAATAATAGAAATAAGAAGTCAACAAGAGCTGTCATCGTTATAAAAAATATAGGGTTAATTGGTAGAGTTACGTAACATTGTAGGTTGTTAAAGAGCGTTTCGGGCTGTTACCGGAGGCAGAAAGTTTTAAAGTAAGCGTTATATAATAAAGGATAATACTTAAAGGGGGCAGTATTTGATTCAGAATTTATATCGTGCGCTTTCGATCCAGGCGGGATTGGCCAGCGCGGATGTTGACTCTACTCCCTATCGGGGAGTCGGAATCGAGCACTGGCTTCGCATCCGTGCAAAACCCTATAACAGCGGCGTAGCGTAGTCCAACGCTAAAGGTATTCATGCTTCTCTACGAGACGACCGTGTTGTTTTTCGGATCCGATTGTTTCCGTTTCCGAAAACGCGCGTTCCCTTTGATCCGAAGGGTTGATACGACTCCTCGACCCCATTCCTAGGAATTTATTAAGCCCCTAAAACCGTTTGATGTCAGTGGCTACAGTCACTGGGTCGCTTCTCTGTGGAGCAACCGCGTCCGATAAATGTGATGTTTTTCTCTTTCAAACGACGTTTGATTGCCAACGCGTGTAACTTACTGAGTTTTACGATTCGTTTCATTGCTTATTTCGAAAATTCCTCTGTGAGGTACGCGTGCACAATTCTTGGCATGTTTCTTGAACGTTATCTTCGCTACAGATTTCGTATTTCTTTTTGTTGCCAAACTGAGATCAATATTTGAGGTAACTGAATATTTGAATTAAAAATATCCATGGAAATGTCTGTTAGCACTTGTTCAATGTCATGGGAGTATTTTCTCTTAACACCGTGTATCCCATTCCGAGGCTTAAAAAAAACTGTTCCTCTTATCATTAGAAGCCAGCTGAGAGCTGAAGTAATTTTCCCCAACAAGAATAGGTGATGATCTCTAGTAAGTTGGAAGTATTCGGAACGAAGGAAGGGTGAATGGAAATCCACATTCCTCCTGTACTCCTAACAAAATATGTCAAGTCAATATGATATGAGAAGGGCACTTGAAGTGATTTATGAGTGCAACGCTTTGATTTACAGCTTTTTTTCTTCCTAATATATAACTCAGATTCACGCATCTTATTTGGTTTGGATGATGTTTTTAATGACCTATATTTTATGTTTTCAATTTAATTATTCATGCGTATTAACTATCAACTTATGTTAATAGCGTGTCTCTTGCAATATTATCATGGGTATTTTACTCGGCAATAGGCGCTGAATAATTGGGGGAATTGTTCTGGTTGTGAGCATGAAAAATGTTGGCCTGTTGAAAAATAGGTTATAGTCTCGGCTCAAATATTGATAGCTTTTATGATTCATGAGGCACCTCATACTGCTTGGGCAAGCGGAAAGGTTATGATTGGACGCCTTTAGCGCTTTTTGATGCAAATCCGTAAATTTCTTACGATTTCAAGGTTCATAATTTGTTTTAAAATGACGTGAAAATTTGCTGTTTACGGTACAAATAAACATACATACCTATGGGTTAATCGAAACCATGTGTGCATTGTGGGTGGTGGACGTACAGGATAAATGCTATTAGATTCTATTTTGATTGCTGCGGGCATGCAGCTTAATGTTTGTCTAAAGTTTTACATCTGCCTTAGCTTGATTTTACAAATTATATGGAATGTTTTTGGATGTTGGTGATATCTGAGCATCCCATTTAAGCTGGTCAGTTATTATTTCCAAGGCTGCACGAAGGACTCAAATTTCGTAGCTCCATATTCCTCCATTAAAATTTTAGTAGCAATTCAGAAGTTAAAGACACCTCATTCCTGTCTAGGAGAGTATATTTAGGCAAAAATTATAAAATAATCTTGATTGAACTCTGAGTGGTAGAGAAAATCATTGCAAAAGGACGGGCACGCGGTCTCTCTTGTTTTTCATCAACTCCAAAATCACCAACAGTGGATGGAAAGTAACTTATAATCTATACACAAATAAAATATTTGGAAGCGTTAAGCATACTTCCATGTCCTATTTTTGAGCTATTGATTGATTTTTACATATATTAAATGATATAATTAATGTGAAGCTTATTTTTTGAAATATAGTCATATTTGACCATACTTCGTTTTTTTTGCGTAAAGCCATTGCTATAGCGAGATTTAATAATCGGAGAATAATAGTGGCTTTATGAGGGAAGAAGATATATGAAACTAATTGTCATTCTATTGCATAGCTAACAAATACTTGATAGTTTCAAGTCATTTCTTGATAATTAATTATTTTTGAGCCAGATATCGAATAGTGTTTAAAATAAACAAGATAGAAGTCCCCAAATGTACAAGATTGGACTCACATTTCATGCTAGCGTTCTTTTTGTATGGTAGACTCAATTTTTCCTAGATCGAACCCTCCATGATGAAAATTAACAGAAATATCCGGGACGATACTTACAGATCAAACCAGAAAAGAAAAAATGCATAATAAATCCGCAGCATCGATGGAAAAATATTTATTTTGAAAAGCTACATCCAGAACAAACAACTGATAGAATTATTAAAAAAACAACTGATGCTTTTTTAAAACACGTCACTATTCTCATTTCCAGCTCGCGGTTTATAACCGCGTTCCCGGCAGCGTTCGGTAAGGCTTGGCTGTCGGTACAAATCAGGGAAACCCCGCAGGAAACCAAATTCCCTCCGCCAATTCTGCTCCTGGAGAGGGCGAATTGGTTTATTTCGGTCGGCTAGGGACCAACCCCGACGACAATGCGAGGAAACACGTAGAGGGAGAGGGGGGTAAGGAAGGAAGGAATGATGGTGGGAGAGGAGGGGTTTGAAGTTGGTCGGTGAGAAAAAGAGGATCACGTCGCACTAGCTCATACGAAGTCTGGTCGAATCGATAAAAAAAACACCCCCCTCCCAGCACCCTCTCTGCACAACACTAGCTCTTCCACGTCACTGTAGGGCAGGCGGGCGTTTTGTTTGGGGACATGGCGAAGTCGGTCCGCTGGCTTCGCAGTCGGTGCCACCCAGATGAGAAGTACAATAAATAAATCGGCTCCAGTACAAGCGGAACGGTTGGAGGGAGGGGTGACCAAGGGAACACCATGGGAATCCGGCCGAATCCCCATATTGCCTCCGTGAAAGCTGCAAAAATGATGGCTGGGATATTATTCCGCCGTTAAATGGAGCAAAAAACGATCGCTTGACTTTAACGACCGGGAGGTCGTAATGCATGGTCACACAATGTATGTATGTGTCTGTTGGGGGGGAGGATTGAGCCAAGGGGGTGGAGTAGAGTTTTTGGGGGGACAACAATGCCAGTGTCCAGACACGGGTGGGCGGGGGGACCAAAGCGACGCCGACGGTGTCATTCAACCTGCTTGCGGACGCCTTTCCGACGCTCGCAATGGAATGCAGGGACCCGGGAGAATTGAAATATCTAGCGCCCATTGGCGATCTAGGGGTGGGTGTCCGAAATATTGGGACGAGCACTCTGGAACGGCGTCGTAAACTCTTGGGGTGTAAGTTGCAGGCTTCGTTCCGTGCCGAGCCTCTGTGGTTAGGGCTACATACCATTTCTCTTGGGACATGATATTGTTTTTCTTCAGTACCACACACTGTAATGGCAAGCAGTTACGAGCAAGGGAATTCGCACGAGTTTTTTTGGTGCATTTATAGAATTAGACTTTAAGGTGCTCCAATTCCTGAGGTTTCGAGATCGTAACCAACCTAAATTCCACACCGTTGGAATTTGACCCGCGAACCTTAGATTACCTGACCAACGCGATATAGCCTCGCTACCTAGGGCTGCAGTATTTAGATATTTCGTGAGGGAAAAAATAATTATATAACAAAACTCATTGAGTTAATCTTCATTTTATATGTGAAAAACCACCTCATTGATGGTATATTGTTAAAAAATCATTAACATCAATGGATGACACGCTCAATTCCGTTTGAAATTCGAAATTAATGAGTTACTTGTAAGATCACATGCATGAAATGGCATTATTTAGTGGATAATTATTCTGAGGTTTCATTTTATTTTCTTTGATGTACAGGATGATGCATTAGAAAACACAGTTGGAAAATATTTTCAATTATCCAATTGAATGGAGTGCTTTGAATTGAGTTAAACTCTACTACGGTAAAAGCATTTGGTGAATTGCTAATTCAAGCTAGTTCTACCTAAAATATCGGATTAACACGGTTCAATCTCTCTGTATCATCAGTAAACCTTTCACAGTCAATATAATTCTTTGATTTTCTTGAATTCCCATGTATCATCATTCAAATCTATTCAGCACACATGTGAAAAAACAGATTAGTGAAATACAGGTCTCTTAGGTTTGCTGTTCCCACTGTAAATATTTTATTCGTTTTCTATAGCTCTTTCATTATTTAATAACCTAATCCTCCATTACCCGTGTTTACTAAAATCTCGTTTTACCCTCAAATATCCACGCTGCATTTGCTCTAATATTTCAGGTGTGAGAATTCCTGTAAGGCATGGTTTAACTTTATCAAGGTTGCAATAATATAAGGTATTTTTTGCATTAAGATTTTGGTGGTGATGTCAAACTACAGTAAAAAATCATTTTTGAAATTGTATGGCCATCTTGGAAAAACATAATCATACTGTGAGAATGTTCTTCTCAGAAATCTCTCCTTTGCCTCAAATATATGGCTATCTGGGAAACGAATCATGAAATTTATTTAAAAAAATATATTTTGCAGAATTTGTCTTTTTACTTTAATTTTATAAAGTAGATGCTGGTAAGTGTTACTGGTAGCTTAAAAGCTTGGTTGGTTTTTAAAAATATTTATGGTATCATTTACTGCCGTTACTTCTTTCAGAATTTGCATCGGCAAAGTGCATGATCCAGAGAAGGAAAATTTAAGTTCATTTTAGAAATTATGCCGTGGTTTACTTGGTGGTATTCCAGACCTTACCGTTTTTCTCCAATACAGAAACAATAATTTACAAAATTTCTGATGGTATCAAAATCAGGGTTAATTTTTGTTTTACTTGTGATTTACGTAAAAGATAATTTTCGTTGGTGCATGAATTGGAAGCAGATTAAGCTCCAGGTACAGGAAAATCAACAACTATGAAATGAACTATCCACGGCTCAACCGACCGATTTCCCGAAATTACGTTTTCATGAATACTGCTTCGGAAAAAATTTCAAATACCAAAGCACTTCGTGGGCGTACTCGAACTCAAGCGCTTCCTGTGAACCTATTCTTCTTATTTAATATTTATTCAACGATTACTAAATGTATGCTTCATGTTAAAACATCTATGCTAAAAAGGGAAAAATTCATGAATATGATCGATTTTGAGTAATCGAACACTTAAAATACACTGAAATAGCGTTACATTTTACCAGTATTGAATGCGTTTTCAGGCAATCTAGCCTCATGCTATTGAAAACAACTGAACTCATAGCCAAAGTGGAAATGTCATTTTCAGTTGACAATCGGACTGCAAATTCTCGTCCTGACTCTGTGGAAGATGAGCTAATTTTCGGGTGGAATTGCGGAGTCAATAAGACGGAAAGACAAGACGTTCTTTACGCTCCGTCTCTTTTCGTTGGACCGAGCTCCATCTGCTGATGATAAAGGTTTATACACTCCTCTCTTTCTGAACAAACTGTTGGAAGGGTAGGAGACCCACAATGATTCGTTTTCCCTTGTTGCCTTTTCCCTTCATGGCCATGGGATTCTCGGTCCCATCAGCGAACTCAAAAGGAGACGAGGGCAGAAAGGATTTAGGAACATGGGGAACAATAATATATAGTAGAGAGAGAGAGAGGAAATGGGAAATGGAGTGATTTATGGAAGGAAATAGGAAACAAAGGCGTATCCGAAAGAGCGGAATATGATGTGTGGAGCCTAAAGAATAAGCGAAGCCTACTACGAAGGACTATGGAAAGGAGGAATGAGAAGAAAAATACATAGAATAGGAGGACGAGAAAGATCCATTGAATGGAAATGCTTCTACATCTACGTAATACCTGCAAGCGAACGCGAGAGTATATGACAGGGGTTGAAGATCACCAAGCATGCACTAATTACATGAAACTATGTGATGCAGCGCAGATTTTAGATATAAGGGTAACGTGCAACTGGCTTGTTAGTGACTACACATTAATGAATTGATTACTGGTTATAAAAACATTTTCCTAAATACAATAATCATTATTTCCCTATCATACATGTGTTATTAATGATCAAACATGCATCATGCACTAGAGACTACTCTAGCAACTTTTTACGTATTTAACCCTTTGCTATTCTGCCCATTGTGCTCTTTTATGTTACGCGGAAAAAATGCCATTTTAAATCTATCAGTACGACAATCTCCCTAATCTTGTTTAACTGATCAAATCTTGCACTAATAAAATAAAATGGAGGAGTGGACGGGGGCCTTTTGGAGCCCCACTGGCACTTAGACCTAGGCTTGTGCGATGACCGATTTTGGTCATCGATTTTCGATGAAAAAATTTCATCGAAATGCTTCGATGACGATGGCTGTCATCGATCATCGATAGAGTGTACACGATGATCGATGACTATCGATGAATATCGATGATCGATGAATGTCGATGATCGATGTTTGTCGATGATCGATGAATTACGATGATAGATGACTCTCGATGATCGGTGCAGATGTCTCGGTTGGCAGTTTGGTGTGGCTATTAATTGAAGATTGAGTTGGTTCTAACTTAATTGAGAAGGACAAGGCCTATTTATTAAATAGCGAAACAAGCACCAAGTTACAAATTAAGCAACAACTCTTTTTTCTGGTATAATACAATTCTCATATCCGCATTTTCATCGGTAAGTACAAGTTGGTCGTGCAACACAACGTTTCCTGCATCGTTGAAGAACCGCTCTGACGACGTTGAAGTGGCAGGAATACAGAGGTGTTTCCTCGCGTACTTCTGAAGGAGGGGATACACATCCTTCCTGTCCCTATACCAATGTAGGACGTCCGAAGATTTGGATAAAGCTGGGACCTCCTCGTACTTGTGGAGCTCCTTTCTGGAAGGGGTCGTCAGCAGAGGTAGTTTTACTCGTGTCAGCAGCACATCACGACTCATCGACATCAATGATTCGCATCAACTCATCGACTCATCGACATCGATGATTCTCATCGACTCATCGCAGTCGATGGTCGATGACATTCATCGTCATCGGTATCAGCCATCGCACCGCGATGACTGAAATCATCGTCGATGACTTCGATTAATCGACCCATCGCACAAGCCTACTTAGACCTCTTTAGATCCATTGTGCCAACCCACATTTAGCCTGTACATCACTTGCGGACAGGGTACAAGAGCCCGCGGTAGAGATATGGAAGAGGGTCACCCATTCAACTTCTGTCCGGGCCCAATGTTGCTTAACTTTGGTGGTCTCACGGGAATTGATGTGCCAACATGGCTAGGCCCCAATGGGCCCTTGTCCCAAGTCTAGCATAATACGCAGTAGGTTCTTACAATATATCTATAAATATATGTAAACAAATCAGCGTCGAAATTACTTAAAAAGTTTAGCCTAAATTTTAACCTGCGTTCTGATACTAGGATTTCTACAGGGTACCCTGCAAGTCTCCTTGTCTGTGTGTGGCACGGGATAAAACTCATCATAACGTTGTCGTTATTACGGGGAAGCGGTTCAAGTGAGATTGGTCATCGAATACGGGCAGGGAGTAAATGAGACACACAGCGCAGGCATTAGCTATTGATTAGAGGCGCCATTTAGGGATATCAGACATTAGACAGAAGGAGAGCAAAACTTAAAAGTCCTTCCTCGTGAAACTTGTGTGAGGACGGTATATAGCTAAAAATGAGCACAACTGTCAGATTTCAAATCCAGATTCTAGGTCTATATTTATTGAATAAATACTCTCGTGGGAAATGAGGATAATACGATCATTAGAAGGGAGTAATAAAGGAAAATATTCTTATCTCACAAGTATTTTGGAACATTTTAGGTTATGTTTCACAAATTTTACGCACATTGAATTGAGTAAAGATAGAAACTTATTATCATAACAAGTGACGAACGAATATGTTGCTTCATAAATTATCAGGAGAAAAGATAGCTAAACTGGATAAATTGCATAAGAGAGCTCCAGAAATACTTTTATCATTACTATTCGTCACTAACTTGAATAAACTATGTAGTTGTATTTGTGTATGTATCGTTTAAGATATTAACCAAGTTAAATCTTTAAAGAACGCAATCGTGGTTTAAAATGCATGTAAAAAACTATTTCCTTGGAATATTGTTTTCATTAGTATACGATTATAATTCTAACCAAATGTAAGATTTTTTTTAGAGAGTACACCTAAGACTAAATCTAAGTATTTTGTGAAAAAATTAGATCATATCCCGGGGATATTTTAGGGGTTAAAAGTGTTGTCAGAGAATTTTTTGTGGAAGACATGAAACCTCAGAACAGTAAAAGATGGAATTTCACATTTAAAGGCATGTGTTTGAATTTGGAAAGTTTTTCAATTCTGTATTTTTCAGTTTCTTTCATTTTCTAGAAGAAATTGTCGATAAGAGCTCGGCAAACTTGAGATCGTGCTACAATTGGACTAAACCTACAAGGCGAGGTGGTGTTGTAACTAGTGATGGACGGATCCAGGTTTTTTGTCGGATCCGGATCCGGAACCGGATCCTTGCCTGGGTTTCGGATCTTTATCTCGGTTTCGGATCCTTAGTTTCACATACTCGATTCAGATTTTCAAAACTAGATTTTTAAAAAATATATAAATACAGCAACAATAGAATTGCCAAAAAAGTGAATTTAGTTTCGAAAAAATCAACTTCCAATCATCCTTGTGGATAATATTTTCCTACATCAAGATTTACGGATGCAATAACTATATCTTATTACTTCTAATATAAAGATCAACTTCCTTATCACATACTCATCATGCAATACATTTTTGAAACCTGTACAACTATTCTTTAGAGTGCAGTTGAAAGAAACATTGTAAGTTTATTTTCATTAATAAAGGAATTATTTTCCAATTATTAATCAAATCCTTGAATACTTTCAAATTCTTTTTTAGAAACAAAATATTTTAATGCGGCCAAGAGATTCCATTTATGGAATATCCGGGGATTCCATTTTCAAGACGAAAATATTATTATAGAATATTTCAAGCTGCTAAACTAGTAATTTTGCAATTCTCATTAATAATAACCTTTAAAATGAAATTTGAGAATTTTATACTCCTAAGGGGAGGTTGTGTAACTCTGATCTTGAAATGAGATTAGCCGTTTTTCATGCTACTAGAAGCAAAAATTAAAAAAGTCTCGGATTTTTTCTCCATTGGCTCGGGTTTGAAAGAAAAAAAGTAGAATGACATGTGGGGAGCATGTATTCTCCAAAATCAGGTAAGCCGACAATAGCAGTTCGATTCTTATCGCTGTTTAAAATTTTTCTTTCAGCCATTGAATCAAAAAATTTATCATCCTTCATTTCCAACATTTCTGTGTGGATACCGACTTTTTTGTACTTCTATCGTTTAAACTAGATTTATAAATGCGTTGCTAAAAATACATGGGAAAGTTAACGTAATGATTCCACGATTTAATTCTGCAATAAAAAATTTTTCCAATCATTTCACTAACTCCAATATTTTTTTTTAACTTATAAATTGACATGAAATTTCTGTTAATCCACTCTTTTTAACTGCCTACTTGCATCACCCTAGGAATACAGCATAGCCTATATTCCTAGGCAGTGTTAAGGATCGAACTCGTGACCGGCAGTACACTAGCCTTCATTTTTAACAACTATGCTATCATAGGTTCACGGGAATCTGGCGAATGTAGGCAACCCGCGTGACATTCGGCTTAATTTTTTTTTCTCGCGCATCCGGGCGTATGGGGAAAAAAGTCACGACGAGTATTTTTTTATTTTGTTTTTTTGGTACGAAAAAAATCTTCTTCTCATTTCGCGACCGAGTTACACACCCTCTCCTTGTCAGTTTCTACCATACTTACATTCCATTCGCGGGGCTCATCGATCACCAAGCCGTGAAATTTTAAAATCTCCGATCCGAATCTGAATTTTTACTGTCTTCGGATATGATTTCAGTTGCGAATGAAATGAAAGACCCGTGGATCCGACCCGACCATCCTTAATTTATCAATGGTACATTTGTAAATCTACTTTAAACAACAAAAGTATAATAAAGTGAGTATTCAGATTCAATGGTTTGAAAGTGAATATGATAACATTTTCGATGCAATGACTGAAAGAAAAAATTTAACTGCGAAAGGGATCGAACTTCGCACAGTACACTGGCTCTCGTTGTCCGCCTGATCCCGGCGAATGTAGGCTACCCGCGTGACATCCTACGTATTTTTTTCTCGCGATACCGGGCTAATGGGGAAAAAAGTCATATTTCTTTATTTTGCTTCTAGTTGCACGGGAACATTTTCATCTAATTTCGTGACCTGAGTTACTCATCCTCTTCTTGTCAATATCTACCGCACCTACCTTCCATTCACGGGGCGCTTCGATCGCTAAGCCGCGAAAATTTAAAATCTAGGATCCGGATCCGATTTTGCTCCGTGTCTTTGGATCCGGATCCGGAACCGAAAAAATGAAAGATCCGCGGATCTTTGGATCCGACGGATCCGATCCGGCCATCACTAGTTGTAACTGTTAAATAGGGCATGGTATGGTGTCTCTTTCATTTGTTTCGGCGTCGCGCTTTTCCTTCAAAGGGGAATCTGAAGTCTAAGAAAAATACGGAAGCCCTTGATAGACGGAGAGGAAGTTGCTTTTCGGAACAATGGCATCTGATGAAATTATATCGAATCTCATCAAATGGATTTGTTACGATTGGAGATTACATCAAAAGAATCCATTTGCGAGAGGTTGGAATCGGAACCGTACATTTCCAGTCCAAAAGGATTCTAAAGGTATTACCTTCTAACGGATGCCTCGTGCTCTCAGACATGCCATCAAGTGTCTTTCACTTTTTGCCTGCGTGTGTTACATGAAGTTGTTCATGCCGAAATAATACCAGTTACTTTTACGGAATTTATTTATTCCATCGAGGTCACGAATGCATATTCAAACCTTTGTTCCATTGTCATTTGAGATTCTTTAGTTGTTTTGGAGGTCACTTAATTTGTGAATTAAATCATTTGTTTCATTCCATTCATGCCGTTGAGTGTTCAAGAGGAATTTCGACTTTAATAGCTGACTGATGCTCATGTTGCTTCGGGACCCTATTGTTTTCACACGACGGAAAACAGAACGTCCTTTGTGTAAACGCGCATGACTGCTTCATTGGAATTACTTGCACTTAATACAAATAAGCTATGCTGCGCTTCTAACCAGTTCATTTTAAAGCTCTCATTACCCAGATTTTTTTTCAAACAGTTTTTAAGTGTTATGTCGAAAAATTCATAGGGTTCTTTAATTGATAATCTGGCGGCAGCTACTTCTGGGAATCATATTTGAAAATATTACTCGTCTGTGCTGAGTTATGTGTTTTTGAGTATTTGGGTCAGGACTTTTACTATCAAGTTATCATTTAACGGCGTTGTAAAAAGGATACGTGATGAGTAAATCAGTAAATATTATAAGGGGGATTTTTTCCTGCCCTCTGGAATTATTTTATCTATCCTTCCTTACACTCAGGTAACCCAAAAAATATGCTGTTCATCTTCAGCAGTCAACTATTTCCCGTCAGTTGTAGCAACCCATCATGCAATGAACTCTCTCACGCGAAGTGATAATGTCCTACGTGCGTCACTTCTGTTTCACTGGCTTTCATTCCATTTCAACCCATCTAGTCTCTTGTTTTGCGGCCTGCAATTTTTTCAGTGAAGCGATAAATCCATTGCCTCCCGTTCCCCGTTTTGGGCTGACGTGAATAAAATCACTTTTACGTCAAGCCACGGATAATGCGCGGAATGTAATCCTATTTCCCGCTACCATGGTGACACGCAGTGACGTATCTTACTCGCTGACCTACCTTTTGCGAGGCTCCGGAGGCCAAGTAGTAGTATTCCATGCCGAAGTAGATGTGTGCTAACACCTGTATTTGTGTAGTGCCCGACAGAGGTTGTGTACAATTCACCTTCGTGTACAAGTTCGCATATTTCTGGCTCAGCGCATTGAGGGCAGCAAACATCAAAGGCCTGTTTGTTTGGTCCCGCCATCATTAATGTTTGCAGGCAAGCCAACAGTTGTAGTCGCGCTGTGTTTGAAATCCGCGAGATCGTCTTTCCAGTTGAAATGTAACTTCCCTTGAAATTAATGTTTTGGAGACATCAGACTTCCACAATGGTGAGGCTAGTAAAAGAGCGTTAATTTCTGGCAATTTCAAAGAAATTGGATTCGTGCCGTAAAGCTAATCTTTCCCAAAGCGTACAAATATCAAACTTTCGTAAAAATCTTAGCATTGAAATACTATTGGATAATCTATAAAGACTATAGATTACATTTCTAATCTAGCTTTATTTAGCTATTTTGGAAACCTTTTGAATTGACGCAATTGCTGACTTTCTCGATATTGTAGTTTTTCCACAGCACAGCTCAAAATTCATTGGTTTGAGTACGTATAATGAGCCTGTTTGACTAGTTGAATTAATTCCGTTTTTTGCGGTTTCTCTAGGATATGTTTCGTAAATCTTTGATGTTCACGTAATATGATGGGAATAGTCTTTCAGCTCAGTTCAATGAAAAATTGAACATAGTTACATTGATGATTATATGCACATTTATTGAAAATATTTCCTAATTTACCACGTTAACTGCGATGCATGTGTTCATAAAATTGATCAATTTTAATAAATCCTTTCAACAAAATACGAACATCTCTATAAAATTATTTCCAAATTTTCCATATTGACTGCAATTTTCGTATTCCTACCATAACTTTTCTATCGGTAAACTTAGTCATGTTTTCATATGCAGGTGTATTCTGTTTTCTTATTTTTAGTAATTTTGATGATGAAACAAATTTCACCCCTCAATATGAGCCTTTTATGCAACGTAGTCTCAAGAATATCTTCCCGTTCCATGTGGATCTAACATCCGCTCACATATTAATAAATACACCTTAGTGCCAACACAAACGTCGGACTGGCTGGTAGGAGAATCCTAGCACTGGAGTGGGACAAATATGATCTTCTGTGGTCTCCAGTGCGGTCTTCTGTGGCATTGCCACCATTGACAGGTGAAAGGAGCAGAAAGGTAGCATGAATATGAGGTAATGAAATCGTTGAGCTGAAAAGCAAGGGCTCATCTTTACTATTTTTTACTAAAGCCACGAGAAATATATTCATATAAATACACCAACAAATATTATTATTTATTAAAGTTAATAGGGGGAGGCGGCTAACAGGTAATTAAATTTGCGCAATATCGGAATAAATAATAAATTTTATTTCCTCTAGGTTCAATACCCCTGAGAGCGCCAATTGTACAATTTATTGTGAACCTAAAGGTGCAAGAATAAAATCAACCTACATTTAAGCAAATTTGATACATACATGCTATTCGAGCGTTACATTTCAAGGTAATAAAGTAAGTACAATCAAGTATTTCATAAAAATAATTAAAAACAAAACTGTAAAGTGATTAAACATACTATGAATAATAACCTATAGATGAAATTTCAGATAAAATAAAATTTTAAACATGTTTTGGTGTTAAAATCAGCTTTTAACGCAATAAATTATAGAATCATCAAAATGAAATACGTTAACAGCAGACGATGTACATCAACGAAAGAAATTAGAACTTTATTTCTGTGTTTTAAAGGTAACATTGAAGTTTTAGTTTGAATGGCTATGCGCTTTGTAGGTAGGTCTTCAGACCCTTGGTAGTAGATTCCATATTTCTGTACAACTAACCGAAAAAGTGTTATACTGTATTGTAATTCTGTGAACGGGGCGTATTAAGTTGGAGACTTCATTGGAATGGTGGGAAGAGAAATATAGTTGGGGCATGCTTCTTTACAGCAGTGAAGCATGGATGATAACAGAAGCAGAGATGTCAAGGCCGAAAACACTTGAAATGGCAAGTAATAAAAGCAGGGAAGAAAATGGTAGAAGAAAATGTGGTGTTACCGGAAATGATGAAGATAAAATAGATCGACCGACTGACAAAAAAGATTGCTTAAGAAGATTCAGAGAAAAGAGAAGTCTGAGGAAAACTTTAAAAAGAAGACGGGACAACTCAATTGGCCTTATCTTGAGACAAGATGGCCTGATGAAGAAATTCGTCAAGGAACAAGTTAACGGGAGGAATGTAAAAGACTGGCCTCAGATGAGATGTATGGAGCAAGTAATAAATAATATGAAAGAGAAGAAACATATGAAGGTAATGAGAAAAGCAGATAGGAGAATCAAGTGTAGAGCCACGTTAAATCAATCTAAAGATTGTTAATTTATGATGATGGGTAGAGGAAGAAAAAAGGAACGGAAAAATAAGAGGAGGGGAATAAGGCGTTGGCATTAGCTTGTTAGAAGCTTACTCAAACCCAAATGCAACTCTTCCTTTAGAAACATCTCCCAGCACCCCAATTTCTTACATAGGAAAAAATTACGACCTACCAATTGAAAAAGAGTCCCACCTCTTACTGAAGACTATTTATGCATCATCATCATCGGTCAACAATTCTAGGATTGGTTTGGCGCAGCCCTCCACTCGATTCTTCTACAGGCCAACCTCTTCATATTGAGGTAGCTCCTCTCTTTTACATCCTTCACAACTTGCTCCATGTATCTCATACAAGGCCTGCCTTTTCCATTCTTCCCGTTCACTTTTCCCTCGACGGTTGTCTCCATCAGGCCATCGCGTCTTAAGATGTGGCCTTTTAAGATGTCTCGTCTTCTTTTTAAGGTTTTCAGCAGACATCTCTTCTCTCCCACTCTTCTTAAGACTTCTTTGTCTGTCTCTCGATAGATCCATTTAATGTTCATCATTTTTCGGTAGCACCACATTACAAATGCTTCCAGCCTGGACTTCTTTGCTGCTGTTATTGTCCATGCTTCGCTGCCATATAATAGAATGCTTCAGATATATGTTCTAATGAAATGCTTATTTATACATCATATTTGCAAATTAGGATGGGTCGAGCTTCTTTCCCAGTGCCGCATGTGGTTTGAATGACTTTTAATGAATCAATACTTCATAAATACGTAATTTAAGATTCAGGCATATCCTGGAATTTTGTCTAGGATGTTTTGGAAACTACCACTCTCACTTATTACATAAAATGAACATTTTAAATACCAATGAGAAAAAAAATAATTTAAACACAATATCAATATTACTAATATGTTTAGTTATAAAATCCACTTAAATTGTTTCATCGGTACGTAAATATAATGTGTAAATGCTCCAAACAGTCGAAATCATTGTGTAGCAGTCGAATTATTAATCATTGCCTAAAAAGTTTAGGGTTGGATCACCAAGTTTCGTTGGTAATCATGTAATAAGTGAAAAAATTATGGAATCGTCTTTAATTTGAATTTGAACTGATAGATTTGAATCGCATATGAGCTTTCTCGTATTAACCCATTCAGCGTACAAAATGTAATTAAAAATTTCATTTACCTGGGAAATATCGACCCCTCTGTATATAAGATTATCATTCATTATTATTTATAATCGATAGGGAATTGTGTTCAAATTGATGGAAAAAAATTGTCCCTCATGTATTGAGCAAAGCGTATAAATATGAGAAAACGATCCTTTTGTATCCTTTAATCATTTTCGGCCAGTAATTTTCGGTAGTAGTTGCTTTTTATTCACATTTTTTCTACTCGTTGGCAAAGGATTATGCTTTTTCGAGTTTTTCATCTCGTTATAGTGAAGGAGAACGCTTATTTACCGCTCCGACCAGGGATCATGAAACTCATTTTTCTTCTGATATTGGACTTCCATTTGCCGAGAACGAGAATCCCAATTTTTTTCGGGAAATATTTTTTTCTCTCGCTTGCATGGCGTCGCCTCTTTTGTTCCGCTGCTCTTTTTTTCAACGATGAACCCATAAATCTCCAAAACTTTTGAATTTCTGGGCGTCTGAAGCCCGTGCAATGGCTATGCGTACATTCGAAGGGGCCCTCTTCCAAAAAAATCTTTAATTTCCCGAATTAGCTCGGGAAATATTTATCGGAGAGATATTTTCTCAGATTTTCTCACACGCAGGTACCTTCAGTTAGGAAATTTCTCCAACAAACCTAGGAGTTTTTTTTGTTGCACGTTTTAACTTCCGTATCGTCCCCGTTGACGGAAATATTTGCGTAAAAATCTAATGTCTTACTTAATACTTGACGTACACCTTGCAGTTTGAGCTGTAAAAGAGGATGGAGGACTCTACCTAAGGCTGTGACCAGATATAGCCGTTGCCTAACAAACTAATCCCTTTTTATGTATCAGGATTTCACTCCTTTTCAATATCTTCGTTACACCAATCAGCCAGAAAAAGTAACTGAGTTATGAGGGTTAAATATATTAGACACTTAATGTACAATTATTTCTGTATCAATAAAAATATATGCATATTTTAATGACTAACACAGTATATAATTGCATGATTTAAATGCATGCCTGCTGATGGGCACATGAGAGTATATGGTAGATAGCAATGAGAAATTATCCAAACGATATTTCTAAAAATCTAAAAAATTTCATGATTCGTTTCCTAGATAATCTCGTATTTGAAGCGAACGATATATTTCTGAAAAGAACATTCTCACAGTATGTCTTTCCAAGGTTACCATATAATTTCAAAAATGATATTTTTAGTGGTACGATATCACCACCAACATCTTAATGCAAGAAAAAAATACCAAAAATTTTGCCACCTTGACAACGTTAAACCATGCCTTACAAGAATTCTCACTCCTGCAATCTTAGTGCAAATGCAACATGGATATTTCCCATTTATCCTTGCGGTAACTTGCAAGGTAATCTGTAAATGCAGATGAAAATGATTAGATTTTCTAGAACAAAGTGAGCCAAGTTGAATTGAAAATTAGGAGATCAAAAGTTAGAGCATACTGGACAATTTATGCTTTTGGGCAGTGTTTTGGAGATAAAGTGTGGAGCGCTAACAAATTTTGTAGGATAATTATGCTAGGAAGGTAGGCGTTTACTCGTAAGAGAGAAATAATGACAGGGGTGTTAAGAAAAGACCGGAAAAATGCATATGGAGTAAGGGGTGTTTATTTTATACTTCAGAGCGTAGACTATAAGAAAGGAGGATGAAAATAGACTGTCGTTAGAGGAGAGTTGAGAAGCAAAGATGGATGAAAAGGTAGAAAAATGAGAGTCATGGTAATGGTAGGAGGAAATATGGCGATTGAAGAAATTAAGGATAGGAGTTCAGAAGTGATCGAGAGAAATCGAAGAATCAGAAAGTGATTGGAGGGAGTAATAAGGGGCGAGTGTGATTTAAGACGTGATAGAGCGAAGAATGTTAGATAAGTAGGTTATGGGGAGGAGAAGAACTGGCAGTTAAGATAAAACGGTGACAGGTAGAAAGTATGACCAACTAAAGAAGGGATGGATAGGCTAAACCAAAATATTTTATAGCATTCTTTATTGAGCATGCGCTTATTAGACTAGCAAAAATTGTTATACTTTTTGTTAAGGAAAATAGACATTTTGGTAGGAAATTTATAGTAATATAGTTGAATACAATTTTTAACCAATGGATCTGATGTAGACAGACTAGGTAACCTATTCAAAATAATTTGCTTTGTTTTCATTGCAGATTTCTCTTGCCCTCAGAATGCTGGCGCGCTACTAAGCGAGACGTAAAAAATTGACTATTTTCATAAATGTCCTAGAAAACAGCAATCACTGATAATGCACCCAATGTAATGAATATTTCCCCTTATAAATACTATTCTACACGTGTGCTATATATAGCTATATGATATTGATTTAGTATCGGAAATTAGGATGAGTTAGAGTTGGGAGGAGGAAAACGTAATTTGAGATAATGCCGCAATTGAATATAGAAAGGTGGATAACCAAGGAAAACGTAGAATAAGGTGGGAACCTTATTCTGCCTTTTCTAAGGGAGTAAAGTGCGAAGATAGGGAGGAAATATGCTGATTTTAGAAAAGAAAAAGCGAGGGGAAGGAGCCGTTGGGAATCTGACTATAATGTAAATGTAAAATGTATTAATAATGCCGGAAAATAGTAGTACGTATATAATAAGTACTACTATTATATTTCATATTTATTTTTGGCTAACACTAATTCTCTTAATTTAAGTCGCTACATAGTTTCGTAATGGAGAGACATCCCTTCCTGAATTCGTATTTCTCCATACGTATTTCTGCTCATTTTCCCACTCTCTGGAGGAGATTCGTAGATGAGTCTTTCGTTATCTCTCGTTTCTCTCGTCCAAAGTTATAATTTTATTCATCGCTCGCGAAAAAACTCGGGAGTCTCGAAGCCTTGGGTCCAACTTTTGCCCAACCCGGTGTACGAATCCGCTGTTTAAAGTATAAATTAGGAGCGGGATACGGCAACTTAAGCAGAAAGGCCGAGGACCTTATGGAATCAGAAAATTTGCCGGTTTCATGAATATTTACCTCAAGCGGCGTGGACGGGAGAAGTTAATAGATTTCCAGTGGTGAATTCTCCAATGGTAACCTCGCTGAGGAGAATTATTGGATACGAATTGCTGGTTCGTGCTCGTGGAGGCGTAACGACTGGGGCTGTACGAGGGGATAAACATATCCGTGCCTGTGTTACACCACGGTGAGAATCACCGCCTCACCTTCTTTAAAATCCGTTTATCCTCGAAGTAATGTGATGGGTGAGGATGGCATGAGGTCCGAGTACGGTTCATAGTTCCGTAATCATTCGCTCCGCTCGGTGGCAAATCGTTGTTTGGACCGGTGCGGAATGAGGCTCCACCGTGCGTCGGACGCGATGAAATGGGTGTAACGTATCTCTGGCGGCGCAGTACCGTTGGGGCGCCGTAATGCCACGAGTACGATACATATTAAGAAACGGAAATCGATGGAATTCCACTCTAAATGGGAGGTCGGCGTCGGGGCGTTGTTGTTCAAAGTTCGCTCCCTTCGCTGTTAGCTTTTGTCCCCTTCCGTATCAACTGACGCTCTTCGCTGAGTTGGAATTCATCCACCGGATCACGTTCTCGTTATCTCTGTTGATATCCTCCCCAAAACTATTTCCCGAAAGTGAGACGATGACAAAAATAAACCTGGTTGCAAGTCATACTGATGAAGGATGCGTCAGTGGCATTATTGGCGCCCGCTGACAGTAATTTACACGCTCAAACAACAGCAGTGCATAAAATACAAATCAAAATTTGGAAATGACTGGTTTTGTCTTTAGAGCTTTTCCAACTGTGTGTTCCAGACCAAACATTTCTAGCTACATTCCTCACAATTCGCTGTTTATTTCAGTTTGTGCTGCCTTGTGAACAGTTTGTGGACTCATAAAATAAATATGAGAATCAAATGGAAAGACTGACAATGAGAGACACAGCGAAAAAGTTTTAAACGAATGGGTGAAGAGAAGTCAGTGTAAAACTTAAACATAAAGGTGGGAGAACATAATCGGTTGTATATTAAGGCATTATGATCTTAATCGTCGAAGGAAAAGCAAATGGAAAGAAGAATGACAAAGGAAGGCGTCGTATGAGATATAGTATATTAGAGAAAAGACTTATGGAAATATTAAGAAGTTAGTGCTTAAAATTAACAAGTTGAGAGCTGCGTTACACCAATGTGAGGATTGATGACTAATGATGATTATGCATTGTTATTTGCTCTACTTGTATTTTAGATAAGTGCTATAGATAAATCATTAATACGTTAGATATTATAGAGTATTATTCCATAAGACTATATAGAGAAGATTTATAGATAAGTTGTTTATAGATAAGGTTACAATGAGGCTTTAATACACAGGATGCTACTTTTTGTTGGTTGTGAGTTTCTCATACTGCTGAATATTCATATATCTATGCTGAGACTTCACGAAGCCCATACAACTAGAATTTAAATTTTTAGGTCTCCGTGCCCCGTTACATTATGTTTTGGGCTGAATCATTTCAGCCGTAGGTCATTGAAATATTTCCAGGCATGCCGCAGTAGCCAGGTCGGAAGTGTGTCCTTCTAACATTCCTAAGATGGCGGGTTCGAATCCTACCTTGGAATGGGTTTCGTAATATCCTTAGAAAAAAAGTTACGATGATTTTAGATGTAGCGATATTACCAGTACCAACATACATGAGGAAAGTTTCATCCTCTTTCTTACTTTTTTATCATATATCTTCCACTTAATTCCTAAATGTATGAATACGTTTCCTGCTGCTAATACATTCAGGTCTTGTTGAAATTTTAATTAGATCAAAATATTTTCCAACAAATCTGCAATTTTATTAGTTCTTATACCTACTTTTTCTCGCAATTTTGCTTGATATGAAAATAACAGAAGGGAGTATTTCGTAGATTATTTCCAAAGAATCAAATTTCGAAGAGTCTCCTTTGCACAAAGCACCGCTCCACTGTTCATTTCGTTGGTATACACTGAATGTGATGACTTTTCTTCAATATTTCCTTCCTGACACTATTCAACATTCCTAAATACCATTTAGGGTCTAATGTTACCCGATTGTCCAGTGTAAAGTAATATCGTTTATTATTGTCATTTAAAGATCAGAAATCAAGCTGCATTCAGTAGATTTTCTCAATTTAAATCCAAATCACTGGACGTATACACTATGGCTGATTTTTGTATCAATCTGGTTAAAATTTAATAACAAATTTGATGGCTAACCAGTAGTAAATAGACGTAGTTTAGTTGTTCTTCGACACGCATTACATTATCATCCTAAATCAGTGCTCTTACTCAATTGATAAATGATGGACAAAGACTGAATAGCATCCCATACTATTATATTAACATTAATGATCTCACAGAATCTCCAGAGACATTAACCCAAACAATTAGATTAGCACTAGTTAAGAATGTTTGCGCGTAACAGATGTACATTATATTTTCTTCGGAAGAAACTAGGCGGTGGTTATTGTAGACATTCTCTGGACAAAGTTTTAGGCGTGTTTGAAGTTTGTTAGGAGTTCCTTGCTAGGCTGTCATAACTTCCTTTTAAGAGCCTCACTGGATTCTGGCGACCAGACAAAATCAATTGAATCGAAAAAAGTCAGACACACTCGTAGTATGAGAGAATCGAATTTACAGTGAGATATGGCCACCAGACGTAGAATATTGGTTGCCTGGGCTTAGGCATGGGCAAAAACACCTACAAGAACTACTTTTGATCGATTATTACATTTGGTTTATGGACATAGGAGCAGGCAACGAGCCAAAGTGAGATTTCATTCGGTATCTTGGCACTTAATTGTGTTTAAATCAACTGGACCAGAGAAGAGTAACCGTTTCTGCTGCGTCGGATTCTTGTGGCTTTCCACAATGACCTGAAATAGGAACGATATCTGACAATGGATTTAATGGAATTAGAAATTGCTTGATGTAGTAATTTATACCCAGTTGTGGGAGCGTTCATTAGGACTCAGGTCACAAGAGTGGTGAATGAATATCAGCAGAAGCATAATTTATGTAGAGCTTTTGTTGAGTGATAAGGCTTTTAAATGTAATAATATTTAATATATACCTGCTTATTTTAAGAGCCAGAAAACATCGTCAAGATATATGGTGAAAATTTAATTAGAGAACTCTGCCACCTTTTTTATGCTAGTCTCTGTTTCCGAAGACAATTTTTCACCAGCATAACCAAAGGAAAGACTGAATAGCTTCATTTTATTTACCAACTTACTGTATTTATTGATTAGTGTATCTTGAAAACACGTTGCATGGTAATATGAACCTTCCTCTACCAGGATGACATCTTAGTTTATGGATTTTGAATATGTACAGAGAAAATCGACGAGATTTGTGAATTGTTATTAAAATAGTGTCAATATCTCAAGATTCTCGGGGCTGAGCTTAAAACCACCGAGTGCGTCCACCGGGTTGCGGATGGTGGGTCAATCTCTAGATATTGAGGTTAGCTGCGAAATAAGCGAGTTTACTCGTCGTATAAGAAGTCGTGGACAAAAAGGGTCCACGAGGATTCCGAGGGGGTATAGGTCTATCCTTGGGTAAGATAGGCCTCTAAATAATACAGAAACCAGTGAAGATGCCGTGATTTGGAAACGGAGGCCACCAACAATTACGCTTCCCATCACCCGGAGGAGAGGGCAGCAGCTCTCCTTTATTTGAGTGAAGGTGGAGACCACAGTGGTTGGTACAGCGACACTCATTTCACTATAGGCGTGGTAACATTTACTTTAACGGCTGTAGTACTGCGATGTGGAAGGCAAGGGGAAACCACCACTTTACTATCCCGAGGAGTCGCAGCTACTCCACTACTTTCTTTCCTATCATGACGTGATGGAACCCTCTCGAGTAAAATTTTCCGGAGGTAACATAGTCCCCCATTCGGATCTCCAGGCAGGGACTATCGGAGAGAGTACATCAGTCAAGTGTGATAATCATTTCCGGGTAGGAACGTGGAACGTGTGATCACTTCGGACCTGCGGGAGGTTGGAGAAACTTAAGGTGGAAATGCGAAGAATGGGCCTCGACATATTAGGAATCAGTAAAATGAGATGGCCCGAAAATGGAGACTTTTGGAGTGGAATTTACAGAATCCTTCACACTGGATCAAAAAAGAGTAACGCTGGAGTGGGCATAATGCTCAGGAAGAGTGCACGACTGCGCGTGAAGAGCTTCCTGCAGTACAGTGAGAGGATTATAATGGTGAAGATTGAGACCGAGCCTATAGATACAATTTTGGTACAAGTTTACACCCACGTTGGACTACGAAGATAAAGAAGTGAAAGACGTCTATGAGGATATCACTGAAGTAATAAAGCACATAAAAGGAGAAGAAAACTTAATTATAATAGGAGATTGGAACGCTGTCGTCGGCGAAGGACAAGATGGAAGAATAACTGGAAAATATGGATTGGGAAACCGAAACGAAAGAGGAGAAAGACTGCTGGAGTTCTACGCACAACATAAGTTAGTGGTTACTAACACATTGTTTAAAAATCACAACCGAAGAAAATACTCATGGAAGATGCCAGGAGACAGAGGAAGATGCCAGGAAACAGAGGAAGATTTCAAATAGACTACATTTTAGTGAAGCAGAGGTTCAGAAACCAGGCGAAGAACTTCAAAAGTTACCGGGGTGCAGATATTGACTGTGACCACAACTTAGTGATGTTGAAATTCCACTTAAAACTCAAGAAATTGAAGAAATCAATGAAGAACGTATGGCAAGTAGAGAAACTAAAAAAACCTCAAAAACGGCTGGCCTTCCAGAAGGCACTGGAAAACCAAAAAGAAGAGAATTTGACTGTGAAATCAGTAGAAAAGAGATGAGAGAAAATCAAAATTGTGCTACAGGAAGTAGCAAAAGAAGTTCTGGGGAGAAGAAAAGTTGTCAAGAAGAAGCTATGGATTACAAAAGAAGTCTGAGAATTGATTGAAGGGAGAAGAGAATATAAAAATGAGGAAACTAAAGGACGGGCAACTTCAGCATAAAAGAATCAGGAATGAAATAAACCGCAAAGCGAGAAAAGCAAGGGAAATGCGGATGAAGGATATATGCGAAGCTGTACAAAGCAACCTCGCAAAAGGAAATGTGGAAGTTGCCTTCAGAATGTTGAGAAATCACTTCAAGGAACGGGCTGCAAGATGTAACAGTATAAGGGACAAGAATGGAGAACTCGTAATTGAACATTAGGATAAAGTGAAGAGATGGAAGGAGCACTTGGAAGAGTTATACAATGGAAGCTATCTTAGAGCGGAAGTAATCAAATAGGGAAATTAAGTCGATAAGGATGAATTGGGAGCCCCAATCTTAAGATCAAAATTTGATGCAGATCTAAGGGATCTAAGGATAAATAAGGCTTCGGGAATAGATGATATTCCTGCCGAACTAATGTAAAACGCCGGAGAGAAGACATTTAATCAGCTATACAAAACCATATGCAATATGTACTCAACAGGACTTTCAACCCACGGACTTTGAGAAGAATATCATCATCCCTATTGCCAAAAAGAAGAAAGCTGAGAACTGTGAACATTTTAGGACCATAAACCTGACGACACATGCCTGGAAGATATTGACCAGAATGATCTATAAAAGAATAGAGCGAAAAGCGAAGGAGCTCCTGGATGAGGACCAATTCGGATTCAGAAGAAACAAGGGTACGAGAGAAGCGATTTTGGCCCTCAGGCTACTTATGGAGAAGAGAAAAGAGAAGAATCTACCGACGTTTGTTGCATTTGTAGATTTGGAGAAGGCATTTGACAACGTGGATTGAAATATGATGCTAAAGGTTCTGAAAGAAATTGGAGTATCATACAATGACTGAAGAGTTATCCACAGCTTGTATAAAAACTAGGTGTCCATAATTATATTAGGATTTAGCAGTATAGAAGCAAGCATAAAGAAAGGAGTGAGGCAAGGATGTGCACTTTCTCCCGTATTATTCAATGTCTACATCGAGAAAACCATCCAAGAAGTCAAAGAAAAGTCTCCGGGAGTGAATATCCACGGGGAGAAAATCAGCATGTTACGATTCGCCGATGTCATAGCAGTCATGGCAGAAACAAAAGGAGATTTAAAGAAGACACTAGGAAATATGGAAAGATCAATGACCAGATATCATCTGAAGATCAATAAAAAGAAAACTAAGGTGTTGGTATGCAGTAGGAGAAAGGAAGCCAGGACCAATGTTAAACTAGAAAAACAAAAATCGAGGAGGTGGAAGAGTTATGCTACCTGGGAAGCCGAGTAACCAGCGATGGAGGAAGTAAAAGAGAAATTGCCAGTAGAATTGCCCAAGCAAAAAAGGCATTTTACCAGATGAAGATTCTGCTTACAGCTTCAAGTTTAAGCGTGGAAATGAGAAAACATTTCATTAGGACATACATCCTGAAGCATTCTACTATATGGCAGCGAAGCATGGGCAAAAACAGCAGCAGAGAAGTCCAGGCTGGAAGCATTTGAAATGTGGTGCTACCGATGAATGATGAAGATAAAATGGATGGATCGAGTGACAAATGAAGAAGTATTAAAAAGAGTGGGAGAGAAGAGATTTCTACTGAAAACAGTAAAGAGAAGTCGGGACAACTTAATGGGCCACATCTTGAGACACGATGGCCTGATGAAGACAATCGTCGATGGAAAAGTGAACGGGAAGAATGGAAAAGACAGGCCTCGTATGAGGTGTATGGAGCAAGTTAATAAAGGTTGTAAAAGAGAGGAGCTACGTCAATATGAGGAGGTTGGCCGATAGAACAGTTGAGTGGATGGCTGTGTCAAACCAATCCTATGATTGATGACCGATTGTGATGATCTCTAGATTGCTAAAGGAACTGGAATGTAAAGTGATATAATTACGTAGGTTAAAAGCTAGAAAATCTTGAGCCTAATTGTTTTGCAATGATTGTTAAAATATTCTGACAACACATCCGAATGGAGTTCGATTTGTTCACAGAAATTGAATTAAGGAGGTAAAAAAATTAGGACGGGCAGATTTTAAATGCCATACATCCCGCGAGGAAAGAATTCATAATAATCATCGGCATCCTGATAACCCAATTGGGAGGTAAACCTCGGTAAGAGGAGTCTGCGATGCGTATGATAAAAAAATCTAACTCGTGTTAACAGCATTCTGGCATGCATATGGTAAAAATATTGCCGTGAATAAAAAATATATTATCCCTTTATAAAATGTATATTCCCCAGTAGTTTAAATTATTAGAGCTACAAGCTAGACACAAGCTATTGCAAAAAAATAAATTATTTTTTGTTGCAATAGCTTGTTTCGTTCCTAATGAACTCTTCTAATTACGTGGTACTACATCATTGAGTGCATGTTAGGTGTTGGTTCAGTCCCTGCCAGTTGCACTCGATGTGGCTGACGGGACACTATGTAGATTGAGATGTAAATCGATATTGGAAACCCCATTTGGATTCCGCCTGGAGGGAATTTCAAATTTAGCACTTCATCCCTCATGGATGGGACAGAGAACTATGGACCCTTGGCGCCTTTCCATGAGAGCAGTGCTAATTTCGACGCCCTGTTCCTTTCCACTCTTCCGTCTTTCCGTTCCTATTTCATCCTTACACCTCTCCTTCCGGTTCTAGAAGCCTTTAAGTGCTGGATAGATTTGAAGCCGGCAGTGAAAAAATTACGCCTTTAAGTCAGAAATGCGTTGCATCTTTCAGACTACTGCTCTTAAGGAATCGTCGTTATTTAATAAATTATTTCTCTGTTAACGTAGATGAGTGCAGTAAATTTAATTCGAGTTGACGGAAATAAATATTTTGTGTACATTTACCAAGGTGAAATTGAATCATGCATTATTTCCATACAAAGTAATTTGGGTCTCATAGCTTATTTCAATTAGAATTACGAAAAAGTGCAATAATTTCCTATAATAAAAACTGATAAAAGTCATCTCAATGTAGTACAGATGAAGATGTCCATTCTAACGCATGCTATAATTGATCACTAGCTTTTTATATTTTTTTCACCATATTTATAACTCAAAGAATACTATAATAGTAGGCGTTTGCGACAAGGAATTTGTGATATACTACTATTAAATCGAGAAAGAATTTTGTTCCCACCCTTGACTTATGATTCACGTTCATCTTTGGAGAGGGATATGAAGAATCCTAGTATGAGCCATTTCTTATCCGTATTATAACCTAGGATCTACTGTTATTTGACAACATATTGCCTCGGGTTACATTTGGAATCGTATTGTGCTCTCGGTGTCACAATTTATGGGCCGTTTCCGGCTAAATTGTCGCGAGGTGAAATAGGGGCCCTTGCATTCTGCGGTTTGAGCATATATTTGCAACATTCGTTCAACCACTCGTGTCACTACGACTTCCCATCAAGTGTATCTCTCGCCGTTTCATTTTTCTCTCATTCTCGATGGACCAAATAAAATGCATCTATTCGTGATACCTCTTTCCTTCATCTCAGGTAGGAAAGCCTATGAGAAACTCATGAATTAAGCATTATTCCGAAACCACATTGTCGGTCGAATACGTTAGGTTATTCCATTCTGCATGTAGTTTATTCTAGCCATATAATTGCTTTTTAAAGGCGCTTTAACTTTCGATATTTTTTCGAAAAAACTATTTACATATCAATCATTAAACAAACGTGACATCCATGGCCGACGCGGGATTCGAGCCTTTACCACCTGGGTTACTACACCAAAAGTAAACAACCAAGCACCCAGTCAGCGACTTCCTAGTCTTCTACCATTTAAAACTTATTCCATGGACTAAATACTGCACATGGTATATTTGTCTACTGTACATTCATATATTCACAACCTACTATGCATATACAAGGTGAAGTTTTTCAGGGAAGACGACTGATATAAGAGATCATTTTCGACATAATTTTTGCGATTAACAGCGTCTGAACAAACGCATTTCTACTGCTAAAACTTATATAAGCTGAAAATTTATATGTTATTGTTTTTATAACCTGAATTTATGTGAATCATCAATGTATAACTCCTACTTAACTAATGGTTAACGCTAACCAGATATTATAAAACTGTGCGCAAGACCAAGAGGGTGATTGGTTACTAGGGTAGAGATAGTGAACTTTTCAGTGAACGAAGGGGGAGGGAAACCTGGTGTTGGCCTATCTGCACTCTAAAATACTTTTTTTCCGATCGAATCTTTGGATTCATAAAATGATAAAACCAAAAATTCTACTTCGCATACATGAGCGAATTATTTTTCAACATATCTTGTACGATATTAAAACGTTACTTGGTTGAACCTTAGGTGGTTTTCTCAAATTTATTCAGCTTGTTTTTCTAACACACTTTTATGTGTTTATAAAAATATGTTTTAAGATAAATACAAAGGTAGTAAACGCATTTTCCTCAGACAGTTCACAAGATTGTGACTACTTTCACATCGGAATAATTACGAGAAAATACGGATGTTTGGATAAAAGAATATTTTGAGTCCTTTTATAATTTTGAATACTCTTATTAAGACTTATCGTGGAAAATATTGAATATGGCTCTTTTTGATCCCAAAAATTTTCAAGTGCGCGGTAAATGTGCCAAAATTTTCTTTTAAGAATATTAGCAAATTATGAATGATTATCATTTCATATACAAAATATATTTAGTGATTTAATCCCTTTGAATCCGTCTTCGTTATTGAATTATCTGTTGATCACTCATTCCATTTCATTTCTCTGTACGTTGATCCTGTGTATCGCAGTTTCCTCTTATCCCCTCAGTGAATTCCCAACTGTTCGTTATGTTCCGACATTCCAACACTACACACCCTTTAAGATTATAAGTATATAAAACGGTGCCAAGAGACGGCAGAGGTTACACTCCACGCGAATAAGTAATGTGTTGCGTTCAAGTCAATAAGAGCAGAAACACATATGGCTTAAGGACGTTAGCGTTTTTGGGCGAATATTATCTCTATTAAAGGCGATATGGCTCTGCGTAATGTTCCATCGCACAGACAAAGTACTACAGTATAAGAGTTCTCCACCTGATATTCAAGTTAGGGTCGAGATTCTAACGTAGAATCTCAAATATTTGGATTCAATCGCAGGTCTCCATGATGTAAACCTAATAATCTAGTCATTATGCCAGCTCAATGCGCGTATTTTCTGGTTGCCTGCTCCATGTCTAACTTTTTCCCACAAATCCAACGTAGCATTGAATGCTGATAAGAAAAAGTGAATTGGAAATTATCTGGGTCAAATAAAAGGTGAATGAATTCTTAAGAGAAATAAAAATATTATGCTTATAAAACCATGAAGTTTGACGGATATGTGTTATAATGCAAATATATCTTGCATGCAATGGATACCTTAAGAATTTCAGTGGTAAACGGGAATATTTATGAGTCCATCATCGAGTGGCTTCGAGTATTTCATTCACGATTCACCCGTCTTTTTCGCAGGAATACCCAATCGAGTAAATTTACGGTCGTTCGTTGTTAGCCTTTCAAGGGTCATAGACCGAGCATGCCGCAATAACTTATTCGTTGGAGGGGAACCGATGGTGTTTCATTTGTCTCAGTCTCCCCTGAGGACAAAGCACTTGCTCGGATCGATGCAAATGTGTTTCTCAAACTGCAATAATTCTTTGTTCCCCTGCTGTGAGTGGATGTCGGGCTCTGAGAGCCAATGGCATTTTTCATTATCAGTGCCAGGTATTCGTTGTTTATAGGGCACTTCGTTTCCCTGGAGACGAAACAAAATCGGGAAGTGGAGAAGTCATTATTTTTTAAACTCCATGTCTTTCGTGATCCCTGTTGGCGGAATCGGGGTTGGCAATGGGGGAATTAAAAGCTGATGGTTTTTGCGAGAGAGAAGCTTATTTTTGGAAATTTTAGGCACGGTTGCACGTGACAAAACGATTAGATGATGATAACAGATTTGTCACCTCTTAATGGAATGAGATATGTTATAGTTCGGAAAATTAGCATTGATGATAGGTTTGAGTGCTTCGATGTTTCTCTTGGGAAGGGTGGGATGAAACAATATGAGGAGACAGGGAAACAAACAGAGAAATGAAGAGATTAGTAGAGGTTGAAAAATATTGGTTGGAGAATATTCTTAAGAAGGCAGTTCAAAATAATAGAGTTGTGGGGAGTCCTGCCAGAATAAAGACTTGGAGAAATATATAAGACTGCAAACAGAGAGACCTATGCAAGATATGCATGGGAGATTGGAAGATGGGGTTGAAGAATTTATCCCTTAATAAAGTCCCTACATGAGGAGTATATGTACTCCTTCAGATGTTTTAATTTACTCGTATTACAGAATGAGATGATTCTTGAAATACTAATATGACTTATCTATCTAAACAAAATCTTGTACTCCTTCAGATGTTTTAATTTACTCTTATTACAGAATGAGATGATTCTTGAAATACTAATATGACTTATCTATCTAAACAAAATCTATTTTGGCTAAGAGATACTATTTTAAGATGTAGCCACCGGCAGCTGGCTCCATTTGGACCATTAAAATTGATTGCACTTTTGGCTGTAGGTATACAATTTTTAAGGAGAGGATAAGCCTGAAGAAATAAACGGCGTGTGAATTAGACGTCTTGAAACAAAAGTTGCAACACGGACTTCTGAATAATGGCCCGTCGAATGGGCAGGGCTGAACTTAAAGCGATCTCCATACAAAAGTTTGAATTGATGTAAGGTTTAATCGTAAAATGAAAGATGTGCGATTGTTGACATATTTTGTGTACTTATAGGTATATTTATCAATATCTATACATTTCAACAGAAATTATTCATGCAGGTATACATTTTCCATAAATTACAGTTAAATTATATGCGCTTAATAAAGAGAATGGGCGCCACCATGGAAAATGCTTTCATAATTCAAGAGTTTGCTTTTTAATTTCAAATAACCGATATTTAATGCGCATTTTTCCGAGAATTAAAACGAAAATATAATGAAGGCATTGATTTGTCTTAGTTTTTTAAGATATTAGCGTTTTTATGTAGCATTTTCTGACGAAATACGTTAGTAAGATTGAAATGGCACTGCAATAGGCATTGCCGGATTGATTTACATATGATTAAATTCACAATAAAACAGATTTAAAAGCGAATTCGAAGGAACATTCTAACTTAAATTTAATTTTTGATATTTTGATAATTTATAATATTATATCTTAGGTATAATCACTGTTTTACTCTATTTCCCAGCCGAGGAAAGTGCTCACTAAACTCTTACCTATGATTACTCTGCATCATTAGTGCGTTATTTTGATTTTCGTAACGTTAGGCATTTTGTAAGAGAAACAGTATTTTTTACCGACCCACAAACAAATTATACCATATTTCTCTGCAGTTTTGACTCACATAGTCCGAGTCAATATTTTAAAGTCAAAAACACCTTTCTTAACTATGAGTTGGTATTGCAATAAAATTAAAAATAAATTTTTGATTGTTCTCCGAACCACCACCCTTAGTGATGGGTTACCTACCCTCACCACAGCTATAGGTACAGTTAGAGGGCTGATCGTCTTGGATAACCTTTCATGTCCTCTAAATCCTCATCACGGAAAGATATTTCGAACCCATGACCTATGGGATAGCCACCTGACCGCGATTATTGGCCACGAAATGCTGCTATGATTTCTGATCCCCTGGATATCGCTCTCAACGTCATCGCTACATTATGGTTGGGCATTAATTCCTCGATCGCTGCTTCGGATGGGTTTCATGGATCAGCAATTACCCCTTGGCTCCACCACCTCCGTCGACGGACCTCTTGGTCCCCTGGGTTTAAACGATCATCCGCCCGCGTAAGAGCTAAACTTTCGTGCCGAAATGTATGCTCGTTAATACTAAGCCCTCTTTCCGTCCTCCAACTTGACCTACGCATCAAGACTAATGCCTTGACCGCCTAGACCCAGGAGTAGAGGGACTAAAGGGCCTGTCTTAAACAGCTGTGAGAATTCGTTTATCTGGGTACCATTTGGGACTTAGCTGGAAATGATGACTAAGATAGTCAAACCAGATTTTTTTGAAGCTGAAAGGCTTTTTCTGATAAGAAGGAGTGACTAGAACACTGGCCTTCCGTTTCTAGCCTCCGTTTTAATTCTTTAAAGTACCGCATTGTAATTCCGATTCTTGCTTGGGTGCCGTGTGGATAGAACTTCAAGTGTAGAATATGGGACTTCTAGACGTCGTCCCTTTGATGGTTTTCGTTAAGAGCAGGCTGATTCTGACGTTAGGGTCCTCTTAAACATTCCTCAACGTAAATATGAGTACGTGAACATGGTGTATGTTTGACGATACCTCACCCCCTACCACACACCCTCATGGTTGTTTGCAAGGTAGTTTGTGGATGTAGCTGTAAATATTCTAACCTCAGTTCAATCACCCACCTGTGTTTAGTGCTTTAAATGACCCATTGGACCTTTGCAATTGGTTGCTTTCCCTAAAAACAGCAACAAGGAATAGAGAACTGATGGAGGTCTTTGTTGGAGAAGTAGAGGAAAGGGTAAGTGAGAGATTTGAGGCGTTGGGTAGCTAAAGAGGCCTCGGTGTTGGCCTACCATGTTGAGGATGAGTTCAAGTTACAATCATATATTACTTCTGTTGTCAGCTGCCCTTTGCCTCGGCTAATACTTACAAAGCCTATAGCAAAGAATAAGGTATCAGTGGTTAGGTTTTTAACGTCCAACGTCTGGTATAACATACCTACTCAGTTTACGGTTAAGCACATTGTTTGTTTACAGTTTTAGTTAAAAGAAAAATCTTTTAAAAAGCGTAACCAAACAAGAGAGCACACTTGGAGACGTAAATAAAAAAAAACGAAAAATTAGCAAGTAAGATTGTCGGCTGGAGACAAGTATGCTGCTTTTAATCTAATATAATAACTAATAAGGGGTATTGTACTCTATAAATACGTTCATCTATCAACATCTCTCATTGCTATTTTTTGATTACGCCTCTTTGACTTTTTCATTTTAACGACCCAAAAAAGCACTAAACCATATACTAAGGGGAGGGGCAATTGAATGTGTAAAAGTTTAACCCTGGCTTACTTGCTAAAAATTATAATAGAATAAGAGATTTTTCAGTGGAGTCCCAATTTATGCTTGTGCGCCGTTTGAAGTTCACTTAAAATTAATTACTCCTTCCGATAAATGGAACGTGTAATTCTAAACCGCATGACGTTTTTCTTATATAATAGGATAATGCTGACATCTGGGTTTTTGTATTAATTCTCTACTCCCGTAAACCATACCTTAAGTATCATACAGTTGAATTATAGCTTAATACGCATGTAGTCTGAGTGATCCGCTACTTCCTTTTGCAAAATAACGTCGGATGCTTAACTGATCTATGACTTGTCGTGCAATTAAGAAACTTGGGACTTCAGGGAAGGTTGTGTAGGAGAGGTTGCAGACGTTTGAGGCGTGGGCATGGAGAAGAATGGAGAATGTGCGACGGACGGAAAGGAAGACAAATGAGGATATGTGCTGCGCACAGTTGGAGAGGAGAGGAAATCGCTGGAGGAAATTAGGACGAAGCAGAGTGGGAGATTAGGATGGACCAAGTAATTAAAGGCAATGGCTTACTGAAGGTCATTAAAGAAGGTTGAATCCCGAAGAAGAGAGAGAACGGGAGGAGGAGAGTGGGAAAAGGTAGATTACAAGCAGGAAAACAGATGGAAATTGCGCTCTGTTAATAGAGAGTAGAGAAGAAAAAGGCCAAAGTGGTAAACGAGAATATACCAGCATAAAAATTTACTTCGGAAGGTTGAACGCCTCGAAAAAATATTATACTAAACTTTTTATGATGCACTTCCTCCTGTTTTCGCCTAAGCTATTCATGACATCAAATTTGGTTATTTAAATCTCTTTCTCAGCTGAGTTCACTCTAAAAAATTTTGGAAAAACGGACATGTCCCGATTTTATAACTATGTAAGGCACTCACCCTCACATTGAATTCCATCCCTGCTCACTGTCTACTATGATTAGATGGCTACCAATAATACAATACGGGGCTGCCTACTGAAAGTAGTCAGTGCCATATAATAAGAGGGAGTAATATCTTGTGGATGTTATCTTTAATATTACTTCCAGACTTCAAGAATAATACTTCAAGAATACTAATAATATTACTTCAAGAATACTAATAACATTACTTCAAGAATACTAATAATATTACTTCAAGAATGCTAATAATATTACTTCAGGAATACTAATAATATTACTTCAAGAATACAACTTCAAGATATCCAAACATCAAGCTATTGCAACTTGTTCCGGTTACTGTGTGTGATTTAAATTTCGATGCGATTGCTCAATTAATGGGAAATTAATGGCTCTTCGAAATAGATAAGTCAAATGCATGGCTTTGGGGTGGTCTCACAGGATATTTGTTTTTTGGTAGTGTTGGGGCTTAAAAATTTGCATTTTTTATTATCACCAAGTTGGTCATTTTAAATGACTTTGTGATGGAACATGGGTAAAAACAGCGATGTCGAAGGTTAGAAAAAGTGATGGGCAGAGGTTTTCGAAGACCCTGATTAAAGCCGTTGTCCAAGTATACAATAAGAAGCCTATATGCTCCCTTTATGGGCTATGAGTCATTTTAAAGTGACCCCGAAATTGCAAGGCATATTTTAGTCATCTTCGCCTTCAGCGTAGATTATAGATGGTACAGCCAGTTTTATGACTCCATATTGGATTTTCAAGGAAAATTCACAGCGAATCTTTGCCTCCTTTTTCTTTTTAAATTGCAAAATCATATTATTTAACTAGTGAATGCTGCTATTCGTTCTATTCTTCTGTAGATGATCCTAGTCAACATCTTCGATGCATGTGTTGTAAGGCTTATAGTCGTAAAATTTTTGCATTTCTCCGCTCTCCTCTTTTTTAAATAGGAATTGTGATGTTTTTCTTGAAGTCTATTGGTATTTCTCCTGTTGAGTACATGTCGCATATGGTTTTGTAAAGATGGGTTAATATCTTCTCTTCTGCATTTTTAATTAGTTCCGCAGGAATATATTCAATTCCAGAAGCCTTATTCATCCGAAGGTCCCTTACTGCTGCGTCAAATTTCGATCATAATATTAATGCTCCCATATCTTCGACTTCACTTTCCTTTTCAATCACTTTCGTGCTGCGTTGGTTTCCGTTGTATAATTCTTCCAGATATCCTTTCTCTCTCTTCACTTTGTCTTTATTTTCAATCAAAAGTTCTCCATTCTTGTCTCGTATGGCATTGCGTCTTGCGCTCCATTCCTTGAAGTGGTTCCTCACTATCCTATAGGCAGCTTCTACATTTCCAAGGGAAAGATTGTTTTTTATATCTTTGCATAGATTATTAATCCACATTTCTCTAGATTTCCTGGCTTTGCGACTCTCTTCGTTCCTTATTCTTTTGTAGCAAAGCTGCACTTTCTTCAGTTTCGCATTCTTGCACTTTCTTCTTTCTTCAATCAGCACTAAGACATATTCCGTGATCCATGACTTCTTCTTGGCAACTTTTCTTCTTCTAAGAGCTTCCCTTGCGGCTTCTTGTAGCCCACATTTAATGTTTTCCCTACGTTCTTCCCCTGATTTCTCAGTCAGGTCCTCTCCTATGATGTTTCCCACTGCTTTTTGAAATGCCTGATGATGGTGAGCCCCATTCTGTTTTTCTACTTGCCATGTGTTCTTCAATTTTTTCTTAAATTTCTTGAATTTTAGATGGCATTTCATCATCACTAAATTATGGTCACCGTCGGTTTCTGCCCCAGGGTAGCTTTTGCAGCCCTTCACCTGGTTTTATTTATTGAATTTTATTTAATTTTTAAAATTTATTGAATCGGAAGGCCAAAATACATCCTAATGAGATGCTTATTGACCTCATACTGTATTTTGGGTGAATTGAGTACAGGTACTGTGTCTAGTACTTTTTAAGCTTCGTTGTTGATGTTTGTATACGTTTGGTAGGATGAGAAGTAAAAACTTTAGCGTTCCACAGGTTAAAGAGATTTATTACGACATGTTTCACTTCACTGAAGCATCATCAGGTACATGTACAAGAAAAAGATGAGACACATGAATATATAGGGGTCCAAAGGGAAAGGGGGGGGTAAGGATCAGGCGGGCGGAGAGGGGGAGAGGGGGGCGGGGGGGAAGGAGGGTAGGGATCAGGGGGGCGAGGGTGCTAAGATGGTGCTAAGATTGGTCCCTATCATCCTATATAATGGAATTCCACAAAGTCTTGGCCTCTACCATCCACTGCATTGTATTCGTTTCAATGACTCCAAAACAAAAATAATAAAATAGACCTTTCTTCTTCATGTGTGCTAAAAGGTCTTGGCGCCTTACCAGATTGTCCACCTGCCATGCGTCACAATACTGCAAAAGGTCGCACGTTCCTTACTCATTTGGTTCCTTACTCAATCGGGTTGGTGAGGTGGTTAGGCAGAGTTTTAGCTTCCAATTTCGAGGGACCGAGTTAGAATTCCGGTAGTGGCAGATTTTTTATTGTAATGTAGATCTCTTACTGAGTACTGCATGGGTAGCACTTCAAATCCAATACTCCGTCTATCGGGTGGGCCGATAATCGTGTTCTCCTTGGCACCTTTCGTAAAAAGCAAGCTGATGCCGTCACCGTGTTTATCTGATCCCTTCCTCCAGTCCCTAAGCACCCTCATATCTTATATAAACCGAAGTCCAATAAATATCGATTACCTACCCCTTCGAGAGAGGTCTTCGCATGTAATGAAAATCGCCATATATGAGATCACTTTCCTGTGCTCTCTATATGAGTTCAAACCAGGAATTATGCGTGAAAACACCTTGCCGATTTGTTCTACTCCGAAAAACTCTCGTACGCTGAAGGGTGGGATTATATGTTTTATTTTTCTGTAGAAGCCAACAGAAAGGAAGAAATAGGTTAAAATAGGGTTGGTGACAAAATGTAAACAAACCAAATTGTCGAGCATGCCTGTTGCAAGGGGAAAGGTTCCTTCCATTTTTATCCGCATATTTTTTAAAAATGGATATTGCTTATGATCTAGTGTGGTTTCTTAATGAAAACATACAGTTTCTGAGGAAAATTACCGGAATAGATGGTTGAACAAACCGGCCTTTGAGACATCTACGGGTGTATACTTGCACCATCCAAAGAATACACGGTTATGGCTGTGTGGTGTTTTTAATGCTTGACAAAAGTAGGTACAAGATTTCTTAGTTGAAGCATACAAGCTACCACCTCTACGCACAAACGTTATATTAATATAAAGAAAAAAATATGTGCTTCATTTCCGCACTGATGAAATCTAATTGACCATGAGGCGCTCACCTGTCTCCATAGTGGAAACGATAGCAAAGATCCATGTCGTATCGAACATCCATCGACCCTGATTTACATCTATCCTTCATTTCACAAATAACCGCTGTTGTTTGTCATCTCATCTTAAAGCAGCGTTTACACGTAGCAGTTGACTGCTATGACAGTCGCGAGATGCGCGATACATCTATATCGCTACTGCTATGATGCGTCTGCACCAACTTCTATGCAGCTTATGGTCGCTATTTATGCGTTGCAATATCAAATAAAAAGAGTTTTATTTCAATAGCGATTGATGCTTAAATCTTCAATAAATTCTTCGAGCATAAAACTCTATGGACGATTACCTTTTGTTCCCATTCTTTAAACAGTAGAATCTCCCCTTTGGGGAGGGATATCCTGTTATCATATCCAAATTCCCGATATTAGACGTCGTCTATTTCTTTCCGTTGGCGATTGTGTTGGATATATTTCTGTTGGAAAGTGGAGGGCTTCTACTTAGCTAATAGCTTAAACTATGATCGATAATGTTGAACATGTGTCCATTATTGACCTGAACTCGCATTGAAGTTGTTATTTACACATGCGAATGAGGCTTAAAACTTGTTAGCAGTTGACTATCATAGCAGCCAACTACTGAGTGTAAGCGCACCTTAAGACAAGAAAGACAAGGCTTAAGAAAGCAAATAGGCAAATATCAATGCTGGTATTCACTGTAATCTTTCTTCTATGAAAAAATTACTTCTTCTACCCAATTATGCACCCGTCCTCAGTGGTACAAATGCCAAAACTGTCCGTCCGGCCTCCCACGTTACAGCAGAACTACATGAGCAAATCTCTGATGGGGTGTGATGAGATGGACATCGATTGGTTATGTCATTCCGCGGAAGCGTTTCGAATAAAATGGAAGTTTGTCTCTGAATTCGCGCCTTCTGCGCATCTCTCCAGCGTGGAAACATGTGCAAACTGTGAATGGCTGCCGCATAATGAATGCGCTGCTCTTACCGCTGCGTTTCGTGCCATTGGCGATTGAAATTTCAATTGTCCGGGCACGACTTCTTTTCACTGAATAAAAAGAAAAAAAAACAGATTCAGTCGTTGGGCAGGGATGGATGTGTGGGATGCGCTAACTTTCAGCCTTTTATGGCTTTCCATTTTCACCGGGGCGTTATAAGGGCCTCGCCGCGTGCGGGTATCCTCTGCACGACACTTTTCGAGACGCGGCCACACGAGGATGTTGGCGATTTAGCGCCTCCCGCGCCGCTGCGACGAAGCCTTCATTTGTTCCGTCGACGCGAAAAATTTCTCACGTTATTGCTTCAATTTGTGAAGTGGCTTAAAATTGAAACGGGACGTACACTTCCTTTTTTCAAGGGAGCAATGCCAGGAAAATGGCTGGCGGACGATGGTGGATATTAAAAGCTTTCGAGAGCATTGTGATGCTTTTAAATTTCGTCGTAAAATATTTAGATTGTTTTCAAACCGTTGTAACCAATGGGGTGCAGTGGATTCTGATGGAAGAGACAAAATTGTTATTTAATTTTTAAAGCTTTGTACGACCCCATAAACTTAAAATTAACGGGATAAGTTGATTTATGGAAAAACTCACATAGGAATAACTCCCGAGGAGCTAGAAAAGTCTCTCTCTTCTCGCTGAATGCATGTACTATGACGGGTGCCGAGTGTATTTCTGTTGGAATACGCTGCTAGTACATGGGATCCTTACGACATAGGCTTAAATAATGAACATGAGCGTGTGAATCGAAGATCGGCAAGATTTTAAAAGGACGGTATGATAACTGAATTAGCATAACCAGTCTATTAGATGAACTAAAATGGGAATCATTGTCAGACCATTGGTTAAAATTTATTCTTAATCTCTTAATTAAAGTCCAAGATAATATTTTCACTGATGACGTTAAAAATATTTTGCAAAATCCAACTTACTATGACAGACTGGACCACAATCATTAAATTAGAGAAATTGATTGCCGAATGACAGGTTCAAAATATCTTTCTTTCCTCGTATAATTGGGGATATGAATAACTTAAATAAATATATCCAATAGTAAAAATACAAGTATATTAGTGGATGGTATGGGTATAAGGATTTTAGCTAATCCAACCATCAGCATGTTTTTGCATGCTTGCTTTGCTATTTTTATATATTTTAAAATTTTGAAGTTTAGACTAAAATATAATTACTAATCGTTTTTACGCATGATATTTAACGCATATATAGTGAACATTCACCCTCTACCACACACCTTTATGGTGGCTTTCTGGATATTAAGTAGACGTAGATAGATGTATATGATATCATCATCATGGGTCAGCAATCCTAAGAATAGTTTGATGTGGCTCTCCACTCTAAGTGTCAAGACAGGGCTGATTGTTTTCCTGTCTTGTTTAGGTTTTCAGCGGTCTTCTCTTTTCTCCCACACTCCTTCTGACCTCTTCGTTAGCAACTCAGTCGATTCATTTGATCTGTATCTTTCTTCTGTAGCGCCATATTTGGAATGCTTCCAGTCTTGATTTTACTTGCACTGTTATTCCCCATGCCTCACCGTCATAAAGAAGTATGTTGTTATGAATTGTTTCCTCACTTACAAATTTGTATTTCATTATTTTGGTAGAAATCCCTCTTTAACTGGGGTATTATACTGATTGTTTCCTTTTTGCTTCGCCCATCGCTAGTTGTTACGCTTTCTAGATAGTAATACTCGCCTACCTCTCTTAGCCCTTGCTCTCCATATTACCTTTGTTTTCTCTTTGCTTATAACATTACCTTTGTTTTATTTTATTTATCTCTCAATGATATGTGGCCAATATCTTTTCCAAGTACACAAGCGTCTTCTTCAAATCATTTTTTCATGACCACTTTATCATCTGCTTATTGAGGCATGGTGCTTTTTTCTTGTTGCTATTCAGTTTTGCCTCACTCCACTTGTGATTAAGCTTTAAATCATGCTAGATTATTATTTCATGCTTGTTCTACTCTTCTAACATTTTTCCCTGTTGCTTAACACTTCTAGTGCCCATTTTTATATCCATCGTATATCTTACTCTTCTCCCTTATCTCTCAATTCTCGTCTTTCGAGCGATCAGTATGTGGTTATAATGGGCATCTAATTACAAAATAGCCTAAAAGAAAAGGAAAAAAAAAGATGTTCAGGTCTTAATTTGCATAAGAAATTTTAAGATTGCGCCTCTAAAGTAGACCAAATTTGCTTATGGCTAGTAAGAAGTAAAATGATAAATTAATGGTAAGTGGACTCTTGTGAGGTATTAAGAATGATTCTTGTTTTGGGAGTTTTAGATAGCTAATTGGTGATCCGGGACATGTCTTCGCTCAAATTTCCATTTCATCTCAAGAATCACAATTTATTTCCTTCTTCAAATGCTGTTATATAATACTTTGATCTTTTGTTGCTCAACTATTTTAATAGGTCCCCTAAGATATGGAATAAAATATTTTTCTAAAAAGGTTTCGAACCCTGACGGATGCTCAATGACGACATGCATGAATGTCAATCAAAATGTTTAGTTCCAGGTTGAATGGAACCGGCGTCTGCTTCAGTTTATTCCACTTTGCATCTAGCTGATGTCAATGCTGCCATTCACATTTTGAGAGGCGCCAGAACGCTTTTATGAGTGAAAACGCACAATAGAATTTATTGAACATATAGACTTGATGGAGACGGCAGCCAGGCTTTCCCTATCGAAATACTGTGGTGTCTGGATTATATGTGTATACATATGTATATACATAAATAAATAAATATGTATATAAAGGCATCGTGCCCATCCCTCTTGAAAAATCTCTATCCATATTGTGGACCATCACAATAGCCGTCGCTGCTGTCAAACAATGCGAGGTCATCCCTTCCATTAACTTACACTTCATCCGCTGAAAGGTTCTTGCGTTTCGTCGCCATGGTAGACATTTATGGATGGAAATATTGAGGCAACTATTGGCACATTCCCTTCATACTGTTGCACCACTATTTGATTCGATCCATTAGTCACTTCATCAATAATAATATGTCATGTAATACTAATAATAGCTAAGCCTTTCTGATTGGCTTAATTGATGTGTTGGGCTAGTCTGAAACTCCGACTAGATGATAAATATTCCTTTTATCTTTAGCTTCTGAAGGCAAAACCTTCAAAAATTTCTGTCGTTATGCCATTTGCCTAATTAATATCCTTTTATTTCCATCTTAATTTATCAGTGGGCGGTAAGCTCACGTTTCTATATAGTTAGTTTATTGTTATAAAGCGGGCCGGGAATATGTTCTTTAACTTTTATTTTAAATTTAATTTTGGCAACCACTTTTCTGCTGCACTTCTCAAAACACACCGATACACTCGTATTATCTTCCTTCGTCACCATTCCCCAGAATCGTGTAACGCCTCGATATATATTAAGTTACCATTTCTCAGATGCGGGCATCTTTACATCCCGTCTTATGTTTCCTCATATTTCCAAACTTTTCAAAAATATATTTTCAAACCTACTTTCTTTTACATCTGAAATTGTGTGAAACCAAGGGATTAGAGGTTCTCTAATAAAAAAATATTAGCTATTTTTTCACATTGAACCGAAAATTATGTAGTTTCCTAATGAATACAAAAACGATGGTAATATTTCAGAAGCGATGGGAACTTGTTGGCCCTTCACAATGTAATAAATTTGAGAGAGCTGTTAAGAACTTGTTCTCCTACATCGCACTTAAAGTTGAAGCAGAGAGGGCAATTTATTTCAATATTAACTTTGGGTGAAGAATGAAAGCTGAGTGGTTCATTCTTGAAACAGTTTTTTAAAGTTACCAACTCGACTTTATGGAGTGATAATACCTTTTTATACCTATTCATGACTATGTATTCCGGCTACTACTCTTTTCTACCGTACCACTGGATTGAAGAGTTCTATTTTACAGGTTCTGGCGTAATTCATGAAGGCTTCAGGTCATTCATTCTTATCGTTTATCCTGTTTAAAGTGTAATGTACAACAATTTTACCGTTTTACGCCGCAAATTGTGTATCTTCTTAGTGGTTTTAAATTCAGGCTAATTACAAGTAGAAGTGTGTGCATTTATCGTTCTAATGAATTTTCGAGCTAAGTATTTTTATCGCGCCAAATACAAAGGCAAGAACCTTAAAAAAATAAAGAAATATGCTGGTATTTTTAGACATAAAGTTTCTTTCGACTTGGAATGTTTAAATATTTGACAATTAAAAATTTCATGACATATCAAACGTATGAAATTGCAAGCAAGCAATTAAAAGTTGTTACTATATAATTAATGACTTGCGGTAGATAAAATATCATTCTTATATAGCTATAGGATGTTAATGTGCAGAAAATGTGTTTGTAAAATTATTTAAGCTCTCTTCCATATATGTAAGAACAAATAAAGTCATATTTCTCATAAATCAAGCGCTATAGTGCCTCTAGGCAGCTTTTAATGTCAAAAGAAATTTAGCTGTTTGGAGTATCTGATGGATGTTGCATTGCTCTTAATCTTCAACTCGGTTGGAAACTTTTCATAATTTTCTTCTATTCTCTTCAAGTGTAATTGAATGTCCGATTTGCGTAATTGGTAGTAATTAATATATGATGATACATTTGTATAATTTTGAGAGGGATTTTGGCAACTATTATTTTCAAGGATAAACATTGCTTAATATTTGAAGAAGAAATGTTAATCGTCGTAATGTCAGCTTACATGTTGGTATATATGCAAGATGTCACAGTGCTTTTTTGCATAATGATAGGAGCTATGTTAGAGGAACTTCTGAGTGGAAAATTTGTGATTAATTGTACCGTTTCTTAATTTGTCAAATACAGATTCATAACATTAATAATGACGTAAAAATATCCCCGAATCCATTGCTGACTTGGTGTTGTATGATATTCATTTAATGGGGTACATTAAAATCAATGTAGGGAACCACTATGGGGGTATAGTACAATTGGAATCTTAAACTGTAAGATTCGCTAACCTTAACCGTGAGTTTCTCTCCTAATGTCAAATTTTCTTTCTTTCCAGGTAGGTGGAGTCGTGAAAATTTTCCATGATTGAACCGCTGTATCACTGAGCAGGTAATAACAACAGCGTGTGATACTTTATATTAAAAACTATCCATGAAAAGAAAGAAACGAGGGAGAAGTATTTGGGTGAGGAAAGGTTAAATTGGGATATGCGTTAAGCATGTGTTGTCAAGCTATTCAAACACTGACAATTTTTGAACTGTTTAGATGATAATATATAACATTTTTTTAAGGAAAGAGAAAAACGTTATTTTAGTCCTCTCGGAAAAGGAGTGCATTCCGCCCACGCACGGTACCATACCAACCTTGTATTACGCGGTTTTATTTTTTAATTTTTGGCATTAACTACCAAAGACGTGTGGGAACAGATTCATATTATTGATTCCATTAATAAAATGTCATGCTTGAAAAGATGCATATAAGATGTGGCTCAATTTTAGGGTAATGGATCGTGACAATTCTAGCTAGAATTTCTTCCACACTGGGCAATTAGTTTTCATTGGCATATAAGTTGTTTGATTTATTTCAATCAATACGCATTTTTCTTAGCTTTAATGCTAATTTGAAGTGTAGTTTCATTGCACTTAAGAGTACTCCTCCTATCAATAGACTCGGGGTTTAAATCCTGGATATGATATTTTTAAGATATTTTTCTTTGGTGAACTCTTGATTGCTTTTTAGGGAGCGTTTCGAGTTAAGTACATATACCTACGTACCCAACTGTTCTTAATTTACGCTAATGAGTACGGATTTCGGTCATTTTCTGTAATAACTATTGCGGCTAATTATCAAATCTACGACCCGAGCAAATTTACTACGTTCGTACATGACACATGCTTGATTCGTGATGAAGGCATTCTAGCTATAATATCAAACCATACATGGTTGCCCCTGCCACACACCTTTAGGATGGCTTGCAGGGTACTGTGTAGATGTAGATGTAAATACTCAGCATCTTGTTTATTTTTAAACGACATTGATGAGCCTAGAATTTTAGAAAAATTACTCTATCTAGTTCAATGTGTTTCGGACGTTAGATAAATCAGGTATATCTGATAGAATCGTTTCAAGTATAGTAACTTCAATAATTATATCTGGACAGCATTTATTCAATCAAGTTCCAATTTCATGGGTCCAAGATACTATCTTTTGTTCACTTCTATTCATTCATATACTATCTACCTAAAATTATTTCAGTAGGAGCAGTGATGCATTCATCCTTTTTGAGACACCAGAAGTAGAGCGTTATTTCGCAAAGTATTGAATCAACTCTGGCGTAGATTTCCCCAGCATACGCTTGGAAGTTTATCGGATGCACGTACGATGACCTCAGCTAAGCGAGGAATGGAGGAAAATTGAACTTTGTTCCATCCGTTCAGGAGGAAACCAATTTATATTTATCTCAGCCCTCACTTTTTTATGCTCTGCGAGTACAGAAAACTTTTATCGAGCTTTCTGCCACCTCTCCATTTTTTAAAAACTCTTCTGACATCAGGTAGGTGACTCCCTTTCTCTCACTTTTAAAAAATAGTTTACTCCGCGAATCAAACTCTACGTGAATAGCAGCCTCACGCCTTTCGCTTTTCATTTGAATTGCAAAGCACGTAAGTCAGTTCCCGGGAGAGGAGATATGGCACTCAGTTTAGCGCATATCTATAAATTTCCCCTTCTCTCAGAGCGTGAGCGACCCAACTCGTCTTCCGTTGCTGAATCACTCTCTTTCTGAAGCCCTCTCAAATCGCAGTTATTACTTTTCTTCTCCCTTTCCCCGGTAGGGTCATAGGGACGCGAAACATGTCAAAGGACGAAAGTTTGTCAAAGGAAGCAAAGAATTCAGCTCGTAAATGTGCATTCCTCACGACATACTCGCTGGGAGATGAAACGTGGATGTGGAGAGGTGTGCAGTGGGTATGAAGCGCTCGAAAATCGCTGTGTTAAAGCAGCAAGTAAGGGCTTTGAGAGACGAGTACATAATGAATGAATCTGAATGGGTTATTATACTCTTGTATGAAAAGAGAGTGCTTCATCAGTGGAGTCATGATGAGAGCATGGATGAGAGCGTAAGGTCGATTTTGATATGCGCAGGAGGTTAATGCATATTGTAAATGGTTTTACAGCAGAAAGTCTTGAGCGATTTAAGATTCAAACCAGTAATATAGGTATTAAACAAAGAGATAGTGAGTGCGACAACAGTGAGTAAAATCTGGTAAGGACTCACTCTCTATCCCAAACTAATATGGCAGCTTGTGAAATACTATGCTGATGTAGATATGACTGGGGTAGAAAATTATCTTACAAGGGCTAATTTTATAAATGTCTGTATGTTAATTATTATTAGTTTCGCATTCAATTAGGGACTATAATAGATCATCTTTAAGCATGTAGTCTTAAGCCTTCTTTGCATGTCTGTATGCAGCTTTAAAGGAAACGCAACACGAAGAGTTTTTGGTATCACCTCACATGTTAGAGAGCAATAGCAGTATTTGTATCAGATTTGATCAGAACCTGCCCGTTCATCCTTTCAGGATGATTTCATGTAAACGTATTGTATTATAGCATATTATTTTCTATATTGTATGCAAAGTCGCCGTCTTAACTTACGAGAATCAGGTTAGTTTGTAATTCTACAAGTACTTTATTGGATATTGTCTCCTGTAAACACATCAGGACTGATGATGCTTAGAGGCGTTGTATATTTTTGAACTGGGACTGGCGAGTAACGGAGGTCTACCACGTAAACCAAGAAGCTAAAATTTCTCTAAGGTAATCACTTGCCGATTTCCCAACACCATGTGTAGGATACTGTATAAGTTACGCTGTTACATCCCACACAATACTGAAAAGTACCGTATTTCCTTTGAACGTTTCCTAATTCTTGATTTCTATAAGAAATACTTTTTTATTTCACTCCCTAGTGAATAGTATTTTGGAAATATACGCTTTGTCTCCCTTCATGAGCTATCTTCATCATTATTAGTTGCCGACCGATTGGGTTAGTCTTAGATGGAGAACACCAACTGTGCAGTTTCCAAACGGTTCGTTTTCTACTCTTTTGCATGTTTCTAGATCAGCTTATCTCCTAACTCTCTTCATACAATCCTAAATGTGCTCCCTTTTCCCCGTCTTCCTCTTCTTATGAGTATTCTAGCTTCAATCAAGGTCCTTAATAATTTAGCATCTCTAATTACTTGTGTCATCAACAAAATGCCTCCAAATTTCTACAGATAACTTTATTTTCTCTCCATCATGCTCAACCCTTTACCATTCGTCCTTTCAATACAAGTTTCTTTTTCTATTCTCATCCACTCTCACACGATTTCTCATCCTTTTCTCCCAAATATGATTCACCTACGAGGACAAATTCTTGTATATTTTTTTCTCATTGCAGACTTCCTCTCTCCCCCTTGGGAAACCATCTCCCTGGTCCGCTTTTAGACCGCTCAGATGCTGGAAGAAAGGTTCTGCTAGGGACCTCGCTTGCACCATTTTGTTTCGTACGTGCATTATTGCTAAAGCGAGCGTCCAGTGAGCCTAAATCCAACCTCATCCCAGTCCCTATGCTTAGAGCTGGACCTGTGGAGCGGCGATCATTAGCATGCATATTGCCTTATCTTCTCTCGCACCATAGGGTTAAGAGAAGGTCAGGGTGGCGCAGTACCGAGGAGGGATCTGGTGCAGGGGTAGGGACGGGGGGGTACTTAGGGCGGTCCTTTGGGGGAGTGGGGTAGGTAAGGCCAGGGTAATGACTTCGACCTCTGAGGAAAAGGGCCTTTCTTCCTTCCTACGTGCGACAAACTTGTTCGGGGGTAGGGAATACGTTCGGGATGAGAGTCGTAGAAGTCGGTAACGCTTGACTTCCTCTGCTTATAGCCCTGAAAGTCACATCAAGGGATGACTCCACACCGGGCATGGAATACCGTCCGGTAGACAGTCCTATTGTTAGTAACTGTTCAATACCGATCTTGATGCTTAGTGAAACAAGATTTTCCCCAAAGTCTTCCTAACGTCCTTCTCCGGTTTCATACCTCTCTAATATTTATCATAAGAATGCTTGAGATAAGGAGTTGAAAAACAATAAATTGGAAATAAAGTTCCTTATTTCAAGTTATCAAAGAGCATAAATCTTAAAAAAAATATTAGTGAATACCACACATTTTTGAAAACCTGCTTGAATGTTGTACATGAAAAGATTCATGCAATTATACATACTATAGTTGAAAAATCTTCTGGAAAGAAATTTACCTTCAATTTTTGCACGATATTTAGTAGTATACTTTATGATCCAAGAGTTACTTCCAAATATTGTAGCAATGAGAGTTAATGCTCAACATCTTATTGTAACTTTTCACAATCCTTGCAACTCGTTGCTGCTCAATACTTATTTCTAAAATCAATCCTTATTCATCTGTTTCCCCTCTGCCGGTGGAATATTTTACGTGGGGCCTATCAAATGAAAACATCAGCAATATTTCGACTTCTCGTCTAATATTCAAAGTACTATTTAAATGAATTCTGGAGCTGAATGGAACAGGAGACAGACGTAAGCTTAAATCTACGAATTAATTTGTCGGGAAGGAAAATGAAATAGTGAATTTGAGACTGAATGAGGAACTAGTAAAGATGGAAAGACTAAAGGACTTTCATACTCAGATCCGTCCTGAAACCGTGGGAGTTACTTCTTAGAACTCTCCTTTCTGTGTATAGAGAATTTGTTCATAATTCTTTCCGTCGGAAGGGACATGAAACTGAGGACTCGTTGGGGCCTTTCTCAAAGAGCACGTAAATGTTGACGCAAAGTTCCTTTCTATACATTCTGCTAATCATTCTGATGCTACGCTACAAATAATCCGTTCTCAGGAACCTTTATGGGGCGGTTAAACTTAAAATCACTGATATGATATATTGACGCATGGCTTGCTTGTACAATTTTGATTAAATTAGATTATTAAGCGTACACTACTTCCACAGTATGTGAAATTCTACTTTAAAAAAACGTTCATTATCCTTGATTGGATACAATTACAATTTTTTCCACCCTCGGTCCTATCCACAGTTTCTATCCCAGTATTTGGACCTATCCTTGAATTCGGTTCTCTATTTTCTATTCGATAGCCTATTTTTAATGATATTACTACTGCATATGCTTAATACACTCCTGTAAGCCCTTCATTGTCCTAAACCTAACCAATGGAGTCATTTATTTTCTCTATAAATAATTCAAATTAAAATTTCACGACCTAAAAAGTCAGGGTCTCTGAAATGTAAGTGCTAACAGTGTTTCAAGTTAAAAAAATATTTTCTCTATGCATACAAATTTTTAGGCTAAAAAGTACCTTTTCTCCGAAATAATTCGAAAATGCTCATGAGCTCTGTATATGGAACTGGTCCGGGAATGTGTCTTTTTCCCCCTCCGCTTCACACTCCCGCTGATTGCGGGAATCATGATCGTTCTAATGAAATCCAAATTACATCCCTTGTTAGCAGTCCCATCACGCCACGGCGCGTTGTGGTGGTATCAGACTTAATTTTGGCTCGCTTGTGATCCTGTTGCAATGCCCTTGTGTTTTTTTCAGTGACCAGCTGAGCTCAATTTCATGCTATTATAAGGGATGCGATGAGGATTACATTGGCCGAAAAAATTATCATTTTAAGTCCTCCAAAAGGCTATCTTGGACGAGGTATCTGTGGGGAAATTTGATGGTGCGTTTCAAAATTAAATGTTTGAGATTTCCCGGAACGTGCTGCAGTTTAGGATGATACATTATGAGGTTTACTGCGCGCGTTACGATATTTGGTAACGTACTTTTGGCTGCAAATATGGGAGGATTCCTAGAGCCACAATGCTGCAGATTCTGGAGAATCCTCTGCAATCCAAGTGATTTGACAGGTTCCGGAGTAGGTTGAAGAATTCAAGAGAGTTCGTTACGTGACGCTGGTTCGCGATTAGTGGGCAATCAATACTACAAATCGCGCTTCGAGGAGGCACGATTGAATAGGAAAATGATGGTTGTCCATGAAGCACGAAAAATCCCGCCTTCTACGGAAATGATCACGTCTGCCAATAAATCAAATGTGGCTGTAGCTAGTTCATCCCTCGCCTTTCCAGCGGATCAAGTTCCTACAACGAGCTCCATTTGCCTTGGTAACAAGAAATTCAGCAAACAAACTCTTGTAAAACGAATTATATTGCGGCCTTACCCTTGCAGTGATTTCATTTCTAGACCCGCACATTAAGGCGCCTCAAACCGGGATGTTGGGAGTGAAAGTTTAAAGAAAGAAGTATATAGCGGGAGAAACTTGGCGTTCGGCGTCAGAATGCTTTTAGCGAAAGGCGCCAAGGGGATCAAAGCGTGACATCCTATCCGACGGACTAAGCTTTGAACTTGGATTGACCCTATATGACATCCATGTGAGGGTTGTATTGCAATTTATATACAACCCGATCCAGTCTCTTAGCATGGACCGTTTGTACTGGTGCAGCTTACTATAGCTGTAACAGTATAGGGTTATAGGTATTTTTTTCATTTTTGATCTAGGGTTTCAAGTCTGTCCCCGAACTCAACCGGGAGGAAAGGTACATGGATAAGAATGGAAGGATAGGAAGAAAAGGTTAAAGCACCTATTGTGTGTCTCAGCCAGTTCTTAATGAAAGGCGTAGTGGGGATTAAAACTCATCCAACGGAAAGGGTTCTGAATTCTAAGTCCGAACATCAAGTAGGGACCGGTTAATCATTAAAAGATGCCTACCATGATACGTCACTGAATTATTCTTGACCTATCAAAATTTGTGCACACAAACAATTCTTTCTCCTCTGATAAGAATTTTTTCCTCCTAATAAGGCAACTGGAATGGGAACCAGAACGGCTATGGCATACTCAACATTTTCATGGGCCATCTAGGAGACACTTTCTCTCCTGCCAAACACCTTTTATAGCTTCGTTTTACTGACAATATCCTCCTCCTTTGGACACACGGCCAAGAATCTCGGCAAATTCCTGACCGAGCTTAATTCTTTCCTTTTTCTGAATTTCATCTCTAATTCCTCTTATTCTTCTCTCACCTTTCTTGACGTCAATATTGGTCTCTTGGCCTTGGTCTCAAAAATGTGTAGTTGATAAATTCTACCCTCAAAAACCCTCCAACCACCAGCAATATATTCACTATATTTTAACAGTTGCCACCCTATCCAAATCAAACGTTCAATCTCTAACTCCCTCTTCCTTCAGAGGGAACCGTATTTGTTTTAACACCCCCACCTTCCGTGAATACCTCGACAACCTAAATTTGTAAGCGTGGATATTAAATCAACTCTTGAAAAAGAAAATTCTTCCACCTTAATACCAGAATAATAATATTTGACTACATAATATTAATATTAAACCTAGGAATCTGGGAAAAATATTTGTCCCCAGAGAGGCAGTTAAAATTATTTGCCCCGGGAGTATGGAAATCGTTTCAAATTTTCTATTCTTTCCTCTCTTCCTCCCACAGATCCGCCCGTTAAACTTTGCGCGATAGATTTTTCCTCTTTATGGCTCCTGAAAGCTTTTAAATTTCCCGGCCTCAGCTTAACACACTTGGCCCCCCTACCATCTCTCCCACTGCATTCCTCTCCCCCACTTCCAACCGTCTCTCGCTTTCTCTCTCTTCACTAGTATTCATCTTCTTGCTGAGTAAAGTGGCTGTAGCCATCGAAATATATAACTGATACGTGTGAGTGTTTATTGTTTGTTGTATATGCATTTTTCACACCTGTGAACATATTTTTTAATGATGCACGCACATACATGTGTGCATACACACTCTCAAATGTGTATAAAATAGAGGTATTGTGGTGGACGGAGTTTGCGAAGTCGGGAGGCGTGTCACTGCCTGCTTCGATGCGGTGGTAGGAGGGGAAGGGAGACGTGGAGAAGAATAGTGGCGGGATACGCAGACGGCGCCCTCTCGGTTGAGGGGGAGGGAGGGCGGTCGCAGGGAGGGAGACGCATGCATTTGAGAGATTGGAACCGTAAGCCCTCGCGTAGGGACGGGAGGCGTCGGGGGTTGAGTTTTGGCGCGGAGGTCGTGCGCATGATATTCCGTGATGCGGGATGGAGAGGCGGTGGGTTGGCGGGTGCCCTGCGCTGAGGGAAGGCCCATCTGGCACTCGCCTCTTGCATGAGGACGACCTATTTTACGGCGAGCCGAAAGGGAGATGAAAGGAGGACGGGGGGCAGGGAATCGTGGGTTGATGGACTGCGGGTTTTAAAGCGGAGGTTTCGGACGGGAGATTTTTCATGGTGAGGACGCGAGGAATCATGGGAAGGGAGCCAGGCGTGAGGAATTGGAGGGATTTTTAGTTCCCAGGGCGAAGGGTGCCGGGTGCGTGAGGGAGAACGAGTTAATGATGGCGGGGAGCATTACGGTTTCAGGCCTTACGATGACCGAGAACCCTCCACTTCATAATTACGCACCTGTGGGAAAGAATCACCGCGCATACATTGCATGGAAAAAGGGAGACTAAGGAATACCTACCCTATGGTACTTTTAGTTTGTGGATTGTCTGTTGAGTGATAGTGAGCTACATCAAATGGAAGATACTTTTTACTCAGGATATTTTGATGACTTAACCCTTTGACTTGAGAGTAGATATTACTAAGGGATACATAATGTTGAGGGCTATGAGGTATTAGGCGTGTTTGGGAAATGAAGGAAGCTTTTGAATGTTAATCTCGGTCTCAGAAAGATTTGGTGGTGGAGGCAAAGAGTGACAATATGGTGACCGAAGTACGTGGACAAATGCAAGACAAGACAATGAAAAGGAAATATAAAAAGAGAATGAAGCTAGGCGGTATATATAAATCTACATAATTCCCTGCAAGCCACGATAGAGGTAATCTACAGGGGGTGATTTACAGCAAAAATACTTTACCTGTTATGCTTAAGATGATTAGTATCCATAATGTATGAATTAGAAAGAAACAGAATGATTTTGCGAACAGACAGATAAGTGACACTTTTTTGAGCCCTTTCAAATATATTTTTACAGAAGAAATGGTGTTAATGGTAATACGGTTGCTTTGTAATTGCAGGGACTTCTTTAGGATGGGATGTCTGGCGCCATGCTAGTGGTTAATTGTATCACCTAATAGAATGGAGAGTGACCCAAGAACATGGCAGGAGAAATGTTTATTATGAGAATGTGAAAGATAGTGTATAGAGTTAATGCTAGGTAAAATATTTTCTGATAGAAGGAAGGAAACGAACTGCATAAGTCTGTTTTTAAGGTTGATTATTTGGGAGTACTTTAAAGTTCCATTCAAGCGTAGGTCAAAATAAATAAAAACAACGGTAATGAGAAGACTACAGTTTTGTGTACAGCAATTGGTGTACAGCAAGAGAGAAGAGGCCAACACCTACGTTAACCTGGGAAAACTCAAAAAACTTGGGGAGGTGAAAAAGTTCTGCTACCTGGGAAGCTGAGTAACCAACGATGGCTGAAGCAAGGAAGATATTCAGTAGAATAGCTTAGGCAAAGAGGGCATTCTATCAAAAAAGAATCTACTTATCGCAGGAAATACTAGCGCAGAATTTAGGAAACATTTATCAGGAGTATGTTTTTTATGGCAGTGAGGCATGGACAATGGCGCAGCGGAGAAGAAAAGGTTGGACGCATTCAAAATGTGGTGCTACAGAAGAATGATGAAGTTTAAATGGATCGACCGAGTAATTAACGAGGGAGTCTTAAGAAGAGTGGGAGAAAAGAGAAGTCAGCTGAGAACTCTAAAAAGAAGACGGAACAACTTAATCGGCCTTAGCTTAAAATAGGATGGCCTGATGAAGACAATCTTCAAGGGACAAGTGAACGGGAAGAATGGAAAAGGTAGGCTTCGTATGAGATACGCATATGGAACAAGTTGTGAATGATGTATAAGGGAAGAATTACGTTAATATGAAGAGGCTGGCCAATGAAATAATCGAGTGGATGGCTGTAAAAAACCAATCTAAGGATTGTTGACCGATGATAATGAATATTTGAGCTTGAATTTAAAAGCTACATTATTGATTAATACTAGCCAAAGTTGCCATAGATAGAGCCACACCCAAGTCTAGCTACCCAAATTCCGCGAGTTTTATTCACGTCAATAGGTTGAAATTTTTTTAGTACCAAGTTTAAGGAATATGGTAAACTTAAATTCATTAGTTGGAGCATATTTGACATAATCAGGCAGCCAATAATGTTTGACAGAATGGGGTACCGTAATTGAACTTAATTGATAAATATGTATGAGGAGAGTGAGAGAGATAGAGTGGAGGTTGAATTCCCTCCCGCTTTCATCTTTTGAAATGAAGTCTCAGGGGGACGCCGTATGGTGGTTATTGAAGCTAATGCGCTCTTAAGCTAGTATCTCTCGCTGTGCACATTTCAACGATGTTTGGACCCTGTGCAGCTTCAATGCCCGAGGCGGAATTTGACCTCCGAGTCGGCCAGCGAGCATGCTTTCGGCCCGACTAACAACGAGCGTGGCGAGAGACTCGAATTTGCGTCCCAGGGATTATCCCAGTGCCCTATGCGTCGCGTTAAACTGGTGCCGGAATGGTGGTCATTACGAACGTCCTGTTGCAAGATTAACTGCAGCGCGAAATTAATTCGAACAGCGGATGGGTAACCCCAGTCTCATTTTCCATTGCTTATCAAGGTCTCAGTGATAAATTTATGACAATGATTTGAGGGAGCATTAATTAATTAGCCTACTGAACTGTCATGCCACAAGAAGGTCTCATTTGCCATTTGTTTCTACAACAGAAACTGATCCTAGTATAACACATGATATAACGTATTGATCTTAATATCTGCCTAGTTATACATACAATGGGTCAATGTTATCACTTGAAGAGTAATAGTTAATTCAATAACACACGAAATGATGATAATTTAATAAAAAACACGTTAATCAACATGGTTGAAGCTACTTATTCATGCCAGTAGCAGTTTGCTCAGAAATGAACGTAAATTTATGGGAATTAGGAGAAGACACGCTTTCCAAGACTAACTTTGTTGTACTTTTTAGAATTATAAATGGATGGCAGAAACTCTCACAAAAGATGTAGAGATGAGTTGGTTAACTTTGTGAATTGTAGAAGAGGTAGTGACTAAAACCTGCTACAGAACGATTCATAACTGGAATGCAGTTGGATAGCGTTCCTGTTTGTCTTTAGGTGACTTAAGGTTTATTAAGCATCTATTACTTCTTTTATGAGTTCCTTGTGGACCATGCTACATAACACGTACCCTGTTGTTTGTCACTTTTATTTTATGTATGACTATGGATGAAAGTGTTTTCAATTTACGATTGCAATGGAATTATAAACCGACTTCTATTCGTATATTATGGAGAAAGCGAATTATTTGAAATATGCATGGCCATGAATTCCATAGATATTTCCTTAAAAGTGAAAGGACAGGCGTCAAATTGGTAGATTTTGAAACGACCGATACGCCGAACCGATGTGGTGGAAAATTGGTCGGTCAGGGCTCATTCATCAGGATAGGAGGCCGATTATTTTGCTTGTTCCACTTGTGAATTCCAAAGAAGGAATTATAACAAATTTCAGCATGACTTTAGTTGCATGTAACCCAAGAAGTATCTTCTATATTTGAACCCGGTACCTCAATATAGCTGGACGTTTTGTCCGTTTATCAGCAACGCCATAGTGCTAGCCGCAATTACATGTGGAGCGCAGCGTGGAATTCATGGCATGTTTGGTATCTGAGAAATGGCATGTTTGGTATTCCATTAACGCACTTGGTAACTTGAGACTATGCCCCGAATGAATGGCATGTATGATGTTCACTCCATCCAACACTTGATCCACTCTTATTCCCCAGCGAAAAGTACTTTGGAAAAAGATTTACGGATGCCAGCCATGCATTGTCTCTTTCTTTTCACTTCCAGCCCCCACGACTCGCAATATTGAACCAGTACGCAAATTCCGACTGTCGATTTCCCAACGATCCTTATTCTAGCGTCTAACTTCCCTTTCCGATGCCCTTTCGACTACTTCACATTTCCTTGACCTCTTCACCTCACGCAGCATCTTAAACAGCCATTTACAACGCCTTTCAACCTCATATTTACCTCTTCATGTTCAAATTCTGTTTTTATTATTTTTTATTTTTATAATTTATTATTATTTATATTTTTATATTAACTCATTTTAAAGGCCTTGGTGCTGTTTTGGTGATTATTAATTAAATACATTATTTTAGACGCCTTACCCATGGCCATGCTGAGAGCACTCGCATGTTTTTTCTGTTTCTTTTGCACATGCTTCCTTTAAAACGGAAGAAAACCTAAATACATTTCTTTGCATCAGGTTAGAGTTGGTGGAAATTGCAGGCATTCATTTCTTTAGTTAATGATAATAATCTTCCGCAGTTTTAACCCTGTGGAAAATTCTTATTTCAGAAGTGACTACAGTCATTTCAGTCAGTTTATTATTTCAGTGACTACAGGAAGTCCTCGCCTTGTATCATACTAGGTTCCACAAAAACATCACGTGAGGTGAAACGACAGAAAGTGAATTGCCATTTTCTGTTCATTAATTATGCTTACGGTTTATAAATAAAAGTGTTCTCTGATAGCCGAAAATGTTTTTCACTGTAATGCCTCAATGTGAGGTCTTTTTAAATATTTAAGAAAAATTGCATTGATACAATTCTAATTTTTTTATATATTTTCTACATTACTTATCATATTTGTAAAGACAAAAGTATAGGAAAAGTAGATCAAGATCGTGGAGTAGCGGATCATTAGGTCTTATTTTACACTACGTATCAGTGAAATGATTGAAATTGAAGTGATGTTATGCTGAGATGTCTTGTATCAATCTATGATAGTATCAATAATTTTTCACAGTAACTGGATGTGAATGAAATAAGGAATATAGTAGCAGTAATTGATACAAACCCTCTGCCATCACTTGACCTATTCAACGGAATGTGTACAATCGAACACATATCTATACATAGAGTAAAATATGAAATTTTGTTTGATGGAAAAAATGAAGGTATTTGCATTATCAGAAAACCATACAAATAAAGTAAACATGCGTCTAAATAATTTATTCCTACAAATGAAGTAATTCAAAACTGAAAGGACAAATTTTGTCAAATGCGAATCTGATAATTTTTTAAATTATTATTAATAATCCCTTGCGCTAGACGCTTCCTATGCCATAGTGACGCGAACATTAATTTACCTGTTCCTTTTTTTCTTTACCACACTATTGATCAACACAAGCCTAGCCATGCCTCTGTATCTTGTATGCGTCTTAATGGCACATGTACTAAAATTGTTGCGTTTATTACGTCCGGCAAGGTATATGGAATATTCAATGTCATAATTACCTCTCTCCTCATTCTAGTTCTTCCACAGCATCGTGGATATATACAGAGAGTCTTAAGTACCATATCTGATCCTCCTTTAACTACCACACATGATTAGGAACGCATCTACTACTCTCGAATAATCAAATGGCTCATGTGTAAAAGTAGAGGTTGTGATTTATTCGTTATGGTTCTTGGAATGTCGAATAATATTATTAGAAATCATCTAGTGGTAGTTGGTTTTGTCATCTACAAATATATAATACCCTGTAAGCCACCATAAAAGTATGTGGCAGGGGATGAATTCACACCAAACAAGCACTGCATATTATGCATATAAGGGTTAATAATAATATTATAGTCTAAACTTCACAGTTTAAAAAAGATAAAAATAGCTAAGCAAACATGCAAAACATGCTGTTAGTTGGGTTAGCTTAAAGTCCTTATACCTACACGCAACTACCCATGCTATCCACTGATACACTTGTATACTTACTCTTTGATGTATTTACAGTTATTCATATCCGAATAAATTTTTAATATCATTGAGACCTAGAACTTTCCTGTTTTGCTACTGTAGCCACAAGAACACCTCCAAACACGCCTCTTTTGCTCGGGTATACTTTAATAGCGATTTTAGATGTAGATAACAAGCCAGCGGTGGTGTTGGTGGTTTCGGAATGTGGGGGGTTTGATAAAAGAGTGTTCCGCATGAGGTTGTGCTGGTGGCAGAGATACGAGTAAGGTGGACGAAAACTGTCATGTTGGACGGCAATGGCAGTTCATTTTTAAGGGAGGAACATCATTTACACGAAGCGTCCCCGCATATATGCCGCCCATTTTTTTATTGCAAATCCGACCCAACCTCCCATCTCCTACATCCACTCCTCTCGCCTTAACTTTTCCCAGATTTATGAACAAACCAACGAAACCAGCCTTATCCTCATTCGTTTCCATTCCAAATATACCCCTCCTAAAATCTCCCTTGTATGTACCCCAAACTCCGGTACTCAAGCCGGATGACATCGCGAAATCACCGGAAAAAAATCGCCACGCCAACCTCGTTAGCGGTGAAAATGCGGCGGGAATGCGATTGCGGAGGACATTGGACGTGGAACGAAATGTTTAACCTGAATATCGTTTCTTCTTTGTTTTTTTTTCCTTTTCGGATCCCATTTCCAAACTCACGCGCGAAGGATGAGTGTTTTTCAGATTTTTTTTTAACTGGAGGAAATGCTTTTGAGCTTTTTAATGTTGTATTTTCGTCCCCCATCCGTCGTATTATGCTGCGTGACGCTCGGAAACTCGACGGGGTAATGGAAAGCGCGTCGCTTCCCAAAATGCATCTCCCTCTGCTCCCGGACCGCGTATTATTGCCCGGAAATTTTAAACTCCCTCGGATCCTCGCGGGTGCATTTATGAGGTGCGAAGCGCCGACCCGGTCACCACTCGCGGAATTTTGCACTCTGCTCCGAGATGAAAGCGCTAAATAGAGCAGCAATCGCGGGATGAATAAATCATGAAAATCTGGCAACGGATAGGAAAGAATTCGTCTTCGTGATAGGAAGCACGTGCATCGTTATTCAATTATTTTTTTTATTTCGCTCGGTCTCAGAGATCCGTTTAATTTTGACATCAGAGTATGGACAAAAAGACATTTAATAATAATGGTTAGACAGAAAATTCAGATGAAAAAAATAATGTGGTAGAAAAATGTATGGCACATAGTTTGTGTGGGAATAGGCATTGCACGCCTAGGCTCGGGTTTCGAATTTTGGTAATAGCAGAGATTTTTCAATACTGCAGCGGTGACTAATTGAGTACCTACTCTGTGAAGAGTATTTTCTAGTGAAATACCTGAGCCGATGAGACTTCTGGAATTCTAGGCTATTTTATTTATGATAAGGTCAATGTTGACACCGGGTTTCTCTCCACTCTTCCTCCTGTCCTAAGAATCATATATGCACGTAACTATTATTTAAAGGAAAAAAGTTCCTCAGCTATTGTTGGTTCTGCCAGCAATTATGGCTATGGGAATACTATCAGTAACTAGTATACTCAACGTCATTACTTTATCTAACTATTATTAATAAGACAACTTTGGTGCAAGGCTAGAATCCTATTTTATGTAACCGTTTCAAGTTAATCGTTTGTTCGCATCGAAATTGAACTAATTTTGTGGTAATCGATTGATTTGAACTTATAAAGAATACCACCTTGATGATGCTGAGTTCTCGGGTTACCCTCCAGGTGTTAACGTTGGTTTGTTGTTTAGGGTTGACGATGATGAGAGACTTACCCTTCAAAATATCGGTGCTGGCCAATTGGAAAACGTGAAAACTCTTCGTCATTAGCATTCACAATGAAAAAGTACCATCTTTTATCAAAACTACGTCATTTAGTTAATACATGCGTCAGTAGTGGGAGAGAATTCAATGGTAATTTTTATACCGTAAAATGCTTGATGAAGGACTCGGTACTGAGTTCAGAATACGACGCGCTACAACTCTTGTGACATAGACTCGTGAGAGGAAGGAAAGAATTTATTAAAACTTATATCTGGAGCGTAATCCTTTATAACTGTTAGATATGGGTAGTATAATTATCAGGAACGGTAGGACTGAAAACGTTTTAAATGTTGCATTATAGAAAAGTGATGAAAATAATATGATAAAGCGCTTGGAAAAAGAAGTAATTCTAAGAAGAGTAGGAGGAAAAGAAGTCCGTTAGAAACTTTAAGGAGAGCACGGGACAACCTTATCGACCAAATTTTTTAGACTTGATGGTCTGAATGAAAATGGAATAGGAATTATGGCAAAAGAGAGCATCACGTGAGATATATGGAGCAAGTAGTGTACAGGGGCTCTGGACTGGGTACCCAAGGGTCCCGTCGGCGACGTGTTCAAAGGGCCCCAACAGAAAAACAACCCCCTCCCCCCAAAATAAAAAGAATGAGAGAGAACACTAAGGCCCGCACGTTTATTGACTTAAGCAAGAAATTTCTATTAACAATTAAAAAAGGAGTCTTTGCAGTTCTTCTGATGTTTGAAATGAATTTTTTTATTCCGGGACAAGGCGTCCCTAAGGAACTTAATTGGTGTGTATAATTTAGAGTCTACCAGATCTTCGGTTTACATGTTTGAGTAAACATATGTAAAATTTTATTTTTGTGTACATTAAAAGCTAAAAATCAAAAAACACGCATAAAAACTAAGTGCGTCCTTTCATATAACCGTTCACATGCTTGCTGGATATTTGGAAAACGAAAGGCTCTTAAGGGACCCAGGGCTATCCGAGGCAGTCCGCCCCTAGTAGTGTAGGATACAAATGAGTAGAATCATGTATGATAAATTATGAGTATGAAGTGGTTAGCAGGTAGGAAATTCAATAGAGCTGCGTCAAACTATGTATTTTCAGGATGACTGATGATTATGAAACTGTTTGACTAAGCATTATTCCTATTTGTGAATTTACCTCTAATTCCTTTTATTAGCGTTAGAAATTTAGGCCTACCTATTATTAGTTGGAAAATGAGAGCATTAACAGAAAAATTAAACTCATTCACAATTCACAATCTGGCGACATTTTCAAGTCGATCCTTTTTGATTGAAGATTCATTTTTGAAGCTGCGAATCGTATTTCGGTATACCTTAGAATCGGTTGAACCATTTTAAGCCTCGGCATATCATCTTTCCTGCGTTTTTAAATTAAGAAAATTACTCGGTAGAAATGCTCTTTTCTCACCCTTTCACCAACAAACCCGAAGTTTCCACACTCGAGAATTAAGTTCATTGGTTCAAAAGCAAAAGAAAACTGCAGAGAGGAATGAATAGACTCGATGCATCAGGGAGGAAATAAAACCGAGGCGAGAATTGCGAGCGTGGAGTGGAGCCGTTGGGTGCCCGAGGTGGTTTACGGCATCCACTCCCGAGTCCCCGAAACGTTGCGCATTGCGTACGTAGTTTTAATTTCTTAAACCCCGCCTCGAGGTGTGTGAGAGGGAAGTTTCGCTCGCCCTTGTTTTGGCCTCTTTTCGCCTCCCTCAAGCCGTAAAAAAGGTTTCTGAAGCGTGGCCTTCTCTCTCTTCATCCTGCTCGCTGCATCGTCTGCCGAAAGCGGGAGTGGAAGTGAATTGAAAGTTACGGCGCGCAACCTGCTGAAAGAATGATGAGCGTCTCGGCGAACTTACTTTCGGTAGTTGGTAATTATGTCGCCAGGGGTCTTCGTCTGCGTTTTAAGTGAATTTTAATCTCATCCCACCTCCCACTTCTTTTTCCCAACGTATTCTACTTCACTTGAGTTTGTGATGAAAATATATCGCTTGAGGTCGATGAGGATGATTTATGACTCTGCAGTGGTAGATTTCCCCACGATATTCATCGTCGCATCGCGACAATAAACACTGAAATCTCTGCGGTATGCTGAAATAACATGAAAAATTATCTCTTATACCTATCCTATAACAGAGTCCGAGAGCCTCGGTTTGGTTCCCGGCAACGGTAGATATTTTCATTGATAAAGGGGCTCAGAGTACTATGTGGAAATCAGTTCTAGTTCAGAACTACGTCCATAGGGTGCGTCGTTAAATTGTTGTCCCTTGGATGCCTTTCATTAAGCTAATATTGCTGCTGGGTTTCTTTTAACTCTTGGCCCTTCCATTCACATCATTACTTTCGGTTTGTGTCACCTCTAAGTACGAGGTAGACATTAAATCACTGGTGTGAGCACGTACCAGACCTTTCCCCTCAATACCTGGAACAGGAGGTACTTTAGGAAGCTAAACTACCCATTCTAAGGAATCTGGGTCGAATGTTGGAATAAATTCTATTGAAAAGAATGAAACTCCGTGTGCTGAGGGTCATATAATCCAAATTCAGTACTCCACCAGAGGCATGGGGTGTTAAACTGTGAACACTTTGGAGCCCTAATATAAGGCGTCTTCTAACCCAAATCCTGGTTTCTCTCACCCCCCCCCCCCCCCCAAATTCCTATCTTACACCTTTCTAACCCATAAGAGGAACCTTTTTAGTACGGGACACTTAAAAACAACAAATCAAAAGTTTACGAAAACAAGGTAATGATATCACAGGGTATAAATTTGCAGCATGAATAAATGAGGTATAAATATGTCGTCTACTAGCAAACTTTAAATTTGTAAGAACAAATTGTAAGAACTCCAACTATGTCTTCACTCATATTTAATGGCACAATTGTAATTGTTCCGGATAGATAATTCATATATAAACAGCGTAAATAAGCAAATATAGGTAAAGTATCTTATTTAGATTCACAAAGACTTTATGAGCCAAATAATTAAAGCTCTAGTTTTTTCATATAATTTTTTAAAGTTATTAATTCGAGTGAGGAGCAATTATGCTTTTATTACAAGCGGAGATCTGTTAGATTGGTATATAAGAGAAAATAAAGTTTCGAATAATGTAAGCTCATCATATACGTTTTGAGCTACCAATGATGGCTTGAAACGTTGGAATGTTTTTAAAAATTATTATTTCATCTCGGAGACCATTTGCAAATGAAAGCAAGGAATTTGGGGATAGAGGGTGGAGTGAAGAAGACGTGGTGTTTTTGCATCCATGAGATCCATTTGCCACTCCTTTTGAGAGAACTTTTCCATGGAGTTTGGAAGTGAAATTTTCCATGCTAGTTGGGAAACTATATGTTATACGTATGTCGTGGTGCAGTTCTGATATTTTCATACTCGAGGTGAAAACCATTCAAAAACTCCAACTTAAAAATGTTTCTTCCTACACGGGAAATGTGTGATAAAGAAATCAGGATTATTTAAATATGTAATGTATTTTGGCAAGAGAAAAGATCGTTAGGAATATGTTTCCAAACAGAAGATGGCAAATTGTTTGACATAATCGAGTATGAATGAGTTTTTAAAGAAAATAATATGAAAAACGTAATTTACACTCTCTGCTGCATTAAGTTCAAACTTATGCCCCGAAAATATGTTTTAGCTATACTTTTTAATGTCTGCCACTCAATAAAATGTGTTTGATGGGTCAAATTACAATTTAGCTGGAATTACCGGGAGCATTTTTTCGCAGTATACGTATCAGAAACAGGAGAATTCATATAAATCGATACCTTACTTTTATGATTTCAACAAATAACACATTTTTCCTATAAAGATGAAATTGAGTTCGTATTTCTCGGGGAAAGTAATTTGTAATATTGGTTTAGTAATGGTCTTGACCCATATCTGTTTTGTTTCTGGCAGACGATTAAATGAATGGATGATATGAGCAGGGCGAGAATAAGATGCTCTCTAAGGCGAGGGATAAAAAGCTGGGAGAAAACCCCAGTGGCCAAGTTGAAGGTGGGTAAAACAATCCTGCCTGGCTGCGAAGCGCATGTCTCGAGCTATCAGCCCCTCCAGCGATTACACACTCACCGTCCTCTTCCAAGGCCGCGATGATATCTATCGATATCCCGAATTTAGACATATGCATCGCCGAGTGAGTGACGGTTCGGGGCCAGTCGTCGAAAGGTATCTGCGAGATATCCTTCCTTCCCTTAATCCCATTTTGTGAATGAGAATTTCCATTTTGTGCCGTCGTCTCTTGAGTTATGTGAGAACAGTCATTTCAATTCGTACCCACCGCGGTAGCCAGCTCTGTAGCGCGTTTTGCTTGTAGTATAATAATCTTGCAGATTTGAGTCCTGAATTTTTATCAAATTTTGATTAGTTTTTTAGTTACGATTTCGCCTTAGCCATATAAACAAGTTCATGTGGACTTCTAGGACCTTTGGAGAAAGAATTCGTTTACCTGCTGTATTATTTCAATGCCAGAAAGCAGTTACTTTCGTCCTATGTTTCAGGGACATTTGTTCGATTTCAGCACAGGAAACCGTAGTATACCCTCCATTGTGGCGGTGAAAACCTCCTCCTACCTCCATTGTTCATTTGATTAGTGTGCATGATTTCTTCCTGCGAGCTGTAAATTTAGTGGATGAGATCTTCCGCCACTTACTTGTCATATATTTTTATCTACATGAGGAACATAGACTTAATACAGCTATTGAAATTTTTCTCTCTTGATTTTCTGTTTTTGTGGGTTACTTATGGCGCTTAGCAATGTTATTGTTGAATGTGTCTTATATGAAGCCCGTGCTTACGTGACTTGATCCTTGGGAGTATTATAAAAGGGTGGTTCAGGATTCGGAAAAAAGCATCGAAACTAATCGACGGAAGAGTTTTACCCAAATATTGGCAGAAAAGAACGGAGGGTGGCAGTTTCCAGGGAAAAATAATCAATGGAAAGGTATCAATGATATTGACATATAAATGTCAATGAATTAATGCTGAGAAGGAGTTCAGGGGATATGGTAACGTCATACTCAAGGTCGTGTATTTGGCTCCCAGAGGTTATAATCAAAAGGTTTTCACTCGTTTTGAGAAGAGTGCTTAACGTGGAAGGCGTGAAATGTGATTCAAAGTTATGTTTCCGCTGAAAAACGATCATAATGAAAATATTATAAGTTTTGGAATCCACAAAATTATAAAAGTTTTGGACTCCCCAAAAAATCAAATGCATTTCAACATATTCATAGCAATAATAATATGCATCATCAATGCTAGAGCAATCGATCGAATTCTTATATAGTTATGCGAGAAAACAACTTTAACAAAAATTCTTATGGTTGCTGAGTAAAGCCGAAGTAAAGAAGTAGGCGACATCGTATGACAAATTAGGTTATGATTAAGGTAAATTGCAAGAATGAAGTAGGCCTTATTAAAAAGCCCTAACATGAAAATTTATTCTGAGACTTACATGAGGTAAATACATAATTTTTTCATGCGAGTGATTACAAATATAATAAATACTTGCAACATCCAAGTCTATTTCTTGCTAAAGTGCTAGTACTCTTGCATATTTGTTGTAATTAACTATGACTATAAATATTCAATAGTACATCAAACGTTCTCAAAAGAATGAGCAATCGAATGACAAAACCTTCATGTATATGTAAAAAAACAATTGGAAAAATTAAATAAATTACCATAAATTTCATAAATTCCATAAATTCCCGACCACTAATTCACTACCTCAGTAAAATTTAAATTACTACTATGTCCTTGTATTATTGGCTAATTGGCCACTAGCCAATGTTATGTTTTGGAATAATATTGGAGTCATTTTTTCAGGGCACAATCTTTTAAAAAGAGGTTAATTAGAAAAAATTATTAGCGTATTTTCATTTGATCGACATCAGCTTGGAAATATTTAATAAAATTGCGCATTTTGGAAATGTTCCCATATTTTACACTGTAATCATTTTTGTGCGTCTAAATGTTGCAATAATTTTTATAACCTCAAAAACTCTCAACAGAGAAGAAAAAGTAAGGCCAAAGTGAGTTAACAATTATAATTGAAACCCAAGTTTGAAATAGCTCAGCTTAGGTCTGATACCCTATCACGCCTTACGACACGTATTTGAGGCAAATGGAGAGCTGAAACTTAGATGCTCATGCCGTTTTCACCCTTTAACTGGGCAAAGGGAATGAAGGATTCTCTAACTCTTCTTCCTCACGTAGCTTATCTGTAGAAACTTTCCCAAGTTCACAAGGCTATCGACTAATGAGGGCCAACTAATTCTAGTGATTGCCTGACATCCGGAGTGGATTTTGAGACGGGGAAAAGGGAATCAGTCCGAAGCAAATGGCCTACCGCGAGGGAACTGGTTATTTGCACCGAACACATTCCCTCCAAAGCTTTTCCCTCTTCTGATGTCCCTCGCATCTGATGGAGGGTTTTTTCCTCCGTCGGGGACACTGAAATGGGGTCTCATCCCGAAAGGGCACGAGCGGGGGTTGTTTTTACAGCCGGGCCGCCCGTATCCCTAAGGGTCGTATAGGAGCCATGGTCCCAGGGAGGAAAGATGGTGTGAGGGGCGGTGAAGGTGAGAACATTGATACCCTGATATCTAGGTACCCTTACCCGAACTTCGATATTTAGGGATAAGGAAATGGCCGAGGGGGAGAAATTTCCGGAAAAAGGGAAAGTTATTTTTCAAATGCACTCCCCGATCCGGGAAGATCATTTTCCTAGTACTATCTCGAATTCTTGCCACATTATGTCCACCCGAAGAATAAGTTATTGAGATGCTACGATTTCAGCCAATAATTTGTTGAGCTCCCATACTACATTAGGTCCATTAGGAAGTATAGGCTTGGAGCGGGATTGGGTCTCCAGCCTTATAGTTAATGAGGGCATACAGAAAAAATTTAGTATTGCGCATCCTAATTTTGGTACAAGAATTCTCGCTTAAAAGGAAATTAGAAAACTAAAGAGAAAAAATAAAAGGTACCTCTAGTTACGATTTTCAGTTTTTGATGTTTTTACTAATTTTTCCTCCTGGTTTTTTTTTCCTTCTGCTTTTCTAGTAAAGTTATTTTTTTCATTTTTAAAGAAAAATATCGTTTATCAAGAGAAAAAATCGACGAAATTGCAAATGACCTTAGATTAGCATCAAATATCATTCGTTCAGTGTTCTCTTAATATTTTAAAAATAAGAGAATATGGAGCAGTTTTATTGGGATAACATCTTGTGGTAAAAATAATCTTTAGTACAGCCTTCTCAGGCAAACGTTCTTAGGATTGAATCTTCTGACAGCAGGATCTTTCAAGACAAGATCCCAGCATTACATTGAGTTATTGCTCTCATCATTTTTAGTCACACGTTCTGAGGCTGGTCCTGACCATGAAATGGAGTCAAATCGTACAAAATTTAAAAGTTTTATTGGCTCTGCTATCTACACGATTCATAGCAGAAAAATATGATTACTATTACATAAGGAAGTAATAATGAAATAGCATAAGGAAGTAATAATGGAATAGCAATGTCAATGGTATTCATTTATTGGTAACCATCCGATAGTAAGTTGTGGCTTATGATCGCATTACTATAAGAGCTCTCCGAAATGTTTTATTTATTATTCCTGTGCCCGAAAACCAGACATATGGCTTTACACCGGGTACATTGCCTAATAACAAATACACATATATAATATACATTCTCCGGACGGGACTCGAACCCGCGACCCTGGGATTGACAGGTATTTACCCCACCACCAACAGGGCCGGCGGATGAAACCTAAATGTGCCCTGAATCGTCCGAATGGCTGTTAAGTCCTTCACCTTTGTTGTTTGAAAATCTTGAAAAATGTTGTTTGTTTGCATGCATTGCATCCTGTTTTGTTGATAGTGTTAGAGATATGATTTCACGCTACACTAGTGAAGGGTATATGAGTTACAATCCTTCTTTAACTGGTGAACCAAAAGACATAGAGGATCATTGGTAAATATCGTGAGAGAAACACGATCGTTGCTATTTAAGTACGTGATTACAGGTATTGTAAGACTCGATAACGTATCATTCATTCTTGATAATATTTTAAAGCATTGATGTTATTTCTATTTGTACATTAGTTCAGAGTAGTTTCTCTAATTATCAAAGATGAAGAATGAGTAACAGTGTAAATGCTCTTTATGGTACGACAGAGGAGTATTTTTCTAATTATATGGATGTACTCTCCAATGACTTTGTAGAAGAAAATGAAGTAAATAATGGCATTGTGATACCAATAACTATGGGTATAGAAAGGAATCATACAAAATGCAACATGCATTGAATAGAAATGTTATTTATATTTTATCATTGCTGTTTTAAATATCATCTAATAACAAAGAAAATTCTTATATTGTTCACATTAACTTTGCTCAATTTATTTTGCTATCAGTAAAGTCGTATCCTGCTTTTTCTGCAAATAAAATATTGGCATGTGTGTATATACGAGTATATATGTTTATGCACACAAACTATTGGAAGAACACGCTTTACAACATATTACTAACATAAATGGGATGTTGGTTGGTTAGGGTATGGTAGCATTGTGACCATTCAGAGTGTGGCCATATTCCATTCTGCCGCATGTGGCCATGTTGAGTTTGGCCCGTGCATATCCTATATCCGGCTGCAGCCGTTTCTACGGATACATGTTCTTTATGCCATAACAGCCTAAGGATGAAGCTTAAGTGCATGATGTTTATTGAGTGTTTAGTTATAAAAACGGTTTAATATATAGTAGAATACGGCAGTTGCCATTTATAAATACGCCACTCAAGATTGCCAACATATTCCTATAGTAGCATACTTTTAACTCTAGTGAACAATTAAATGACAAATTAAGTGGGAAAGTTAATGTTTAACCTTTAAGAATGGAAGGAAATACTTTCGCTACCAGACTTCGCTTCACCTCATGAAGTATGAACTGAAATTTGAGGCTTATTTTTTTAATGAATGGACGAATCATTTAAATGTGAGTGTTTTTATCTGCAAACGTTGCTTGTTAAATGTTATTTTATATCAACAGATTTATTTATCTGACAAGTTAAGCTGATACCTATACCCCTTTGTTTAGGCAATTTGAGCATAGGGATATGTGCTCCTAAAAAAAAAAAAAAAAAAAAAAACTTTAAAGAGGAAGAGTTACGAATTTCTCCACTGGTTTCTAGTTAGGAAATGTTCCACGAGATTAACGCTTTAAAGTTTGATCATGCTCACCCCTTCTCCTGCTTTCCCACCGAGAGAATGACCTGCGAGATAATATCGTAAAACACACGGAACCTTGAGACGCGAGCAGCTCCTGGCTCTGCCTTGCTATCAAAAGATCACGACCGTGTTGACTTAGACCCATTTTTTATTCTTTGGAACTCTCCTTATCTTATTTTATAGATGAAATTAGTGATAATTAACCTGTTGAGCGCTGTCATGTAGCATAAAAATTATTAAAATGGGTTAGAGAACGATAGTCTTTTGTTTATTTTATTAATGAATCACCGTTTTTTCAAAGCCTGTGTTGTGTTGTGTTGGATCTTATGACAATGTTGACATGTGTCGAGCTCGTACGGCTGCCAGAAATGTTTGGGAAAAGAATGAGTTAAATTTTCATTTGAGAAATTAACTTATGGTCCGGGCACATTCGATCACACTCCGGTTTATACATTATAGCTTCCCTCAGATTTCTCCATGTAATTGATAGGACTGCATCAATTCTATCTGCACGATATTAAAACTTCAGCGTGATGAATTTTCCTCTCGCTTCCCTCAATGGGTGAAGTGGGCGCGCGGAATTAATAGCTATCGTTCAGTCATCAATGCAGTGGACTTTACTCTAGCCTTACAATTACATTGGGAACTTCGGTGTCTCATTATGTATTCAATAAGGGACAGCGTTTGTTTCTGTTTCGTGAGGTGCCCCCTCGATGGATTCACGAGAGAGTGATGTTGATTTCCGCCGTCCGAAGCGGAGTTTATTGCCCTTTCTCAATTTTCCGTAAGCATCGACGTCGGGTTTTCGTGTTGAATTTGTTGAAGGGCATCAAGCGTAAGGCTGTGTTTTGCCAACCGCTCTCGGGCAGAGGAGCATACGGGCTGGGAAATAACCCACACATAGATTATCTCTAAGATAATTTCGGCTATATAGGCCTCTGGAAGTTTTCACAAGAAATAAAAGCAATAATCTAAAATTTTACGATTGGTATACAGCCCTTATGAAATTAAAGTTAACTATTTTATTTAGCCACAATGAGAGGTTTTTCGATTTTTTTAGTCTGCTGTTGGTTCTAAATGACTGCGTTGAAGGAGTTTTTAATCTTTTGGAGGCCTACTTAATACTGATTCACTGATCCCCTTAGAAATATGTGTAGGGTGAGCGACAAGGCCGCCGGTTTCCCACTCTTTGGGCCTTGTTTATAATGTCCGCAGTTATTCGCCCCTTATGAGATTCAGGCTTTCTTGCCCTGGAGTAGAGGAAACCAAAGACCGTAGCACAAGCGCATTGGACCCTTTTCCAAGAAAAATTTGAATTCACCATAACGCATGAAAGGATAGCACTTGAATTGTGATCCTTTCCTGGAAAAGATTCCACTGGGACCACCTGAACGGCATGTATAAATTTATACCTAACAAGGCTCGAACTCAAAGATGTATATTAATTTTAAAATATCGTATTTAAATTTTATCAATTAAGAATAAATACTATGTATACCTAAATTTATGTACACATGTATATACGAATGAATATATATGATTAAATACGATGTATACTATATATCCGATTACCTATACAAATTCCGATGAATATAATCGAAACAATTTATTGGGCAATACGGTGCCAATTCAACTTTCTCATGCAATTTGATCGAGTTAAAACAATTGAAATTTAGTTCAACACAATATTTACTCTCGGTTAAAAAGTTGGAATGTAATTATGTCTCTTCATTAACCTGTTAGAGATTTTTTTCCAAATTTCACAATGAAACAACGATAATGAATAATGACTGTCAACGCAGATTCCCGTTAAATATTTGTATATGGATTTGTTGATTTTACTACTATTATTCATCTATAGTTGGAGGTCTTTCATTATTTATGGAAAAATATGTGGATGGTTTAGAAATCTATCCAAGGTTAGGTGAAAATACTGCTAACATTCAAGAGTTTCGTTCTGCGCTCAAGTGCGTATAATGCAAATAGGTTCACTAGAATTTTCAATGCCACTTATTTATCTTCGTACCACTTTAGGCCCTTTACCCTCTTAATCTTATTTTCACCATCCCTCTTTTACCACTTTCACCATCTTCTCCTGCTTCCATAGGTGACTGTACAAAACTTTTACGTTTCCAATTCAGATAACTTTTTTTACATCATTACTGGGAGAAAGAACGTTTTGATAAGTCACAAAAAGAGATGTCAATCATGGAAAATTCAATTATCAAGGAATAGTTTTAGGGTGGGTGGACAGGTGAATACTTTCTTCTCGTCCTTAAAGCCCGGTATCGATTCCCACGGAGGACTTAATGTTTTTAGAGGAATTTCGGTTCCGACTTCGGTCCCGATCCCGGTGGATGCATCTTCAACATCGTAATATCAAAGGCTTGAAGCTTTCACCTGGCCTCAAAGTTTGTCTTTAAAAATCTTCAAGGTCAATATTCTGCCCAAAGGATAGCTTTTTGAAATGTAGACCCTTGACGCCCTAAGGGAAGAGTAGGCTAATGCCAAAAAGGGATTTTTTCCATCGACTTCAAATATCTTAGTTCTACCCAACTGTATTCTAGTTTTTAGCTCTCAACCGTTGCTTTCAATAGCGCAAAGGACATCATTAATCATTCGTCTCTCCTTCTTTGAACGAGGTGAATTAGTTTAGTGATAATTATATTCACAGAGCTGTGTGGTGGTGGGGTGATATACCCCGTGGTGAAACTCCTTTTGATGTGGAGGTTTTGGATTTGAATCCTACCTAGGTGAAATTGTTGTATGTATTTCCCCTAGATTGAATAAATACGAATAATAATTTAGGGGCCAGCTGTGAGATATAAAGTTATAAATGAAAACATAAAAACCCCTTGGAAAATAGGGGTGAGAAACGAATCCAAACTTACGGGGAAGAGCACCGGAATGCTTTTTATAGCCCGTTTAACTTATGGCTGTGTTTTATAGTGCAGAGTTTTTTATTGTGGGGTTTAGGACTTTGGGGTTCAAAAACCCTTGCGTCTCAAGATATTTTTTTCCATTCGTGTCTCGCGCCACTGGTTCCGAAACCGAAGGTTTGGGAAAGGTAGTTTTTATTCGAGAAATTTTTTCACGTTGTGTCTACGGGGTGACGTGTGAGGCAGTGGGAAAGAGGGGACCCGGATGAGGGTTTCCGAGGCCAAGCGGTCGGGTCCAGGGCTGTGCGGGCGGAGAGGGGGTGGCGTCGAGGGAGTTAGGGGGAGAAGGTTTGTCGCAATGTGTAGTCCTCCGGAGTTGAGTGAGATGGAGCGTGGGACATGGAGACCCCTCGAACCCTCATTTACCCCTGTCCCTACTCGCACCCCACCCACCTCAGATTGAGGACTAGGGCCGTTCGATATGCTGGTGGGGATATGGCATTGCGATACTAATTTTATATCGCAATACGAAACCCTCATACACGAACGGAATGATATGAAATCAATAACGAACCAGGGAATACTGCATATCTCCTGGTAATGCATATTGCTTACTATCGCATCCTTTCGATGTTTGAGGACTAAGACCGTTCGATATGCTGGTGAGGATATCGCATTGCGATACTAATTTTATATCGCAATACGAAACCCTCATACACGAACAATGGGAATTATATGAAATCAATAACGAACCAGGGAATACTGCATATCTCCTGGTAATGCATATTGCTTATTATCGCATCGTTTCGAAGTTTGAGGACTTAGGCGATTCGATATGCTGGTGGGGAAATCGCATTACGATACTTATTTTATATCATAATACGAAACTCTCATCCGCGAGAAATTGGTACGAAATGAAATCAATAACGAAGCAAGTAATACTGCACACATCCTGGTATCGCATATCGTTTAATATCGCATCGTTTCGAAGAATACAAAATTGTACATCACATAATATACCTGTCCTGAATTCACAGATTGAATAAATGCATGATAATTACCATGATCAAGTTTCGGTATCCTAATAATGAAACAGCAATATTGAGGAGCGACATTTCGATATTGTGATATGTCATTTTCGGCGTATCGAGCAGCATTTTCGAAGGGGTAAAGCTTTCAAGGAGGCGTGGTCCATCCGAATACTGGGGAAGGAGAGGTTTTGCAGGGAGGAATTTTAGTGTGAGGTGGAAGGCGAGGGCTCGCCTTGTGAATTACAATTAGGCTTTATTAACGTCCTCCTGGCACCGTATCGTCCGCGCAATATGGGCCTGTGTATTCGTGTAATTTCGTGTACTCTCGTGTAACCTCGTGAGCGTCAGCCCTGCCGGATCCTTCCTCCCTCTCTCCTCTCCCCTCCCTCCTCTTCCCAGCCTCCTCTCCAGCTCGTCGCATATTGATGATTAGTCCGGCGGGCGGCTTTATCCCTCGAAATTAAAATCGTCTCTTGGACTGACTCTCTTCATCTGACCCATTACCTCCGTGCACAGCTTCTACGAGTGTCAGTGGGAAAAACAAACTAGCTCTCGGCGCCGCAACGCCCTGCCCGTAGAATACAAGATTGCTATGACCTCCTGCGTCTCATTAAAATACATGAAATCGTTAAAAAATGTAAATATATGATTATTTAATAAATATGCTGGAAAAATGAGTTCTTCTCCTGAGTGAACCAAGGGATTGGTTATTAAATTCAAAAAACCTCGGACTTCTCTGTTTCATTCTGTTTGTTATTGAGTACCACACTTTATGAAATTAGCATCATAAATTGTCTTCAGCAGTTCGCATATTAGTATCAGAACGAATTACAATATATCCTCCTTTCCAATTAGGCTTTCATGAATATTTTACGTGACACCAGTGGGGAAACATCATGTACCGTAGCCCAAAACAAGGGATACTTACTCTGGTCAGAAGGATTCAGTAAACATCCCTTAAGTGATGTCTAATAAATAAGAACATCAGATTGCGTGCAGAAGATGACGTTGAAATTGCAATACGTAATTGAGAAGAAGGTAATGGTAATAATACATTTTTTATATTTTCTGCGGCAAAGCCACCTTAGAAATACAATACAAATTTAACTTGTACGCCAGTAGAATTATACACCAGAAGGTAGAATGATTCGTTTCGATCTTGTGGGAGTGTGACTCGTTAGAGTTGCTACATACATTGCAATTAGTTCATGAACATATATTTCGGTCATTATTGTGAGAATAGTGACTCGGAGTGCAAATGAAGGTAAAACGCTTATTAGCTTCAGCTTACCGTGGATCAAAACGATATCGCGCCTACGTGATTTTCGTAACACACAAAAACGATATGGGATTCCAAGCAACACTCAAAGCTGTATCTGATGATTGAAGGACGGTTTAGTATACTGGCAAGTTATATGACTGGAAAATAGCCAAATACCTTGAATTAAAACCGTATTAATTAGATAAATGGCTTCTCCATTTTAGCTGCTTTGACCGGTATGATGGAAATAGTATCGGGAAAATGATAAACTTGGTGCATCGTACTGTAGGAAATTTTAAATACGTGATTCTGCGTAGAGCTATTGGAAAAGGCAGAGAATAGCGTTAGCTAAAATAGGATCAATCATTATGATTAAGTAACTTATCACTTGAAAATTTAAAAAAAATCAATGTAGAATTATTGTTTTATAAAGTTACTAGATTTGGTTTCGGGCGAAAAATGGCAAAAAAAGGTATTTTACACGTATTGTGAAATTTATAAACGTCTGTATATGTTTCTGAAGTATAGTTATATTATAATTTGTATTATTATTTTACGCACCAAGTGAAAGATATGTGCATGTTAATGCATTTAAATGGCTAGCAGTATTTCAAACTCATCGTAACTTTATGGCTAGAATAATTATATTAATAGCTGACATAAGAATATTAATTTAGCAAAAATAGAAATGGAAGCAAAGGGATAATACACTAGGAAGTAGGGAGAAATGGCACTTTTCTATTTCCTAATAAATGCGCTTTCACTTATATCCAAATGTAATACGAAACATGACTGAATTCATATAATTTCTCTGTATAGCTCTATGATGCAGGATTTATGTATCCATAATAACAGGCAAATAATGAAGTAATATATGTGGTATTTATCATTAAATGCCCATATTGCCTGAGCTAGCCATGTGTTTGAAGGTGATGCAGTATAAATTTACCACTTTAGCTTAAACAGATTTTATATATTTTTTACCAGCTTATTTGTACTTAATTTTGAATTTTTGTTCGTGAAATTCATGGATGATATTAGTTCAAATTATCAGAATTGACGGGAGCTCGTTTTTAACGGCGGAGGAAGGAAGATCAGTATTCCATGTAATGTATTCTCTTGGGCGATTAAACACTATCAAGGGGAGTGTGTGTACTCCATTGATGAACTTTGTTAAATGGAGGACATTTATTATATTTAGCCATTGGTATTATTTTCCTCAAGTTTATCTAGTGTTAAAGGTAATAATTTTTTGTTTCATATTCTTATTGCACTGCGAATAATATCGGTCCTTTCTTATTCCTCATTTTTCTTTATTTTTTCATTTTCTCTGTTTTTCCTCATTTTTTAAAGCTTAGCAGGCAATTCCAGACATATTTATTATAGTAAAAATGGTATTTTGGAGGTGATTGTACTTAATAATAAATAATTTTAATTTTCTACGAAATGAAATTAGTTTAATATGCATTGAATGGAAGTAGTGGAAAAACAGTTTTTTCCCATTTTTAAACCACTCTTTTTTCCATGCACAAGAGTTAAATATAAAGAAAATAACATCTCATCACCATCAATGCATAAATATGATTTCGAATTTCGTAATTCGTTATTCGAAAGATGTTTACTCTAATTTTGAAATTTTTTAAAGCATTTTCGGAACCTTTACTGCGTTTTTCATCTGTAATTTTCAATGAGCAATTATTTTTGACTCAAGACGATTTGAGGTTGACTTTTGAACTTCCATAGAATTATTCCACACCCTCGTACCAAACACCATGTTGACAAAATATTTATTTCATTTTAAACCAACAACTTTTTGTTGCATTACTATATATGTTCAGATTACAACAAAAATTGGTGTATCTATGGTTCTACCATCGTAAATTGAAATATATTCTGTTATTGTGCAGAAAAGAATTTTTCCCTGATATAAGGATAGACATCCATCATATGAACTTCTTAAACATTTTCCCACCTTTTTTCTACAAGCTACAGCAGGCTTGTTATACTTGCTCAAGGTGTAAAAAAAGGTGTCATTGGAGAGGTTAAAAAGTGTGCTCAGTACTTATTTACTTAAAGTTCCAAAATAATTGCTTATAAACTCTCAGATTTCAGGGGATGTTTCCTCAGTGAGGAGTGCTCGAACTCCAAATTTCTTATTTCAAATCATGCTTAACATAGGTAGTAATGGAAGTGCCGGAGAGAAGAATGACTCGTTTCTCGACATTTTTCTTGGTTTATTTGAAAACTATGAATGTAAAAAAATGCATTATGAAATTCACATTTAGAGCGGTAAAAAACAAACATTTTCCTCTTAATTTCATATTTAAGGTTCAAACATATTGCGCTCTTTCTTTGCTCTTTAATAACACCTTTTACCTATTTGTATCAAGTGAACGTTTCATAAGCAATCAAGTGATTTAGGTGTGTTTTTCTAGCAATATTTTTTCCTGCGAAATCAGTGAAAGAAATACGGCTCATTAAGGCTAGTTCCTTCATACGCCAATTTTGATTGAAATCTGAGAGTTTAAAGTAGGGCGTTGCTGACCACTTGTCAATTTAAAATGGACTAACACAAAATGTTTGTTTAGTATCCTTTCTATTAATTTCAATTTCAATAAATGTTTGAGAATTTAAATTACATAAAAATAACTAACCTACGTAGTTGAAATAGCACCAAAAAGTGATAGCCATGGTACGGTAGGGCATAAAATTTGGTGTGGTGAATTCAATTCCAGCATATAGAAGGTTAGCATGAATTTGAAATATCGATGCATTCTTGTAAGGCGAAATTTAAGATAGAATGTTGGTGAAGCGGAGTTGTGGGAGGAAGAATACTTATAATTTAGAACAAATTAACGATGAAATGAAGAGTCGGGGAGTATCATACGAAAACTAAGTGATTTATCTGGTGAGAGAATATGCATTAGATATCCATGGCAGTGGAGAAATGTTTTTTTCTAGCCTGATATTCCCAAAGATCTAATATCATATCCACTAAGCCCAGAGCACTTGTACGTAAAATATAAGGATGCGCACAGCAAAAATACCCAAGGTGATATTGCACTTTTTCCTCCTGCTTATAGCAGTGAGTAATGTTTTAGCTGATGCAGCGTGCTCTTTTGCAATTGAAGTACATACATTGAATACGCGGAAGCATTACGGAATCATATTGCGGAGAGCTAATCTTGATTGGTCACCATGATGGTTTTATGTTACTTTCAGGGTTGTGTCCCGAGAACTGGAATACAGACATGCTTTAACTTGACAGTTAGGTTGTAATGAAAGAAGTACCTTGTTGTAGACGTAACTTTTAGCTGTAGGAGACGTATGCTTCAGTAGGCTTAACATTGCAGATAGGTTGTTATAGGAGACGTAAGTTGTAGGTGTAGTAGATGTAGGTTGTGGTTGTAAGAGATGTAACCTTGAGAAATTAATTCTGAAATCACTTCGAGCTATCTCCGTTAGATGCTCGCGTTTAACCACGCATTGGAAAAAACTCCTTCAAGGGGAATGTGTGAAGGTAGGTAATGGATTTGATCAGTATATGTGGGCGGAAGTAAGCTTTCGGTCGGCGGAGACGAGGTCTTGGGGAGTAATAGGACGGGAGAGGGTTACGAGGATGTAGCCATTAGGTGGGCGTGGGGGGCTTGCCTTATGCCTCGCATCAGAGTCTGTGTTTGTGCGTGCGTCTGTGTGGCACACCAAGACGATGGATTCTGAGCCGGAATTGATTGCGTAATTGACTTGCAAATGGCGTCACTTTGCCGTTAATAGGTTAGTGTGATGCGGTAATGATGTCACGGGACTAGGGACTAGTTGAAGTTGCCTGGGTTCGGGGGAGGGGACGGCGTTGATTATGGGGGGAGGGTGGGACAGCAAGAGGAGGTTTTGAAGGAGCTGGAGTGTCTCGGGATTGTAGGCGGGTGGAGGACGGGGAGGTGAAGAGGGGAGGGGGTGAAGTTTTGCATTGCCATTCTGTTTCCCCTCCGTGTCACCCGGACGTCCCCGAGTGCATTAATGCCACTCTCGGAAGAAAAATGGACCCTCCACTCTCCATGGTGGAGAAGTAAACACGCCCCGATTTTTTTATCATCCAAGAGAGAGGGCGGTAACCCCTAAAGCAATTATATTTGCATCCTATTAACTCCACCATGCGTTAGCAGGCCATAATTGGTTAAATGGTGATTAGGTCTTTTCCTCTTTCGAGTCTTCTTTCCTCATTGGTTGGTTGAGGCAGTAGCGAAGTAAAAGAGTTTCATCCCCCTCGTAATAGATTGAACATAATGAATTAATGATTAAAATTGCAGGTCCCTACTAAGAGATCATTTAATAGACAGAGGCCAATAGACAAAGAGTTCATTGTACTTGCAAAAAAAATCGACTAATACTTGCGAGCACAAGCTGAAAAAGTTGATTGTCAAAAGTTGAGTCAATTGTAACAGCCGCAGAAAAACCTGATTATATGCATTAAAACGTGTTGTTGTAGGGAAATAAAACTAACAAATTAAGAACGGAGAGGCTATTAGATGGGTAGGTGAAATAGGAAATGTCATGAAAATTTTGAAAAGGAGGCAGGGAAGCATTGATCACCTTGAGACGAATATTTTCATGAGGATAACTGTCTACCAAAGGGTGAAATGGAGGAAATACAAGGAAAGAATTTGATGAATGAATTGAGGAAGTGATGAAAGGAGATAAAAATGAAAATTTCTGCCAATATGAATATACTGGTAAATGGAAGAATGAACTTGAGGACTGCATCCAACTAATTTAAAGAATGAATACCAGTGATAGAAGGGTATTCTTTGGCAAAAACGAGTTCACCAAATCGCTGATATGGCTTTTTACTGTAGGTATTGATACAATGAGATAACATCGGCACTATATTTTTTCCTCTTTGTTGATATGAGCTAATAACTTCAAAAGAGTTAAAGCTATAGATGATAAAGTGTTTTATTTTTATATTGAGTGAAAGAAATGCTGTACCCCGCGATAGACACACCTATACAGAATGAGATTGATTTGGTGTCAATGCAGCATTATTATTTGTAAATTGCTTGGGGATTTCACCTCGCACAAAGCCATTGAATGTGTGGAACTCGTGAGTTTGAGAAGTTGGCGCATCAGCTGACGTTCAAATAACACCGCTTTGAATCAAGTCCACAATGCTCAGCGGAATCACCTTGATTTGAAACTGGTGCATAATGCATCACTGTCGAAATAAAACTCTGGAGATTTTAATAAAGGATAAATTATTATGCTTGCATGTATGCGACAAGAATATTTGGGGTGGTTAGCAAAAAAAAACCCAAACAGTTCGCGTTCAAAATTGTTTTCACAGTATATTTCTGTAGAAAATAGGGCAATTGTACTTTTTCATTTTAATCGAGCAACAAATATTAACCGTTGATATAAAGGAAGAACTGGAAACTACATACAAGGCCCGAGGGAAATGCTGTTTCAGTTTTTCGGTAAAAATATTGCCTTGGTAGAAGAGTGGAAAATACTGCAAATGTGAAATTCAGTAAAATAGTGATGATATGAATTTTGGCGAAGGTTTTTTTCTCGCGGTTTTCTGCCACATGAATTTTAACAGCGCTTTCATCTATTGTTACCCTGCGGTGAAAATGAATTTGATTTTGCTCGCTTCTCTGCGACTAGATCTCAAATGAATGATTCCACAAAGCCAACAAATTTGCAGAAGCAACTGGAAGTAGGGTCGAAAGTATCACAAAGTATGCCGGATGGACCCGCAATTTTTTTTTAATCGCAGCATAAACATTTCCGTGAACCACGGCTCTCTCGTCACCGAATGAATTCCCGGGACCTAAAATTATCGCGCACTCTCACGCAAATAAATATGTATTCACGAACTCGCCTTCTCCGTGGCGTGACGACAATTTATGGACGGGCAGTCGGAGTGTGAGCTCGTTTGAAAATTTCATTTTTTTCTCATTCCACGGCGCGAACCGTCGCCTTCCTCCGTCAACTTGTCGATTCATCGAAATGAATATTCCCCGCCTTGTTTAACTCCATCCAAAAATATACAAATTAGCATCCCAATTCATTCCCGAAAATGTGATGATTACAAAGAGTGTACAGATTCAGTGCGGAAAAAATGTGGACAGTTCGAGGAAATGCGATGAGTTTATTAATAATATTAATATATCCTGAAAATGTGGATTTAATTTGTTTCTCTTTGCTTTGTGCTCATATATTTTCCCTACCAAGTCAATTTATTTGGTTCCTTTCATCCCGCTGAAGGGAGCCATAGAAATATTAGTAACTTCTGTGAGTGTTTCCTTAATTGTGTTCTGCTCAAATTGTGGCCCCAATTATCATATTCTTACAGTATTTCGACGATGAGGCACAACTCATTAGCACAATTGAGTACTGAAAAAAATAATGAAATATATAGAGAGCTCGCAACTTTGGGTAGAACAGGCAAGGCGATCATCGTCGACCCTACCAGCTAAAATAACTGAGGAAGTTGTGTAATAAAGGGAGGGTAGAGAAGATGGAAGGGGAAAGAAGAAGGTAGGGACAGAGGGTGAGGTTCCGAGATTCGAACTACTGTGCACTCAATTGTGAGGCATTGATAAAATTCTCACATTGATGCTTGAAACGGACTCCGGGAGTTTTGGACAAAATTTGGAAGCCATAAGAAGGGACATGAAATTGTTTAGTGATTCTAAATATTTTAATTGATTAGTTATTATGATTCGTTACCGACATTACAATGATTAATTTTCAGGAGCCATGAACTGGCCGATAAAGAATTAAGAGTGGCGCTTACGAGCAACATATAAGCTACATTAGTAGAGCGGCAGATGGCTGTAAAGCGGAATTAATGTTTTTTTTGGTTTCATACAAGTGCTACTCTGGAGAAAATTATTTATTGTTGTGCGGGCTTCACTTCGGAAAATAAATAAAATAAAATCATACCAAGGGTAGTTGTGGAAAAGCAATGGATAATACAAGTAGAATCGGATACAATGAAGGAGAAAGTGAATGTTTATAACATTGGTATGGAAAATTTTAACAACCTTTAATTTTAATCGTTTATGGCTCTATTTTCAATATTAAAGTGAGTAATACTCAAAACTCCTTTGTGGGCAGAAGTAGTGTGCATAAATATGAGAAGCGTACCTTGAAAAAAAATCAATATATAGCGGCGGATATGTTACGATGGCCTTAAAAGCATTGTTTAGGTTATTAACCGAGAATTGAAATGCCACGTCCGCCGATAGCGTACAAATCGCTAAAATTTCCTCTCCGTCTTATTTCTTTACTTTATGTATGGGATTTATGTATGTATCTAGCTGTGCATTAGCCATACGTTAATTTTAGTATGAAACTTACGGAATTTAAGGTGTGAGATTTATTTCATAGTAGTATGCGCAAGGGAAGGAATGGGGGTAGCGTGGTGGCAAGAGTGGTAATGAGTGGTAAAGAGTGGCTTTATATACCGTGGGACCGGGTTCGAATCACGGGAGTTACTATTTTTTCTGTGGTAAACCGTATTCTACTTGAGTGAAGTGTGGAAGGTAGTTCAAGTGTGAGCTTCAGATGGGACTTTAAACCATAGAGGCCTTTTGTTAAAAGCGGGCCAGGCAAAGAAGCATAGAGTGGTGTAGGCCTGTGCCAGGTTTCTCGTCACTTTGCCTCAGTTTCCTCAATAACCCTTGATATTCCGTATCCTTGATTTGGAAAATTGTCACTGTTCCCGGTCACCTTACATGATAACTGCGACGCGACGGTAGGAGATAAAACGTCTGCATGTAATGGAATGTTATACTGCTTTGAGATACCAGGTTAGAATTAAGATTTATTCCTTTGCGAAATTGTTACAAATTTAAAAGTTGCCAAAGGAAGTCAGGCCGTAAAATTTCTAAAATTTACTTCCAATACTTGAATCCCCATTATTTATAGTTATTCTAGTATTTCATTGATAATGTATTCACTATTACATAGGGTTGACAGTCATTAGAAAATTGCTTTGTACTAGGTGTGATATAGAATATATCCTTTCGTAATACAGGCACAATGTGTATTTAGAGGGCTGTATCGTTGGGGAGGGAGGGGGGGGGGGGGGGGGGGGTTGTTAAGCAATTTTTACGCATTGGTTTAATAAAAAATAATTCACTTTTTTGTACTCTCAGTATTTACGTTCAAATTGCGCGCATTACAATGAACCAGCTTTCGTGGCAAAAGGGCTAGCCTTTTTCTCTCTTCTGTTTATCTCTTCGACTGATGGGAACGATTCAAATGCAAATGCCGTGGTGTTTGACGCCCGCTCATTCCGGCATTTCACCGACCGACGAGTGGGTATTTTGCATCCTTCCGTTCGCTGCTGAGCGACGAAAAGAACTGAAAACAGCTCAGCGGACGCATTAGGACTCCCCGTTTAGCTCACGAAAAAAGGAGACGTTATCGTTCTCCGCAGGCTTTCTCCAGCAATATTTCACGCTATTATATTTTTTCGAAGAAAGACTGTTGTTTTTAAATTTTTGCTGTTTTTTATTGTTTTTTTCCATAAATATCTAGCGATAGGGATGATGTCACGCTCAGAGAATTCCGACTTTGTGATTTACGAGCGCAAGGTGCGTTGAAGCTGATGAAAGCGTTGGCGATATGATGAAATTCTCCCCCGACGGTGAACCTTTATAGTTTTCTTTCTTTATAAGATGTGCGGAGGAAGTTTTCAGTTGTTGCGTAACCGGATGGGATAATATTTTCTTTGCGTCCCTCCGTTTTCGTCAAAAATTTTAACTGTTGGTACTTTTTATGAATTTTATCCTTATGATCCAATCATTGTTTCGATTGCAGCGTATCCTATGATCTTTATATGATGTTCCCCAGTTTCTAGCTCCCACTTACACTTTCAAAATTAATCATAACAGAGTCTTCAATAATTTATCGGTTATTTAAATCTCATTAATTATTATAATACTTCCAATTTTTGAGAATCATAATGATGGAATAGATCCGTTAGTGAAAAATGGAATCATGTCATCTTCCCTTATGACTACCGTTCATATAATTATCTCATAATAGCATGATATTAAATTATGCATTTATTTTAGTTACACCTTTCAAGTACAAAATGAAACGATCTCATTTCTGTGAAATTTTATGCCGCGTATCACAATTATTAATAGACAAATTCTCATCTATTTGAAACTAAAATTTGGAGATAATACTGAATATTTGACGGTCTGGTATCCTAGTTGGTATATGTAGACTTTCGAGTGTTTAGATTACAGTTTAGATACATTTACGTTGTGTTCCTTTCCATGAGGTCACAATAGGAGTCGTTAAGACTTGATTAAAATAGCTCTTCACTATACTGGTTATGTTAACTATACAAATTTATGCAACCTGAAATAAATTCCTTAGTGAAAAAAACTAATGGGTAAAGCAATAGCATGTATACATTTTTGAAGAGAATGAATAAACTTAGTTAATGCCATTGTTGAACCTAAATTTATTAATTCTCTCTGTAATTGACAAATTCCACATAATCGACCTTAAAACACTAGTTATATGTATTAAACCGCTCGTGGATTTCAGGCAGCTAGTAGCATCTCTAAGAGAAACTTAAATGATTAACACACGAACGACTTGGCGACTGATCTTTCGATTGCCAGTTACAGGCGCTTGATGGTGATTCACCTCCAGAATCAAACAGACTCCTGAAGGTGACTTGCAGAGTTTTTATTGCAACGAAGATGCAGATTTATAGCGTTGAACTGCTGATCTTAGGTCATTGGTTCTAATTTTAGAGATACCTTAGGGGATGGACAGTTTAACCGAAACTGAGATAGTAAGAAAGTGAAGATAATGAGAAACTAAAAAAGATATTTATAAGAGATCACAGGTAGCTCAGGGAATGGGATTTTGCTTGCTCAGCCTGATGAGAAATTTCAAATCACTGTAATTAGTAATTGAGGGTGATGCCATTAGACAAGCCATCGGTTGGGTTCAACAGCTCGTCCGTTGTCTTTCTGTCTAGACTGCTAGGATAATGATTCGCGAATTTTTTAAAACTTTTTTATCACCTTATTTGTCACGCTGCCTTCCTTTTGGTAAAGCATTCGAGTTTCAAGGATCTCATACTAAATTCCGTCACTGGAGAAAACCAGTAAAATTTTAAAAGTACTAAAAGGTTGTGATATATTTGATCCCGTACTTTTCCGCAGCTCCTTCAACGTTTTTTTCCCTAAAATTCTTCTTCAGTACGTTTATGTAGTTTCTTAGAAGACTTAACAACATCTCGAAAAATGAAATGCTGTTTTAAATAAATTAGAGAGTATGAAAAAAAGATCCACAGATGGGTTGAAGTATGATTTGGAGTGATGACCCACAGATGGATTGCAATTAGTCGCTTGTTTTGTTTGTATTGTTTGAAATGAAAATTTTATTTGATGTGATGTTCATGTCAAAAGCTGGTAGGGAACACTTGTTCGTAAAGAATTCAACTTAGGGGTACAGGAAGCTTATGGTTATAATTCTTTGGGATTATTCCCAGTCATGGATAATTATAGCAAATCTTCCACAGAGAAAAAAATCATTCGCCTTGACCGGGACTCGAACCCGGGGGTCAGGGGGTCGAGGCGAATAATTTTTTCTCTGTGGAATATTTGCTATAGTGCAATTTCAGCGGGTAACTCCGCTAAAGTTTTCACGGCTAGTACGTGTTCTTTGAATTCATGGATAATTGATAAACTATTCATCTGTTCATACACCCAGTTCTCTCTTTGCCCCAATAAAATGCCAACAACATTAAAGGCCTAAAGTTAACACCCTTATGTAAGAGTCATATATTTTTATCTGGTAAGAAGTGACGTAAATTTAATTTAAAGAAAATATTAAATCCCATTCATATTAATCAAACGTTTTTGAAGTTATAAGACGGTGGTTTCCTTCTGAGTTGCTTTGATCTTTTTCTCATCTTTGTGCAATGTAGAGCCAAGTGCAAATTCATTTGCAAATGTATTTTATAAAAGCTCCAAATATTTTCATGTGATTGAGTGATTTACTGCACTGATTATCCTTTTTAAATTTACGACCGGAATCCTTACCGTAGTACTGTTGAAAAAACTTGGGCATATTAATTCAAAGCATGGAGCTTTTCTTGTTGGTTTCGTATTTATTATTTTCCTATACTTTGCTTCCCAAAAAAACATTTGCTTCCCATTCAGTTTTGATATTGCTTTTTTAAACCACAAATCTTTGCCACATCTCACAGGTTTTGCTATTTAAAGTCTAAAACCACACGCTTTTTATGCCGGATTTGTTTTTAACTTTTTGTTGCAGATTTTTTGAGCGGAAATCCGTTATGTTTTTATGCCCATCTCGCTTTATGCTTTTGCTTTTCAGGTCAAAAATTAAAAGGATTTTAAAATTTGCATTTGGTTTTGCTCTTTCGACCCGAAACATTTTGGTTTTTCCAGCCTGCACGCTACCCACCTGGCTACTGCGGTCCCTATCCCCACCAGAAACTGCGCGGGGGTTGCGGATTCATTCGAAGTGGGGAGTGTCATCGCCTTGTTCGTCTCATTTCGACCGGGCGAGCTTTACGTGGCAGCTCTCACCCGAGACGTGACCTGCGTGGGAAATTACCCATCCAAACCAAGCGGGCACCAGAAAGAGAAAATAGACACACTCGTGATGTTGGAGAAACGGCCGGGTCGCGAGTCAATACATATGCACCTCTACCGAAGCCTTCTAAATGTTGCGGTTCGGTAGAACCAACACAATTAAGGAGGTGCTTTTATATATTCCCGACAAGAGTCAATTATGCCAAGATTGTTTTGATGTAACTCCACATTTTTCAGTCAGCCCATTGATTAATAATTAATTCACCTTACTTTTCAGTCACATTAATCACCCGACCAATCAGACATTCTAACAGATAGCACAAGACAAGGTGTTCAGATTCTAGGGCAGAAAGACTCAAGAACACTGCAGCCAAGTCCACAATACGAACACCATTTAATAACATCCGTAATATTAAATCCTTTTTCTTGACTCAAATTTCCCTCTTAACCCTTTTCCTGACGCTGCTCTTTCACTCCACAAGCTTTTATGAAAGCTTGCTGTCTACTATGGGGGTGTAGATATATCATAGTTTAATATTATCACCAGCATTCTATCTGTATTGATATTTTTATGAATCCTCCCTCCCAAGTTTTTTAGCACATATTATTTTTCTTCCTTTGTAAAAAATCCATCTTTTATATGTTCAATCAAGCGACTTTTAAACCTTCACGGGTACTATCTGCCTTCGTAACTTTTAAAACATCGTTATTTTTCTTCCCTCTTATGCCCTTACCTAACTTTATTATGTTGATAATACCTCATTGCCTTATTAGCTCGATGACCCTCTTTAATAATGTATTTCCCTCAAAACGTCACCCATTACTTTTATTACCACGCTCAAATTCGTCCAACCGGCCTTTTCATCTCTTCTGCCATATATATAACCTATTCTTTCACCTTTCTCCATCCATTTGCCAATTCCATTTTTTCCATACTCATACCTAAAAGACCAAGAATTTTTTTGGTACCCTTGCTTCATAGAGTTCGGGCCTCTTTTTTGGAATCGCTTTATATTCAAATTCTGACCAATCTTTTCCCTAATTCTCTGCACTGAGACTCCATATTGAATCCTACCTTTCAGGGATTTCTTTCTTTGCAAGCAAAATTCAGCGTCTGATGTCTTTAATATCAAGATATTTCTTCCCCTTTTCATAATTTATTACCTGCTTCATGGTCTTCCACAATCGCCCTCTAAATATCTTCTTAACTGAATTCGACTCGCGAAGATTTTTGGGAAAAGTAGCACGGAAGGTTGGAGTACGAGATGCTCAAATAGACGGAGGAAATTAAATTTTTATAGGTTCTTAGAAAAAGAAATTACTCAGCACCTAACTCCTTAAAAAATGCGTTCATTCCAGCCTTGGTCTAAAACACTTTTATAAATAAATCTATAATGGAGATGCAAATGATTAACGAATTTTTTCTCGACTATCTATCCTCATTAAAACAGCAGTACTAATTGGCATATATTTTCAGTATATATCGCCCATTTATAATAATTAGAATGGTAAGCATATGTCATGCACTAAAATAATAAAGAGTTGACAATGAAAGAAAAGCCACTTGAAGTAAATATTATGAAAATTGACTCCTTTATACATTATTTGTTCCCGTTACCTTGCTTGATTTGAGTTTTATTTAGCCAAATCTTTCCTATTATTGATTTTTCTGCCACCAGCGTAATTATGTAATAATAAGCAGAGAAGGCGCCACCGTGCACGTTTATGTAAATGATTGATATGTGTGTGCTAGCACGAACTCCATATTTTGAAATTCTAATTGGAGACGACCGCCTCTAATTTTTTTCATAAACTCACGACGATCATTGATGCCAAAAAAATCAACTCCTGTTTCATTTATTTTTTCCCATAAAATGAAGGAAATTCGTTATTTAAATTTCAAGCGATGATTTTTTTATCATTTTTTCCATGCGCGGCATTAAATTATTTTCGGCAATCAATTCCTACTTTGGTGTAAATTCAATGCAATATGGGCGATATACAGGTAATGCGATAAATAATGGTTTTTATATCTTGCACGGGGCCTTTCTTTGCCATTATTCCCTTCCACTTGTCCCTCGACGGTTATCTTCATCAGGCCATCATGTCTCATGATGGGGCCGATCAAGTTCTCCCGTCTTCTTCTTAGGGTATTCAAAAGGCTTCTTTTTTATTCCACTCTTCTTAGAACTTCCTCGTTACTTACTTGGTCGATCCATTTAATCTTCATCATTCCTCTGTAGCACCACATTTCGAATGCTTCCACCCTTTTCTACTCCATTGCTGTCATCGTCCATGCCTCACTGCCGCAAAGAAACATGCTTCAGATGCAAGTTCTGACGAATTGTTTCCTTACTCCTACGTTTGTATTTCCAGCTGTGAGTAGACTCCTCTTTTTATAGAAGGCCCTCTTTGCCTGAGATATTCTACTAACTATTTCTTTCTTGCTTCATCCATCGTTGGTTACTTGGCTTCCTAGGTAACAGAACCTTTTCCAGCTTTTGATTTCCTAGTTTAACGTTGGTTTTGGCCTCTTCTCTCTTGCTGCAGACTATTATCTTAGTCTTCTTATTATTGATCCTCAGCTGATATCTGACCATTGTCATTTCCATGGTTATCAGCATCTTATTCAGATCCCTCTCTGTCTCTGCTATAAATGTTATGTCATCAGCGTATCATTTGTTCTCCATGGTTGTTCACCCCAGAAGACTTCTCTTTAATTTCATTGATGGCTCTCTCGATTTAAACATTAAAAATTACTGGAGACAGTGCACAGCCTTGTCTCACTCCTTTCCGTATTCTTGCTTCTTCACAGTTGGGTCCAGATTTAATCACAGCTACTTGGTTTTTATACAAACTGTGTATAATTCTTCCATCTTTGTATGGACACTCCAATTCCTTTCAGAATATCAAGCATTGAATTCCAATCCACGTTGTCAAAAGCCTTCTCTAAATTCACAAATGCAATGAACGTCGGCTTCTTCTTCTCCATTCTCTTCTCTATGAGCAGCCTAAAGGCCAGTATTGCTTCTCATTTACACTTACTTTTCCTGAATCCAAATTGATCTTCATCCAGGCACTCCTCTGCTTTTTGCTCTATTCTTCTATAGATGATCCTTGTCAATATCTTCGATTAAAGGATGTGAAAGAGAAGAATTACGTAAATATGTAGAGATTAGCCGATATAAGAACTCAGTGGAGAGCTGCATCAAACCAACATGAGGATTGATGTCTTATGATGATGAATGGTTTTTAGGGCGAATCTTAATAATTTAGAGCGATTCTCGCATGAACGACACATTTATTCTTTCAAGTCCTGTGAATAATGCTCAGTTACTCAGACAAAATATAACTTGGTAGTATGTTCTACGAAAGGATGGGGGCAAGGGGGGGAGTTGAACTGCTCGTTGTTGAGAAGATTGAAATTCCTTTTTTCCGTTGGATGATCTCCATGGCGTCTTGTATTTACCTGGATTTTTAAACTTTAAAATTTTACACCTACTAAAGTAAATTGTCTTATGATCATTTTACACGATGTATGTAGTTGTCAGATCTGTGGTTTTCAAGTCTTTACCAACACATCAAACCGGGAGGAAAGGTAGGAGAATTGGAATGGAAGGAAGTAAGAAGAGTGGAGAGAAATAGGCTTTCGACCTTTCGTAATTATACTCTTAGAGAAAGGCGCCAAGGGGATCACGAATTAACGTCCCATCCGACGGACGGAGCGTTGAGCTCGAATGCCCTCCACACTCACAAGCCCTTTTACCAAAGAAAAATATCTTCCTCACCCGGGATTCAACACCGGGCGTTCGGGGTTATCTAATCACTACACCAATCGAACTTTATCTTTCATTGTACAATAGGATGCTAGAATAGGTGTAGAATAAATGTATCGTGAAAAGTAATGAATGGTATGGAAATCTTCCAAAATGCGTGTACAGAAAGTTGCCTCTGTTCTATTTCCACCCGTTCATACATGCACTTACCACATTTTCACGCCACTTCAAGTTTTGCAGTTTATTTCTTCGCGTAAAACGGCCTGTCTGGAGTTTAAAATACATCCGTATTACAGTGTAGCCCTCTAACTTTCTGTTCATTATCGATTCGCTTGTGACCAGAAAGCCTCGTGGTGTGTATTTCTCTGAAGGAGCTTCGTGCGTGCAGCCTCTTTATTAGAGGGTGTTATCATTTCGCTTTTTGCTGCCTCCCTAAGATGAGCCCGAGCTCGATCGGAAGCCTGCGTCTCAGCGTGAGATGGGGAAGAGTGCTTGCGCGATTCTAATCTTCATCCGTCCGTCTGAGTGCTGAGCTCGAGCCAGAGTGTGTCGCTGTATCGCATCTGCCCCTGCCTCGTTTGCATGCATTAATCAATCATACCTCTGAATAGAGATCTACGCTTATTGAATACCCTGCAAGCAACAAAGTACATCCCCTGCTCTACCCAGCAAGGATGAAAAATGCCAAATACTTGCGTGCTGTATTAGATAGATACTACAAAATGGGAGAAAAGAGGGCATTCGCAGCTTAACAATTATTACGGACATTTGAATAGATTTTACTTATCATTTTGACTTGTCAATGTTTCAGGGATTTAAATATTTATCCACAAATGGGTTTGCAGACACTCGGGAATTAAGATATTTTTTAATTCTCCTGTACATCTCTTTAATCGTGTTTCATTCAGCGTACTAGCGCACATGACTCAAAGTAAATCGTGAAAGTGCAGCAGATGCTCCCGTAGCTAATACATAACCATATTGATAGCTATTATAATGTTTAACCAGAAGTTTGGGCTGGTTGATGAGGATAAAGCTCAATAGTTATTGCAAGCTTAACGGTAATTTAAGTTTAGCCAAGTGGGCAGTCTTTTTCACTGTGATTTCACTTTTCTCAGCCTTCGAGATGTGGATTTGGGGAAAAAAGCAAAATATTAAATGAACAAAAAGACTAATATATAAAGATAAGATAAGTTTATTTACTCCTGGACTATATAATCCCATGGAGCACAAGTACATGACAATTTACATTTATTTATATTTTAAGCTGCTGATTATATCTACAAAAATAACGTGTGATAGTAGCTACATAATTACACACAGGAGACATAATATTTGAGATAGGTATTATCTCTGGAAAAGTTACATAAAAAGATTGAAGACATAATACTTACAATGCTTTATCTAAACAGCCACTAGTATTACATAATTTACAAAAAATATAACAAAGAACTAAGTAAATATTACATTTTATATACTAATATGTAGAACATAAATACTGTCTCAGAGCTCTCTTGAATACATACACAGATGTCAACAACTTTATATTCTGTGGAAGAGAATTCCACAATTTACACGATGTAATATAAAATGATTTATTGTATGTAGTTGTTCTATGGCATAAATAGCATAAATGGCATACATATGGCAATAATATATAAAGAGGCATTGAAAAGGGTAAATAAGGAGGAAATATTGGTTTAATTAGTCATATGAAGGAAAAAAGACATGGATTGGCCACACACTAATGAGAAACTTCTTGTTTGCCAATGTGATAGAGATCGCAGTGGAAAGAAGAGAAGGGAGAGGAAGAAGAAATGTGAAAATGATAGATAATTAAAAGAATGGAGAAGGATATGTAATAATAAAGAGAAGGGATAGGGAACAGTGGAAGAAATTAAAAGCACCTAGGATCTGCACAAGCAAAGTATCCATGATGAAGACTGCGGCCGTTTATTATCTCCTCTGGCACATGCCGGAAAGAACTTTTAGTCTTCCTCCTTACCCCGCAGTATATAGCCCGAAAGAAGCTTCAGTTCCTTCATTTGAATGAAAGCAATTGCTTGCGTCATTATCATTCAATTCTGGTTTGAGTTTGGAGGGAGAAACATACGCACTAAAACTTAAGCGGCTTCGCAGAACGAGCTTGGGGTAATGTCTCCCGCGGCCTCAACCCGTCGCGCTAGATTAAAAACTCCCAATGACCCGTATTCGACCCGAATTAAAGTCCCGGGCCTTTTCTAATCCACTGGAACTTAACGACCCGCCCCCAAAAAAGCCACCCAACGGAAAACACGCATAAGTAAGAGGGGCTATTGGACGGAAGAACGACCTCCACGCTCGCTTTGTAAATCTTGTCTCGAATTAAAGCAACGCACCCACATGCAAGGGCGCATTAAAAAAAAAAGAAGGGTCGAGGGGTGGATCCTTTTCTTCCTCCCTTCCCCTGCTCCCCTCCCCCTCAAAGCCCACCATAAACTTCTCATAGCGACCGATAGAAATGGTATGGAAGAAATTAAGTGTATCCATGCGTCAAAGCTTTCCAATTTGCGGAGCGGTGGGGCGTAGGGTTGTGGAGCGAATGGTTGGGAAAGGAGTGCTAAGGGATCATCCATATACTGCGTAACGCTGATTTTCTACTTTTTTCACCCCCTTCCCCTATAATGGACCTTAAAATTTTATAAGACCCCACTCCCAAATTATATAACGTTGAAAATTAACCCTCTATTTTTTGGGAATGATTGAACAGACGTTATCCATATATATAATATAAACCGTATTTACTCGTATAAGCCGCGCCCCTCTTTTCCCGATTCCCCGGTGAAATGAAAGTGAGTGCGTGGATTGCACGAATCCTTCTGATTTTCTTGTAAGCCGCGCCTATTGTTTTTTTTTCAAATTCCTATTGCTAGTATGGCAGATTTTATTCCAATTACTATTCCTTGTTATTCCTTGTATTTTTAACATATTCCTATTTATTTAATTTTTATCATAGAATTTGCTTATAGGTTATGGTGAAAAGTGGAAGGCTAAATAGCAAAAAATAAATTTTGGACAAAAATATTTTTTCCTTGCGAGCCTGTCCGAAAATGGTGGTACACGAAGGCAAGGAATACACGAGTAAATACGTTATTATCCCATACTCTCCTTGATTAACTAATTATTAATAGTATCATTATCGTTATTGTACCTCAGTATCTTCCCTTAACTTAAATCTCGTAACAGTGTTCTCAACCTCTCCTCCCCTTTATTAGCATTACACAGTAAATAAACAGCCCCTAAGTCGTCGGTTGGGGTGGAGGTAGTTCTTTTTCTTGTAGATCCGTAATGACTTTGGGGTGCATTGTTGCGTGAGGGAGGGGGGAAGTGGTTGAACACGGGGCAGTACCAAACCAAATCACGGCTCACCGCACAAGAGAAGAACTCTTTCCTTAAGGCACGCCGACGGAACATCCAATATCGCGACCTTATAGGGCTTTTAGCCCTATTTACCCTCCTTTCCCTCGGGCGATCCCCTTCCAACCCCATTTTCCCTGCAATCCCCTTCCACTTCATTCCACCTCAACACTGAACCCCGAGTTTTCCCTATCCCGACATCCTTGTATCTCGAAACCCCCAAAAGTACCCTTAGGCCTTACTGTTGTTTCTTCATTAATACATGTAAATTTATGAATAACTATGTATCACTAGAAACCAAATGCATACGAAAAATAGTAGGACACCCAAGACAACTTTATTTCCGAAGGCACAACCGACTTCCTCTAAGGGCAGAGGTAATTCTAACATAGTGGTCTTCTATCGTGTCTTTTACGCGGTAGACACATTTATTCATACATTCTCCTGAGTGAATTACTAAGAATGTAGGTATGTATTTCTATGGACACCCAAATTTGGGTGTGAATCCTTTCGGCTGTGGCTGTTTACCTTCCTCAGCTAGAGAGAACTCGCCCGTTTATCCCAGCTGAGTATATTTGTGTGCATGCATGTGTATGTATGCATATGTCTATAATAGGGTGTAGTAATGCATGTAATGATTGATCTTGTAATTTTATCCATTATTATAAACATAAAATTGATTGCTGTTTACTTGTCCATGCAAATTGCAAATGTCTATAGGTATATCTAAAGTAAAATATGAGAAGAAAAGAAAGAAGTAACGCATAAAAAGAAAAACGTTAGGCTGATTGGTATGTGGAATGATGTTATACATAAAATACATAGTGTTAAAAGTTTGGCTGACTTGCAGACTGACTCACGACGTAGTCTAAGCAATGAGCTGTTTCCCAGATTTATTTCTATGATGTAATTAGTGTTTTATATATTCGAATCCGGCTTTTACGCTAAACCAAATGAGAGCCACAAATGTCCCATTCGATTTAAGAAAGGATTATGGAGCATGGAGATTGGAAATGGATTAAGCACGTGCGTTGGAACATGGTTTACCCAAAATTAGTTTTATATAAATTTCGCTTATATTCAGTTGATCGTTCAGCAAAAGTTAAGTCAAAATTTCAGCATAAGTCATTTTGGAGTGTTATTTTTATCTTTTTCAAGCAGCTGCACATTTTTATTTGATTTAATTTTATTTACTTATGTTATTATCAATATTGGTCGAAAGCAGTCAATATCACTGCCAAAGAAGACTGAAATAATTTGCTCCGTTTGAGAATACGCTTTGTACTAAGTTGAAAAAGGCATAGAGGGAAGGTTGAGGAAAATTCCGGAGTGAGTATAGGTCTACCTAAACCTCTAAAATAGATGCCAGGATACACGGTGTCTGTATGTCATCGAGCAAACTAGATACTGCTATCGAAGTACCCACTTTTAAACTAGTCCTTGTGTTATAGATGGATCAAATGAATGCTACGAATTAATTGGAGCGCATTGCTATAAATTGAGAGGCTCGTACACTAGTCACTGCACCAATCTCCCTATGTTTTTATTTGGTGCGGGATTATTCGGTGATATCTCGATGTGATATTTAACCCCGTGAATTGTGAATATATCTTCAGTGTTGAAGTGGCCGTTTATGGGACCATCCCATCCCGTCCGATATACCACCCTTCGCGGAGTTATAAATATTTGTAGAGCTAGAGACCGCAAAGAGAACTGTATGTGATGTTTAACATGAGTCAAAATCATGATGGCAGTATTTTATTCTCGCAGACATTCATTAAAAAAAATCATCCTGGGAGTGTGTGACTTGGACGTGGATAATATTAGATCATTTCCTTGCCAATCCTTGTCTTCCTAACCAATCCTTGTCTCCAGCTCTAATAAAAGCTTGCAGTTTTCTCGGCTCTCCGGTTTATATAATATTATCATCATCATCTTTAGTAATCAATGTTAAGATCAGTTTGGCGCAGTTCACCACTTGATTCTTCTGGCAGCTATGGTCTTCCTATTTATATACATCCTCTATTTGGTATCATTAATTACTTGCCCCATATATCATAGAAATAGCATGAAAGTTGCTTGGTGGAATTTCGACATTATATAAATAAAATAAAGCTTTATTCTCTTCCACATAAATATTATTAAATACTGCTCGACCGGTTTCGGCCTTTTCAGGTCGTTAACAAAACTCAGCTCTTGTTAATGGCATGAATAGGTTGGAACTCGTCGAGCAGTATTTAATTACATTTGTGGAATAGAACAAAGCTTTATTTAATTTAAATAATTGCTCTTGTCTCATTCGCTTACCCCTCTCTTTTTTATCTCATAACAGACCTTCCTTTGCCATTAATCTCATTCACTACCCCTCTATGATTTGGTTGTCCTGCTTTCTATCCTTTATACACCTGTTTTCTCTCACACTTCTTAGGGCTACTTCGTTTGTCACTCATCCAATCCATTATATCTTCATCAATATTTTTACAATTTCTACATTATTCTAAGTTTCGAATGGTTCTAGTCTTGACTTTCTGAGACTGTGACTGTTCATGCCTATCTGCCATAAGGGTGCATGCTCCAGATGTAAGTTCTAATGTAGTGTTGCCTTCCAGTCTTATGTTTCCACCACCGACTATATTCTTTAGGTAGAGAGCTCTCTTCATTAGAGCTATTCTACTGACTAATTTCATGGTAAACTAGTAAGTGGGTTTATATTGATTTTTCCTAATGAAATATGTTTTGACTTGCATAGGTACTAAATGAATATTTTATTAGCATACGAAAAATGTTTTTTAATGTTGCTTTTTTTTGTCCGTGATCTATTTTTAGTAGTTCTCTTCCATTGAAGAAATCATTGGCTTTTCGCTATTTCCGCCATTTTGCTGACCGCAGTTCGGTGCGTTAATAATCACTCAATAAACAGGTCGACTTATTTACGTCACGGCCTATCGTATGCATTCATGTCCATGGCATACGAATGGATAGTTCAACCCGCCGCCGTGGTCATTTGGGTGAATTATTGCCAGATCGAGCGATATCATGTGCTGAACTGCCCTTGGGACTCCATCAAAGAGGATCATAGAAAATCCAGTCAATTGGCGCTAGGAGGTTTAATCATGCATACATATACCCCACGCTGGCGCATAACTTTTGCATGTAATGTTACTGCCAGGTCAATTGATATTTAGGTGGATATCGACTGCACAGGTGTAATCAAGGTCATCAATATCCTCTGAGCGATCATAAAAATACATCCCCATAGAAATCATGCTCTTTAGCATTTATTTCGGCGCTAGTACTCTTTATCTTCGAAAACTAAAAATGAGTTTTTTTTGCCCTTTCCTGAAAACAGAATACAGTTCTTTTTACATCAGGAGGCTTTGATTATAATACTTATAATTCTACACGCATGCAATCCTTCTGATTTATATGAGAAATCATTTCCAAGAAACTTTCAATGTTTTGGCACTGATGAACGCCCATTCGGTGTCATATTTGCAGGACCGTAGATATGCCCGATTCCGTTAAAACTTCACACACACCCATCAAAAAAACCGGGATAAATATGCGCAAAATATAAATCCAATTGACTGTACTCGATAGAAAATTTAGGCCTTAGTTAGGCCTCGTTAGTTAATGGGAATGTTATTTCATAAAAAACAGAGTACCACTTGATTTTTTGAAGGGCTTGAAATTTGTTAATGAACATTGGCATTATGGTACCAAAATGTTTATTATGGTATTGATACGACTAACATATCGTACTTGCGAAATATTTGAAGAGAGTAAATGCACATAAAAGGATTATTAGGTTGAAAACAAAATCACAAATTAAGAGCAAAAATGTTGATTATTTTAATAATTAATGACTTTAGAGAGATCTCAGTGCTTTATTGGTCTTATGGCTACAGTTTGTTGGCATGTTTGACGGAAACCACATAGAAATAGTAATGGACATATGTATAATAATGCATCCTATTCATTAATACATAATCCAGTGATCCATGATGTAACATGAATAGATTAATGGAATATAATGCATAGGCTGTGTAATGTAATACAGTAATACCATGGGTGCAGGTTCTCGCTGCAGATGTCAACACAAGCACTAGTTATAGGAACTATTTAATCACATCACATAGGATATGCAGCGTTTTTATGATCTACAATAGTTTATAATTTGATGAAATAATAATTATATTTTAGCTGATTTTATAATTTCGCTGACAAAATATTGCATGAAAAATTTATAAACAAATAAAAACATTTTATAATTTGAAAATTAAATTGTTCCTTGAATAGCAATTTTTTAACATTGTGCATATATCGCAGAAATACTTCAAAAATATCTTCTTTTGACGCAGAAGATTTTCGTGATCAACTTTATGGGGTTGATTTGTATAGAAACGAAACAGATATAATAATGTCACGGAAAATGTTCGCAAGCATGCCAAACAGTAGTCATGCTGATTGTATTTTTGTTTCTCTGTATGAACAATGCAATATTACAGATACATTTCAAGCATTACACTACAATCGGGAAATTCTATCAACAGCCTGAAAAAAATACGTTCTATTAAGCACAAAATAACCTGTATATCGCGTATTTCATTTTTCCAATAGTTATTATTATCGAATAATTTGGTTATACCGAGCATAGAAGGACACGTTAAATGATAAAAAACAAGTACATTCAATTATGCTTGCGTTGCCATTCTTCCCCTCTTTCATCAATAGAAGTAACTCTTGAAATGTGGAACGATAGAACGCTTCTCTGGGTCTGTGAACTGTAGCGGATGGTTTAGGTGGAAATGCCATTAGGGGGTTGAGATATTTGGGAATCGGTGAAGGATTTTGAACCTTTGGGAATCAGTGAGATGACATGGCCCGAAGGAGACATATGGGGGCATGGAAAATCGATTCAGAAAGGGGAATGCAGGAGAGAGGATAATTTTCCTCGAGAGATCTTCAACGTGGGCGAGGACCTTCCCGCAGCATTACGAAGGGTTAGTCAGAGCAATGACACATCTTGCCGTAATAGTGACGCATGCTCTAGTATCTACGGCTTAACAAGAGGGTGAATGTGCAGCAAAAATAAGTCCACAATATGACAGGAATTGTAAAAAATACGAAAGAAACAGGAATCTTAATTATTTGTCTGTATTGTCGAAGAAGATCGTGAGTGGAAAATGCGAGGAAACCTAGGACTGAGAAGCTGGTGGCAAAAACAGCATGGATTCTCATGTAGCATTCGATCGCGTTATTTTCAATTTTTAATTTCCCTTAGGAAAGCGAAAATTAAACAAAAATTCGTCCAAGATTTCTAATCCCCAATCCAAGTTGATAAGGCAAGGTTGATGTTTATTTTGAGCAGTTTGCTTCCAGATGAGCTCGCTAAAGATAATGATAATAATATGCAAAGTTAATCCATGATCTCACCGCAGAACAACTAGAGAGAAGGTTATTATGTCGATTTCGTGACAAAGGTATTGCCTCCTATCCTGAGGTACCAATTTCCAATCCCGGGTGTTAAAATTAGGTAATATTACTCGATGAAACGCGGAGGAAAGATATAATACGCAATAGGGCTATTCCATTTGAAAAAAACAAATGGTCGTCACCTTAGATTTCGGCGAAAAATTAGTGCATGGATAGTGGTTACCTTCGTTAGCCATAATTCGCTCATCGATTGTAAACAAAACCAAACAAATCATTTTAATCCCACAAACTGGCGTCGTTGTTTTTTGGGTAAACCCGCGTCACAGTATAGAAATGACCAACAGTTTCGTCTCCGCTGCTGGAGACTTCCTCAGGGTAATGAGACATTGCTTGGTTTGCGCGTAGATTTATATTCTCACGGTGGTGGAGGTGGGGGAGTGGATGAGGGTGGAGGTGGGGGTTTCTCGATTTTTCTTTTCACACCAAAGCTATCAGAACGAATACATAGTGGCACTGGTACTTTGAATTCAAACAAAACTTGGTACCTAGTCCCTGTTCATGCAGCCATTTTGTGGCGGAGGTAGATAGGGGACGGGATTTCCCAGAAGAGTCCAATAACAAGTGCGCCAATACCACTGTTGAAAATATTGCCTTAACGCGGCACCCAGTAATTCACTCACATTAAATAAATCATCAATCCATCAATACCTGAAAAAACAAAGGAAATTACTTTGAGAAGCTGTGGGAGTTGTGGATCATCATGGTCATCATCATCATGGATCAAAAATCCTAGGATTGGTTTGACGCAGCCCTACACTCGTTTCTTCTATCGGCCATCCTCTTTATGTTAACGTAATTCCTCTCTTTTAAATCCTTCATCACTTGCTCCATATATCTCATACGACGTTTCCTTTGCCATTCTTCCCGTTTACTTTTTCCTCGACGATTGTCTTCATCAGGCCATCATGTCTTAAGATATGACCGATTAAGTTGTCCCGTATTAGTTTTAGAGTTTTCAGCAGACTTCTCTTTTCTCTCACTCTTCTTAAGACTTCTTAGTTTGTCACTCGGTTGTTCCATTTAATCTTGATCATTCTTCTGTAGCACCACAATTCGAATGCTTCCACCCTTTTCTACTCCGCTGCTGTCATCGTCCATGTCTCACTACCGCAAAGAAACATGATTCAGATGTACGTTCTGACGAATTGTTTCCTTACTCCTACTCTTGTATTTCCAGCTGTGAGTAGATTCCTCTTTTTATAGAATGCCCTCTTTGCCTGAGCTATTCTACTAACTATTTCTTTCTTGCTTCATCCATCGTTGGTTACTTGGCTTCCCAGGTAACAGAACTCTTACACCTCTTCAAGTTTTTGTTTATAGTTTACAATATTTAAATGACCGAAGTAAGTTTGAATGTTCTTTAATATAATTGTGAAAATTAGATTATAATTCTAAACATCTATGTAGTTTACTCTTTCTGATATTTTTGTTGTAAGTAACTCATGTCTTCTTTAATTATAACATTTATTTCATGTATCCAATTGCTGAATATCTACCGTCTTCTCCATTTCAAAATCTTCAAATCCATCATTTCTTTTAAATTTCCCCGTGATTTCTTCTACTTCCCTACCATCCTTATTCTTATTGTCATCATTTTCCCCATCTATTGGGTCCTCTTCAATCCTTCCTCTCATTTTCATTTTCATTAACCTCTTCATTTACTGTATTGTTCACCCTCTTCCCTACTCCTTTGTAGCGGCTAGCAGGGTAGCATGTTGAACCCTGAGACCCCCAATTAACTCTGTTCTTATTGCATTAAATTCTAGGTATATAAATCAACGCTACTCTTTCTATTTAACTCATTTTAATGGTCTTATGAATTTTTGCATTATGATCCTATCTTCCTACTTATTACCATGTATTTAGTCAACAAAATTGAATTGGAAAAGAAAATTCACTTTGTACATTCCAAACTAAAGTTTTACTTACTTGGAAGCAAATTAAACTTTAGAATGGGATGTTCAAAGTGAATTTTCCTTTCCAATCTCGTGGTTCCACAAAATGGTTCCTCAAACGTTGAAGAACTCAATTGAAACTTCTACATTTTTGTGATGTGGCCTCAAAAATTCAATCAGTTAATGAATGTGACGGCCAATACTAGATAAGAGTGAATTAAGCAAACCTGCATCAATTATGGAATACACTTGGGCGTTGGGTGCGAATCAAGCAATTTTGTATCCTGAGTAAGATTTTAAACACTTGAGGTTTTATTATTAAGTTATGAAGTGGAAGATCCCTCACGAAGTGAATAGAGCTCATTTTAAACATCTCTGGAATTGGTATTCTTACAGGCGCTCTAGTCTTTCCATTGCGCTTTCCTTTTTCGGGAGGTGCATATTCAAATAAGTTATTTTCCATGGTATTGTTGGCTTGGTCGTCTGAACTGCCTTCTCTCAGCTATTTCATCCTTTCTTATTTCTGTGACCGACGCCACGTTCGTGTAGTATTTCATTCACACTTCCTCTTTACCGTAATTCCGTTCACCTATGAATTTTCCGTTTAACTCATTAACTATTTCCTGGTATATCTCTGCAGTGATTCCACAGTTATTCCCTCTCTGTTCATTGCTAAAACTAAGGAGCACCCTTGATAGTCTATTATGGGTACTTACACAATCCTCGTGTGTTTATTTTGATTTATTTAACCTGACCTAAAATTCTGTCAGTTTTAAGGTCAGGTCAAATTCCTTATCATTTTTTATTAGATATTTTCATCATATTTTATTAGATAATATCATATATCACTGTATATAAATTATGAATAAATTCGAAAGAGTATTCCTGGGTATTTTTAGCTTAGTCTTGATCAGAAAAACCACGTATTTATTATTCTTATTGGGTAATATACGGAATCCTGTATGTTTTCCACCATCGTTAGATCTACGACCTCAACTCTGTGTTAGGTGAAGTGTTAATACTTATTTTGTATTCGATTTTCTTCGATTATTTCGTCCAGCTTGCAAATGGCAGGTATTATTATAATATTTAATTTACAAAATATTATAAATGTATTTCCCAGGCTGTAAAAAGTTCATAGTGTAGGAGGGTACCTGTGATTTAGTAAGTGAATTATTATTTAATGATTGCAGTGGGCAAGGGTATTAGCTCAATCTGATGTGAGTTCCTCTAGCAACCATAGGACCAGAATTGATACCCGGCATATTAAGCTGGACACAAGCTAAAAAATTTTCCTAGCTACCATTTTATCAGATAAATACAAATAGTAAAGTGTCCCTATGCGTTATTTTCATTCGCCGCTCGGCAAGGCGTTCCACTGATCTAGCCCGTCTTTGTACTGGACTGGATGGTTATGTTGTTAGTGTATTTTTCAGTTTTCTTACTGCAGGGCGCACTCAAGTCTCCCTATGTGGTTACTGATAAAAATGGATAAACTATTTTCCAAAAATCTAGGAAAATTATTTCAATATATTTTTATCTGATCTCGTGTTACCATAAATTCATAAAAGCGTATTTGTTCCGTTCTGCATTGACCGCGATAAGATACAACCTTTTTTCTTAGAAAATAACTATCTCTTACGCTTTTGAATAAAGGATCCTGCGATACTCAGCTATACGCCTTTTATCCTAGAATAAGTTAATACGTCTTTACTCCTACTTTCATGCGTTTTAGTAAGTTTGGGTACCATGAAAGCGATCGAGTTTGGAGCCCCCTTGAGTATTCTGTGTTCAATATGGTGCTTTAAAAATGCCAGTTTATTATTGTCTTGTGAACTTTTGGGAGTTTAAAACAGATCATTTATAGACAAGCTGATGTGATGATAGGGTGAATTAATATTTTTATGCCATTGTGATCGTTGCTCGAAGTTTAAGCAAATTGTATTCGGATTTCGGGACCCTTCTGATACGGTTATATCGCTCAGACTGAGTATTACTATAATCTAAAGATCACACCCGTCGTCGGGAGGAAATCACGCTTACGATTTCTGGACTGTATGGCACGTTATTAATTAGATTATCTAGGCAGATTCATAAACTTAGGTGAATTAGTGGTGTAACATAACAATTGTAATGCAATGCGAAGGTCACTCTGTCGCGAAAAAGCAATTAAGAACAATGGCTAGATCTTTTATGGGCAGTATTGCTGGCAACAATTCGGCGAGTTCGGTATAAACAACGCGTTGGATAATTGGATAACAAGGTAATGTTAGCGTTGGTATATATTGAGAGGTGAGCGTAGATTTGGGGGGTCCATCTCCAACAAAGAAGTGTGTCCACACGGGGACCCTACGGAGGTGTCCCCTTCCAACAAAGAAGTTCATCACATGGGGAACCTACGACAGTCTGGCTTTTGACTGTTTGGTGAAAACCAGCGTTGATCACCTTTGGTGAAGACCGGGAACGCTGCGGACCAAACGCAGCGGATCCACAAGCTGAAACGGTGAACGGTTTAGGACCAGTAACGAGAAGTCAAGCGACCTCATCTTAGGATAGCAAGGCACCGTTGCCAGAAGCCCATCTGTGACATCGTGTCCCAGTAAATATTTAATATTCTCGAAGATAAAAGTGCGGCGGGATACAATAAGAATAAAAATTAATTGCAATAGGTATGAAATTGCTTTGTACCATTAGAAGTAAAGCAATCTATCCTGTATGGAATAGTTTCAGGCACCACTTTGTGGCAGCCATTAATGATGAAATCAAACACTTTGGTATTCCATATACATAATACATACTAAATGGCATCTGCTTATTGTCGACCAATATGTTATACGCACTTGAATTTGAAAGGTGTTTATGAAGTAACCAAAACATCTACAGAAAATTCAATTGTATCATATTTTTCTCGTTTAATTCTACGTTAATTTTCGCATATAAAATTTGTTTGCGTTATATCTTTGTAAATTTTACTGTTTTTTGAATGCAAATGAGAGATAGAGAGGAAATGAGTGAAAGAAAATCCAAAATTTATGAAAATGCTCAAAATATTCTTGTTGCTATTGTGTTTAAATTTGAAATTGACTGGCTGATGCGTTTTAGTGAAATGACTTTTTTAAGTCAGCATAGTTGTGGAAAATATTATGTTGATTCAGCTGAGGATGAAGCTATGCGTCAAACTCTAGGCAGTGAATACATTATTCATGAGAATTCATTATAAATGCTGAAAAGTGAAAGTAAAAGCAATAAGTTAAATATTGTTGAAGCAGAAATTATAAACGTCAATAAAGTGCGACTTAACTCCGCCTTTGCTTTCTTCGATATTAATCACAAAAGCCTATGTATCCAGTGTTCAGTAGATAATAGAATTCAAATTAAAGTAAATAATAGAATTCACACACACACACTATTTACATTCACTTGTAATGATTTTACACCATCACTGTGGCAACTTTTTGGGCTCTAATAGATTCAGGAGCATAAATACAGCATTGGAGGAGAATATAATAGAGAACGCTCCATAAAAATGTATACATTTCAATCCGAGTAAGCCGAATGCAAAATCCCAGAAAGATACCGTTGCCATTGAATAATTATTGGAATACTTTATTTTCTCCAAAAGGGCAGAAATAATTCATTTGTATTCATAAGATTAAATAACGGTCTTCTTTAAATATTATGATTAAAATCTGACCTGAGACTCAGCTTAGACCTAGGAAAAGAAGACGTGCCAGTGAAAGAAATAAAATAAACGGGGCATTATTCGCTATGGAGTCAGAATTCTCGAAACTCGACAATGCAGAGGATTTGAATTCAAAGCCCTGACAAATCCCATTGTTTGTATCACAAAGTCGGGATTTGCCGCGGCCCTGACGTCGAAATTTCATCATTTTCGAGGCTCGACAATGTCACATCCTAAATGAATCAGGCCCGTAATAATCCTACGGAAGGACAATAATTGCATCACGTAGAGACGAATTGGAAACGCAACCCGGAACTGCGATTTGTATCGCGTTAACTTTCGCTGTGGACGCCCGACAATCGAGGGAGGAAGGGGCTCTTTTTGAAGAGCCACGAGCTGGGGAAACTCGTTACGCGAGCGATCGTAAAGCGGAGGGATCCATGCATGTGTAAGCATCGCAGCATTGCATATGGCTCCGTAAATAGGTTTTGCGCGTACACGCCGTCATGTTCTTGCTGAGCGTACCCGCCCCTGCGTCCGTTTCTCTCGACCGCCACTGCCCTCTCTCGTGCATCCCATTGCAACTCACTCCCTCACACCCCCAATGGGATCTCCCCAGCCTAGTCCCACGCCACAACACCTCCCACTTCCTAGTTTCCGCTTCCCTTTATGCACACCTCATCCCCTGCACATCCAAGCCTCCTCCGCACATAAACCCCTTTCAACCTCTCCCCCACTATCCGCTCAGGGATCGTTCTCGTCTGCATTGCTTCAACTCTCTCTCCCTCCTCACCCCCTTACCCTTTCCCTCGCTCAACTCATACCCTTTCCGAGGCCGTCCCTCGGATATCCAGGAACACGACTGCCGTGCAATGCGGATAGCGAGCTACGAGAGGGGAGGGGAGACGGGTTGGCGAGGGAAGGAGATGGAGGGTAACAGAGAACGGACAGCAATCCCATGCATTCCCTATACCTCCTCTTATTGCTCTCCTCTCCTCTCCCCTCAGTGTCTCCGTTCTCGGCATATTCCTTTGGTGTATCAAAAATAAATATTGTACTAGTACTTTCCCTGAAACGTCAGCTACTGGATGAGCATGAATTCTATATGCCGGTGATCATTTTCCTCAAGTAATATTATCCCTCGGAAAATAATGGCATATCCACACAGGTTACATTCGATAAAACTGAACTGGTTTCAGTAAAAAAGTTTTATTTGTACACATATTTTTACGGGAGATATTTTGATGCATAAAAGATGCAATAGGCTAATAAAAGGGGAAGTAACGACTCAATGATGGTGTGAAATGCTCGTGAACGATCGCCCATGGAAATTCAAATACCACTTAAGCAGAATTGATGGTCCTTTTGTTAAACATTAACATAAACGTTAATATAAGCACAATATGTAACGCTTTAAGTTTCATATCCGGAGCTTAAATCATGAGGATCACGCTTGAATGCCATTCTTATTTCAGTCCCAGCACAGTTAGTGTTTAAATTGTCTTTTCTAAAGTATTTTCAATTACGAAGGGTGTTTCTCTCATCTCCTAAATAAGCCTTCTTTGTGATACTGGGATTTGGATTCATCTCCCCTCAGTTCAATTTTTACTCATTGTGTCTGACTCAATAGAGTTTTCCGTGCGGCTTAATCTTACGCCTCTGTCACCAGCAGAAGGGGTCATTCATTGATTTGATGGCGCGCATCCCTGCTCCTCTCTATACACTCTCCCACCCTTCTCCTTGCCTCTAACTGCCATTCCATCTCTCCACTTCCTCATAACGCTTATTGCTTTTAGGTCGTTGATAAATAGATACTATTTTTGGTACTCTAAAATGCTTCTTTTGATCGTGTTGCTATCGCATGAGAAAATGCCATATATTTTTTTAACATCCTCTTAAGAATTCCTGGCTTTGTAATATTTTTCAATTTAACATCTAAACTCATGAAAACAAGTTGAAGATAGCAAGCAACAGCGAAACATTTTGTGACCGTAAAATTTTGCCAAAGTGCTGCCTAACTCTTTCCATGTAACATATCACTCTCAGATCACTGTACATTTAGTATTTATTCTGCTGAATAAATCAATTTTTAACTCTTTCCAGTAACTAAACTACTCATTTTAGAGTTATAACCAATGTTTTCAGATGAATATATTTTATCTTTGCTGAAGGTTTAATATCGCTTAAGATTTTATTTATCATCTTTCCTCTAAAAACATTAATATCCGTTTTGATTGAGTTCATAACGTAATTTGATTTTAGCATCCGGGACTCTCTCATTCCACTATCAGTGGATTTATAGATACCGGGACATTGGGCAAGTAAGAGTTAGATATCTGTATTGAATTGCTTCTTTTGATAAATATATTTGGCTACCTCATTCAAATAGCCCTATGATCTGTGTTAGTATACGTTACGTTGTCATATCTGTTCATTCCATTATTTGAGATTTTTTTGCTGCTAGATTAACAATCACATCTACCATGTTTTTTGTTTTCATCATAAAACCACCCGAAATATCTGAGAACAAGGATGTGGCATTATATCACTCATTCAGTGATTCAACTCTAAGGTTGGTTTTTGATAGGTGAGAGTAGAGCTCACCCCGTACTAAGCCAATGGCGTGTGAAATCCACGCATTCAGGGTAGGGGGGCCAGTTCCTTTCCCAGGGCCACCTGCGATTTCCTACGTTCTGACACGCAGAAAATCGAATCGCGAGGATTTTAGATGGGGGTGTCCAGAAAGGCTCTTGCCCGGGATTAGAACCAATGATCCTCCGGTCAGTAGCGAAGTGGTCTACCCACTAGGTCACCACAACCCCGTGGCATTATATGGAATGTAAATATAACAAAAGGGAGAATACAATCACAGGCTCTAATGGAGATCTATCCTCGTTTTTCTAGATCGGGTGACATTATGCTAGGTGGGTGATTGATTTTCATTTCTCTCAAATTTTTGAGCAAGTACGTAGTAACAATGTAATTGAATCCATTTCTTCCCGAAAAAACTTTTCACAATGCCTCTACCATATGAGTAGAATAATAGTTTGAAATTGGGAGATGCATTTCACATGAAACCGCATTGTTGCATGGGTGAATTAAAACCCATAGGTAAATTTCATTTATCAATACAACCCCTATTATAGTATATAGCAACAGTGTTCGAGATAGAAGTGTTAACTGGTGTGGAATAACCACCTGACACATCCTTTCTTGAGGTTCTCAGGTTACTCCCTGTCTTTAGACGTAAAAGATGTTAACGGAGTTATTTGGGCTGCAAGTGATGGTATCTACATCTACATAATACCCTGCAAGCCACCATAAAGGTGTGTCGCAGGGGGTGAACTTATCTTCCTCCTCTAATTCGGTGACAGTTTGGCTAGTCTTAAGGTAATATAACATCGCTCTGAGAGCTCGCAAGCCGCCACCGTCACTAATTACGCTTATTGATTGGTGAGACGACATATTGCGGGCCCCTGAGGAGGCACGTGGATGAAATGAAGATGTAGTTCCATGATTTTCTTGGAACCTTTAACATTTTGGTGAGGTCCCTGGGAGTATAGAATGAATGCTTTCGTCTCTGATTAAAATGGATGCCATCGTTTGGTTTTCTTCCTTGTGAGACCTACCTCCTGGTTGATTTGAAAGGTTGAACTTCTCCGCATTCTCTCATATTTTGAACATATCTTCAGTTTTGACGCTGCATACTTCTCCAGAGTGTCAGTATTTGCGTTAAAACGTAGCAACATTGTAGTTCTTAGTTGCGTATAAGTAGTGCATGTGCGGTGATCCTCGGGTTGGTATGGTGCCTGGAGTATTGGCCTCCTATCTCGATAGCCCGGGTTCGATTCCCCGCAGTGGCGGATTTTTCAGTGGAAATCCGGTCCCCACTTGAGTGCTTAGTGGAGAGCTTTTCAAGTTCAGTACTCCGTCCGTCGGATGGAACGTTAAGCCGTGGTCCCCTTGGCGCCTTTCGTTAAGAGTAGGCTAATGCCTACGCCGGGTTTCTCCCCACCCTTCCTCCGTTCCCTGAAAACTCCTACCATTACTCAATAACTTACCTACCTATCCTAAATGGCGCAATTGACCTCAGCTGTCGGTCGCCTCCCCTGAATAACCAACCAGCGGTGATCCTTCACCCCCTGCCACGCACCATCAATATGGCTCGTAGGGTGATACGTAGAAATCCAAAAAGAGGACCTGATAAACCGCCGCTGCGGATCATAGCCTCCACCATGACCACGCCATCTTGATCGAGGATGCCAAGGTTTTGACAAGCTCCTCGAAATATTGGGACCACCTCGTGAAAGAAGCCATTGAGATCCGGTCAGAGAATAAAACCGGGAATCAGGGTTTTCCATCAGCAATACTTGGAAACCAGTGTTAAATATGATCAGAAAACAACGGATCCCTCCCGACGCCGGATTGGTCACTAAAGAGCCTTCCCAACGTGGCGACCAATCACGAGACACCTGACCTCCCTGAAGGATGCTTAAGACGACCTAATCGTTAAATCGACACTCAACTGCCCTGAAGACGCTTTAGTCGAGCATCGAAACGTCGGTCAGCACGGACGATCTGAACTTTTGGAAAAACCGAGAAGAATTTACTCAATCTGTTCGCCGGGAGAGCACGTGTTATTTATTTAATCTTAGGATTGCTGGAGAAGAGACAAACTAACAATGCAATTCCACAAAACTTTTATTTCGACATGACCATGGTTTCGCTGCGGTGCAGCATCTTCATTGGGCGGAATGGATTTCATTAGACGACTGTGTTCGACTTTTATTTTAGACCTGAAGAAGCTGCGCCGCAGCGAAACCATGGTCAGGTCGAAATAAAAGTTTTGTGGAATTGCATTGCTAGTGTTTCTCTTCTCTATTATGGAAAAATTCCACTAAGTTACCCCGGATACAGTTTATTATCTCAGAATTGCTGACTAATAATGGCGACTACGGTATTAATTGCACAAATAATACATGAATTCAGTTAGCGAACATAATAAAAATTAAGAGCCTAATTTTGATGAACATAATGCAAGGATACCTATAATATACCAGGTGAATCGTTTAAAATGGCTACTATTTTGATTCCTAATTATGTACGATAGTAAAAAGATTTTAATTTTTTAATTTAAGTAGTCTATTCCTGTAATCTTGTCTCTTTTTGTTAAACATTGGCACTATGATTTGAAATACACATATGTAGAGTACTTATTTATGATGATGATGCTTGTTGTGTGATAGTATTTCCATCCACTTTAGCATGTGATGTTTTGATTAAACTCTCCATTCTAGCATTTTTTAGGCGAAAATCTTATGGATTGAATCTGTTGAGTGCTTTCATTTCCCTCATAGTTTTCTGACGGAACAGCTGGATCAATTGTCGTTTGGTATAGCATTTTAAGTATGCTTGTTAATTATCAACGGCCCTTTCCTCAAGGTCGAGGGCAATTACACCGATTCATTTTGTTCCGAGCATTTTATCCCATCCGTAAATGTGCCTTCCTTTCTTCCTCATCCCATTGTGTCCCTCCTTTATCCCTAAATCCTCCGCATCTCACGTCTGCTCTCCCGTCTTTCACAGTCTACTTAACTCTCCCCACTTGCGACCTAAGACTACTTCTTTCCTCGTATAAATTTTTTCTCTTCCGTTTCTATATGTCTCTCCTCCTCGCACTCCTCTCGTCCTTCCACGTCTTCGTTCCTTAGTCCTTTGTCTCTCTGCTTCCCCCCATCCATCCCTACCGACCCTTTTACCTCTTTCGAACCCCCACCTCATCTTCCCCTCCTTCTCCGGTATCTCCCCCATTTTCCCTTGTTCCGTCAAATCCTAAGCCCGTTCGTTTATTTACGTCTCTTTCACCCTTCCCAATTCATCGGTCCTCTTCTAACAACCCCGCACTCCCTCCTCACATCCCTCCTCTTTTGCCCTCTCCCTTTCGCCTTGCGCTGCAGCTATCCCTTTTGTTGCCGGTGGCAAATGGTTCAGCGTTCTCCCGGGTGAGGCGTTAGCTCCATTTTCTCCATCCATTTTCGCGCGCTGCCCTTCTGTGCACTACCCAACCGCCCTCTTCTCTTTTCTCTCTCTCTCTGTCCGCCATTCTCTTCCGTTTGGTGCTGATTCTTTTTCCCATCTCCGGCGAAATCTTAATTTCATCACTCTGGCCGACGGGCACCCTTATTTCGCCCGGGTGATGTCTGCGGCGAACGGCGAAATGTCGGAAGCCAGCTGAGGATCCCGAGGGCATGCCCGAATTTACATGCGACGCACTCGGGAATATATTTTCCTCAGCACGTCGTTTTTCGGCCTTTCCCTTTGAATTATTATGGGGAAAGGGATGTACTGCCGTTCCACAGTAAGCAACTTATGTTAGTCATTCAAAATTTAGTCTGTGTTTGAGTCCGAAACTTAAGTTAGGGTTCTTCTGTAAACTATTCGTTCCAAACATTCCTAAACGGATTTATTCAACGCGAATGGCTGTCTGGTGGGTGAGGGAAGAGTTCACTAAATGGTAATCTCATCGGCATGCGAAATTCATGCATCAGGAAATACATGGCACATCCTTTCCCTTCTCTATCTTTGGTTTTCCTGAGAGATGTGATGCCTAGAAAATCATTCATTTTTGGTTTAGCTGTGTGCGTCCAAGAAAGTTTCTCATAGATTCGAACCTCCGACCTCAGATTAGTAGCTTCACACTGTACAAATAGAGCTTCTATGCCATGGAAGTTACCAAAAGTGGAGATAAATTACCAAAGCTGGCGCATTGTTGCTATTCTGATTCAGAACTAATGGTATAATATTGTCAAATTCTCAGGAATACATTTCCTTAGCCTCAAAAATGAATTTAAAACAAAATTTTCTCTCAGAGGGTGTAAATAATTTAAGGAGAATTATTTATAATTGAGTAATATAGATATAATATTGGTGGAATCATGACGCTGTGTAATTCCCTTCATATATTTTAAAAGACAGTAACGTGAAAAAATATTTACCTGAAATATAGTATCTAGCAGCTAACAAAACCTTCCTGAAGTCCTATGCTCACGCTGCAGATATTTTAAAAGAGATTTTTAAAAAGGATTCTCGTCCGTCTAGTATAACCTTTCTGTTTTCATTTTTCGATGGTTTCAATCTTAGACGTGAAGAATATTATTATAATGGCGAAAATTGATTATCAGTGTCAAGATGGATTTGAAGGAAGATTCAAATTGCATCCCTTTTTTATAGCGATGAAGTATCTTTCAAACTTACTGCTTACTTATTAAAAGAAAGAAAAAAGCGTACGCCACATCACATCAGGCCATAGATTCTGTTGGAAATGGTTACGTATATAATGTTAGCGAAACTTTCTTAAAAATAACTCCCAACACATATGTGATTTCAGAAGCGTGAATGCCTGATTTGGTTAATGGTAGTTTTCTGGGGGGCAGACCAGGTAGTCGGTCATTAGCGAGGGTCTCTGCTCGCGATCGTCCTAATCCGGACCCTCGCTCGGCTTCGACCCTCATCAGCGACCGGACTCTCGTGGCATGGGGCCGCGCGGAAGAAACTGACCGCGTGCAATACGATGTTCAAAGTTATTAACTATTTAAATGAGCAACAATTTATTACCGCCATTGTATCACACGTTCTAAGAGAATTACGGGCGTCTTTTGATCGACGTTCTACGATAAAAATTAACGTTTTCCATGCATCCTTCATAAATGTGCCGTTTACACTTGGCAACGTTGCATTTTCTGGAGGTTAAACGCGGTGGTTTTAAACAGCTAAGACCGTTGATAGAGGGAGATCTTGATGGAATAATGTAATAATAACTGTTGAAACATAAGTTTTAACATGTTAAAGCAGTTTAATACATTTAAACTGTTGAGTGCTTGAAATAAATTAAAGTTATTGCCTGGAAGATGCCCTATTTGTAATGTTTAATATGTTATTTATCGAGACATACATCCATTCTGCTAACTTCAACAGTGAATGAAATTATTAAAAATAGTATGATACTTTTTCGAACTTATTTAAAGTTTCTTACGCCATTATCAACTCTCAAGGATTGACTAGTAACAATTGCGAATCTCCGTGAATTCTCGGTCGCGTAAATGTTGACGTTTTTGAGCCTTCGATAACGTTTGTTTCTCTGAATGTGTTAAGAGTTTATTTTAGCATATTTTCACGGAACGAAATGAACTACAAATCATGGAAAATCACATCCGAGACGTTCAAATATAAATTTTACATGAGAGGAAATATTGTTTCAACTGTGATCTTCTAGTCCCTACCATCAACTCGCGCGCAACTAGGCTGCTACATGGAAGAATGCTAGACAATAGATCTAGCCAATAGACAATATCGATATGGTTAGTATCTACATAGTATTAAAGGGAAAATTGGTTACAATTACACTTACCTACGTATTTTTATCTGCATTTACCTACCATGAATGGGTTTGTACTGTCAATACGTGCAGCATGCATTGCAGACTACTCTAGCAATATCTCACCTACCTATCCCTTTGCTATGCTGCTTAATGTGTTCTCTTACAGTACGTTGGAAAAATGATATTTTGAGTCTATCGGTGCGACAACCAATCTCTCTTACGTTATTTATCTGGTTTAATCTAGCATAATACGCTGGTTTTTTTAATATATGCTTAACATCTTCACTAAAGCCATCCGATTACAATTTCTCAAATAGATTTAAACTGAACTTTAACTTACTCTCTGATAATGATTCCCACCCTAATTTTTCTACTAATTCTAAAACGCTCCAAAATCTATCGTAACACCTTTTAACGAACCTAGCTGCTCTACGCTGAACACTTTCTAGCTCTCTAATCAAACCTATTTCATTCGGATACCATACACTAGCTACATGTCTGATGTGGGGCCTGACTAGTGAAAAATAACATCGCCTTTTTGTCTTCTCATCAGTTTCCAAGTAATCTTTTTATAAATCCTAGCTTTCTCTTGTCTCGGCGGCATATGTGTCTTCCCCACGATAAATATTTAGGGATTGTTACACCTAAGTTCCTACTTATGGCTTCAATGCTTACGATTTTTGAGTCACTAACGCTATAGTATCGCTCTATCGAATTATTCCTCTTCAAAAATGAAATAAAGACACACTTTTTAAGGCTAATTTCTAACTGCCATTTGTCGCACCACTCTTGGTATGCATCTAAATCCTTGATAAGTGATTCTCTATCTGATTTTATTAAACCCCTGTGAACTACCGCCTAGTCTGCAAAAAGTCTAAGCTTACCACTAACTACTGTACCCAAATTGTTTATGTATAAAAAAATAGAAGCGGGTCTATTACACCACATAGGGTACTCCCGATGTGACTCTGATTGTGTCCGACATTATACCATCTATGTATAATAAACCTTCTTCTCTCGCCCACTTAAGAATTCTTTTACACACCACACAACGTCTTTATTTTTACCGATACTCTCTAACATCAAGATTAATTCGTTATGAGGAACTTTATATAATATCTTTTTATAATACCTCACGACTCTTCTTCTCATATCCTACTTGATGGTGGACCAGATGGTTTTCAATACACTGAGTTGCGTTTCCTTATCCCCGGGCTTCACGAATTGTAGGGAAAGATTAATAGTGTCGTGAATGTACCCTAATTCTTTTAATCTGGAGTAACTCCTCAACACTCTCTCAACATTTTTACACAGCTGCCTTCACGAAGCTCTGAATTGCCTTGAGAAGCGCTCTTAGCTTGCTTAAAGAGAAGAGATTGGAGAGGAACGAACAGAGGTTATTTGCATTTGTGGAATTCGAGAATCATTTTGATAACGTGGATAGCAATTCAATGCTTCAATTTCGCTTGGAATTCTGAAAAGAATTACAAGCTGAATTTGAATTCTGAAAGGAATCTTAAGACACGATGGCCAGATGAAGACAATTGTCTTGGGAATAGTGAGTGGCAAATGAAGGCCATGTATGAGATATATGGAACAGTAAGGTATGTGAAAGAGAGGAATTAAATTAATATGAGGAGGTTGGCCGATAGAAGAATCGAGTGGAGGGGTGTGTCAAACCAATCCTAGGATTGTTTGCCGAAGATGATGATGATGATTAATATATTACGTCGGGAGTAAAATATATATATAAGAAGATCTGAGATGGTATTGATGAGATAAACAAGGTGAGAGAGATAGATTGTCGGATAGATGTTTCCATGTAGTTGTATCCTAGCAGCTCTTAGTTGTTTGCCAGTAGTGCATGTTTTACTCGTACTGATAGATTCAAAATCCCATTCTTCCCTCAAACTATATGGGATTTGTTATCTACATCTACGTAATACCCTGCGAGCCACCACTAGGATGTGTGGCAGGAGGTATACGAGAACGGAATAGGCAGCATAGCAACGGAATAGTTAGGGGAAATATTTTAGAGTAGTTTTCTAGTCATGTAGTGCATGATGCAGGTATTAACAACCAATCCCTTATTACTATGTAGATACTAATAATCTAGTTGCCTGAGACCCTATAATAGCATGTTTGCATGTTTACAGTGCATGATTGGTGATTTCACCCCTTGCCTCACATCCTCCCGGTGGCTTGCAGGGTATCGTGTACATTTAGATTACCAAATGTTCAGAAATCCAGCTCATCTCCTCAGAATTTTAATTAATTCTTTAATAATCGGTTTTTCTTCGGGTTCCAAATAAGGAAGACATATTTCACCTCCTTTAGTGTTTGTACTTTGTCCATGTGCGGAGAAAACTCATCTATTGCAACACATCCTCGAGGATAGTCAGAACTGAGCCGAACTGACAGATTAAAAATGTCCTTTTTTCCTCGTACAATTAGGGATATGAATAGCGATAAATATATCCAATACGAGTGTAGCACTGGATAACATTGGTAGCTGCATGTTGGTATAAGGACTTGAAGCTTCCCCTACTAAAAGCATGTTTTTGCATGTACCTATGCTTTGCTATTTTTATCTTTTTTTAAATAGTGCAGTTTAGAACAGAATGTAAATACTAATACTTTTTTATGCATGATATGTTGTGCATGTTGGGTGAGAATTCACCCCGTGCCACACACCTTTATGGTGGCTTTAAGGGTATTATGTAGATGTAGATGTAATAATAATATAGATGCCAATTCGATTAGAGATTTTAGAAAACGCCTTTTTAACATCATCAATGAAATCCTTTTTGAAATGCCAAGGATGCAACTTGTCAGTTGTCAGTCCGCATTTGGTATATGCTCTAGTGTGCACGGAGATATGGTAGTTTCTCGACATTCATAGACAGGTAGGCGTTGAATGGTCGGAAGGGGACAGCGGGGGGTTAGTGGGAAGGGAAGGAAGCGATCACGGAAAGCGGACTCCCCACTGTCTCTCTTCTGCAAAAACTAGCCCTCTCTCCTTTCCCTTGGCCACTGGAGGCGCCTTCGGTGTCATTACATTGCTATCAGGGTAGGTACCTTTCCGCCAACTTGTATGCATGCTTGTTATTTCAAAGGACGCTTGCCGCCCCGAGATACTCGTAGCGTCATAGTGAAACGTGACTGTTATATCAAACTTGTTGCCATGGAGTACACATCCTCATCTACATAGTACATCTACACGATACCCTGCCAGCCACCGCGAGGGTGTGTGGCAGGGGGTGAAGATCACCAAGCATGCACTACTAACATGCAAACAAGCAACTCTGCAAGCCACCATAAAAGTGTGTGACAGGGGGTGAATTCACACCCCATACACACCTTTCACACCCCTACCACACATACTCCTTGTTGCTCACAGGATGTTATGTAGTAGTATATCTACTGTATAACCTGAAATTACTGAAATAACGAGGAAAGAAGAGGTAAAAGAATTGCTTAATGTATTTAGCGACGAAACACAGAATTAGAACAGAAGATTCGTGGAGAGAATTTCCCGAGGTCGCCCGTAAAGGTGTCAAAGAGTACACACCAACCGAATTGAGAAGCATACAGTGCCAAAGTGGTATAACACGGATGATATTAAATCATTAAAGGGACAAAGGGTATGCCACGCTAGCATTAAGAATGCAAGACAGGGACTCTCGGTAGAGGAAAAAAAAGAGTTAGTTTAAAACTATAACAAATGGAAGCATTAGTAAGGAAAGCATGGTGGCAAGCGTCATCGTACTTCAAGAGCAAGATGTTAGGAGAATATTTAGAAAGCAATTCTAAAGCGTTTTGGTCATATGTGAGATGAGAACTTCAAGGAAATAGGTCCACAGTAGGTACACACGCTTAAAAACGATAAAGGAATCAGAGTCACCAGCAGTGTAGAAAAAGCCAATACTTTAAACACCTTCTTCCAAAGTGTATTCAACTCATCGTCACACAAAGCAGTGGAACCACCGCCGAACACTTTCAGTGAGAAATGCCCGAAATAGTTATTTCATGTCGCGGAATAGAGTAGCAGTTAAAAAACATTAGTAAAAATAAATCACCAGGTCCCGATCTAATTCCTTCCAGAGTATATAAAACATAAGCTCCTGAAATAGCCCCCTATCTAGAAATAATATTCAATAAAACACTAAAGAACCACGCAGTACCCAAGGATTGGAAAGTAGCTAACATGACAGCTATTTTTAAAAGCTGTGATAGTCAGTTCAATCATGGGGCATTTGGATAGTCAGATATTGCTCATAAACAGCCATCGTGGGTTCCGGAAAGGTAGATCTTGCGAGACACAATAAGTTTTACTCGTACATTATATTTTAGTCCACGGCGAGAACAGTACTGGAGTAGATTCGATATTTTTAGATTTTAAAAAGGCATTCGATAAAGTTCCTCATGATAAATTAATCTTGAAATTAGAGAGTTTTGGTATAAATAAAGACGTTGTATGTTGGGTAAAAGAATTCTTAAGTGGGCGAGAGCAGAGGGTTGTCACAGATGGTATCATGTCGGACACAATCAAAGCCACGTCGGGAGTTCCCCAGGGCCCCCAGGGTGGCTTAGTAGGTCCGATTTTATTTCTTTTATACATAAACGATTTGAGTATCGTAGTTAGTAGTAACCTTAGACTTCTTTCAGACGATGCGGTAGTGTATAGAGGTATAACAAAAGAAGAAGACAGGAAATCGCTTAGCAACGATTGAGATGCAATTCAAGAGTGGTGAGACAAATTGCAGTTAGAACTTAACCTTAAAATGTGTGTAGCTATCAATTTTTGGAGGAGGAATAATTCGATAGACTATCCTATAGAATTAGTAACACAAAGATCAAGAGCGTTGAAATCATTAGGTATTTAGATGTAACAATCACTAGAGATTTATCGTGGGGAAGACACATCCAGGTACGGCCGAGCGAAGAGAAAGCTAGGATTTATGAAAAGAGTACTTGGGAAATGTGATGAGAAGACAAAAGGGCGATGTTACTATTCAATAGTTAGGCCCCACCTTGAGTATGCAGCCAGTGTATGGGATCCTAATGAATTAGGTTTGATCTGAGAGTGTGCAGCGTAGAGGAGCTAGGTTCGTTAAAAGATGTTACGATAGGTTGAGTAGCGTTTCAGAATTAATAAAAGAATTAGGGTGGGAATCATTATCAGACCGTAGGTTTAAGTACAGATTAATTCCATTAGAGAAATTTTAATCGGATAGCTTTACTGAAGATGTTAGGCATATATTAAGAACTCCAGCGTATTATCGTAGATTCGACCAGATAAATAAGATGAGAGCGATAGATTGTCGTACTGATAGATTTAAATTGGCATTTTCCCACGTACTATAAGAGAACAGAATAGGCAGCATAGCAAAGGGATAGGTAGGGGAAATATTGTAGAGTAGTTGTAGTGCATGATGCATGTATTAATCCCTTAAATACTATAGATACCAATAATCTAGTTGCATGAGACCCTATAGTTGCTTGTTTGCATGACGGTAGTGCATGCTTTGTGATATTCATCCCCTGCCATACACTCTCACGGTGGCTTACAGAGTATTGTGTGGATATAGATGTAGATGAAAATGTTAGGCATGTATTAAAAACACCAGCGTGATTAGTTTAAACCAGATAAATAACGTAGGAGAGATAAATTGTCGCACCGATGGATTCAAAATGTCATATTTCCCCCAAACTGTAAGGGAGCACAATAAGCAGCATAGCAAAGGGATAGGTAGGGGAAATATTTTAGACTAGTCGGTAGTGCAAGATGCATGTATTAACATCAATCCCTTATTACTATGCAGACCTGCTGCCTGCCATTCGGGCACTTCTCATAAGCATTTCGTATGCAGAGAGAAGGAAATTGCTATTTTATAAATAGAAAAATGTGTCCCACTCTGATTATTTTTGTACTTTTTTCTACACAATATTTTCATTGTATGCTGTCTCCCACTCTCAAACATCATGTTTTTTGCATTTTTTCTGCACCACAAACTGCTAAAAATCCAAAACTACTACCAAATCACACAGACATAGAATCCACACTCAACGCACCAAACCTCACTCTTTTAGCTCAAAACTTGATAAAGAGCAAAACAAAACGGATACTGAATGACTGACTGACATGCTACAAAATTAATATAGTATGTAAATACTAACAATATAGTTACCTGAGACCCTATAGTATTATGTTTGCTTGTTTAAAGTGCATGCTTGCTGATCATCACCCCCTGCCAAACACCTTCTTAGTGGCTTGCAAGGTATCGTATAGATGTAGATAACAAATAGGGCATCTTCCAGGCAATAACTTTAATGTATTTCAAGCACTCAACAGTTTAAATGTATTAAACTGCTTTAACATGTTAAAACTTATGTTTCAACAGTTATTATTACATTATTCCATCAAGATATCCCTCTATCAACGGTCTTAGCTGTTTAAAACCACCGCGTTTAACCTCCAGAAAATGCAACGTTGCCAAGTGTAAACGGCACATTTATGAAGGATGCATGGAAAACGTTAATTTTTATCGTAGAACGTCGATCAAAAGACGCCCGTAATTCTCTTAGAACGTGTGATACAATGGTGGTAATAAATTGTTGCTCATTTAAATAGTTAATAACTTTTAACATCGTATTGCACGCGGTCAGTTTCTTCCGCGCGGCCCCATGCCGCGAGAGTCCGGTCGCTGATGAGGGTCGAAGCCGAGCGAGGGTCCGGATTAGGACGATCGCGAGCTGAGACCCTCGCTAATGACCGACTACCTGGTCTGCCCCCCAGAAAACTACATCTACATCTACATCTACATCTACACGATACCCTGCAAGCCACCGCGAGGGTGTGTGGCAGGGGGTGAAGGTCACCAAGCATTCACTACTAGCATGCAAGCAAGCAACTAAAGGGTCTCATGCAACTAGATTGTTAGTATCTATAGTATTTGAGGGGTTAATACATGCATCATGCACTACAGAATACTCTAAAATATTTCCCCTACCTATCCCTTTCCTATGCTGCCTATTCTGTTCTCTTATAGTACGGGGGAAAAATGCCATTTTGAATCTATCTGTACGACAATCTATCTCTCTAATCTTATTTATCTGGTCGAATCTAGCATAATACGCTGGTGTTTTCAATATGTGCCTAACATCTTCAGTAAAGCTATCCGATTGAAATTTCTGCAATAGATTAAATCTGAACTTTAATCTACGCTCTGATAATGATTCCCACCCTAATTCTTGTATTAATTCTGATACACTACTCAACCTATCGTAACACCTTTTGACGAACCTAGCTGCTCTACGCTGCACACTGTCTAGTTCTCTCATCAAACCTAATTCATTAGGATCCCATACACTGGCTGCATACTCAAGGTGGGGCCTAACTAGTGAAAAGTAGCATCGCTCTTTTGTCTTCTCATCACATTTCCCAAGTACTCTTTTTATAAATCCTAGCTTTCTCTTCGCTCGGCCGCATATTTCCCTTATGTGTCTTCCCCACGATAAATCTTTAGTGATTGTTACACCTAAATATCTTACGGTTTCAACGTTTTCGATCTTCGTGTTATTAATTCTATAGGATCGCTCTATCGAATTATTCCTCCTCCAAAAATTGATAGCTACACACTTTTTAAGGTTGAGTTCTAACTGCCATTTGTCGCACCACTCTTCAATTGCATCTAAATCCTTGCTAAGTGATTTCATGTCCTCTTCGTTTGATATACCCCTGTACACCACCGCATCGTCTGCAAAAAGTCTAAGGTTACTACTAACTACGGTACCCAAATCGTTTATGTATAAAAGAAATAGAAGCGGACCTACTACGCTACCCTGGGGAACTCCCGATGTGACTTCGATTGTGTCCGACATGATACCATCTATGACAACCCTCTGCTCTCGCCCACTTAAGAATTCTTTTACCCAACATACAACGTCTTTATTTATACCAAAACTCTCTAACTTCAAGATTAATTTGTCATGAGGAACTTTATCGAAAGCCTTTTTAAAATCTAAAAATATCGCATCAACTTCAGTACTGCTTTCGCCGTGGACTAAAATATCGTGTACGAATAAAGCTAATTGTGTCTCGCAAGATCTACCTTTCCGGAACCCATGCTGGCTGTTTATGAGTAATCCCTGACTATCCAAATGCCCCATGATCGAACTGACTACTATGTGCTCAAATATCTTACAAGAGATTGACGTGAGTGAAATGGGTCTGTAGTTACTAGGTTCTTCCCTATCACCGCTTTTAAATATAGGTGTAATGTTAGCTACTTTCCAATCCTTGGGTACTGTGTGGTTCTTTAGTGTTTTATTGAATATTATTTCTAGATAGGGGGCTATTTCAGAAGCTAATGTTTTATAAACTCTGGAAGGAATTTGATCGGGACCTGGTGCTTTGTTTTTACTTATGCTTTTTAACTGCTGCTCTATTCCGCGACATGAAATTTTTATTTCGGGCATTTGCTCACTGAAAGTGTTCGGCGGTGGTTCCACTGCGTTTTGTGACGATGAGTTGAATACACTTTGGAAGAAGGTGTTTAAACTACCATGAACCCCTGATTTGAATTCCAATTTTCTCCAAACCGGCGAGCAACCCAGGTTGCATTCAATCCTCCAAGATAAGCCGTGAATGGAAGTCATACCTGCATTCTCGTTCCTTTTATCTCCCGTGGTAGAAAATGGGAAAGAAGACCCCTTCCATTTTCTTCCCTCCCCTAGTCTCAGGCCGAGGTTACTTCCATCCGCTGAGGGTGGCCACTGTTTTGACGACGCCTGTTACACTCCAAAATTAAAGCTTACTTACATATTTGCTCAGCCTCACTCACTAACGCTTGAACAAACACTGATGTAGCCCTCGTCGCGCAGCGCACTTGAGATTTTAGTTTCCTGCATTATCATTTTATTCGAGACGCCGCGGGTTGCTGGGACTTAAAGGGATGGGAAATATAGGGTTGGGGCGAGCGGATTTTATTTGAACGACACGCACAAGTGGGGACAAGGAAACGTTAAATACCCTCAGATGTCGTCATTAAGAGGGAAGTTTCCTTTTTATGTTTGCAGGGAACCTACCTCTCGCTTCCGTTGACCCTGCGTTGGAAAAAACTTTCCCCAGGATTGGAGGACTTCCTCTTGTACATGCTTACCTTAAAGTATCCAGGCTCGGGAGCGTTTCGCAAGTGGTTTTGAGACTCCCGTCACTGAAATCAAATGCGGGCTGATATGAAAATGACTTTTAGTGCAAATTTTCAACTCTAGTTGAAAGCAAAACTCTGGTTGAATGGCGCATGTGTTTTAGAGCGTGAAAGTTTTAATTCTAAATCAGGGAAAACAGGAAATATTCTCACCACTTGGAGCTCGGAACGAATCAATTCTTACTTCAATTAGATTGGGAGGTGCGGATCATTTTTCTCTGTGGTGGATATGCACTGGTGCGTCAGAAGCCCTGCGTATCCCTGTTAAGAACCATCACGGTTATTATCAGTCCCATCAGTCATATTTTTTCTTACCCAATCTGATAAAGTAGGTAAAATAAAAAAAACCGTTGTTTTCTATTCTCCGGTCCGTTGAGTCATTCTCGAGTTATTAGCGGCAAAAACCTGATGTTTTTACCCCTTTCGGAAGAGTGGGCGTATAAAAGACTCGAACGTCATTTTCTTCGTCCAATTACAACTGAGGTTGCGCAGCATCCTTCTCCCAATCACAATGGAGGACACAGCGAACTCTGACAATAAAAATAGTTGTCACAACTCCATTCGGATTACTTCAAAAGCCATCGCATAGTCTACTACATTGTATTTTGTGGATAAGTAAATATAAACTTCAGCACACTTTTAGTCGCGCCACAATGCATGCGAAAATGTATTGTTATTCAGTTGTTTTAGGTTATTTACAGAATGTGACAGGATCTGTGCAGCCAGACTTCCCTTCACCACCTCTACTTCCCCTCCAGTCTTCCTCAAAACAGTCAAGGAGGGGAAGTGGATGACGTAGTAATCCTCAACGCAGCTCGTTCCGTGGGCTTCATCTTTTGCTTATTTTAATTTTTGATTCATGAGTGAATGACTGCTTAGAAGATTAATTTTTCACAAAAATTCATTTTGCGTTTCCATCTAACGATTTTGTGCCTATAGTAGCGATTTAGGGTAGGAATCATACGCCACCATTACTTAACTTTACCTGGCCGGAAATCAGGGGGTTCCGGGTTTGAGTCCCGGTCAAGGTGTATATTTTCTCTTCGGAAATTCTGTTATTTCAGTTAACTTTGTTTTGCCATAGATTATCACTTGGAGCGTAATTTATCCATATGTTACTACCGTGCATTAACTACAGAAAACTAACGTTTTGGCTGAGACTGAGATAAGAGAAAAAGAAGTACTGCCGCTCCTCTTTGAATTGAATAAGCGACAAACTACTTAGACGACTGCTGTAAGCCCCACATATATTCCTATCTGCTTAATATTAATCCTCTTAATATTAAGTAGTCTATTTACGATAAATATACCACCACTCTGCTCTAAAAGTATGCTGATCGAAACAATAAAATTGTACGCAAAAATCTTCGTTTGAATTGATTACTATCTATGAGAAGCAGAGTTAGATCTTTGCAAAAGCCGACAGAAAAAGAAATGTCTTTGGCACCTATTTTTGGTAGAGAATGTTGGCGATTAAATGATTGGGTAAAATGAAAAGTATAAAACTATGCATGAGAACGGATGAAGGAAGGTATCTGTGGAGTGAAGTACAGCAAAGAAGAACTGGGTTGATTAGACACCCTAAGATAGAATGGATTTGACCAAAGAGAGAACTGAGAGAAAAAAAGACACCTCGTGGAAGACCCAGACATGAGAACATGGATCAAAGAAATCACGACTTTATTTATTTTGCGAATTTAGATTTAAGTAATTCCTGTTTTACATTAACATTTTTGACTACGCAAGCATCCAAACCCTGGGAGTTGAAAATCCTCCCCGGGCGGATTCACGAAAAAAGTACTAGATTTTAACTGAGCTAGCAAAGAATAGCAATAAGCAAATTGCTTCACTTAGCTATTATTAGGATTGAAAAACAATGTGCTGTTAATGAAAATTAAAGTAAGCTTTGATTGACATGAAATACTATCATTGCAGTATCTTGCAGCTAACAGCCACATTTTAGCTGTTTGAACGACTGGGATTTGGAATACGCTTCCTGTACATGGGATCCTGACGTAATAGAAATTCGCGAACTGAGGCGTGTGTAGCGAAGATCGCCGAGATTTGTAAAGGGGCGGTGTGATAACTATATTAGCGTAACCAGTCTATTAGATGAGCCGAAATGGGAGAGAAAATATTTTGCGGACTTCAACTTACTATGATAGACTAGAACACAATCGTAAAATTAGAAAAAATTGATTGCCGAATTGACAGATTCAAAATGTTCTTTTTTCCTCGTACAATTATCTATATGAATGGTTGTAAAAATATCCAATAGTATGAATAAGTACAAGTAAATCATGGATAGCACAGGTAATTGCACGTTGTTATAAGGACTTTAAGCTAACCCAATAACAATGCAAGCATGTTTTTGCATGCTTGCTTAGCTATTTTTATCTTTTTTAAACTGTGAAGTTTAGACTTGAATATAATTAAAAATCATTTTTATGCTTAATATGTACATTTACATCTACATAATACCCTGTAAGCTACCACAAAGGTGTGTGGCAGGGGGTGATTTCTCACCAAACATGCACTACAATTCAATACAATGTAATGCATGTTTGGTGTGAATTCCCTGACACACGCCTTTATGGTGGCGTACAGGGTAGGATGTAGATGAGTTCTTGCAAAGGCTCTTTGCTGGGTTGTTGGAGCTGGTACTCAACGCGGGAATTTCCATCCATGAGAGCTCAATGCAACTCTCCCCGTTTCAGGAATGAACTTGAATGATTTCAGGTATTGGTAGGAAACGTGATGCTGATTTCGTCCGAGTGGCCTTGTCCATCCTGCGTACATACGAGAACTCTTTTGTGTCCCACAACATCTGCCGCCTTGCTCCAGGCGGATCGATCCCACGTTCTCTCTCTTTCTCTCTCCATCCCTCCAGCCTTGCTCTCTCATTTTCTCCTCAGGTTAATGCCGGGCGTGTGGAAGAGTCGGTTTCAATTTCGTCATCGCCATGGGAGGCGAACGTGTGCCACGGGCTCACCGTCGAGTTAAATGAAAGGAAAAGGGATCGGGAAGTCGCGTGGGCGGTAAGGAAACAGGAGCAAGGGAGTTGGGAGGGTCGGGAGAATTGAAACGTTCTCACAAGCTTATCAGATTTTGCGCGCATGATCACCTGCACGTGGCGTGCAAATCAAGATATTACTGATTACTTTGTGAGCCATCCCCAGAGAAAATTCTTGTTCATTTTTTCCCGATTGCTTTTAACGGGAGTAATATTATTTTGACTCTTGCCCACCCCTTCTCAAATCAGTTATTCATACTTTTTATCTCACCGATGGATTCTTATTCTATTAATTATCTCACTGATAGAAAACTCAGTTTTATAAAAATGATTCAAGGGAACATAGTTTGATGGATGACCACTGTTGCACACACTGCCTGGTATATGTCACCTACATTTATCTAAAACGTATCAAAGAAGTTATAACCATACCTTTATTACTCTTCAGTATAAAACTTGACATGTCTCGGGAATACGATGCATAGTATATCTTTTTAACAGGTGGCTTTTAATACGATTTTTCGCGCATGAGGAATGAAGGGGAGAAAATGGAATCCTCAGTAATTATATCCTAACCAAAATAATAGTACTGCTAAATGAAAAACTTGTTTAATTTTCTCTCTCTGTATATGATAACAATATAAATATAATTTTAATCGTTGATAAGCATTTTAGAGGCAAAAATCACAATAGCGAACCAACGATATTATTTGAAATATGATAGACATGTAATTGGGACTGCCTAACATCGTGCCTTACTAAATGAAATTTGAAGCGTTTATGAATTCAATGAATTCTAAATCTATAGTGCCTCAGATTTTACTGTCCCTTGGGCAAGTCAGTCTATTTGAATTTTTTTGTAGGATATAAGTGGCATATGGCCATTTTTCCGACGTAACTTAGTTCAGCTGATGGGTGAAGGTGTTCATAGATAGTTAGGCCTTGAATTCATAGGTAATATGTGATAATTTGCTTTTTAATTTTGTTTTTTACTGCTAATATATTTTTACTTGGAGCAAAAGCAAGATTTCTACAGAGAAAAAATATCCATCACTATCGGGATGCAAACCCGAATCCACCTGGTTGGCGGCCAGACTACTATTTGTACAGTCATTGTTGTTTTTGAGAGGCTTCACAGGAGCCAGATGTAACGAACTACCGTACTTACAAGTACACAACCGTACCGTACATACAATGTCACAAGGCAGCCGTAACTGTAATCACTGAGCCAGTGTCGACAAGTTTAAAGCAAATATAATATGTTGTTAAATTCAAACTTAAGTTCCGTAGGGATTTTTTTGTGGTTGATTCGCATTCCTTGAACTGTCTTCAGTTGTTTTCGTAGATACCTTCTTAATAATCGTATACTAAGCGTTCATTTTAAAGCTCTTTTACGCATCTTTAAGATGATTGTCACTCGATATATAGTGGCAAGTAATTAACTTTGCCTTTTTGAAAGTGTGAAATATAATTTCTGAAAAATTATCTGAGCATCCTTCGTTTTGAGATTCACCCACTCAGTGATCAACCCGAAGGTTGGTTTGGATAGGTGAGGGTAGAGCTCACCCTGAACAAAAGCCACAGGCGTGTGAATTTCACACATTCAGGGTAGGGGGGCTAGTTCCTTTCCCTTGGCCACCTCGCACTCCGAGGATTTTATTTTCGTTTGGGGGCGTCCAAAGGCTTCATCCGGATTTGAACCCGGGACCCTTCGATCAGTAGCCAAGCGCTACCCACTAAGCCACCATACTCCCTCATTTTGAGATTTTAACCGTAAAATTAAGGGTGATAGGGTTCTGAACATGGCTACGGGAGGAATATTACAGGGAATGGAGGACGAGGGGGGAAAGGGAATTTAGATGGAATGAACAACATGGAGGGTCTGTTAATTTCAAAATACAATTAGTGTAAGGAAGGTATCATTTGAAAAAAGTCGGGAGAATGAAAACAGAGTAGGAGTAGTTCATGAAATCCTACCACAACCAGTAAAATGGAAAATTATAATACTCTGCAATAAGTGCATGAGGCGTTCTTACTCTACGTCTCTACCACTGCCCTCAGAGTTTTTGTAAGAGTAACCCATATTTTATGGCCGAATTCATGCAATATTCCTATCGCCATTGTACTCGCTCAATTACGTCCGTAGACATCCATTTCCTTATTTTTCTCCAATGCACGGTCTAGCGTCGCCGAATGCTTTTCCTGGAATTGGCTCCCCTTTTGAGTTGGAAAACATACTTTGGGAAATTGGTCGGATATGGTTCGATTCCCAGCGAAAGGTAAAAGGTACTTTCTTTTATTCGCCCGCATTTGTTCATCCCCCCACCTCCGTCCTCCCTCGTCGCAGCCTGTTCCCAGTCCTCCTATTTCTTCCTTTCCCACCCCACACCGCGATCCCAGCCGAAAAAAATACAGTCCGCGGCATTTCTTCCCCCTCTTTTTTACTTACTTTACACATTCGCGTTTCCACACCATTTCTTGCTCCCAGCCCTCTCTCCTCTAAACCTTCCGCCATTCCTTCCCCTGTCGCTCAAGGTCTCCCTTTCCTCTTCTTCTACCTCCACGCAGCCTCCTCACATTGGACCCTTTTTCCCTTCGTCTTCCCCCACCATCGTTTTATACGCGCGGTCGTACCCTTATTTCACTCGCTCACGTCCCGTACCCCACTTTCAGCGGCTGGCGTAGACGTTTTGGCTGGAATGGGCGAGGGGGAAGGAAATAGGAACTCTTAGTTGCTGTAATTTGAATAAAATGAAAGGAAAAATATAATCTTGAGATGAGCGTCCAGTTTTCCCTCTCTCTCTCTTTCCTTTTATATCCTCTACGTATCTCGGCGGATCTCGGATTAAATACCGCCGGTAGAAACATTACACGTAAAGGGTTTCGAGATAGCGGATGCGATTCTGTATAATGACCCCGGCGGAGTATTCCGCGTAAGGACACCGCTGAAAAAAAAAAATCCTCGCGTTCGTGCCGGCGTGATGAAGATGGGTCGTTAAGAAGAGAGGCGTTTGCATTCTTTGGTGGTGAAGTACTGGGTTAAAAAAATACGAGCCAATTAATCCGTGAAATGGTTACCATAAAATGTTATCTGTGGTATAAATTCGGAAGTTAACGAAAGTACGAAAGAACGTACATGATAGTTTCGAGGGCGCATCTCTGTTAAATTACATTAATTCCGTTAGCCACGTCCGGTAGTAGGACGTTCCAATTGTGGGAGTGATTTAGATGCCTTATCAATTTGCAGCTAACTCGTCAAATCTCGGGGTGGAAGCGGAGCTCAAAGTTATTGTATTCCTAATTTGTGTTTGTAAATTTGCGTACCTATTCAGGAGCCATTAGAAAATTCTAATCCAATTTTTTTGGCATCCTCTCTCAAAATTCATGTTCATGTTTAATGCCTGAATTTGTTTTGTTCTTTCCATTGCATCTACGATCGGCATCTTTCAGTTCCTCGTGACTCTTCCCTTACCATTAGGCACATCCTGACGGAGTGAACAGTGTATCGGATAGCTTGTGAAAGACTAGACATCCGGGGAGACCTAGATCGGATCCTTGGAGATAAATTAGACGAAATAACCAAAGTCATAAGTTTTTACGGTGTAACAGCCTTAGCAATAAAATATAATCATCATTTTTAAATTTATAAATTCTCGTCCAATTTCGCAATTTCATTTTCCACTTATTCAGAAATTTTTTTCAACCTTAAACCCTGAAAGGTAAATTTTAAGATATATTTAAAAATAGATTAGCAAAATAAAAAGGTAGCAAGCGATGCAAAATGACCTCAGCCGTACAATGTTCCTTGGCGTATGACTGATAATTATTCATTTGAAGAGTTTTAAAATACAAAACGTCAGATGGTGGGAAACTTTCTAAACCACCAACTTCCATAGTAACATTACCAGGAATTTTTGCAAACGCAATAGTAAACCAGTAGGAGCCTTGACCATTATGATCATTACTCAAGGCGAAACAAAACTTGAAACCAAAGAGAGTACCAATGGTGTCAGCTGTCCACACATTCAGACAAAAGTACGGCTGTTTGTACATCTAAGAGGTGTATGAAGTTTAAACCAGAAGACAAATTAGTTGTTTACTGTAAAAGTAATATTGCATCAGCTAATGCAAGTGCTTCTATTGGTATCTTTGGAGATGTACAGTTTTATGTCAAAGGATAGTAATAATACCTTACAACAACTACTACTCTTTCAGTTCCTTTTTATCCTCCTCTATTACTTATATTTGCATATTATCGTTTTTAATCCCCCGTCCACGGGAAAGGTTTATCTGCATCCATCGCTCTATCCCGTCGTCACTCAGGTGGAGAAACCCTCTCCTCTGGCTTCACTTCTTATCCCTCGCCACCTTTAATGCCTCTAATTTTGGCTGCGGTTGCGCTGATAGCAACGATTAGTGGCCAACCCCTTCTTCATGATGAAGCAGTTTGACGAAAAAAGTGGTTGGTTAATCTAAAGGCGCGCCACGCTAACTTTCCGCGACGCAGGATTTTTTCAAAATGAAATATGACTGCCATTCGCAACAGTGAGCCTCTCCAGATTGCAGCAAGAAGGAGTATTAAATATTCGGCACTCAGGTGACATATTTTCCGCGCTCCGCTGCCTTTCTTGAGCAGCAAGGAGAGCCTTCTGTCCTTGGCCGAGACACATTGGATGCTAGCAGTCAAAATTTTTCGTGGAAGTCAATATTGTAACCGGTATAACAAGAGGTTAGAGTTTGGGAAATATTTATATAAAGTATCTATTTCAATAACTATGTATATATGTACTTCATTACACTATGCAAATTTCTCTCGTCTGACAAGATGAATTGGAGTAAAAAAGGCAAAGATTGATATTCATAAAATGATCCTTTTTCTTAGTCTTCTTATATTATTCTTATATCTTTCTTATCTTTTCTTATATTTTGCCACATTGCGAGGGCTGGTGGTAGTTGAGTAACAAAATAGATATATGATTATAGGGAAAACACGTAATCGTCTTTTTTGGTTAATGAGCCAAAAGTCACGGCTTAATTATCGTAGGAGGAAGAAAGGCAGATTAGAGATTTTTTGCCACCACAAAAAAGTAGACACGTATAAAGCAACGGATATATGTAACAGAGACGTCAGCGGCATGCAGGGAATTCTCATTGCAAGGGAATAAAAAAGTTATTTTGTCAAGTTGGAAAGCAGTGACAAATTAAAAAAATGTTTTTTCTTCAAAGCAAGAAACGGCTTTTTACGACAATGTACATGCACCCGGTAATTTTAATGCTCCTTTTTCAGAAATATTAATCATAGACTAATCAAGTGTCTCTGAGACGGGATAAAGAGTTTTGATTTTATATCCGGAATATGTATGTACACGGTTGTGGGAGGGTTAAGGGATGTAAAAATATTCCGAGAAAGGAATAAATAAATATACGTATGTAAAATTACAAACGCGGAAACTTCAAGCAAAATCTGTTTTTAACCACTGTTCTATAGCTCGTGGCTAAGTTCATAATGCTTTGCAAGATTCTGCCTAGCGGAATAATGAATTTATTTCTATTCCGGCGTCTTCTTCGTTCCTCCCCCTCACACATACCCCCGCGCCTCCTCCCACCAACCCATTTCTCTCGTGCTGCGCCTTTCCCTTTATCCCCACTCTTCTGACTCACGCCCACTTTCACCCTTCCCTCGCCAGCCTTTTCAACCCACCCGCCCTTTCCCCTAAAACTCTTTAACTCACCTCCTTTCCCAACCCTTCCCCCATTTCGGGAATTCACCCCCAATCCCATCCTCCGACGAGTTCCCCTCTCCCCTGTCCACCTATTTTTTCTTTCAATCCTTTCCTTTCTTTCCTCTTCATTTAATTCCTTACTTCAATTCCCTCCACCTTCACTTTCCATGCAAATGGCGACCGTTCCAAACTCCCTTACCCCTCTTTCCTCTTCTGCCTTTCCTAAACTCTTCTCCCCTGAGGGAACGGGTCGGTAGAAGTTTCGCCGGCTTTAATCTATTCCGCTACCTGTTATGCCTTTACCTGTTATGCACTCAAAATCCTCCTTTCTCTCCTTCCTCCTAACGCTTTGTCTCTTTCCCCCTTTAATTCCATCTCTCACCACCGTCTTTCCTTCCCTCTTCTTTCTCGGTAAAGTTCTTTACATCCCCTCCTCCATAACCTGCGCGTTCACTCCGAGGGTGTACTTTTATTGGTGCAATTAATCTCCCCGAATTGAGTCAACGAGTGAGTTAGTCGCCAAAAGACCTTTGTATTCCGCTGACGAATATCAGCTTTATAGCTGTCGAGAAAAGGGAGACGGGGTGAAAGACGTAAAATCCCGGGAAATTGGTTAACCTGTAAAAGATTTTCCCAATATCCTATAACAAGGGGGTGAAATGACGCTAGAAAAATATTTTTTAGAGATATATTAAGCTTTGGACCGTAAAATGAGTGTCCTGCAGACAGTTACGATCAGAAATGAAGGCCGTTTTACGCTTACAGAATAGTTTTCATTCGTTTCGTCAGCACCCTGGAATTTAAGACTCTTTTGCGAGATATTTCCCCAGTGGACTGAATTTAACTATAGACCTTCAAAAAAGTTGATTGCTGCTTTAATAATTCTAGCATTCTAAATGCTTAAGCATGAACGGATCTCCGAAATCTTCCAAAATGTGCACCCATGATTTTAACTATGCTTCGTACAATTTACAACAATATCTGTGTGCTGTGATTGAGGAAGTTGGATCTACGAGGGTTGATTGATGTGGGAAATATAGGTAATTTGACACTGCGTAAATGAACGTTTACTTTACATTTTAATGACTGGGTGCTGTGATGGCCTGCAAAAATCCGAGGGACTCTCCATCAAAACACCATTTCATCAACCACGAATTTTGATGTGATATTGATACAGAACCCGTCTACTTTAAATATTTCTCAATTCAACTGATTTTATTCTCATACTTTTCTCTACTTTCTAATACATCAAGGTAGAAAAAATAGATGCGATGTATATGAGGTTTATTTCCTTTTACGTCAATTATGTAGCTTTTTATTTAAATGTATTTATATGGTCATGGTAGCATATTGACTCTACTTTTGGCAACAGTCTTGCAATCTGAACCACCTTTATAATCCAATTATCCAACCTAATCATTGATTTTTTTAACGTTCGGAATGATTGTCGGATTTTCAAGTTTTTCTTTCAAACTGCATTTTCATGAAATTTTATTTTCAATATAATATTTTTTATGAAAAGCATTTACCATTATTGCAGATTCTTTGGCTTCGGATGAGTAATAGATTAGGATGAGATTGTTCATACATTCATTAATGCAAAATTACGTTGCATTTGGAGGAAACAGAGAGTTTATAATCAAATATTTGTGTGCCTTTATCGTAAAAATCAATTTAGTAATGAGAAAAGTCCCTTAATATCTACATTGCATTTGGAGTAAAATAGTTTTTCTTTTAGTGCAGAGGTTTGTATGGCATAAGCACTAGGCAGAGGTTTGAAGCTATTTATTTATGAGGTTAAATAGTGTAATAATACCATGTATTCAGTGATATAATACTGCGACTCATTTTGAGATCCGATGGTCTCATTAATTCAACTGATTCATGATGCGATAGAAGAGCTGGTTCGTCTATTTCAATACGGATTCACGATCAGAATTAAATTACTATGAGGATGATGGATAGGAAATTGAATCTCTCTATCATTACTCATGTCCGTGTTACTACTGTAGAAAACGTAATGCCGGCAATAATTGAGGCATAAATGGATATAGAGGGAAACAACCAAGAGGAAAGGATTGCAGATGAAATATATACGCAGCCAGAAATAGAGGATAGTATGTTATTTGAGAAATGGGGATCAATATCAACGGAGAATTTGCTCTTTTACTGATGCATGATTCCATGAGTAACGTATAAATCACGCTGCAGTTGACTCATTGGAATGAGAACAGTGGTGATATAAATTACATGAGTCGAATAGTACCTATGTATCTTTATTTTTGTTCAATTCTCTTTTTACTAGATGCAAATTTTCTTCTTTAACGATAAATAAAATATAGGGATGTAGTCACGATCCAACCTCTCTCAGTCAAGATCACATGATGGCTAAGGAAATGAAAGAAAACGAGGAAGAAATGGGTTTGGTAGGGGAAGGGAGAGCCTTGGTTTAGAAAATTAGGAAAATGCAAAGTTACTGATGGTGATAATGGGCAGTGAAAATAATGGTAGGCAGGTGGATCGTAGGTCTTTACCTCCGCATTACTTGCTCAAACATATTTTCCTAATTGCATGTTCTCTAGTGCTGGAGTAGGTTTAGCTGGGATAATTCATTTCTCTGCCATAGAGTGTTATTATTTTTGTATTATCAGGTCTAGAAATTTTTTATTGAAAAAGGTTAAATATAAATAAAGACCCAAATCATTTTCATATTGCTGTATTATTTTTATTGTAATAGAGCTGTCATTGTGCTCCATTGGCATTATTTTCATAGAAATGGAGATAGATCAAGCTTTTCGAGGCAGGAGACATCTCAATTAAAATTAAATTTGTTCGACTTTTCAGCGGTTTTTGTGGGAAACTTTTACTTTTCATTATCCTTAGCTTGGTGTCTCCGTCGGTAGCGTTTTTGGAACGGTTTTGACAATAAAAGCGACGCTCATTTTGACTCGCGGGAATGAACTCCTTTTGAAAATGTTTGTGCATGTAGTTTACGGGCGTTTAATGGCCACCGTTGTCGACGCTCCATGATTCAACGTGAACACACACAAAACACACACTCTCTCCACTTTCAGATCCGCAGTCGTCCATTTGCACTCGCGGGAGCACGACGGAATGGAAGTCACGATTTCAAACTCTCGCCTCTCCCCTTCCTTCCTCCCATCTCGGAAAACCGGATTCCCGTACGTGCGAAGTCCTTTGCAGTCGTCTCGTTGCTCACGCACCCTCTTCCTCCCTTCATCCCTGAGGGAGAAGCCACCCTCATCCGCCTCCCCGGCCGTCCCACTTGCCCTGATAAATGCGCTCGCTTAAAAGCTATGGAATAATTCGGGAGAGAGGATGTGAGGGTGGAGCGTAGGGTAGGGGGTGCGGGGTGGGGGAGGTTTCTCCCATCCCTCTCCCCCTTCCTAGCCGGTGGGGGTGTGGGGAATAGCGACGGCGCGGCAGATTCAATTACGACTGGATGAAAAGTGCCTGTAGCGGAGCGCCAAACTTTTCGCCTTCCCAGAATCTCCCGATGGTTCCAAACGCCCTTCCTCCGATGGCTCCCGTTTTTTATTTAAATTTTCGCCATTATCATCATTCCGTTCCATTTTTTTTCCCGGGGCCGTCTACCATTTCTCATCGCCCTTAGTTCTTCAGACGATCGTCAGAGGGTGCGTGGGTGGAGGTGTCGAGAAAATTGCGACTCGAAATTTCCGTACCGGCGTGAATCGGTGCCAAGAAGTTGGTTTGCCCCACATCTGCTGCCAGTCTGCGGGTTTTGACCTTACGGACGTTAAGATGAGGGTTGTATATGTCTCTTTCATCAGAATGTGCCGGCGGGCCCTCCCTAAATGACATCGCGAGGCTGGGAGAGGGATGAGGAATACGTCTGGATACGCATCAGAGGAGAGGCAGTTTTACTCCTTTGAATATTCCTAATAACGTAGTAGCAGACTTTTGTTATTATTAACATTTAAATGCCACAAGTTGGCAATGTGCCATCTTGTAGCCTTTTAAACTATATAAAATACTGAATCACGCCATTAATGTTTTTCCTCCAAACTCCAAAATAATTTTGCAGACGGACCATTCTAATCGACTATACTTCTATTTAGAAATGAATATTTTAATGCATGACACTTTTACTCGCACATATTTAGTACATATTTACTGGTGATTAAACACTTGACGTGAATGCCGTTGTGAATAGCAAGTTCTTTCTTTTTTTGCATGTTAAATGATAAATGCTTGAGTCATGATAAATTTAGGAATAACAAAGATAGTCAGTCATTAGCAAAGGTTTTAGAGGCCACTGATAATTGATGTTTTATTTTTTTGGCAGCTTGAATTTAAATTGAATAAATGCGTGGTACTGAACTTTTGAAAAAAAGAAATTTTCACCCAAAAGTAAAAATAGGCAAAATTAAATATCGAACATCAATCAATAAATAATTAATATTCACCGTCACATAAGACATGGGGGAAACACATTAGTGAGATAGCAAGTGTAGCAAATTGTGGATTAGTATTCGTAAAAAGGGTTCAAGGTATCTTTTCACAGATAGCTCTGCGTTGCCTGAGGGAACACACAAAATTATCTAAGGAAATATGAATCCTGCGCAATGGACTGTAGAATTGCCACAAATGCACAAAAATGCATGAAAGTGCTCTTATTTCTATATTACAGAAGCGAATTAAAAAAAAGTCAACGGGACTCCACTTACATTTTCTGACAAAACTGTACTATGGTGCATGTTTGATGATCTTCACCCCTTGCCACACACCCTCGTGGTGGCTCGCAGAGTATTACGTAGATGGAGATGTATACCTGTATGAAAACAATTCATCTATTTAGTCTTTATATTAGATTCAAAATGTAAAATTTCACCCACGCTTGCCGAACATAATTACCAAATTTCAAGAAAAACAGTCTATCCATTGCGCAACAGAAAAAGAGTCATGTTCCTCAACCTGAAAAAACTTTTTAACCACTAAGTTATCCACCCTGCTGTCATGCATAGCTGCGAAATCTGGGCAGCCGCACTATCCCAGTCACAAATAAAAGTACTACAAACTGTGCGTAACACAACTTGTATAGTTTGATACGCCCTGCCACACACCATCGAGGTGGCTTTCAGGGTAGTCAGTAGATATAGATACCAACCATGTACTTGTGTGACGCTTAAATGCATATCTAACAGTTATGCAGAAGGCAGAGCATTATACTTCTTTTTTTCATGTAAGTAATGCATGCAGCGCATCATTCACTACCTGTCATACACCCTCGTAGTGTTTCATTGGTTAATGCGTAGATGACTTGAAGTTATTCTTTTCAAATGGCAGATCGGCACCATTTACTCAGTGATAATCTTACATTGAAGGGGAATTTTGCTCAAATTTCTCATGCAAGTGACCTAAACTATATGCATATAGGCAACAATAAGGAGCTGTTCATTCTATGTGGGTCTCCAACGCTATTATTCTCTTTTCATTTCTTAGTGAAGTGTCGTACCATGTACCGTGGTGTGACAAAACGAAGAAATAGTTGAAAAGGTGTGGGAGGAAAGAAAAATCACATGAACCGGAGTTGCCATCACTATTAGGCCCCTTGCTTTTAGGATATTTCAAGCCTGCCGCGTGAACGGCGGTGAAATTCACATTTATTGCCATGAGAAAAAATTCACTTGGACGGGGAATCGAACCACGGCCAAAGGTCCGTGTTTGATTCCCCGTCCAAGTGAATTTAAATGTGAAGCAGTTAATGTGTGCAGCGAAGATCGGCAAGATTTGTAAAGGGACGGTACGATAACCTTATTAGCGTAACCAGTCTATTAAATGAACTAAATTAGGAAACATTGTCAGATCGCAGGTTGAAATTTAGACTTTTTCTCTTAAACAAATTCCAAGACCATATTTTCAGTGATAATGCTAAAATTATATTGCGAACGCCAACTTACTCTGATAGACTGGACCATAATCACAAAGTTAGAGAAATTGATGTCCTTTTTTCCTCATACAATTAGGGATATGAATAACGGTAAATATATCCAGTACGAGTGTAGCAATGGATAACATTGGTAGTGCATGTTGGTATAGGGAGTTGAAGCTAACCCAACTAACAGCATGTTTTTGTATGTTTGCTTTGCTATTTTTATCTTTTTTTAAATAGTGTAGTTTAGAACAGTATATAAATACTAATCCTTTTTTATGCATGATATGTAGTGCATGTTTGGTGAGAATTCACCCCCTGCCACGGTGGCTTGCAGGGTATTATATAGATAAATGTGAAAGCCCCTTACTTGATTGGTGCTGACGTCTTTGACCGCTTGCGTACTTAAGGCTGAATTTATGATCTATCTGATTCTAATGGAAATTAAAAAGTGTCAGTGAGACAGATTAATAGTCCATTGGTTAGAGCGTTGGATTATTAACCCTGGTCAAATATGGAAGAGACCTTTCAACAGGTCCAGCTACGCTCAAATCATGTTAATTTCCGTTCAGCCCTGGAAAACACTGGAAAAATAATAGACCCATACCCTTTTTTGCTATTTTTAACAAGACGTTGGACGTAGGATTGGAATACTTTCACCAGCCAGACCGACCTAGCAGTTAACGTTGCTGTTTTAGCAAAACCAGACGTTCTCCGATGCAGTTATTGAGTTTCATTTCGTTCCATGATAAAATTCAAATTAGGCCGTAGGGAAGTTTGAGGATTGGGATAAAAGGTGCAGAAGGCAAACCTCACGTCGGCCATAGCGTAGTCGGTAGTAAACTTTGGAGTGTATTTGCTCCAATGGTTTACGTAATATCGCATTGACTATCCTGTATCTATATGTGCATTATAACCAATATACGGGGATCGAATTGGCATGGTGGCTGGAGTAGGGTTCGATTCCAAGCAGTGGCGGGTTTTTCAGTGGTAAACCGGTCCCTACTTGAGTGCCAAGTGGAGGGAAATTCAGGTTCAGTACTCCGTCCGTCGGATGGGACATTAAGCCGTGGTCCCCTTGGCACCGTTTGTTAATAGTAGGCTAATAGCGACGCCGGGTTTCCATCCAACCTTCCCCCCCATGCCTGAAATGTTCTTGCCATTACCCAAATAACCGCCTTTTCTAAATTGATAAATTACCTCAGCTGTCGGTCGTCTCTTTTAAATAACTAACTTAATAACTAGCCATTATAAGTTACCGCAAGGATGTGTGACAGGGAGATATGCTTGACCTTAACATAGACAAAAACAGCAACCATACTCGAGGCCGGATTTTAATCTGCGACCTTTGGGATACAAGAAAGGCTCTATACAGACCTGGATACCACACGGAGTACTGCGATTGAAGTGCTTCCCACACGCCACTATTTACTGTTACCCTGTGTGTTATTTTGGATGAATTGTATTTGCAATCACTATTTAAAATTACGGTCGTTCGTTCTCCGGATTGGTCCGGGGCATGGAGAACATGAAGTGGGGACTTTTACAAGCTAAAGTTTCCCTTCCTCCCTTGTCCAGCCTTCCCTAACACTAAAAACCCCCTCTTTGTGCCGTCAAATGAGCCCAACCTTCTCTGTCCCCTCCCCCCCCCATATCCGTGTCCACAATCCGCAGGGATGCCACTCCGCTTGCTGCACTTACTTAAATTGAAGCTCCGCATAGATAGGCCGGCGGAGAAGCCGTGGCGAGCCGACGTTTTCTGCATCGCCTGAACAGGCGGAGTCGTCATTTATTTTGCATCGACTGCGAATTCTGAGTGAGTCGGTTGGTTGGCGAAGTGACGGCGTTCCCAAATAGAGTTCGTCGGCAGAGAGCTCCAGCGCCCGCCCGCCCACTGGCGATTTTTTTCCCAAATGCCCGAGCGTTGTGTGCGTAGATTGATATCCATCCCGAGAACAGCTCCCTGTCCATGGTAAGCGAAGTCCGAATTAACCTAATTATTGGTGGTTTGGCATGCGATGCTGGTTGATTTCACTCGTTTTTTTCAATCTCTCTCATTCTTGAGTGTCTCCTTTGCCTCTATCACTTTCATTCATTTCCTCCTACATTTGGTCAGGCTCGCAAATTGATAATGGAAGAAGTTCATTAATATCTACGTAATACCTACCAGCCACTATAAGGGTTTATGATTGAGGATGCTTCCAAATCAGGCAAGTACCATCTTATAACTACAAAAGAAATTACTTAAGGCGCTCATACTAAACATATACCAAAACTTATATTTCATTTCATAGATTGCCCTACCAATAACGGAAGGTTCTTGGCCAATACGTGACTGCTCTACCCTCTCACTCGCCCGTAGCCCTTACCCTTAAATAGTATAGATAATAGCAATCAAGTTGCATGAGACCCTATAGTTGCTTGTTTGCCTGTCAATACTGCATGCTTGGTGATCTTCACCCCCTGCCACACACCCTCACGGTAGCTTGCAGGGTATCGTTTAGATGCAGATGTAGACGTAGCCATTGATGTTACCTCATACTAGGAATGCCCTATATCTCATTCCTCTTTAACTCTATATTTATTTTATCTTTTGTTCTTTCTTCGTACATTTCAGGATCCTTACTAGTTTCTTTCCTGAGACACTCTTTAGTTCCCATACTTTACATGCCTCATCCGAATTTCTGCCCAAATAATTCATTGATTTTACTGTTAAGTTGAATAAATGCAACTAGGAGACAAAGCTAGGAGAGCTGCGTAAAAACCAATCTCATTAGTACTGACTATTGATGATGACGATGATGAGCAGACAAAGCAGATATGCATACAATATGACCTCTAATATCAGACAACACTTTCCGGTAAGTTAACAGCAAGGAGTATCATTCTTGGATGATAATCTCTTGGTGAAACGAATTAAGGGCTTTTGACTATAAAGAACTCTGTACAAATCAGCAAGCTATCAGGAATCTAAGTATACAGAGGTCATATCTTGGAAAGCTCTTTAACATTAGTTATTATGAGGCTTAGTAGTAAGACAGAGGAAGGAGAATAAAAATGCACCATCTACGATAATAGATCATGTAATCTTTTGCAACGCCAGATAACAAAATCCTCTGCAGAATATTATTTCGGTCTCTCTAAATGTCAATTTCAAAGATGATATGCTTTAAATATTCCTAATATCTCTTCATTTGAGTGACTCCTCGTCTGCCCTATTTTTTAATTTTCTTTTTCCAGCAGTTTCTCTCGTATTTTTCTTATCTCGCTTCATTCCTGTCTCAAGGGTGCAAGTATTTGTGAAATAGGCTATTGTTCAATTCATCTACGGTGCCACGGCAGCCTATAGCCAAGCAGCTGTATTCATGTTTTAGGACCAATTCCACTCATCCAATCCTAAACATTTTTCCAACAAAGCATCTTAAGCTCCCAATTTTCATAGAATCCATCAAAATTTATACATACATATACAGGTTTCATATTTGGAATAATACCATAACACTGCAGAATTGGTATAATGTATAGTACTGCTGAGTTATAATACTTCTGTAATATAATACTGTTGAATTGGTATACAAAGAGGGGTATAATACAGCTAGTTTCAAGGTCCGGCCGAGTGAAACAAGTAGTTAAAACGTTGATTCAGCGTGTCATAAATTTGGTGGGAGTATTGCCTTTTATCCTCAACTTCGCCTTGCAATACAAAAAGTCAAGAGCTGAAAAACTTACTTCGAGGATCCTTATTTAAAAACTCAGAATCGGTTATTTCCTGGGTAATCAACAAAATGTACGATCATTTTATAATCACGTTCGCGAAGTTTGTATTTCTTTTGCTGTGAATGAGTAGAATATAGCGCTTGTTTTCATTTCGATTTTCTTTTATTAGCCCCACTCTCAAGTTAATTTAATCAAGTACCCCCGTGGGCTCGCCCACATAGCTCTCCAGTCTTGCTGATTCAAAGCAGTACTCCTCTCCCGTGAGCTGAAATTTTCATAAATTTCGGTTTTCCAATTTTCGTGGCTTATTTAGCGTAGCGTTTGCACTAGAGTGCCATTGAGTTATTTAGGAACGCCAAGTGCTTACTCCAAAATTCCCTATAGAACTTTTCCATGTCCATAATTTAAATGAAAAACTTAATCTAACCGTTGCCATCTGTTTAATATTTCATTTTATACACCATTCAAGCTTAACCTTTGGAAAGAGTTGAATACATTGCCTTAACTTCACTCAAAAAACTTCACGACAAATAAATTCTTTGTTACCATTAATATTGTATGGAATATTGATTGTAACTTGGCATATTTAGGCTTCAGCCATTAGAGCATGGTAAATCTTTTCAAAATGTTTATTTGATTGGATTAAAATTTTGCTGTCGGTTATGTATCGCAGATGCTTCCAACGCTTAAACTTAAATCTTAGGAAGCTATCCTTGTGGTAGAGGAAGATCTTTTTCGCTTGATAGGGTCGCATGAGTCTCCTCATATGCTGCATCTCTAATAGGCATTCGCTCTCTCAACCGTGTAGGCTCTATGAGCAGCGTTGCTCATAAAATATGCCTTTTGGAAAGACGGAGGTTCTGCTTTCCATAGCACACGCCTCTCTCTTAGGGTTTCTGCTTCCCAGGGGATGCTGAAAAGCTATTTTTTGCCATAGACAAGATGAAAACGGAGGTAAAGTGCATGTTTTCCATACCTGCCGCAGTGTATACAATTTACGGGATAACCAATTTTAAATCTGGGTTTTCCGATGCTGAATTATTTTCCTTAACGTTCCATTTTCTTTGAACAAAATCTTTGGTAGTTGATCATTCCGTTCCAAGATTGAATAGGCTAGTAATATAGAAGAATGTTTCATCCGAGGTGACCCCATTAGTTTTCTTGAGTGCACAAGGTAATTCACTTGGTATTTCAGAAGCGCAACGGGGGCATGCATCCACGAAATGGTGAGCCTTTATAAGAGAGAAGGAGGAAGGATTTTGCGGATAAGTGGAGGGGATGAGACTGTGCGGTCTACCGTTGTGATGAGGAGATTTATATGGATTGAGCGCAGTATATATTTGATAAGAAACAAATTGAAGTGCATGTTCTTTGAAGCAGACCTAGAAATATATCTCATAAAGTTATATGAAAAGGAAAAATTATCAGGTTTTTAGAGATTTAACTTTAGATTGGGCAATCCTCAGATGTGTGCATTGCATTTCCGCTTAGTTTCTAATCCATGGGAGCATTATGAATATAACTGTCCTTCTTGCCAATTTTAAAATCAATTTATTATTATTATTTTGGAAAGATACCGTCAACAAATGTCTAATAAAAATATTGACGAAGAGTAAACCCATATTTGAGAATGCGTATTTGTGCTAAAGCCATAGCATAATTTTTAATATTGTTTATTACTTCAAAGGAACTTGTTGGTTTAAAGCTCTTTACATCACTAGAAGATCATAGTCAATAGTAGTGTTATATTTTATACATGCTTACGAGCATAAATTATCCCCCTGAGTTACATTCATTAAAAATCGAAGGAGTGGCTAAGGGGTCCAGCTTGCTGCATAATGTGGATTGGTGCAATACTGCCAACATTTTCTTGAAGATACTGTCGTCTTCTTTTCTGTTTAGGTCACCAAGCTGTCACTCTGCCATCTGAAACGCGTTTTTTCTTTATTCCACTTCGGCTTTTCCTTGAATTTCTTATATTTATTCAGGCATATTGAAATTGAGTGAATGTCAAATGAAATCGTCTAGACTCTCTTCAAATATGCATTCTCCTTAAATGTACCTTATGTAATTTAGATTGAGGTTTGAAGGGTCATAAATTATTTGCATCAACGATGTACCATATTAGCCTCCTCTGGAGGTGTGAGGAAGCGTGAAATATTACCAAACATACACTACACTCGATCATACTGTTAGTAATGATATTTATACGTTTTACAAAGGCTTTCCTCAGACAATGCCATTGCATTCTCCGATCTGGTTACAAAGTAAAGAAAAGTAAATTATAAAGTAAAATATAAATAAAGTATGCATAAATATAAAGTATATATAAATCTAATTATAAAGTAAAGAAAATATATTTTGTAAATAAGACAGAATATTCAACAAATTTACTGTATTTATCACAGAAAGTTTATAAAGGAACCTGGTAGCTAGCGTTCATAGAGTTGTTCCGGTTGTCCCTCTATCCATCACAAGAAAAATTAAGTTCCACCAAGAGACGAGGAGAGCTTTATTTTCTATTTTATATACGCACGATGGCAAATGTTGCATTGTAAACAATACTCTCGCAGAAGGGTTGGGAGCGATTTTAGCCGGCTCTAGTCCCACCTAATAAGCTTTGAATACCCATAATTAGGACAGATCCCACCACATGGGAAGCACTGATCCATATAAATTACATTACACAAACATATTCGCTTATAATGATGATCATCTTGTTCTTCTATATTTAGCGAGAGCGGTAATTATATCCAGCGTAAGGCTGGGGGGTATTCAAAACATTTCTAACGTCATCTAAAACGGATCAATTACAAATTAAATGAAAATATTGTCTTCATTTTTATCCACGGTTTGATAGCGACTACTCTTAGAATTCCTCTCTGAAGATACTGAAACAATCTTTATCATGACCTCTTAGCTGCATGATTATTTACATGGCAGCATGGCAGTGGCATGCAAGTATGTCTTGGTGGATCTTTTTTGCATAACAATGGTGCACATTCTGTGATATTCAGCCTCTGCCATTCACACTCACGGTGGCTCGCAGGGTATTACATAGATCTAGATTTAGACTTTTTACCAGCTTTAATAAAATTAACTTCTAAGGATCTTGAGCTCTACGGCTTCTTAAAGTAACAAAATAAAGATTTTAATTAAGCTCCAATGGCCGAAAAAATTATACAAGGTACACAACAACAAATGAGGTACTTTAAAGAGGGTTGCCAATTTTTACGGCCGTAGGAGATTTAAAAACAATCATTTGTTACTTTAACAACATTCTCTGTACGCTTTCTAAGTCAGAATATCTTCAAATATGATAAAGATATCCTTGGTCTGGAAAGTGGCAAATTTGGGCAAAGAGGAAAATGACTAATGCTCGCCTTCATTCTCATTGATTCGTTTTTTTTGTGTTGAGACGTGTTATTAGGAAAAAACCCGTCCAGCATGGGTTGCGTAGTTATTTGTAGGTAGGAATTTACGATGAGGAGGAACGTTAAAGAGGAACCGGGTCCACATAAGATTACTCGGAAAGCTCTACATGGCAGACAATAACAAGTCACGATGCCACTGAATATCTCCTGTCACTCTCGGGATTCAAACGCATGTTCTTGGAATGAGAATTTGGAACCGCAGACACAACGGTAATGTTCTTGATAGTCCACATTCCTACTTCACGGCAACAATTACCTATATAAAGTAAAGTAGTGAAGTGGAGAACAGCCCGGACAATGATCTGGTTAGTGAGAATATGGACCACTTAATTCTAAGCCCAACGGCTTGGGAAATTCACATATCAGGGAATGGGGCCAGTTCCTTTTTCCTGTGTCGCCTGTGTTTTCCTAGAAAGATTTGCTGCCAAAAAAAATACAACTTTGGCTTGCCACGAAATGGCCAAAGCTACTGCCTAATATGAACTCTGGACCTCCAATTAGCAGTCCAGCGCTATGCCCACTGAGTTAGCTTGCAATAATAATTTTTCTCTTATTTTTTACCCCTTCCTAGATATTGCTCGCAGGTCAATATCCTGCCTGAATATGAGGAAAAAAGCGTCCAGTCTGATATTTACGATCAGCACCTTGATTACCCTTGGAACGTCTACTCTTTGATGTGATGGATGATTAAGCCGTGCAAGCGGATTTAAAGGGAGTTGGACTTTCCGAGCTGGACACGACCCAATGGGAACCCTCGGCGCCGCAATCGGTGACCCCTAGGGCTACCGAGGGCGCGGCCATACGCTCCTCTCTCAGGGAGTTTGACCTGGGGGAGGTGAGGACGTGGAGAGGTACCTATGTCCCAGGCAGCGGTCCCTCCCCACTCGATATGAGTTCCGGAGACAATGAGGACAGGGGTCGCCGAGCTCCAAACGGGGCACCCGGCACGTGATTTCGCGTAATGACGATTTTTGTGCCGGCAGGGCAGGATGGCTGTGGGTCAGGAAAAAGGGATTACGGATCCCTGGGAGGAGGACGCAGTTCCCCGCTCTCCCCTCCCAGATTACACCCACCTCCGGGGCGTTTGTAAGCTGCCGCCGCAGTCATGCGAGAGAGGTCGGGAAACCTGTCTCCCAATGCCCAGGGCACCCATCACGATCCCATCCCACCTCCGGTTTTTGTGCCTTGCCCACACATGACCTCCCACACACGCTCAAGGATTCAATCCTAGAGCAGGATTAAGATAGAGAAGGAAATGTAGGGTACTGGCAGGGGAACGATCTTCCGCCGAGCACGATAAGAGGAGAGCTCTCCTCGGAGAGAGAACTATGAACATCGCCGAGGCGAATTATGGGAGAAGAAGTCCGCCCTATCTGCCTACTAGCGTCTCGTTGGGCGTGGGAGTCTTGAACCTCCATTCATTTCTTTCCCTTAGGCCGTAGCATTACTTCCGAAACTAGTCCTCTTTCCCTACCTTACTCACATCAGACCTTCATGTGATTCTCCCTCTCCCACGTGTGCGAGCTCTTGATCCACGTCTAGGGGTGAATATCGCGTCGCGATATTAACTTCATACCTCAAAAGCATATATCGACTTTGCGGTATAATTCGGTAATATAGCACGACTTAGTTTAATATGGCTTGACGTAGCTTGGTATCGCATTTCGCTCGATATCACAGAAAATCGTATGTTGATATATTGCGTTTGCTACCGTCTACAATCTCGTTGCGATATAAGTCTCATATCGTATATTGCTGATGATATATCAAAGAATCGAAAGGATATATCTGAATTTAAATAATACCCTGCATGCCACATGTACTCGGTAAACTGTCACCATACACGCGTAGGGCTACATAGAGGTCAATAGGTAAGGCCAGATTGGCTTCAAGTTCCCACATACGGGAAGTTCCTTCGGATAGCTTCACTGAAGATATTAAGCACATATTAAGAAAACCAGCGTATTATGCTAGATTCGACCAGATAAATAAGATTAGAGAGATAGATTGTCGTACTGATAGATTCAAAATGGCATTTTCCACCGTACTATAAGAGAACAGAATAGGCAGCATAGCAAAGGTTGGGGAAATATTTTATAGTAGTCTGTAGTGCATGATGCATGTATCAATCCCTTAACTACTATAGATACTAACAATCTAGTTGCATTAGACCCTATAGTTGCTGGTTTGCATGTCGGTAATGCATGCTTGATGATCTTCACCCTCTGCCACACACCCTCGCGGTGGCTTGCAGGGTATCATGTATATGTAGACGCGTTTTAGCCTATGTAATAACATGTGGTCTTACAGTTCTATCATCTATATCAAATTTTTGGTCGCGTCGTGGCCTTTAAATCTTTGCCTTGCTGTGATATTCGCGAAAAATCATTGATAAGGAGGGTGCGTCCGGTAGCGCCTCCTGTGTCGCAAGCGAAGTTGGATTTTGGTAGTCCGTCAACTGAATCGTTAGGGTACCGTGCTCGCATACAACGGGAAATCAATAAAGTCGCGGAGGTGCTCGCTTTACGTGCACTCTGGGTTGTCGCAGGTATACCAACGCTAATTGCTAGTCTACTGGCGTGTGTCCGAAATTCATTGCGTTTCCTTGTGGATTGCCGAAACGTCTCTGAACCTCCTTATCTGCCCTTCGTGCATCTTTACTTACCACTCCCAAGATTATTTTGGCGCAGTTCTTCGCTCCATTGTTCTATCAGCTGACCTCTTCATATTAACCTCATTCTTCTGTTTTGCACAATTTCCTGCTTCTATAGTTATCGTATTGTTGTCATCCTCTACGTCTTTACATAATCTTATGCTGTAGCAAGACCTAACCCAACTGACAGCATGATTTTGCATGCTGGATTTGCCATTATTATCTCTTTTCGAATCGTGAAGTTTAGACTAGAATATAATTACTAATCCTTTTTATGTATGATATTTAATACATTCTTGTCGTAAATTCACCCTCTGCCGCACACATTTACGGAGGCTTGCAAAGTATTATATAGATGTAGATGAAGGACTGAGACCGATCACCTGTGACAAAAGATGATTCCATACCAGCTTTCACATACCTACGCCTCGTACACAAACATATTTTTACCAACTATAATACCGTGTTTACAGGGAAATTAAGTTAGTTAACTGAGGTAACAATTCAGTGTCACACGCAATAGACTTTCTAAAGGCAAACAATCATTCTACTCAAAGGAAAAAATAATTCACAAACGCTTAACGGGGACCATGGTTTCAATATTCTTGTGGTTTAATGCCAGGCATGCCTGTGATTTTTCGTAATTGCATTCTTTTCTCATTTTCTTACCATTGCTGTCAGCAGCGTCTTTATATCACTTATCTATCCCATTTTCATACTTACATAATTTTATTACTATTAGAATATATTTTTCTTATGGTTGATTACCACCTTTATATCTTCAGGTGACTTTACATCATTTTCAAGGCAGAGAATGCGGTCTATACGCATAATTCTACGTTTCAATTCAAAAAGCCGTGCTGCTTTTCCATTAAATCACTTGCGTAAGGAAGTTGAAACTTTTAGAGTCCGTGGGTGATAAGGAGTAACTGAGATAGAAATGAGCTTATTGGGGCAAATCAATAGGTAGGTACACGAGTTGTGGACTGAGTGAGACTATGCTCAGGAAAATAGAAGACACGTTCCTTCGCAGATGTAGTTACAATGATGTATTATGTTTTTGCTTTTTCCATCCTCCAAGTTCTTCATTGAACTTACTCACGGGGTAACGCGTTTCAGAAAAATTACTTTTCAATAAATGTATATTATTATTAGTTTTTGACGCAAGAGTGCTACAGTATTTTTCAATTTACTTCTGCTGTTTGGCGCAGTCCTTTCTCACGCAGTCACACGTTACGCCATGCAAATGTGTGCTCAATATTGATTTCTTCAAAAGTTAGGCGATTGAGAAAAATATCCCTTCCTCTAGGCAAAAAAGACTCCCTTGTGAGCTTTCAATGGGCTCTGCCAGGAATGGAACTTTTTTTTTTTTTACCTCCCCCGCTCTCGTCTTCTGTGAATGGAACGAGGGTCTACGGGAACGTCGATGAATGCGCTATGGTGTAGTCAGGTGCAATTTTCTATCCCCTTTTCTTGGCGTTTCCCGGAAAGACTCTTCAAGCATGGAGATTGAGATGTTTCACATAGTATGACGAGGGAGTGTGCTCAATTTTATTCTTTCCGTGCTATTTTCCCATGAATGAAGTGTGAGGACCAATAACACAAGAGAAAATGTTTATTGAAGTAATATAACCAAGTTATATGCCTAAAGAGTGGGGATTTAGCATTTAAATCTCATCATCCTCATTAGTGAGCAATCTTGGGATTAGTTTCACACAGCTCTCCACTAAATTCTTCTATCGTCTAATCTCATCATATTTACGTATTTTTACTCTTTCACATCATTATTCACTCGTTCCATCTCATGCGAGGCCTTTCTTTGCCGTTCTTCCCATCCTTTTGTCCTAAAATTATTTTTTTCATCATTAGATCATTACACCTACCAATTACAAAGAATTTCCAGGAATATACCGTGTGATCTAGTTCATTACGTGCTTCATCGCAAGAAATGAGTTCTGCTAAGTGTTTTATGTAACATTCTTTTTCATAACCCTAAGCTAAATCACTTCAATGACCCTATCGTTAAAAACTGATAATAAACTGATAGTGATAAGAATTGAAATTGAAAATAGACCGTAATATGATAGCTATTACACTACGTGATTTACCTAATAGTGATAAGCTCTTACAATGGGACAGTGTTTTTGGATAATTGTCTTCCTTTTGCATTCCACTTTTTCTGGGGCATTAATAGTGGACTGCCAGAATAATTTTACCCTTTCGTAAGTATAGCTTATGTGTACCATTCCGTGTTTCCAGTTGAATAATTCGTATTTCTCTCTTTACGTATGCTTACGCTAATAGGGCAAACGTATTGAAGTAAATAATTTCGCTCGCCATTTGTTTTAGCCAATATTTGAGTAATTTCCAAACAGTTTGAATAGGATGCGAAACTCGAAGAGAAGGTTACCGTCCAATATTTCTGTGCCATTAAAATGGAATTCACTTCGCTGAATACCTATCTGGTGTTCATTAACGTTCCAAATCAATCATACTCGTTGGCTATTTTCAATATTGGAGAAATAAAGGCTTGCATTTGCTTATCATTTCATTGATTTCCTTGCGCTTCATTTGGGTGACAAACACCGCATCGTGTATGCGTATATGAGCTTGAAACGAAAGCCTAGGAACTTGAAGTGGTCAGTTTTCTTTTTAACATCAGGAATTTCTAGATTGCAGTTAAGTGTAAACATGGCAGGATGGAAAACTTCATTACAATCTACATCTGGGAGTGCGCTCACTTATGCAAGTGGGGAACAAACAATATCAGTAGAAGAAATAGCAAGACTGGAAGCAGGCTGGTCCTACAAAAGAATGATATAGTTATATGGGTGGTCTGAGTACCTATAGTTAGTTTTCTAATAATGTAAGCAAAAATAGGTGGAACGCTTCAAATATATAAAAAATAAAGCTATTGATAGTCCTTATGATACACGTATTACGGGGCAACAGCCATCAGCTAAACAATGCAACGACAGAAGTACAATATAAAGACGCAATGATGATAGCAATGAATAAAAAAGACATCTACATTAGATAATCAATAAAGTGTGCTCTGAAAAAAATCAAACGTTATGCGTGGCATCAAAGGAATAAACAAATAAATAATTGCATCAAAATGCCAGAGCAAATAATTTTTTACTAAATACGAAGATACTTACATTGCAAATCTGCAAAAAAAGCTGCAAATTTAAACTTCTTTGACTACGTTTTAACTCTCTAAGCATTTAGAAAATAAGAAATAATTGTTCGTTATAGTATAATATTAAAATATAATCAAAATAAAACAATATTACGCCTCCACTATCTCTTTCCATACATGAATGTCAAATGTCAGCAGTCTATTTTTATTCCTTCTCTTTAAGTCAACGTTTGGTGCAATATAATCGAAATGGTAGTAGGTATATTAAGCTATGAAAAAGGGGATATAATGAGGAAATGCTTTTAATATTACTCACATCGGTTTGTCTAGGGTTTCTTATTCTTCTCTGTACGCATCCCCAACAAGTAGAGCCAAATATTTATGGACGTATGAGCAAAAGAAAAGTTTATTGGTAATGCTATGAGAAAATGAATAAAAAATAAACCACCTATTTGACGAAAAGATACTCGTACTAAGAATGGAGGGAAGAAAAGAGAATTATGAAAAAATAATTGAGTAAAGGTATCATGAGACCTGATGATCTAAAAAGTCAGTTATCGGTGGAAAAATGAATGGAAAGAATAGCGAAAAAGCCATCGTATACGATTTTTACGGCAAGGTATTGAGGTTATTAAAGTGAAGTATAATGTTTATATGAATAGGTGGTCGGTATAAAAATGTAGTAGAGAAGTTCATCAAATCGATCTCAGGGTTGATGATCAATGATGGCGATGGGAAAAATGACTACTAACAGCCAACCATTCCGCGATAGCGTTGAAGGTCTATGCTGCCAAAGCCATTTGCGGGATGATTGGAAATTTGACCTGGGTGGTACCCGTTATGGAGCGAAGTTCCCGTAACTCGACCGTGCTCGTTCCATTGGGTAGGTCTGATCGCCGCCCGCGTGATACAGAAAAAATAACCCACCAGCGCCATCCGGGTCCAGTACGAATTCGTGAACAGGATCGGAATCTACTCTGTCATCTTTCGACGGGCCGGAACTTGGTCCTGGACCGAACTCGGGGACCGGAACGCGGTCCTGACCCGTACTCAGGGGTCGGACCCGCCGCGGACGTACCGCCCATCCCTTGTCGCTCTCTCGAAAACTCATCTCGCTGACTCGCCTCCGCGTTTCATCTTCTCGCTCCCCTTCTCCCTCCCTCGAAGCCAATTCCTCCAACCCCTCCCACATCCGAGAGAACTCTGCCATTCATCCCTGTCACACCATCGACCCGATGCGTCTACCCTCTCCCCTCCCACCGTTTCTCGTCCGACCGCCAGACTCCTCAGCCCCATTTCTTCCCCTCCCACACACCGCTTTTTTTTTAAACCCTTATCTTTCTTCCCTCTCGACCTCTCTCACATCTTCCCTTTCACCTCAGGGGCGGCTTGGAGCGTCCCCGCCTGCCCTTTTCTTTTCATTCTATCCTCCCCTTGCCCCCTCTGTTGCGGTTACACAATCTCGTGTGAAGGTAGGCCAGCGAAATCCTCGTGACCCAAAATAAAAAAGCAGAACACTAGGCAAAGCTAAGTACAGCGGTATTTAAAAAAATTCACCCCGGAACTAGTAGAAAAAAGGCACGCAAAACAGGAGATGGGCTCAGTACTGCAATTTCTTGTTTCTCCTTTTAGGATAATGGTCACGTAGCGGTGGGATTCAATTTGAATTCAATTTTTCCGACGGGAGGCCATTTATCTATCGTATCCGATAGGCATCAGCGTGATATGTATCAGAATGAAGTCGACTCAGTATCCGGTTATATATTCATGGCACGTAACGTATTTGTTTTGTACTTGACAGCAGCAACAAAGCCAGAGGTTTCATCGCAGGATACCTCTACATATTTCCTGAGGATTCTGTTACCCAGTCATGTGACACACCTACCGAATTCCAGGGTGAAGCATTATTCGCCGGTTAGGACGTCAAACATCGGACCCATCGTGTTTTTTTTGCTGGATCCTTCTCTGAAGAGTTAAGCGCTTAAAATCATGCTGAGGTTGCCCGAGAAGAGGAATAGTCATAAGCCTACTCTTCATTTATCAATGTCAGGCCTTTTGACACTCTTGAGTGAAGCATTCCCTGCTAACACGGCGGGTCAAGGATCGATCCCTGCCTCTGGCATGCCTTTTTCTCTGCCAATTGCAGGTTGGAGAAGATGGAAGCATATTGTGACGTGATCCAAAAGTGGAAACCTCAGGAACAGTTTGCGATCCGTAAGGGTGGGATAACGCATTGTGTTAGAAATACGTCGAGTGCTCAGAAAATTGACGAGAATCGTGGATGGTGAAATAATAATTGCGTTGTCACAAGGTTATTCCATGAATTCACATACGGGTCCACTGTCAGAGTTAGTTTTCAGTTGTTCGGAGGATACAACCGACAGCTAAGATCATTTGCGATTAAGGATTTGTGGGTAATTGTATATGGAGAGGAATTTTTCGAAAACGGAGAGTGGAGCAATACCAAGCTTCGGTGGTATTAGATTACTTTTAACTTAGTCCACGGTTTAACGACTCACCCATCCGGCGGATGGAATACTGAGTTTTACTGTAATACTAAGTACTCATAAAACAGCAATGAAGTGGAGATTGGTACCTATAACTAGTGAAACTAGCCTCTGCCGGGGTTTCGAACACGGGAGTTTGGGATGCCAGTATTAAAGCCACTTCGCTGTCCGGACTCAGATGATTTAACCAGACGTTAACTGAAAACGTTATTGTCACATTATAAATATTTAGGTAAATTTGTAACTAATCTGTACTCCGATGATGATAGATTATTTTGAAAGGGCATATGTATTGCATCTACATCTACACAACACCCTGCAAGCTACCGCAAGGCTGTAAGGTGCGGCATTACGGCAAATTCCAACGCGAAAAGAATAATGGGGAAATGTACTGCTATTCGGTCGGATTTAAAATGTCTCTCTCCTCCCGTGAAAAAAGGGATGGAAATAAATGTAAATACAGGTGTAATAAAAGCAAATAAACTTGTATTTCACCTTGTAATATCTCTGAACTATTGTAAAGGCCCCTTTACACGATACAATTTTTTGTACAATTTCTTGTACAAACGCTTGTATAAACTGGACGAAATTGTATGTTTGTCTGAATGGAATTAGAACAGGTTCTACTTCTCGTTCAGTCATTTGAACAATCGCACAAGCGTTCGTACAATTTGCCGCTTTACATGGTACAATTTTCTCACACTAGCGTTTGTACAAGAAATTGTACAAAAATTGTATCGTCTAAAACGGCCTTAAGGCAAACTAACTTCACCGTTGCGTAATTGCTGTAAGAAATTGTTGATTTTCTAACTACTAGGGTAGGGGCTGATGTAGTTTCCCTACTTTTCTTTGCATTTCATTCATACATTTAGTCCTTCCCTGCCCTTTTTATTTCCTCAAATCGGCGTGTTTCCTGCCACTCTTCATGCTATATTTCTAATACATTATATTTTTTTACCTGGCCCTCGATTACTAGAATTTTGCCTAATACGTAACAAAATGAAGGTAAATAATGCCTATTCAATGCCTACATTATATTCCTTGTATGTTGTTGCCATAGAGTGGCTTGCACCCTATTCATGCATGTAATAATTTTTGCCTGTGCGTGGTTTACCCTTGACTATGACTCTCACTTTGCTAGACATCAATATAGATGGAGAAATTCCGTACTCAGTGCTTTTTTGTGCGTTCCCCTTCATTACATCCCCTTTTATCTATTGTATGATTCCTCACTACCTCGAAAGTAAACAATTCTTAATTCTCTTTTACCAGCTAAGCAGAAGAGTAACCGATCTGCATTCTCACTCATTTTGCTCGGGATAGTTGAGTTTTTGAAATTAAGGTACCTAGTTTCCATCTTGCTTGAATGTTTATGATACCAAATTCTATGATGGTCGCGATTTTCTCTTGTAAAAATGTAGGTAACGAAGGCATAATTAGGTGAAACAGGTGAACTATGCTCTTGTATATGCTTAATTCATAGGTGTACGATTTAGGTATGCATGTAAAAAACAATATAGGACGTCAGCGGAAATTCATTATTATCAGGGTTCGTCAAAGTAGCAGCACTACATTATCCACAAGCCTGATGAAGTTGCTTTGCAGAAAAACGAAACATGGTCTTGAAAACTAAACATATTTGTTAATTTTTTAGTCTTTTGTTATTATTCAACATATTGAGTTAGGAGTGGTTAAAATATGACATATTGGAGGAAAGTAACCCTTCACCGTAAAATTGTGTTTTTTACTCATAATTTGAATTATTTTAATATTTATATTCTTTCTTTTCTACCTCCATTTAACAGTATTCTATAATTAGGCTGGGAACGTACTTCAACTGGTATCGTGAATTTCATTCCGCCACAAATCCAATCTTAGATCACTCTCTCAACGTTCTATTCGACAGTTTACCAGCTGTCTGAGCATTTCAAATAATGAAATTAGGTTGGTGTAACTCATTAGAAATTAAGAACCAAAAGGTGGACCAAACCAATTTCCTTAGAATATATAAAATGTTGATTCCAGTATTGAAAATGAATTTGATCAACCCACTACTAAAATTTATCCCTAATCTAATTTATCTTATAGATATTTTTACGATCGGTTATCAGTTAAGCAATTAAGAATGTCTATTTTTAATTTTCTTATGGCACTAGGATTCATTGATACATTTCCTAACGCCATTGTTACCCATTATATTAATGTACGAGCTCTTTGGCGCGTAATTAAATTCCTCAGCCCCCTATCCCTTCTTTCTTCTACATCAAGCTGTCTCAAGCACCGTGGGAAATTAAAGAGTCTAGTACGAGAAACACGGGTATGAGTACGGATTAATTAAAAAGATCCTAAGTTGGAAAAAAAGTTAAAATGTGAATTGTTGGGAATAAATTTCTCGGCCATCATTTGTTCATAAACAAGAGCTCCTTGGAGAAAATTTTAAAGCTGTTGACTCATTACTGAAAGAAGGTGCTAATGTGTTATCTTTTATGATTTTTTCAATCAGTTAAGAATTGGGGTAAATTTATGAACTTGATGGTTTGGTTTGTGTAACGTTGTTACTGAATATGTTATTAAAATGTGAAGTGTTTATCATTAATATGTAACGTAATATGGCGTAATTATATTTATTTTCTCTTTTCAGGTGAGTGATATTTGCGTATCAGCAGATCAAGGGGAAAATGCCTGATAGCCATTTTATATTTGAATCATAGAGGTAAGCGCATTGTTTTTAATCCAGATATAGTAATTGAACATTCAACGCCATAGAATGGAACAAAGTCTATAACGTACATACCTGTAATAGTGGCACAAGCTGAAACATTTTTATGACGAAAATCACGCATTGCCATGCTCTATGATAGTTTTATTCCGTCTGGTAAATTGTGCCAACAACTTAGATTGCTGTAGTTTATTTGAAAAAAAATCAGTCTTGGAAAAAGTATATATATACGTCTTAAAAATCTAAATAAAATTTGTTGTATGCTACCTAAGGGAGAGGAATGTATTACCTTATCTGCCTATCGCTTGGCGATATTGGGTTCTTTGCACTCGTCTATACGAGCTCTCCCATCATTAAGAGCCAATCATACGCTTGTTTTATCTGTCTCTTTGCTAGCATCTTACCCTTGAGCTTATGTTCACATCTCCATCTTGTCCTCAACCTACTTCCCTTTTACTCTTCTAAACCTCCAGTACGTATTCTCTTCTACACTCAATATCTCACGGAAGAATTCCGTGACTTTCTTCCCTCTTCCATTTCATCTCCCTTCGGTTCCATTCAAACTCACGTGCTCCCAACACTAATTAATTTTATTACACTGGCCTCACACGTGTAATTCATTCCAACCTTTGTTGGAATTCAATTTAAAACATCCAGGGCCAGAAAACTCGTACATGGAATCCACTTAACGAATTCCTTATTAAACATAGCATTCCAGTCATCATTTTATCATATATATAAGCGGATACCTTAACATGCAAAAATCTATACAAAATACATTTTTTGCCAAAGATTTATTCCAATTCCCATTTTAATAACGCTGGAATGCAAGGAATTACGTGTATGTGCTGTGAGTGGAAAAAGTAAAATATCCATTTTAAAACAGCTTGTAGGTTCTCGTCATTTCATTTCATGATTTTACTACCTAACAGAGTTATGAAACTCGATGAGCTGGTAAAAGAAGGAAAGAACTACCAGAAAATGAAAATTAAATTGAAATGAATTTAATAAAAACATATATAGAATTGTATCTTTCCTGTCCGGACAAACACCTATAGAGTTTAAAAAATATTGAATGGTGTACGTTTTAACTTTCTGTGAGCTATTTTATTATTTAAAACACAAATTACAGTTTTCCCCTTTAATTTGTTCTTATAATGCGCAGAGAAATAGATATTTGGCCGAGAGATTACATGAAAATCGTTTCTTTTGACGGATTGATCTAATACTGCATATTAAGTGATAATTATCCCCGTTACATGCCCTCGTGGTGGCCTGAGGGCTTTGAGGGTAGATATATATGGTAGTGTTTGTTCTAGAAATAGAGTTTGTAACGGCTTAGCCATTGAATGTGATAGTCGTGGCTTTGATTGTTTTCCTCAGTCATGAATTTATTGTTCACCATGGAAATGAGGCATGTTTAGAAGCTTATATAAACCGTCAGCAGTAGGTGCTTCTTCAATCAAATTCTACCATCACTTTCTTGAAAGGATCAAAAATGCGTAATAACCACATCAGTGAAAAGGAGTCTAGGAGACTTTCAAAATGATATACATTTTTATAAACTAGTAAGTTGGTTTTAGCAGGTTGAAAGGAAATTCATTTGAATTCCAATTAAAATTGACCTATGGATTCAATGAAAGTAATACTGAGTTCAGGAATAGTTTTGAATAGCACGGGACTAATGGGGAATCTCTTTAAGACTCCGTAGCGTAAGGAGGGTTGAGGATTGAGAATTTAAGTGAGTGCACACGGAACGAAAGTAGAGTATCTTTTTATGATAAATAATTTATGTAAGCACATCAGTGGCGGATCCAGGCCCATATCTCGGGGGGGGCACTATCTGCCAACATGCTATATGATGTATTGGTGGTATGGAATATCACGTAATTTGGGGGGGGGGGGGGAGGGGGGGGGGGTTCTCACCCAGAAAATTGAGAAAAATGAATGGTGAATTTGCATGCAAGTTTTTCTGGTTTTCATCATATTTTCACATTTTAAATTTTTATACTATTTGATTATTGCCTTATGACTTAGGAAGCAAAAAACTTTGGTTTACCTTCGTTCAGAGACATTTTGATTTCTTTCCTGAAAATCTTACTCTTACTTGTATTTAATATGACCAAACTACTAAATTGTTTTACGTTACTCTGAACTACTTAAAAAGGTATTGCCATCGACAGTAAAGTAGCTTGAATTTTGGAAAGTTGAGCTTAATGCTTTGTGATATTCACTAAAAAGCAAAATAACATGACTATGAGATTACTTTGTAGTTAATAAGAACTTAGGACAAAGGTTCTGATATAAGTAATAAACCTATCCTACAACGATAATTTATAATTATGCCCAAATTCATGAAAGACTAATAAAGTAAAAGAATAAAATAATTAGTATTCTGATATTTAATTACAACTCTTTCACAAACTACATACATTCTAAATAATTACATGTAACTGTAATCTTTTTCCTCCTAGCGTAACATTCAAGCACCTTGTCAAAATTTACGTCAAAATTTTTGTGGATAAATAAAAGACATAAGCCATTCAATCTTTCCTCAAACATTCGGGTTCGTAGCCATGATTTAGGTAACAAGATTAAGGCTGCTGAAAGACCTTTCAGCACTTGCAACACAGATTGGCAGTGTGATAAGAATTTTCAATTAATTTCTTACAGTGGGAAATATATCTTCATCACAGCTCTTCAACCACTTACAGTAACCGGAATTTTCTTTCCTTCCTCTTTCTCTCTCAACCACTTTGTTTTCCAAATATTTATTTCCCCATCGATTACAGCTTCAGATTGAACAGGTAGAAGATGTTTGGAGTTCAGAATGCATACAGGAAACAATATATTTAGATCAAAACACATTAAGGTGTCTTGGGAAAACCGTGTCTGAAGATCAACAATGACATTGTCCAGAAGTGGATTGTACATGGATCTTCTGTAGTAGTCTTCAATTGTGTCAGCGTCATGGCTTTCTCTGTAACGTTGCTTCTTCACGATTCTTGGCATTACTAGCTGCACTCACAGCTTTTCGGCAGTGGTTTTGGCCTCACAATATATCTCTGTAGAGGACTCATTGCAGTTTTTTCTACTGTCCTTCAAATATGTCAGAGTATATTGTACAGCATTAGAAGCCTTGTTTAGGTCTACGGCTAGCATTTGCAGTGACTTACTCAGAGGAAGCGTTCTTTTCAAAAGGTCAATTAAAAACATGAAAAAATAAAATCTGTGTTAGTCACTGAGTTAATGTATAGTGCAGCCATTTTGGTCGATTTAGACTCCTTCCATTCACTTATTTCTGTGAAGGCATCTACTATTTCCGGTAAGGCAAAGTAAAATAAAATTACAGCATTGTGCCTTTCCACCCATCGAGTCTCACAAAGACTAACAAGCTGACCTCCTAAGAATGAATTCATAATGCCATTTCTTTTGGATGACTAATTGAAAAACGAAATTACTTCCTTTATTATTCCAACAGCATTTTTGATGGTTTGGATTTTGGTTGACCTCGAAAGAGAATTATTCAAGGCATGGTTGTAGCATGGTAGCCGTTTTGTATTGACCACCTCTCTTTGGATCTCTGTGATACTACCGACTTCTTCCGAAGTCAAAAGAGATGTTCCATATGTACCGATTCCTACACAGAGACTCAAATCTAAACTCAGTTCTTACACATTTTCTAAAACTACTTTACCAAGAGTCTTCCCAGTAACTTTTGTTTCCGACTTTTCTGTCAATCGCACATCAGTCATATCTGCAGCAGACTTGTATGTATCAATGAATGTAATGAAATCTTCCCTTATAGTTTCTTTGTACAGATACCTTAAAATTAAGGCCATTTGTTCCTTGCGAGACGGATCAGGTGATTCGTCGAACAATATTGACCAATATTTAGCTTCTTGAATTCGTTTTAGGATTTATTCCCTTATTTTTCCCCACAGCATTCTATCAATAAATTTTGAGTAGTTTTACTAATATAGATGTGCTATCTATATTAGTAAAACTACTGTGTGGGAAGATGCACTTTTTAGGTGTTCCTCAAGTATTTTGTCACCTTCATCTACCCTGAACTGCAACAGGGCTTTGAAATTACCTTGGTTTACAGCTGAGGCCACAGGATTAATGGGGCCGTCATCCCTATGACCCCTTAGAGGGATGATCTGATGTCCAAGCAAGATAATAGTTTTAATAATACGCCTCAGCCTTTCACGATTTTTGGTAACTTGACGAAGACTTTCAGTACATACTTGATTGACTACCTCTTTGTTTTTTTGGGGGGGGGGGGGGGGGGGGGAAATTGCCCCCTGTGCCCCCCCCCTGGATCCGCCACTGAAGCACATATACCTAGAGAAAATATTTGGGAAGTATGGGAAGGGCTTCATGAATTTTATAAAATCTAGCAGGGAGGTTGTAGAGTTGCCTTCAATAAAATTTTGTTTTTCAGGCAAGGAATCTCCTTCCTTGGTAAATTCTTTAAATAATCATTGGAAGTCAAATGGGATAAAAATTTCATATATGAAAATGAAAGCTATAGGATTTCCTTGAAGTTCAGTCTGCGACCAATATTAAACCTGAATGATACGAATGGAAAGAAACTCTGCTACTTGGTAACATTTTGGACCAACAAGGTCATACATCTAAGGATATTAGAAAGAGAATTAGATGTGGGATTTGACGTTCACTAGCGAGATAGCCATATCTTAAGACACGATTGCCGGTTGAAGACAATTGTCGAGGAAAAGTGATCGGGACGAACGGCAAAGGACGGCGTCGTATGAGATGTATGGAACGGGTCGTAAGGGACGTGAAAGAGAAGAATTATGTTAATGTGAAGAGGTCAGCCGATAGAAGAATCGAGTGGAGGGCTGCGTCAAACCAGTCCTAGGATTGTTGACTGATGATGATGATGACGATAGCAAGATAGAGCTCTGGGTGGGGACATTGAGTAAGGATGCTAAGACGAGACAAGGGAACAGTCAAGCACATAGCTTTAAATTCTGGAACTGGCCCGAAACGTGTTTACCGTAGAAATTAGGAACATGAACAGCCATAATTTGAGATTTGAGAGCGGAAAAAGATGCAAAAGTTTAACTGAAGGGAGAAGAAGATAGATGAAAAAAAGTATTAGGCATTGAAGAAGAGAAAAAAATTTGGTGGAGGAAATCAAGCGGAGGCAGTCATGGGAAAGAGCTGAAGATCAAGGATAGCTATACTTCAAAGGGCATAATAGAGGAAAGGAAAAAATATCAGTGAGAAAGAGAGAGAAGGAGAATTTGTGGATAGGATAAAAAGGGGAGAACTGTTTTTTGTTCGTCTAAACGCACTCGTAGTGGATGAGCACCTATAATAATGGTGATAGTGTCTCCATACGGATCCAAAATATAAATATATGTAGCAATTTATGTTCCTTCGGGGCTCATTGTCTCGGAACAAGTGAACTTCTTTCTTCCTCTCACATCACATCCCCGCTCTGCTGCCTTTTATGAAGCTTCCGAGATCGCTCGCACGAGCAACCTGCTCCTATTTCCGTTCCCCCATCCCTCTTTATGCGTTCTACGGAATCGGTGGCGCGGGAGGAAATGCCCGGATTCTCCGCCCAAGACTCCTCCCCCTCCCACCCACCTGCATCAGGTTTTCTCGATCTCTTCCTTTATTCCAGCTTCTCATGCTGTAGTTTTGATCTCGGATTTGGATTGGATTGGCGAAGAGCAGATAGGTTTGTAAAAAGGTGTTACCATAGGCTTATCAGGGTATCGAAATTTTTCGCAGAATTAAGTTGGGAATCACTATCGGATCTTAGGTAAGAATACATTCTACTACAGAAATTTAAGAGACACTTTTTCTAAAATAGATGAAAATATATTGGAAAACTCCAGATAGTAAGAAAAATCTTAATATGTTTTTTTCACGTACAAGCATGATTAATAATGGATTATATCGACTCTATCAGACGGAGAAATTTATTTATTTATTCTTATTTATTTTTCATTAATCCGCAAAATAAAACATGGTCTTTTACTCGGGAATTTCAACTGTTAGCAATTTCACAAGGACAGACATTTGAATTTTGAATTTATTTTCTCCAGTAGTATTAAATAAAACATAACATGTCATATATATGCATATACTTGGCACGTGGAGATAATTTAGGGTGTCAGAAGGGTACCTGTATATGACACCCTTTCAAACATTGGCACATGTGACCTCGAAATAAAATGAAAAGAAAAAAAATGAAACAATTTTAGTTTTAAACAATGACAAGGACCTTGTTCCTCGCAACATAAGGTAAGAAAAAATGTATGAAAATAAAGAAAAAGACAACACACATCCATCCCTCAGAAAATGAAAATTCTCCCCGGGCGGAATTCGAACCCACGCCCTGGGATTGACATACGAGAGGTTTACCCCGTCGCCATCCGGGAAGGAAAATAGGCCGGAAATTGGATTGATAGTGAAGGTTCGCGTCTTTTTGCATGCATTTGTGAAAAAATGCATTCTATTTAATTCTTTTGCGTGTTGGTAAATAAAAGGTAATTACGTGTCTGTTGTTTATATGCTATAAGCATCACAAGGGTGATAGCTTTTCACTCATGGTTGTCCTTCATAAGAAACTACTATTTTCCTAGATTGTTACGATTTATTTTAGAAATTTAAGCTGAAAATAAAGATCGCAATTTAGTCACTAACACAAGATTTGATTCCCTGGGATGAATTGTATCATAATTGCTGGTTCACTCTTATTATACACCCTTGCAATAGTTTACTGAGGGGTACATACAGATCACAGTCACTATCCAAATCCGTCTACAATCCTAACATTGGCTTGATGCAGCTTTCCAATTTATTGTCCTATTGGCTAACCTATACATTATTTCCTCTCTTTTTCCTTACACCCTTCAAGACTTTCTACACATATTTCATTCTAAACCTTGCTTTTCCATTCTTTCTGTTCACTTTTAGCTCGACGACTATCTTCATCTGGCAATCATGTCTCCAGAGCAGATGTACATATGTATAATATTCTCTCTCTGTCCCCTTCCCTGTTTCCTCTTGCGTTGCATGACTCCATTTATCTGAAGCCATCCAGGATGAAAAGATTCCGCTGCTCTTTCTTACCGTTCTCCCCCCTGCTCTCCCTTCCTCTTCAGCGCCTTTTCTTTCCCCCACGCCCTCTTATCCGTCCTCGATACTTCCATTTCAGTCGCGGTTCTCCGGAGAGCAGGTGTGTGGATGGAGCTGTGAAGGAAGTCGTCGAAAAGGCGCGCTCTTGCTTTTATCTCCGCCTTGCCTCTTCGCCTCCTTCCCGCTCTGCTTTTGTTGGAGGCTGGATGGTATCGATTAAATGAGTCGTGAAACGCGCCTTCGCCCAATCCTTTCATACCAATCCCCGTCTCGCTTAAATTTCGTCTCCCTTGCCCCGACGCCTTTAAACATCTTAATGCACCGGATATTGTGATCGTTCATCCACGTTCACGTGAGATCTAGGAATGCTTGAGGGAGGATTTTTGTTCACCGAGAATCTGCGTCGTGTGGCTGTCATAGCGCTGGCTTTCCGTACTGAAATCTCTGCTTTGAACCCCAGAAATATGTAAGGCAATAACGGCTCGTTTGCGTGGAAAGTACTCCCAGTTAGGTACTCCATCACAATAAAATAATACGGAATGGAAACATGAAGCTTTCCATAGGAGAAAAGAGTTATTCAATATTGTTCACTACACTGTAGCGTGATCAGATATTTGAAGAAGGATAAATTTAAAAAAAATTCATTATTTTGTACTCTTCTCGTCACCTGAAGGTGACGGGACATTGTTTTTAAACATGTCAAGTTAAACTATTTTATAATGTGGTATGCTTAAGTTTTCTTTTTCAAGTTCTTTAATTTTTTATGGAGATACACATAGTCTCGGCCTCAACCATCAACATTATCAAGAACATGGAAATATCATTTCTTCCAGGGTGCCTTCCACGTCTGTCCGCGTTGTGGGGACAACAGTTTCACCAATAAGATCGAAAGTTTCATCAACGTTGCAAATAGCGTATTCAGGTTGTTTTTTTTCTCTTTGGAACACACGCTATTATGCTCAGGTATTATTTATCAGTTTGATAAATTAAAAATATCAAGGCAAGCTAGCCTATCAAACCAACCCCAAAAGGATCGAAGTGAAGAAAAAACAAGCTGACCGCAAATGAATCCAAGAGTTAAAAAATAGTACTTAGTAATGCCATCAAGAGAACTTCATTGAGAAAAACAATCATGCCCTCATACCGTAACTCGAAGTTCCTAGTACCGTAATTCGATGTTCCTTATATCAAACCAAAACCTGTGGCCCGTAGAGCAATTGAGACATCCTCCATCTCTGTAAAGCATTGAAGGCTTTAAATTAACTACATGTTGACGAATCCCCTTGAATTCATGTTCACGAAGCATTTGTGCCCGTGCACAAACCTTCACCATTCTCTAGTCGCAATCAGAATTAACGGAGTCATCTGTTTTTCAGTCCTTTCAATTTGTCGCGAACTAAACACCTTATTGTTTCATTCTGGCTTTCACCTCGTGGGAGGTGTTTGCTGTCAGCACGTATATGAGGTTCCATCGCGTTAACTACGAATAAAAGCAGGCAAAAATATATTGAAATAAAAAATAAAATCTATAATATATATTTTAAGAAATTCCTAGGCTTTCTAAATGAAGTATGTTTATGCGTTTCTTCAGAATGACTCATAATTGCAAATTTATGCTCTTCCATAGCAAATCAGTATTTTATTGCTATGGTAGGTTTCCACATGCCCAAAAGAAGTAAAAGATCTTTTGTGATTTGCTTCTCAGCCTTCTTCCATTTCACACCTCGTGGCCCTCTCACATTTTTCCCGGTTTGTCTGCTCTCCGATTCGCTCGTTGCGGAAGGACTGGAGCTCGTCATTCCCATTTCGCGCATCGAATCCACCTCGCGTCATTTCCTGCCTATTTCTCGACCCCTTCACACTAACCGCTCCACGCCTCTTCGACTCCAAACGACCGATCTTTTCCACCACTCGCCCTTTTGCGCCCCCGAAGAAAAGTGTGGCTCCAGAGGAAACAAGCCATCTTTCCCCTTACCCCTACCCTAACCTGCCATACCGTGCGGCCAACTACACCTTTTCCAGATCTATTTTAAAAAAAGTTAAAATTAAAAAAAAATTATTATGAAAAGAAAATAAAAATACATATTTCAGAGAACTCGGTGGCGACGAGGTAAAGTCCTAGCCCACTAATCCTGGTGTCTCGGGTTCGAGTCCTAACTTGTAGGGTTTTTCTCCACCCAGGACATGGCTGTATGTCAAGCTCGGTTGACCGAAACCTGATCCCTCTGGGAAAACCCCATGGGAAACGTTATCCCAGGGGTATATGGACCAACAGAATCGCTCGTGAGCAAAAAAAAGTTTAATTTCACAAGATACTATTTGAAAAATTGACCCTCATGCATTCATACCTGGCTTCATCATCATCTTTACATTAGGATGGATTTGATCGTGTAATATTTGTTGGATATTTCATCACTATTTTTCGCTGCTTACCAGCATGGAAAACGAATAGCTCTTTCATTCTGGGACTCTCATTTTCGAACCCCAAACAAGTTATTATAAGGTAAAAATGACCATTTGTGTAATTAATTAAACTAAGCACATTTATTGGTGTGAAACAGAGTGAATCCGGCAGTGGTATTTAGTCCGCCATTGAGTCTGTGGTGAGGTCCGAAAGGTACAAGTTTGAATCTCCTCTTGGGAGTGAATGAATTTTTCATAGGAAATGGCTTTAGCTGAAGGTAAACTGTAAAATTGAACTACACTTCTAGGGACTAAATAAATCAAATCGTGTAATCAAAGGCATTCAGTCCTACAAGATATGATTTATCTCACGACACCGATGGTTATGAAATGAATTTCATGTGTCTGAAGTGAATTCATTTTGAATTTTAAGGCAAAAAAACTTCAGTCAAGGCTTTCCAAAATAAAACTATTAAAAATAGCCTGTGAGCCAAATAGAACTTAGGAACAAATATGACGCAGCCAAATGTATTTCATGCAGCAGGATCTTGTAAAGGTACGATTTCGTCTTCATTTCTGATCCTTTTTCAGAAGGCGCAGCAATATTTTCTCCTGAGTTCACCTCAGGTTTTCCCATCGAGTTTTTCTTCCAGGAAGCGAGCTCTCGTCTCCAAAAGGTCTCAAGGCGTGGCTTCTGAGGAAGAATGTTCGCCATTGAAGTGCCAAGATATGTAGAGCACGCGAGTTTTACACGGATAAAGCAACCTCATTGCACCCGATGCGTCGGGAGACGACAGTGATGGATGACTATATGCCAATAGCTATCTGGGACCCATTGAGGGAAATATTCCGAAAAAAATGTAGTCTCGACCGTTCTCCCGTGGAAAAATGAGTTTGTAAGCGGAAAAAGGATCGTTTTTTTGTGTTCATTCACATATGGCTACATAAGTGGTTTTTTTAGAGTAAATGCTTACTCACATAAAAATATATAGGTACTGATTAGTGAACTGATCATCCTACTTTTCTCGATGTATCTGAATGGATACGTTTGATGAGCTATGGTTATGATCCAAAATATTGTAGTGCACTGGTAAATACGTTCTCACCGTCTGTTTAATGTATCTAGTATTTTCCTAAGGTTTTGTTTTCGCAATCACTTCCACCTCTTATTTACTGGTCTTCATTCTATCTCAGAATATTGAGTTTTATTAGGTAGAAAGATTTGGATTTGATTTGATTTGGAGTTTTATTACTTAGTCCTCAAGAACAAATATTATTTTATTTCCGCTGAGCATAAGCATCGTTTATAATTGACTTTTTTGTGTCCTAAATTATTAAATAATTTTTTTGGGTCTTTGTGCACATTAGCACCGTTTCCCGCCTTATTTCAAATTATTCCTTCGACTTCAAGTCAGTAATTTAATTCATCGGATTTTCTATTGGCGGGGGTATACTCCTCGCTTTGTAGATCTAAGTTCGGGGTTTAAATCTATTCAGGTTTGGAATATTCCAATGTTCACAATCCTGAACATAGATGTGTGTGTTGTAGCATCACATGCATAAATACATTTCTTTCTTTGCTGAAGACACCAAAGGACTTTGAAAGTTTAGATTACTTGCATATTGATATGATTTAGAGACTATACACCAAATGAGTTGAAAATATGATGAAACGCTAATACCTTTGTGTGAACCATTCATCATCTATTCTTTTCTCATTTCATTAGTGGAAGTAACCGTCATGAAGTAGACCATTGTTGACTACTTACAGACGTATATAACGATTACATTACAAAATCCGTAGAGAAAGAGTGCGTCATGATTTTCAAACGTATGTCTTACATTCTACGCACTGTTTTTTTCCGATTCATTAAGATGTCCCTCCCGTTGAATGTGCAAAATGTGCAAAATGTGCAAATGTGAAAATATGCAGAAAATGTGCAAAAACGGCAGGCCATCGTACTTCCGGCACAAAGAGCGTAATTCTCGATTCATTAACCCCTTGGAAATTCACGGTGTTCCTCAAACCTTAAGGATGGCTTCCACCCAGTGAAATGGCAGAGAGTGAGAGAGATCGCAACCTCTTCTCCCCTTCCTAGTAGGAGATCGACTTTTTGCCGTATGAAAAGTCCAGCGATATTACGCCGACTACCTTTATGGAAGAGCGGTGTCGAAATGAAAAATATTAGAAAGGAATTCTTTTTTATGAGGGAGGAGAGAAAGTATTCGGCAGATGAAAAGGGTTGGCCGGGAATTCCCGTCGATTTTTTTTCGGCTCATATATGAGTTCGTACGGTCAGAGGAGTTAGATTTAACGGTCTCATTCCCCGACAGGGAGGGAATTCGCTCAGCGGATGTGGGAATGCGTCCATAGACCTCTCCTCTCTTTTCTCGAAATACTTCCAGGTTTTGGAGTGGAACTCTCTGAAAAAAGTCCGGATCCGAACTTTTTTCCTAGTGAAATGCCAATCATAAAATACGAAAGTGTACTCATAGCATAAAAGTTCAAGACGATTTGAAATCACTTAGTTTGGTGGTAATGTTAAGTTTGTTTGATTTAACCATATGTCAAGATTGACGTTTGAAAAATCAGCAGAAATATTTAAATATTTTATTTTAGAAAAAAAATTCAACTCTGCGAAGAAAATTGCCCGATTACCTATTTATGTAATGTGCTTTTCATCCTGTTGAGTAAACAAGCAAATACTTACAGCTTGGATGCCATAAATAATGATATAATTAGGGATTCTAATGAGATGAAAATGGACTCATCTTGGATCGCAAGTGGAGACCATGAGAGAATAAAAAGTGTAACTCTGTTTAAAAGCTTAGACAGACTTAATGGACTTGGTTGCAAAAAAATTATAACGGGAACGATACATACCAAATTAAAATTACTACACACGCACATAATTCCATTACGGTACTTTCCAAGACTTTATGTAATACCAGAGTTATTTATTTTAATTTAGCGGAATATCACAACACGATTTTCATTCCTTTTTACTTCTTTGGTGGGAAAAAACATTGAAATAGGCATGAATAAAATGTACTATGGGTAGAGATATAATGAGATTAGTTTTCACTGAAGACAAATCCGGGATAATTACTTAAATCAATCACCGATGAAATTTCGGGAGCCCTAAAGAATAATTGCTTGTTTTTAAACAAAGAACATCATCTGATATAACTTAGGGGCATAACGGTGGTTAGGTCAAAATTCACTGAAGTAGTTTTAAACTGTAATTGACTGTTTGCGGCTTCACTTCGTGGAAGTTACTAATATCCATAGTAAAGTGCTCTTCATAATCTTGTGGAAACGTACGAAGTGTATTTTAACATGGTTAGTTTTAAACTGTCAATGCAATTTTGCGTTAATAAAGAAAAGTTAACACTCCTGCCAAAGAAATGCATAGTGACGAATATACGACACTCACGACCAGAAACGTTCAAATGCCATACAATAATATGCCAACTAAGGAAATGTAGTACTTATCAAAACTCTCCTTGCCGTGGATGCCATTGCAATGGGTGTAACAATTGCCGCTTTTTCAGAGGTCAAGCAAGATTAATCGTCGGAAGAGTTCTTTATTACTCAAAGCTTTCTAAAACCTTGCCTTTCTTATTTTTGTACTAGACTCACGAGGTTTACATTTATATACATTTGACTCACTTCAATTAAGCCTATCCAAGCTGGAATTGGAGTGGAAACATCAAGTAATAAAAAGAAATATGGCATGGATATATTCCCGACAAAAATACTTACGCTGCGAGACATGGGTCATAAAATATTCAGGGTTTACTCCTGGTTATGGAGAAAAAAGCCCCGTGAAATGTTGATTCGTGAAATATACGACAGGAAAATGGTAGTTTTATTCCAAACTTTGTGATATTTTCCAAGTTAAATTCCTTCTCACAGTATGTGCTAGATATTCAGCATCTATGAAATTTTTTCTGTACGCGAAGGTGAAACATTTTTCCTACGACTTGTCAAATATTGTCTCATTTATTTTCTATGATAGAAAATGATGTAGATTTTATAGTTACTAAAGAAATTTTTAACTCCTAAAAAGTTTAAACCATGAAATGTTATTATTGAAACGAATAAATTAAGTAATAAATAACATTGCTGGAGTAAATGCTTACGCTAGATTGTAATGTTCAATTAAAAATATTTAGTTTCTCTCAATTCGTTATCCTTAAAATTTATTGTAGTTGAGCAAGACGGCTCTCTAACACTGTGAGGTTGTTCTGCATTTAAATGCTTTTTTACCGACGGCGAGAAATGACTCATGAATAAAACTAGCCCTTTAATCGTCTTGGTCCCAAATATCGATCAAAACTCACGTTTCATTTTATATTAAAATAATTTGCAAGTTAAAGTTTTAAAATTACAAAATAGTTTACAACTTAAAGGCAAAGTAGTGACGTTTTGCAATACAAGAATGCCCCACAGACCGAAACATGTAACGATTGGTTGCATAAAAACAGTGAGGGAGATTGAGAACTACTTCTGTTACGATTAATCTGCTTTTAGTGACGATAGAAATCGGAGATTAATGCCTTATTCCAGACCTTACCCGTTCTTTCTTATCCTTCATTAGACTGGATCCTGTAACTTATTTTATCCGTAGTTGAATAGCTGGACGCTAACGTCAAGTTTAATCCTGTTTTCGTTCCACACTGCAATGATCGGAATGAAAGTGACTTTACTTTATACTGATTTTGCAACTACTTCTGAGCTTAGTATTGTGTGGAATTTGGTTGTTGGTAAACAAGGAAGATATGTAGGGAAAATGTTAATGATGATCCAGCAGGCATACTGAGTTCTTCCTGGTGCTAAAACAAAGCTTGCTCTCTCGATGCCTTCCCCTTCTAATATGTTTTCTAACCGTTCTTCTCCATTAACCCTTTACCCATTATCATCATATTCCCTCCCCTCTTTTCCCTTTATCCGTTATCGAGTTTTCTGTTGCTCGAGGTGTTTCCCCGAAAGCCCTTTTCGAAAATGGGGATGCTTGCTTTACTCACTGTGCTACTCTGAAGGCACTTTTTGGCAGACTTAATGCTTGTCGGCTCTAGACGTTTGGTAGCTTCACCCCGAGTCATATTTAGTTTGGCAGTGAAGGCCTTTTTTCCCGGAAAAATTTAACTAAATAAAATCTACCAGTTGATGCTACTTAACATACGCTATAAAAATTGCAGTTTTTTTGACCAATCAAATGATTGTATACAAGCACGTCGATTTTTGGCTTATTCGATATCCATGTCGGTAGAAAATTCGTGTTTTCTCGGAACTGGCGGACATAATGCCTTTAAAAATATAGAAATCGTTTGCTGTTTGGTACTCATGATCTATCATTGTATTCCACGTCTTGCAACCGTGAAAGATCCTTCTCCATATAAACTTCTCCATTAGCCTTTTCCTGGCACCCATATCTCAGTTTTCTCTAATGGCTTCTCTATTGTTTGTAAAATCCTCTAACACTGACTAAATTCTCTAAAATATCCCAAGAATCGCACACAATTACGTACAAAATACTGCCTACGCATTCAAGTTTTCTAAGTTCATGAAATCCTGCGTTAATGCGTAGCTTTAAAATCCTTTATTATCAAAGCACCTCATGATTTTAGTCTTCATATTATTAATATTGCTTGCGAAGGGCTTGCTCGCCACCGAACCTTGTGTGTGTTCTTCTCGACATGGTCTAAAGGTTTTTTCTATTCTTATTTTTAATAGTATCTATTAATTTGGTGTACTTCATTAACTAAACCTTTGCTCCAGTATTGTGCATGCTACTTTAAACCACCACCAAAACTTTAGTAACCCTCAATTCTAACCGACTTAATTTTTAATCTAACTTCCTCCTAATTTTATTTCAAAGTGTTGCATCCACCGAGGCTCCTGCGGCTTTTCATCGATATATACCTATGTTTAGAGAAGAGAGATTACCACGGGGATGTTCCTTTTTGCCACTACAAATTTCTACTTTTTTTTAACTGTATATATCAATTTCGGATAATTCGGGTATACTTTAAGTTTGCTCCTAGCTTTGCATAGCATATAAATATTAGCGTACTGCAGTCTCCTTTTTCACGAAGTCTCCTTCACGAAGTCAGCAAAACCTGCGAAAACTTCCCCATTCTACTTCCTACCCTCGTTAACGCTTACGCATCATGAGCTAGCTTCCACTTCCGTAAAACTGAACTTCTCATCTTGAAAGCCATTCATCCGTTTCACTATCGTTCTGCTGACATTTTGGTGTAATGCCTCTTTACCTTCCTGGAGTGCGACCTTTTTCACGGTCATTACTTGCTCACCCCCTACACTCTTCCAAGTAAGCATTGTGCCGGTCTTCTACGGCCAGCTTTTTTAAGACACCGATCATTTCTCGTTCCTTAACTCATTATCCCATTAAACTACTTGCACTCGGGAACATACCTGGCACGTAAGATTTTATAATGACATTTTGTTAGCCTAATTTTATCGTGCTCACCTATGTGTATATATTTCATGCGTTGTGTTCATTTTGCTGTCACCAAAAGGACTCAAATTCCTCTCTCTTTCTATCCTTCCCTACATTTTTTTACCATAGAATCTTAATCAATGTATTATATCTCAATATCCCTCCAACTCAAGTCCCGCAGTTCTGTGAGGATAGATGCTCTATGTTCTTTTACTCTGCCATTAAAGTACAGAAAGTTGACCACTTAGTGAACTTCACCTACGGCCAAAGCATAATGTAATATTATAGCGTAAAATAGCATAAACTTACAGCCAAAGGATAGCATAAAATTCACTATTACCATTTGCAAAATTCACTCAATAATTCCTTTCGTGTACTCTGCAAAAAATGCATATAGGGTACTTGGCATATAAGATTAATTCAGTTTGTTCAAGAATGGTGTTGTACACAGCCAGTGTCGCAAGCAATAATAATCCTTATCGAATGCCTCGTTTAAGTCGTTCTTACTTTTCCCCTTCCATTGGCCAATCAATACCCGGATGTGTGGCCATTTTTCATTTCATTTTCAATATGGTTTTATTTTAATGAATGATTTACATGATTAATTTTTCATATGTGACATAGATTTAGAATAAATTTATTACCTTTTAATACAAAGTGTGGAAATCCAGTCTCATTGCAGGGATGTCAATGTTAATAACGTTCCGTACCTTTATTAACTAGTTTTCTCTTCTTTTTGTACTTACCAGCTATACTAACCCCTACTTGCCGCTTAGCAAGATTTTGTGTGGTAACCGCAAATGCATCGCAAATCCCGCGAGTTGTTCTACGCATGAATGATCCCCGTATTTTTCACGATTTCCCCAAATTTGTTTTTGGTGGATAGCCGAGGAAAATTAGTTAGGGCATTCAATTTCGCAGCAGTACAGCAGGGACGAAAGCACTACACAGTATAGTTTTAAAATAAATCGTATTTGAATACGACTTCAACCACTTTAGATTTTGCAATAGTTCCTTGTGAAGGTAACATAAGTGTCTTACTTGATACTTTTGAATTGAAAATTCTACAGCGAGATAAAATTCAAAATAAAATAGCTAATAAAATCTAGCTGTAGTGATAATAAATTATGGTCAGGCTGTGCCAGTGGTAGTAGCATTAACGGGAGCCAACCGACCGCTGAGATCATTAACGCCAATAAGTTGGTATGGTGGCTAGAGTACACTAAATAAACTAACTAACTAAGCCAATAAGTATAGAAGGGTGGTGGAATGTAGGTGTGGTTGTTAGGAAATGGAGAAAGGGATTGAGAGAAGTCCAGCGTCAGTATTACCCTGCAATTAACGCAGGTCACTTAGGAGTGATCTCTGCAAAGCAATAACATAGAGACCGATAAAATACTTCAGGAATTTCGGACCCTGGCCACCACACTAACCCCATCCCCGCATTGTAATGATAGCGCAGTGATATCTTATTTTACCTTCGTAATTACGAAACAATTGCGTGCTATGGACTAAAATGAGAATTCGGTTCAGATCCTTGAGATACAAAGTCTAGCTGAAGAAAAAGACTTTTATGCCACTCCCTTTAAGTTTCCATAATATCCGTCAAACCGCTCTTGTTACTCTCCTCTCTTTAAAAACACCCTTCTCACCTTCATTTCCTCTCTCACTTTCCACCCATCTTCTGAGCGTCATTATTTTTTCACCCCACCCTCAACTATCCACTCGTCTTTTGCTCCTTAATTATCTGCGTTTACTGGATTCTCACTGTTTTTTCACGACTCAGTCATCTCCGGTTGTTTTCCTTCGCTAGTTTATTTGACTTTGTCCCTGTGCTATCGTGAAAGAAGGCACCGCCTTTTCACAACTTCGTCTTCGATATGTATTTATATATCTGAGTATATTTCATGGTAAAATCAGAACCTGATATCTTTTACATTCTTGTTGTTTCATCTCCGGTGCTTGTGGGTGAATAAGTAATAATAAAGTTTTGAAAAGAAAATTTTTCTTCACACTGAAAAATCGATTTACCGCATTCTTTTAAATAAAAAGGGACAGTAAAAAGTGTGTAAAGTCGAGTACGGGAAAATCAGGCAATTAAAGAATAGCCTACGTTCTGCAAATGACTGTAGATAATGATGTATAAGGTTTCATATGTGAGAATCTTATGGATCTTATCGAAGGTTGCACTTTCGCATGACGTTTTTTGATTTATCAAATTATAGGTATTATAGAGTGCTTGTGCTTGTACACGTATAAATCAGTCTTGAAAAATAACCACTAAAGTGATCTCGTTTGAATATTTATGGGTCACAGCTACCTTTTTCAACACGGAGTCTCAGTGTTCAAAAAAGGTGCCTGTGTCCCCGAAATATGCAGACTAGATGCATGTGAGTGTTTCTTTTTAGTGTTTTATATTTACAGTCCACAGCTGAATGCTGCTAACCTGTGAAAAATACTGGAATGTTTTCAGTTAGAATATTTCTTTGATCCTGCCATCTCTCTCACGAGAGAGGTCCCTCACTCGAAAAAGGTGGAAGTTACTTTGATTTTTCTATTAAAGAAGTGGGTTTCGGCACAAATACACTTCTTTTCGTCTTTGTTATTGCTGTATAATGATAGTAAAGTGCACTGCCATTGTAAATCCTCTATCTAATTGTACAACTTTGCTGATTAACGGATCGAAGTTCGTTCCATTGCTGATGCAAATGTTTGACGATATTGTTTTGCATTTTTTAAATTCCTCGAGGAGTTTCATTACTTTTACGTATTTTCTTTCAATTTACATTTTGCTAAAGGAAAGTTGCCTCTTATTTTTGAAGGTTTATTTTCACTTACTTCCTAACTTTTTGTGCCTTTTCATTGGCTTTCATCGAGCAAGAAAGAACGGGGAAAAGTTTCAACCGCTCTTTTCCGCAAACCCACGCCAGACTGAAACAGGATCCCTCTCATTTAATCTTGGGCTACCCTTTTGAGTTCACTGCTTATGTTTCATCATATCATTGTTTTCGTATCTACTATCCCTGGGCTCATTTCCTCTCCAACTCTTCGACTTTCTTTATATTTTTTTGAGTGTGTTTGGACTAAATCTGAGTGCGGGGAAGAAAGATCTATTGATAGGCAATATAAAAGATGGCTATTCAGAGTTTAAGGATAAATTTCGGTACTGCAAGTGTGAGACGATGCTAGAATCGAATTGGTTTGGTGGCTAGGGTGCTCTATTACCGTCTCCAGATCCTGGGTATAAGTTTACTAGGCAGAGAATTGCGGAGTGAATTAGTCCGTTCTTCTCTCGAATGGGATATCTAATGGTGGACCCATTGGCGAATTCCGTTATAGGCAGGCTGATCTCGATGCCACGATTTTATGCACCCTTCCGCTGCTCCCGGGAGAATAACCACCTCTTTCCAGTTAAAGACATGCTCTTAATTCCTCAACTGGCCTTTCTGTCAATAGCAAATTTCTACAAGAAAAAAGAATTCATCTGGACCAGAGCTCGAACCCGGAAACCACGAATTTCCGGCCTGGTGGTTTGCCACATAAGCTACCAAGAAGTCCTCCCGTGTGGATTTCAAGGGGCTTTAAAGGAAAAAGATGTTTTCCGCATTGCTGAATATTCACGGCAAATTTGCAATCCCTACATTTGGCCTAATTGTTGATCACATCCTCCAAATGGCTGCTATGAGTGAGATATTTTCACATCAACTCTGAGGAGAACATAGCCATGGCACCGTAATGATTTATAAAATCAATAAACACCTAGTTTTTCCACAGTACAGCGTTGATTGGAGCGAAATTGATGTTACGCTTGAATTACAATCTAGGTGAAGGATATAGAGGTTTTGCCGGAGATGTAACGAGATACTTCTAGCAGAGTAGGGTCTCCTTAAGCCAAAGTGTCCAAATAGGCTGCATAAGATTTTTTAGATGTTATCAGACCCCAAGGATTTGGAGCCTGAAGGTTCATTCATCGAATCACACTCACGCTTCAATGAGGGATTGGAAGATTGTTTGCCTCCTTTTGCTCAAGATATAGGAGCTGAAACAATCTCCGAATTATTTTTATTTACAAATATAATTATAAAATTGGAGTGTTGTTGGCCACCTTTTTGACTCAGTTTTGAGATTTTCAGCATGATTGGCTTCTCTTTTCCTAATACTGTAATAGTTCTACCTTCGATACTGGTTTGTAGCTCATTTTACCTCGTTGTAAAATACTTTTTCTATATTATATTAATTAATAAATTGATATAGACATGGATGCACATTCATATCTTTAAATCGGATGAATAAGACATTTGTGAATTCACTCCTCAACTCCTAATCATTGAGTATTTGAGATGATTCAACTATGACATGATTCCTTCCAGTTTTATTTATTTCTCCTTTATTTAAAAATGAAATGGCATGCATGCGATAGGTATTGATAAGGCCCAGTTGTCTTAAACTCTGAGTTACTTGTGAACGTAGGGTTTAATAATGAGCGACGTAATTATGAAACTGCTGGGATAAAGACGTGAGAAGATATGTTGCGTTTTACGCTATTCATTCCTCAAGGCCCCTAAGCTCTAATTGTTTGGTTCGTTTTCCTTCGTTGGTCCTGTACCGACGAGATGTTTTCTCTTAAAAATTGGTGCCAGCAATAAAAGTGGAATCAACTTTCATTTCCGCCGTAAAATTTTGGCTTTACGTCTCACACATTCTCAAAAATTACAAGATAAGCTATGTGAGGTTCTTTGCTCTTGTTTGCCGAAGGCTTGCTCTGCCTTGAATAATTTGATGGCTGGTTCTCTTAGTTTTATGGGAGCTCTTTGTTGCGGAGCTGAGAAATTCACCGCTCATTCCTTTCCACGCTTTTCATTCCTATTCTTGGTGTTCTTAATTGTCTCTCTCTCTCTCTTCACTGCATCTTTGACTTATTTTCTAATCCCAATTTATTTCCTTGTTAGACTCCCCACTCAAGTCCCTCCTTGTTTTTTTCTACTCATCTTCTCGCAATAGCCTTTCCATCCTGCTCCTCTGCGAGACGGACCTTATCCGCATTGATGCATGAGTTGGGGGAACACTAAAGCGACCAGGGATTAATGTGAGATTAAAGAGCTGAAGGAAACGTGAAGCGAATCGGCTTTAACGATTGCGTACTTCTAGTATGCATTGCTGCAAGAAAGGTTAAAGATTAAGGAGGAAGACGCTAGCTTAAGTAGGCTAGCAATGGGCTGGTTTTATTTAACCTTTTGCTGTGGATAAGAATCAAAAGCTACGGGAGTGTGTTACATGTGTAAGACCCAACTCGCGCTAAGTACCTTTGAGTACAAAAACCAACCACTTCAACATAAATTTAATTTTATCACAGAAACCCTTTCAGAATTTATACGAGACAGTTAAGGGGAGAACCGTACCTTTTTAAATAAAAAGAATTAGCTGTAGCATCCAAAGGCCTAATTAGAGGAGCTGTAAAACATTAATTGACGGAAGGACCGCGGTAATATTTATCTTACAAAATCTTAATAAACGATCCACGACTCTTCGCTAATTTAATAATTTTCCTCTTCCTATGAGGAGCATTTACTGGAAGTAAACACTTTCTTTCAAATTTAGTCCCTAAATGTAAGTCGTGCGAGCCTTTCCTATTATGCAGTGGTTATTTTCCCATCCATTTTATATCTGTTAGCTGATTTTCACTATTCCTTAGATTGCCATTATAGCGATGTTTTCGCAGGCATCATTATGGGCTAAATTTAAATTAAGATGGCACAATATATTATATATTTCCGTAAATATTCCCTGCTTTCAATTTAGAAAAGATATAATGCTACGATGCTAGTGAATTTACTTTCTTGTCGGCAAATATTAATTAAATAATCAATCCCACTTTCCTTATCTCGTATGTTTACAGAATATTGTGTTTAGGTGTGTATGTATGGTCATGTGATTTCTCTGACGATCTTATGTTCATTCGTTTTCCCCCTTAAGAAAATTCAGATAATTATTTCCGTTGTATTTTAGAATATTCATCAAAAGCTTCAACAAGTCATTTGATTCTGTTACTGATGATATTTTTTCTTCAGTGGAATTAAGAAAGCGAAGAAGAAAGCTATCGCAAAAATGAATGCAGTCAAATACTCTGACACAAAGGGAAGAGGGGTCAATAAATATGAAAGGGTAAATGGCATTTTTGGACATTGGTAGTATTTGGGTTAAGGATTGCTTTTCGGTCGACGTTTACCTACTGAAGAACTGTTAGATTTTTTAAAAGTCTCATATACAAGATCGTATTAACTGCAAAATGTGAAATTGATGTCGAAATGATATTAAAAGTTTATTTTTAGGCTCCTGCTGACCTGAAAATATTTTGCTGATAAATCAAAGAGGTGGCGTTGCTAGGGTACTGGTATCCCATGCCGAGGGCTCGGGTTCGGATTCCCGCAATGACAGAGATTTTTTTTTCATATGCCTGTATCTGTACTGTGTAGATGGCACTTCAAGTTCAGTTCTCCATTTGTCAGTGGGGCGTTGAAACGTGGAACCTCCTCAAGTGGAGAGCGAAATAATGCAGACGCCTGGTTTCTCTCCATCCTTCCACAGTTCTCAATAAATTCTACATAGATCCAATTACGTATTTCTATAGCGCCAATGGCCTCAGCTGTCAAATGCCTGTTTTTGTTACAACAACTTTTGTGGGATTCGTACCCATTTATTTTGAGTTGCTACTCTGGCATGTTACCGAGCTACAACCCGCTCATTCATCACTACCCATTTTTATTTTGAAAATTCAAATCCCTCGGAGTTCCACGTAAATGGTTATAAATATGTGTGAGAGGTGCTCTTGTATCTTAAATAATTATTATTTATTTATTTTTTGCAAATCATGCACAAAATACAATTTAAAGATGCATGCTTTCTGCGTTACTTGGAATGAATCCAAGAAAATCTGATAGGCAAAATATAGGAGCAGCCGTAAGTTCTAATTATTGGCACTGTATAATATCCTACGGCAATGTTTTAGTATAATTGGCACTTGATATTTTGCACAATTCCTTTTTCTCCATTATTTAACAAAAAATTAATGTGATTTGCCCAAACCCTTGAATTATTTCGTGAAAGAACGATCCTTTCATATTTTTATACATATTTTTCAACATCTCTTTTAGTTTACGACAGTTCTTTGCTCAATTGAGTTCAGATATTTGCAGAGCTCTTTAAGCGTTGTGAGTTGAATTTCTTTTCTTCAATTTGAATGTCAAATGAAAGCGTACGGAAATGTCTGTCGCTGTGAGCAAAATTATTTTATTCATTCTTGTTATCTAGCTGACTTTGGATCTCAATTTCCACACCCATCGCCCAGCCGTATCTCTTTTCCAACATTTATCTTAAATTTAGGATTCCAGAGGGTAATTTTCTCTCTCTCGGAGACGGTAAAATTGGTGTTGTTTTGCCAGAGTGATGCGCGAATGCCAGCTGCGTTTCGCCTAGGCTACGTTGCTGCACCGTGAGCCTTCCGTACTGTCGTTATCTCATGGCACTTGTGTTCTCTTTACAGTAGTTCGTAGCGTGGCGAAAAGCACAGCGCTGTCTCGGGGATACTTTTTTTATGCCGAGGAAACGTTTCGCATTCCATCGTTACCCGTCTTCGTTATTTCCCGTGCTTTCCGACGGATTGAGAAACAAAGGAAAGAGTAAGCGTTTTAAACTCTCATTCACCCTCTGCAGCATTCACTGCAGATGGGAATAAATTTATCAATGAGATCAGTGTAGGGGCATACATAATCCCTATTTTGAGTTAAAATCTACGTTCTCTTCCATTCCATTCGATTTGATTTGACAGCACCAACAATAATCGTTATGGAAACTGAGTCCTGCCCATTTTATTATTACTCTCTGAATGCATCTCTTTTGAATTTCGAACTCTCTATTTATTCTTTCCTCTTTTAGATTTTGGCTACTATGATATAAAAGTTTTATTCATTATAAATAATATATTCTAGATGCGTTTATTATATTAAATATAAATATAATCCGGAAGCGTGCGTTTTTAATTATCTACATCTCATTAATTAGTAAGAAATTTATCTTATCTTTTCACTTGCGTCACGAAAATACTACTGTTATAAAAGTTCCTGAATTTGAGGTTACCGCTATAGTCATTCATATTGATATCTATGGTCTCTCTCATTTCTTACTTAATATTTTCTCTCTTTGGGCTTTTTTTGGACTGTCTTCCTTTTCTTATCCGATATCCCTTTCCAAGATTAATAAACGCTATTGAACCCAGAATTTAATTTAGAAAGGCTTGCTGATTTCAGCGCGTTACCTTAATGTGTACCTAAGTTGTGAGATTAAATATTCTAATATATGCAGTAACTTATTTGTGCGATAATTTCAAACGAGCAGTTAATTTCCATAAAATCTGATGGTGATGTAGTCTGCTCTCAATAACGTGAAGAGGTCCGACATTTTACATAGCATGTAAAAAACACTGGGGCTCCAACTCGGATTTGTCCTTGTTTGTATCCACAGTCTTTAGCTAAAACCACATATATATCTCTGAAAGACCATTGTAAGAAATGTAGCATTATATATATTTCTTATTTAGATTTTAAGATGGAATATTCTGCATCAAATTCTCACTTTTAGAAATCCGCCACTTAGATTTGAGATCTTTTTTATGCGGGTAGAAATGTTTGTTAGCATATTGTAACATCTTAAAATTCCCTCCTCTATCTTCCTTCCCCTTGGTTCTTATCCATTCCTCTCTGGTAACCATTTTCATACTCCACTTACGCCCAGCCTGTATCCTTATTTCATCTTTTGGCTTTCTTCCGCACCTGCCCGTAACCATCCTATACCTTGGACGCACTGTTATTCCTTCTTTTATCTTAATGTGGTATTTCCCAGAAAGAAAGTCGAAAACCTTATTCTTGTGCAGCTCCTGAACTTTAATTTCGCTCTCCAGAAAAACCGTAAAAAGGGGGCGAAGGATGTTATTTTTTCTGTTAGAGGGCCGATGTTTGCACTACTATCCTTACATTGTTATCAGTCTCTTTCTTTCCTCGCTCCTCTTCCATTCTCCTCCCAATCTCCTCACTCCCATGTACTTCCGACCCACGTCATTATTTCCCCCTCGCTCTCCCTCCACCTCCTCGCAACTGCCCCTCCTTCTTTCTCCTCCTCTCCCTCCAGGTCCTTCCTCTCTCCATTCTCGGCTCCATCCATTTCTCCTCCCGCTTTATCTCCCACCCTCGCTCACCTCCATTCCTTGCTCATCTCACAAAGTGTATTTATACTGCCCTAGACGTCTCTCTCTCTCTCTTCCTGACATCAACACACTTGGGGTTTTCCAGCGCACCCTCTCACACACACAGCTCCCCACACGGGGGGTGGAGGAGTGAGCAGGGGCATGTAGCAGATGCTTCGCCCGCCGCCGTCTCCTTTCCAACCACCCCCTCCCGCCGCACCCCTTCCAGGATCCCCGGCAACAGACCTTCCCGTCCTGCCCCCCGACCCGGTTAGTTACGTTGTGCTCGGGAAGGGGGATTGGAGATTCTGTTTAACCCTTTGCCTCCCCCACTTGGAAGCTGTGCTGAGGGCCCCATCGCGTCTTCCTCGATACAAGCACCCTCATTTTATACGAGGTGTACCTAGTCGGAGCGCACGGGTAGTTGGATCGCGGAAACCTGCGGAGGGATGAGTTCGGGTGAATATATTGACGGGCAGGCATTTACGCACATTGACATACTGTTAATATACTGCCAACTTGGATGAAATTAGGAAAAAGATGTTTCTATCCAGGCATTGTAAAAACGACATACCCGGATTCAAAGTTTAATTAAAATCATCATCTTTTCTCTTGGTTGTTGGCATCATTATAGTTGGTGACTTACCGTTTGGTAGAATAGACTTTTAGATTATTGGATCTATATGAGCAATATTATTTTCGGAGATGACTTAATGTGAAGTAAAACTCGGTATCAATATAAGCATAATTATACAGGAAAAAGTCACTAGCTCTAATGTTAAATGTTTAAATTGATCCAGACATTACTCTACTGGCAATAATGGACTCCGTCAGTAATTAAAATTGTGTTGCAAAGCATTTTTTGTAGCTAAGGGTTCTAGCTCTGGGTCTTGGAATGAAAAAAAGTTACATTCTTTGCTAATTTGATCAGGTTACGCTTTACAATTAGATTTATCGCATTTTTCCAGAGTAAAGGAGTTGTTTTACTCTAATTATAAGTGAATAAAGTCTCACATATGTTAATTGCCTTTCATCATAATGCATATAAGCTTAAGTTGCTTAAGCTAAGTTCATGAATAGTTGCTTGGTTGAACTTCAACTACGATGAAAAAATTATCCAGATTATGGTGAAATTCGACTAATGGTGAAGAATGATATGTCCTAGCGAAGTACGCTCATTTACTTCATTTATATATTGGGAAAAGTTTAGTTTCCTTTAAAGATAATGGAATTTATCTGGTCTACATACCCTGTACTAATACACAAGCAGATGGCCGGCACATGTTAGAAATCTAAAATTGTAAATGTTGGAGGCAATGACGAAGGGTATTTACTATAAGTTTACGTTTTAAACCTCCATCACGACATATTCCGTCTGGAAACTATTTTGTAGTTTCATTTGGAATTAACTGGGCCTACATATAGGACAGCATCGTGATAGACAACACAGAAGCTAATTCGGTAGGTTTGGTGCACGAAGTAGTGCATGTATTTTAATTTGCTGTGCGCTTGAATTAAGTTATTAATTCTAAAAATACATGAAAACAACTCCCAAGTATACCTTATTTTAAAACATCCTTAGTGACTTCAAATGCATCAATTAAGGAAAATTATATTCAAAGTCCTAATTCATTAGTCGCACACGTCTACCGCTTCCCTAATGCAAGTTTTATGATTGCATCATACCATATTATTAATGCATTTACTTAGCATGTATCTCTCAGGGTGATGCCGGGTAGTGGTACAGACTGAAAATATTGGTGGATAGACTATACTTGTTGATTTTTATCTTGTATTCAACGGTGTCAAACTGGAACTCATTACGCCACAGTGTTCTTAAGAAGAGAATGAAGAGAAGAAAATTAATGGCAATTATTTGACTATTTTAGTATTATGTGAAATTGTAGCTTACGCAAAAGTTATTTTTTAGCAATGGGAATGCTAAAAAAAATCTCTTTGTTTGTTGGTTAACTTAGGTGCGTAAAGGCATAGACCATGATACCTTGGCGTCACTATTTTCAAAGGTCCATTGAGGGAAAGGCTGTTTTATGCACCTATAATGCTAAAAGATTTCGTGCAGCACATTCCTCAAACTAAGGGTTCCTTCGCCAGTCTCACTCAATGTTATCATCCTACTCCATGTGGATTTGGAGTGTATCATTCATCCCCTTGCCCTATTCGGACACTTATACTCGTCTCCTAACCCTCAGAAAGACATGAAAACATTTCCCTTTTGCCTCATCCACCACCTTCTGTTTGCTCGCCTCCCCCCTCTCTCTCTCCCGCTTCGCCCACGTCATCATCCGGCATTCCGGGCAATGTCACCGTGCCGCTTCTTAATGAATCGTCTCCCACTCACCCCCATTGCCTTCTTCTCCCACCACTCCCACTCCCGGGTTAAAGGTGCGTCCTCATGGTTTTCTGTTTGAACGACGTTTTTGGTCTGGGCGTTTGGCTGCCCAGGTCGTTAAAATTATTGCGTTCCTCATTACTGTTATACCCGGAGGCGTCCCCGCAGTTATTTGCCCGGTAGCCAGCCAGCTTGAATTTGACCTGGAGTTGAGAGATTCATCTTGCATCTCTGGAGCTCTCTCTTGTTTGCTTCATTCTCTTGACCTTTTTTTAATTCCCCAAGTGTTTTCCCCGATCTCTTGGTTTGATGATGAAAGAAATATTCGTCCCACGACGAGCTTCCCCAAGGAGGCCACAAACGAGCCAATGCGTAATTTGGAATTATGGTTCCGTGAACGAAATGAGGGCAAATATGATTTAGATTCGATCAATGAGGGGAATGATAGAGATTTTTTTATTATAGCAGCGAATTTCTGATATGCTGAGAGGTTACATTTTTTTATGAAATTAGATCAACGGGTTAATATAGATTCGTGGAGAGATCCCGTTGCCGAATGAGGGTTCAAAAGGGATTAATGTGGAGCACATATCAGGATTTTCGTTCGCAATATTAAATAGTTAAACATTTTTTTCAAATAAAGATCCTGACACGGACCTCTGATGTTTCTCTTCATGATTATAAAGCTAGCCCACGTATTTTTTAAAAGATTGAGGCATATGACCGAAGAGGAATGTTATTAATCCGGCATACATAAAGGAAAGGCTGTCAAAGGGTAAAAATACGTAAATATGAAGAGATTAGCCTATAGAAGAATTTAGTGGAGAGCTGCGTCAAACCTACTGTCTAATGGTGATGAGGTTGATGCATAAAGCAGCTTCCACTGAACTATAAGTGATTCCTATAAAAATTGGTTGGCTGAACACTAATATTTTAATTTTAGAATCTTTCACACAGTTTTGTTTTCTTTATTATTCCTAATACTCACTCAGTGATTCAACCCGAAGGTTGGTTTTCATAGGTGAGGGTAGAGCTCACTCCGGACTAAGCCACAGGCGTGTGAATTTCACACATTCAGGGTAGGGATGGGAGTTCCTTTCCCTGGCCACCTCGTACTCCGAGGATTTTTCGTTCGGGGGCGTCCAAAGGCTTCACCCCGATTTGAACCCGGGACCGGGACGGTCAGTAGTCAAGCGCTCTACCCAATAGGCTACCACGCTCCTGATTGCTAATGCCATTTCGAATTATATGTATATTTTTTTAACTATGCACTTTATCTATCATAATCTTCCAATTCCGAATTTTCTAAGCTGGCCGCTTCCTCCTCGTGACAATTTTCAAAAGTTCAAAGGCTTATTTAAAGTAATCATTTTGAACATGGAATGAAGAAATTTTCCTCTTTGCACAGTGTATCCGGGGTGGAGGCGAAATTAAATTTCTTTTTTTATCTGTCGGAATTGGAATTTCGTTGTTGATCTCAAATGAACTCATCGCCTCCACGCCATCAATATGTTTTGAAAAAAAGACATGCTTCTCAATGCTAAGATCTCTTTTTAAAGGGCTTAACTCTTGTATCTGGGGCAAAAGAATGTGTTATGCATGAGTTTGAAAGGTGACGCTTAGGGATTAAATCAAGGTATTAACCTTTGAGCTCAAGCGGGGTGGAATATGTTTATCGCAGAATATGCACATAACTTATGGTTTGAATGCATTTCGTATGCTGTATACCTATGTCCTTCTTCCAATAAGTATGCACAAATGCAAGTTCCAAAATACGGGTGCATATGAATTAAGTTTTCCAGCATAAGCTAATTTTCAATTCCAATTTACTCTCTAGAGTTTTCCTCAGTACATTTTAGAATGCGCTCAGAACTATGACGTAGAAAGACATGTTTCGCGAAAATTAGACCGTTTTAACAATGATTAAAATCCATCTTAAATTATATTGTATTCCAATTACTTCCTAGAGCATATTTGCAGATTTTCATGGAATACCGTGAGGTCCTAAAAGTAATAGACTCATGAAAACATTGACGTGCCTCTGGTATTGTAAGACAGTTAAAAGTATATGGAATTGCAAATCACCCTTTTTTTCATTATAACGCGAATGATTATTTTTATCAGCCATTGTGTCCTAGTAGAAACTCTGTTAGAGATTCATAATATTACCATCACTCTATGAGGCGCCGATCACTAGTGAATTATTTTGATATAAATGATAAATATTTTGACAATAACAGATTTTTAGTGCAAAATACTTGGTTTATTCGTGGTTCTACCTAAGCTATAAAATATAGACAGTTCCATAGTTTTTAAAATTAGGAATATATGCTAGCTGTTGACTGTCGTATAAAATTACTTCCCTTACATAGATATCAACAGTAATTATTCAACTATCCGTAAATGAGTGCGAATACCTTCAAATCCGCAGATATCGACAGATATGGTAAATCATGCTAATTCCATAGTATTCTGCAAATACCTGCGTGCAATGAGCGCATTCACACCATTTAGGGCATTCAAGGCATCAATTTCCATCGCGTATTAGATTACGAAGACAGTTTGAACGCTAGGCATCCTTTAGAATATGCAACACGCAATGCGTAAGAGATATGCTGGTCACGAGTAGTGAGAGGCTGAAGTGTTACGCGACCTCCACGGCGCGGCGGCGGCGCTGTCAGCAACCGCCTTATTCTACAGTAGGGTAGTTCGAAAAAAAAGATTTTTTTATTTTGCAATCGCATTAGCACTCGAAAGTTGAGGTTTGGTATTCTAAATACAGGAAAAATAATAATAAAATTCTAAGTTGACGTCTTCAGTTGAAATTCTGTTATTGAAATTCAGTTCAATAATGCTTTAAGGTTGAAAAAATTGTCAAAAACTGAAAATTTGGAAAAATAATATTATTATGATTTTTTGTTATTTTTTACGCCAAATTCATAAAATGGCAGTATGGTTTCAACCCTAAAAAATAATGAAACTCAATGTAATGAAGGAAAGATCCCTATAATTGAGAGAGAGAGAGAGTTTATGTGCGACGAGCGAAATAGCCAGTTTAAATAGCAAGTTGGCACCTTAGAAAGAGTAAAGACTAATAGGATAATAAAAAGAGATGAAAGAAAACAAATTCATACGAAAAACAAGGCTGTTGCACCTGGTGTGTGTGCTAGGGAATTAGATAATCTAATAAATACTGCCCAAAACACCCAAATTTAGAGTCACATTGTAACGGTAGGATTTGGTGCTTTCTAGGCAAATAGACTGTGTGAAGAGCTCTCGGGATATCCACCGGGTCAGGAACTTGAAGTTTGCCGACGTTTCGATGTCCGACTCGGCCATCGTCTTCAGGGCTAATGAATCATTAACCCGGGTCAGGAACTTTATGTTCCTGACCCGGTGGATATCCCGAGAGCTCTTCACACAAATTGTAACAGTTCACCGTCAACACCCCAGTAGCGAATTAAACTTCCTAAAAATTCGTTAACAAGTCATAGATACGGATTTTCTGACAGAGCCGGAGCCGCTATTGCTCCCAGTGTTTAACAAGATATAGGCATGATAAATGAAGGGGATATGTCGCTAGTAATAGATAAGTGCGAGGTAAGAAGAGAAAAGCAGAACAATCTAGACTATTTACAAACGGAAAATCCGAATACAAAGATTAATGTAGTATATTTAGACGAGCGAAAAGACAACACTTATTATCAAGAAGAGGTTTAAGAGTGGTGGAAATAATATGGGACATTTGACATCGAAAAGTGGCAATGGAAGCTAAATAGCCTAAAGCATTTGGTGCCTGTATTTAGAGTAAAAGTAAAAACCTTTACTTTGTACATCTTTTTACAGTTGGTTTTGATAGAATAGCACGGGATGGAAAACGGTGTTATACGTAATCTTGAGGTTAAACTTGGCCATTCTTTTCAATGGTTTATATGCTAGCTACATTTTAATTAACTTCCGTTCCGACATTTGTTTGAAAGTGTCGATGGTGAGACCAAAGGACCCACATGTTTCTCAGGAAAAATTGGCAAACAGTTGTCAGTCTGTGAAAAACTCCCAGTTGATCATTTTGAAACGATTAATAGTGAAGGCACAAAAGTGACAAAAACTGATCTAAGCAAGGACCAACAATACTTACTTGATATTTATCGAGCAGTCAAGATAGGAAAGTGTGTGCGAGATCTCGCTGTGAAAGATCTCCACTCAGTCATTCTAGATGGTTGACTCTGCCTCAGTCCACTCAGTCATTCTAGATGGTTGACATGTGCAAATAAGATGTTAAGATTCTACATTTCCGAAATGAAACCTTCTGATAAATATAAGATGCTGGTCCCCTACATAATGAAGATATACGAAAATAATTGATCCTGTGATTGAGAGGAATGCTTTTTTTGTCACTCAGAAAATATGCTAATAGCAATTGTAGTAAATGAGAGAGTCCATGTACGGAAACTAGCCTTTCGGAGGCTGCTAAAAGCAAAAAAGCAAGGACCAAAAGAGAAATCGGTGCGAACAATTCAACTACAAAACATCTATTTTGCTGCTTCAGATTATACTGAACTGATTGATTGGTCCAAGTTCAAACTTTCATCTCTTCCAATAATCAATGGTGTTTAAACGGATATATTTGAAGAACGCGTACCGGATTCCTTCGAAATTTCTTTAATTGTCCTTAGAAATTCAACAATTGATGATTGTTTGAGCACTTTGAAATGATAAACAAAAAATCATTGGATTACAATTAAAAACTATTCTTTAAATTTGCTGAGATATCGGCGTGTTGTTGATTACATTTTTGTTTGGCACATTTATCGTAAAATTTCATAAATTTATTAATGCAATGGCCTTGAAATTTTAATTTTCATAACCAGTAAAATAGTGATTATATAAATCAGGAATGCTAGTTTTTATAACACATTCGCTTGGATAATATCGGCATACTGGGTGACGGTATTTTCCATCGGGCACCACATCATCTCACAGCCACATGCAGCTTAATAGCATGTATGGATGGCATTTTCTTGTAAATCCGTTCCTTTTGCCGATTAATATTGCCAATGGTGCAGATAAGTACTTTGGCCGTTATTAGAGTATTTTTTTGAGCTTAGAAATCTCGAGATACAGGGTGTAAAATAATGGGGATCGAGGAGCAAGGATTAGCTGCCCGTAACAGATTGGGAAATTAAACTTCGCCCCCGTATCTATCTCTCCTTCTTCGCCTCTTTGCGCGGCAGCCGATTGGGGGATGGAGGAGCAGCTTTAATGAAGGGAATGGAGTGGGGAGGGGGATGCTAGAACCCTGCTGGGAATCGAGAACATCCCAATTAGTAAAGGCACCGTGAGGTGGTGGGGGCAGTAAGGAGGAAAACACGGGATAATTCCGGCCGTTTAATATGGCGCGATAGCACTTTGAGGGTGAGTAAAAGGGAGGATAGAGAGGACTCTTGTGATCGCTGAGTGAAGAAAAAATCCTGGGCTGCAAGATAGAAAAGACGATGCGGATGTGGAGGAGGGAGATGTTTAATATAAAAAAACCGAAGTCCCAGAAAATGAACGAATCGTCCCAGCGTTTCTGACGGGATTCATTCCCTCGTTATGGCGCTAGTCTCAATGGTAAGCCTCCTGCATTTTTAGACGCGAGATCAAAAAACGTGGATGGTTTCTCGCCTTTCCCAACTGACATACTCAGCTGGCTTTCCGACCTCCTTGCACGACAAATAAAAGGGCGGAAAAGGGATCGCGGAGGGGGAGAGGGTGTAACGCCAAGCGGTCGCGTTTACTTTGCTTACCTACACACTTACCTGTATGTATAAGGGCCGGGAGAGCTGGTAGGTATTTGCTCTCTCAGAGGCGCTGTCGTCCTATCAGTGAGGATTTTTTATTCAATTAAAAAAATGCCTTCCTCACCTCTATCCTTCCTCCCTCCCCCACAAAAACTCACCTCCTTTAGCGTGAGGAGAGGAATTTGCTGAAGCGCAGGCGTTTTCCCTGGTTTTTATAATTGCGGTTTGGGCCCCACCGCGTATCTTTTAGCAGCTGAGGAGAAGGGGGTAGGGAGTAGCGTAGCGGATGTACGCTACTCCTGCGCGCAGTGCGAGCTGAATTCCGCCCGTGAAACGGTTTTAAAATTCTGCTGCAGTGGTGGTAGTGGCACTTGAATAATCCGGTCTCGTTTGTGTCCAAAAAATTTCTACCCCGTGTCGCGGTTTGGAATTTCAATCCGTCGATGCTCCGGTTGAGGGATCTCCGAAATAAAATCTGGCAATTTAAGTATCTCGCTCCTTAGTGGATGCGAAAAAAAATTGCGATGCAGGACTTCAAGAGGAAGTAACTCTTTGCTTTACTTTTTTGTGCCTGGTTGAATATTTTAAGACTATATTTATGCTGTTCAAGTTCTTGCCGAGCAACTATCTGACTGATGTAATTTTTAACAGCCTGGATGTTGCTACCTACTTCATTAGCTTAACGTTTACATTATGTGATGGATAGAGTTAATTAAGCATTATAAAACCGGGTCTTATAGTGGAGAAGGACGAAATATTCGTTTGTGTTCCATGTTGATGCTGGAATATATTGTTGATGGAAATATTTCTTTCTCTCTCATTTTAGTTCATTATTTTATATTATTATTTCTTTTTATAATTCATTAGAGCTGTTTATTCGAATGGAGGATGTGCTATAAAACAATGAGTACGGCAGGGGATTATAAAAATTATTCATTTCATTGGGGTGAAATGCTATTTCATGCCAATTCAATTTACTTAGCGAATCATTATTTCGCGTCTTCTGAGCTAAGCTCTTAATTCTTGCACAAACACAACGTCCATGGTGCCTAGGGTGGGATTCAAACCCGCGAATTTTGGGAGGGCAGTCTCTTTACCAATCTAGCTACTTCTCTTTTCCGTTTCTGAGTCAAATCCACATGCATCACAAAAAGAGAATACGCTTTATGTATAGTATCGGGGGACCGAGCTTTGGTTGGTGACAATTAATTCTAATAATTGGTGGGAATTCAAAATTATAACAGATGAAAATTTTATTCCTGAAATGACAAGCAAGTGCCAGTATTTTTCAAGTTTTAAAACGTACAAGTGTTTTAGAAAGTAATATTACAGTATTTAACGTCGCTAGGAATATAAAAAATGTTTATTCGGTATCCATTTATATTGTGTTTTGATTGGCATCTATTTTATTTCAAATCTCTTTCCATACTACAAAATATGCTTGCCGGGAAATTTCTAGCTTTGGAAGCACCTTCTCAGTATTTGCTCTGTTACAATAAATTTCTTTTATTCAAAAGAGAACTGGGGTCAACCATTGTTATTGTTACGTGCAAAAAAACGGGTATCTCCTCAATGCCTCATGTTATCGTGAACTTCCACGAAATAAATAACATGCATAGCAAACGTATACAAAATAATCGATTTAAAAAATATCTACATAATTCTCAACGAAATAATCAAGTTCATTAACGAGCTTACTGGAAAATGTACAAGTGTTACACATAACATTTATCTTTATAACTCAGGCATTTTTTAAAGATACGTGAATTAAGTTATCCCTTCGAAGATTGAAAGCGTGAAAAGAAAACACTATGTGGAACGCTCATGCACATTTACCGGGTTCGCAGTTAAAGGGTGCACAATTCGTAGGTCTGGTCACACATTGCATACACTGTGCAAGTTCATGTACTAAAGCATGCCTCACCCATCCCATCAAAATATCATCGTGAAACCATGCGTAACAACTTCTATAAATGAATGAGCGCTTGTCAATGCAATAGAACCAGTTATAATTTCGTCCATCCACACGAACATGGAATCACACGGGTTCATGCATCGTGTAACCAGGCCCTATTTGGCCAGGTTACTCGATGAATAAACCCGTGACTGAACTGTTTGCTAACTACGATCACAAATTGAGGCAATTAAAATTATTACGCACAGAGGCACTAAGGAAAAATACATCATGATCTTACCAAGATCTAAATCGTAACAATTATGCTCAAAAGCATTTACACTTGCCATTACCTCTTACAAACAGTATAACTTGTTTTGGACTTAAGTACGCACACTATTAAAAGCTTACTAACGTTGCTAAATGTGGATCGGCGGATTCATAATAAACAAATATAATTGGGCGATACTAGCGGCGTCATGCGCTAAAGATACACACCAAACCTTTGCATGCGCGCGAACAGAACTATTGTACTATTTTCTGTATTACAAATGTAATGCATTGGCTTTACGAATTGTATATTACTGGTATTTTTACGTCGTATTACATTGTCCACATATGCAATTTCGCATGCGCGCTCCCAAGACGTTTGTATTATTTTCTGTGTTACAAATGTGATGTAAAAACTTTACGAATTGCATATTCATGGTATTTTAATACTGTTTTATAATCATATTACCATTGGCCACACAGCCACCTTCGTATGCGCGCGCACAAGACGTTTGTATTATTTTCCGTGTTACAACTATAATACATTGGTTTTCCAAATTTGTATCTGCCTTGTATTTTTGATGCTGCAACACAATAGTATTACGATTACTTTGTATGAAATCTCCTGTAATACAATTGTATTACAATTTTTATACCTATGGCTGTGCCATCTGGGTTCATACAGGCTTTTTTTCATATAAAGATAATGCATTTCATCCATAAAAATGTTGTTCGTGGGTCAACACCGACCTTGGGCCTTACGTACCGTAATATGAAAAATGGGAAAAAATTGATAAATTGATGTCATTGTGCTACCAAGGTGATCAAAGTTTTCCCGGAATATATAGATAGGTCTCTACCTGATTGATTTTCGGTTCCTAATTATTGTCGCTTTGATGACGTCTTTGCATAAATCAGTAACCCTTGATCTAGCACCATTGCAAAGCACTCCATTTATTTCCAAGAGTTTCGCAAGAGTATCATCATCATCGTTCAACAGTTCTAAGACTGTTTTGACGCAGGTCTCCTATTGACCAACCTCTTCCTGCTTAAATAGTTCCCCTCCTTCACATCCTCAACAACTTATGCTACACATTTCACGCGTGTCCTACCTGAGACATTCAATTTTCCATCTTCCATCAACAATTTTCTTCATCGGACCATCTGTGCCATCTGGGTCGTCCTAATTGCACCACAAAAAGAGAAAATCTGCAGATCTGTTCAGCTTCTAGCTTGGTCAATCCATTCCATCATCATCATTCATCCGTAGTGCTGCATCTACAAAGCTTCCAACCTTGATTTCTGTGATGCTGTTGACTTCTGTTCGGCCGTGGTTGAGCAATTTTTTCATCTCAAAACTTACAATACGTACGTTATAATTCTCTTTTAAAGGCACTTCACCTTAAATTTTCATCTTTTAGCCTCTCTGAATTAAGGAAAAGTGCACGCGACAAAAATCTTAAACACAGATTGCTGGCCCCTTTCAAGTATCGCAAATCTTATTTAAATTGAGTAGTAAGTCTATCAGGGCTACTTTTATTACATATTTAACGATAAATGTTGAGCTTAGTAGCACAGAGGGTAAAAGTTAGGCTTCGTTGCTGCATTGAAGGACCAGGTTTGATTCCCGGGAGTGGGCCTTGTACATGTTCAGGTAAAATCAATCTGGTTTTTTTCTGGATATCTTGTTGGGGGACTGCAAGTGATACCGAAATACAAACTATACCATATTCCATCCTAATGTGTAAATTTCACTTGGCGTTCGGCAGAGTATTTTGGGCGCTCCACATTCACTAACCAGACCAACATTGGCGCTGAATTCAGCTTCTAAGCTAGGTAACGATAAACTTATTTGAAGAAAAACCATGTTACCGCTAGATATATATTTTGTGATGTGATGCGCAACTTTTTTTATTTAGTTATTGTAAAACGTAAAGCTATTTTATTTGGAGCAAGAAGCGTGCTTTTTTCTTTAAATATTTACAGATAGCGACCGCGTGTGAGTATTTTGGATTAGCTGCTACTTGTTTTCGAAGAATTAATGGATGATGTGGAGTCAATAAAATGTACGCTGAAGTTAATTTTGTTAGCCTAAATGTGTATTTTCATAAGTAGTTCATAATTCATTTTTGCCAAATGTAATTATGGTAGGTCTTAGTTAACATCTTGAATATACTTTGAATGATTAATGATATCAAAGTTGTTTTAGTTCGTTTTCCTTCATAAAAAATATTGTAGCCGAAAAGTATACTGTTTAGTATATTCGCTGATGTTGAATCCGTTTAAGTATAATATTCTTCAATTTTCAGTCACATAGAATCTGATCTGAGTACTTATTCTTTCGAGAAACATCCATCGTTCTTTGACTCCCACCTCATCCCGTTCCTATGCACGCCCGGGTTTTTCAAGGAAGCTTAAAGTGTTGTGCAGAGCGACCCAATCGATTCCCTTCTCGTCCCCTCCTCTTTAAAATTAACTCAGGCGATAAATTCACTTTGCATTTTCTTTTTGTCTCTCCACTCCCTTTCCCAGCATCCACCAATTCCCCCACCCCACCCCCTCCCCCATCGCATCTTCCCATATTCCCTCCAGAAGACGTCAACTCTTTTCTATCTAAATAACGCCATTGTGAGCGAGTCAACAAGCTGTATCGGCACCCACGGTTCGCTTGTTTTTCCTCATTCCGTATCGATTAAGGGGATTAAATTCCTCGCAGGAGGGGGTCTTCCAACCGTTGAGCCTTGAAGTGGCGCGGGCGAATAGAAAAGATGCACTCTCTTCCCTTCTTTTCCTTTCTCTTTTCTTTTTCTACTGATTCCTTCATTCATTTCGCGTTCCGCAGATGAGCGTCCGGACTTTGCGCCCCAGAGATCAAAGCGGGAAATAAATATCAGGACGGCGCATTACTTCGAGTCGCCATTAGTTCCTCAATCCGAATATTGGTCGACTGCCCTCCTCTCACATCTCCCAGTCCCATGGTAATTCTCTTCCTTGCTGATGGCCCTCTCCTAACATCCCTTCTTATTCGGCCAATGTGTTGGTCCCATGACCTTCCTCCTGGGACCTCCTTCCCATCCGTCTTACTCCCTACAAATCCATTGTCTCCTAGGGTGAGCCCAAGCCCATTTCTCCGCTATCGCTCTCGCATTCAGCTCCGGATCTCTCATTTAGTCTAATGGTGTATAATCTGGGTTCCGCATATCATCTCCTTCGAAACATTCTCGCGTCACCATATCCATCCGGTCTAAGTCCCGTTTTTCATTTGTCTCGCTCACTTCTCTTCTAATCATTTAAATATTTTTTCCCTCTCGACTATTAAATCACAATCGGCTTATTCGTTTTTTAATGTACTTCAGTGTTCCATTACATTCTCAATCAAATTTTCCAATTAATCAGGTTAACCTGTCTATGCGAATGTTTTTGACGTATTCTTCATTCGTACCCTTAATCTGGGCCTTGTTGAATAAATATTTCTTGATTTTCAAATATCCTACTGCCGTCACTGATTCTTTGCATCATGAAACTTTTTTACGCAGATATCTTGCCACATTTCTTATATTTAATAATTTTTTTTAGTAGTATTTTCACAATGTTTACTTTGGTATTTGAATGAGGATGCTGACCAATTTCATTGCTGCTCATTTAAGATAAAACAGGACGAAAATTGAAAAAATTATTATTGAAACGAGCCTATCATTTGGAACAAATTGATATCGGATTCAAATTTGTAACTGGGGCATGTTGGTGATCGTATGCGAAAAGCTTTATGGTTTATATTGCCAAAACATGAATCAGTCAAATGCTTTAAATTTGGACTCATTCCTCTTGGTTTTTTTCTTATTTATAACTATTTTGTCGTACATTATGTGTTTTTTCTATATTTTACAGACAAGGGCTTTTGTCATTAAAATAGATTATTTATCACATAATCAACCAACAAAATCAGTTATTCACTACATTATTGCATCTACCGTAACACCTTTTGTCTTCTAGTGCCGGAAGTTACCAGTTCTTGTTACATATTTTGTCTTTTGTACTTCACTTTTTACGCAGAGTATGCAAATTCAAAGGAATATTTGAATAAATTTTACGCCGGCCTTTCTTTAAATAAGAGAACGAGTTGGGAAAAAATACGCGAATAAATGATGTTTTTTTAAGTTTAACGTCTATCCTACATTTTACGCTTGAATTTGGATCCACGAAATTCCAAGCTTGCGATTCTGGATATGCTCAGAGAATTTTTTATGTTAAAATAAAAAATATGTGCTCACCCAATTTGATATATTATGTAAAAATATATTTCATCGAATTCTAGACGTATACTAGCTATATATATATTTTCTGACCGACGAATGGTTGACGTTTTGTAAGGTATGCAACCACAGTTATTCTTACTCATTACATTTACCAATCACAAGTAATGTATCATATTCATGAGCAGCACCATATACTTCTTCCAGCCAAACTTCTCCACAAATATCCTATAGGACTTTAAAATGTCCAAAGCGTACTTGAAGCTCAATAGTACAGAAAAGAGCTTGGTTCATTGGACCTAGCATGAGTCTATATAGGTATATTAATTTTGTAGCGTGTCAGTCAGTCAGACATTCTGTATCCGTTTTGTTTTGTTCTCTCCTAAGCCACAGTCTAAACAGACTGTGCCTAAGCTTTGAGCTAAAAGAGTGAGGTTTGGTGCGTTGAGTGTGGATTCTCTGTCTGTATGGTTTGGTGGTAGTTTTGGATTTTTAGCAGTTTGTGGTGCAGAGAAAAATGCAAAAAACGTGGTTTTTGAGAGTGGGAGACAACGTATAGTGAAAATATTGCGCAGAAAAAAGTACAAAAACGTATAGGATAATTAGAGTGGAACACATTTCTCTATTTGTAAAATAGCCATTTCCTTCTCTACTACTGCCTACTGCCACCTATTGGTAATGTGTCATCAGTAGTTTCCAAACACTGTAAAATCTCATTTGACACTAGAACACCAAGTTCACCTCAAGAGCACACCAGACTTGTCGATTTATATATGTGTATATTGTCCTTGCATACTATCCCCAAGCCATCTAGGTCAATTCTAATGCTCCCTTCTATCTTATCTAGAGACTGCCTGCAAAGCAGGCCGCAGGTCTGCTTGTCTAAATATTGTGGCCGAGGAGAAAAAAAAATAGGATAAACCCGCAAGGAAGGCCGGAGTGAGAAGTAAATAGCCCGAATAAAGGGAGATTGGGAAAGTAGAAGTACCAGGATGTAACTCAGCTAGCAACTACGGAAAGATGCAGCATTACTTTGAACAAATGTTAGGATTGAAAGTAGTGATGATTAAAAAAGTCCTTGATTTCGCCGCACACAATATTGATGCCAAAAAGATTACTTATTTGACAGAAGGGAACCATCGTGTCCATTTTCTGATTTTTATTCCAAAAATGACGCGAAAGGTAGGAGGGTATAACAGCTGTCGATAACCCTTTTCAGGTTTTTTTGGACATGATCGTCTCTATACAACCTATTTTTCTGCGTCTGCTCTTACTGTTTTAACGAGCGTGATTTCAAGAGAATAAAGATATTGTTTGTACGTATTCTACTAGGATTTATATATGTGTGTCTTGTCCTTGCATACTATCCCCAAGCCATCTAGGTCAATTCTAATGCTCCCTTCTATCTTATCTACGTTTCCATGCTAAATCTCTATTTAAATCTTTATATCTTAATCCTGCCTTCTTACATTCAGGATGCCAATGCTTCTCTTTCACACTTACTAAACATGTTCCCTTCTATTGCCATCTATATGTTGAGTCTGTTTGAGATGAACAAAGTTGTTTGCGGCAAAATTAAATGGCGGTTCCATCCTATCATTCTGTCATCCTCGTCAATGCCCCTTTCTCTATCATTTTTCTCTCTGATGTCAATTAAATATATTATTGCCAATGTCTAATTTCTGCGAACTATTTTATTTACTCCCTTACCTTAAATAACGTTTATTCTTCTCCCTCCCTATCTTCAAATACCTTTTTTTTACGTAGACTACCAATGTTTGTTCACGGGAAAAATGCATTAATGCCTGTTAAAATCCAAAATTTTCTGTTTCTCTGTGTATTTCCCCTTTGTTTCTTTAACGGAACACTATCACATGGTATGCGACTATACTGGGGTCTGACACCTTTTGCAGCCATCTCACTTGCTGGAGCGGACGCTACGTGGACAATCGACAATCAGCATCCCTACCTTTCGGCTTTCATGGACGAGTATACCAAGAAAAACTTTCAATGCTCCAGCGAGTTTAACTCTAGCTGTTATAGTAGCATGCCAAATCTTCCCACCTCGTTAAGTTGTGTAGTTATTTCGGTGGTTGAGAAGGAATATCATACATAGAGTGAATTTTTTCTTCCTTCCCGTAGAATAATTTCTCCGAATTTCCGATTCTGATGATGTTCCTCAAAATTGTGTTGGAGGTAGAAGAGAGATTCGATGATCCGTGCCAGATCTCGGATGATAAGGTAAGAAAAAGGTTCGCCCTTAGGCATCCTCAACCTATTCAAGAAACGGTAGGGGTTCTGGCCTGATTCTGTCTCTTTCCCATCATACTGCCAAGTCCTCCACATTTCCTGATTTATTTTCCCCTCCTTTAATATTCCTGGGATCTTTATGATTCCCCAATCCTTCGCGTGACCAAATAAGTCCTTGCTTTCGGAGATGGAGGAGCAAGTCGCAGAGGTTAGCCATAGTTGCTGTCCGCGCGCGTAGAAGGTAGGGAGAAGAAAAAAATTAATTTTAGCAGCGGAATTGTTGGGAGTTAGGTAGTTCTAAGACAGGTGGCTACATATCGTCTTAAATAAGTGACGAGAGAGGACATACAGGTGAATAAAAATGGGTATCACCCAAGGGAATAGTTTTTATACAAATTTTTGCTGTTTCTAATACAAAGTGTCCCGATGTCACGTTCCAAAACAGCATTTCAGTTTCATGTGAGGGTTTGGTGGCATCTATTAAATATCTTCCTGAAGTAGGTCGACAGATTTCATGGTAGGTTTGGAAACAGAAGGCAATGCTGGGGTCTCTATCGCAAATGTAGGATGGCTCATTCTATATTGAATTTTAAAAGCACATCACATTAATAGAATTCTCCCAGTGCCATCTTGAATTTTATTATTGTTTTATAATACGTAAATAATACATATTCCATGATATTATTCCTTAATTTAATTGTAAATGGATTTATCTATTTATTAATGCCTCATTTGGTCATTGAAGTATGAATATGAAAATATTAAGGTCTATAGTAGCTGATTTTTTCAAGTGAAACCAAAATTAAGTATCTATGCTTTTTTTATAGTTATATATTTCTATGTTTCATTCTAGTTATTTTAAAGGCCTGAAATACTTGTAAAACATCAGTTCCATCATTGCATTTTTTTATCAATACACTATATATTTAGCGTCTGTAAATTAATAAATATGGCTTTTATGCCGCCAATCACTCAAATTAACAGTTGTGCAATTAGGAGACCAAATCAAGTAGTAGTAGATTTGGGTTTATAGGGTGCGTCGACAACTATGGTCATTTTAGGAGACAAAATCAAGAGAACAAGTAATTACATTTAGAAAAATGTTGAAATTTGCTGATTGTTAAATGGTCATTACATCTACAAGCCATATGAATCCAGTTCTGCTGATGCTGTCATTAGCATCTCAAGGTAAACATGAGCGATAGCATTTAAGGATCCTGAGAGGGTTTTCCACAGCAAACCAGGGAATATCTATATTTCGCAATTGAAAATATTAAGAAATCATAAAATTACCTATATAAGAATATTTGATTTTGTCCTTTCTCGGCGAATGATATTTATAAATAATTCTCGGGTTACCAGCCGAGTAAGATTTTGCGTTGGTGACGTTTCGACGGAATAATCCTCCATCATCCTCAGAGCAATAAAACTTGCAGGGCATTCCGCCTGCGCTTATGTAGCCGTCCCATCCGCGGGGGCATTGTTGTCTCCTTTTTTCCGTTTTTTTCGAATTAACGGAAGGAGGGCGTTACAATCGTATCCAATGCACACCACCCTGCGGATCAGATGGAACCATTTTTCAAACCCTGTTTAGGCCGCATTTTAGCTCGTAACATACTGATAAATAGATTCCATAGAAAACTAATATTAAAACAGCATTAGTTGAACACATACAGAGTAAAGTAATAAATATATCCAACTTCTTATCTCACAATTATGATTGCCAATATTGTTTAAACTCTTCCATTTATAATCCCTTCACATGTTCGGGGCTAAGTATGAATCATTTTCTTGAAAACTGCTGGGAACTCATTACCCAACTGTTCAGCAAGATGTTGTTATTGAATTTACAGCAATAAAAACATAGTTAATGTAGTATTTTATTAGAAAAATCTTTTACAGTGATGGTGGAGGAGGTATTGGAATTAAAATAAATATGTATCACTGCTTTAAGTTCTGTTTTTCAGTTCGTTAGGTTGGGTTTTTCGGGGAGGTAAATGGCAAATGATATCATTTTAAACTTTATCGATAGGCCATGAAATAATAAGCCACATATTTTGCTGTCAAAAAACTGCTAGCTCCTATCCAAATAATATCATAATAGATTGCCACTAATTACGTGACTAGATATCAAGAATGGTGGTAGTTATATTAGTACGAAGATACCACGAAGGGCATTTTCGATTTCATTAAGCGATTATTCGTAGTACCCTGGGTAGAAATCACCAGCTTGCCCACACCTTGAGCCCACAAAGCCCTATCTTTATCCTTAATTCCCATTTCCGTGTTGCAGGCTCAAGCTGGTCCAGGGGCACTAGTTGGGAATCCTTTCCCTTCTCCCAGAGGATCACTCGGACGCGTCAAAGTTCGAAAACCCCTCTGACACAGACGGGGACGACGGGAAGGACTATTGGGAAGGATTTCGGGAGGAAGGATTTGGAGGTGCGGGGGACGGTTTGATTAGAAAAATCCAATTCACATTCGGAGCACGCCGGAGGCTTTAAATGCGGGGTCGAGAGTCATAGAACAGGACGATTGAAAGGCCGTAAATATGGTCGGGAACCCTTGGTTCCTTTCCATTTCCAAAAACCACCCTTCGTTTCCCTCCCCCCATCCTCAGCACCCTCCTGTTCTCTTTTGTGCTTGCCCACGACCTTACTTCACCCTTTTCTTTTTCAAAACCAACCCCGTTACGCTCTTCCGCTCCAGCGCCAATGTGGTTCGCTCGCCTGAGCAACAAAGGAGGGGACTAGGGATAGGGTATCACCGAGTGGGGTAAGGTTTTTGGGGTTTGGTGAGTCTGTCGGGATTGGGGAGGAGGGTGGTGACCGAAGGGTTTATACCCTTGGCGATGGCTTAGACCGCTGGCCGTACGGGGGCCCTCGTCCGGAAATCCTTTGAATTCAATCGCGGCAGACAAACCCCTCATTCCCTTCCTCTCTCTACCGCCCGGGCAAATCATCAATTAATATTCCGATCGGTAACGGTGGCGCAACGATCGTTCACGCCCTTTTGTAACTTCGTCTCTCCTGGACTCTGATTAACGTCCTCCCTTTCGCCCTTAGTGGGAGGGTAGAGAGGGAGCCATTTTTGCTAGGGGGGTTTAACTGCCCAAAGTGGCCCATGTGTACAATAATAGGGGTGTGATGTACGCTGTTTTTTTCCGCCACGGAGCGAGGGGTGGGACAAAATGGGAGCGATCAAAATCTGGTGGACCGAGGGATCGGTTTGGGAGAGAAAAAAATAAAGTAATCTTCTGTGATGGATCGATCTTCTGCGGAGGGGCTTTGTTTCAACAATAGCCGGCCAACGTATTGTTCAACCGCTAAAGGGGGGAAAGGAAGCATGCCGGATTGCTTACGGAAGGAGTGTTTGCTGAAAAAAGGCACTTAGTTTATTTGTGTAACTATTTACCGATACGATGGATAAAATATTTATACAACCTTCAAAATATTTGGTAAAGTTTTCATCATCAGTTGAAACGTAAGAATAGCGGTGACATGGGTGCTAATAGCTTAACTATGACGTAGAACGGGCAATAAACGAAACCAAGGAGAGGGTTAATGGGTGAGAATTTTCGGAGAAAAATTATATAAAATAAGGGACACAGTTTTACTGGCTAAACACATCTGTCTTGGAAATGGCTGAGCAAGATCTTAAAAAACCCATGGCACACTTGTAGAAAACGTTGATGAATTACGACTTGCATGTTCATAAAAATTATATGTAGACCATGGGATGTTTAAAAGATGCAGAATTTAAAATCAATATCAATATAGGGTAAAAGCTTGAAGATGTGAGAGAGTATTACTACAAGGACCCAGAATGCTTAGAAGAACTTAGTAATATAGGAGTGGTAAGAAGATTACGTCAGAAAAGGGTATAAAGTAACTAAGCTTTGAGACAATCAACTCATACAGGATCCAATTCACACTCACAGAGTGAATATAAATATCTTAGTCTAAGAATTCGGATTTTATACATTTTTTATGAGCCCTTCGAAATAAAATACAGGTATCTCATCATTCTTAGCCTTCCGTTCACAATTAAAGGGGATCAAGAATCAAGTCAGGAAAGTCCGCCATATTATTTTTATTTATTTTATTTATCATTGACCCGAAAACAACACGTGCGGTCTTTACATCGGGTACTTCAACTGATAACAATGACACAAGAACAGACATCCATGCCCCGGGGAGTGAAAAACATCCCCGTGCGGGATTCGAACCCGCGACCCTTGGATTGACAGGCAAGGGATTTACCCCGCCGCCACCCGGGCCGGCCATCCTCTGGCTTTCAGTTAAAACGCAAGGCGGAATATAATTTTACCATATATTATTGCAATTATTTGAGGTAGATTAGGAAGGACTTTATGGAGATAAAGATAAAATTAAAAGAAGGATTTTTACATTTACATGTATAAGGTCATAGAATAAGATTCAACGCAAGTTGAAAAAAGTCACATGCAAACTAGCGAAAACTTTATGGTCTCAAATGAAATTGACCCTGGATACTTATGGAAACGGAAATAGCTTTCATGCTTGGAGTTTGGAAATAAAAAGATTTACTGACGGTTTGTAAAAACAAAACGTTGCTACATATCTGTAGATCATACCGTTTTTGAGGTATGGCAGAGTTTGGCGGACGGACGTTCAAACTTATTGTAATTTTCTATGGGGAAGTATGCAGCATCAAATAATATCATTACGTAAGCTAAGGGCAGGAAGTATGCATTGCGTATCCTGGGATCTTGTATGGCAACCCTTCACTAGCTCAAACATTTTGGAACTGTCGACACCCAATCGAAGTTTGCAACGCACCGATGCACAGTGGTCGGAAATCGAAAATACCTGGCCAAAATACAAAAAGTGATTTTTTCAAGCCAGGAAGCTGAAACTTTGCATTAATATTCTCAAAAGACCTGCGCATGCAATGATGCAAAGCATTTTCCTTAGTACACAACACTTAACAATTAGCATGAGGTCAAAGTTGCACAAATTTCGCAAAAATTACCTACACTCGATTTTCTCACGAAATCTTCAAATTCAAGCCCTTACCTAAGCATTATGTGTAAATAATTGGAATAAAAAGTCATTTAATTAGATGAAACAGTTTTTCGTCTTTGTTTTCATGTAGTCTGCTTACATTTTTGTAATTATTTACCAAAGATATTAAACAAAATGGCAGACCTTAATTTTTGGTCATTTTTTTCATATAGGTAGAGAAATAGTTAATTGCATCACCGAGCATCACGAAGTAACTTATATGGGGAAACTCTACAAAGCTTCCACAGTGCGAATCCGATGAGTGATGCTGCGACCGTTTGCGACGCCGAATTTCACATCAGTTTTTCGATCGCGCGGTCGAGTCTGGTTGAACCCGCCTCCAGCGGGGAGTAACGTGGCGCGGCAATAGTGTGGACTGGATTGTAGTCGCATCCACTCCGCTTTGGAGATTTTCGAGATACAAACATTGACAAGATCCTCCATGCATTATATTTTGCAGAAATCGCGGAAAAAATTACGCATTTTAACACATGGGGTAAAGGTCTAGGAGGTACTGAAAAACTTCTTTCTTCGGGTGCACCGCGGGAGTTTCTCTTCTTACCAACTTGACATCGCCTACCAACGAATACGTACACTTTTAACGGAGACAGTATGCATATCACACAGGATTATTGTCTATTCGAGGCCACCAAACCACAGCTAGTGTCGCACGGCTGCAATTCCCCCGCCCCCTGCACTGAGGTTGGGCGTTCGGCGAAGGGTCCGTTTTATGACACCGCGGATCCCTTTACGCTTTTATTTGCGGATATTTTTGGGAAAACGTTCCTAATCTCCAATGAAATGCACCGGAGCGTTCAGTTTCATTTTGATAGTGGTACAAAGCATTAGATTTTGAAACTTCAGCTCGGATTTCACTCGTGTTGGTGTCAGAATTGGATCTCCCGAAATTCTCTCTACAACTCGTAATGGTGAGGATACATTGCTAACCACTTCGAGATTCCTCACTTTTTCAAGGTATGTGTACTCTATTAGTACAAGCTAATGCCTTTTTAAATATTTTATTTTTAATAACCTTTTTGGCGTTTTTTTAAATCTTTAATTTTAGAGGACTCATGTTAAGTTAAACTTCAAAGTCTCCTAGATCATACAGCATTGCGTATCTTGGAATGCATTTCCAGAGATTCAACAACCGCGCATAATATAAATTGTACATTAATTGGTAAATATGGTTTTGACGGAAACTCAGGCCATTCCTGGTATAAGCAAAGATGGCATCAAGAATCGATGTCGGATGAATTCTTGTTCATCAGCTCCCTGGTGCCACTGCGTTTAGTGAACGACGAGACAGGTAACAATGACAAAGAATTATAGGTGTTTTCCGCAATCTCTTGTAAAAACATTTAATTATTACTCATAATATTTTCTAATGTTTAAAGACATTTCCTTATACTTAAGGTGCAATTATTTGGATGAACCCTAGGCCATCGTAAACAAGATTCTGCCTTCAATGGATCAAAGAGACGAAAGAAGTGGCGAAGGCAGAGGAAATTTATATAAAGAGGCAATGTGATATTTTAAATGCATTCAAATGGAAAAACAGCTCCATTAATTTTTCTCTGCTTCTCACCATGATAAACGGAAAGGTAAAACGTTTAAAATTGTCAAAAAACGTCATAATTTAATTTTTATGTGTTAACTAAAAGAAAACGTCCAAATTAGGTATGCAACGCATTGACGGAGAGTGGCAGCATGAAATGCTATATCTGTGGGGCAAAAATTTCAAGTAGGAATAAATTTAATGAATTGGCCCAAAGATCAGTTAATAAGGGCACTAACAATTTTGGCATATCTACACTGCATTGTCATATAAGATTTTTTGAGCGCCTGTTGCATGTATCTTATCGCATGGATTTCAAACTCTGGCAGGTAGGTAAAAAAGTGAACGAAACATTACTTTCTCATTCAAAAATATTTTATTGCGAAACTCACCCTCAGAACCTTCCAATACGCACGTGGAGAATACAAAAAAATGCTTAAAGACAGGAAGATTCACCTGCAAAAGTCATTCAAAGAGAAGATGGGGCTAAATGTGGATGTACCTAGACCCGGGTATGGTACAACGAATGACGGAAATACTGCCAGACGATTCTTTGATAATCCCTCACTATCTTCAGAAATAACAGGTGTGAAAGACATCTAATTTTCTGAATTCTTCATTAGCACCTTCTGATGCTTCATTGGAATTTCATTGCTTTAGGTTACCTTTGATTTCTTCTAACAAATTTCTAATTTCATTACAGGAATCGACATAAACTTGATTAACAGATTCTCTGTAATATTACAGGCAATATCAAGTGGCATGATTTGCATTATCGAGTGAAAAAGAAAAATACCTGATTTGTTCAGAGTGTGATGGCAGTGATTATTCGGATAGCGATTAGTAGAAATACAAGCAAAAACTGAATTTTGTAGTGCATATTTTGTTACATTTTAAGAAAAAGGATGTATACATAATCATGATGAAATAGGGTATTGCAAATTATTTCTCTTCACAGTATTTCTCCCTAGCACTGAATAAAAAATGACACTGACATTTAACATAACAAAAACAATTAAGCATCGGGATCGTAACACCCCACAATCCCCGACAACGTTCCGCGGTGTCATAAAACGGACCCTTCGCCGAACGCCCAACCTCAGTGCAGGGGGCGGGGGAATTGCAGCCGTGCGACACTAGCTGTGGTTTGGTGGCCTCGAATAGACAATAATCCTGTGTGATATGCATACTGTCTCCGTTAAAAGTGTACGTATTCGTTGGTAGGCGATGTCAAGTTGGTAAGAAGAGAAACTCCCGCGGTGCACCCGAAGAAAGAAGTTTTTCAGTACCTCCTAGACCTTTACCCCATGTGTTAAAATGCGTAATTTTTTCCGCGATTTCTGCAAAATATAATGCATGGAGGATCTTGTCAATGTTTGTATCTCGAAAATCTCCAAAGCGGAGTGGATGCGACTACAATCCAGTCCACACTATTGCCGCGCCACGTTACTCCCCGCTGGAGGCGGGTTCAACCAGACTCGACCGCGCGATCGAAAAACTGATGTGAAATTCGGCGTCGCAAACGGTCGCAGCATCACTCATCGGATTCGCACTGTGGAAGCTTTGTAGAGTTTCCCCATATAAGTTACTTCGTGATGCTCGGTGATGCAATTAACTATTTCTCTACCTATATGAAAAAAATGACCAAAAATTAAGGTCTGCCATTTTGTTTAATATCTTTGGTAAATAATTACAAAAATGTAAGCAGACTACATGAAAACAAAGACGAAAAACTGTTTCATCTAATTAAATGACTTTTTATTCCAATTATTTACACATAATGCTTAGGTAAGGGCTTGATTTTGAAGATTTCGTGAGAAAATCGAGTGTAGGTAATTTTTGCGAAATTTGTGCAACTTTGACCTCATGCTAATTGTTAAGTGTTGTGTACTAAGGAAAATGCTTTGCATCATTGCATGCGCAGGTCTTTTGAGAATATTAATGCAAAGTTTCAGCTTCCTGGCTTGAAAAAATCACTTTTTGTATTTTGGCCAGGTATTTTCGATTTCCGACCACTGTGCGATGATTCATTTCCACCTGGTGGCAGCGAAAGGAAATTACGCTGGGGAGACATTGATGCTTGTATAATGTATCCTTCTACTTTCTCCACGCACCAACATCATGTGTCAATTAGCGAGCTTGGTTTTTGACGGAGATGAGCAGTGATTATTTACGTTCGTTGCCATTTCGAGGGTGACATTTCGGTGGATGAGCTGTCTACCGCAGGCGCTGTTTACCTTTCCACGCCCGTGAGCAGTCATATTCGCGAGTATAGCTCGAGAGGCGAAGTCAAACTTTGTAAGCTTGTTCACCCGGCATGAAAGATAACTCACTCGTGCATTCCAGCAATGAACCTACAATACTGATGCAAGGCATTTATACTGCTGTGCTTTGAGCGGTGAATTGTTGCGCTGAAATTTGATGTAGAATAATGATCTCCTGGACCAAGAACTAAACCGCGTAAAGTGGATAGCTGGGTCATTTCTCAGAAAAATAACTCGATGTATTACTCAAACGTCGAAGTTAAGGCAATTTATAGGAGCAAATACTTGTTCCTTATTACCATGAATCAACAAACCAGATAGGCAAAATAAGCAGCTCTGCATCATCATCAGTCAGCAATCCTGGGATTGGTTTTTGACGCAGCTCTCCATTGAGTTCTTCCATCGGCTAATCCCTTCATTTTCACGTATTTATTCTCTTTTACATCCTTCATCACTTGCTCCATATATCTCATAAGTGGCCTTCCTTTGCCGTTCTTCCCGTCCAATTGCCCTTCGACGATTGTCTTCATCAGGCCATCATGTCTCATGATGTGGCCGATTAAGTTGTCCCGTCCTCTTCTTAGGATATTCAGAAGACTCATTTTCTCCCACTTTTCCCAGGACTTTCTTCTTAATTACTCGGTTAATCCAAACAGCCCAATACAATATTTGAACACTGTTGCACTACGCATTAATTGTCCTTTGGCTTCTCGATTCAGAAAATTTCCTCAATTTAGATTGCACTCATCGTTCAAAAGACTTGGTTTCGGTGGCTTAGCGCGCATTCCCTCAAATCACAAGATTTATTCTCATGGGCTAATACTTCAAGTTCTATTTCCTCTCATGAGTATCACTCATCTTTGCAGTATACGTATTATATATTTATTGATCTATGAATTGGCCCGACAACCAAAAGGACCGCTGTTGAAATTCCGACATAATAGGACTTTTTCTTTTTAAAATTACAGCTCAAACATCCTCCTATATGGAAATTTATAGGCTCAGTAGAAACTTCGTCGAGCAAGAAGAGCAAAATAAACGGTTTGCTGGCCAACGTAAAGGAAACGACGGAAGGTTTTATCTACTGTATAGTGCCCGCCATGGAGGTCAGATCACTAATACGCCGCAGTAACATTTCGAAGGTCGCAAGTTTGACTCTCGCCTCTGCTTTTACGCGGATGTGTTTAGGTTTAAATTTAGATCAGATGTAATCAAAGTGGGTGTAGCACCAATAAGTCAATTCTACAATTTGACTACTTGAAACTATGCACCTGGCGATGAGTTTGGCGTAATGATAGAAGTTCTGACATCCTATCTAGAGGTTCTGGGTTCAAATGCTGCCAGTTGGAGAAAGTTTTCAGATAAATATTGGTCGTATTTGTTTGTAATGCAAGCTCTTCAAATATATTGCGCTCCGTCTGTTGAATGGAATGTGCGTCAACATTTGAACTCTTTGGAGTCTTACGGTATGAACAGGCTAACAGTTGCTCCATATTGTTATCCACTTCTCCATCTTCTTTCTCGATAACTTTTGTTAATTCTATGTCAATTGGTTTCGGTATTTCTTTCCTTAATCATTTTCCTTCACATCTTCTTGTCTTGGAATTCCTCTCATTTCCACTTCTTGTCCTTCCACCTCTTTCTTAATCTTCCTCTCCATCTCTTCATCTACCACTTCAATTCTTCCCACCCGTCCTGTTCTGTACCTTTTCCACAAACTCTCATCCCTTCCTCCACCTGTCCAAACTACATAATCATGTGTTGCAAACCCTTTTGTTCATTGGTCCCACCATGGCTTCACCACTATTTTCTTATTCTGCCTTTTCTTGTCACCTCACACATCTCATTTAATTTTCTCGCATTTGATTCATCCATCGTCTTCTCTTAATCTCTAATAAATACTCAGATTTTAGCCCAATATAGTTTTACAGATCTTACTATCATTATATAAAAGCTTTCCTTCATCCTGCTGCTGTATTTCACCCTGTTTTTCAGTACTCTTACGCTCCACAAAACTCAGCCCATGTCAAGTTTGAGAATAAGTTACATAGTTGACCTCAGTCCTGCATAATATAATTTTCGTGGAATGAAAAGTTCTCTGAGTAAATTGAAAGATGTCATGCAAAGTATGAGACATATTTCTGTGCGTATTATGCAAGACCTTGAAATCGCGTAGCAATAGGTTATTCCTGCAATGAATGGCAGTAACTGAGAACAACAAAAACGGATGATTTTCCTTTGTGAAATATTTTTTAATTAGCTGAGGAGGGGTGAAGAACCTGTGGTCTTTTGTAGTATTATCATTCATGAAAATTGAACGAAGCAGAAAGACACAATGCACCTTTAAGAGCTACGAAACTGGAAATCTTGAATACTAGGAAGAGCTCATTATTCTTGCCTTGAAGTCGTATAATTATAAAAATTTGTCGCACAGTCCCACAGTGCAGTCTGGCCAAATTTGATCTCTTTGGGATGAATTACGGTTTCTTACATAAAAGGAGTACCCTCCCTTGAGCAAGGCTGAGTTCTGGGAGTAAATATCTCGAATGTGCACGAAATTACACTAAATCTTACCTTTCCTGCATAAAGTGGTGGAATAGCATTTCCCGCATTGAATGAGACTGCAGAAGTTGTTATGTTCACTTATATTTAATCTACCATGCTGTAAAAACGCATGATTAAGCCCCTACGGAGTCATTATTAGGGCTACTAGTCTGCAATTAGATGGTGCATTAAATATTAGCGGGCACTAAATCTGGTGGAATTGGATTTAACCATAGCAGTAATATGATGGACTGTTCATTTTAACAATGATCAGTTACGAGTACAATTTATGCGCACAGCAAAACATGCAAGGACAATGAATGATTAGTACTATGGTGTACTTTACACTGGAAAGAAATATAGACAAGATGAACAGATACAGCAAACGTGCTTATCTGAAGAATAACATGCTGAGCGGAGTTGAAGCGTCCGATTTAAATTTACCACAATGGTGGAAAACTAGAGATTACTATGAGAACGAACCCTTGTTAGAGACAAAGCGACCACTAGGTGATTCTATAACCGCACCCGGTGAATATCACGTCGTCCGAATGCACAAAACCGAAATTAATCCCTTTCAAAAGCCCTTTGTCCTGATAAAAACTGACTCTGCCCGTTTTAGTGACGAAATCCCGTCCATTGTACGATTCTTGGCACATTTTTACCCTTTCATGTCCCACTCAAGCTCTCTACTTAAATCGCAAAAGGATTTGATGAAAGAAACAAAAAAAAGATCTTCCACTCACCCGCTCATCTTAACCCGTTGCTCCCGAGTCATTATCGCTCATTATTTATGCAGAAAGAATGAGCCTTTACGTTTTTCCACTCGTGGTGTGATAGTTCCTCCACCAAAAACCAACCCCTTTTAACTTCTCAAAATTTCTATCCCTGTGGAATCCCTCCCGATGCAATTAAGCTCTCGTGGAACTAACCGCGGAATCTTTTGATAATAATCTGACCCAAATCCCTACGCTCAACTGGTTCCTACTCTTTAGCCCTTTCGACCTCTTGATATCATTTTCAAGCATTCTCGCTGCATGCCGTCGCGCATGACTATCGCCGGCTCTTTTTTGCCCAAAAGTCTTTCATGACTTCAGCGGTCGCACTTTTCATCCCTTAACTCATGATGTCGGCCCCGTTTCCCTGTCTCAGCACCAGGGTGCACTCCTGCATCCATCCGTTAAAAGGCGCCATAGGAGCCATTATATTAAGGGAATTGCTGGGGAGGTAATTTTTGAACGAAAACTTCAAGAATAGTTAGCGATGGACATTTAAATTTTATCACAAATCTTACATTAACAAACTACTTGTTTTCGAATTAACCACGGCATGGTTATCATATGAAAAAATTATGAAAATATAACAGTGGTGTAACCATCCAAGAATGCGCCGAAATATACCTTTCATGAGAAATGGCAGATTGCCAAATCAACAAAAATAATGATTATAATCCGCTTATTTTATTCGTATTTTAAGAAGAGAAGTTTATGTTCGCGAGGGTGCCTATTAAGAACGATCTCTGCTATTCATACGCTACTTTCTTTCTGAAAGAAAGAAATTAGCGTATCTCTCACCTTACCGTGCTTTTTTATGCGGATAGTGAACCATTTATCTGAGTAATAACTGGTGATGTTATAACATGACTGTACTTAATGGCGTCATATAACTAATAAAAATATACTGCTTCTCTTTTTTAATTTCCTTAAGAACTCGTGTTATAAATTTTTACCGTACCCGATCGCAGGGACGGAACCAGTTCAATAACTCGATTGATTGTAATTGCATTGAATATTGAGCTCCCATCATTTTTGTTAGCAAAATACGAATTTTGTTGATTCATAGCAATTTGATTTATTCAGCAGAATAATGAGAATGTGGCCAATTTTACTTGCTTAAAATTGATTTATATGATTAGCTTTTAATGATTAGTCTTTGCTTGTTATTGAAAATATAGCCTCAATTCGTTTGGGAAGAGGAAACGCAAGAACCATGAGAAGATATGAAGGTGAATGACATTTGGGCGTAGATACCTTGAGCATTTTGTCATCTTGTGGTAGCCTTATATTGCATGGGATTAATTTATTCCCTCAGGTTGTTCAATAGATTCAATACTGCGCAAGACACCGACGGAGGTGAATAATTTGACTGATTTACCCCCTTGCTAGGCATTGCATCTTATATTTTATTCGTATTTAGAGGTTTAACAAGCAAAGATGCTATAGGTACCTGGTCCCGTTTTTATATTCCAAGCAGGCACCTAATTTTCCTCTTTATTGCACAGCTATCAAATTAGAATCCGGGAATAATTTTTATTTGCGTCAGAAACAATTATAAGATTTTTTAAGTAATTTTTTATGAAAAAGCATATATATTTAGTTTATGAGAAATCATTGAAAATTGCCAAAGAAAAAAGTTAACCAGGAATCGAACCACATACCTAATGCGCTAATTTCCAGGCCACCGCGCTATCCCAGTTCCCAAAGGCAATTTTAGGAGGATTAATTAACAGGAGCTACGTCTCATTAACCATTGTGGTCATCATAGATGGGACTCGCAAGACGGAATTGGGCTTAAAGAAAGCCATTTCCAACGAGAAAAGATCCAATGAATTAACGCAAAGGGCGATATTCTGCCACTGTAAGATTTTAGCCTGCTGTTATGCACGGCAAGTGTGCTGAAAATTCCAAGAGAAAAATGCGCTCCTGGAACGGGAATAGAACCACGAAAAGCCAAAGATTCGAAAATTTTAGTCCAACATGCTTAACTACAACTTAATATTAATCAACCATTTAATGGACAAACTGCATAATAACTGTTATTAAACCTTAATTGTTAGATACGTGTAGAAACTTCGTTCCCTTGATATAACCTACGGTTATCAAACATTGGAACAGTAGTTTAAATATCATGATTCTCCGCAATTATTGACATTCTTCTTTGTGTAAGTTGTTTATCAGTAAATTAGACATAATTGCATTTATATCAGCCACAAGCTCAGTTTGCCTTGGGAGCGCAATGCGATGCTTCTAGTATAAATGCTTAAATATTTTTATTTTGTATTGCAATGCAATGTTTTGTTAGTGATAAAAGAAAATAGACGAAGCATAGGATATTGCTTTTCCTTCATCCAAACTGTTGTTTAATCCCATTCAAAAAATTTATCACCTGTTATCCTAAGTAATGGAATAGCCTTCAATTAATAAAAAATTACATATTTTTATCCTACTATAAAAGTGTAATGCAACTCAATCTTTGAAATGGAAAACATAATGATCGCAAAACGCATGCGGAAGTAGTAATTTCTGTAGATGATTACTTGGAGTTTTCCAACTTAAAAACTCCAACATGTATCTAGCAAGTTGGCAGGAATAGATGCAAAGTTTATGCTAGCGAGCATGTCTGTAAAAAAACTACGGGCCCTAATCTCTGCTTTTCATACCCCACTTTCTCTCTGAGTGATTCCTTACTGTGTTTTTATAAGGGTCGTGAACTTTTATCTTTACTTGTTTTCACATGTAAAAACATTTATTTTAGCTTTACGAAGTGAATTTCAAATAATAACTAATGTTGTTACAACATGGCGTTGTTATTTTACGGCGTCATAAAGTATAATAATTCTTAAAATATTTCAAATGTTGGTTGATGAGAGTCAAGTTGAAATTAGAGTGCATGAAATTTACATCTTGTCCCCAATGAAGAAAGGAAAACGGATTGGTTGAACTATTATTATTACTATTCTTACTCCAACATATTCCAGGCGTGTTTGGACGGCATTTGCTCGTCGATTTAATGTCCGACGCAGCTCGTTAATCCAACCCGTCAAACAGGCCGCAGCTCCACTCCGATAATTCAGGCGTTGCCATGGAGCGCCTTCCTAAAAATCAACAACGCAATCCATCCGCGCGCGTCCGAGGTTCGGGGCTGGGCAATATCGCTGTGGCGTCGGTCGCAAGAGGTGTGAGAGGTCAACCGTGTCGGTGTTTAACGGCTGCATTGTTCCCCGCTTGATTCCCCAAAAGGCTGGCGGGATGCCGCTTGTTCTCAGTGTGCGGCTGGCCAACCCTCCGGACGCGGTCATGAATCTAAACCCCGCTTTGATGTCCGGCATCGCGGCCTCCATTTTGAAAGAGCTGATTATGGAAATTCGTGACGATGCTAATTCTCGCATCCGCATACTTTTTTCCGTGAGAGAAAAACATGGTCTGGCAGTCAAAACGAATGCATTTCATGACTACACGAGTGACGAAATAAAACTGTTTGTCCCTCATCCTAATGAGCAAACCATTTGTTTCGTGCCCATCTCAATTCTGAGTAGGTTGGTGAGACAGAGGAGGAGAGAGAGGATGGATTAGGATTAATATGTTCCTGCAGTGAAGGGTAGAATTTTTTGTACATTTGAAAGGTCTGGAACGAGAGTTGATACAATTTAACCCTTTTTCAAAATTATTCTGTTGGCAATCCTTGAGAGGATGAATTTTTAATGAACCAAATACCAAGTAGTGGGTGCTATTTCTACCATACATGTTCATGTCCAACTTGTTTTGATGCTTCACATGTATTTCAAGTTACAAATTTAACATCTAGGGTATTCTTTTGCCTTTGAAGAGGGAGGTGGTGTGAAAAGGTATTGAGAATACCTCTCTACAAAGTTATGCATCGCGTCAGAGGTAATGCTTTTGAATATTTTGTCAAGCGTTGTAAGGTAATACGATTAAAAACGGCATTGAGTGACTAAACCAATTATCTATTTAATTTTGTTCCTCAAGCATAATCACTTGCTTCCACCTAATCACACCCGTACCTATGCGGTAATTTTTTTGTAGAGGTACAAATGCAATTAACTTTCCAGGAATTGTTAAGTTATGTAAACCATACGTCGAGGTTAAGGGTGAAATGTTTTGTGTAAATGCCATTTTTTGCTTCAATCTACCAACAAGTATTGAAAGCTTTATAAACTCTAATAAAAGTAATACAGTGGTCCATTTTATCTCAGTCAGTAATTGTTTATACTTGGTTGAAGAAGTAAAAGAATGCCATTGAGAAATAAATATCCAGCGGCAGTATATTTCTGATACCACGATATCATGCCCTGTCGTGATGAAATCTCGATGAAGATATAATTTTCACTTCATGAAGTTCTTGTCTTCTTTCATTTTAGCGGGGTTAATTATGGTCAGATTGAGGTCCATTCAGTTTGTTTTAAAATGCAGATTTCCAAACGTGACCAATCACTCTTTCTTTGCTTGAGTTTGATAAATGATTCTGGTCACCCGCGAAGCGGATTAAAATTATTAAAATTAAAATAGTGGTTTTTAACATAGGTATGATTACTGGAAAAGTTTCCCCTTAAAATTGCATTTCGCCAGGGGTTTTATTTATAGTGCTTGCTGTACATCATAATGTTTTTTATTATTCGGCATATAGTTCCCTAAAAATCAACACTTAATAAGCTTGCGCGGGGTAGAGGGCCGTGCATTTGCTTGGCATTAGAACAGCTATGTACTTATACCCATGCATGAGAATCCACAAAATATTAATATTTCATTGTGAGTAACTTTATGAAAATTTCAGATCGTACTCGCCTTGGGCTTTTGAGTATTAAAAAGGAAATTCTCAGGCTTGACTTGGTGGAGCCGCATATTGTAGCAAATAGAGAAACCAATTTGTAAGACTCCACAAAATTTTATTGTAACACTGACTTATGTAGGTTTCGATTGTATACCAATCATCTTCAAGGGAATTCTATAAGGATCTTTTCCTTGAATATGATTGGTATTCAATCGAAACCTAGGTCGGTGTTACAATAAAATTTTGTGGAATCTTACAAAAAGGTTTCTCCATTTGCTACTTTTGAGTATTGTCTGAAGGAATTAATGGGGTTGTTCAGCCTAATGATGAACAGTAATTGGCCGCGTGAATCCATTGAGAGACATAATACTACTATTCAGCTATTTAGTGTCCATACTCGAGTCCATCACATTGCAGAAGTCATGAAATCCTCTTTCTTACGGCACACAGGTAAACTTTCATCCCCTAATGAGAGTTGGATGCAAATCCGTGTGGATCTTTTCAACAACTCCATCCAAAACCAAGGCTTTTAGGTATTTTGCCTATTCTAGAAACTCCTAAGCAGTCGAAATGGGGAAAATGAGTGCCTATTAGTCCGAATTCTGTGAGATGTACATATCTTGAACTTATTTCGAAGTTTGCTCATACATTACCTATTAAACCTGCCTTCTAATTGAGCTTTGAGATGAAGTGACTGGATCATTTAATGAACTCTCTATTTGGGAAGTTTCAAGTATGTACCTCACTTTTTCGCACTTAAGGCTAAGAGAGAAGTATCAGAAATGGTTTAATTGGGAAGTAAGGAAGGTGGAAACAATGGCATCGTCAGTATTATCCTGCTCTTAGCGAAAGACTCTATGTAGTCTGAAAATTTGTATCCTCTCCGATGAATAGGGTACTAAAATGAATTGTTCTTAGACAGTAATCATGTACGGGATAAGCACAATAAGAAGAATTATTTGCCACTGCAACGATTTAAACCGGTCACGAAGGATGAAGAATCGGCATACTAGAAACCATTCCGTACAAATCTCTGATTAGTGATGGGGTATGCAGCGATTATGGCCAGCAATATTCCTACTGTATGGTACAAACTAATATTTTCATACAAATTAAACTACTGTAATTTTAAGAAACTCAATTCAACTCCCCAGCTATGAATATAATGTCAACAGCTCTTTTCTTTGTAAACAAATATTTATAATTAATTTGTTTGGTAAATGAATCAACTATTGGAATATACATTCTTAGCCTTGCATTAAGAATGAAATTATCAGTAATATATCAATCAGACGCTATGAGCCATACATTTGAGCTGGTATTCACGTTCACCCAAAAAAGAGTCCGGCTTTGTTGCCAATCGATGTGAACTCTCTTCATCGGATATTTTGCATTCTAATGGAAAATATTTTCAAACCAACTAGTACTACACTGCCATGCTTATCTTAATCAGTTGTCTTCCTTGAATTTGTCGCATATGCTCCAAGTAATGTTTCTTTAGCGTGATTTTTCCTTTATGCTTATCGTCCCTTTGAATGCATAATATTCTTCTCATCGAAGAAAGCATATCAACTACATCATATATCTACATTCAATATTTGTGGAGGATAAAATGTTTGAAACTTTTGGTGTCCCTGTTGGGACTGAAGAATCACTGAAATTAGATGTACAGAAAGGAAAACCATTGAGGAATTCATCAAAGACGTAAAGGAATAAAGAATCCTTATAGAGAACTTCCAAAAAAGGGAAACGAAACTTTTCGTCCACCTTTTTAGACACAACAAGTGTATCGTCGAAATGTTTGAAGGAATGGTCCTGGGTAACAGAAGAAAGGGGCGGTCATGGAGGAGGATGGGAGATGTACTAGAGGGTCAGAGAATATTAAGAATATGAGAAAATGAAGATGACAGTGGAAAAGATTGATTGCAGTGACAAGGCATTTCCTTTACAAGATGATGGAGGACGTAATTCTCATGTAAGGGATGCAAAGAACTAAAACAGTAAAATCCGTATCATTGGGAAATATTTGCAATAGTTTTATCCACGAAAATGTCCGTGATCATCGCGCTATCACACGGTAGTCGTCTTATTGGAGACTTTTATAATCCAAGGGAAATAACTTAGGTAGGTACCCTTAAAGAAACATACACCCTGTTCGACAATAGCTTCGTTTATTTGCACTGACGGAGTGAATCTGTATGGCAACATTCATATTAGCTTCGGGAAAGGCGGTAAGAAATCTCATCGTCTCTAAAACTAAAAAAGGGCTCACTCTTTGTTCTCAGAACCCTTAACTCTGAGTAATTAATCAAATGATATGTATGTTGTCCTTAACAACATGATGCTTAAATTCGCTTAGTAAATTCCAGTCAAATGAATAAGAATCGTGGTGTAACGAATTTTATGCAGCATTAAAACGAAATCCACCGTTCTATAGTAAAACGTCTCCCAAGAACCTTCAATTATTTAAACAAGTGAGGAAATAGTTCTCTGCGGTGATCTCGGGTATGGGGTCTGCTTCTGGAATGTATAATCTTAAGGGTCTGACCAAAGAACAACTTTCGATGAATGCGTACAGTATCCACTCTGTCTGCCCCAACCCATTTCTAATCCAACGTTCGGTTCGCCTCAAACGGCTATTCATTGGATGATTTCTTTGTACTCTTATGAATTTCATTTAAATGGCAGCGTGAATCTCTTGCATGATTTTATGATTTCAAAATCGCTTAATGAGGAGTTTGTATCAATAGGTCACGTGTTTGGCATGCATAAATGTTATTTTTACTGCTTTATTTGCTAATGAAATCCTCAGTAAGTTTGGAGAACGGCAAAAGGGTACGAAAAAATAAATTTCAATAATTTTCTACTCTCTAAGGTTTTTTAAATTAACATATAAATATGAATAGTGAATGTATATAAAATAAGTGTTTCAAGTGCTTTCCAAATATTAAAGCATTTTTAAAATGTTTTTACTTCTATTACCTTATTTTATGCGCCCATGTCAGCTAATTCCCAGCCTCAATGAGGGGCTCATCATTTCTCCCATGCTTGAAAAAAATAATGCACATGAAGGGCTACATGTGATTTATTTTAATGAGTTGTTGCCTACCTATTCTCTTGTTTTGGTGACAAATAAGTTCAGACAGCATTAAATGCTACAAGACTTATTTTATGCCAGTTTTCTCACACGGTTGTTTAGGCTTATGAGTTTGCACGGGTTGTGGTTTGCTCTAATTAAAAAATTACCTAATTACGCACGCTCATGGCAGATGAATGCCAAGAGTGAATTTATGGGGAAGTGGATGAGTGTTCTTCGCTAACGCGGATGAAACCGGGGAAAGCATTTGCCTAACACAATTACATTTGCATTAAAACATGACGGTTGCCCTTTCGTCGTTCCCTGTTTAACTGGATCCGCTGGAATCACAGTACGGCCCAATTTTAGCGGTTGGTGATGAGTGCCTAATTTCGGTTTTCGCGTTAAAAAGTGGTGTTTACCATGCTAAAAGCAAAATAGTGTCAGCCGCAGTTCCAATTTGCATCAGGTCATAATTGGTCGTTTTTTTCCCCCCGAGGTCCACACGTCCGGCGTAAAAATTCGCTCGGTTTTAGCAAAGTTTGTGAACTTCTCAACCAACCTGAGTAAAATGGGAGCATTTTTTACACCCGCACCCCTCTTAATGTCGATTTTTAGAATTATTACCCCGCAATGCATGAAGAAATTGAATCGATCATTTTTACTGCATTCTTCCTCGCCATGTCTCTTATTTTTATCTCTTGCCTTAAGGTTTTTTATTATTATGCATTTGACTCCATAGTGGTTTTCCATGGTGGATCAATAGAGCTCAAACAACGGGAAATTTCACAAAGCGGGAGATAATGGCCCCATTTATTCTCGAAACTCATGAAAATTACCAGAATGGTGCGATTTTAAGTGTGGGAGCCCTTGATCTAGAAATTTGCGTGAATTGATCTAAACCTTTCAAGCTTCAAATCATCGTTTCAGGCAAAACTAAGACAGCATATTGAGAAAAACATCATATTTATTGTGAACACAAGGGAGAAAAAATAGCTTTGCTGGTCCACAGGATAGAATTTTATTGCGACCGGTTTCAATACAGCGCAGATGATCTATCTACATCTACATCTAGATGTAGATGTAGATGTAGATTTCCTCTTTCAAAGGCTCTTTCATCCAGCGCAATTCTTCTCATTTTGATTTTGCCGCTTAATTCATTTTCACCCTATATACTTCCAAAGAACGTAAAACTGCTCCTTTATCTCAGCCTATGCTTTCTCAGCTTAGTATTCATTCCAAGATTTATTCTGCTCGCGAATCTCATTACTTCCTCTCTACGATTGATCTTCATCTCCAGTCTTATACTCTAACTTTAGCGCTCCCATTGATGAAATCAATCTCTTATCTAAGAGCTAACTTAAATGGTCATTTAGGAATCTAGATAAATGTACCCATCTCCTTCTTAACTTCTAACTCTGCTTATAACTTTGTCCATGTATATGTAATGATTTTTACAGCATTTATATCAAAGCACTAAGGGGTAATGGAATACCCTTTCTAAGTTCCCGATCTTATCACTGCTCATCCATTTTCTTCATCCACTGATCTTGCTGTTGCCGTCTTTATTAAGATAGAATTCCATGCCATGCCAATGATAATGCATTTTATATCTTATTTAGCTAATTTTATTAATCAATAGCGTTATAACTGTATGCAACATAAAGGAATAGAGAAAAAACTACCCGAGGCCATTTCTTAGCAACAACATATTGATATTATCCAGCAAGAATTAGAAGACTTGTTATTTCTGTAACGTCCTTCCTTACTCCGGTGAAATTAGCCTTAGTTCACTGGTCTGAAGAGACGTGACGCAAAGGACGTTTGTTTTGTGAACGCATTGGCACTTTTTTATGCGCGGATTACCATCCAGAACAAGGAGAAAATATTATTTCTTCTTAATGTCCAGAATCTCTTTAACTATAGCAATATGCCATTACCTTCCACCGATTTTCACATAGAGAAAATTGAAGCTTTATAATATTTGGATAATTTTTCAATTAACGCCGTAATGATATACGCGCCAGGAATAACGATTGTTGATCTATTACCAGCAGAGTTTTCAACTCACGAATGATGATTGACTAATGAGTAATGGGATTGAGCAGAGAAATATTGGGCATATTTTTCCATATCATATCCTCGGAAGCATTAGAATAATGTTTTAATTACCGCTAATTGGACAATATAACACTCAATGGAACAAACATAAAATATTTTCAGTGCTAATTTAGATTACTATGAGTGTAATTTAATTTGCACAGTTTTGTGAGTGCCTCTTGATTATATATTCCATTTTGGTGCGTCAATTTTTCAAAAATGTTTAATGTTTTATTCAGTTTAGTTTAATATCGTAAATAATAAGCATTACATTTCAGCGGTTTTAACGTAATATGGTTGCCTTGTTAAAGGATTCGTCATTAAATTGACATGGCCAATTTCTAGCAAGGATTTTCGTCGCTATCTATCATTGGATAATCACTATATTATATTACTCACAGCAATGTTAAATATATAATGTAAATTTCTCCATACAATTTAAATTTCAATATTCAAATTTTACAGCTTAAATTGGGCCGAAGTAGATGAGAACTACTGCATTGTCATCATCATTAGTTGGGATTGGTTTGAGGCAGCTCTCCACTGAATTCTCTGTCGGCTAATCTCTTCATATACGTATTTATGTATGTCTTCTCTTTCACATCCTTCATCACTTCTTCCATATATCTCCCACGAGGCCTTCCTCTGACGTTTCTCACGTCCACTTCTCCTTCAACGATCGTCTTCATCAGGCCATCATGTCCCATGATGTGGCCGATTAAGTTGTCTTAGGGTATTCAGAAAACTTCTCATTTCTCCCACTCTTCTTAGGACTCCCTCGTTACTTCCTCGGTCGATCCACTTAATCTTCATCGTTCTCCTGTAGCAATACATTTTAAATGCTTCCACCCTTTTCTTCTCTTCTGCTGTTTCTCGTCCTTGCCCCACTGCCATGAAGAAACACGCTCCAGATATATACCTCATTGTGATATCGGAAAATGTATTGAAGTGTAACCAGTTTCAACATGAATCAACAATTTAAAGTAAATTATCTTCAGAAGTGACCATTTTAAGCCTACGATAGTCATCCTTCCGATATATGAAGTCGGTTAGAGACTTCACGTAGTAAACCTCCTTCATAACAATTCGTGAGGCAATTTTACGCATGTATTAACCGGGTTAATAGTACATATTTGTGTTCCTGAAACTCACCTCTCCCTTAAGTTTTTTTCCCTACCTCCTCAAAACAATATCATCTAGTCATAAATTTACCCACCACCCGATTACCCCCACTGCGTCCCGGGAAACAGCAGCACCAAATTCCCAGAAATCCATCCTTTAAAACGTCACTTCGAACCGTATTCCTCCGCGTCTCCATACTCTACTTAACCCTCCCTCATAATCTCAGGCTAACCCAGTATAACCATTGAAAAATTACCATACTCTGGCTGAAAATGATACTCCGGTTTGAACTGGTCGAGAATGTATTTTTTGGAAATCAAAGTTATTCCGCTCCTTGCGATTCGCCCTTTCCATGCATACTTGCTCGCGAATCTCTATTAATCTGCTTCATTTTAAAGTTTTTCTGATGCTCAACCGCCGTCTATTGTTAACAAGTTGTTTTATTCGTCTTCGCAGAACCCACCACCAATCGCCTCCGTATTTATCGCGTAGTCTCGAAAATTCAAAGGCCGGTCGGAATTACGGAACAAAAGAAGGGACCCTTTATTCCGTCCTCCTTTTTCCTTTCCCATCCACGTCTCGGCATGCCCTCCAGTGGGGAGGTTTGGGGCGGTGCGGGGCGAGGAAGGGGTCGCGGGAATCGGCTGCCGAAGTGACAACCCCACCTCCATCCATCTCCGCAGCAAGGGAAGAGAAAAAAAAGGCCGGAAACTTGCCTCCTTGGGGCGGAGGCGTTTGGAATGAGGTGGGAGGGTGGAACGGTCTCCCCGCTCTCCTGATAAATTCCTTTAATGACCCGCTACTCCTCTGCGTTAAGCCCGGCAATTCGGGGCTGGGGTGAAAGAGAAACGAAGTGGCTTGAAAGAGAGGGTTTGGGGCATCTGAGACTCGGGATTTATCGATGTATCGAATGTGACGATCTCATTCGATACCCCACCACGAATTAGAGGCGCCGAGCAATCTTATTTCAGGTTGTTGAGGAAACTGCACGCTGTTTATAGACAGGTTGGCAATCCTGTAAGAACAATTCACTATCATTAAGTTTGGAGCGTACCGCGTTTCAAAGAATTCAGGCAATCAGTTGGACCCAAGTTATTTTTGCCTGCCTTGAAAGTTTTCTGAGCTGAGATTATTGTAAAATGATTAAGGTATTCCTTTGTAAGAGCCCAAGCAGACAATAAATATTCATAAATATGCCAAGATATACATTATTTAAAAAAATTCATTATGAGGATTCTGCAAAAGATATTTCATATGTTTATCTTATTATAATGGGAATTTCTTCTTCAAATACGTGTCTTTGCCATATATTTTATTTAAAAAATATTTAATCTCTTGATTTTAAGTTGCGAGTTTAATCTTTTTATTTCCTTTTACATAAATGCACTTGCTTTATGTTAGGAGCAATGGCAGGTAGTGCTTCTGTTAGACGCATTTTGTGTTTTGTCCATTTAATTTCTGTAATGATTGGATGTTGCCGAAAATCATTTATCGCCGTAAGAATAGAAATAACTCCAAGTTCATGAATGCTCACCTCAAGTCTTAGCTTTCTTTGGTCATGCAAATGAATAATCATATTTTCCTTTGAAAGCCATTGTTTTTGGAATTTTTATTTTACATTTTGTCTGCTTTTACTAGTACCATATGAGCCTTATAAATATGTTCAAATAATGCTCTGGCATTAGTGAGATAAAAGGTGAATTTTATTATCCTATAATGGGCAATGATGTACACCAAAATTTAAATTATCCTCAAACATCATTGCTTTTATCAAAACAATTTTCAATTATGAGCAAGAATTTGACCTAATTAATGCTGGAAATTGCACATCTTAATGTTAATTATTTTATTGTGACTCGATGGTAACAGGTAAAATTACGATTTTACTCCAGAGAATACCTTAATTCCATATGCAATAAAATATATCTGTACAATGCTATTGAAGAAAGGTGAAAAAAAGTTTGGTGCTGTCATCCATTTGGTTAAAATGGTAGATATGTAAATTTCATGTAACGGGAAAATGCGTACTATTATTTTTCTATTTGGAAGGTTTAGGCTGGACGAGGTCGTCAGGCTTTTCCTTTGTAGAATTAGTGTATCCATCAATTCTACGGTTAAACTTGGTTGAAACACGTGTGCAAGTTTGGTAGTACCTACCGAAGGAAATAAAAAAAATTGGAAATCGTTAATCGATGCCGCCTGAATGAAGACTGTTGAGCGGGTTTGTGACCCTAAATAGTGGAATCTCAAAGGGTCTCTTCGATTCACTCATTTACTTCGCGATATCCTCGTATCGGAACCGATGCGTGGAACTGCGGTGCTCTCGTCGTAGGGTAGGAGGGAAGGGGAGAGCTTATTGAAGGGATTGGGGGGCGGGAGGGAGATCGAAGAGGGGCGAAGGGAATGATCCCGAGAAAAGACGGAAGCGAATCCTTTCGGATTCTCCGTCGAATTACCCTATATCTCTATTTAGATACGAGAGACCCCTTGTCTCCTAAATTATTCACGTCTTAAACTTCTTCTCTTGCTGCTTCCTTCTCCACGGTTTCCCTACTTTCCCAAGTCCCCCTTCCCGTTCACCAATCACCCGAAAAGGAACAGTCTTTTACGGCAACACCACCCTGCCCGCCCTCAAGACCATTCTCTCTTCCTATTTCTCTATCCACTTCAACTTCGCAATGGTTCTTTCCTTTCTCTCCGTGTTCCTCCGCCTCCCCAGCCCTCGATCAAGTCCCAACAATTTAAAAGTCACACATATCTCAACTGGATCGATTTTTTTGCCATAGCCCTCCTCGACTGAGAAGTAGGTTTTATTTCATCCCTGGAAAAGTCGCGGGGAATGTCTCTCTTCGTTCCGCAAGCTGGGGTCATGTTGGCGAAGCAATATATCCCTTGTGTTTTTCAAAGCATCTTACCGATTGGCGGTGGATCTCTTTGTTCCGGAACGTGATAAATTAACCTTCTCTGTAATAATTCAGCCTGCTCTGTGAGGAGAAGACATTAGAAATCGCTATCCATTTTAGCGTTTCAGGAGCTATTTCAGGTTCAGTACTCTGTCCGTCGGATGGGACGTTAACCCGTGGTCCTCTTGGCGCCTGCCGTAAAGAGTAGGCTTTCCAGTAGAACACCGGGTTTCTCTGAACCCTTCCTCCATTACCTGAAATTAGCCACCTTTCCCTACCATTACCCAAATACCCACCTCTCCTATATGACGCAAATGACCTCAACTGTCGGTCGTCTCCCCTGAATAACTAAATAACTAATGAAAGCGCTGAGAATTCTAGGAAGTATCTGAGGGAGAAGACTACATCTACATATACATAATACCCTGCAAGCCACCACAAAGGTGTGTGGCAGGGGGTAACTATTGTCAACGTATACGATGAACTGAGGACCCAGTACGAATGGCCAGTGGGGTTTTGAATGAGCATTAGGAGGGCGAGGAGTAAAGGCCTTATCACACTAGCCGTTGCCAATTGTTTTCTCGGTTAGTGTAAATTTTTCAATTGTCAGACCACACTTAGAATATGCTGCGAGTATATGGGACCCTTATGAAGCAGGCTTAATTTACGAATTAGATCGAGTACAAAGAAGAGCGGCGAGATATGTAAAAGGGTGTTACGATAGGGAAAGCAGTGTGTCTGGTATGTTAGCCGAATTCGGATGCGAATCGCTGTCACAACGCAGGCTGAATTATAGACTTAATCTTCTGGGAAAATTTTAGGAGGGACATTTCATTAATGACGTTAATCATATATTGCTGGCTCCGACTTATTTTGGTAGGCTCGAATATTCTAATAAAATTAAGGAGATAGATTGCAGGACGGACAGGTTTAAAATGGCATTTTTTTCCGCGTACGATTCGTGATCAGAACGTTAAACATCGCGTAAATCGGTAATAATTATACAGGTAATATTCAGAGTAGGTCGATAGTTTTTTTTATTACCTGCATGTTCAAATCAACGTGTGACTTGCATGAAATGCCTCTTTATGTACGCTTGAGTATCTATGAAATTAGTGTCGGGTTTCAAGGCATGCATGGTATTCATGAGTGTGTCCTACATGATTGGGATTTGGCAGTTTTTCTTCTTTTTTCCCCAATTACTTTTAAAGGTGTAGTGTTTGCTTTGTGGTGTTCATTTTTGTTTGTTGTGCCATTGTTCCTGGTGTGGATGCACCCCCTGCCACACACCCTCGAGGTGGCTTGCAGGGTATGTCGTAGATATAGATATAGATAAACTGTTCAAATCACACTGACCGGAAGTTACACCGGCCGGTAGTGCAACCGCTGCCAATAGGATCTCGCTTCATAGCCACGTGATGTTTCTGCTTATATTTTGCCTATATGCTCATTTCTGCCTTAAATACAAGATACAAATGAATTAAACACATCTCACCTCAACAAAATGTCTGCTATTATAATTTACATCCTACACAAAAAAGGTGATGCAAGAGAGTTCAATCCTGTTTTAATTGTTGTCTTTATATTTTTATACTTTAGGAATCAGAAATGGTAACAATAAAAATGTCACCAAATATAAACACAAAAAGCACGTGACTGCGAGGCGAGCTGCTAATGGCCACGGTTGCATAACAGTTGGTTGGAAATAGACGTGCTCCTATAATACAACCGTTGAGAGCTGGTGGGTTATGCTTGAAACCTGTTTGTGTTTGAAAGCCGAGATTATGTCGCATGGGTAACCAAGGAGTCCCGTGGTGCATCTACATCTACATCTATACGATACCCTGCAAGCCACCGCGAGGATGTGTGGCAGGGGGTGAATATCACCAGGGATGCACTACTAACATGCAAACTAGCAACTATATTGTCTCATGCAACTTGATTGTTAGTGTCTACAGTATTTAAGGGGTAAGACATGCATCATGCACTACATAGTACATATGGTAACGAATGGTTCGCAAATTTGGTTTGTTTGAATCGCTCGTTACAATATCATTAATTGTTTGCACTTGAGTTTCTCTCGTACGAGTTGACTATCGAGCCCACAGAGGAGATAAAACACAAGTGTGAACAATAAATGACGTTATTATTAACGGTTTTAACACACAAAATTTGGGAACCATTCGTTTTTATAGCACGTGACACCTTGGTTACGTATTCGAGATAATCCCGTTGGTTTCGAACACAGTCCCCCTGGTTAGCGCTGATTGGTTGACTGCAAAATCGTAACCGAAGGCAGTGCTGCCCGCTATCATCAATTCAATATACTTGTCAATATGTACGCGAAGTTAATGGTTGAAGGAGCGTAGAAAGAAAGTAATGTAGTTGTTTGGGGAGGCAACCGACAACTGAGCCCATTTGCGCCGCTGAGTATAGCTGGGTAAAGATAGGAGTTTTCAGAGTACGGAGGAAGGGTATAGTGAAACCTGAGGTCAGAATCATCCTGCTCTTAACGAAAGACACCAAGGGGACCGCGCTTAACGTCCCATCCGACGGACGGTGTACTCAAAGGGCAAGGCACTCAAGTAGAGGCCGGTACGCCAATGGAAAATCAATCAGTGTCCGGATTCGAACCCAAACCCTCAGGATGTGAGGCCAATACCTACTCTAGCCATCACACAAATTCGATCCCCAAAAATTTTTTTATTACAGAAGTAGTATTTGAGGTGTTAATTTGGCTAGGTGTGTCGATGCAGCGGGTGAGCCAAAGGATTAAAATGTTTTTAGGCACTTTAAAATTTCAGGGTGAGTGCTTTAGAGGAAAAATTAACTATATTAAAGCTTGAATTATGAAAACTCTGGGAAAAAAAGTGTAAAAAAGTAATATTAAAGTAGGGAAACATTGTCTAGAATAGATGCGAGCAACGCTTTGGATTGACGTTGGCGTTGTGGTATATTAAGATAATTGCTTTGGCTTAATAGGAAGTTACGAATAGAAGATAATCTATTTTGTAGATAAAGAAATAAAAATGGATGGATGAAATACAAAGAGCAGCGATTACCTATCCGTCAAAACTTACCCTTACTTGTAAAATATAATCAATTATTCCATTAGAGAGCATTTATAGTTTATTACTCCGACCGTCAAAGTGGATACGAAGTCCAGTGTCCTTGGCGTCTTTTGATAAATGGGAGGCTAATATAGACGTGTAGTTTCTCTCTATTTTTTCTCTTTTCTTCTTTGTTCCAATTCTGACGTATCACTCGCCCCACTCCCTTTCTTTTTAGTAATTTACACCTTGAAGTTCTATGATTTTGGACGGCAACCATATTCAATATATTTAACCATTTTAAATCACTTATCTTTTGTCTCCCGTTTCTCTTGTGCGCTGAGATGGCGTCCTCTTATCTTTTAGATCTCCGGAGGAAAGCTACAGAGGTGAAACTCTTCGATTGACTGCTACGCTCGGTGAGAATTGGTTTCTTTGTTGAGGAAGGATTTCCGATTCTCATTTATTCTCGTCTCGAAGTTTCTTGCCCTACGCGATTGAATGGAAGCTTCTCCCAGCGGTTGAAAACTTTACTCCTTTTGTTAGATTTTCATGAACTGTCTCCTTACAGTTAAGTTTTGGGATTTATACTGCTTGATGGTCTAACTGTAATTTTTCACCGCCTCCCTTTTTAGCACTTCCTTTCATGCGCATGCCAGATGTTATCATTCGAAGCATACTCTTTGACACCCTCTACGGTAAGGAAAGAAAAATCCCTCTTTGGCAAATGTGAAACGCCTCCCGTACCGGAATTCAAATGGTATCGGGGTATTTTTCTTCTTTGAAACACGTTGTACACGAAGTAAGATCGTATTTTTGAAATGTGGGACGGCTTTACCCTAGCGTTGCACACTTAAACTTACATTGAATAAATCATACAAACCCACTCTTAGCTCTCATGTCAACTCTTTTCTTTTCATATGGGTCAAGGATGGGAAGACTTCAGAGGAAAGCGATGCAATACTTCTTTAGTTTTTGTATTCTAGATAACCTATTCCTTTTCAACGACATAGAAGATTATTGTTTCATTTCCTACTGTCAAGCTAGAATCTAATAAACTTCAATCATTAGGCAACAGAATATATTTCCTAGGTATTTCTCAAATTAAAAGCTGGACAAATGAGTAAGTTCTTGAGATGGTGGCCGAATAAATGGAGTGGCTAGATGCTATAAGAAAGAGAAATATGAGGTAAATGGACATAGCAATAAATTTTTAAGATTTCTTATAGAAGTAAGAATGCGCAGACTGTAAGGAAGAGAATGTGCATTATTAATGGAATGGAATGATGTAGGTATTATGTAAAGCTGACAAGAGTAATAGAGTTGAGAAGGAAGCGGTCATAGAGAGAGAGTGAAACAATATAAAGTAGGGTAGTCGCCAGAATCGTATATCAAATCCTTATCTGGGAGAGAAACAAATATAAATAACAATAATACCTCAATTCCTAAATTCATTCCTAATATGTGCTTCTATCACGTTATTTTACATCGATTCCTGTTGATCAAAATGGAATGCATTCAGATTGGCAAATCTAATTTTTCTATTGAATATTTTTGCTGAGGAACAATTTGCAAAATAATTATTGGTGAACTTTCAGCAAAGGAACTAGAACTAAAATCCCTTAAGGTATCGATCGTGGTATTATCGACACCAGAACAAAATCAAGGGTTGATAAATAGTTCATGCTTATATAGCCAAACTTCGGAATACTTAAAGTTATTTTATAACTTAAATTAGTTTTTTTGACTTACCCCTTCGGAAATCCGTTCTAGACGCAAAAAAGTTGAAAATTCTTCCAAGTACATTTATCTTGCCACGGCCACGCAGAAAGAAATTTATCTGCTTAGGGATGAAGTTTTATTGTTTTGATGCATTGAGAAGTATTTTAAGGATTACTTAAAGCCTTCCCCCTCAGATTCATTGCATGTGATGTTACTCAGCAAGACTTCCATTGTGGTTGGACGAAGGCACGTGGTATATATCTTCAAAGTTACTTTTATTTTCGATTATTATTAACTTCTCCGGTTAATTATAAATATTGAATATTCTTCTTCTTTTCTTATGAATATGTATAACTTCTTCTCTCTTTTAGTATTCCCTGTAAATATTCATTCAAAAACTAATACCCAGAGTTTCGTTGGTTGTTATTATGGTTACTAAATTATCCTTCCTGAGTACTATAAAGTTTTAACAAATCTTGCGCAGGAATACGCTCCGTTTTAAAGGGCCAATAACCTTTTACTGCCCATAGTTTTGATCTTTAAGCTATCATCGTCCTGTGTCTAGTGAAAGTCAAGCTGTTGTGTATAGGTTGTTTGTTGTGGGAGTCCCAGACGTGGAGAGAGGAAGCAGATGGAATGGGTTATGCCCGAATGTGGTGGCAGGAAAGGCGAGAGATAAATAGAATGCGGAAACTCACAAGAATGGTCGGAAGGATATTCATCCTCACGAGGCATAAATGTATGGGAAAAAATCCAACTGCATCTCCGGAAATGAAAGAGACATGTCTACACTTGGCTCGAAATCTTTCAGGGAATGAAGCTGCATTGAGGTAGGGAATCCTACCAGACAAAAATGAAGTAGCTCGCCTTTTCTCTGGACCTATTGGTTCCATTTTCTCGGAGAATATTTCTTTCTTTTCTTTGGTGTTGGTTGGAATTAATGAATTAGGGTTGTATTAAATTTGTGTCTTATTAAATTACTTCTGGAAGAAACTTCCGATGTCCCAAGAGGATACAAAAGCTGGTTTTATTTTTGGCCAGTTGCCTAAGAAGCCAGAGGCATACAAACGCTCCGCCGTGCGTACGAGAGAAAATCATTCCTGAGAACGTAAATTTTATATTCTAGTAGCCATATATCCTATATCTTGATCCTATACCTATATCTTGACTCTGCACTAGTATACTCGGACTCTTATATGCATAACTTGGGAAACTGTCAATAGGTAAGTTAATATAGGTTTTAATTTTGTTTAGTGGCATTTACCTTTGTTTACGAGCCAGCGGAAGAGCGGATGTATTTTTGTAAAATCAGCTAAGTAGATTTTCAGTGAGAGTGATTACAAAATTAAGCAATTCATATAAGTAAGTAATCCTATTTTAATGTTTATATGTGCATTTGTGTGCAAAATATGTATCATTAGCCTTATTATCGGCCATTTTTATACTCACGCCGATTCGCTAACTCGTACAGTGTACTGTCAGATAGCCACCATCTATTCATGATCGCTAAGGAATATCACAAATAGATTTTAGGTTGGGGATTCAAGGGATTTTCGATCCGGCTTTGAAACAGAGAAAGCTGTTACCTACTTTCCTCCTAGGGTTACGTAGTAGCCTGCCAAGACTCGGGAGTTTAAAGGTTGCACAACCATTCAAAATTCACTGTCATCAGATTTTTTAATCCCAGGGGAAGTCTGATTGGTTATACTTGTGGGAAAATAGATTTTTCCTAGTTAGATAGCGTAAAAAAATTGCTCAGGAAATAATTTATCTTGATGGAGACTCGAACCCGGATGCCTCGATATCGCGCCGAGTGCTATAGCCAATTAGGTTACAATATGGGTTCCGCTTTGAATCTGGATATGTACCTGTAGGTTTATTCTTGCTCTGTGGGTAGGATCCGAGTGCTAGTCTAGGTCGTTTATTCAGTGGAATTCTTACACTGGTGAGTGCATGCAAGCGAACGACTACTTTTAAGTCCATTGTGGTCAGTTTGCGGTACCTCAAATATATTAGGTGCAATTAAAGGGTGTGTCCTATTTCTTGTGACGCCTTTAGTTTCCTATACATTAATCCTAGGCTTTCCCCGGATTTTTGCAGACTCGCTATCAGATTAGAATCCGAATTTCATAGGCACGTATCCAACATTTTACCCTAACTCTTACATCGCTGCTCACATACTACTCGCAACTACCACTTTTAAAATAAGTGGTTGACTGTAGAAAAAAATTATTCTACTGCTGCATAAAATACCTTACACATGTCAACTTAAGCTGATTCTAGTTTGGTATCTTTTTTGGCCAACCAAAATCGTTCATCATACGTAAAATAGTAATTAGAATTTTCTAAAATAGCAATTACAAGCTTTTTTGTACGTTTGATAAAGAGAAAAATCCACTAAATTGAACCTGACTCCATAGAACTAATGTACCCGATCCTATTTTATGCTCTATTTTGGTTTGGAAATTCGAAATTTTCAGTGTCATGAAAAAATGTTAACTGCCCGAAAAGCGAAAATACGTCGTTATGTTTACTGCAAGTCAGCCTACCAATTGGTCCCACTTACCATTACGTCATCAGATTCATTATACCCCATGCCGGCACTCATCTACTGAACCGTACAGCTGCCAGTAAGCGAGCCCTCATTTCGTTTTGTGCCTTTCCCATCCTCAAAATGGACCATCCCCTAATTTTCACTCTGCTGCCACCATTACAATCGGTTTTATTTGCCTTTTTTATTGGGAAAAAATTTAGGACTCCCTGGGATTAACAATCAATGGCTCGGGCTGGAAGTTTCATCGACAAGCAAATTACCCGTTGAGGGACGAGACGTTAATGAGGGTAATATTCCCTTAATCCTTTTCCGGAGCAACAGAGTGCTTTATTTACACGGCGTGAAAATTGCCAGTTTGTGTTAATATTAACAAGCACATTCTCGCACGGAATCTATGTCGAATTGTTGGGCAGTGACAATGAGATTCTGAGGCGGAACGGAAAATAATAGCCCCATTTGTGCCCAGATGACGCACATTATCCGTATAATCACGTCCGGCACGCGATACGGCTATGGAGATGGCGGACCCTCGCTCTCTCTTAAAGAGCTTGCTAGAGTGTTGAATGCATTTTAATGGGTTTCGTCGTCGTGATTTCGGTATTGTTTCCATCCACGATCCGTACAGTATTTAGTCCGCAAACAGCCATCTTTGTTCAATATTAGCTTTCAGCTCTCTTATCGAGCTCAATATTTTCTCAAGCCAATTTTCCTTCCTTGCTACCACCGTGACCCGCGAAATGTTGGCTAATTATTTATTGGCGCTGTATTTTCTCAGCTATTCAGCATGAAAACTAATTGACTTATTTTGGGAACTCTCTGTAGCTTCCTTAATTATAAAGGAAACCTAATTTAGTTTTTATTACAACGCAAGCTCATCATCGTTGCTAGTCGTTTATCCTTAGATTGGTTCAACACAGCATATCAGTCAATTATTCCATCGGATAAACTCTTCACATTACCTATTTTTCTTCAAAATCCTTATCTAGTAGCTGCATATTAAATTATAGGCTGAGCTTAAACCTCTGATAGCGTCCATCGGATTGTGAATGGTGAGTCGACCTCTAGATATAGACTTCACCTGCGGAATAAACGGGTTTGACTATGTGACAATCGTAGGCGATAGTAGGGAGTAAACGGCGGTATTTGGAAGTGCTTTCTGTCTAACCTCGAGTAAGGCAGGCCTATCAAATGATTCAGAGTATGTGAGGTTACCGTGACTGGGTGATGGGAGGGCCCGAGCAATAATACAACCCCATCGTCTGGAGGAGAGAGCAGGAGATTTCCATCATATGAATGAAACTGGTTGGTAGATTGATACCCATCTCACTGCAGATATAGTAAAAATTACTTTAACGGGTGCAGTGTAAGGCTGCGAGCTGATGGTTTCCATCAATTTAATTTAAGTAATTTGCAGATAATTTATCCTTTATCTCGACTATAATGTAATACCGTTATGAGAAATATTTTATCTAATAACCGTACATATTTCTACAAATAGACCCAAGACTAATTTTAACTGACTTACATGCTGGCTATTTAATACTGAATGTGACAGAGGCACCAACAATTGCTCGCCGTTATCTGAAGGGAATAATTGCTAAATGTGATGGTTAGACTCCAAATTTCATTGATTCAAAGTTCTATAGGAGAATGATCATATTAGTTTCAAGGTAGTGTAATGATGCAGTATTTTTTCCAAACACTTTTATGGAATGAAGCCCACATACATACCGGGACTTGAAGCCTGTGAGTTTGACAGTTATTTAGTGTAAGGGTTTGGCTTCACCCCACTGTAGTTTCTCTATCCACATATTCCTTCCTATTTGTATGTGGCCCATTACGCAGAACCGGTAATGAATCAACGTTTGCGCCGATTGTATGCTTCTGCCTTATTATGGCGATGCTGCGCAAACAGGGTGTTCACCAGAACAGCAATTCGGAATCCAAATTTCCCTTCATACCGACTACTATCTCCTTTTTAATCGGCGGCAAAATCCGTATTGGCCGTCATGAACGAATTCAATTTTGGAAAAAAGAATCTGTCCTGCTTTTTTTAATTATTGTAAATATCTCATGTCATATAATTGCAATCCCAAAATCTATGTTTGAATTGCATGGAATTCATGGCGTGCCTGCACGTTTTGCCAAATTTCATTTGCCATAAGTATACATGCCCTTTTTTCATTATGCGAGCCTCTAAACTAATATTTAATCGCAAATATTCTTGAATAAATAACAGTAACTCGATTTTACCTTGGGCTGAGAGCTGATTTTTATATTTTCTCCATGCAATTTAAATCATGCATATTACTAATGGGCTCTTTCAGTAATTAAATTTCTATTTCCTCATTATATTACACTGATTTTAATACAGCCGATGTTTTAATATAGCTGATAGTATGCAAGGAAATCTCGTTTGAATGAATAACTGTTTCCGCATCAAGTTATTAACCACTCTCATAAACCTAGTTGTATTATTTTTGGCTTTGTTACATGTGACTACTTGTTTCAAATATTTTGTGCATATCGTTTAAATACGCGTTATCAATGTCCTAGGATTTGAAGTTTTATTTTTATGTAAATTGCTTAAATTATTGCATAATAGTATTAAAATATTTCAGGTAATCCTCTCAATAGTAATAATACATGTATTCACGATACATGGCAGATGTTTAGTGAGTTTTAAATTTAATGAGATAATTCCTTTCAAGTGGAACTATTACTTGCAAAGAGAAAGTATTTTAAAAGGCATTTAGAGGAAAGCAGAATAAACTCGGAGGCTGTGCTTTTATTTTTAGGTTGTATACAAGGTAACTCGAAGGGAGTATCATCACCTCGATGGCATTGCTCCAACCTTTTGCTCCTCCAATTGTGGACAGAGTTGAATCAACTAGAGATCTACCGTTGAGTGGCGGCACACGAATTCTCTCGAGCGATTGTGGATACGCGGGCAATTGTAGCGAGATGAGCGCGGTGACAAACAAGACTTTGGCGTGTTATCCACAAGGACAGGATGAGAGTCAACACAGATATTAACGCCATGTCTATCTAGAAGCACCGCTCACTCTTGAAGAGGACACGCCAGAGGTACCCTCATCGTCACTGCCAGACGATTCACGAGAATCCGCAGATACAGAAGAGAACAGAATCTATCTTCATCAAGATTAGTTTTGACTCTACGGTTTGTGAAGAGTTATACACAGGATTGTGTAATTTACTCTTCTAACTCCTCAATTTGGGGTAATGTCTGATTATTTACGGTGCATGTAGTGTTAGATTTTGATCGCAATTGAAAGGAATAAGGAAAGTTTTTCTAATATATGGTATGTAGCGCAGCAGTAACTGAGTAATTATGATTGAGTACTCCACCTCTGCTTTACTTATTCCACGCAACTGTTGAATATTAACGTCCCCACATTATTTTTCTGGATCAGGATTCATTCTTCCGTTTTCGTCCCACCTCACCATCACCATTCCCTTCTTTACATTTCATTACCACCTTTAAATTACACCCGTTATTCTTGAGCCAAACCAAACGATTTTTGTATTATGTGGAGAGGAAGCATGAAAGGCTCAATTTAAACCATGATCAGAGAAAAAGCATACGGCTCTGAGAGTTGCTTCACAAGGCTAAATTATATGAAATTCATCTCATTTGATAAAAAAGTTCCTCGTTGGTACACCTCACCTGAATGATTTAGTTGAACTCTTGAGTACAAGTGATTTTTGCCAAATAATTGCGGCATTTGGATGTTTCCAAGCAGGATAGAAAAGGAATGCCAAGTATTCATACAGGCTTTCACTTCTAGCAAGAGATGACATAAAATTGAGCTGGACTATGTTCGTGAAGTGGTCATTTTCAGTCACATTTAATTGAACGAATGGTTTAAAAAATGCTACAAATTTATAGATTAGACTAAAAGCTGTAGTTTTACGTGAGAGAGATGATCGTAACCTCCACGTCTGCGGTCATCTCCCTTTGCAGGATCGTTTGTAATGGACATATCGTGATAACATATAAAAACAGAACGAGTTTTACAGGATAAAATTATCAGTAACATGATGATTGAAGAAAGCCATTGAACGAGTTATCGGAGTTGGAATTAAATAAGTAATGAAATTAGGCGAGTAGATAATTTAGTGAAATTATGGGGATGATTAAGCGTTCGCATGGGGGACATACCAGAAAATAGTCATGATAGCCAGGAGCAAACAATGATGCTATCCAGTCAAATCTGCGTAGGTCAGAGCAAATAACTCCATTGTTATGTAGTGTAATATGACATAACCTCATATTAATGTGATAAAATCGATAAGCTTGACGAAGTATGAGTAACACAATAAATATACAGAATTGTTGGCGGAATTTATTTTTTGTGATTACTTTTCCCAGCCTGAGCAGATTAGATGCCTGTTGCTGCCGAAATACCGCATTTATTCTAATGGTGAAACATTCCTCGACTACTTCACTATCATCAGTATTTCAATACTAGGATTGATTTACTGCAGTCCTCCATTCTGCCCTAATCAGTGTTATTCCTTCATGCCCTGATAGGTTTTCTCTTTCACATCCTTCTTTATTTGCCCTACCTTATCCCTTGGTCTTCCTCGCGGGATCTTCCATTCAATTTTCTCTTCTATTATATTTTTAACTAATCCATTGTGTCTCAAGGTATGTCCAATACATCTGGTACTTCTTTATCGCAGGGTTTTTTGTATTATCCTTTCTTCATCTGCTCTTCTGTACACCCCTTTGTTCCTAACTTTATCTGTCCATTTCATCCTCAACATTATCCTCCAGCACAATATTTCGAGGTCTTCAATGCTTCGCTGGTCTGCGTTCCCGGTGTTCATGTCTCATACAATAGAATTTCACATACATGTTTTGGTGAAGTGCTTCTTTGCATGCAGCCGTAGGTTCTCCTGCTTAACTAGTAGATAAGGTTAATGATTCCGATTAAATGAAATTATATAGTTAGCGTAATTGGCATGTAATCATTTAGCAATATTCTGTTGCAATGATGTTAAAAATAGTTTCTTTTTCCCATACGATAGCTTTCACTCTGGAGCAAATGCTAGTGCAAGGTCGGTAAGAATTGATCCAACAGGTTTTCTGCGATTTTGGTGATTATTATTAGGCAATTCTGTTCGTGTGCACAGAAAGCGGAATCTGTCTTCTGTAGTAACCCAAAGGCTCAAAGTATGACGTATATTCCCCGTAATGATTCAAACTCCGTTATTTTCAGCTCTTTGCTTGCCACGCAGTGACACGGGAACATCTTCTGAGAAATGTAACTTTATGGATGAAACTAAGCCAAACAATATCTTAGTTCTGCTCCCCATCCTAGAGTTCTCTCAATGGATAATTCATCTTCTTTTTCTGTTCTTCTGGCGCCGTTGAGTAAAGCTAAGGGGGGAAGAGGCAAGCCAACTATTACGATGACTTTTCGACAGGGAGGGGGTCAAGATTTCCGTTACGTTGGAGGAAAATTGCATAAAACGTTCATTCTTTCTTCATGTAATAATGATGATACAATAATAATACACCATAGTATTGAATAGTATTTAGATATAAAGAGGTATTTTTTGAGAATAGCTGTTTTATCCTTAAAACAATGGGTAGGTTCATTGGCAGCGTAACGTAATTTAGGTGAGGGGGTCTTAGAGAATGCTACAGATCATTTTAGGGTAAATAAATGGGTTTTAAATTTAAAACTCGCGTTACGCATTATATGGATGGTCTCTCTCCTTTCTACCGTATTCACTTCTTCCTTAACCAGCCTAAAACCCTCAATACCACCAATAAACCCTTAAAACACTCCTCTTCTGCTCTTTCTCCCAATCCCTTGGTCCTCCTCGAAGCTCTCGTAAACTTGCTCGATCCTCGTGATTATCTCTGCGTTCCGTCTTCCCAACCGCTCGCTCCCTCCTCCCCCTTCCTCATCACCACTTATTATCTCCACCCCCTCCCACTTTGAGCCTTCCTGCGTTAAGATTTTTTTTCTCCCACCCTCTCCCCTGAAAGAAACTCCCCCTTCCCTTGCCCACTTATCGGAAGTCACATTTCTTCGGGTTCTTTTCATAATCTAATAATGCAGCGTGAAGACCCCCCATCTCTGGTAAAGGGATGGAGGATACCGTTTTATCTCCATTTTCTCGTCATAAAAAAAGGAAAAAAATTATCCCGACCTTCCCTCATCATCGCCGTTGTTTATGGCCCTTTCCACTCCCCCCCCCCCCCTCCTGCTTTAATTATCAAATCCTCGAGTTTGCTTTTGCATGGAATTATCTCCCAAGGAATAAAGCGATTTATTTATTCCCATCCTCCCCCGGGGTTGCGAAGTGGTTTAGCGGTGGGGTATGAATAGAGGGGTGGATGATAAAAACGTTTGGAGGAGAGAGAATGCGTGCGGTGGATGTGAATGATGAATGGCCGGAAGAGGAGAGGGAGGTGGTCTCACTTCCCTGCTGTAGTTTGCTTGCGACGCGTCCTTCACTTCTTTCGTTCCAAGTGTAAATGACTTTATTGGTGGTTAATGTTATTTATCACCAAAAGTGACTATAATTAGAAAATTTGCTTTAGAATGCTAAAAGATGGAAAAAAGTGTAACTTGCTCAATACTTCTTAGCCATTTGGGGATTGAAATTGGTGCGCAATATTTTTCATAAAATAAATAATAACAGAAGTCTAGTATATATTTTGAACATTGGTTTTGCTGTTTGAAAGGATGGTGACCAATAGCTGAGGTCATTTACGCCATTAAGGAATATATATTTGGGAATAGGTAGAAATATAGGGAGTGAATCCTAGGACACGATGCCCTAATGAAGACAATCGTCGAGGAAAAAGTGAAAAGGAAGAATGGAAAAGGCAGGCCTCGTATGAGACCTACGGAACAAGTTGTGAAGGATGTAAAAAAAATTAAGTACGTTGCTATGAAGAGGTTTGCCGATAGAAGAATCGAGTGGAGTCAAGCCAATGCAATCCTAGGATTTTTGACCGATGATAATGAGGAAGGTTTGTGAGAAACTCGGCATCGGCATTAGATTACTCGTAACGAAAGACACTAAGAGGTTAAACTTCCCATCCGACGGACGGAGAACTGCACATCAAGGCTCACAATACGACACACAAATCTTTAACCGGTCATCATAATCACTGGTCAACAATCCTAGGATTGGTTTGACGCAGCTTTCCACTCGATTCTTCTATCGGCCAACCTTTTTATTGCGACGTAATTCTTCTCTTTTACATCCCTCACAACCTGTTCTATGCATCTCAAACGAGGTCTGCCTACTAACCGGTACTCCGCTGAAAAATATACCCCTCTTTGTTGTTCAAATCCGGGCCTTTTGTGCGGGAAGCCATCCCTCCATCCCTCCTAATATCAAATCGTACGGTTTCAGGGGTAACTAGGTGCAATTTCTCCATGGTGAAAAGGAACAAACTTTGCGAATTTTAGTACAAAATTTTTTTATTCACGGCCCGGGTTTCGACAGCTTATGTACATATCATCTTCGAGTGACATAAACTGTTATAATCTAGGTGGTGTTTAAAAAAATCAGTGAAAATCTCGTATTTTATTCCTTTCCCACCCTCCAAGCATGTTAAATATCATTGAAGAGTAAATGTAAGACTTGGAGAAGGGCGTATAGGAACCCCGAGTGTCAGTAGAAAACGTAAATCTACAATGATTCTATGAATGCATGTCCTCTTAAATGGAAAGAGAACATAGAACATTCTCCACATAAAAATTGGGAATGTAACTCAAAATCTCTACCAATACGAAATCTATACCCGGGCTCATAATAGGAAGGCCCTTGTGAATATATCGGTGTCATTTGCACCCATAGTTCATTGAGTGAAGAATATTTTTGACCAATCTTTAGTTCTACAGTGTAATGTAGTTGTTAAAGAAAATATTCGACGAAATTAACAAACTTGACACGCACCATTAAAGAACAAAGGACTCAGGACCCAGATTCCGATGAATGATCATAATGCTGAGATGAATTTCCGCAGGTCTTTCTTTGGGTGTGAGAACGTAGTATTAATAGGTACATAATGCTTCGAAGAATTTATGTATCTAATAGGAAATCAGCAGTTCATTTAAGTTTTGATTACTAAGTGTGATGGTGTACAATTCCGTTATTTTATCTCTAGTGTACAAGAGAATGCAGAAAGTACCATTTGATCTGTTTTATAATGCTTTTTCAAACATTGTCTCCTCAGACATCAGTCGGCAGTCACTCAAGCCAATGGCTCAGTGCCTTCGTTTTTATTTTTCTCTCCTTCCCTCTCCAAATTATTTTCAGCGCCCTTTGAATTTATCTCCCGTCACACAAAATCTTCACGGATCTCTTTACATTGGCCCGTTTTTCCCGAGCGTTTAATTTCTTTTGACCTGAGTCTTCAAGCGCGAATGCTACGACCCTTTTCTCAATAAAGCAAACGAGCTGTGCGGTTTAAGTACCGACGGCATGTATCACGAGCAATGGTAGCGGATAAAGGCTTTTGTGTTTCCTGCGGCGGAAGATTAGGCATTGAGTTGAAAGAGCAAAGATAAAAAAGTGCAAAGGCCAGAATTTTGTAGGAGCCCATTTTTACCTGGGGCTTTATAAGAATATGCGAGCATTTTTTGTTTTTAATTTCCATGCTTGGAAATGAATTCGTTTCAGATTTTCCCAGCTCTGAAACCCATAGGATTTATGCAGTTTCCACTCCGTATGTATCCATCTAATGTGGGCCAAGGTTGTGCGATGAAAACACTTCATAACTTCCTATTATGCTAAACCTTTGACGCAGATCTTTGTGGTTCTCGCTTTAGAAATGAAATATCTAGCTTTATTCCTCAGAGGTCTGTTTTTTTATGCGAGGACGAAGTGCCTTTCTGACGCGATATTGGGAGAAGCCCTTAGTTATTTTGTTTTCTACTATCCTTCTCAAGATTGTTTGGGTATAATTTTCAGCCTCTTTTACTCAAAATTCTGCATCCCTGCCTATCCGTTCAGCTGCAGTTTTTCCCTTGAATTATTTTTTTTGTTTCGGAACTCAATCACTCCGGCTCATAAAAGGAACCCGCTTTGTTTTATTAAACCTCAAAGGTGGTTTTTAGACCTCTTGTGCTCCATACGATCATTTTCTTTCCGAGAAAATTAAATTCAAGACCACCACCAACTTAGCCGTAGAGAGAAAAACGGAGGTTTTAAATACCCTTTGCCGGAGGGAATGAGGGAAGACGCCCAAGTTTAATACCGCAGTCCAAACCGTCCTTCTCTCCCTCTCGGCTTCTTATTATCATTCCCGCCTTGAAGTTGCTCCCTCTCCCATCCTACGTTCTCTCTTCTCTCTCATCACTCTGGTCCCATCTCCTCCTGTTCCATTTCCTCGCGTTTTCCCTTTGGCCTTCATCATCCTTTGCTCCGGAGACTTTTAATCTACTTTGACGGGGGGCCGTCCGTTGCTCATTCGTTTAACTTTCTTGATGCTATTGATGATTTCTACGGTTGGATTTTAAGTGTCTCTCAGAGATTATTCTGCTTGCTTTATTCCGGTAATGGTAACCACCCCTTGTATCCTAAGTAGCGAATATAAGACGAGTAAATCTGCACATCCTTGTGCAAAGCAATTAGAGCACTTCGTGAGGCAGTGATAATCTGATGATCGTGAGTGTCATGCGAAATTCAAAGGGATTTTTGAACGACTGCGGAAAATTATCTCCTCCGTCTGATACTTTTCAGGACAACCTTAAACCCTTTTCCTTTAGTATCAGAATTTCTCTGTGGTGGAAATTTTCACCGGAATCTCGAACACTTAGCAACATCCTTGTGGAAAATGTTCAAAGAGGAATTCTCACTGTAATAGATGTGGTACAAACCTGAAGTTCTTAGAAAATAGTTTTGCTCATCCATCCTTAAAAAATTCAATTGAAATCCAAAAGTATCTTTCTCTTTAAGGTCGTTCATCTTCATTACTGCACTACTTACATCAGAATAATTTTATCCTTAAACATCAATATCTATCAAAGTCTCTCTTATTTTCTTTAATTCTAAAGAAGATGACAGAATTTTCCATTTCATGCATTTTTGGTGGTACGTGGGGAGGGAACGAAAGTTGAGTAATTGTGCCCGTATTTCTTGTGGATTCATGTAAAAAGAGAGGCCAGGTGAACGACATAATTCCCTTACTAGGTCACTTGGGGGTAGGGGTTTGTGTGGTGGCTAGAATACTGGCTTTTCATGCCAAAAGACGCGTTCAAATCCAGGCAGTAGAATAGATTTTCCGATGGTACCTCAGTACTCACTTGAGTGATGAGAGGAGATTACTTCAAGTTCAGAATTCGATCCGTTGGATGGGACCTTTAACCATAGACTCCTTGGCGTCTTTTGTTAGGATCATTTTGTTGGAAGAAATTTGGCTCTTATGTTCCTCTCATGGAGAGCTGTGGCTCACCGGGGAGAAAGATTCGCGACCTATCATTCAACGCCGGAGACATGAAAAATTGATCATTAGCAAGAATTACATATGTTCTCACCTTGCATTCAGTTCGAAAAAGATAAAAAATTTCGTCTGCTACTATCACAGCTATGAAAGCCTTCCACCACAATTGTTCGCCTGCTAACCACCAAATGTGTGGGAACCGATTATGAACGAAATAATCTGCAAAATGATCCGACTCCGTCGCCGTGACCCGGGATGACCGTCGCGCCATCAAGGGAACATGGATTGTACTACGAACTATGACTGTTATTCCATAAACGGGTATAGTTGTGACGTTAAAATCTCGAATTTGACTTACAGAATTGCCCCCCAGGTCAATGTAGACACCGAGTTTCACTCCTTCCTTCCTCCGTTCCATGAAAAATTCCTACCTCTGCTTGAATGCCGACCCAACCTATTGGAACCTTGTTGGAAATAATCTCGGCTATCAGATACCTCCCCAAAATAGCTACAAGTAAATGGTAAATGTAGGCTGGGAGGCTACTTGACCATTAAGTAGCCGGAAATGGTATGTGTAGATCCCGCGTTAGCTGAGACAGTTTCATTCCGCAAACATTGGTGCTATATTCATTTTCCCAATTTGTTATGCAGTGATTGTCACATACAAATGCACCCCTCGTTTTTCTCAGCCATTTTACTCTGCATTTAATGCACTTTTCTTACAATATAAATAGAAAGACAAAAGCAAGATAGTAAAACAGCAATAGTAATACAACTAATAGGTGTTGCAGAAAACAACACAGTATTCAATTAAACTGTGAGAAATGTTTATGATATTTCTCTTTGAAATCTTTACATATTCAGATTTATTAATATCCTGCGGCATACGATTCCATACCTCACAACAAGTAACATGACAAGACCCAGCGTACTACAACTGTTTCTGTAAATACATATAGGTAGTTAAATGCTCTTTGAAAGAAGTTTATAAAATGTATTGCGTTCTACTTTTAAAAAAACTCTTGTTGATAAAAATAAAATGCCACTTTCTTGAGTGATAGAATGCTTTTAATGTATTTCTCTCTTTTCTTCTATTTCAGGTAAGGATAAGTTCCGATACTTGTTTGGCTTGTTGAGGAGTGATTGAGGTTGAGGTGAGTGTTGGAAAAATCCTCTCGTGTGTTTTATGACACATCGTTCCTTGGTTCACGCTCGCTGGTTTCACGCACGTTGAAAACCAGTGGGCCTCCTACTATCTATAGTGCTTGGCTTGTGCTTTGAGTGAATAAATCTATTCGCGCACTGTCACTTACGACGCGGAAAGAACGACGCCTCATACCCCTTTTATAATTGACCTAATATTTTCTTCTGGTTTTTGCCCTCGCTTCCATACTTTATCGTCAACTTCACATTATCCCCTCATTTCAGTCTCCCTTGAATTTGAGGCATCTTTCACGCATTCGTTTTGCAGCCCAAACGAAATTGGACCTTATACTGTTGGTATGTCTATCAAATATTCACATTATGCCGGAATGTTTGCAGCTTAGTTCCTTATTTTAGTAGCCTTATTCGGAGTACTACGCCACATATGCTCTGATAAGCAGTAGCTAAATGTACTAAAGGTTTTATATGTATTTATCTTGGTTTAATAAAATGAATATTTAACTATTTCAACGATTCCGTAATTAAATTAACTAAATTTTTCACGTGGGCTTTTTAATTTTTTTATTTCGCCGCTTATATTGATTACATTTCAGGTACTTTTGGGCAGTAAATATACCCTTAACTAATGATAGTTAAAATTAATTTCTTGAAAAATATAGGTGAGAAGATGAATTTCGGCAAACTGAGGTAGTTGTGAATTAGTACTTTTTTATTCCATTGTAAAATAAGCGGATAATTCACTGGATACGCAATCTATATTTTTGACTTCGTAATGACTTTCCCTTTACCATGCATATTTTCAGAACAACTCCCACCTCTGGTAGTAAAGCTTGAATTTGGAAGGACTATGCGATATTCTTGTTTTTTGCACTTTTTAATCAGACTCACACGTCTTATTGCGTATTTTAATATTCCAGGCTACCATTATTCCAAAAAAATCAACTACCCAGAATTTATCCGGAGACCCTCAAAGTAGCGTCCCCGTAATATGAATTCAGTTCGATGTCAAACTTCATCTACATCTACATCCACACGATACCCTGCAAGCCACCACGAGGGTGTGTGGCAGGGGGTAAAGATCACCAAGCAGGCACTATTGACATGCAAACAAGCAACTAGAGGGTCTCAAACCTTCCAACTATCGGACCACTATATCTCTTTCCTCCAACCTTCATAGATTAATCTACCCACTTACTAATTTATAAGCTATAAAAATAACGAAAAATAGGTCCATACTGGCGCAATAAGCATTTTAATTAGTAGTTACAATGGCGGTGCTCCTAGGTAAATCTCTCTCCTATTTGTACTTTGACTTCGCAAGTGAATGCTCCTATATTTTTCACTTGACAAGTTCTATTCCAACTCCATTTTTCAAAAGACAGATTGATTTTCTCGGTTGGAATCGCATCCGTACGTTATACTAGGGTACTTTAAAAATAAAGCTTTCTCTACTACCCTGTCATGAAGGCCAGGGCAGATCCTTTTAGCCCTTCCCGTTGTCTTCCACTGGGACTTCTGGGACCAAGTTGTCCTGAAAAGTGTGTTATCCCTCCTTCTCATTAATCTCTCACCCTTCAAGGATTCCTTCGCCTTGGTCTCCCCTCACCCCTCCCGCCAACCACTTCTCACGCCACTTCCTGCCCCTTTAACACCCTTTTCAATCCCACTCCCCTGCGGAAAACCCTCCGCTTTATCTCTCCCCTCTCTCTCCCTTAACCCATTCCGTTGTACCCCTTTAAAGCTTCTTCCAAAAACTTCTCCCCCCATCCGGAGAACACCTCAAAAGTAAAAATTGAATTTTCGAGCCCTTCACCCATGAGAGAGGGCTGGTTTTAACCCGCCCTTCCTCGCTCCGCCGAGCAAGGGTGTGTGGCAGTTTCTGCTCGGGGCAACACCCGTCGGAGAAAATCGTTTTGAAGTATGAAGGCGGGTGAGGGAAGAGAGGCGGAAGTACCTATATTAGCTATAAACGCCGTGGGAGATGACGAGGGGAACAGCTTGCACTGCCACTGCAGAGAGAGAAAATATGTTAGTGTGACGTGCCCAACATTGCTTTGCTTTTTTCATTGGTGTCTGACAGCATAATGAAAATTATGAAAGACGTTTAAAACAATTTGGCCTTGAATGTTTAAATAATATTTTTCTGAAATATATCTGTTGACTTGCATGATCTCTTGCTGCACTAAACTTTGCAAAAACTCAAATTCCTCATTTTATTAATTATTTCCGAATAAAAGGCGTAAATACACATCCTCACACCCCATGTACGTACTCTAATTTGGGGGAAAATGTGAAGGATATTTTTAAAGGGATATAATTAAGTGTCAAGGGGATTATGGATATTTTGCACCGCAATTTTAATAAACACATAAATCATATTCACAGAAAAATTTCTAAGACTGTTTCGATATTTCGGTAAAAAGGAAAATCTCTATTGCTTTTTGATGGTTTAATTTTCTTTAGACATAAAATATCATTTTTGTTAGTAATTTAATTTTCCAATTTATACATTTTTGAAAGTGAAAGTGTATATTCGAATATAGATGCCATTGATTATCAATATTTTTATCAATACTTCTGCGATTGATTTTACCATTATTGGTCTACATTTTTTAACTGAAAATCATAAGAATTTCCTAAATTTTTAGGTATATACTTCAAGCTCCTTAGCACCCAATCGAAAAACACATTCCTGATAGATTCTCTCAATTACATCACTTTTTGTTTCAGTAAACTTAAAGAAATATATTTTGTAATGAGAAGTCAAACTTAATAACATGTGGTATCGTAAGAAAATTACAACAGCATTCAATATTTCTGTTCACACATGAAATATAGGAATTATAGGAAAAATTTTTAAATAGAAATGTATCGCCAGTGAATCGCAGTGATCGCATGTGAAACCAGGTGAGGTTTTGAACTGCCCGCTAAATGCAGGAATTTAAGAATTGTTTGAAACCTTTTTTTTGAAAAAAATCTTTAAAGCAAAGAAAAGAGTAAGAATTGATATAATAATCGGAGAATATGGTTGGTAATATTTTATTCCCATTTATAATAAAACAACAGTTCGCTTTAAATCTATTGTGATAAAAGGGCACTTTTGGAGAATTCTGGATATGTAGGAAATATATTTTGCTGCAAATACGAAATTTCAATCAAGACAATTTTTCCCAATTTCTGTTTAGCCTTATTAACTTTTATGATGATGGTCCAGGGGAAATGAGGGATAGAAAAGTGAATAAAGGAGAGGGTAATGAAATATTGGAAATAATTCGAGAACAAAGAAAATTTCCGGCCATATTCAAAATTTTAGGATTCAAAAATATGAGCCTTAGGCCATGGCCAACGAAAAATTGTGCTTAAGAGTGTGGTGTAGGAGAGAATGATAGAAAATCACAGCAAAGAGAGGGGAAAAGAAATAATTTCAGAAATACAGGATAATTAGAAGGAGACAAAATTAATCGCATTCTAAACTCTATAGTTTTAGGCTCAACTTTGTAGAAATTCATCTTCAGTCAAATAAAAAACTGTATGTTCCACACTTTAATAATAAAACGCGACCGATTTTATCAACAAGACGACATCATCAGATGAATGCACAGAAAAATATCTGTCCTTATATACTCTGGGTAAAGTGAGGGAAGGGTCAAGGATAGTGGAAGAGGCTTAAAATGATAGTGAAGAGACTTAAGTCAAATGTAAGGAGCCAAGGAGTGGTCAAAGTGGATTTAAGGCATTAGGGCGATGTTGATGATGGGAGAAAGACCAGAAAACATAATGTCATTCACATTGTGAACATGCGTTGTGTTTTTATTGATCTTCACCTCCTCTAAAATGTCGAGCTTATTACCTTTGGTATCGAAGTGAAGGAACTTTGGGGTGAAGTCACTCGTGTGACCTTCCTCACATAAGCGTTTTGCGAAAATGACTGTGCCATTTTTCCCATCAGATTAGCTCTTCTGTGTTCTTTGGTTCTGATTTTAACCGACCCTCCTGTTTGACCAACGTTTGTCGTCACAAGCACGGCATTCTATTTAATAAATGCCAGTCCTGTCGTGAATAGTTCAACAGGGTGATTCTATTTTAAGTTTCGCTTTAATTTGATTCATTTCTTCTATTATTCCAGCCTATATTTCTCGGTAGATGGTACAGATAATGAGGAAAAAATATCACCCGCGATAAAAACTCTATTCCCTCCAAGAAAGGATACGAGCAATGTAACTACTGCTTGCGCAGCCGCTTAAGAGAGTACCAGATAAGAGTGCGGAATCTTTATATTTTTCTTTTAGGTAGATCCACATCTCTTCTTTACCCTTTTAGGATCCAATTCCACTCCAGAAAACTCAGACTAGAGTGAATCTTGCTGAAAACTTCACAGTGCGCAGATAAATCGAAGGGACCTTTTTCAGATTTTTCACGGTGCTCTCTTAGAGAGAGACTTAAAGAGACTTAGTGTGCTAAAATGGAGAAAAAATAAAAATCTATGAGAGGGTAAATTGAAACACTTGATAAAAGGATTTCAAGATAAAAAACTCTTCAATAATGATTTGTAAGATAGCAAGCGGGTTAATTGAAAATGGGAAATTCTTGGACATGATCTGTTAACGAAGTATCCATCGTGAAGTTCCTTAGATTGGGAAGTAGGTAGTCTCGGGTAGCATTGAATTAATAATATTGAGTTAATCCATTAGCTTTTTTCCCAGACGGTTCAATTTATTCTATTTGATGGATCAGTTCTTTACCAGTAGCAACTTAAAAAAGCGTAGGAAAGAAAATATTCTGATATTCCACACAATTTTAAAAGTCCCTAAAATCTGAGGGTCATGAAAAGAACTTGGTCATTAATGGTTATTGATTCAAATGTAGCGTTGAAGAATTTCTTGATCCAATTCCTTTATCGTATACCCTCTAAGAATGAACGTACTACATGTATTTTTTCCTTCATTTTTTCTTTATGGCTTTCCTAGTTAGCTCTCTCTTTCACTTTAACTTTTAAACATTTTTCTTAATGTTTTTTTCTCTTCTTCACCTTACAAATATATGCGTTTATTCCTCCTATTTCTAGCACTGACCACATTACTTACCCAGTTTGTACCCTTGATTTCATTTATTTATTGCAATACCACACTTCAAACTTTCGTTTTTTCTGCTGCTATTATTATCAGTTTCTCCGGGCAAGTGTATTTAGGTTTTGGCAAACTTATTAGACTTGTATTATTACAACTTTGGACTATTTCACTATTTCCATTTTGTCTCATTCCGTTTTGCTGGTTATCGTGCTTTCTTTTTATTCATATTTTACGTCAGCACGTTTTTGTCTCAGTTTTGGATTATACCGTGAATTTTTCTGTACACGAAGTATTTTTTAGTTGTTTATACAATTAATCCCTTATTTAGCAATATGGTTTTTAGCAACTTTGCTGTCATGGATTTTTTTTCAACCTCAGCCACAGCAGTTGTGTCGTTGGAAAAACGGAACGAGCTAAATTTGTGCCAAAGGAAATTCTAAAGACTTCTCTTTGAACTCAACTTTTTTTACTAATAGGTATTGCCGATAATAGATTTTCAGAATGGGATGGAATTGCATAAATGGAATTGAATGAATGGAATTGAATATAAGGAATGGAATGAAATGGATTCTTTCACATTCCACATCAAGAGAAGGGTAGGTATATAAAAAGTGACTTGGACGGGAAGCAAGTAAACGATTTTTTATTAATTCTGGGGAAACTAATGGTGGTAATGTGAAGGTCATAAAAATAACTCTTACCTTATCGGTAAGTGATAGGATCTTAACAATCTCAGTAAAATGATAAATAAATATTGTGAAACAAACTACCAGCTGGTTGGGTCCTCTTTCTTTTTAGAGTAAAAGAGTCTCATTTTGCTCTTTATTAAAACTCTTCCTTTATTCTTCAATTTTTATCAATCTCTTTCGTATCACATCCATATGGAATCATCAAAGTGCTGTTTTTTTCGTTCCTAATCCAGGAATATTCTCATTGCTTCATGGACACTATACAATGCAAGCCGAGATATTTGCTAATTTTTTCTCTTGTATACACAATGCTCTCTTCCAATTCCCTATAATTTAACCGAGTAACATTTTGAGGATTAAAATATTTTTTATTTTTTATTTCTTTATTTTTAGATATACCTAATGTAGGTAACAAGGGTCTATGTCCCAAAATCTAAAATACGTCCATTATGCATTCAGCGGAATTAACATGATACCATAGTAGCTAATATTAATTATATGATTCATCCAGGAAACCAGCTCTTAAATCTGGACTTTCTGTGGCAAGAATTTTTTTTCATTAAATCTGATATTGGTAATTAAATTCAGGATATTTATTTCTCGATAGTTGATCGAATGCGTTTAAGTAAGTATTAAATGCCACCCAAGGTGGGTAATTCTAAAAAATGAACTCGAACCAAAGTGCTCTATCCGAAGTGATAGGAAGCCTTACCTTTCCCTGACTTCGGATGATATTTTAACTCGTTGTTGAATTTAAGACACTATTATTAATAATGGAATCAACTTGTAGTTGTGGCAATAGAATTGAGGTCCCTTTACTCGAAGTAATAGATTGTATAGCTTGAAACTGTGTTAAATCTTGGAAATCAGAATGCTTGGCAGGTAAATTGGATTACCTGAAAATTAACATTGATTTTGAAAGTTTTACATGCAATTCGTTACTAAATAGAGGGCAATGGTCATCAGTGCCTACCTTCTCACTCAAAGAGGAGGTGGGTAATGCAGGTGAGAGTTGGTGGATGCATTTCCCCATACATCAGGCTGCACAAGGCAATCCTCTTTTTAAGCGGCCTTTAGACTTGAGTTTTAGACCTTCCAATGACTGCGTCTAGGCCACTCCAATATTTGACAAAAGGCTAAAATCAGAAAATATCAATCCCATCACCAGGTTCAAACACGAAACTATTGTACTGATAAGCCTACGCGCTACTTATCTTTCCACCCCAGTCGGTATCAATTTATGGAAATTTGAAGCATATCCTTTACTCTTTTCCCTGTGTAGGTTCCCATGAATTATTTTCGGTTATACCTGCTAAGTAGGCCATTACAAGTCCTCAGTTGTAATTAAGCCTCCATTTCATGTATATCTTTTATCAAAATAAACAAAATAAATTACATTCTCAATTGTAATTTTTCACCAATGAGAATATAAAACAACATTAAAACATTAATGGGTGCTTTCCATTCGGGCGACTCGTGAGTCACTTTGTGTGAACTAGCGTCAACTTCGGGTTTGCTACCAATGTGCGCAGTAGATGATGCGCGTTGGTCACGAGTTGAACGAGTGGGAATCTTAAACAAGTTTAATATTTCCGAAGAACTCGTAGATATGCCAGTTCACTTGTGGTAATATTCATCGGTTTCAACAATTACTGTATTTACATACAGGCGAAATATAAATAAGAGAACAATGTAAGTAATCCAGAATGATGATTTGGAATGTTTTTGTTTTTGTTGAAATACTGCGCAGTAGAATCTCTAGCCATCATAGTTACCCATTCATTTAAATAAATGTCTTCCCTAGAAAAAGTTGCAAATTTTCCGATTTCGTGCCAACAACGTTTGCTCAAATCTACTTGCCGATGTCTCAAACTCAGTCGACTCAGCTTTCCGTTAGAGTCAGAGTGATTCCGCTTGTGTCGGTAACTCACGACGACGCACGACGAATAGAAAGCAGTAAACACGACTTGTGTTGACTCTTGTCAGCTTGCGTCGATGAATGGAAAGCACCCAATATATAACAAGCTATATAAGAAGCAACAATATAAGAAAAAATATATAAGAAGCAACAATATAAAAAATGTTGTCAGTTTTACGAATTTTGAACGAAATATTTAAAGATTTAATCTCATTATGGTAAATTAAAAAACGCAATCGGGATATCAAAAGGCAATTTTTAATATGTTGGTTAGTGCACCTGTTCCCTATCAAAAATCCTTGCGGTGGATTGCAGGGTTTTGTGTAAGTGTAGATGTAAATAATGATTTTCAAATGATGCTTTCGGAGGCCAGTTTTATTTACCAAGTAGATGGTGACTTTTGAGTATCCTTATCCCTTATCATCGAATCTGTTTGTAAGTGCTGTGAACAAAAATGCCGTTAAAAAATACTGTATGTTTATGATCGATGGTAATAAATATATAATATTATGCGAATGAAACCGATCAATCGATCACTGGAAACCAAAAATGCACATAACCGTTCATTGTAAACACCATTTGATGCCAATCAAAAACCTTTTCATCACGCGTGAAACATCATCTTCAGGTCCTTTATTTCTTAAATCAAACTCGTCGGTTTTCCTTTGTTACTCTCAGCTCATTCAAGAGCCGAGGGGTAATACGCAAGGCAAATGTGGATGGGGGATGCCCCTCTGTCAAATATCCCGGCCCTGTTATCTCAGATCACCTCGCTGAAAAGGGTAGCAGGAAGATCGGCGCCTCCGAGTTCTCCTCCTGACCCTCGGTGTCATACCGGTCGAACCCCTACTATAACTCCCTCTCATCTCTGAGCTACCTCCTCCTCTTCCGCCCTGACCCCGTCTCTCTTTCTCAGCATTTCCCTCCCCAAAAACCCTCATTCATCCCTCCTCTCCACCCTGTCCCTTCTCCCTACCCCAAGTCCCTTACCCCCAAGGCATTCCCCCATCGCCTTGGACTTAAAAAAGTTCCGACCAATATCGAACTAATAAAGTTCGTCCTCTATCTGCAGTCCCCTCCGGCACTTCGAGGTCTTCTCCCCATTCAAGCTACCCGGCTCCTTACGGCCCCTCCACATATCACGGGAGGCCCACTTCCTCCCTATTATTTTTCTACCCTCGCTCATTTCTCATTAGAGTAGTTCACCCTTTAATACAGAGTGCACGGTTGGACGGGACGGGGGGAAGGGAGGGGGGTGACTGGCATAGTTGTATAAGAGTCACGATCGTTTTGACAGCACTTTTCTCCCGCAGGCCCTGTAGCGAAATTGATCCTTTGCCTCAGAGGCCTCCCGCGGTCCATTCTCAGCAAGGGCCCACGGTTTTGTGCTCGTGTGTGTGCTACCAGAGTTGGCGTGGGAGTAGGGAGGTCCCTTTTATTAGTTTTCACTCCCCGCGTGGAGGAATTTTTATCGCCATCATTTTTGTTTTCCTCTATATCCCTCGCCCTCTTCGCCAACTAAATTGACGGTGAGAATTTCCAAATAAGAAGGCACGGGATTATTTTATCCCCACTCCTTCCCTTCATCCCCTACTTAATCGAGCCTCGTGTTTACGCCGGGAGTGAGTTCAAGTTTAGATGGGAAGGTTTTTTTTCCCGAAAAGTTGCGTTCCACAGTTTTCCTTATCACGGTTGTAGTTTATTTTGTCTTCCCCCACACTGCTCAGCTGTCTTATTATTCCTCCACTCTCGTACTTTACTTTGTCTCCCCAGAGTTAAGCCTTTGCATTATTTATGCTCATCATCATGTCATGTAAGTCTTTCCTTCGCGAGAGACTCCATATGTTCTGCACGAACTTAATTTTACTCCATAATCTCTTTCACTGCACATTTCAACGACTCGGATATTAACTTTGAAAAAGCAATGTTATCTAAAATAATTAAACATTTAGTTATTGTGCTCAAATTCATGCTGAAATTGGCTTTTCAGATAAAACATTTCTGGAAATATTCAACAGAAAAAACCTGTTTTTTGAATAAAAAATAGTACCTTGGCAAGTTGGAGTTTTGCCAAAATCACTAATATCCCATAGTGCCTTTTTGACAGGGTATATATAATAAGAGCATGCCGAAAAGATGGAAAGGATCTTGTCATGGGTTTAAATTCATACTTTCATCATCAGTGACTTAAATCTAGGGCTTGGTTACCAAAGAGTTCGGCCTCGAGTAAGTCTGAAATTGATATTGACCATAACTGTAATGTACTGGCATGAACTACTTGGCGCATTCTCTAGTATTCAGTTACTTTACTGTCTCAAGCTCCTTATTTTATGTCTGCCATTTTTGCTGAGATATTTTAACTGAACCTTGTGCATGCATGCTCACACTCAGCATTTCTTTAGTGGTAGCATTTCCGTTTATAAAACAACAACCTTGTAATCTAGGGACCTTGTTATAGACACTAAACTAAATTTTTTGTCATAAGTAGTTGCATTATATGATAAGGAATAAATAATGATAAAGAATATTTAAATATTGACCTACAAGTAATTGAAACTTGGTGTGATACATGGCAATTAGAATTAAACTTAAAGAAATGTCTTGTAATGAATTTTTGGAAAAAGAATAGCTCTCCTCCTACCACTTACAAAATAAGTAATAATGAATTAACAAACGTGGAATCCATTAAATATCTTGGAATAAGACTGAAACATGATCTTTCCTGGGGCAAACACATTCGTGAAATAATGGGTCAAGCGAATCGCAAACTGGGTTTCATTAAAAGAGTATTGGGTAAATGTGACGATCATGTACGAGAAATCAGCTACTTTTCCCTTGTTAGACCTCATTTGGAATATGCTGCCAGTGTATGGGATCCCTACGAAATCGGTCTAAGTAATGAACTTGAACGTGTGCAGCGAAGATCGGCAAGATTTGTAAAGGGACGATACGATAATTATATTAGCGTAACCAGTCTATTAAATGAATTGAAATGGGAATCATTGTCAGATCGCAGGTTGAAATTTAGACTTAATCTCTTCCACAAATTCCAAGGCAATATTTTCAGTGATGATGTTAAAAATATTTTACGAACCCCAACTTACTATGGCAGACTTACTATGGACCATAATCATAAAGTTAGAGAAATTGATTGCCGAACTGACCGATTCAAAATGTCCTTTTTCCCTCGCACTATTAGAGATACGAATAACGGTAAATATGTCCTATCGGAGAGTAGCAATGAATAGCATTGGTAGCTGCATGTTGGTATGAGTACTTAAAGCTAACCCTACTAACAGAATGTTTTTGCATGTTTTCTTTGCAATTTCTATCTTTTTTAAATAGTGTATTTATGACTACTATATTAATACTATTCCTTTTTTATGCATGATATGTAGTGCATGTTTGGTGAGCAATCACCCCCTGCCACACACCCTTGTGGTGGCTTGCAGGGTATTATGTAGATGTAGATGTAGATATATGATGGGGAAATTGTTTATATCAATATAGATGATCAGGCACGTGGATCCACTGCTTTAGATGTAGCATGCCTTATGCCTTGAACTACGTTTCTAGAAATGCTTGTTGTGCGTGATGGTTTTCCGTTCTCTGTTGAACTTGGCCAGCCAAACGCCTCAGTCCAGGGCCCAACCTATTGTGGCTAAAACTTTTGCCCCAGATTTAATTTTCAAGCATTTCCGCAATGTTAATTGGATTATTAATATTTTAGTGGGTATTTAAGCCTCCTTATTCGTAATTGTTTGCCATGCCCATATATCTTCCTCTTTTTTCGTCATGTTTTATCTCTTTATAATTATGTAAGACTATAAGATTAGAATCAAGGTACTAATATATAGGGCAAATAAAGAAGGACGTGAAAGAGAAAATGTATCAGGTCATGAGGGAATCAGCACTAAATAGGGCAGAACGGAGGGCTGCAGTATACCAAGCCTAGGATTGAAATATTGATGATGATGATAATCTTAAAAATGCATTTTCTCAGACTTGGTAAAAATGCGCATGTTTAAAATATGACCTTATTTTCGGCAAATAGCATAATTTTGAGACAAATACGTATGTGCATATTCCTAAAAAAGTCGTAAAGAATTACCATACTTTTATATTAATGGTGTACTATAAGTTATTTGCAGTCCTTCTTTGCCGGGAAAATTTCGGTAATATACGCTCAAATACCCCAGTTAGTATGCATTGCCTGTTTACGTTTTTAGTATAAGAGATTTTTTATCGAACTTTAGTATGGTAGTTACTGTGTAAATCACATCCTTTGCAACCACCCGGGCATCGGTCCAAATTGTGTTCAGAGAGGAAACAAGTGGCTAACTTCCGGTTGAGGGATTCCTATTTTGGGAAATACAGGACCAGATTAAAAAGAACGATTACACAAGTTAAAAAATAATTTTGTTGATAAGGCCTGCGTTATGGCCGTGTGTGTTACAATTTATCTGAAACCAATACTTATGGTATAGCCTCTACTACTCTTTAAAGAAATGTTGCCCCTGTTATCGTGGTCTTGGTTAATGGTAATCGACCGAATATTCAGTGAGGAAATGGTAATCTATTTAGACATGGTCAGTTCAATCTTCCCTCCAGCTTACACTACTCCATTCCATGATATAGTCCAGTAGTTATTATCATCAATATTTGAGGTTCTGTGGTAATGGCAGTTGGCTACGAGAGACGTTGTTTCTCCGGCTGCTGAGATATCAAACGTTTTACTTCTCATATGATTAGTTATAAAATATAAATAATATTTATCTCTACCAGGGAATTCTAATTATTTGTGTATCTTATTTTCGTTGGTCATGCTCTAAGTTTTCAGACAGGTGAGCATAAGAGATTCTCTCATCTCTTGGTCGATCAAACTAACACAGAGTAGTGACGTGGTGATTAAATGTTTTCCTTCTACTGAAAGCACGATCAGCCTATATTCAAGCAGATATTAACGGAAAAAAGTGTTGTGATTAAAGAGAGGCAAAGCAGATGATCCATGGTCCACATTTAAAAGCAGAATTGCATAATAAACTTCTATCACAGGTTCAAAGGTGGACAGATATTTTAATTTTCCTGAGTCAATTGTAGGTTCTCAGAAAGTGTGATGCTCAAAGCAATCAAGAGAGTGGCATCATTGGGTAGTCTAGGTGAATACACTCCTAATTTAAACTCTGTGCTCTCTTTGTGCAACGTTAATGATGAACTCAACTGTTTCAACAGTTCAAACCCAATATTTTCCTACTTATGTTTTCACAGTAGCTCTTAGAGAGGAGAGAGAGTCTTTAAATAACAGTTAATTTTGAATCAGGCTTACCATGACTCGACCTGTATTTTTCCTCTGTTATCTGTTTACTAGCTTTTTCCGACGTAATTGTGGCTGTCACCATTGTAAAGGACAATGTAGCAGTGTATACGAAAATTAAACCATAACGATCCATCATTAATAGCTCTACTTCACTTCAGATTAACTTAAACCTTAGTCTCGACAAAGCTTTATTTCAGGGATGTTATAGTTACCATACTTACCTCATGGTTTATTCAATCACGTATATCAGACGGCGTAAATAAACCATTCCGACCATCGAAATAGCTGAGCTGGTCCGACATATTCGAATTATACATACTATAGATAGGCGCATCTGCGCATCCTTTTCGTTCAGAAAATTCAAGGAATTATTTCGAATGATCATTCGCCGCGTAAAACGCCCTTTATCGGAAGCTAATTTTGGCCATCGCTTGAATTCATTCGAGGATTAATTCATGTGCAATATCATTCGCCGTATAAAACGGCCTTCATTCTGCTGCTACTCCATAACATTTATTCGTGTCATTCAAAAATATTTTTCTGATAGTGACCTTCACTTTACTGGCAAATAAATCCATACATCCATTGAATAAAAAAACTTGATTAATATAAAAAATCTCAAAAGCTGACTCTACCATGAACGCGATGAATGAAACACGGCGCCGCTTCGCCCTTATGTTCCCGGGTTAATGAATTCAAAACTATTTGTCTCCGATTGACATTCACCTTTCATCTATATTTACATGATATCCTCCGAGCCACGGAGAGGTTATGTGGCAGGGGGTGAAGATCGTCAAACATGCACTAATTATTTGCAACTAAGAGCTACAATTCGACTATTACATGGACACATGGTAGATAACAGTCACGTGCAACTATTTGGTTAGCTTTTACATAGTAGTAAAGGGATTATTAGTTATATGGCTATTTCTCTACACACATGTATTTATCCTTTTCTCCTGTTGTGTTTTCCTAGCATGAAAGTGTGTTTCCTTCCCTTTCCTAGGGATAGTGATGTTAAAAGATGCGCACAACAGACAACTCTAACAGTATTTCACCTAACTATCCCTTTGTTGTACTGCCTTTTACGACCTCTTTTGATACGCGGTAAAAATGACATTTTCACCTCTCCACTATACACTTATACTACATTTACTGGCAAATACATCAATACATCCATTGAATGACAAATGCTAGATAAAAACTTAGAAAAAATCCCAAAAACTGACTGAATCACGTGCGTGATGAATGAGTCCACTTTTTCCTTGTGTTCACGAGAATCGGAGCGGGAAACAAGAGAGAGAGAGGACTTCAATTTCGCCTCGAGGCCAAAGAACCTCGGGGGCCTTTTCCTTTCGGCACCTTATAAACAAGCGGAGCCACCCACACGGCCTTGGAAGAGGGGCCTTTCGGAATCCATCCCATCCGGGTCCCTCCTCCAGGGCCCTGCCGGCTTTTCCTCCCACTCGAGTTCGACTGCGAGGGAATGCGGGAGCCCGCAGGTTTCAATTTCCCCTGCCGCGGACCAAGTCCGCTCGCCCATCACCTTCTTATTGTTTGGCCGGTTCCCTTCACGACGCCACTCCTTCAGGGAGGGGAGGAAAGAGGCCTGGGAGGGTAGATTCTTGTCTATACACCCCCCTTTTTCCACCCCCAGTCCTAAGATCCCACATCCATGTTATTTCCTTTTCCCCTCCTCCGTCGGGAATACTCCACTCTCCCAGAGCCAAACCCCCGAGGGGGAAAACTCTCTTCCTCGTCCATGGCCAACCTCATTACGTTCCGTTCCCTGCCCTTATTTCTCTCTCCCCCTGTCCTCCCCCGTTCCTTTTTCCCCGCACCCCTATCTATTCCCCTGCTTCTGTTCCCCCGTGACCTACTTTGCCGATGGCCACAGCGAGGGAGGAAGCTTGCGGGGGGCCGTCCATGCTCCAACCCGGTTTACTGCGCCGTAGGGGGTAACGTCTTTTCCGCGACCGTGCATATCCACAACGTGCGCAAGTGGGCGTGCCGTGATGCACGTGCATTCTGTTGCGTTTATGCATGAGGGGAAGCTCAAGTCCCGTCTCCGACGCCGTCCACGGACTGATTGAGTCCCTGCACTCTGCTCCTCCAATCTCCAACCTAGGGAGAGCCAATCGGTCCAGGGTTCCATCTCCATCCCCATGTTACCCTGAGAGTTTCCCAAAGGCCTGTGGCATGGGGTGATAGGCAGCCAAACGTGAAATGAGATTTCTGCGGAAAAGGCGGTAAAAAAGGGACATAAAAGGAGGTGTACTTTTCAGTAGAGAATTAAGTAGGTTTGAATTCAGATTGATACAGGGCAGCGTATAAAAGCAAGGTTTGTATAGAGATAGGTAGGTAGTATGAAAAGTTATCATTATTTTGAAATTGTAAGAAAAATTATGACGGAAATCACTTTAAATCTCATGCTGAAGTACAGGCTGATTCTCCTGCTGAAATAAAAGGTGGATTTATCTTCTGAAGATGTTCAAAAATATTAAAAGATCCATTGTATTTTGCCAGGTCATATTATTAAAATGAATCAAGATTGTAAGTTCGAGAATTTGAAGTACAATTTTTAAATGAGTGACATTTAATAAATTATAATAGGCAGAAAAAAATTGTTGGTCATAGTTGCTTGAAGGGTTTTTTATTAGGATAAGTACTGTTGTTAATGGCCAACTATTGTATGCCTCATGAAACTCACACTGCATAAAGTACAAGGGTAATTCATTACACATTCCATCAAATGTCTTTCATATAACTCCGGGTAATGGTATGAAATTTGAATAACGAAGTTAACAGTGTGGAATTTATGAGTAATTGCTCATGGAGCTGCTATTCATCTCTTTTGAATGTATTTATATCACAACGAAAGTATAAACTATAAATATTTATATCTCTAATTCTGGCAGTATGATATGATTAGGTATTTAATACTGCGCGGCAGTAATATCAAGTGTGAATCCACCCCCTACCATGCAATCATGGTGGCTTCCTGTACGCTAAGCAGAACCAGATGGGAGTTTTGATTATATATTGGTCGCATATGGTGCTCGGGGAAATGAGTCATTGAATCATTCTGCCAAAGCGCTGAATTTGCTTGATTCATCGGTATTACTTGTCCTACTAATGTAGCATGACGCTAGAAATACTTATGCAGTACTACATAGTAATACAGTATCTACAAACCCAGATATACATTTACTGATTAGTAAAAAACCCTTACAAATTTCGAGAGAATAATTACGTGCATTTCATCTTATCTGTGTTAATTCTAAAGCTATTATAAAAATGAAGATTTTTTATAGTTATGAGCAGTGGTAATAAAAATTTTAAAGTACGAAGCACATTAGACTTTCATTAAAGCTACGTGTAGGATAAAAAAAAACAAAATATATGACGCTGAACGGATGGCGCTCTCAGCATACGGGTTTCTCCAAATGTTTGATGTTGAGTAAAAAATTATATTCTACTGCGCACTTCAGCAATTATCGTTAGGGGGTTTGCATAAACGTATAAATGATATGATATTATTGGGTAAAATAATCATAGTCTGATAAATTTATTTTTATATTTATGGGTCCTTAGAGTCACCAACGAAATATTCCGGATAACAAAGTTCTTCGAATTAATGATGCCTAGATTAATTTTATACCAAAATCGAATTTTAGAACAGAAAGACTAGGAGTTAAATAAACAAGAATTCATCCCAGACCACATGGGATATTCAGTAAAGGCATGCCCGAAATGTGAATATTTGGCATGTATTTCTACAAAATAGCATGATAAAAGTATTTTATTTTTTTAATAAGAATTAAATGATATCAGAGTTTAAGGTTTTGGTTGAATGTTGGTTTATGCTGCGGTGAAACCATTATATCTGATGATAAAGAATAAAGTGGAGTCCTCTTATCCAAGTAATTGGCAAAAATTGGTTCGGGTTTCGTCTCTTTCGAGATGAAATTTGAGATGAAGGGAGGTGGTGAAATTGTGACCAAAGGTTTAGGATGTCTTTTTTGTCGTATTTCGGTGCTAGTCGCCCTCCTCCTTGAGTCGATTTCCCCAAGAAAAAAAATCTCCACGGAAGGATTCCTTGCCGGTTCAATTACGCCCACTCACTCTCGTCCGCGACCTCTTCGGTATTTTTTTTCGCTCCATTTATTTTTGTCCCGCGATCGCCGATATAGCTACAGAGTTCAAGAGTTGCCAATCGGGCCGGCTCGGCGGTGGCTCTATCCCGATTCTTGGGAGATAACCATCCACCCCGTAAGTGGGTGAGGGGGACGTTTTGTTGAGCTAGTTCGACAACGCGAGCACCAACCGATAAGGGAACAGGTGACCAAACTTCAAGCTCCCGCCATTCCGGTCCGGTATCGTGGGTCTGCTCTTCTGTGCATAGTTTCTTTTTTTTCAAAACATGTGTTCTTAGTAAAAAGAGACGTTTCAGGCGTTATATGGTGGAATAGCATAATTAATAAAATGTGTTCTTAGAATCTGAATCATGGTTCATCGTTGTAAGTGTATTCTTATGTTTTTTTGTTATGCAGTCATTGGTCATACTACCCTTATATTCTGCTAGTACCATTACTTTATCACCTGATTTCCTAATGCTTTGAACCCCAATGAGTGACACCCCCTTCAAAAAATTTAGGCTAAGTGTAAACAATTTCTTTTTTTTAGCCCGACTGTCAACATATGCCAAACATTTGTGTGCGTAATGTGTCCGTTCAAGAGTGCGATGACTATACAATACTTGCAGTATTGCGTGTGAAGACAAATTATGCCTAACTTGAGCATTAATTATTTTAGAGTTAGTAGTCTCTGATTTTAGGGAATCCAATTTTTAAGATATATTACGACGACTAATCGTAAATATTAATTTAAAGAGAAATTCTCAACATTCATGCCAAAGGAGGAATTTGAAACCGCGGCATTTGTGTTGCAAGACTAGTGCGTTACCAACCGAGCTAACGCGGCCCGCTTTTACGTTGTAAGTTTTGATTCACATTAGAACCTGTAATGTATTACCTCATACATGTTTATAAATAAAGTTGTGAATGATTTCCTGGTGCTGGTTCACCCTATAAGTTGGTTACAAAACTTGTAATTAGTTAGGATAGGTAACAACCATGGTAATTTAGATCTAACCTATTATTGTTCCTTCTCGCCCTTACTTGAAATAGGTTTATTTTGGCTTGTTCTTTCTCTAGTAACTTACTCTCCGATTTATTTTCCTGGCAATTGCACCCACATTATACTGTCTCCAAAAATAAACTTATACATTTCTATGTAACTCTATACATTACCGTTGAAAAATTGCTTAGATATTATCCCTTTAGTTTTAAATAATTCATAATGTCCAATTAAGCAATGAAACGGATTTGCAACTATATGTAGAGTTCAACACTTGAATAAATAATGTGCTTTCATCTCATTAACATGGCCCCCACTACAGTGTGCTCGCAAACCTAGGTGAGTTCATAACAAAGACCTTTGGTCAGCTATTCAATTTCTCCGACTCTCCTCCCCAAAGCCACTATCTAAGCGAGTGACTTCAAATTTAATTGACCTCCTTGTCCGAATGCAGAGCTATTCCCTTCTTTGTCTGTGCAACGCTAGCAATTTAGGTCAGGCCATTGTGTTTCGTTTAAATTCCCCTCAAAACCCACCTCGTTGACGTTTAAATCGCTACGTATGACTACGAATCCTTTTCAAACAATCTTTCATACTGAGTATCCTATGTTTTCTTCAGTCTATCTCAGTCTGTACTCATTCTCCAAATTGGTACTTTCTACCGGAATGATGTAGCTATTGTCGTGATGAATATTTTTTCATATCTGGTGATAGTGTCACCACAAGGTCTTTCATGTACGCTAGGTTTTGTAGGCATTTTTATACTCCACAGCAAACACCACAGGGTAAACAGCTGCATAACATGGTCCATTATTGAACTTAGCAGCAATAGCAATCCATTCATTTTCAAGGATGAATCATTAATTCTTTCTCCATCGCATTTCATTTCGAATCTTTAGAGATAACCCTTTCGCGCAGAACATGCAGGCAAAAAAAGCCACACCTACTCGGGTACCCAGAAACCGACCTTGAAGATAAATTTCTTTTCCCACCCATTTTGCTCCACTCACACCCGAAAATGTCGCCTTCTAAAAAAATGCTTTCGTTCTCAGGAGCATGCAAACTTATTATATATATGTAAACTAACTTTTCCAAGGACACTTAGCCATTTTAACGAGGGAACAATCTAAGGAATAATTGTATGGAAATTTTATATACTGAGAATGGTAGGTGAATAAGAATCACTGCAACTTCTACGTCATCATTGCCAGTCATCCATCCTTAGATTGTTTTAACGAAGCTTTCCGCTCAATTCTCCTCTTCTCGTATTCTAATATAAGTATTTTCTTTTAACTCCTTTTCTGATTGTTCCATCCATCCTTCTTCAACATTCTAATTCACTTTCCCTCGAAGACTATATTCACCAGATAATCGTGTCTCAAGATATGACCCATTAAGTTTTCCTGTCTTCTTTCCTAAGGTTTTTATCATAATTCCTTTCTCTTCCACTCCCTCTGGACTTCTTGACTTTACTTTCTGATTAAGAGATATTCTCTATCTCTTTTATCTTAATCATTCTCCTGTAGCACTAGCAATTTCCAGCTACTGCTACACATTGCTCGGCCGTGGTTTCATCCCACTGGGATACCTTCAATAACTAGGACCAGAGAATGTCGCAAAGCGGCGAAACTATAGCCATGCAAAATGAAAGTGTGCGTGGAAACTGCAGTGCTTCTAATTAACCAGTCTTTCCCATTTAACTGATAAAATACACAGATGTACCTCAGCACCATTCAAAACCTTCCGTTTCTTCCAAGTGAAGGGTATTATTCAAATGCACCGTTCTTGCAACTCACCTTTTGTACCACTCGCTCCCGTCTTCCTCCTGAGAATGCAGATGTGCCAACCCGGTCCGCGTCCATTTCTCGTGAGTTCTCACACGCTTAAAACCTTCCCCAGCGTTCTCCTCTTAGTGTGCACTTAACTGTTCTTTTGTGCGCACATTACTCCTCACCCTTCCTTCAAACCTTTAGTTCGCCTCTCTTCCGGAGGATTTCCGAGCGCGCTGGAGTGCTTAATGTTCTGCAAGCTGGCGAACAATCGTGCCTTGGTTTCAAAACTTTCCCACTATTCACACTAGTTTGAAGAAAACTTAAAATTTGCGAGGGTGCTTTATGTGGTTAGTTTTGTGGCCTGGTTTTACTTCCTTGTGGCCTTAAAGACTTACCCTCAGATATTGGCGTGCAGAAAATCTTTTGGGTACTAAATCATTTATCAATATCCTCTGAATTCTTGCTGGGCCCGGTGGCGGCAGGGTAAATCTCTCGCCTGTCGATCGCAAGGACGCGGGTTCGAGTCCCGCCCGTGGAGGATTCCCGGGGCATGGATGTTTGCAATTATGCAATCTGTTAATTGTAAGAGAGGAGAGTCCTAAATTCGTAGGTCAAATATAGACAAATAAAGGATAAATAAAGGAATAACTCCATTTAATCTGCCATTAGTTATATTTTATCTTAGTGACAATGGAAATTATGTAAATAATGATGGGTTGCGTAGGGATATAATTTAGTTGATTATGTCGCCTGCATCCACATGTACCCGTACTTTTTTTCAACTTAGCCAGCAGAATTCCGGGATAATTTCACGACCTATTCAATACAGGGTACAAAGGCACGTAGTTCTCTACCTTTCAGAAAAGATAGCTTCTCTTACTTGCAATCAGTAATCAATATTCACCTTTTCAAGCTAGTGCAAGTTTTTCAATCCAGTAAATCCATCATATTGGGAATATTTTTTTCTTTTATGTCATGAATGAGCCAAAATGCACGCAAAATAATAATACCTAAATTTTATAAGTAAAATTTGCTGAAAAAGTCATTTTTTAAAATGGAGACTAAAAATAAAACTTCATATACCACTCATACCACAAAAATCACTGTATATTGTCTTTTTTTTAAGTTTTTGTGCAAATCTGTAAAAAAAACTTCCGCATGCAAGTTTGAATAAGGCGAATGAATGTGAAAAACGCATGGAAATGTTTATAATTGACGTTTTGGGCAGGAGGAAGTAAAGGTTTCAAGTTACCTCGTTCTTGAGACCGGATAGGGACAGGGCATTGTGTCGGAAAATAGGATTTTCCACTTTTAATTTTCCAAACAAACAAAGTTTGATCCTCGTCGGAGCCGGGAGGACTCGATTTTTTAATTTTTTTCGTCCCTTATTTGCTGGGTGGGTAGGGATGGAGAGGGGAGGGGGATTTCCGCATTGATTTGGGGCAACTTCGTCCGCGGGAAATAAAAAATCGTTTGCCTCGGCCCAAATGAATCGTGGAGAATTTTTCGCAGTTTGAGTTTCCTTTTTTTCCTTTCTTTCGCCGCTCTGTGACGGGAAGTCGCGGATCCCGAGCGGTCTCATTCTCGACGATTGAAGATGGATGGGGGAGGTATACCCTTTTCATTCGACGAAGCGGCAGCAATCCCCCTGCCCTCGACCTAATTGCTCACCTATACGGGTGGGGGAGAGAGAGGGTAGCGTCTCCGTTCCGTCCTATTCAATCATCTCGATAAGTGGAAATACTTTTTTCCTCTCCATTTTAGTGGTAGTTGTAGTACCTACCAGTTATTTGGGGTGGATAACCGGCCTCTGAGATCATGTGCGCCATTTAGGATAGGTGAGTTGTAGATATCGGAAGGAAATTTTGAGGCAACGGTGGAGACTGGAGAGAAAATCATTGTCGGAATCAGACTGTTCTTCATCTAGATTTACGGACTACCCTACAAACCACCTCAAGCGTATGTGGTAGGAGGTGAGTTCCACCAAACATGCACTAAATTTTACATATGCATGACTAATAAATATCACGCAGGACAAAAACTACAAATTTCAAATTTCATCCTACATGTAGATTTAGAACTTAGTCTGTGGCTCATGAAGAACGTTTTAACAACAATAACTCATACGTTCCAGAGCAAATTAAATTAATATTTCAAAAGTTATATTAATTTAATTATATGCCTCACTAATCAATATTGCCATACTATGTAGGCACATAACATTCAGTTGCCTAGTACTCGAGAATGCATGTGTATCTTCATTACCACCGTGATCTTCAATTCAAGGATTTATTGGAATAATATTTTGTTCATTGCCAAACGAACAGATTTCAAATTAGGACATTGAGCTAACCGAACTAACAGCATATTTGTTCATGCTTTCTTTGCTATTTAAATCTTATTTTAAATTCTTATGTTTCGACTAGATCATATCTAATAATCCTTTTTAAGTATGAGATGTTTGCAAGTATGACAATGTAGTTTGGTGTTTAATCACATCCTGCCACACACTTTTATAGTGGCTGGCAGGTTATTATATAGATGTAGATATCTATCATGTTTACATTAATTAGGAGCATTGTTAGTACGTCTTAGTTTCATGCAGGTGATATTTCACTCCCTGCTACACAACCTTGCGGTGGCTAGCAGGGTATTAAATTGATGTAGATTTAATGCCTTTTCAACTAAACGATAAGACTGCTATAGTTTTCATGGTGTTGTTACGTATGTTTTCGATAAATTGGTGTCGAGTAATGCGACGAACTTTTCTTTCAGGCTTCACATTGTTTGAACACCAATTAGATCCTCCTTTCCTCTTTGCTATCACCATAGTTTCCACGTCTGATCCCCTAAAGGCAAATGTTTTCCACCAGTCAAGTCATATTCGAATCGAGGCCGTAGTAGTGCCATGATCTGGCGTCTGCTCGTCACATCTGCCAAGTGCCGCGCCAGCTGATGGGCGGAAGGAATCCTATTCGAACGTCGTGACACGACGACCCGTGACTATTAATCACGGGAGGGGCGTTGCATGCCCCTTGCGTTCGGGATATCCCGTTGTATCCGCACATCTTGACGCAAACCTACACCTTCGCAGGTAAATGGAACCGGACCTATTAGCACAGACTTGCGATAGGCCTGGATGCAACGGGAAGTATGCCATCTGCGATCTGAAATGAGAAGTTAAAAATTCATCAATAGAGCGTAGCACGAGTTTCTCTCCATGCGTTGAGCATTCCGGATAAAGCTCCGGATAATTAGCGCAGCAGGAAATGCGCGAGGGCTCAGCCATCATCCACATTTATTAAGCTGGTTTCCAATCGTATATAGAAAACAGGTGAATACCTTGTAAGTAGGCCACTTAAAGTATCCTGTGGAGTCATTGAAAGAAGCTTGCTTTCCACGTGAATAGACTGGGGCTCGATCGGGGTGCGACGCTTGAGAAGTACTTCCCCCATATCCTGCCACGCTTTCAAGAGTACAGGGGTGGACTTGGGGAGAGGGGTAGTGACTAAGGAGGCAACCTCGGGCAGCCCTTATTGACACGGAAGAAGTGACAGCGTGAGCCACAGCGATAGTGTAAGGCAGGGGGTGAAAATCACTCCTGACATGCAAATAAGTCCTACAATGAAACTACTACATGTAAATAAGTTAAATATAGGCGTAGATAGATAAACGTGTAAATAGATGGTAAGTGCCTACAAGGTTACGAAGTGATTACTGGATAGAAATATTTTCACTAAATATATTCTGTATTTCCCTAACGTGCTTAGATTCATCATCAACATAAGTCAGCAATCCTAAGATTGGTTTGACGCAGTTCTCGACAGGCATCCATGCATGTGGAGGGATTCAAAGCCGCGACCATAGGTTACTACTCCGGCACGTTACTCACCCATCTACAGCTGTTGGTGTGAAGGCAGCTAGACGTAAATTGGCTAATATTTTATTTTATTTATCTCTTTAGTTAGAGATGAATAAACTAAGTCCTATCGTTCAGAGGCCGGTGGTAAACCGTCCTGTTATCTCATAAACATTAGCTACATATTTTCAAGCAATAATACTCAAGTCCCACTTTATTGCTGAATTTATTACTTCACTTATAAACAATGTAATTACAAAGATACCAAAAAACTAACAGAGTTTAGTTTATTCTCTAGCGCGCTTGGTCTTTTGTCCTGATTTAACGTTATGTTTTACCCATAGCATAAATCTTTTTGTGAAACAATATTCTTCTTTTCTGCATGGAAGTTAGCCACATTGAATCAGTGGATGCTAAACGTTACTTTCCTTTCCTTTAGTTTTTCACTAACCGGCTTTAGCGTGACTCGTTTTTCAACAAAGAAATGTTCTCTCGCAAAATGAATAGTCTCTTCATGAAAGCACAGGAACTTTGTAATACCTGGTAACACGGCCAAGTCGGAAAGAAAGAAAAGTCTTGGTCTGGTGTGGGGCATTTTTCGAAATGAAAAATCATGACGTTTTTATAAAGGAGAAAAGTTTTTAGCCTTGTTGCGCGCGCTGTAAAACTCTTTGTGCGTCCGTAAAAATGCGGAGCGAGGATTATATTTTAAACACGGTATGCGAAATTTGACCTCATTGCTACTATAATTCTGAAAAATGTCTTTGCTTGAAGCGTGCATCCATTTAAGCCTGAATCCGTTTTTAATATCAATCACGATAATTTTCGTTGATTTTACGTCTTTTTTGCTGAGTCTTGTGACTTTAAATCCCTTGCTCAATTCTGGTGAAAATGTACATAATTTGTCGCCTCACTCTTATACGATACTTGCTTGTTTTATTTCGCATGTTATTCTACTGGGTGAATGAAATTTTTCCAATCTTTTTCTGCTGACGCTCTTACGCGAAAATTAAAATTTCTATTTCAGCCCTGTGGCCAAAAAAAATTGTATAAATGATCTCCCCACACTCTCCAGCTGCCTTTTTCTTAGGCACAATAAATATCTCACTCTTTCTCGCCTTACCCTTCCTTCTCTTTTATGTCCCCTCTGTTCTTTCGTCGCTTTTCCATTTCTTACTTCCACTCCACAGCCATTTCTTCGCAGGGGTGTTGTGAAACCAAAGGAATTGTTGTGGGAAGGGAGCACATTTTGTACCATTGGAATTCTTCTTCCGTGTCACTAAGGGCTGCCCGAGGTTGCCGCTTTAGTCACTACCCCTCTCCTCACCCTCCCTTAACCCTTAGTCCACCCCTGCACCCTTGACAGCTTGGCAGGATATGGGGGAAGTACTTCCCGAGGGTCGCCTACCCGGCACAGGAATCGATCGAACCCCGATCCGCTCAAGTGGAAAGCAAGCTTCTTTCAATGACTCCGATGTTCTCTTAACCATTACTTCTTCCCCATTGCCTTATCCTTGATCCCATTTTTCACCCCTTTCCACATCCTTCTCCAGTTTCCTACCCATTCATATTTTTTTATTTTAATCTGTTCACCCGGTTTCTCCCTCTTTGAGGTAGTTTACCAGGATTGATTTAATAGGGGATTTCTTGTGATCGTCATTCAGTTGTGTGCCCATACCTGATAATTCAGTCCTCTTCTTTCTTCAAACTTGCTATTCATCTAGGGTTTTCGTCCCTCTTTCGACGCTTTGAATCCCCTATTTTTTCCATGTGCGCACCACTTGACAAGTTAGTAAATAGTGGAGGTGATATTAGTTCACAATGCTTTGGAGATTATTATTATTTTATCCCATAAAATGAGCAGCATAAAGGATACTCTTATCTAGGCATGTGTCACATTTAAATTTTTCCTGCGTGTCATTTCCTATCGTCATTGGACATTGGACCATTCCGAAACGGTCAGTTTTATGACATACTTTTAATTTTAATTTTTGCAACCTATTCTGGCGAAATACGGAAAATGGTAGTCTTCAGAAGGTTCAGCAATGTGAACAGAACAGCTTGATGATATAGAGGGTGATTGAAGTTCACAAAATGGAACACGTTGGGCTTCGGCCAACTTTAAATCAAAAGTTCTTGCACTGACGGGATCTTTTCAAATGTAATTTCTGCGATGCCTTACGAATTTTTAAGTCCCGAAAGAAAATAATTGTTAGAGAGATTTTCGAGAAAAATGAAAGAAATATCGAGAAAAAACGAATCCCGAGAAAAATTTACATTTACATCTACATAATACCCTTCAAGCCACCATAAAGGTGTGTGATAGGGGGTGAATTCCCTCCATAAATGCATTATATATCACATCTATGCAAGTTAAATGGCATTTTTTATCAACATTGGTCGGTAATAACAATCTAATTTCGGCATATGGCCATACATGTTCAATTAGAGGAATGTGATCATTTATTTGTTATTAAATTGATCTGAAATAAGAATTCAAAATTAAATTGATTAATTTTTCTTAAATACGATGCTGAACTACGTTTTTAAGTCACCTACTGCACAGAATTCGAACCTTACCTATACTACCATTGCTGAGCAAGGTTATATAGATTTGATGTAGAATACATGGTTGTTTTAGAGAACATTAAAATAATGAATGTAAATTAATGAAAATTCACTTCTGTAATAATTAACTAACCATTTATTCTAACATCAGTACGGGTAAAAATAGCCATTAAAACCAGTGCTAACCATTATAATCATAAATAAAACAATAAAGTATTTCAGAGTATTTTCAGATAATCTGCATAAAACACAGAAGCGATTTTCCTTCGCGAATCTCTCTACCGATTATTTTCTTTTGGGACTCAAAATATTGTGAGATACCATGTAAATAATATTTGAAAATATCATTTCGGTACAGGCACTCTTGATTCAAAGTTGATCGAAACCCACTGCGGGAAGTCTGAAGTGATAAAAAAAGACCGTGTTTGTGGAAAGACGATGCCGTATTTGGCCTCTCTCGACCGCTGGCTTTTTAAAAATGGAGGTTATCAGGGAAAAATATACTACCCTCCCACTTCTCTAAGGTCCCATTCCTGCGTAGTCGAGGCTCCTATTCCTGTCCCTTTCAACGAAGCGATTGATAAGACTCCTCAGGCCCGTGCTCTGTTGCAAAAGGAAGGCTGGAAGAAGGAGCATTCATCGCCTTGCAAAACCTTCATGAGAACTCCGGACCACCACCAAAAATAAATGCAACAACGTTTGCAACCGAGGGAGAAATAATAAATGATGTCTACTCCCTTCCCCATTGAGGAAACGCTCGAGATGATTTGATTCCGCGGATTCAAATTTCGTCTCCCTCTTGGATATTTTCGCAGTCGTGGTCGAGAGGGGAAGTCGTGGCGTTGGTGAAGTTTTTATTTCGCTCCGGGTGCCTTATTTTTGAGTTTATCGTCAACGCTTGCAGTACGCTTTTCGAAATAGCGCGGATCACGACCCACTTGAGAATGAGAACTACCCGCCTCGATTTCTTCCCGTTGCGACCGGAAGTGTTCGCCCTTCACCGTAGTTTTTTTTTAGGATCGTTGACTCGTAAAACCTTTTCCCCAGCGTATTTCACTTTAGTTCGGCCACCATTCCTCACATTTTTGACGCACTCTTTCAGAAGTACGTACTCAAACTACGTAGCTTTTTCAGCAGAAATACACGCTTTTTAACACCAATACTATCTGTAATCATATAAATTACGTATGATATATATTCAAACTTATTAAATTTTTAAAATGATATTAAGCGCTAGGCATTAGCGATGCTAATGAATGCAAGTGTTAAGTGATTACAAAATGCATGCTTTCCTACGGATCTGGAAATCATTACCTGCAATCCGGAGATTTTCAGAAAGCAACGTTAGTTTCATTGATGATTTTAGGTATGAGCTGCGGCTTGTCTTGTTATGGCTGATGCGAGAATCCTCATATTATCCAATCATTTCAATCCCTTGCGCTATAAAAATTCAGAGCCATAAAATTGCCTCATCGATCGCGAGATTGGAGAGCGGCAATTCCCTTCTCAATTAATTTCTCTGGTTACCTCAACCGGCACTCAGTTTTTCTAACCGTGCCTCTGCCTATTTATTCCGTGTGGTAAATCATACTCTATGGTTTGTTGCACCCTGCATTCTTTATTGCCTTATTATATGACAATTGGTTGAGGTTTCAGTGGTTTTAGTGGAATCACTTTTCCATTTTCATTGCTTGCATTGAGCCATTTATGTATATATCAAGCCGGTCGGTCTATTGAACTTTATAGAACCCATGTTTTCGGTGACCCGAACGTCAGCTTGATGCTCACAGAGCTTTGTGGATAAAAACTGTGGCACTTATACGTTTACAAAGTACTGAAACTTTCCTTTTTAAAGGATGGTAACAAAATCCCCGTTGTAAGCATACATTACTAATGGAGCCTATGCAGGAAAAAGTTACCTAATCTTGCCCAAGCCAAAAATGATCTTGTTTAGGCGAATTTTTTTTATATGTTTTTTATATGTTAGATTTGTAATATAATACCTTCTGCGTGTATTTACGAAGACATTTAATTTAATTTTATTTTCTAGAAGCGTAAAAGATTTTGGGTTAGTATCATAGAGTCTATGATAGTATTTATGACATATTTAGTTAAGTTATTCAAATAATATGTTGACTTGTTTTATGTTCAGAGCCATGTATGATAATTTATTCAATGGTAACCTCAAAACAGGTTTTTACCTCCGAGGCTACCTTAAGTTCCCTATTAAACTCATTTCTTATGGTTGTGCTCAATTTGGGGATAAAAAAAAGCCTTAGTGTTAAATTTTAAAAATCTTGAAGTTTAATGGGAGTGACTACCGGGTGAGATTGATGGTGGAAAAAATACGTCTCCAGAGTTTAAGTTCATAATCGATAATCTCTCCCTTTTTTCGAAACTTGAGGATTCAAAATACCTTTTGCAAAATGTGGACCGCTTGCCGCCTTTCTTTCAGAGCATTCAAGAGCAAAGAGTGAGTCTCCCTCTAACCTTTCTTTCTTTTCCCCATTCTAATGCGTTTCGAGGTCGATTTCAAGCTATCTCATAAATGAAGTATTTTCTCGTAGGTTTTGGTACGTATACATTATGCCTTGCAAGTTACCATAAAAAGTGTGACAGGGGATGGCCTTCGCAAAAAATCCACTACCTAACTTCAAGTAGAGGGTAATTTAGATATACTTTAGTTGAAGTGCAGCAATTTATAAGTCTTAAATAGCAAAGTAAGCATGCATAAATGTTATGTCAGTTGGGCTAGGTAAGCGTCTTAATACCGATGTGCGAAGCGCGGTAATCTAAATCTTAGCAGCATCGGCAGTTCACGAAAAAATTAGAATGCGAGACTTATTCAATTAATAAGCAATTAATACTTGAGAAATTTTATTAATTAATTTATTTTGTGGCATTCTATGTTTGACAGGATTTAATGGATATATAAGATATAAGAAGACCATAATTAATCAGGGCCAGCATATATTATGGTTATCTTATACTTAGTTCTCTATAAAAACCCGCTTTTTCAACAACCGTAAACAAAAATGATGGGAAGTAGTTAATTGTTTATCATATAGATTGAAATATTTTGCATCCTGAATCGTACTAATCGATTTCAAGTTTCACCATTTTTCCGCATTCATCGTGGAAAGGATGTTGAACTGGTGGCTGGTACGAACGTGGTATCATTTATTCATTGGTGTGTAGAGAAATATCATTTTTTTAGATATGGCTTAAAATCAGCATAAAAATAAAGTCAGCCAATTTATTCAAAAAACTGCAACCTGAAATCAAGAAGTACAAAATGCTTACTGCGGAAGAGTTCCTGAAGAGGATAAATGAAGAGATTTGTAATTATCAGAAAATATCTGTATAAACACTATCCTAGAGCGTAGCAGTATCTTATTCTTAACATGGAGTTTTCAGAAAAAGAATGAGTTGAAATTGGAGGTATTTTAGATCAGGGTTTGAAGGTAAATGAAGTCTGTTCATGGATTAGGTATGAAGACGAATGAGGAGTTTTTAAGATGATAGGAGAGGAAAGGAATTTGGTCGGAGAAATTAGCAGAAGCCAGCAATAGCGGCTCAAGGACGTTTTAAGCAGTGTTGGAATACTAAAAGGGAAGGATAAAGACTAAGTTTGGAATATGGAGAGAAAAACCATTCGTTCTGGATGGCATAGAGGCAGTGGGAAGATTTGAAATCTTAGAATGGGATGCAATTCATGAAACGAGGATTGAATATAAAAGTAAAAGTGAAATGGATATTGAAGGCGAATGCTAACCATACATTTACCGATATTCATATCAGCACTATCGTTATCATCGCCAGTCGCCAATCCTGGTGTTGTGTTCATGCAGCCTTCGAGGTTCTAAGAGGTTACTCTTCAATTGATTAACCTCCTAGATATGAAATGATTCTTTTCTTTTACATCCTTCACCACTTGCTCCATATACCTCATGCAAGGTCTCCCTTTACCATTCTCATGCTCACTTTTCCCTCCATGACTGCCTTCTTCAGACCACCATTTCTCAAGATATGGTCAATTATGCTGTCCCATCTTCTTTTTTAAAATTTTTATAAGACCTCTCCTTCCTTCCACTCTTCGCCGAAACTTAGTTTGTTACTCGGTAGCTATATTTTATCTCCATCATTCATCTGTAACACTTTATTTCAAATGCAGATAATTTGATATGATTCTCACAATGAATGTGTATCTGTATATTGAATCTGAATGAATCTGTATCTATTGAAATCTGAGTTCAAGTATTCCAAAGCTATCTTTGAAATATTTTTCATCGTAATTTTCCGGTTATGGGAGTTATCTTATTGAACGGTCTATAAAAAGTCTCGGAAACGGAAAAGAGTTATTTTTGCAACTTTGTCACACCGGTGATGTTCGGAGACATGCCAACTCGCCCCAAGATTCGATTGTGCAAATGATCGATCATGCGACTAGAATCGACTGGTGACATCCGCTCCCTCCGGAGGCCATCCCATTCCCCACGGCCGCTCCCTGTCGACTCCACTGCAGACGAGGAGCGGCTCTCACGGCAGTCACGAATGGGGAACACCGCACCTCCCGCCTACACACCCACCCACCCCTGGCACCAACCCTGGCACCAACCGAACCCTCACTCCCATCCTCTCAAAGTTCCACGCTAATGCCCGCCGTTCTCCACAACTCGCATTCCGAGAATTGCCGTGGTCCAACCAACCCCATTCTCTCTACCCTATTTACCCCTCAGTGCGTAGCTAGCAGTCAGCTCAGTGGGAGGGTGTGAATCGCAAATGGCATTGCGATACTCCACCCTTGATGGTCATCGGTATGTCGTTCCTACAGAACTATGTGATGACACGACATCAGGTTAAACAGTAGTAATGCACGAGAGACAACCAGCATCTGAGAACATTTGGGGCATTTACGGTAGGGGTAACTTGGTAGAGGAGGGAATTTTTGGGATGCGAAGGGCGGTGATGATAGGGACATTTACATTAACTTGCCATCAACGAAAGGCGCCAATAAGTCTATGGTTTAATGTCCCATTTAGCGGACAGAGCACTAAACTCTTAAATTCGCACACAAATATGAAACGCTATGCTACTGAAAAATTTCTACCACTCCTGGAATTTAAATGCAGAGCCACAGAAAGCAAAGTCATTTACATTGGCTGTAACTCAGTTCATCAACTTCATATCCAATTTATGATGTGGAGTGTTCTGAAAGGTTTATTCAGGTCTATGAATCAATTTCTGACCCCACCCGATACACTATAATGCCACATCACAGTGTTAAAAATCTAGGGATGGGTCGGTTCGGTTCTTCGGTTCTCGGTGCCACCGGTTCTTGAGATTAGAACCGGAACCGGAACCGGGGCCAAAAATAATCGGTGCCGAAATAATTGGCGCGAAAACCAGTTTGAAACCTACTCACACTCCGAAAGTGGAGGCTTCACATTAAAACCTGGTGAAATAGTGTACTTAGATGCATCAAAGTCGCGAATTATTCTAATTCAGTCTCTGAAAATGATTATTGATTACCTTATCTTACCATTGAGCAATGCAAAGTAAGTGGTAAATTAAGAACCGGAACCGAGAAACGAAGTTAAGAACCGAACCGGAACCGGAACCGAAAAAAAGTGGAACCGACCCATCCCTAAACTTAAAATATATCCATATTATTTGAACAAAAGTATTATCTATCACAAGCCATTTAATTTGAGCAACTAACTTTGTTTTTAGTTTGACTCATTATAGAACTCCTTTTTATGCTTCTCTCTCTCTTGTTAGTGCACCCATCTGTCATTATTTTCCTCGATGGAATTGTCGCGTGCATGATAAATATTTCTTTTAATTTTAATCTGCATATTATGTAGCTTCATTCCATATTTGTTTTCGAAAATGAAATCCAGAATGCTCTTGTGACAGTATTATCATCACTAATGTAAAGGTTTGCATAATAAAGTTTTTTGAATAACTTTTTCTTTCGATTTTCCCTCTTTAAGTGCTTCATTGTCTCTCATAGATTTGGCATCGACATGAATTCATGTCTTATCGCTCGATCACTATCTTTTGTGCTTGCCACGCCTCAACATCTTCTCCATCTTATTATTCAAAATTTATAGAATTGTTTTCCTCCTATATAACCTCACACCCAGCTGCACTCACCAATTCATCGTCTGCCACCATTGTTACTGAACATATACGGTTATCCTTATATGTAAGTTTGTGAATTATTCAGTCACATGGTGTCTGACTCTATTTCGACGGTTTATTTTAATCAATTTCTGGTGGGGTGGATTCCCCACAGACCGACGGCTTCCGTCTCTTCACCCATCACCTCCTGTCTGCGATCCCGCCGGCAGACGTCTATCCTCGTCTTTTCCGCGAGCAGTCGCTCGCTGGAATGGTATTCAGGAAAAAGCCTTTCGTCTCATCCTCGCGAGCGTTCCTCCCACCGCACCTCAACCTCCTTTTCAGCGACCCATCCTCACGAATTCTGTATCCGCGCGCCCGGAACTTTGCGAAGGAGTCCTCAAAGGAGGGTACCCCATCCACGTCTCTCTCGAGCGTGAATTAGGGATGTGCGATACGAGTCCGATATGCTCTCGCATCGATACTTATCCATTCGAAAATCACTAGCTAAGAGTAAAATCACTTCATTGCATAATTTTGAGAGCGTTGGTAATCTCATTTCCATGCTTGAAAAGAGACATTGCGTAAATCATTAAGAATTCCTATTCCTGTATAGAGAAATTCACAAGTCAAATATTTTGTTCAAGCCCAAAATTCCTTTCTTCCATTTGATTTCCCTTTCATTACCTCATTTCTTATCGTTAAACTATTTTTTGTTAGGCTGTCTATATTGGTTATACTCCTCACCCAAGTTTTTACAATTTGATATTTATTGGGAATGAAAATATGGGCTATTTCTCACAAGTAAATTGGTTTTTAATTGTTATACCTTGTTTCATTGAGTTCAATGAATATTTAAATCCTCACCATATTTAAAGACTATTTACTTAGGGCTAAAGAAGGCTTATTTTGGTCACATTTGAAAATCATAAGTTTGTTATGCTCACCCTTGTTGATGCCCAAATTTTGTGGATAGTTAATGCTTTTGAAATATTATAAAAACTTTTTTCAGTATCTTAACGCCTCGTTGATTTTGCACCAATAGCCTATTTTTATTGCTACGTTATAAATATTGATCCTTAAAATCGCTTGTTTTACTGCTTTATAAAAGAGGGTAGCATTATTGAAGGCGAGGTGCTTTTTATGGGCTGGAAGAGTGAAAATGATAAACAAGCCTGCTTCTTTAATTTCAGTCTCTTTATTGCAGTATAATGGGATCAAAATTATAATCCTCTGGCACACCTTATCTTTCATTATTTGCTTTATTTTGAATTGATTAAATTATTATTATCTCCCACTGGAGTCAAGAACTATATAAGTAAAATATTCTATTGACATGTAAAAAGTGATTTCACGTAATATAAACAGTTTCAATTCCAAATCTCTCGAACTTAAAAGCATGGATTTCTAATTGATTTATTTTATTTTATTCTTTCGAGCTATTTATGACAAAATAATTCCTCTTATTGATCAGAGACTCATGAACTGTCTTATTGCTTTCTTTTTGGTTCGTCATTTCATCTCCCTCTGCCATGGAAAGAGAGACTTAGGCATGTGCACTTTGTCCTCACGAGGTCGATAATTATTTGTATCATTATTTTATTATTAATAAATGATAACAGATGGCACCGAAGTATGAAAAAGTTTCACTTCTATTGGTGTGCGTTTAATGCGTAGCGTTGCTATAGCCATAACTTTGAACTCGAAATCCGTTGAAGCAGTGGTGATTTTGACTGATTGATACATCGTATCGATAATTGTCTTTCCGTTCCCATCCTCTGGGTATCGCGAAAGCGGCGCCCGTCGCTGCAGCCACCGTAACGGATGGGAAGAAAAAGAAAGGACGTTTGCCAAGCGGAAACGGACCCCCTCCCCACCCAACACCACTTCTCCCATCTGTATCCACCTCCTAGCTCTCCATGCCCACCTTCCTTTGCCTCCAGACTGACTGCGGAGCTTCAGAACAGCGTGATTTCGCTCTGAATAATGGAACGGTGGGAACATTGGGTGGGGGACGAAGCCCTTTGAGAAGGGATGTGAGGGAGGAGGGTGCTTTAGACAGGGATCGCTTCCTCCCCCCTCCCTACTTCAACCCCGTGAGACGGCGGCGGAGGGATATCTCGAAAGGAAGAGGAGGGGTTGATTTCATTAGCGGGGATTCTATGAATCGATGGGACCTAATTTGTCTCGAAGCGTCTAATGGGATGCTGTAAGTTCCGGAGGAGGATGAGTGGGGAGGGTTTAAGGATTCCGGGGGTCTGGATTGACCCCTTTTTCGCCCCCACTCCCCTTAGGGACCAAAACCGTGTCACATGGCTATCGTGGGCACTGGGGTGGTAGACACAAGGCTCTGGCTTAAGACTTCGCCCGATAAATTTAAATAGCAAGAGTTTGAAGCCTTAAGCATTGAGACCGATCAAAGGGTATAATGTGTGGTTTGGTTTGCAGTATTTATAAGTTATTCTGAGTCTTTTAAGATAGGTGGGTGAGTTGAGGTAGAAATATTTCAAGGAATGAAGGCTGGGTGGAGTGAAATCAGGCGTCGGAATTAGCCTACTCTTAACGAAAAGCGCCAAGGTTCACGGTTTAACGTCCAATCCAACACAGCGGTTCCCTCTTATTGGCGTAGTGTTCAGATAGGAGTTAGCTCTCAAATAAGTACCGTTATTCTTCTGGAAAGTCTCTACGACTTTCGGTACTCCAGCTTAGGCTCTCGGAATGAGAAACCAAATCAGTTGCCACCAGTGCAACTTCATCCCGTTCTTTCTAATGCCAGGTTGGAGTGGAGAGTACCGAGATAATACTGATGCTTTTACTACCTTAAATAGCGCGGTACTTGAAGGTAATTACCGTACGTATACTGGGTTAAAGATTTAAGATTTACAAATCACACATGATAAAGGCTGATACGCAACTTGTAAGCCTAACGTCACACTTACGGCACTAACTATCAACTAACATGGTACATGATAGAACCAAGAAGAGTTAAGTTTTTATGAAATTCAATTAGAAAATTGAATTGCATAAATAGAATATTATTTAGGTCATTATTTATCTTACATCTACAGCCAAAAACCTTAAGAGGAGCATGAAGGCTTCCGCGGATGAATATTGGGACTTCTGCTTGATATTTTACGGGTTTTCTTTAAGCTTGAAGATGTGGACTGCAGCACTTGAGAAAATATCGCCATCAAAAAATAAGTAAAAGCATAAGATTTCAAGTGCTTCCGATCTGAAATTTGTTTGACGCAGGCTTGACTCAAGTTATATCATGTAATTTCCTCATAACTATTATTATTCCTTCCGCTATCTTTCACCATTCCTTACACTACAATACACTATTTTATACGTGATATTCCTTAACTATTATTCCCATTCCCATCTCTTCACCGGCCTCGGCAGTGATACCGGTAATGTGCTGGTCTAGCTACCGTAAGGTTTCAAGTTAATCAATATAACCTTAGTTTTTGGAGAACTTAAAAAATGAAAAGTACCTACTATGTACTGCTACCATCTTGTATCAACATATGTCCACTTATCTCTTCACTCTTTAGTTCCAAGATTGTTATTATATTTATTCTTCTCACTTTTACTGTCCTCAGCATCCCTTCGTCTTTCATTGGAATGTATTTCCCCCAAAACGTTAACCAGGCATAAAAGTTACTATTAATAGCTCATGAATGCGTGAGTATGTAAATTAATGTATATAATGAAATTCATGACAAATCAATAATTTTATTTTGCTAAGTAGATACTAGTGATTTAGTTGCAAAAGTCTCGTGACTGTATATTTAACACTCCTCCATGGAGTAATAGAGTTTCACCTCTTATTTGTATGTAAGTTGTACTAGTACGGTCACGTTTCACCCCCTGTCTCACACACACACACCTTCGCGGTGGCTCGTGGTGTATTACGTAGATGTAGAATAGATGTACAAAAGTGAGTCTAATCCCATAACGCTTTCTGCTGCGTCTTTTCCTCTGCCACTTCCAACTCAGGTACCCCATGTTATTACTGCGCATCGCTGGGCAATACGTAGGTGTAGGCGCAGATCAAGGAGGAAGAGTCCAATTCACCTTTGGATGCAGGGGAGGCTTTTCTTCGAAGAGCGACTAAGGGTTTCTTCGAAGGGACTAAGGAGGTAGCTCTCCGGGGGTGGGAAAATGTCGGGTGTGACTCACGACGGAAAGATGCTGAAATAGATTAATCCGGAATTCCTTTATAATCATATTTTTTATCTCTTAAACCCCTCCCCCGCGTCGAACGTGTCCTGGGTAGGACGCTTAAGGGGTCCACGTCTGGGGGAAGAGGCCAATCCTGCGGGATAATTCGGGGCGGCCCTAAAAAAAAATTGCCCCCCGGGCCCGCAAAATACTCCACGCTCCTCCGTGCCAACCCATCCCCCTTCTCTCTAGAAACTTTTGATAGATTTATTCCCAAGTCCCACCAGGTTCGACACGGGCCCACTTCGAAAAAAAAGCTTGGATCGATATGAAGAAGAAGGAGTGGGTGGGACTTGCGGTGGTCTTGGATCCTTTCTCGGAGGGAAGAGAAGAACTCAGGCTTGGGGCGTCTCTCGTGGGATGCAACGGGAAGAAGGCTTTCAGATGCTAATGCCGCGTCCTATCTCTCTCGCCTCGGGTGAAAAGCCAAACCAAGGCGGGCAGGGTGGGGAGTGGGGGTTTGAATTAAATGGGAAGTGTGCCGGAGACGGAAGGAAAGTGACTTGTTACGACACAAACGAAGGTAGTAGGGTGTGGTGGAGAGGATCGTTGATTTCAACAACGGAGATCAGGTGCTCGTCTTGAGGTGTAATCGTTCTGCTACTCATAGCTCTTTCAGATACGGCTGACACGTCTCCAGCTGGTAAAGATTCGCGTTCAAGCGCATCGGACCGTTCCCGCTTGAGTCGAGACAAATGACAATTTTCACTAATAGCGTTTAGTGCTTTGCTTCAGAGCAATCATAAGCATTTGATAGCAAAATGTGGGCCCCAGAAATTGAAATTAGTGGTTGAATAAGTGCAAGCTCTAGTTGTGTGAGTGAATACATACTCGTCCGCAGGAAATGTGGTGAAACTATTCATCAATTTTTGAGTTTTACTTCCACTTATGACACTTGCGGCTTTCAGTTTGTGAATACGCACACATAAAAACCCTATAAAATCCATGTTGTAAGATAATCGTTCCTTTTCTACGGATTCTACACTTTACTTCCTCCCTCCATATGTATATTTCTTTGCAAGGATTGTGATCATTATTATCCTCCTACAGCCGTTTATACTGGAATGTTTTTTGAAAATCTCTTAAAGTCATGTTGTAGTATCTTCATGTGCCACTAAAATTGCTAAGGGTAAACTTCACGACTTCGGAATTCACTTCTGGAAATGCGTACAACCCGCACCACAAGTTAAAGCAACTGCAATATTTAGCACATTTTTAAATGGCGCAACACTTTTCACCGACTTACAAGAGGTAGAAATGGGTATTAAAAGTATTGTGTCATGAGCTAAAAAGATATCCAGTTTGCCGGGTGGTTAGAGTACTGGGTCTAAGGACTAGAGTTCGAATCCCAGCAACGACAGGGTTTTTATTCCATGGTATACCGATCGCTGCTTCAGTGCCCTATGCAGAGTTCTTGTCTGGTAGGTACTTCCTTGGAGTCCCGAATTATCTGTCTTGTAAAGAGCATTTTAATTTATTACCCCACCCTTCGGATGGTACATGGTGGAGAATTATGGCCCACGATTGTCTTCATCAGGCCATTGTGTCTCAAGATATGGCCGACTAAGTTGTCACGTCTTCTTCTTAGAGTTTTCATAAGACTTCTCTTTTCTCCCACTCCTCTTAAGACTTCTTCATTTATCACTCGGTCGATCCATTTTATATTCATCATTCTTCGGTAGAACTATATTTCGAATGCTTCCCCCCTTTTCTTCCCCACTGCTGTCATCGTCCATGCCTCCTGCCGTAAAGAAACATGCCCCAGATGTACGTTCTGATGAATTGTTTCCTTTCTTCTACGCTTGTATTTCCAGATGTAAATAGATTCTTCTATTCATAGAATGCTCTCTTTGCCTGAACTATTCTACTGACTATTTCTTTCTTGCTTCGTCCATCGTTGGTTACTCTGCTTCCCAGGTAACAGAACTCTTTCACCTCTTCCAGTTTTTGCTTCCTAATTTTAACGTTGGTTTAGGCCTCCTCTCTTTTGATGCACACCTATATCTTAGTTTCACTTTTATTGATCTTCAGATGATACCAGGCCAATTTCCTTTCCATAGTTATTTGAGTCTTATTCATATCCTTTTCTGCGTCTGCTACGAGTGCTATGTCATCAGTGAATCGCAGCATGCTTATTTTTTATCCGTAGATATTCACTCCAGAAGACTTCTCTTTGTTTTCATTGATGCCTCTCTCGATGTAAACATTAGCAATTACGGAAGATAGTGTACAGCCTAGTCCCACTGCTTATCTTATTCTTGCTTCTTCGCAGCTGGGTCCAGATTTAATCACAACTACTTCGGTCATTGCAGGACACTCCAATTCTTTTCAGAATTCCAAGCAATCCCAAACATCGAATTTCATTCCACGTTGTCAATGGCCTTCTCTGAATCCACTAAAGTAATGAATTTTGGTTTTTCCTATTAAATTTTCTTCTCTATGAGCAGCCTAAGGGCCAAAATTGCTTCTCTTGCACTCTTACTCTTCCTGAATCCGAATTGATCTTCACTCAGGAACTCCTCAGCTTTTCGTTCTATTCTTCGGTAGATGACCCTTTTCAATATCTTCGATTCATATGTCGTCAGGCTTATAGTCCAAAAATTTTCGCATTTTTCCGCTCTCTTCTTTTTAGGAATAGGAATGATGATGTTTTTCTGGAAGTCCCTGGGTATTTCTTCTGTTGAATTAATGTCGCAGATGGTTTTGTAAAGATGTAAAAATGTCTTCTCTCCTGCATTTTTAATTAGTTCTGCGGGAATATCATCAATTCCAGAGGCGATTCAAGTAACTTTTCGGGTATTACCGATTACTCAGATTAGTCTGACGTTTCGCGACCCCTGCTGGTCGCTTCTTCTGAGGGAAAGGTTTTTTCCTCCACCTTTGCCTCAGAAGAAGCGACCAGCAGGGGTCGCGAAACGTCAGGATAACCTGAGTACGCGGTAATACCCGAAAAGTTACTTTAATCATCACTATGAACCGCAAAAAAACTCAACGAAGAATTAATTCCAGAGGCCTTATTTATCCGAAGGTCTCTTACTGCTGCGTTGAATTCCGATCTTATAAATGTTGGTCATATATCATCCTTTTCGATTTCGCTTTCCACTTCGATCACTTTCGAGCTGCGGTTGCTTCCGTTGAATAACTCTTCCATGCATTCTTTCCATCTTTTCACTTTGTCTTCATTTTCCATCAAAAGTTTGCCATTCTTTTCCCTTACGACATTGCATCTTACGATCCGTAAGGATAACTATTTAAGTCTTTAGAAAATCTGGACAAGATTCCATTTCTTCCATCTTATTTCCGGATTTGGTGACTTAAATCATAACCTTTTAAATCACTACATGTTAATAACAGGGAGGTGATAGTGTTAACAGGCTTTATAATACCTCCTTTTGTTGCTGAGAAAAATTGATCTAAGTCATTCAAGCAAATGTTGCTCAAGAGTTCGTTGCTAACATTTTTATCTTAAGGACATTTACTCAAAAATTAAAACAGTTGATTTGGGCACTTTAGTATTATTTGCTTCATTGACAATATGCGATAAATATACTGCATATTCCCTCATTAATTGCTGTAAACTAAGTCCATAAATATGATTTTCTTTTAAATAGGAAATCGCTTGAACCTTGAACCAATGAAATGCACCACTGTGAAGGATATGATTTTGAATCAAAAATTAGGGCAACGAGTTTGTACCAATAGTGTTTTGTGGCAGACTGAGTAAAGCTTATTCCTACGTTTGAAATCGGAGCATAAAAGGATGCAATGGTAACTATTTTGCCTCCTATAAAAACCGCTTAGTGTGTAGCTCCCTTGAATACGTAAGTGCATTTTAAGTGGATCATAATGTACAGAATTGAAAATGAATTGGAGATAAGCAGTGGATGTGGCATCTGGAACTCAAAAAAATAGCAAACGTTTTGTTAAGCACTAGAACCAGTTCCTAAAAACAGTTTGTTTGACGTTATTGTGGGTGAAAGCAAGGGTAGTTTGTAGAAAATTGTAATGTATTTTATATTGGTAGGGAAAAAACTGGATGGAATAACAGTAACTTTCAAATTTTGTGAGTATTATCGGGTGGTATTTGTGCATTGGTGAATTTCGAGACTTTGGATACTAGAGTTTGGATGGGATTGGAATGAATACGATGGACGAAGCAGGAGCCAAAAGAAAAAGTTTAAGACTTGAATGGGAATTTTGAGAGTTGCCCAGGGATGTCACGACATACAGAATTAGCGTGAATGGGCGGTGTTAAGACTTGTTAAAGTTGGCGATGATTGGGAGAATTATGCATGCTGGGAAGAGAGGGAACTAAAATAGGTGTTTGAATTCCATGAATCCAGATCAGAAGGCGTAATAGGCTGAAGAAGAATGATTTATTTAGGATTTTATCTCACGAAACTATTCTACGGTGCTATCAAGTTTTTGAACTTACGTACCTGTTTTCAGATATGTAAATAGCCACCTGAAACCGATATACCTGTCAATACAAAATAACCAGCAGCGGATTCATATCCAGGCACATTTTGATCGTGCCAAAAATGACATTAAATGGTTAATGGAGGTAATAGGGAAACAATATTAAGACATGTCAAGTGATGAGCGGATCACTGTTTAGCTCTGAGTGCATCAGAAATATGATACTATTGGTGATGAGGATTCTATAGGCTTTGCTTGGTCTTTCTCTCAAAGTTTCTATGATTGTCGAGCCGTCTGCACTTGGATTTGTGCAACGATGAACCCTTCTGGACGCACTAAATGCCGCTGTGCACTGAGTGAGCATTGATGAACATGCACCCATCCGATTATCGTGAGAGCCTGAATGATGCAGCTTCCCCTGTTGCCCTTGTCATTAGTGTTACCATCAGTTAAATGGCCTCCCCCTGTGTATCAGATGCCTTTGCGGCCGCATTGCTTACATCTACATCTACAAATACCCTGCAAGCCACCATAAAGGTGTGTGGCTCATTTACTAGTGCTTTGTTGGCTACCTTTATTCTGCCTCTTCGTCTTCGATTAATACGACTCGTAGCACAAAATGAGAAAATCCCCTTATCCTCTTTCCGTCACAATTTGCGTGAGTCTCTGTATCGTCTCAAACCCTCCTCCTTATCATGTTTGTAGCATATAAGAATGAAATTGTATCGATGATTTCGCATTAAGAGATTATTTTTCAATTTTTTCATGATAAACGACAACAGGGTACTCATTCATGCTTCCAATTTGAATTCCTCAAGTCGTAATAATTATTTTTCGCCGGTTTTAGTTTTCCCAAAGGAAAATTAATATCTTTACAGCTCCGTTGAAGATGGTCTCGGAGAAAAAATTACCTTTTAAGACAGCTCTCATAGACTTGATGATTGCGCTTCCGTGGTAGTGAAAAAGCTTAATTTTGTGAAAGAAGATAGATGGTGTCTCTTTCACGGCTCAATTTTTGCTCACTTCAAATTGCTTAAGCTATCTTCGTGCCCATGGATGAAACTTCATTTTTTTTACTTTGTCTCCGCGCTGTGTGAATCCCTTGCTCACATTTTCCTTTGTGGCCTTGCGCCTTGTAACTTCCTCTCTTTTACTGGGGTAATAATGATGCGTTCTGGAGAAAAAAATGCTTTCCTCCTTATAAAAATTATTACCCTTTAATTTTCCTCGCTCGCGTACATAATTAATGTAAATCCGTGCCTCGTGACGCGTTGAGAATCCCCAACGTGTCTCCATCGTTAGCGACTGAAAGATAGAGCACCAAGGAGCACGGGGAAAGGAGACGAATTGAAGGGCGGACTGATCCAAGGAATCGCATTTTGTTATTCAATTTTTTCTCTTTGAGGGCGAGTGAGCGCAATATAGAGCGACGGGGGAATAGAATAAAGGGACTGGCCAAGGAGGGAACGCCTATGCTTCGTTAGGAGCTCACTGTCTATCCAATTTCGCCTAAAAACCTCCTGAAAGAGGTGAATGCCCAATCTGTAATATATTTTTGGCGTCCTCTCTAATTGCAACGAGGAAACAAGCTTGACCTCAGTGAAATTGTATTAAATTTCTTTTTGATAATCTTCTAAACCTCTCCCTGCCTCCCTATGTCTGGCAAAAATGCTTGAAATATTAAAAAATATTCTCACCGCAGGTGCTCGTGAATAAAAGCTCTTCGGGATTAATTTTCTGCGTTGGAGTGGAGTGACTTCAAACGCACTAGCCTGGCTCACTGAAACGGAAATGTAACTTTACATCTGAGACATCCGCAACTAGAGTAGGTGTTCTTTTATTGTACCCATGATTCGTTCAGACCAATGGCTTAAAAAAATATTCCTTTCTCGTGCATGAATTCTCAGTCCTTAAATAACTCAAATACGAGCTGTAAATTATGTCTAAAAGCGGCAAGACTCTCCTTGATGGCACAAAACCTATCCAATTTCTAGCTTAAAAATTAACTTTATCTTGCCAGATAAAATGAGATCAAGGGCATTTACTGTATTAGTTTTTTACGCCTATCTTTTAATTACTTCAGAAAATTTTATTTTTATCCTATTCATGACCTATAAAGCTGCACTAATGGGTTACTCACCCTTATAGTAATTTTATCCTAGCAAACAAATGGCGTAACTTAAAAAAATAGTAAAATATCGGCTACAAAGTAATTTTGAAAAAAAATGTCTTCCTTCCTTTAATGGAAATGTAGATTTTGTTTGTAAGGTTAATTGTCTACTGCACGTAATATATTCAAGTGTACGCAAAAAAATCCGTAAATAAATAATTCACAAACTAATACATATCAGTGGGCTTCATTTGGTAAAATCCGTTTCATTTCCTTTCCGCATCGCCAGCATTCCAGCATTCACCTTTCCACATATTCCTTTATATCTGCGGGAGAGCACCAAAAGAATGTTTTTGGAATCGTATCCATGCTTAAATATGACCCATCTTTAATCATAAGTCAGCTAAATAGGTCTAGTATATCTAAGTATTGTTTGGCTGTGGGATGTGGACTGTGTGGCTTGGGGATTTTTAAACTATTTTCCCTCAATTGGTGACGTTTGTTTTCCAACCTTCCTCCTCTTTTAAATGCATTGCGATGCGCTGAAACTGAATAACGCCCAGTGGCTTCAGATGTGGATCGATTCCACCACAGGACTTTCGAAAAAAAACATCACCTACCGATGACACGGAAAGATGTAATTTGGATGCCGGAAATGAAGTTCGCCTTCGCTGGAAGGGGGACGGGCTCTTCGAAGAGACGCTGCCGAAGGTAGACTCGCGAGTAATTTGTGGATAAAGGCGACGGAGGAATCGTTATCCCGCGGAAGTCATTAGAAAAATTTCCCCGGGCGGCCGGGGTTAATTCCCATTCCACACCCGTCGCGGGAGGTTGGCGCTCCCGTTAATTAAGGGTAAGGCCGGAGGCGAGGGGGACAGCGCTGGAAAGGATGGGGCACCCTGTCTTTGCCTTGGGGAGAGAGAGATGCGGGCGGAAGCCGGAGTGCAGCACGACGCCCCGCGAACTTGACACTCCGGGTTCCGGGAAGCGAGCTCCCGGCAGCGGTCGCCGGCGTGGGACGTCACCCGATCGCCAGGGGGAAGGTTCGACCGGCCCGATTGCTTCGATCGATCGAAGCCATTAATGAGACCGACTTCGACTGCATGCTGAAACCGGAAAAAATAAAGATCACGCGTGACTTTTCTCCGTGTCGCTTACTTTCCTCCCCGGTGGTAAAAAAAAGAGGCTGGAGAATTTAGAGGTGAATCGATGGCTACAAGGAGGATTGTTTGAAAATGTTGACCTTTTACACATTTTTCGGATAATAAAGGTTCTCAAAAAGGAACATCTATCAAAGAGGGCATTCTATCATAAGATGAATCTGCCTACAGCTGGAAATACAATCGTAGAAGTAAAGAAAAAATCATCAGAACGTACACTTGGAGCATGTTACTTTATGACGGTGAGGCATAGACGAGGACAGCAGCGGATAAGTCAAGGGTGGAAGCATTCGAAATGTGGTGTTATAGAAGAATGCTTAAGATAAAATGGATCGAACGAGTAAGTGATGAGGAAGTCCTAAGAAGAATGGGAGAAAAGATAAGTCTGCTGAAAACTCTAAAAAGAAGGCGATACAACTTAATAGGCCTCATCTTAAGACACGATGGCCTAATGAATGCAATCGTCGAGGGGAAAGTTAGCGAGAAGATTGGAAAAGGCAGGCTTCGCATGAGATCTATAGAACAGGTTGTGAAGGAAGTAAAAGAGAAGAATTACGTCACAATGAAAAGGTTGGCCGATAGAAGAATCGAGTAGAGGGATGCGTCAAACCAATCCTACACTGTAAAAAGTAGATCTGATCTGAAAATCAGACCATCCAGAATCCTGCTTCCTCTGCTTCCTGCTTAACTGCTCCTGTACCAACCATCCATGTTCCTGCCTCTTCCGCACCTTGCATCCGTGTTCCTGCCTTAAACCAGACAGCGCTTAAATTCAGATCGCACTGAAAATCAGATCAACTTTTTACAGTGTAGGATTGTTGACCAATGATGATGATGATGATGAAAGTTTCCCAAAAATTTTGACTGTATTTTCTGATGAAAATCGCAGGGTTTTCAATCTAGAGGTAAGTATGATAGATAAAGGGCAGAGGTCATCAAGTAGCTAGCATCTCTGCCCTCGCAAAACAAGAGGTATTTTTTCTGCACTGTACTCTTACCCTTATTCTAGTAAGGGTGTAAATTAGTAAACTCACGCCAAACGCTTTGAAGTTGTACATGAAAGAGCAATAGGGCTAGTTCTCTTTCTTGTGATGTTTTTATTTCCTAGAAATATCTGTTATCGATATCTGGGTTTAGTGACAACGAGTGCAATAGACTTTTAGCCTCAGCAAATGTGATCCGTACACCTGCGTTTTTCACCATTATTTTTTTATTTCCCTACTCAGCGGCCCTTTCATTAGTTCACGCCTACGAATAAAAGCATATTTTTTCAATGCAACCTCCCTTTTGACTTCAATGCTAGTGTGCCCCTTTTCCTCTAACATACTAGCTTGATATCTTAATTGCTTCACCTGCTCCAACTTCTGAACTCCGAGGCTTAAATTTCTTGGAAACGGGTGGAGTGTCTTAAAAAAGGACGCCAAAGGGTTCAAAGTTTAACACCGACAAGAGTACCTCAAGGTCTGTACACCTAGGAAATGGTGTGCAGACGTTAAGGTACTCTTCGCGCAGCATTCAAGAAGGAACTGATGTTCCCTTGGAAAATTTCTGCAACTACCGTGATTACAACTTAGATCTTCGAAGTATTCATTCCGAACCTGAATCACCTATGATGTTCTGAACAGTAGATATTGTAATTCGAGTGCTAGAAACGTATCTGAAATAACCTTAGGAGTAGTAAATGTCGTTTATATTTTGCCCGTAAAAGACAAATGATAAAAATATTCTGTAAAATCGCCTTCTGTATAGAAATTAACAATTTCTGCTTCTCGCCTTATAATACTGATTGAAATAGCATTTACCAATAAGATCTTAACATTCTGCTCAAAATAGCTTAAACCGTACACACCATTTTGGAAATCTTTTCCAGGCGCCCATAGCAGCTTCAACGCCTCATAGTGTACTTTCTAGCAAGAAAGGTACATCACCGCAAAATTGACTCGAGTAAGGGTCTACTGCTAACGCGCAAACGAACCCACAAGAAATATCGCCGCGCAGTCCATTTCGTGCCGCATTCTTCCCATGTTTCGTATTTTTTGTCACCCCCCCACACCTTGTATCGGCTTTCCGCGCTTTGCCGATGCGCGGTTGTTTTATTGCGGCTATCATTAGGGCGAAGCCGAGAGTCCCGGCATGTTGTTTGTGTGAGCGGGGCAGTGGCCGTTCTCTTCCCTTCCAGCGTCAAAAACGCCCCCTGTCCCCCCAAAACACTTGACCTAAAATAACACCACTCACGCCACGGACTCCACCCCTCTCCACTCCACAACGGCCGTCAACAAGCCCGGCGCCAATCTCTCGTTCTTCCTCCCTGCTTCTGCTACCGCGATACCTACTCCACCCCAACCCACCCTTTCCAATTCCCGGCCACTTGACGCCTTCCCCCAGTTCCTTCCTGTCTCCCCTTTTCGATCCTCCTCCCTCACGCCCCTGGACCATTCCCTCCAAACCCCCTTTCCCTCCGTTCCCTTTTCTCCTCTTTCCGGTCCCCATCTTCCTCTCGACTGCCACGTTCAGGCCCCACAACCCCCCTCATATTTCTGTTGTGTCTCGCGCAATGTTTCCACTCGAGGGACCCGAAGTGTTAACTCGCTGCTTGTGTGTTCCTCCGTCCTCCACCCCTCACTTCCTTTTTATTTTGTTTCCCTCATTCGTTTTGGCGATATCAGCCGTTCCCGAAGCCCTTCGTGCCGTCTACGGAAAGATGATATCCTTTCCGAGCGATCGGATTGATCTGGCGGGAAACAGCTAGGTGTGTGTGTGTGTGAGTGTGTATGTTTTTGACCAGGTCCCGTGTCTGACCGCTGGCTTCCGTTGATTGCCGATGATCAAGCCGAATTAGTTTCCTCTCTTTCCTGGTAACGACTCCAATTCATGACGAAAGGCATGTTGTTTTCCTTGATTTTTGGGCTAATTTCGGAGTCAAAACGAAGCCCCGAAACATCTACGCGCAAGTCAACTGCTTTATTATTGCAGACGTTATTAGTGAGGTGACCGACAAATAAGGTTATTTGCTCCATCAAAAGTAGTTTGATATTTGAAAAGAGGAGGAAAGTTTATGAAATTGAGGACGGGTGAAATGAAATTTGGTGTCGACATTAGCCTGTTTTGAACTAAAAGCGCCAGGATTCCGCGGTTTAACGTCCCATCCGACGGACGGACTACCGTACCCGAGGTGTTCATCCAAGTGGGGACCGGCCTTGGATAAAATTCGCATGAGCAGATAATATCTCTGGCTTCTCTAAAGTTGCAGCATTGAGTATGTGTTACTTTCGATTAATGTATCGGGTTGGTGTGATAGCTCGAGTCCTGGATTTTCACCCATGTGACCCGAGTTCAAGATTCAAGATATGCACCAGATATTTCATTAATATTCTCATCACCATTTGCTTATGCGGAGAGCTCTTTTATTATCAGTTCTCGCTCCACCGGATGGAACTATCTGTTAAACTGCCGACTCGATAGCGCCATTCGTTTAGAGCTAATGCTGACTCCGGGTTTCTTTTCACCATTCCTCCATTGACTCAAAAATTCCTTCCGATATCCAGCTAATTTTTACAAATACTTTTGATTGATAAATTATTTAATTCGCAAAAAACGTTTCTTCCCTCAGTTAACACAATTTCATACAATTCGAAATGTTTTCCTGCCCATATCATTCTGTTGCAGATATGTTAGTCCTGATTCACATTATTTTCCGTTTCATTTGTTTTTGCGGTAATTAGTTCCCTTTGAATCGCTCGTTTTCCAGAAAAGGAGGAATCAAATGAAGATGGAAAAATTAGATATGAGCAGTAGTAAAGAGAATTTTTTACGGGATAATGAAGAGTGAGTAATTAGTCTTCCCCGTGCAGTTTCTTTGAGAAGCGTGAAGTTATTGGGTCTTTTTGTGCAACGTTATCTCATTTTGAGTTTTATCCTGTGATTCTTCTGAGTTTTACAAATATATGTATATTTTTTATTTGCCTTTTCATGCTGTTTTCTATGCTTTGATACTTCCACTCCATTTCTTTAAATATTTGATTTCAGAATGTTTTGCCCGCGCTTAACTGAATTTAAAACTAAAAAAATACTGTTCACCGTATTTATAGTTTTACATATATTTATTATTTTAAATATATTTCGGAAAAGTGCTAAAGTTTTTTTTACTCACCTAACTAAAAAAATACTTTATGCTTTCTTTGATCTAGGTTTATGATGCTTTTCTTCTTCTTACTACTTCCATATTACGTTTTGCCTTGCATTTTCAGATTTTATCTTTCATTTTCAGTCAAGAAAACTTTGGACTATTGTTCATTAGGTTTCCTGAAACACTTTTTCCAGGCATTAGATTATTTATGCTACTTTGCACTTTTCCACATAAAATCTTTTATCACAAAGGAATCAACATGTTTTACTGCACTACAGTATCATTAGGACTCGGTACTCTGAAGTATCATCAGGACAGTAGAGTCCTGAGGATGCTGCAGTGCATTGAAACACGTTCACTCCTTTTTGATAATAGATTTTATTGGGAATATTGCAAAGTATCATCACTTCATGTCCTACAATGGATTTTCACAATGTATCAGCCTTCACCATTCATTTCATTAGACTACTTGATGATTAATTATATTTCTGAATATTTCTTTCTTAATATAGATGTCATTCTCTAAATACTTGTTTGAACGTTTGCGCATGTCTCATGTTCTGCGGCCTTCAGTTTTTGTCACTAAGAGAATTTTGGCTGTTGAAATCGATCTTAACGAAAGGATTTACCCGATGCATAGACGTCTCTCGGATTGATATCTTGCTATTTCCATTATCCAAAGGTCAATGTTTTGAGTCCGTTATTTAGTATGGACGAAGTGGGAACTAATGGGCGAATCGTTTCCGTAAAAATTTGGAATTAGAGTAAACGTAGGCGTTTATTGCTGCATGGGGCTTAGGCCTAACTCTGGGCCTCTGTAACCGAGTTTGATAGAAAATTCACGTTAACACAAGAGCATTTTTACACGTAAATGTGATTTTTTTTATGCCAGCTGATCTCAACTAACAGTTTAGGTTTTTTAGGATATTGGCCTCACCTTAGTATTGGGTAAGGGAGTGAGCCAATGTTTCTTTCCATATCCTTTTAACTAGGGATGGGTCGGTTTGGTTCTTCGGTTCTCGGGTCCACCGGTTCTTGAGCTTAGAACCGGAACCGAGGCCAAAAATAATCGGTACCGAAATAATTGGCGCGAAAACCAGTTTGAAACCTACTCACACTCCGAAAGTGGAGGCTTCACATTAAAACCTGGTGAAATAGTGGACTTAGATGCTTCAAAGTCGCGAATTATTCTAATTCAGTCTCTGAAAATGATTATTGATTACCTTATCTTACCATTGAGCAATGCAAAGTAAGTGGTAAATTAAGAACCGGAACCGAGAACCGAAGTTAAGAACCGAACCGGAACCGGAACCGAAAATAAGGGGAACCGACCCATCCCTACTTTTAACCATAACCTTTTCCTGTTATATGAATGTTTCCATTGAATTATGATCGTAAAAATGCATAGCTTAGTTGTAAATGGAAATAGTCTGACGTGCTACATAAATAGGGATTTGCTACCCAGTAGCCCCAGTAGTAAGATCTCGAAAAAGCTCTTAGTCCTTTCTTGTATGGCGTGCAGTCACGTCTGGTCGTCTATCACCAAACTTTTTGAGCGTCAGTCATCTATTACCATGGAATATAATAGTCTGAGTTCAAATCCCCTATCGGTAATGGGATTTGTTCTCATCATATCGGATTAAGCGTTGGTCTGATACCACTATTTAACTTCAGCGAAGTGGAAAATACAATTCTACCCCCCCTCCCCCCTCTATGAGTATCCGGTGAATTAGCATACATTTTCGAACATTTTCTCGTCTCATATCCATCGGCTCAAGTGATCAAATAATCATCTGTGGATTCTATTCTGAACTCAATAGCAATTGTGTCATCCCACAAGTTATCAATCAACATTTTGTTTTATAAAACCTGCTCAAATGGTTTTATTATTTCACAAGTGCAATAAAAAAATTTCAATATAAAATAGCACTAAACTAGCTAAAATTCGCCTTTTTTCTTTGTGAATTGAGTGAAAAAATTCTCTTTTTTGTTAGTCAATATTAACATGAAAATTGATGGCAGACGTGGAACAGTTAATTGTCAAATTTTGTAGTATTTCTGTATAATTTAGAAAAAAATTAATGCTCTATTTGAGGAAAGTAATATTTTCTCCAGCCATGCTGGTACAACCAAAGTATTGCTATGCCTATTTTCCGGCAGGCAATAAATAAATGTTTTCTGGTTTCTTATTTCAGTTCTCTCTTCCGGTCATTCCACTACCCCTACTTCTCAAAATAGCATTGGTTTGCTGCGTTTTAATTTTTCTGCGGAATAAATCCTAGTGAAAAATTTTTGAGGAGGAAAAAATCGCATAAAATTTACGAAATTAGAGCCAAAGTCGACGTCAGCTTGCTGAAGGATGCGGGTGATGGGGGAGAAGGTCAAATGATATTAGCATTGGATCCGAGGTTCGCAACGTGGCAATCTTAATGACAGGCGAAGGAATACGCCTCACGTGACTCCTTGTCTTGGTTGGGAAAGCAAGTATTTTTTTCCATCCCATCCCTTCTCTAACATTTTTTCTGCCATCACCCCCCAACAGCCTTTCTTCCACCCTCCCAATGTCCCGTCTGCCTTTCTTCTCCGCTGCTGCTCTTTTCCACCCCCTCCCCCTTTGTCTCCTGCACCCAACTCACGGCGGCTCAGTGTCAGCTGCAGGGTGGGGGTGTGTGGTGGGCGGAAGAAAGGATTGGTGAGGGAGTTCTTGGAAGGGGTTGGAGGAGGCTGGAGGGCAGGTTTCGAGCGGGCTGAAGAGGGAGACGAAGATGGAGAGGCCGGGAAAAGGGGGTTTCTTCTTGGGGGGGTTAAAAAGAGCTCCTGAATGTGTGTTCGTGTTTGTGTGCGAGAAAAAGAGAGAGGGAGCGTGTATTTGTGCGCCAGCAGTCTGTGGAAGAACTTCAAGGAGTGGTGGGGAGCAGAAAGGAAGGAGAAACTTCTCTCCCCGTCGAGAGTGAGGGAGTGGGAGGGAGGTTTGGAACGGGAGGAAAAAGGAGGCGCCTAGATAGTGTTTCGTACGTGCTCCCGAGGGCTGAGGTATTCTCCCAGCCGTAATAACCCATTCAAATTCCTGGGTTATTCTCGCGGAGGAGATGGTTCCTCCTCCTACCCTTTCGTCTCCGCTGTTGTCACGCCTACCAAGGGTGGGTGCTCTGCAGGGGCTATGATGGTGAACCGCAACGCCCCAGCTGCGTACAAATAACGCTAACGATGCCCTACTCGTGTGCGTTCTAAGATGAACAGATTTCTCATTCACCAAACTTGTGAACTGGGAAGATGCGGAAATTAAATGAGGGAATTCCAAGTGCGGTGGTTCGTTATTTTTCGCTGCCTTAACATCAAAGTATGCGGCCAGGGAATCTAGGGGTATAAATCTAACGCCGGAATAAACGCGAAACAGGCAGATTGCACATTTTTAATATTCTTGTTCATTCTGCAAAGAGTTAAAATACTAAGATAAAAATATTTTGTTCCCAGTCGTTAAAAGGCCATCATTCCTGTTATTACCCGTCATCATAGTATTTCTGTGGGTTGCTGTAATGTAAAAAAGCCCGTAACAGCGCTGGAGTGAAGGTGGAATCAACTATTCTTGGTCAATTGTACACTGGACAAACGTAGAAATTACAGATTAGCTATTCATTTACAGTGCGTGATTGCTTTTAACTATTCCTGCAGCAGTAAGGTACATTACATTGTCTTATTTCAGCTGAAATTTTGGAATTATATGACTGATACCTTTATAAAATTTGTCTAAACATGCGGTACGTAGAACAATATAAATTATCATGACTATAACAATCTGTATTGCCTACCCTTTTGGCTTACTAGTATCATATAGATGTAATGTACGTCTGCTAATGATTCGTCCCCTGCTCCTCATTCTTACTGTGATTTCTAAGGTACTTTAGAGTCTTAAATGTGTTAGGCATCCCTTTTCGTGGCTATACAATACATTCCACTTATGTTTCAATTTCCGGACATAAATAAAATAAAACATTGAACATGAAGTACATGTTATATTTTAAGGGCATGTTAACTTGACATACTGAGTATGGTTAGTAAATATAAACAATAATCTTATGAAATGGGTTAATTTATTTTAAAGTAGGTATTTTGAGACTCAAAGCTACAAAGATATTATTTTATATCGCAAAGAACAGGAAAGTATGTGAAGTGGGGGAAATAAATAAGTTATTACAAAATTACAAATGGCCTTAGCTATTCTATGTGTAAAATTACTGTTAGATTCTGATTAACATTTTCTCGCACCTCTCAAAACTGAACTTTTATTTGAGCTATGCATGGGATCAACCATTTAAATTAAGGTGCTTTTGTTATAGGGTCTAAGGCACTCTATCAAATTGTTATTCCCTTCGCAAGAAAGGTGATTGATGTAAGTCAGGAATTTGTTTTTTTTTTTAATGGTCGGTGTATTTCATTACTTGTATCATTTCTGATTCATCAAATTATCTTCGGATAAATAGCATTTCTACGAATATTATTTTAGAATAAAAACCAGTCGAGATGGTCCAATCGGAAGCAGAGGTAATTCCCAAGGCTTTCTTGTGGGCACCCGGAAAAACACTCTACTGTGCAAAAATCCTGGCAGATATCGGAAGCCTCTGTCAACTTTAACATATACCTATTATTGCTTTTGCGGTCGAGAACACCTCTGAGAAATGTGTGAGAAAGAGGTAACGGTGTTCTAAGAACGCCAGGAAATGGCAGTGGAGTCGGAAGAGCTGACGATGTATCATTGGAGCAAAATCGAGAACTCCCCCCTCTTCTACTTGTAATGAAAGCTGCCGGGAATTCCATGTGGTATTGGAGTTACGGCCCCAGCAGCCGTACAGTATTGATTCAGTGCTTCACAAAGTCGCTTTATTGTTGTTTGCTTTGTTGTCATATTCCTGAAGCAATTTGATGAAGCTTCGGATATATTTTGGGTACCGTGCAGCGCTGTTTAATGAAAGAATCAATTTTAGCCGGCGGGAATGCGTGAGCTGAGGTTTAACGTACCGGAAGAAATCTTATGGTCGCTTGGAAAATAAATTTCGAGGTCGTGATGTATCTCACTAAAGCATTGAAATAAAGCCTTTTCTATATTGAGGCTATATGGGAATAGTGTTAATACTCATGGGTATTAACGCTCATGATGCATGTCTAATTAGTTCCACTTTTTATTACTTCGCAGTCAGATGTCTTTTAGTCCATGCTACTGTTTCACGTATAGTGCTAATACACCCACTACTACTAAACGCCCTTGAGGTGGTATTTTTGAGTACTCCCCTTTGATGTGGATACATATGAATAAGCAGAACAACAATACAAGTTATTCGAAGATAGAGGTCGGGATGTAGTGGTTAGAGTACTGGCCTCTCATCACGAAGGCCTGGGTTCAAATACCGGCAGTGGAAAGAGCTTTTCATTGGTAATCCGGTCCAGAATTGCATGCTTTGTGGAGAGTATCCGAGTTCAGTACTCCGTCCGTCGGATGTGACGTTAATCCGTGGTCCCCTCTGCGTCTTTCGTTAAAGGTGACGCAGGATGCCGGTTTGCACTTCATCCTTCTTCCCTACTATTCCATTTCCATCCTTATACCTTCCTCCATTTGGAGCTTCTATTAGTGCGCATACAGACTTAAAAACACAGATGGTACACTTTAAATATCGACGGATTATTGTTATGCTTTTTATTAATAAGCATCTGTGCTCAATAGGCTGCTAATAGGACTTATGGTATAAAGACATCCCATACCAGGATTTATTCATAAAAAATTAACTTCCCTTAATATTAAAATGCAAGCGTATACGTTGCACGTATCACATTAGTATAGAATAGTCCAATAGACCAGAGATAAGATTTGGATTTGGAAGTGGATTTTTGATGACCTAAAAGTATCTGCAGGAATTGTGCAGTGCATACGCGTGTTCGTAGTATTTCTTCAATAACTTTTGACATGATGGCTTAAAAAGGAAAATTGTATTTTTTTCTCCGTATCATATTTATTGTGATCTGTCGTTAGATATTACGTGTAAAAATTAGTGCAGGTACTTTGTGATGAAGATCATGAGCATGATTGGTGACAACTCACCAGTGGTATTTGCCCTCGAAGACTTGCGGGATAGTCAAAAGATGTTACACGTGTTAACGCAAGCGTATTCGCAGAGAAAAATACGTACTTAATTTCAACATTCTCAGAATATATTTATCTACTTCAATAATTGCGGTATCTATTCGCGATTTTGCTATGGCCCCGAATTCTATGGCATTAATGGATATCTTTCAGTCACAATGTGTGTTTCTACTGATCTATCTGGGTCGTCATATCCACCGAGATAGCGTAAGGGTCTAGTAACATTTTTGGTGTTTGAAGCAAACTCTTTAACTCTTCTTGTGCCCGTTTGGAATCTCAATCTCGCCTGCACTCGTCGTGATTGAAGAGGCTTCCGTCTTGCAGCCTCCATTAACCAAAATGACCCTCCTTATTCTCGAAAGAACTTATTTTCTTTACTTTTTAATCTCGTGGGCCCTCTCGTCTTCGTCTAATTCCTTAACTAGCACCTTCTTCTATGGACTCCGAGTGCATGCATCGTGTTGTAAATGCGGCCTTGATTAGGTAAGCATTAAGGGCTGATGTGTTGGGGGGTGAGGAAAGGAGATATCCGACTTTCAAAGAAATACATTTTCAAGACCAAACCTGAGAGAGCCTCAAGGTGAATAGCACGGTACATCAACCGTTAACATGTATTTGGGAATGCAGAGCCTCTAACAACCTCGGCAGTTCAACCCAAGCCAGTGCAAACTGTGAGGGAATGAGTAGTGACTGTCAGAGAACGTAAGGCCCCATGGACTTAAATCCCCTCGTGGTTTACTCCGCGTCGAGATAAGTGATTCATCAAATTAGTACCCGCGATACCGAGCGATGTTAACCCTTTGGACCACCGGATACGCAAGTTCTGCCTCGAATACTGCTCTTGTCACACCCTCGTGAGGCAGAGTGGCGCTGTTCCGACAAGCAATCAATTCCGCAGGTGATGTTTGGGCTGAGCCGACTCTACGTTTAGCCGGGTGGATTGGTAACAGGGGCTAAAGGGTCCCCAGCCACGCCTCCATAGTGACGTGTGGCTTGAAGACAAACACACTGTGAAGAAACAGCGAGTAAGACAGGCGGTGAGATCCTTAGATTGGATAGGAGGTGAAAATTCGCGGAAAGGCTTTGAGCTCACCGAGACAAATCTGCGAACCTACACAAAGGATCTGCCAGAAAAAATAAACACCGTAGTGCGAGATATCAAGAGTATGCGTTTCGTTCCTGGGGAGATTCGAGATTCTAAGTCTGTGGGATGGGAAGCGGTGGGGTACCCAATTCGTGAGGGAAGCTATTATTGATTTGATCTTCTGAAATCATGGTTTTGACTCGGGCGTATTAAGAAAGGGCTCTGGAAAGAGACTGCCTAAATCATTGTCTTTTCCCAATTACAGGTTTATAATTTATTTAAGATTTATTGTGACGATGCATATACTAACTAAGTGCTCTTTATTGTTTATGTATTATTAATGACCCACCTCTTTAAAGCCCCTAATGTTTTTAAAGTACAATCAAATAAGGAAGGATAAAAAAGGCGTTGACCATCATTTCGTGGTTCCAATTAAGATTGATTAAACCTGGGTTTTGTTAAGATAAATCTTTAGTGGCACCACCAATTTACAGGTTTTTCTCTCTTAAATGAAGCAAGTTCACAAAGGTACGCCAGAACTATCACCCATATTTTTGTGTTTAATTTCTTCCCAAGGACTTTCACATAAAAATAATCTTTCGCTAGTTCACATAAGCGGATGATGTATGGTTTTTTTTTGTTTTTTTCAATGTACATATTTCATTTTCTTTCATTTCAAGTGTCTAAAATTATTTCCATCAAATTTAGTTGAGAGTCTAATATCTATCTCTATGACGATTACGTTACCTAAAGCCCTCATCTTGTGGCTTAGGTATATACTATAGATTTTGAATCTTATTGGAGGAATGTGCTAAAGAGTATTGGATATTTGAAAACTGCGGGCAGGTCTGCCATAAATTTATCGGAATTGGGGTAATTTAAACTCCATTGTGCCGGCTCGCGGGCGGAAATTTCGCTCCTTTCGTCGTTACCATAAAATCGTCCTCTTTATACACCTCAAATTGCTTATCTTCACCAAAGCGAATGGAAATTTGCGGGTGGATGAAGTTATAAAAGGGAATTCCCAGGCTATTATTAGTTAAAATGGTCGCATAATATCAAATAAAAATTGTGTGAGGTGAGACACTGTAGTTTGAAAGTAAACGTTGAATGATGGACGGGAACTGCTAATGTGGTAGACCTGGGCCTGCCATATAAGCAGTTCCCAAACGAATTCGCAAGATAACACTTTTGAGTATCCGTAAAGGCTTTCAAATTTGATAGGAAAGAATAATTGTACAAAATATCAATAATGAATAAAAATATTTGCTTTAACTAGATAAAACATGGATTAAAATATTCGAGTTTAATATGGTTAAAAAATATATTTAAGGTAACTTGGTTTTGCTGAAAATCAACATTAGGTTAGTCGTATTCACTTCCACGCCTTTTAAATAGTGACTTCAACGGTTTCGACGCCTTTGTGTACATTCTGAGAGGGCAATACATCCCCTTGAAAATTAGGTGAAGGTGTTGAATCTTGATGAGGTGGCCAGTAAAAAGTGTAGAAATGGCAAAGTTTGATCATTCAAAATGATAAGAATGTTTGGGGACGACGTTCCACCATTATTCATCCTGCAACCATCATCCTTTCTGGTTAAGGTTGTGCTTCTGACGTACCTTAAGGGCGTTTTTCCCCCATTCGAGTTGAATTTCTTGGAATGGGATAATTAAAGAAAGATGATACTGATGTGGGAATCAAGTTCCATTCCATTTCGTTAATTCCACATAGAACTTTAGTTATTAAATGACTCGGGTCTTGACACCTCATTGTCACCGTCAGGCAATTTAAATTATTTGTCATTTGCTTATTTATTCTCTAGAAAGGGGAATTTTGGAGGGAAGGGGTTTGCCAACGTTGCAGTAGAGTGATTAATTGACAAGTAATATACATCATCTACCATTTGTTTAAATAATTTTTACAGGGTGGACCTTAAGATCTTTAAAGCTGGAGTTTTTTTCTTTTTTCACATAGAAAAAGGCGTTTTCTCTTACCTCAGTCTTACGAAAGAAGGAACCTTAAGTGGCAAAAAATTTTTACAGAATTGTCTGGGAAAAGAAATAGTATCACTTTTTATTGACCTTGAAATTGACAATTGAGCTCATGTTTGCATTAGCCTGAACAACATGTTCATGAACTCGTAGTTCACATTCATCATCTGGGCTGAAGTAACGTAACCCTTCTTGCTAATCTGACCACATCTAATAGTTTGATTTTTGACCTTGTTTATAAACAGGAATAATTTATTTCTCTTGTTATAAATTTATTATTCCGGTTCATTGCTTAACATGCAGTATTTTAAATACTTTTTTATGAATCGCTTCAATTTTTTGGAATAGGAAGTATTATATAGTACAAACATTTTCTTTTTTGGCCGCGGTGCAAAAACTGTACGCACCATTCGCTTGACTAGGATCTCAGCTGTATATGCGTTTATTAAAGAATGGACGTGTTTTCATCATTATTACCTAACATGCCAACATATATTACATTGCACGGCGTCAAGTGCCGTGGCTGGATGAAATTGGATTCGTCCCTTCCTCCCCTTTCCTTTGAGACCTGAGTGTGAGGGCGAAAGTAAAGTAAAAAAGCAATAGAGGAAGGAAGGAAGGAAGGGAGGTTGTCTGAAAGGAGGAAAAAAAATTGCGTAGGAAATTCAGAGGGGTGATGGACGCAGACGAACAGACAGACTAAAGCCTTATTTTCTGCCGCTTTCATTTTTTTCCCCGAGACACCAAGTGCCTTCTTGTGTCTTTGTGGAAGAGTTGTGGTGAAGGAGGACGGAGAGAAAGGGAACCCGGAGAGGCAAGGGGAGGGAAGAGAGAGGAAGGACTTTTGGCCTCAAGGAGTTGGGTGCGACCTCTGAGGAAGAGAAATGGCAGTAAGCTTGTGTGTGCGAGTGCGCCGTTTTGGTGGCAACCCTGCAGTCTTCATTGATCTTAATGTTTAAAATTATTTCGCAACCTGATTATTGGTATCCCCGGCCCTCCATTTACCATCCTTATCTCTAGAGATTATCACCTTTCACGAATGCTCTCTGATACTCCTCACGCTGTTCCTTTTTGGTCAGGAGTGAAAAAACTATAATTTTTGGTGGTAAGAGAATTAAATTGGCTTAAACGCTTCTCTGTACTCTTCTAACACGCCTTCTCTGATTCATTAATTTTTACGTTGCTTATTGCATTTTATTTTTTTCTGTGAAGTCTAATATTTTTTATCGTTTAAGTTCCTCCACCACATTAGCCAGTTGTGTGTTTAGCCTACTTTTTTCCCTCGATCCATACACTCAATAACGTATCCATTTTGCTCCTCTTCTTCGATTCCCTACGAGTCACTTTGAGTATACACATTGTGCTGTCCAAGCACACTCTGCCGTTTACAATTAGCCATTTACAGAGTATAGTTTCTATATTTTTTTATCACCTACCTATTAATTTCATACCTTTTTGGAGGGTGACCCGAAGATATTGGATCACGTTTTAAAAGTTTTTAAAGGAGATCTGGCTAGTTTCAGCCGTGCATATTGGCTGGAAGTGTGAATAATACCGCATAACCCAGCAAATTTTGATTATTACTTTCAGTGGCATTTTATTTCCAAAATCAGCATATTATTCAAGTTTAGCGCGAAGGCGCAAAACTACATTTAGTTGCCATATGACCATTAGATATAACACATACCTACATGTCATTTAACAATCTTCACCGAGCTAGGTCAAAAGGAAGGTCACTCTTCACATTCTGCTACATGATATTCAAATCTTTTCATCCTGCTTTTTCCACGGGTTACATAGTCCATGCCTCACTGACAAAAAGAAACAGGCTCCAGAAGTAAGTTGCAGTGACAAAGAAGTTTCCAGCATGATGTAGGGGAATTTTTCCATAAACGTAGGGAGAACAATTACAACCACATCAATGAAAGTGTTCGTACTCTACAGTTCTGGTTCCGATGTAACTAAATTATCTGCGTGATCATCTGCTTGATGATGACATAGCAACATCGAAACCGTATAATACCTTCGTCGTCGAAACCATGTTTGAAGAGTATTAAAAATTTAACTTAGTGCAAAATTAAGTTTATTTTTCCTACCATTATATTTTCACGCTTTTTGTCTAACACATGACGACTTGTAATGGTGTTGAGCAGAGATCTATTCTAGATTGCCTCCCATGTCGGTCCATATTCGAGGGACAATAGCTTATTCCCATCTACAATTTTCTCCATCAATCCAGAATTTGAAAAATGTAAATCATAAACACTACATTGTCATTATTAACTGTCAGTAGTTTTGTTTTTTCAGGTATTCCAAATGTTCACAACTTTAATTTTTTTACTTTAAATGATCTCTTTGGGAAAGTATTACCATCAATTTAACCCTGGAGGATCAAGAGTACTAACACCTCCATTCTGTAGGACAATTTTGTGTTTGTCTGTGACCTTCTGTCTCCAAGTCATGATATCATATCTAGTTCATGTACCAGTTATTAAAGGCATCGGAAACATAATGATCATGCGTCAACCTTAGATTATACGTAGCCATCTCTCATCAGCAGAACATAATATCAAGGGTCAACAGCTTTGACGGGCATAATCCTGGGCAAAGAGTGACCCACACAATAGTGGTAAACTTTCATTCGGTCTTCGTAAGTCGATTGCCGTTAAAAATCAAATGCGTTCTCAACTCACAAACGCACTATTTATTCGCATAATATGTGAGTTAAAACAGTCCAAACCATTAAACATGCGTTTCAAATGCGCTTTTAAAGTACCTAGAATTAGCTTCAAATTTAAAATCTGTGGTTATATCTATTTAAAATATCCCATAAAACTGACTTTAGGTGACATTTCAGCGTCATTCTGGAGGCCATAAAATTTCAGCCCCACGCTCTAAAATTGGTTGAACTTAATTTGAAAGTGGATTGTGGGTTACGGCACATTTATTTATTTCCTTCAGATGAAAAGAATGTTTCATCAGTAATCCCATCGAGTTCTGAAATATTTTTGTGGTGATATAGATGGCAATAAAGTCCATCCATTTGGATGAGGGGAAACGAAGGCGCTGAGTTTAGCTCCAGGGGCGCTAAAACGTCAGCACCACTGGGCGTTGGAGATGTGCTCCGGAGAAGAGAAATGGGAAAGGGGTCGTCCCACCTCCTCCTAACTAAACCGGGTGAGTCAATTCCGGTCCCTCGACACACGGCATGCGCTTCATAAGGAGAGGTACATCCACACCCTCTCCCCTCCTGCCCCTCGTTCATCCCCTTCCCCTAAATCTTCCCAACCTTCCCAGAATTTCTCAAAGCTCTCAACACTCCCCTTCTCAGTCACCACCCTTTCATAGATGGGTCTCTCTATTCGATACCTTCCAGCATCGATACTACTCGTACATTTGGTCAGGAAATGACAATGATTGCTAAGATCATGTATTACCATAAAAATGTAGATTGTTGGGGGTACATAGGATATTTTTTGATCGGAAAAAGAAGCATGGAGAAAAACTTGAGACTGGTATAAAAAATCTACCCTAAACGCATGGGTTGAAAATTTTACGCTCCAGATTATGGACAAGAAGTACAGCGATTGAAGTACTCTATCTAACAGCGGTATTGGATGAGACAGGGTATTTCTCCTAGAAAACTCAGTTAATTCCGGAATTTGAACCCAGTCCCTTGGATTGGGGGATCAATTCCTTACCCAATGCAACAAACATACCTGAGGCGAAATCGGAACCCGCGAACTTTACTTATGAGTTTGCAAAGGTTTAGTGGCTTTGACAATTCATGAATTAGGAATTTGAAGACTCAAAATTCACTTAATGGCTTAAACTTTTGATGCCTAATTTACGTTATTGATATTTTTCCAGGAATTACGTTATCACCCGATAATTATGTCTAAGAATCACTTCTTTTTTAATTTAATTGTAGATTATTATTGCTAAGAGACTGAAAAATCCTTCTAACTATCATAGCGCCACGCAAAACATATTTACCCAGGGCATCTATTTGGAGCAATTGTGAAATATTGCTACTGCTATTAAGGAGCGATCAAAATCAAACAAAATTTTGATATTTCTTTGAGCCGTTTAAAAATATCCCTGAAAATCATTGGCGGTAAACTGATATTCAAATTTGTTTTTTTATTTAATCATTCAGTTATTAGGTAAGGAGCAACTCAAGAAAAACTTTTAAAGAAGTGCTGTCCGGTTTTATCGGCTAAAAGGTAACTATTTTTTTGATTCTTGAATCAAAGGAATGCCCAATATATCACACAGATTCAGGATAAAAATTTTTGTGCGGCAATGATTTACAGTGAAAAAAAAGCTGCAATATTTCTAAAGTTAAATTGTTTGTAATCGTTTTAATTGAAAATACTGCATTTAGGAAATAATATTTTAGGAAATAAGTTACTAGGCATTTATTAAAAAAATATTCAACAAACAACAATAGTTGGTACGGAAATAGCACCCGCTTGCCATTCTTTGCCCAGATCGGTCATCTCTTATCTTTAGTCTCAATAAACTCACGTGTTTAAGATCCGCCCTTAAAGTTTCTTATCCACCACCTATTTTATGCCATTTTGAAAGCATTTTTCTTTATTACACTTAGTTTATATTAGTTTTTATCGCAATATTATAATTTTAATAACCAATGTGACTTGAAAATATTTTTTTTCGATGCATGATTTATGTTTTTTTAGCTAGATTGATGGCATACGATGACTCTGAATAGATTTCGATGAGCTATTCGTAGTTGCAGAAGAATATATTTTTCAAATGGAAGACGCTTGACTTCCTGTGTGGGTGACTTCAATAGCGATGGTGGGAGGGGGGGGGGGGGGGGGCATTATACTCGAATACGGGAGTGTCCCATTAGGACTCGGTAGTCTGGCAACCTTGCTCGGAACAAACGAAAAAACAAAAAAATACTTAGGTAGCGTACGGCAGCAGAGCCAAGAGATGTAGCGTGAGCAAGAGGGAGGAGGGAGGTTTGAGTGCACACCACATGTACACCACCACCTTCTGCAGTGTGCATCTCCAATCTGGGGACACATGCCATCGCGACAATTGAAGGCGAAAAATAAACTCCGGAGGGGTCGACTGGAGAGGTCGTGAGAGGTCGGGAAGAGGAGAGGTCGGGAGTGGGGGTAGGGAGATGACGAGTGTTCCCTCAACCCTCAAAAACCTCGCCCTCTGAAACCCCTTTCCCCAACACCCCGCCCGCCCCTTGAGCCATGAACCAGGGGCATTTGTCGCCGTTCCAGGTCGCAGACCCGCTCCGACTACCCCACCTCTTGAGCTTTCTGGTGGCTCGGAGCCCGAATCCAAAAGACCTGACGCCCGAGAGATTAATGAAGGGGTGAGATCTTTTTTGCATCGGTGAGACGTGAAATGCATCGCACAGAGCAGGCTCACGTGAAGTGATGCAGTCCGTTGAATTTTTTATCTTTTTTATCATTTTCAATCCTGAAAAAACGTCTTCTTTCTACTCTCAGTCCATCGCACGATATTGTTTCGCTGAGAAATATTTCATATCGCCAAGGAGTAATGCCGTGCTCGGGGTGTTAAAGTTTTGTCACCTCATCTTCTGAGGACCTACAAGCTTGAGTAATTCCGTTTTCATTTTCCGAAGGGCTCTGTGAGTTCAGGGACACCATGCAGAAAATCTTTAGTGAAACAAACATTTGGATGTAAAAAACTTTAAGACATTAAACAAAACGCAGTTCACATGTTATACAAGATTGTAAGGGATGATGAATTTTATTTAAAAATTTTCCTGACGCTTCTCTTTCTCTATTTTTGCTATATAATTTTCTCAACATCAATTCTTGCAACAATTTTTTATAATATTTATGATGAATTACCGCATTTAAATACCGTGAGTAACTAAATAGGCATATCAAGTATGTTATTGCCCCTTTTCTTAAAGATTTATTTTTCTATTGAAGTATAATTTATTTAAATACAATTTTTAGCTTCTATTCCTCTATTTAAGGGATATCTATGGGCCTTAAATACAAAATCACGTCCAATTTTTTTGTAAAGCTAGCTATCTAAGCTAGGTAAGTACTGTTTTGGAGTCAATACTTGGCATGCACAATGTGTATTGAAACGAGGTAACTCAACCACCTTCAATAGCTGATATCGTAAGCAAAGATTTGGGAGATATTCTGAAGGAAGGGGCTTTGTTTAGAGTACCCCATTTCCATGCCACACACAAGCAGTTGAAGGTTGGTAAAATGATTACAGTGGTATCAAAATCCGTGTGCAATCCAGAAAGCAGGCATGGATGGGCATTATCATGCATCAAAGATCGAAAACTTCAACCAAAATTTGAAAATAAATCACAGTATAAGGTATAATAAGGACGAGTGATAGCCAAATACCTACAAACGTGCCCCATGGAAGGGTGGTTTGGGGGGGCTCAGGTGGAACTCGATAGTAGCCACCTCCTCGGGGTGAATTCTGGGTAGTTCCTCCACCAAACTAGCAAAGAGCTACTCAAATAAATACTTGGTTATCAGGCTGTGCCTTTATCCTACCTTTATTAACTGATTTTTTGTGGTAATAGCTCAACATGTATAAAATTATTCATCATAATTGAGGTTAGTTTTAAAAATCTTTACTTTTCCGTCTGTTCTGAAGTATTATCTCTAGCCAAATGAAGGATGAGACATTTACAAAGGAACTAAATTCTAAAAAAATTATATTTAACCCAAATACGGCTCCCAAAAGTGATCTTAAAATGTCAGTGCTGTAATCTAGAAACATGTATCTATCGTTCATCATTACCAATATTCCATTATTTGCATAAAATTATTCTCCATAAAAGTTTGTTTCCCATTTTCGCCTGAATTTTCACAAAATTTTAAAAATTAGACCTCGGCCGGCAGTGGTTAATATTATCCGATTTTGAAAACATTCTGCATCCAAGGTCCTGATATCAGTACACAACTTTCCCGCATAGGGAAAATTTGAACCTTTTTTCGGGTTACCATCCTTCATTTTCTTCAAAACTGGATATTCGATGTTATTATCCTCAATAGGTTGCCATGGTTTTGGTGAGGTCGGTGTTATATACAAAGGAAAGTACGCGGGTTTAAGTGTTGAGCATACGATTTTTATCTTATTATCACACCTTCTAACCCTAAGCATTAGGCTTATAATCAAGTAAAGTTGGAGGGCGTGAATCAACCGTTACAGCTGAAGAACCACAGAAGAAGAAAAAATTCTTCTACTTCTACTTATACCAACTTAAAAAGGATCTATCTATTGAACTAAAGATAAAACAGAAATTAAAGTGTACATTTTGAAAATACTTTGAGTAAAAATCAAGTATGAATACACGGCTAAGTTAGGATTTTCACCCTTGGTGAGAATTTATTTTGTACCTCCCATTTTACAAAATTACTTTTTATTCCTTATTCTCGAGTAACTACGGACTTAGGTTGCCACGATGAACGTCAATGATGAAGTTCTATGGTAATGAAACATGAAAGATTCATCGCCATAGCTCTAATTGAGGAGATAAATTCTCCAATTTTTCCCCAACGATCTGCGGAATTTGCTGCTTTTTTGTCAGTGTTCCACGGAGACAGGGAGAGGTTTTTATGCAATTTTTATCATTCTTCCGAATTTTAAATCAAATTCCGTCCTCCGCTTCGGAGCCGGAGGGAAGCCCGCGTGAAAACTCACCTCTTGTACGCCACCGTTGAAGACGGAATGTCGGGCGAAATTTTCCAATTCGACGATTTTTGTTTTGTCAACAGGATTAAAAAGACGGACGTGAAATATTCACTTTTCTCCCTCGGTCACCACGCACCAAATTAGAATTCGAGTTTCCAGCGTGCCTCCCGAGATACCCTCCGAGCCAAGGGTTCTTTTGTTTTCCCAACATTTTTGCTCCCTTTGTGGAGACTCGGGAAAGTCATGGGCATCCCTGTGCTTATCCGCCCCTTCCTCCTCCGAGGCTTGCGAAGACGAAATTCCTGAGGTGATATTTTTGCATCGGCGCTCCTACAAATGAAGGCAATTACGTCTGTGGGATAAACGCGCTCCATCGAGCACTGTATGGACTCAAATATTGAACCTTTTCAAATTGGAAGGGGAGGTGTAGTCGTGTCTCTGGGAGTCGAGAACATTGGGAAGAGTCGAAGGATGGGTTCTGGGGGAACATAATTCATCTCTTCTATGGAAAATGGTGTCAAGTCCGTATTAGTATTTATTCGGAGGTGTTGACCAGCTGCTTAGGTTACTTGCGCCATTTAGGATAGGTAGGTAATTAGGTAGGGACGAGAATTTTTCAGGGAGCGGAGGAAGGGTCGAGAAAAACCTAGCAGGCGAAAGGCACCATAGTGTCCACGGTTTAACGTTCCATCCGACGGACGGTATACTGAACTTATAGTTCAACACTAACGTAAAGTAGTTAAAAATTATATTAAGTTAAAGTACTCCCCACGCAGCATTCAAGTGGGGATCGGTATGGCAGTGAAAAATCTCAGACACTGCCAAGATTGGAATCTTGGCCCTTGTGGTGGGAATCATAGTCGTTTCTAATCAACATTTTTGCAAGATAATTGATGTCTTCTATATATTTTCGTATATGGACTGTTCCTAACTACATTTTATTTGTACTTGACGATAGACTGATCAACATGTCGGCCAGGCAACCCAAAATGTCGCGGTTTTATATCCAGCTTCGGGCATGAATGTTTTGTCTTTGAGTTAGTGTTATGTTAGACGGTGTAATATTATCTAATCGTTAGAGAATTTTGTTTTGGAACTTTGGTTTTCAATTTTTTGGATGGGAAAAATGGATTTACCCAAGATATAAGGAATATACATTATGTAGATGACAATATTATGAACGAGATAATTGGTAGCGGGGGGATGGATGCCGTTGGAGATAGGTTGAGCAAGGGTAACTGAATGGTGCCACTGAATTGGGGAAAATGTATTATTATGAGAAAAAGTTATTGCGCGGTACGTATTTAGAAATAAAATTATACTGATTTAAATTGTATTCAATGCTAATAAAATCTATCTTTTATGGTTACTTCTTGGAAGCAGCATTATTATAAAGAAATTGAACATTTTCAGGCTATACCTGGTGGAACCACTGCATAGGTAATCCAGAAATAAGTATTGTACCATACGATGACATAGAAGGAGAAACCGGTACATATTTATTAAAAATTGTGGAACTTTTGAAATTCACTGGTATTTTTCTTTCGTAACGTTTGTTGGCTGAAATAAATGTCAGTTAGGTGTGTAGTGTTAATTATAAACTTCATAGTATGTCAAATCTTATTTTATTCAATAATAAGTGATTAATATGTTATATTCGGTATTGGCCATCTTTCCTCTCACTTCTGCCACAGTCCTCGAATTAATCTTTCTATTTGATAGCCTCTTTAAGTCAATGTATTTTGAAAATTGAAATAATCCACTCGCATTTATTTTTTTAGTGAACCACATGAAGGTGACATACTATTAAATTGGCTATATTGTATTAAAAGAGTTGTATTAAATTGTTATATCTCAAGTCCGGTCAAAAAATAGTTTTCTATTTTTACCTGGATTTTCATGATGTGCGTGTGCATTGCATAACGGCCTATAAGCCACGATTTGTGGGAGTGAGAAAGTAAGAGAAGACTCAAGGTGCATGAAAAAAAAATAATAAGACCTGAGCAATGTTTAAAGCCAGTGGAACCGTAACTGAATTTGAAATTCGTCTTGCCTAGAAAATAAAATAGTTGAGCTGACTCTAATCATATACGACCCAAGTCTTTCTTGCATATGCTTTTCAACTCTATTTTCTGTTTGAATGCTATTTCGAGTCAACCCATTAACTCTCATTTACATCTCTTCTTTTAAGTCCTGTGTGTATTCTTAGCGAGCTCCGAGGAACACATTACGTCATGCTAAACAGCGTTGATGCCGCGGTGTACTCTCATGCTCTCTCTTAGGTTGTTGACAGATGTTATTCGAGGCACACCCCTAGATGTTGATGAAGTGCATTCTCAATGGTTAGGCATACTACCACAGCAGTTATCACAGCTTAAGGGGGCTGCCTAGCTGAGGCCACTCTCATATGTAACGGCTTTTCTATTGTAGTTCTATGATTCCCCGCATAGGTGGCGGGATTAAAAAGGGGAAAGGGAAGGCCCTCTCCCCCCCCCCCCCTTCTCCCCCTCTTCTAGATGTAACATGATAGCTTGCCGAGCATTGCTCGCCTCCCTCTAAGTGGTTTGTTTTGATGAGTGACCGGAAGTTGCGATATTTCCCCCTCGGTCAACCCAGATGTCTCAACCCGACCTTTTCTTATTTCTGACCTGATGAAGGGGTCTCAAATCTTCCAGTACAGTTTCTGGGCATCGTTTTCACTTTTGATAATGGAAGAATTATTCCTCCCGACTTGCACTTGCAATGATGTTTTGTTTAGACCCCCTCCCTCCCCAATTGGCAGGTGAAAGTCCCTATTTATCGGTTCTCGCAGGGCACAAGCCGGAACGCTTGGAATCGGAAGAAGAGAGGGGAAAGAGGAAGAAGGGGGGGGAGGAAGGTTTGCCTGCGGAAAGGCAAAAAGTGAAATTTGATACTTTTGATTAGCAGTCGTAGCTGATAAGCGAGAGGCAAGGATGATGGTGAGGGAAATCCTCATCCTAAAGAAGTCTTGTGGGTATTATCCTTCTTCGGACCGGGAACAGTGCTGCTAAATTAAAATTTTCAGTCTAGAAAAGTAATTTTAGAAATTGTTACAAAAATCTATGGCTGCATATTCCCGAATCGACAAGTTTTTTTTCAACCCCTTGGAGAATACACATTCGCTTTCCTTAGCAGCAGGCGTGGCCGTTATGAATTTTATGCAGCCATTGTCATTCTATCAGATAACCTAAAATCTTGTAGGTACCTATGCCCCCGTCTGGTTACATTTATTTGAGCTTGCCGCTAACTAACCGCGGTATTACCCGTAAAGCGACAACGGCAAGGTAGAAGCGCGACGATGCCGCAGAGGAAATATCGTTCGCCTTTATCGGGAATCAAACCCAGATATCTCTAGATTTTCGCTTGCTCGTCTATATTTTACGCCCATTATGAAATTCATCTTTGTCTAAACTCATGAAACTCCGAGTTAGAATATGCACAACAGATGTAGGATGAAAAGTGGAAAATTTGTGGCATAATTTAAAAGAATAGTTCCAACAAAGTATGACAAAAATCTTTCATTGGGCTATTGGTTTCAGTGTAGGCCGTTCTATGAAATTCCCCCAAAATAAGCCAAGTCAAAAATACAATATACTCTTCAAACACGGATTATCTAAAGAATGTTTACATATTTTGGAAATGCAGAGTGAAATTGAACAGCAAATGTCAACAAACAGCTTTAAAAATATCACAGTGCTATGAAAAACAAAGGAAGCACACGGATTTGCATAATATATTTGTTATATTAGTAATACATGAAAACATGATAAGAGAAAACAATTCGCATGCTATTAAAATTTTGGGAGAACTTGATCCTGCGTTAGTATTTATAAAAGGATAAGGAACATGAATAAACAAAGTCAAGGAAAAATGATGAAAGCACTTCAAATAAGGCTAAAATCCGCACTCTCAGAAGATGATTAGGTCTCAAAGGGAAATGGAATGGTTTTTCAATGAGTGTCAGGGTAAGTATTATTCTCCCACGTCACCATCAAACTCTCGTTCAACAGCTTTTAAATGTGATGTAGAATTTCTGGCAAAAGGCTGTCCTTGTAAAATTTTTAAAATTTATCCTACATATATTTTGACCAGAAGTCATAATCTCTGTCAATCGCAAAACTGCCATACCTAACTGGCTCCATAAAATAAGGTGGCAGTATTTCTTCTCCGTGATATAGAGTTGACCTTGGATCTAGTAAAAATAATCACTCTTTACTTTCAGAGCAGCTTCGCCGTCTATAATCTCACAAGATGCTAATTTCTTTTGAGAGACAGCATGCGTCGGATGCGCATCCATTGCGTATGGACATTTCACCTCGACTATTCCATCGACATCTGACAGGACGCCATCTGGCGTTGCTGCTATGTAGGAGGTCCTCCTATCGACAAAACGTCCTGATGGGTTAAACGTATTGCCCCTGAATCTCTCGTACTCCGCTGTCGCCAATGCCTCACCCGCAATTCCATAGTCGGTGGCTTTATTTCCGCGAAAAGATGGGTAGAGTAAAGACTGAACAGTCTTCTCCCGAGAGGTTCCTGCTCTTAATTTACAAACTCGAGCAAAGGTAGAGGCGGTGAGCCTTTTTCTCCGCTAAACATGCCATGTTTGACAGAGGCGTTGAGCTTTGGTAGATGCTTCCAGTTGTCTTGTTCGCTCCTCGCCTAATTTCACGGGAATTTAGGAAATCATATCTCACAGTTAAGTCGATTTCAAACTCCTTCTCGATATTTTGTGGGCCATGCAGGCCATAATGCTGGGCAGGATGTTCCAATTGTCCTTTACATTCAAGACGTCGCTTTGCTCGCATCTCTGCCTTTTTTCGGAGGCCAGTTTGAATATTTTCGTAAAAAATCCTGGACTCTTGTTTGTGATGCTACTGTGTATCAATGTATGAATATCTGGTCCTGCATTGAAAGCTGAAGCGGCCACTTCACACCTAGTTTGATATGACCCCGCTTAAACGTGTGCAGCGAAGATCGGCAAGATTTGTAAAGGGACGATACGATAATTATATTAGCGTAACCAGTCTATTAAATGAATTGAAATGGGAATCATTGTCAGATCGCAGGTTGAAATTTAGACTTAATCTCTTAAACAAATTCCTAGGCAATATTTTCAGTGATGATGTTAAAAATATTTTACGAACCCCAACTTACTATGGCAGACTGGACCATAATCATTAAATTAGAGAAATTGATTGCCGAACTGACCGATTCAAAATGTCCTTTTTCCCTCGTACAATTAGAGATACGAATAACGGTAAATATGTCCTATCGTAGAGTAGCAATGAATAGCGTTGGTTGCTGCATGTTGGTATGAGTACTTAAAGCTAACCCTACTAACAGAATTCCGTTGTTTCAGGCGTTACTTCATGGAATTTGCTTAGCATATTGAATGAGAAGCAGTAACTTTGTAATTCCACATGTATTTATTGCAAACGACCTAGGTTTCGACGTAGCACGTCATCATCAGGTGTTGTCACCTGATGATGACGTGCGACGTGCTACGTCGAAACCTAGGTCGTTTGCAATAAATACATGTGGAATTACAAAGTTACTGCTTCTCATTCAACTACTAACAGAATGTTTTTGCATGTTTGCTCTGCAATTTCTATCTTTTTTAAATAGTGTAGTTCTGACTACTATATTAATACTATTCCTTTTTTATGCATGATATGTAGTGTATGTTTGGTGAGAAATGACCCCCTGCCACACACCCTTGTGGTGGTTTGCAGGGTATTATGTAGATGTTGATAGATGTAGATGAAAGCGAAATTTACTCTTTTCCCTCCTACATATTTTGCCACACATGAGTTGAAGGATTCTGCTTGATTGTTGGTTACGTCCAGGATAAAGCTGGGAGTTTGGTTGGCCCAGGAGTTTATCTACTGACATGATATCGTCCCATACCCCAAAGTTCATCAACAGAGGCACACGGTTGTCCTCATGAGACTTTGGTCCACGACAAAAGTACGCCGCACATTTGCTATGATCCTCGAAAACAAGCCGGGGGCCATTCATAATGTCTTTCTGTAGCTCCTTGGGGTCAGCAGTTAACGTACTCTTTCTAAATTTTATGGCAGAAGGTACCGCATTCCTTAACCGATGTAAGTTGTCTCCAATATTTTTCCTAATAGTTACTGGTGCATGGCATTTCCAGTTATTCGTTTTCCTTACTACATCTCTGATGCGGTTGCAGTATTTCGAAGCAAATGGTTCGAGCATTCCACCTTTAGAACAGGAAGGTCTACACCGTATGGCAATACAAGTCTTTGCATGATGCTAGTATCTCCATCGCCTTAAAAAATTATTGAATTTAGTGGAGCATATAGATAGTCGTCTTCTTGAAAACTTGACACATACTAGAGTACTTCTTACCTATGAGTGTATAGCACTTAAAATTATACATTTTAACACTGTTTTGAAACCTTCTACTATGGTATCTGCTTCCATTGCCGTATAAGAAGAACTACAGTTCTTAAAACATCTGTGAGGCCTTTCATTATTCGTAGGGTCTTTTGAACTTGCTTGCGTACATACTGCAGTACTTATTTCTTACTCCAATAAATGTTACTTTTTTAGTTATAAATCCCACAACGTAAGCCTGAAAATGTGTTTGCATTAATAGCGACCGATTTGGCGTCCAAAAACAATATACGTACCACTCCTGACAAAGAGTTAGGTATACCTATATATAGTTTGTGCGGTATGATCTTTTTCCCATGATCCGTCACACACCACCGTTATCAAAGGTGTACCATCTTAATCCACTTCCCTGCTTTGATCGCAAATTCACTTTCATCGATAGCCGCTTTCTTCATCTCCTCCCAAGCAACATCATGTATGGCAGGAGCGATGTCGACTTGCTTATTCGGGAATGTTTGGCTGGCCATATGCGGAACGTTAAAAATTGTACTCATTTCCGCCATTCGGGCGTAACCTAGCCCTATACATATCATCTTGGTGACCGGTAATTCAGTTCGGTAATTTTTTATAGCTGAAAATGTTAAAATAATGACCCGATGAATTTTCTTCATGAATCACGTGCTCTTCACTGAAATAAATGATACGTGTGATAAACGTGATAAGTAACCATGCCGTTTCCAATCCATTTCTCGTGGAGAATCTTTATTTAATACGTGTAGTAATAACATTTCCACATATTCGCGAATTTGCCATATAAAACTTATGAGCCGTCATCGAAATATGCTTTCCAATGTCCACGACTGCCAGAAAGAATTCCTCGGCTCTTCGTCGACTCAGCTGGGGAGGTGTTATCTTAGAAGAGGTAACCTGACACCGCTCTAGAACCCTCGCGCTCTCTCACAGAACTAACACATCTGGAGTTTCGTAAACAAGAGGGGTGGAACGCCTTAGGGAAGGAGTGGGGCTAGACCGCTAAGACAGAAATCTTCGGTCGGAACTTCAGCGCACAACGAGTTTAAAAACGCAAAACATGCTCCACAGGGTTTACTATTATGACCTAGCTATAGAAATAGCATCAAAAGTTGTTGTTTGAATGTGTAGATGAAGGATCAAGCTTTCTCTAGAGTGGAAGCAAAATCCTCTGTTCCTATTCTAGGCTTCGCAAATAGCGACTAAAAAGGGACAAAAATGGAAAGTTTGGCTATTTTTTATAAACTAACAAATAAACCAATAAGAAATCCATTCCATTTACGCAAAAAAGCAATTCTTTTGCTACAATGGGAAAATTTTCCAAAATACCAGCAGCTACGATAAAGTCGTAGTCGCGTTCATCTTAAGCATCTGCAACGGGCTTTTAGAGGCCGCTAGGGAGCACCCTTAAACTTTGGTCTAAGCTGATTCCTGTGGAGTGGCTATTTTGTGGCACTTTTACTTTTATCATTCGAAGAACAACAGTAGCCTAATATATTGACATTTTACTTTCAGAGTAGAGAATGCATGTCGCTCATTGTATCCTTAAAGTACAAAATATATATTTACTTAAAACCAATGAATTGCAAACGAATAACCTTCCAGTCATAATTTTAAGGTGATAACTTAAGATTTAACCATAAACTTAACTATTTGGCAGAATATTAATTTTTTCACATTTACACAAGAATCGACTTCATTTGTTTTGCTCCGTTATGTGATTGTAATCCTGATGTAATGCTTTTTCACTATTTTCCGCCTTCTTTTTAAGCGGCGACTAAAATATCAAAAACATTGATAAACTAAATTCCTTTATCCGTCTATCATTCATACAGTTCAACTTGTGTTATATGTTTCTTCTTCATAATTTCCATGCGGATAATTTAAAGCTTCAGTGCATGGAGTAAAGTTGCATCGATCTAAAGTCTGGCCGTTGAGGAAATTGGATGAGATGAGAATGTAGACGGTGGTTTTTAAGTATAATGGATGGGAGTTAAGGGGATAATACTTAGGGTGGAAGGAGAGGCACATAAGGAAGCGTGAAATATGACGGTGGAAGGAAAGGAATTGGTGAGAGATATTCCAAGGAGGCAGTATAATCGAGTGAAGACGTTTGAAGAGCTAACGCGATGGTGGACGCTGGATGTAGGGGAGGATCTTAGAATATATCTTGGATAGGCAGGGAAAGCATTTTAAATTTTGGAAGATATAAAGCTCATAGGTAATTCAAAGGTAGAAACATAAAAATGTTATAGTAAGGAAAGTGTAGTAAATGCAAATCATGCAATGTAAACCTAATTGGGGGATATATATGAAAATACCGGGCCATGGTCTAAATATTACACAATTTTTTACTACAATTTTTTTCTCCCTCTCTGAGGGCGAAAGACGGTCTAATAAATTACTTGATGTCATTTTGTATCATAAAAAAGCCAGTGAAATGTAAAAAAGTTTTGTATTTTTATTATAAAAATATTTGTTCGTGTGCTTCAGACATAAGAATTATAATACTATTGAGATGATAAAGAAAGTCATTCACGATCAAAAAAGAAAAACATTTACAGGTTTTTCATTACTACAACAGTCCTTTCTATAGATTATTAACGCCTAAGGTTGACATGGTTGTTTTGAAATCGCGGTTTTAAATAGTCACCAATGAGGCACCACACAGAAAGATGCCCTGTCATTTCTTGTGATCCTATTCTTTGAATGTGAAATATTGTTTTTTAACTTTATTAAAAGTTATCTGAATTTAATTTCTTCTTACCATAGTTTGAACCGTGTATATTATTCCGTGGTTTGAACTTCATCGTACGGTGAGATAGAAATTTCCAACCTAATATTCTCACAACATGGATACACTTCTAAACGTATCATAAAATCTTTTTACGAACCCAGCCAGCCTTCGCTGAACGCTATACAACTCCAAAATCACACCTGCTTCATCTGTTCTCATCTGATGTTTCAAGACTGTCCCCGCACTTAAAGGCGTTACTTACCGGGAGGAGAGGTAAACGGATGGAAATGGAAGAGTAAATTTGGAGAGAAACCCAGCGTCAGTATTAGCCTGCTCTTACGAAAGTTGCCAAGAGCACCAAAGCATAACGTCTTATCCGGCAGACGGAGTACTGAACTTGAAGTTCTACTTACAAAGAGCTCAAGTAGGGGCCTGCTTGTCGAATGAAACATATATGACAAGTATTTAGATAGGATTTGAATCAGGGCCCAAACTAGTAAGAGGTCAGCGCTCTAACTAGCACACAAATCCGACAATACCTTAATTATTGCTGCTAATATGATGAGGGAATGTGACTCCAGCATCAACCTCAAACACATGCATTTGAATGTATCGGGTAACTCTGATCTAGAGCGTGACATACTATTACTTGACTCCCTCACCTAGAAAAGGAAGACTTCCCTTTGTTATTGCCTCCATTACCGTTGACCTCGCTTCCAAGGCGTTGCGCGCCGCTTAGTTCGCACTAGCCTCTGGGTTAGGGGTCAGGTCAAGAGGCCAAACAGTGAGGAACGACCCGGGGGCTTCTGGGATTCCGCGCGTCGTGCATTTTAAAGGACTGACGGAGGTCCCGGCATCCTTCTCGCAAATTCCCTCGAGAGGCCGCAATGAATTCGTGCCGTTTTCCCACGCCTAACGCCGTCATCCCCACCACTTTCCTGTTCCACGCTTCTCCAAATTGAAAATGGAAATACATATATATATATATATGTATAATATGCGAGGGACTGCGGGTTGTCCTATTGGCTGTCCTCGGTAGGGGAAGGTGGGTGAATAGGAGGGTCTCCCTTACCTCCATAAATGGTGCAGTAATCCTTTAATCTCCACCTCTCAAAAGGGTAGGAATGGGTGGCTGATTAGGAACCCGTCGTGAGCATACGTTATGTCATCTCCCACATCGGAGGGAAATCCACCTGATTCAGGAAAATTGATACAAAATCTATCTAATCGATTCAGGGAATATATATGAAATCATTGATGCTCCAACGGATTGTGGGGATTTGATGCTCGATTACATCTACATCTACACGATACCCTGCAAGCCATGAGGGTATGTGGCAGGGGGTGAAGATCACCAAGCATGCACTACTAACATGCAAACAAGCAACTATAGGGTCACATGCAACTAGATTGTTAGTATCTATAGTATTTATGGGGTTAATACATGCATCATGCACTACGGACTACTCTAAAATATTTCACCTACCTATCCCTAGGCTATGCTGCCTATTATGTTCTCTTATAGTACAGTGGAAAATGCCATTTTGAATCAGTACGACAATCTATCTCTCTAATCATATTCATCTGGTCGAATCTAGCATAATATGCTGGTGTTTTTAATATGTGCCTAACATCTTCAGTAAAGCTATCCGATTGAAATTTCTCTAATAGATTTAATCTGTACCTTAACCTACGCTCTGATAACGATTCCCACCCTAATTCTTCTATTAATTCTGAAACACTACTCAACCTATCGTAACACCTTTCAACGAACCTAGCTGCTCTACGCTGCACACTGTCTAGTTCTCTGATCAAACCTAATTATCGGAGATCGAATCGATTCTGGAGATTTTAATGGATCCTGTCGTTGAATCGGTTCTGAAGAACTCATGCATAACCGCAGGTACTCTGGAAAACACATTCCTCGGCAAAACTGTTGGACTATTCTAAACAGCGCAAATTATTCTAAATATTCTAACAGCTGCTGTCGGTCGCCACCATGAATAAATACTGATAGAATAAACAACAAAATGCTTTTCCCTCAGCTAATCTTAACACAAAAAGATTTATGAAAACAGTTATTATCACGCCTGTCTATGCTAAGCTCTGCTTGATAATGGTATAAATTGAATAAATAATTCGAATTTCCTCCCATAAAAGTGAATTCTTAGTTTTTAATATTCATCCATCAGTTAAGATTATTTTTTAGCATAATTAAGGTGTTATTTTGCTGTAGTATTCGTTACCCTATCACTCACTCTTACGTGATTGGTTGAAAAGGGTTATTTAGGTACTTAAGGAGGACTATTGTATAGTAAAATTCTCCCGCGTCAGTTATTGTCGGTCATCCTCAATGCGAAAACCTACGTACTTTCAAAATTCTCCAATTTATTCTTTTATTGCTGTTTTTCTGCTGGGATAACTATTAAATACTCTCTCTAGTGGAGGCCATATGGTCTTTAAACGTATCGTTTTATGGCACATTCTACTTGTTAGCAGCGTTTGCACCGGGCGGAATGCTCCAGTGTTCTCATCAGGTTGAATCATTGGGCCTATACCGGCTAAATCTAGTCCGAATTATTATTTGGGTAGCAAAACTTTCAGAAAAGCCACTGGAGATAGGGTGGAAGGAACCTTACGCCCTAGCACCGAATGAATGACTGTTACTCCTGCTGTGGTTAGTGTTTGCTCAGTACCGGGTGATCCCAACCCTTGCGTAGCAACCCAACCTTTTGGCTGTGGACTGCGGTTGCTTTAATTGCTTGGAGTTGTTTTATGAAGCAATTTGGGCACCGCGTGCTCCACGGTATTGCGTTAGGTAGCCGGATTGCGGGTTGGGTGACTTAGTGCTGCCGCGCCTGCCTCAGTGGTAACCTTGCTGGCCAGATGGGAAGCCATATGTTTTTGCGTAAGGTAGAGAAATCCGTCTCGCATAGCATTACACCTTCAGATACGCATTTATCTCATGAGCGTGGTTTTCTTGCCAAAACTTTTTTTAGATTTAGTCAAATTTGTTTTCGTTTTGAATGACAGAAACTGATGATATTACGTTGCAATGTTTAGTCTTAAGTTTAATCCAACAGGAATGCAACACCAATGCCCAAGGCAAGAATCTAACTCGCAACCTTTCGATTACCTGGCCGGAGTATTAACTACCTGCTTACCTACCTAGGATTTTCGTCATTGTAGCCTAAAGGTTGGCTTGATGTAAATCTCTCCTAGAGTCTTCTATCGCAGAGCCTCTGAGTATTAACTTATTTCATCTTTTATACCCTCAGCATTCAGTTCAAGTATCTTTTCTGGTGCCTGTCTTGCCATTTCTCCCGTTCACTTTTCCTCCAAAGACAGTCTTCATGGCACCAGTGTCTCAAAATGTGTGCAGTAAGACTACCGTCTTCATTTCAGAATTAGGGGTATCGCAATCCTTAGAATCTCTTCCTTAGTCACTCGGCATTTTTATCTTCATCGTTCTTCTGAAACGCGGGTAAGGTTATGTTGAAGATATAATTATGTATGAGGGATTCAATGCAAGTCATACTTATTGGATCAGACGTTTAATTGTAAATTATAGTTTTTATAATACTACCAGTGTAATAAATCTTTTTACTCTACGTATATATCATCATTTAAATAAATACTATTATTTTTCAAGCCAAATATTGAACCACTGCAGCATCCCAGCTCTCCTTTTCATTGCTACTTAACCTGTATCCGGTTACTTCTTCCTTATCTCGTAACTTGATCTGTACGCCTCTTTATTACTGTTGGTGTCATCCATTCAATTCTTCTCTCATTAATTATGTTCCTCGCAAACCCATTATGTCTCAAGGTGCGTTCAGTATACTCGAGTATTTCCTATCGTACAGTTGGTGAATTAGAACTTTCCTCTTCCGCTCTTCTTTATCCTTCTTCGTTTTTAATGTAATGCGCCCATTGACTCATCCCACACCAAATTTAAGTCTTGAAAGCTTCAAATATAATCCTGGGCTCTATCTTGGCTCTTCACAACGTGACTGAACGTTTTATCGTTTTATATTGTGCTAATGAGAATGAAAATGTGACGCCAACTCTTTAGTATTTCACCTTCGCTTCAAAACATCATTCTTAGTTGGTGGTGGCAATCGTTAGGACGCTTACTTTGGCCAGTTTTCCATGCAGATTAGTTTACGTTATTGATGAAAATATCCATAACGCGAATGAAACACCCGTGATTATACTTCTGATCAGCTTTTCCGATACGCATCAGTGACTTTGTTAAACGGTAAAAAAAACAGAGATTTGCTAATATGCTACAAACGATACTGACATTTAACATATTTTATCTTCCCTTTTCTCCTTTTATTTCAAACGCTATATTTTTATAATCGCGTGTTTTTTCCTTTAATTTGCCCTAAAATTGTATAATATTAATCTCGTTTGATTACGTCTGTCTTTTCTTTTTGGTGAATGGAATTGATGAACGAGGCGAGGATCGATTTTTCACCATGAATCGATCATCTCTAGCTCGTGTTCCTGCCCTCTCCGAGAAAAACATCCTCGATCCTCCTTCCTCTCCCCTCCTCCCACGAGGGTGCAGGCGAGGATTCCGATATGCCCACACAGCCCTCACACCGCCATCCCCTCCCATATAAAACACACGCGCGATAACATGCAAGCCGCCGGCCCTGTCACCGCCGATGCCCTGTGGGAACCCGGCCATGACCCGCAATTCACTGCCATAACCGCAAACCCATACCGTAAGACATGCTCATTATATCTCGCTAAAGCCGTCCCCATCGCCGAGCTCCGTGTTTTCTCCTCACCCACCTACCCCTTCGTTGCCGCACCTTTCATCCCCCTCGCGCCCTCACTCTGCACCAAACCCCTTATCTTTTCTCCCTCCCATCTCTCGTTCACACGGTGCTGTTCCCCTCGGGACAAGGGGATTGCAGGATAAAGGCCTTCCCTTCCATCCTTCTGTGGGTGGAATTGGCTTGATTACCATTTAAATTGGTCGCTATTAAAACTTGAGTTTCTAGCCGAAGGGGGATTGATGAGATGGGGGGTTGATATTAAATATTTCGCAATCTTCCGGGGCCGCGGGCTATATAGGTTGGATAGATCGCTCCATTCTGGTGACTGCGGTACACCGAACCCTTTGCTTCAACTTTCGAAAGTATCCCTAGATTAGATCCTCTTCATTAAAAATGGTACACCCAGACGCGTATAGGGATATGAATAGCGGTAAATATATCCAATACGAGTGTATCAATGGATAGCAGAGGTAGTTTCATGTTGGTATAAGGACTTAAGCTAACGTAACTAACAGTATTATATCGCATGCTTGTTTTGCTATTTATATCCTCTTGAAAACTTGAAGTTAAGACTAGTATATTATTACTTATCCTTTTTTATTCATGATATGTAGTGCATGTTTGGTGTGAATACACCCCCTGCCACACACCTCAATGGTGGCTTTCAGAGTAATATGTAGATGTATAGATACTAGTGTTTCACCCTTGGACCTCCCGCCATTATCATATGCAAAACTGACGAGCGTTGTATCAAGTTTCACCATTTAAAGGCGGACGAGGAAATCAATCGCTGTTAACTGAGTTATAAAATACGATAATTAGTTTGGTTGTGAGGAAACTTAATACTCACACTATTTAAAACTTCTTTATTACGAAGCCAATAAAATCCTCTAGAATGAATTTTTTTAGATTGAAGGGTTGATAGCAGTAACATTAGGGTTTGGTTTAAGTGTTACGAATTCAAAAACATTTTTTAGCCTCTGCCAAATGATCTGTTACCAAAAGAGTTATGATCTTTCTCTACTTACTTCCATGTTTTATCATTGTATGCATTATTTTGGGTTTTTTAGGCGCAAAAAATATTTAAAAAGGAGTTCTTGTGTATTCATAGGACATGTGAAAAAAATGAATTCATAGAGGTTCAAATGTGAGAATACTTGATTTTTCCCATGTAAGCTGTGGTAAGAAGAGTACCGTACTTTTTTATGGATTGAGCAACATTATCCCAATAGATTGGTTCAAAATAGCAGTTCTTTCTTCTTCCAAGTTCATTGAAGAAGGGTGAATTTAGCTATAAATTAAAAGTTTTCAATATTATAATTAGTGGTAATGTATTTTTTTCAATTTTAATTTTCACCGCTCAATTTTCCAAATTGTAGGAACTAGAGCAATCATCCTAGATTAATTACTTCAGACTGGGGTGAGAGGTGTAAGACTGGCAAGGAAGAATGAATAGATTGAAGGGTGGAGAGAAACCTGGTGTCGGTATTAACGTACTTCCAACGAAAGGCACCAAGGAGTCCACGGTTTAAAGTCCTATCCGACAGACGTTGCTTTCATTCCTCGGACGGATGCAATTTCCTCCATGATTGAAGATTTCCGCGGTTATATATAATACGGGAAATGACAAGAAATTTTGCTAACGAATTCAAAGATCACGTACTAGCCGTTCTTTGTTCCTCTTATTCCTTTAAAGCTCTATAATTCCACAGAGGAAGAGGACGCCTTGGTAGCTCAACTGGTAGAGCAACTGGCCGGAATTCGAGGAGTCCAGGGGGTTATCACGTAACTTTCCAATCCTCACTTTCGTCTTCGGTTTCGGAAAAATTGGTCGAAATTACGTCACATCCGGAGGTATGAGCGTTCCGTGCGATCACATATGCTTTGTTTCGAAGTCTTCAGATCCGAATCTCCATCTGAAACAGCCTTCGTGTCCCGGTCAAGGCGAATGATTTTTTTCTCTGTGGAATATTTGCTATTGAGAAATTTTGCTGACTGGATACTTAGTCATACCCATCAAATTTTGACTTAAATCTGGATAAAGATTACATTCACGGAAACTTCTCTACAAATCTTTTCCCTAATCTTTCCTGAACTGAACACGTCATTATTCATACAAGTATCATATCCATTGTAATGGCTCTACAGGGAGCTCTGCTGATAATCTCCCCCGAAGTTTATGAAATGCCTATGTTTATGTGCATGGTAATCGGTATCTTCTAGCAATAACACATTTATTTCATTAACTAAACGCTGATGGATTGGAACCTTCATAATTGAAGCGATAATTTTATTCTACAGCAGTTTTTATTCGCATTTTCCAAGAACAATAATAAAAATATATTATACTCCGTTTTTTGTGTTTTTTCTGGGTTGACCTTTTTAGAAATAATGTTTAATGATGAATGTTATCTTCTGCACATTAAAAAAAGATGTAAACATCATTATTTTAAGTAATTTGTATTTGATTAGATTATCTCCTTACTGAATAGCAATTCTACAATCCCCTTTTGAGCAACTGCATCTCTTTCTAGCCTCCTGAATTCACTTCCACTAATAAATATTTATTTTCCTCCTACGTTTTTAGAGAGCGCGATCTCTCCTTCTTGTGCGTATGTTTCTTCTGATTTGGAATTTTTTCCGGGCCCAGTAAATTTGTCTATTCCCTGAGTCACCATTTTCGCAGACGTCTTTCCCACGTTTTTCTTCCCAAATCTTCTTTTCGGATAAGCAATGCCCGTTTAATTTTCGCCAGACTCCCAATACCGAGCGTTCCCTTAGCTTCATTCCTCCTCTTCCCTCTGCTGCTAATGGCCATGCCTCGCTGCTGTGGAATTGCGTGATGCATTCGCATTTGCCCTACGTCCTCCGCCATTTCCAACGCTGATGCTGTTGGGTGCTAGAGAGGCGCTCAGCGGGTGGTGAAATCAATTTTTCCGTCCGTCCCTCGCTATCCGCTCGCCTACCCAGCATGCCGCATTACGACCGCATAATCGTCCCTTTGAAGGGCCGAGGGGAGGGCCTGCATCTGACGGTGGCTCTTACAGCCCTCCCAAAGGCAAGAGGGAATGCCTCGTGGCCTCACCGCGTCCTTTCCTTCCTTGTGGTGTGCAGCCCTAATTTGCAGCTGCTTATGGGGTGGGGAGACTGCGCTCCGCGGTAAATTGACGGAATCATCTTGGACCCTGGCCAGTCCTTCAGCATCTGGAGGGTTTTGTACGAATTGGAGGAGGAAAAGACGCATCCAATATTTATTTACGTTCCCCAGTATAGGAATAGGAAATAAGGAAGCGGGGTTTGTGAGGTGATTTTGATATTGGATCCCCAGCCTGAAGTTCGTGTTTGAATATCTCCTAAGGTAGAAATTCCCCTCTATATCCGTGGTTCTTACTTCAGTGCTTCCGCACGAAAACCAGAGTATAAATTCATGTATTGATAATGTAATTGCTGTGGGTTTGAATTCCTACCTTGGCATTGTTTCATTAGCCTTGGGATGAAGGTGGTAAAATATTGCTTCAGCAGTTAGAGCATATAAAAATAAGGCACGATGATTTGAATGCCGTATTGATATAAACTAATATAACGAAAAGCACTAGGTTTCTTGGTTGAAGACCATTTTGTATTTATGTAAAGCATGGGGGCTACTTATTGAAGTATTTTATTTTTGTGGTATATTCACAGAAAATAGACTGGATGAGAGTGAGTCGACATTCATAGCGTTTGAGGATTTGGATAAAGCACGGATTACAAGATTGACTGGAATAAAATGAGTTGTAGTAATCAAATATGCATCCAGAAACAAAGAGAAATGATAAAAAAGTGAGCCATGGTTGTTTTTAATTTTCACCATCGACTTTAATCTGCATTACAAGATTTGTTACTGAGTAGTGTTATGGATTAAATATCTTTGGTGGAAAATTTAGGATGCTGAGATTTACGTAATACTAGGTGGTTAAATGAGTATAATTATAATATATCAAGCAGGTATATCAAGGACATTGAGAAGGTATTCCAAAAGATTTTGTTCGAAATATTGCTTGCAGTGTAAAAGTAGTGGTTAAGGCCAAGATATAACTACGGGCAAAATATTGAAGACATAAAAGTTGGGAAGTATTAGAAGTACCTAGCAGAATCTATAATAGACAGAACAAGAAGGATATAAGCGTCAGAGAAGCCCACACGAATATTGCACTCTCCCAGAAGAAGAGCCTAATTGCCGGTGGATAATACTAGCTCGGAAGTAAGGGAACACTTAATTTACTCTTACATCTGTGGCTTACTCCTTTATGGTGGCGAATTATGAACTAGGTAAATCTGGAAGTTTTATGGAAATGAGATTTTAGGACTATATTTAAAAATCCTGGAATGAAGAGGGAACAATCTATTCGGACACACCATCAGTTGAGGAGCGATAGTTTCATAAATAAGTACAGTCGTTGAGGAAAAACCATATAGATACCGATTGAATGACAACAAATAGCCACTTATGAGATGTATTTAGCAAACTGTGGGAAATGTATTAGAGTTCTCATAAAATGCAAACGTTGGGAAATGAAAGTATCAAATAAAGAGCTTCACAACACAAATCTAAGGATTTATGACTTATACGGGTGATAAATTTATTGATATCCAAATTTACCACGAAATTACTCCGCTTCTTGAATACGTTACATAGAGTAGGTTGCACGTCATTGTATTACCTGTGTCTGTATGAGAGTGCGTTTTGTAATGTTTCCTAACAATAAATTTTGGGGGCTAATACTGGAGCCAAGTTTCACCCCACCATTCCTCCATTCCGAAAAAAATATTGCCTATACCCAGCAATCCCGCCATTGTCAATGGCGCAAATGACCTCAAATGTCGGTCGCTTCCCACAGATGGCATCAGCGGCGACGAATCGGAAGCAGACTCACGGCGGTGGTTGGCGTACGCAACCGCTCGCGCAAAAAGCAATTAGTTGGAGCTCGCTGATTTATGCCTTCCAAGGCGATGCTCTTTTGTTCCCCGCCTCCTTTATTTTCCGTCCTGGGGAAGAAGGAAGGGAATGGAAAAGGGGGGAGGAGGGGCTGGCGGGACGCGCAATAATTTTGCGAATCAGGTGATCTCCGCCCGATGGGAATTCTGGGAATGACGTCACGGCTTGAAATATGGCGCCCCAGATAAATATTGTGGGAGAGAGAGAGAGAGGTTGTGCACAAAGACACGGGGCGGTAATTGAAGTTCACACTTGCTTAATAATCGCTTTCCATAACTCCACTTTTCGGCATTCCTCCCAAGTCCCCTTCAGCACTTGAAAACACTTGGACTACTTGGGTCAACCTCCTTTACGGAAACGTCAAAAGAATTGATTTACCGAAATACCTTGGCCAGGATAAAATCCCGAGCCCAAAGAATGGAAAAACAAAAGAATATTACCCAAAGGTTTTAAAAAATTTATAATTTCTCGGAATACGAAAATACCTAAATGTCGATTAGCATTTTTTATTTACTCCGGTTTATATTCGATCGATCCTCAGGGTGAAATAGGAATAAGAACGAACATTGACGTTGAACTGTACGATATTTTTTTACCGTCAGGAATGAATGTTGGCTCTTTTTTTTAGGATCACATAATATGGAATTTTACGTTTCTGTCATATTTACTGTAAATAAATGAAAGGTGAAATGAGGCCAACATCCCACCAGATAAATTAATTTTTTTCTGTCGTACACTATCATGTGTTGGTAGGTTTTCAATGGGTTTCAATTTTCATAAAAACTAATGATAAACTGCCTAATATATCTATGGTTGAATACCTTCTGCATTATTGCAGTCATCAGCTCCGCCTATTTTTGCCTTCCATATCCAAGTACCCCTCCACTTGCTGTAATATATCCCTGGGAATTCCAGGAACCTGATAGTAAATTGTTTTTAGAGTTAATGTATTACCAACATTTTAGAAGTTATAACCTCTCTAACTGTACTAGGAAAATAGGGTCGATTAATTTGCTTTGTGCACCTACTCCTGCACCTCTCCTGCCGTTCTTACTATATTTTACTGAGTAATTAATGCTCAATATACTCATTACGAATACCATGTTAGAATATACTTTTCAGTATAAATTGCTTTTCAGAGTCTTGTGATTGAAATGTATATAAATGTTGCCCTTTTTCATTAAAACTGGTATTACTTGGATGAAAACTATAGCGTGCCAAACTAATAAAATTCTTTCAACGAATTTTTCTCTCTCGTTTCAGGTAAGGTTCAATTTCCATGCTCCTTTGAACCAAAGAGGTGCCAAGAAATGCGGTGAGTTTTATAAATATTTCCCCAATACTGCACTTGCTTTTGTTCTAAATACTGAAAATGCTGCCGATGAGCATTTTTGAGAAATTACGACCACTATAATGCTATTATATCAGCATTCTCCCGTGATTTTTTATTCATCCAGTGTAGGAGATTTGAAGTACTGACTGTTTCTAGCTACTTGTATGTAACGTATTTTTTTATATCGTATGTTTTTTGCTACGAGTTCAATCTATTCTGATATATTTTCCTCTTCAAAAACTATTTTTGGCGTAAATCTAAGCTCCGTGTAATAGTGAGCTTCTCTCCTTTCTTGCTTGCTTCTTTGCCCACATTTTTACGATTTGATGGAGCTAACGAAAATATTTCAACACATAGTGTCTAATATTACATGATATAAATTCAGTTCCGTCGAGTTTCCGCACGAAAGTACGTTTCCCTACTTATCATGACTAGTACCTCTGTGGAATATCTGCTATTGTACAATTTCAGCGGTTAACGCCGCTAAAGTATTCACGGTCAGTTCGTGTGCTTTGCAATTAATTTAGTACTTCTCCGTTTGTTAGCTCAACAATCCACTTAACTGTTATTGTCCTACAGATTGGCATCTCAAAAGTCTAGTCTAATCATGCCTTCGCCTACATCTACATAATACCCTGCAAGTCACCATAAAGGTGTGTAATAGGGGGTGAATTCGCATCAAGCATGCATTACATATCATGCATGGATTAGTAATAATATTCTAGTCTAAACTTCGCAATTTAAAAAAGATAAAAATAGCAAAGCAAGCATGCAAGGAAATGCTGTTAGTTGGGTTAGCTTAAAGTCATTATGAGTACCAACATGCAATAACCTATGCTATCTATTGATAAACTCCTATTCATGATATTGGATATATTTACAGTTATTCCTATCCCTAATTTACGAGGAAAGAAGGACCTTTTGAATTTGTCAGTTCGGTTATCAATTTCTCTAATTTTGTGATTATGGTCCAGTAAAATATTTTAACATCGTCAGTGAAAATATTACCTTAGACTTTAATTGAGAGATCAAGTCTAAATTTTAACCTACGATATGACAATGATTCCCATTTCAGTTCATTTAATAGACTGGTTACACTAATATAGTTATCATACCGTCCCTTTATAAATCTAAAGTACAAGTACTACATCCGTTGAACTCCTTCCTTGGGGATTGGGTTCGTGTAGTGGCTATAATGGTGGCCTTCTATCACGAGGGCTCTGGTTAAACTCTGGCCAAGGCAGTGATTTTTCTTTGGTAGGTAAACCGGTCCCAACTTGAGACCCTTGTGGGGAGCATTTCGATTACAGTACTCCATCTGTCGGACAGGACTTTAAACCGTGGACCCCTTGCCGACTTTCATCAAGAGTAAGCCAACACCGGGTTTATCTCCACCATTCTTCCGATACCTGAAAAATACCTCTAGCTGACCAATAGCCCAGGACCTCGATCATGGATCTTCTTAACGCGTGCGCTAGCGTTGTCGTTATATTTTGATTTAACTTATGTCAAAGAGAACGTGATCTCCATTCTTCAATTTTCGCATAGCACTTCAAATCGCTTATTACAATCAGAGGAGCAAATTTTAAAGACGGTTATTGTTATCCCTGCGCTACTCTATGGGTAAGCGTTAACGATAAAGATTGCGATAACGCGAAAGATAGATCTGTGATTCCACACCAGTATTCCTACGATCCAAGCTGTCTCCTCTAAGTAACTCATACTATTTTCAGAACTCAGTAAAGAGCACGACAGGTGAGACAGGTATGGTGGCTTGAACTGAAAACGTAAGCAAGCGTTTGTGGAGGATAGAAAGAATTCCATCCGTTAAATAAACTGTCAGCTTTCTCCCGTCCGTCAACGTTACGCGCGAGGAATATTTTCCATCGATGGATGAAATATGGGTTTTGCATCGGCATTGTAAGCGGTTCTTCATCTTTCATCTTCCGTTTCTGAGTGAATTTCTCCCGCCATCTCCCGCGCACTGGGGTGCCCTCCTTCGAAGCAACTCTGACCCTCGGCGACTCTGAAGTGAAAGGGGGGAAACAAGGAGAAACTCTCGCCTAAGTTCATGAAATTCTGATGCTGTGCTGAACCTCTTCCAACAAAAGGTGGGATTCAACATCTTTGAACCCTTGAGTTGGGAAAAGTTTTACTTGCCAGAAGTCAAAATGATGGAACTAATCGGAAATCTATTCTAAAAGAATCATGTTTAGGAACAGACGTGAAAAAACTTGCCACAATGACATTCACTTTCATTTTTCACAATCATGTTGGTCATTTAATGGGACATAACGAATTCATTATCACCACAATTGTGGGAACAGTAATGGGAAAGAAGACAAGAGGAAGACCCAGACTGTTCTTACTGCTCAGTGTAATTCATTCAGTCAATTAATAACTGCATCTACTTCTAGGAGATAAATTTGATAGCTATAAATAGAAGCGAGTTGTTGCAATGACTGCGACTTTTAAGAAAAAAAGAAGACATTTCTTGGTCTCTATTGCGTAGTATTTCCTCGGATTTCATCTTAGTTGTGTTCTTAACAAATTTTCACGTATCAGGGTATGTCCAAGCTAACTATTACCTCTTCTCTGTAGTTCTAGGGTCTACGTAAACCTTTCTTTCACTGCTCCGTTGCATTTTTCTTCATTTTTCATATAGTCCATCCATTTCATATTCAGCGTCCTAACTCTATGTTTTAAATTTTGTACTCTTTTATAAACACCTTTTCTGGAGGTCTATGTGGAGGCATAGAGATCCTTAGTGGGCCACACTTCATAATAAGGGCTTTAGGCACTGCTTCCTTTTTTCTAAATCTATATTACGTATGCAGATATGAAATAAACGCTTAAAACTCTTTATAACATATCCTGTATTCCCAATATCTTGTAGTAAATCCCAACCTAATGATACATTATGTAATATCTTGGATACGTACCCATTGGGATTCGATCACGAGATTCAAGTTGTCAGGTAGGAGGGTTATTTTTCTGACTTCCTTGCTTGAAGCGAATACTTGTAAGTGAATTACTATTGATTTGTCGGTTATTTGAATTGGATCGTGAAACACACTTTAGCTCAGCTGCACTATACTCGTTCGCCCCTCTACTATCTTTCACCATCACCTTTACCTCTTCCGTAATACTCCAGCTCCTTGGCATACCCCATTTCATCCCCCCATTCCACCCACAGCATTTCTACCCTCCCTTCTTTCTTCTTCCAACTCCCCGTTGTTCGTTCTCCTTCCCTCCGACCCACACCCACGCATCAACTTTCCCGGCTGGATCTATACCCCATAATTCATAATATCAGTCGATTATGCCTTCTTCTTTCCTATCCCCTAAACAATGCCTTTTCCATCTCGCACTTACTATTACCTTGAATTCATTCAAAGTTTTGTTCGTAACGACGAAATATTGATTTTCAGCATTTTTTCTCGGATTTAAAGAACTGGTTACGTTGAAGATGTGACCAATAGCGTAGGCAAAATTCAATAATAAGGATAAATGTATTATTGAGTGTACGTTGGATTTTTTTCGGAGGAATTGGAATATCTTAGGGAAACTTAGGGAGTTTGAGCCATCCAATTCTTTACAAATGGTCTACAGTTTGTAATCCCATACGTTAGATGGAGTGCCGACATGTATTGAGTTTCAATGTTTCCAAAGGAGAAATATTACTCAGGCCAACTGTCGAATCAGGGACTTTTGGCTTCTTCATGATTGTTAAAGCTGCAGGTGAGGAGGTAGAAAGTTAATGCTTTCCCAATGAAAGCTGCCCTTCATGATCTGCAATAGAGAATGAGAAGCAGCTCCTTCCTAAATCGCTGATGCTCCTAAATATTCCCTTGGGATACTCGGTAACGTTAAATTCTGGATATTTTATATTCGACACGCGCATATCAATTTTCAGTGGATAAAATGCCATTTGTGTAAGCATATTCTGCATTAAATAATTTTTAAAGGCACGGAGATAGCGTATTGCTCTGCACAGTGCCTCGGAAAGCTAATAAAATTGTCCGTGGTTGGATTCCCAGTCTAGAGAACCTCTCTTTCATCAAGCATTTTTCAACGCACTCAATAGCCACGCATATGGCAAATATTATATCTATGCATAGTTGATGAATACCTCATGAAGTAATTATTCAACTAGGGATCCGTGTTCCCTGCAAAACGATCAACCGGGGTTTGAGCCGAATTCTCGGTTTGGCTACTGCACTCATTTTGGTATCCCTCTGAATAAAAAGTGATTAGTAGCATTCATGTTATAATCATTAATTTAATTAATCGGCCCACTCAATGCTGCAAACTCTGAAGTCATCCAAATTTTATTGTAGTCACCAGGATTGGAAGGTCCTTACGCCTAGAGGGTCAGCAACCAACCTAACTAACGGTTTTTACGACGAACTCACATAGGTGTTCAGTTTTGGGTGATCTGAGGAAGTCAGTAAAAATGGCAATTTCAGTTGCTTTAATCTCTTGGTTACCAATATCACAAGGAAACCCTTCCTTTGGTTAATCCGGGGTCATACTAGCGCGGGACAGCCTTGCTGCAATGGTCTTATCAACGCAGGTTGACATACCACTTACGTTATTTGTCATGTAATTAACGGGCATTTTTTAATCTAAAGCGAAGGAGAAAAACATAAAACTAGGTTACTTCTGTGCCACCATTATGCCAAGATTCGAGTGTCAATGTTGAAAAGCAAATTCTGGATCACCGATCCGTGTGTCCTTCTTGATTGTTTCCTCAATCTGAGTACAGCAAGTGACAAAGTTACTGAAAATGTTTGAATTGGAGCTCTGAGTTGAGCTGAGTTAATTGTGCGTCTTTGCGAAAAATTACTTCTGAGTTCTAATCACATTGTGATTTATTCCTGCAATACAGAATGAGAGCATATTAAATAAAAATACTTGTAGTTTAAAAAAGTAATAGTTTATATATTTTATGGTCATGTAATAATTCATATTTATTTATGATAACAAAATAATGGAGATCACCTAATTAAATAATTTACATAGTGTCATCAAAATAAGGCAATCTTCTTCTAAATTTAAATTTTTATTCGTGGATCTCTCCATTTTTCGGGTTTGCGCCGCGTTGATAGTCAAGATCGACGACAGTTTCGCCTGGATTCCACCAGGCGTCTTCAGGTCGAAACTGTCGTCAACCTTGACTATCAACGCGACGCAAACCCGAAAAATGGAGAGATCCACGAATCCAGAACGCCACGGAAAACTACGATCCAACATTTCAATTTTTAATTTCCCCCAGAATTTCTTATTTTAAAAAAATTTGCCGTATGGTAACAACTGACTTTTGTTTGTCATAAAAGTAGTATTTCTAAAGAGGCAACTCTATGCGAAAAAAATCATAAGGGTTTACGTATTGTACAAGCAAGTGGAAAAATTTTTGCAGAGAAATGAGCACACACATTTGAAACTTTAAATACCTAACTTTCGAGTATGCATCGCTAAAATTAATCATTAGGCTAAGAAAAGTTAGGAAATAAGTGCTACTGTGCTAAAAATGTAGTAGCAGTTAATGACTGCAAGCGAAATGCAATAAAACTTTGGCCTAACCTGACCTTACTTTCATTACTAGGTTAATTAAGAATCTTTTAGATTTTATTTCACGTAAAAATATACCCAAGGCGAATTAATGGTATAAGGAACGGTAGGGATTAGGGAGTGGCATATAAGAATGTAGCATTTGTACATGGTAAAGGAAGTGATTAGTGACAGCGAATCTATTGTTGAACGAGAACCCGATACTGAGCCCAAAGTTTGTTTTATTTTTTGGTCCAATAGTACTTAGTACTTAAATCCAATGGACAATGAAATACACCCCTCATTAGGGGACTATTCTCGACCCTGTATCATTTGTGGTTTAATCGTGTGGAAATCAAGCACCTTGGGTTTTCGGACCTATCCAAAGAGGCCATTACCGATTTGAGCCTCAGGTCACCAACCCAGTGCTCAGTGCTGTTCAATTGAGCTTAGATACGATCTTTCGTATAGTAACTAAATAAAAAGTTTGCTACCATGTATGTAGCTTAAGTATTGTGGAAAACATCCTGACTAATATTTTGAAGGTTTAGTCAACTATTCATTAAAACTACAGCATCTAGAATTTATCCTTTTCCAGGTCACAATTCTTCTCGTAAAGTGGAAGTCCGAAATGGCTTTACGCTAGTACCCTCGAGGTAACTTGTTAAGGGCAGTGGAAAATTCCAGAGGAATACTTTTGTTCCCTAGAGATTTCCTTCAGTGCAATGTAATTTCTCTTAGAGCTCAGGGATAGGATTTGACCGACGGCGTGACGGCTACAATTAGGAGTAAATTTTCCACGTAGTATTTCACGCTAAATTGTGTATTAAATTCAATATAAACCTTGGAACAAAACAAGTGTAAATTTTATTGGTAATTATAAATTAAAATTAGTGATGAGCAAAACAGGACTAAAAGAATCAGTATGATAGGCAAGGCGAAGAGGGTCCAGCCAGTAGTGGAATAAAAAGAAAAACATGGGACTTGTAGACCTATAAGTAAGGAAACAGGATACGTTTCATTATCATGTATACTTCTGAATGGGATTATTACGGAAGTGATAATAATAATAAATTTTATTCCACATTTTTGAAAATACAATGGCTATATTGACAAAAAATTTTAAAGTGGAATTAGGTACCCCAATTACAAATTCTCTGTTTTAGGGGCAACCATCATAGCACATAAATAGAGGCAGACATAACTCATATTGATTTAACGTTAACACAACTGAATTGATTTAACATTAATACAACTTTATTGATTTAACATTTCCCAGAAAGTAAACTTGTCAATATATATTTTTTTATTCCAAACAAACGCGAACAAAACCATCAGTGTGTTCATACAAAAAACAAAGGACAAACATTCAAAATATATAAATACGTAGAAACAATAAAACACTTTGCAACACAGTTTACCAATGCAAATTAAACAGAACGAATTACCGATAGCGGAATTGAGATATAAGCTAAAGAACTCAAGATATGGATATTTTGAAAGCATAATCTAAATTGTATTGTTATAAAAACGGTGAAAATCAATAAAATCGAATAACTCGCAGGAAGATCTTAAGAAGAGCAGGAGAAAAAATATTTGTCACGCAAATTCTAAAAATATGGCGAGACAACCTCGTCCAACCCATTATTACTTATAATAATAGATTCATGAATGCAGTCATTGGGAGAATGGCAAATCTTTTATCTATGGAGAAAGCAAGCGGATGTGTAATGTGAGGAGTTGAAAGAATATTTAGAGGAGTGGGGTCAACTAAAATAAGGATCAAAGGGCAGTTGTTGTGTCTCTTTGTGTAGGATTTTATCCGAAGGTGGAAATAGAATCAGCAAATCTTAGGACAGGATAACTTTCGCTGAGTAGGTTTTTCCAATAGATTGGTGCTACAGATCAAAACCAAGTCATAAGGTGAACCTTTTTCTTGACAGCAAAGAGGTCTTTGAAAATTTGATAGAGAACATGATGTGGATATTTACATTGCGGTGATCCGAAACCTGGACTCTAGGGAGAGATGACGAGGAAATATTGAGACGTGAGTGAGAAAGAGAATGGAAAAAGATAGGAAATAATGATACACGATGACTTCTTGAGTGAGCCGGGAGAAAAAATGATTTGGTAGAAATTAGTGCTTAAACCTAAGATGGCTGAACAAGCACTGAACGTAAAAATTTGATTATACCTTTTCCCCAGTTTAGGTAGGTAACTTTGCTCCGGTGTATACTTGCCCATTGTCTTGATACGCATTATTTCATGACCCGTTTGTGGTTCTGCCCTCAAATACAACTTGGTTTTCAAGTATTGCTACATTCATTTCTGCCTCTTCCGATAATCTCCCATCAATGTTATTATTTTCCCCCCAATGTTATTCCTCCCCCTCCCCATGAGTTGCAACCTCATCGTTTGCCTTTCTCTCATTTTTCTTTCTTCCCTCTTTATAATTCCTCAGGTCCACTTTTCAGTATTCTCAAAACAACGCTCAGCTTCTTTCATTAAGGGCAGAGCCATAAAACAACTTATGTGTGCCTTTATTAATTTTTTATTTACATTTCCTTTTTTACTCATGCCGCCATCAATGCACTTCATTTAACTGAAGATTTTTAATTCTCTGTCAATTTTTATGCTTTTGCTGTTTCTCTCAGTTTCTTTCACCAGGTACGAAAAATGCCTCTCCCACATCTCCCGCTCAGAATTATGGCCTCTTAACTTTAATGTTTAACCCAGCCTGTCTACATCTTAAGAATTGACTATTTACCCTCCATTGTCGTGGGCGTATTTATTCCACTCGGAGTTTAAGGGTTGGCAAGAGGTTTTTGCAAGGAGTGCTCGATTAATCCAAGAAGTGTTTTTGGAGGCGAGACAGAAGTACAGAACAGCCGGAGGCCAAGTTATTGTTCCCACACGTGCATTTCAGCGTGTTTTATGGGGCCAACGGTCCCGGAATATCGATAAAGGAACTTCAAATGCAAATTCTCCCGGCCGACCTTGTTCGTCCCTTTATGTCATTCCTTGTTTCTGCTATTCCCTCCTCCTCCTTCTCCCTCCTTATCCCCGCATTTATGCTTCCCTTGTGCCTCCTTTTCTTGTGGCTTTCCTCTCTCTCACTGCCTTTCACATCTTTGAGTTTTCCCCTCGGGGCGTATACACCTCCCTCCCCACCTCCACGCCTTCCTGGTGGGAGGTTTTATTTGTCGCTTCATAATGGATCACTGCTTTTCGGTACCCTTTATAATTTTTTTCTCTGCTAGCGGCCGTAAATATCTTTATTTCTTTCTCTCATTTCGCTCCTCTCCCAGAATCCCCTCCCACCCTCCCTCCCACGCCGCCCGAGTCACGCTACCATTCTCTCTTTCTTGCTTTGCTGAATATTAATGTTTTCTCCTCCCGTTGAATCGCGTAATTTGCACTCTTTTCAAGGATGTATTCGGGAGGTTTTTTTTCTTATTTTAGATTTACCACCACTATCACCCCCCCCCCCCCCCACTTCCTCTCCCTCGCCTCCTCAGCGAGATCTCGGGCAGAAAGTCGCGAAACGTCTCTCCCCACTCCTCGCCTCGATCTCTTACTCTCTCTCCTCTTTTTTTTGCGTGGTTATTAAATCATCAGTGGTGAAATTTACGCCATTTGGAACGAAAATTTCATTGCAAAACATTGCTCTGGTTTCTGTGTGTAGGCGCGAGAAGAAAATTTGATAATGCGTTGCATAAATTCTTCTATAATTTTTGTCACATCAGTGTGAATAGTCGAAGGGGGGTGAGTGATATGGAGTTTCACAGTAAGGATAAAATTATACTTAGGTTTTGGTTGGCAGTAAAAGGTGTCATTAACTCCAGCCCGTTCTCACTAAGAAAGAGACTATTCTTTGCCATCGTGGCATGCCCATTAATTACTTAATTCATCCGCAGCTTGGTCTATTCACTGGCATATTGGACTAAGATATGGAGATGAGATATTCACTTAATTATTGTTCCACATTCATCTCTCTTTTTCAAGCGTTTTTATCAAACCATCGGTGGAGGGATTTACACTATTCACCATTCATTTCGTACTGCGCGTATTGCTCTGTACAGGCACGAGACAAATGCCAAAAATTTGTGACAAAAATGCTTTCACTACTGTTATCTTACTGGAATAGACTTTACAAGATGGTGAGCAAAAGCCCACCATGTATAGAATTATGTAATTTTACTTTTGGTGTCCATGGATGTGCATCAGTGACCCCTGTCCATTCCCTCTAAGAAAGTGTTTTTTCGTAACCATCGGTGGTATTATTTTTCCGATGTGGCAGCCGTCGGTTAAGGTTTTTAATGCAATTTAGGACAGATATTTAGGTAGAAGCAAGAACATTTTCGGGAACTGGGAAGGGTGGAGAGAAACCTGGCGTTGGCATTAACGAGAGAGGACATGGTTTAACTTTTCTTCTGACAGACGGAGTAACAGACTTTAAACTCTCTCCTCAAAGCACTCAAGTAGGGAACCAGTATGCTGTTGACAATTATTTGACACTGCTAGGATTATAAACCGAGCCTTGAGGATGGTAGTTTGGAAATATTGCTAATACACCAACCCGATCCTCGCTACCGTCTAGGCGTTTACATCAAATACTGCATTAACCCTTTTTACACACGTGGACCTGCTGCTCCGAAAAAACATATAATAATAATTTTATTCCTCATATAAATACATAAAGTATATATTAATAGCCATTTATTTAATCGAGGAATATAGTTACCCTTTAGAAAACAAAGCTTCCAGCTTTGGCGTTACTGACTCTTTCATAGGTAAACATGGATTATCACACAAACTAATATAACATATGTAGATCAATAATACACTACGTGCCTTCTAAGTTAATTGAATACGTAATATGGTGACATTGATGTATTTAAATATTCACATGACATGTGCTTAGGATTTTTTAGCAATATTCTGTAATATTGATAAAGACAACGGAAAAAATTATGGTAACCTTGCACATATAATCTTACGCAATCTTTTTGATTAGGTATTCTACCTCTTTTTGTTTGAACAACCAGGCTCAAACATTTTTACAGAATTTAGCTTCATTTTCAAAAATGCGATGTCTTGAGGGAGTGCACAAAAATTTGGGACTTAAATATAGATAAGAATGGAGGAACGGTTCAAAATTTGGTTTAGGTATTAAAATGCCGTAATATACTCTCAGATATATGGTGATGTTTCTCATAGAATGGTTGCGTCATTCCCAATAGTGACACAGTTTAACCTCAAAGTCGGTCTGACTGTTGAGAATAGCACTTGCCCAACGCCTTGCATAATTTACTCATCAGACTCATCAGATACTTCCTATTCTTGTGCCGCCGGCGATTTCACTGACCCGGGTCTGTTCACCAAAAATTTTCGAATCTTGAGTTTCTATGCTAGACGAATTGAAAGAAGGCTTTCTCGGACTGGAAACCATGATTTGCGGTCGATAGTCCAACGCTCCACTCACGAAACTATCGTACCATCCTATTGCACGTGATTTCTGATGTACATACTAAAATAAACAAAATAGTAATGTTTCTGCCATGGTTAGTAGCGTTAATAAATGATGTTTATTCCTTTTGAAACGAAAAAATGTTTCACTGCGTTGAATCAGTATCGAATTTAAGCATTCAACTTCTAATTTCAACACGATGAGTCTTTCTTAAATCGTGAAATGTGGAACTCGTGAATTTGATAGTGAATAAATATTTACGAAATCGATGTTAAAGGATATTTTGGAAAGTTGAGGCTGTAAATATTGTGTGATTACTTTCATACTCCCCACTTTATTTTATAAAAATACGAAGAAAATCGTTGCAACATCATTTCGAAAAAATCTGTATTGCTGAAGCCGATTGCCCGAGCTTATATCCTAGCAAGCTTATATGCTAGCTTATATCCTTATAATATAACAGAATAAGCAAATAATAAAAAAATGCAAGAAATTTTTTCATAGAGTTAGTATCCTACCAAAAGTCTTGGCTCCCATCTCTAAACTGATTTTAATGTCTTAAACGCTATTCAGAATTACTTATTCTTTACTTAGCTCGTTTTAAGGGACATTGATATAAATTAAAAGTACTGGAAATTTAAGAAATCTGCACAATATTTATGACCCTCAATTACGGCCACAGTTTACCAACTTTCAGTTGCCTATTTTGTTTTTTTAACTATTCATTCTATTGTAACTAATAAAAGTTTTGTGCTATTCTCTCCTCTAGACCATTTTTTAACTAACACATTAATGCCTGCAAAAGTTTAGCAAGCACGTGTTGCAATTGGAAATAATTTTCGAACGGTTGCAGAATTATATAAAAATTGGGCGACACATTGAAAGAAGCCTTCCCAAGTTTAGATATAATTTTCAGTTTCAACTGGAATGTCCAGACTTCACTATGGTTTTATTTGAACTAAATAATTTCGAATCATGCGCGAGTAATTCAGATTTTTTCGTAATAATGGAATAGTTGGCAATGGAAAGTCATAGGCTTGGTTGAGACCGACCTAGAAATCATTTTGCTCTAAGTTTATCGACATAGATACGTCCGATACTTTCCCTTTCTACCCAAGCCTAGATACGAGATTATTTATCACGGCATCTAGGTCTTGAAAGTCTTTTTATGTGGCAGAATCGTTATATCTCCCCTCATTGTCGGAAGATATATACATATATATATTCCTGAATTTGCTCACATAAGCACGTCTCTAGCACTTGGCGGCATCTTTCATTCCCCACCTCCTACCGCGCTTAATTACGTCAAGTCACATCCCTATTTACGGGGATCTTCTAGATCCCGGTAACGTGCAGGGAGAGTTGGCGATGTTTATGTCCCAAATCCAATTTGCGCGGAGTCCCTCGCAAGCAAAAACAAATAACTCCAAGAATTTTTCGCCTCTCTCCCTTCTTTCCTTTCTCCCTTTAGGGACAGTTATGGCACCCTAAGGGCCTCTGGCCGCTATCTACTCTCAGAAATCTATCGAAAAGCTTTTCCTTGTAGTCCAACCGACTATTTTACGGCGAATTCCAGGTCGAGACCTCCATCTAATAATTTTGACCCTGCTGCAGCAGTTTCTTTCTCTTATATACGTTATACATTTATTTCAAAGCAATTCTTTGTGAATGCGTATGCATGTATGTGCGTATGTGTGATTGTATGAATATATATGCATGCATATATGTACACATACACCCTCTTACGAACGCATAAAGTGGGAGCCTGAGGTCGTTTCTATGGTTGTGAGTACGTGTTTTTCACCTTGAAGCATTTTTCGCCAATTCTCTCTTTTTTTAATTTCCTTCTTTGGAAAATGTTATACCTAGCCATTCCTTTCCTGGAAACCTATCACCTCCTCACTTGAGAGCGCACTATATCTGCCCAATAAATATATTCCACCCTCGTTCATATCACGCCCCGTGCGTCGTCGCTAGTTTTTGCACCTCAAGTGGCTTTCGAGTGCAATAGGATACATTTTCTCTGCACTCAAAAACTCACTCTTCGTCAGCATTGAGCAATGGTGTTCCACTTTCGTACAGCAGCAGTCAAAGAAGAATATATCCACTCCACATATTTCATCCTGTCTTCCTTTTGAATGTTGGTTGAGCTCAAAGTGATCATTATCCAGATCCTAAAACGTACTTCTTTAGCCTGTTCTGCTATACATTTGGATCTTCAAGTGGATTAAAGTGTATCCATTTATATGTGCTAACATTAGTTTCAAATACTTACATCCAAACCGAAGTGCACAACTTTCTCCTATGCGAGAAATTTTCGTTTTAATCCAACAAACTAGTGAATTTATCCTTGCAATGAAAATAATCGCTTAAATTAAAATGCAATCATAGCCAAGATATATATTTATATATCAAGAAATATAATTGGACTAAAAATGGCTAATATTGTCAATAAAATGGACTGGTATTTTACAAAAGAAAATTGTCGGTAATTTTGTTCATGCTTCAATTGAAAGTTGGATCCATGGAACGCTGGCTATGGGAAGCTGTTCCATGCACTTTGTCCTATTTCGAATCTTTTATTAAACATTATATTTTAATATCCAATCTATTAAAGTAATCAAATGAACGCCAGCACCGTAGGCGTCAGCTAGTTTAATTTACTGATTATTTTTATTTCCTCTGAATGGCACGGTAAAAATTGTACAGATTAGCTAAAAGTAATGATTCAAGTAATATGCAATACAATTCTATTCTATTTCTTATTGTTGCTTTCCTATTGTTTGAAACCATAGCCATCACCACCAAACACAATTTTCAACCATCTACCTTCTCCCACCATCGTTAGCAAAAATGAAACTATAATCTCGTTGGCTAAAGAATACATACTATCGTCTCTTATTCTGAGAGTTGCCTTATTCAAATACCCATTTTTTCTTTAGTAATAAAAAATATTCCCTGTTATTCCAACTTAGTTTTTTAATGATTTTATTATCCGTTTGTGTATAAAAAACTTCCTTAAGTCTCTCCCAACTTTTCTCCCCTTGGCCTTGTTTTTCGAGCTCTTTTATCTGATCTGCTGCAATATAAGGAGGGATTTCCCAAGAAACCAGTAAATCTGCTGGTACCCCCCGGATTTTCTTTCGTAAATGGTATTTATGTCTTGGTTCTAGGCGAAGAAATGGGGCTGTAACTGGCAACGCTGTTCCTATCTCACATAGCTGGTTAGTTCCACTGTACAGGCATGAGAGATTGCTTCCTTAGTGCTTTGAAAATGTGCTACTTCTTCGAGAGAGGAACCTTTAAATTATGGGTTTCGTGGCAATTTATAGGCACCAGGGGATGTAGTTGATAATAAAGGTGTAAAGAGCAACGTAAAGAGGTTGATTTGCAGATATTTTTGAACGATTTGGCTGAGACAGAACTTCTTGAGAGTAGAAGAAAGTGTCAGAATTTGAAGGAACGTTAGCAAGAGACGACTAAAAGTCCCTACGGTGAGCGAAATGTTTATAACTCTACTTATACGACAGTCAATTTACAATTGGAATAGTTCTACATATTTCTCACAATTGCTTGATTTGTAATGCAGGTCATTGCCATTATATTCCGTTGTATTATATTCAACAAATCTTATCAATTAAATACCTCTCGTCTTGTAATTTACTTTGTAATTGTAATTTACATTGGCGTCATCGTGGTTTTAATAATCTTTTTTAAGTTTCTCTAGAAAACTACTTTTCTTGAGGTTTGATACCAAGTTTATTGTTTTTATTAAGGTGCATTTATTTTTTCGTTCCTTTTTATAACAAAGAGCATATCACCAATAAGAATACACATTTCTCAGGACAGCATTTTATATTCTTTGTAGAGAGTGGAATATTTTTATCTTTTCCAGAAATGATTTAGAACATATTCCTCGTAATTGTTACTCTTCATGCCATATTTTATGGAATCAAAGAACGTTAATGCGATTATCATACAGTGGTATAATTTTTATAATATGATAAAAAAACGGAGCACCATAAGGTGAGTGAGAAATGTTCTCTTTCGGTGGTGGGGCTTCCATTCTTCAATTTTCTCTCGTTTAAAGATTCATAAAATTATATCTTCCATTCCATCATTGAGAATCAAGAATCCTTTGGAGGATCGTTAAACTTGAGAGTCATCTTCATAAAGACTCTTTTGGTTGGTGATGGTTTAACTCACACTTTATTAAGGTTGAAGGGGCTTTGCCACCTGCGGGCTTCTTTGAAGTTCCTTTGCTTGATTTTATTTGAGTTTTTATAAAAAATGTATTATGTTTTAAGGAGTCTGGAGGATATTAATTTCTTCTCCGCTCATAATAATTTGATTTTTTACCATAAAAAATCTAGTTGTTCGTTATAAGTACGATTGTTTTGCAATCCTTCTCATTTTATTTGAATTTTATTTCTTCTCCTTATCGACATATGAACTTGAAATCGTCAACGTGGTTTTTGGAAATGTCATGGGTTATGATATAACATTTTTTTGTTAGTAAATTTTTTGCGAATGGGTTTACTTCAAAGGACAGTTTTCAACTCCTCCCTGAGAAAAAATTGAAGTAAAATTATTACGCTTCGTGTACATAAAACAGTAGCTGATAAGATAAAAGCCATATGTTTCGTGCACTACGAGGAAAACGTGATTTATCAATAATTGGTGACCAAAAATATTATTTTCCTGTCTTTTTTTAAATGCTGATACTTTGGTGATTTGATTTTCGATTTTTTGAGCGGAGTACAAGAATTCTACAAATAGCTGGCAACTTTCGCCGACATTAAGCACATCCCTTTCAGACAGATAATTTAATATTCTTCATTCCTGATGCTAAAATGGATTCGGATACAGCTTTCTTATTTTATATACATCTCTTTCTTAGTTTCACTTCGTGATGATCTTATATTATTTTTCTCCCTTTCTCTATCCATTCCCTTTTCTATTTTTTCTTCTCCCTCCACACCCCTTCCCTGATGTGGCGCCTGGTGAGCAGTCATTAGGCGCCTTCAGCTCCAGGAAGAGAAGTCTCCTCCCTCCCTCTATCTTTTTTTTAGCGAAAAAAGAGCGAGAGGGACTCACGGTTTCATTTCGAGGCCCAAGCGAGCTGGCAGGCTCAAGCCCGCAGACGCGAAGCCGCAGAGGATGAGTTTCGTGCCCCAAAAAATTTCTCCTTTCCACCGCTTCCCGTTCTCCCTTGTCTCTTGAGTCTCTGCCTCTCTCCCTCATTTCGTTCCAGAGCCATGGAGTTCGTTTTTACCCAGGGCGGCGTAATTACATCGCTGTGAAACGTAATGCAACGCTCGTCTCAAAGTAAAAAAGTGTGTCAGTCCTTGTCGAGCTTTGCTTGGCGCGTGCGGAGGGGGATAACGCCGGTTCGGAAACAATGCGACGCATCCTCTCCCTTCATCTGTTTCCGCCTTCACCACGCTGAGTCCGCCCTCCCCCCGGTGAGTTCTCCATGCCATATCGCCGGGGTACGTTGTGCCCCCACATTCGCCGTATCCGACCGAAACAAGAGTGTTTTATTCTAAGCGGGAGCATTCTTTCTCCATCGTGTCCCGGTGAGGAATGGGTCGCGTCGGTTTGATACCGCCCGGAGAGGACGAGGATATCCCATTTGATTTCGGCGATTAAAAAGCTAGTTCCGCTTAGGCATCGCTCGGAGACCGTTGAGGTTTTCCCCGATTACAGCATGAGCTTGCTCGGAGCTCGCCTGAATTAATACAGATGAATTCGCATAGATGAATATACAGTACACCACATGTTGGCGGTTGCGTTTTTAAAAAGTGTAATGGTTTATTAAACTACAGCAGGGAATAACATTTTTTTCTTAAAAGAAGCTGATAGGGAAATTGAAATTTAAAGAGTATCAAATTTCTTGAAAAAAAAACAGTAAACTAGATTTCATTATCGTCATCATCTGTCAACAATGCTAGGATTGGTTTCACGTAGCCCTCCACTCGATTCTTCTATCGCCAACCTCTTCAAATCAACGAAATGTCTCCTTCACAACCTGTTCCACATATCTCATACATGTCCTGCCTTTTCCATTCTTCCCGTTCACTTTTCCCTCTACGATTGCCTTCATCAAGCCATCGTGTCTTAAGGTATGGCTGAGTAAGTTCAAGGTTGTTAAAATATACTAAAATTCTAACAACCTGGCGTTGTTTACATTTTTCGAGACAACCTGTATATTCTAACAACCTTGGAGTATATCCTAACTACCTCGGAGTAAGTTTTCCATTTCATTATCCCTCCTTGAAAAATAATTATTACAGGTGACATTACGAGAGTGATTTAAATACAATAAATCAGAATGACGCAGTAAAGCAGACCTTACTTTTCCCCCAAATGGTCCTGGTTATAGCTTGCGACTTAACATCTACATCTATCTACATCCACACGATACCCTGCAAGCCACCGCGAGGGTGTGTGGCAGGGGGTGAACATCACAAAGCATGCACTACTAACATGCAAACAAGCAACTATAATGTGTCATGTAACTTGATTGTTAGTATCTATAGTATTTAGTTACTTAATTGTGTTGATAATTATTTATTTTCAATAGGTGGTCAAACATAAAATTGATGGTTGGTCCAATTTGGTTCTAAATGTCTTTATCCTTAAATTTCACTCTGAAAGGAATTCATTCAAGTTGTCGCTATTTTCTGTGGTCTGAAGATACAATTTCGTGTTGGGAGGGAGAAATATATTTTAAACATTTTAGTAGGAGAATCGTGGCGTCACATTATGAGCATCTATTGGATTGGTGTGTTAGAGACTCGGATTAGACCTTTAACTTCTATATTTTGAGAAAAAATACTAAAAACACATCTTTAATCTCGTATTCTCAGAATGTCATGCATGTCATAATATCTAAAATAAAGGCATTTCTTCTGATTCGTGTAGGTAAACAGTAGTTGGTGAGGTCTTACTGTAAATATAAGCCACGTGTTTCGTGTGCTACGAGGAGAACGAGATTTATCAAGAAAAAAATAACTTAGTTCATTTCGTAATATAAGTTCTTTGTGACATAATATCAGGCATCACGAACGGATTCTCGCAAAGGTGGCCATCCACATCCACTAATCGTTGGCCGCAGAAAAACCTACATTAGAGAAATTAGAGAAATCAATTTCCGAAATGACAGATTCAAAATTTCCTTTTTTCCTCGTACAATTAGGGATATGAATAGCGGTAAATATATCCAATACGAGTGTATCAATAGATAACATAGGTATTTGCGTGTTGGTATAAGGAATTTAAGCTAACCCAACGAACAGCAAGATATTGCATGCTTGCATTACTATTTTTATCTTTTTCTATAAAAAGAAGTTTAGACTAGTACATTATTAATAATCCTTTTTTATGCATGTTATGTAATGCATGTTCGGTGTGAGTTCACCCCTTGCCACGCACCTTTATGATTGCTTGCAGGGTATTATGTAGATGTAGATTATTTTTCCTAAGGCGTAAGCTGCCTGCTATCCAAGCTAGTCCAGTGAGTAACTCGATGGTCTTACTTCCACGTATGTGATACCGTGATATGGTAAAAAATATAGTATTGATTGTCATGCAATGCAATATGGATGCATATTTTCTTGATGATGAAAAAAATTAAAACATTCTAAGCTATTATGCCAGTAATCTAATTTACAGCCGTTCATTCTGGTGCTTTTAAAGACTCATGATGCAATGTTATCTTATATTAGACTCCAGTTGGAAAATTAAATAATAATTTAAGCAAAGTACAGCATAGTGATAGATAAGTTACACTCGCCTATATTCAAATATACATTTATCATCACCAGTCATAAACCCTGAGATTGTTCTACGCAGCTACGTCTTTCTTCTATCAAATCTTCATATTAATATATTACTTCACTTTTAAATCTTTCACTGCTTGAGCTGACGGATTGGGTTTGTTTTCCTGGAATAGATAAAAGTTATAGGATTGATTTCAATTATGATAGAATCAACGACATTAAATTACTAGTTTTCATAACGTCACATATAACGTAAATAAAGTTTAACGCTCAAAATATACTTAAACTACGCCGTGTTTCAACACCTTGCGTCATTATCAAAAGGTATAAACATAGTTGTAGACAGCATAAGTGCTGTTAGCTTTTATTTATTTCCTACAACGTCACAACTTGTTACATACATCTCATATGAAGCCTTTCTTTACTATTAATCCCATTCACTTTTCCCTCGACGACTATCTTCAGGAGACCACTTTACTCGAAATGTTTTCACTAAAGATGTCACTTATTCCTTTTAGAGGTTTCATGACTCCATTTTTTCTATAACAGTAAATTTCAAATCCATTTTAATCCATTTTAGAATTCTCTGCTCTTGTTATTGTACATGTCACGTGATCATATAGATGCACTTTCCAGGAGTCCGTTCAAATTTAGTGGTTGTTTACTTCCAAGTATTGAACTTATCCAGTACTTGTATTTTCATCTCTGAAGAGAGTCGTCTCCTGCTGGATTGCCGTCATCTCCTGGGCTTTTGCGCTGATTATTTTTACTTCTTACTCTATCCGCCCCTGGTTTATTAGTTCCATGGCAATGCCTTAATAAATGCTATTGCGTGTTATTGTCTAGCTATGAATAGTATGCAAAAATAAAAAATTAAAGAGAACATATGAAGATGGAAGCACGCCACTTTCACACTGAAAAACGCGTTAATTTAGGTTATACTACGAATCGAAAATAACTGTGTTTCCTATGTACATTATAAATTAAGGTAGTGGATTTAGATAGAGCTTTTACGAAACTGCAGTGCAGCTAGAATAGGGATCGGCAAACTGCGGATTGCATTTGGCTCTTTGTGTACGCACTAGTGGCTCTGAAGAATATTTAAAATGGAAATAAAACTATCGTAACCTCATTGTTAGGGTATATATTGGCATCAATAAATGAAACTGTAGCAACATCATTTGCTGAAGGCAACTTGGTGTCAAGTTTTAATTTAAAAACCGCTAGTTAGTAAAGATATAATAATATATCTTTACATTTTCCTTGTTTAAAAAATATATTAATGGTTCTAGAATAGCTATTAAATGGTATTGAGGGTCATTTTGTGACTCTTCGTCCTCGAAAATTAGCCGACTCCTGGCATTTAACACTGAGTAGCAAGCAGTCGATTCCTTGGAATCGAGGATGGGATATAATGATCGCCTAACCTTACGTAGTTAGGAAAGCTTTGCGAATTTCATGCAGTGTAAGGAATGCCCCAATATAGGGAACAAGGAACTCTGAGAGCCATAATTCTCATTGGCCTCGTTCTGTGTGAGTGAAAAAGGTATGGGAGCAGATAATTTATGCCCAATGAAAATGCTTTAATATTTTTTGTTGGACCACAAGAATCGAACACCCCCAAAAAAACGCTTATCTGTCATGAGCATGGTGAACTCTGTTCTTTAGTAAGGCCAGCTCGATATTCCAGCAAAAAACCCTAACTCTTGAATGAGAAATGGCCTCTACTACTGGGGGTTTTGCTTAACTTTCTGGCACATTTTCACCAGAAAGTCTGCTTTTGACAAGACTAGTTCAATAAATGACCAATAAATCAGACGAAAAAACTTATGATACACTAAATACCGTGGGCATTATGCCATACTTAAAAAAAATAGTGAGCTTAAATTGACCTTGCATTCTTCGCGACACGGGGACTGATGGCATCACTAGAAGTTCCTGCAATCTATTTTTACCTCTAAAAGACTTTACTAAGCGGCCGTATGCGAAAAGTTTGATTTACTAAATTATTAAATTAAATATAGTGTGCTAACGCATTGTTGGAATGGAGAAATCTCACTGTAACCAGCTGTCTGTTTTGAAAAAGTTAGTTACAAGGAGTCGTGCGTGTGAAATTAATTGTTGCATACGGACTGACCACAGCATAATTACTTCCGGACTTATTCTCATCCGGTTTAATATTCCTTTTGTGCACTTTTTTCCTCCTTCAAAGCGTTTTTGCTTCTACTATATGACACAATTATTACCGGCAGATGCAGGTAAAAATGGTTTCATGGTGTTATGCCTCAAATTACCGGCTTCATCCACCTCAAAGTCTTTTACTAATGTTGTTCCACCGAAATCCCCTCATACTACTTCATGTTCAGAATCCAACACCTCGTAGGACCTGTTACTAGAAATGGACATTGCAGTAAGTACGGTCTGGGTCTTCTTCATGTCTTTCACCCCATCACTTTTCCCTCTATTATGATATTATGGAAATAGTTGTCTCATTAAATGACCAGTAAGTTTGATTTTCTGGAGTGGATTGCTTGGGGGAGTGTTCAGCTTTTATTAACTTCTTCTCGCGCATGCTCAAGGGCCCCATAGATTAGCGTCCATCCGATGGACAGAGTACTGCACTCAAAGTGCTCTCCATAAGGAACTCAAATGAGAATCAGTATAGCAACGTATAATCTCTTCCCCTTTCAGGATTCGAACCCGAGTCCCCGGCGTGTGAGTGCAGTACTCTAACCACCTAACAAACTCGATCCCCCAATAAATCTCCATTATGATAAGTATTGGAAATATGATATTTTATACCCATGCCTCCAATGTATCCTTATCCAATTTATTACATAATTTGACGTAGTGTGCTAGTTTTTTTCATGCATCGTTGATATTTTCAGAAAAGGTAGTTACTTGGTTCGAGGAATTGTGTGCCTCTACGATGGCACTTAGGTGAAATGAGCACAAAGGAGTTTCAAGAGGAGGATCATAACGGGAGGAACGTCGCACCTTGACTCTCCACGTATCTTTCGTTTCCCTCATGTCTCGCTAGGTGTCGTGAAATTCAAAACTCACCAAGCACCAGTCTCGCGCGTCGCGTCGTTTCCGAGTTATCCCGCCGTGCACTCTCCCCCTCAACCATCTCCGTCCTTGACACCCCATCGTCCTTGTTGTGCAGGAGAAGAAAGAGAGGTAGGGATGGAGAAAAAAAGGTCGAGAGATGGGATACCCGCATTAAATATTCCTTTATTTAAGCTGGAGAAAAAAAACCTACAGGTAGCGGGATGGTTGCCAAAGAAAACTGGGCTTTTCCCGAGTCACCCTTATCTTCCCTTGCCGTGTGACCACCCCCTCCCGTCTTTCGACACCCTTGGAGCTCTTATTACCTCGTTCCACGACCCACTCCCGTTTGTTTAATCCCTGTATTTTTTCCCGTCCCCACAAATTCCCTCCCTTGGAAGGAGATGGGAAGAGAAAAAATGCAAAATCTTGGAAGCTGCTCCGTAAATAGTGATTTATTCGGGTTGCCTCTGAGCAAATATGTCAAGAATAGGTTAGTTTAAACCTTTGGTACACAGCAAGGGTTTGGCGAACCGTGAGTCACGGGCATAATGGAACCCTTTGCCGCTCATTGTGAGCAATGCCAGCACACTGCTCACACTGAGCAATGAGGTGGCATATTTTTTTAATCAACCGATGAGAGGAATTAAAGCGTTTTCCTTATTGTAATAAAAATTTGCCAAATGATATTTTTGCTTAAAATATATTTTTAAAATCTTATTTTGGTAGTGATACATATGGATCTTGAATTGATTATTAATTATTACAATGGATATCCACGTCTACGTAATACCCTGCGAGCCATCGGGAGGGTGTGTGGCAGGGGTAAAAAGGAAACAGGTTTGTCTCTTTAGTGTGAAAAGTTAGGCAAACCCTAATTTTAAATGTGCGTTGCATTGACACAAACCTAGTCTTTCCAGAAAGTGGATGGGGTTGGAATAGTGGCTTTATTTCTGTCCTCGTGCCCCACGTTACCGGGTCAAATTCCGGAGGATAATATAGCGTAATCACCGCTTTAATTCAGTGTTAAGCGAACTTTGAATTGTACACACAGTACACATAGGACGATGAAATAAGTGCAACCTATTTTGCTAAAGCTTATCTAACATCACCGCATTGGATGGAATTAAGCTGGCCGTGAAAAAAATGCTATGAAAACTCAATGTATTTTTCACGGACCATGTAGCTGTTATACATACTATAATGATATTTCCCGCATTTAACCAAGGAATAAATTTCAAAATATTCCAACAGTGTCACATTTGGAGAGTGTTCTCCGAGGGCATAAGGAGTGATTCACAAAGGGGCAGGCCTTGATTTCATAGATAGCGTGGGAGGACGATGACAAACTGAAATCGAAAGCGTAATGATCTTGGACAAAAAAAAATATTAACAAAACTCTGCTCATCAGAGACGCCATTGAAAGACGCAAGCACGTGAATAATTTCGTCCGGGATCAAGGGGAAAGCTTCGTTGGGACTTGAGATTCAATTATTTCCCATTCCCTCCTCCAATGCTTCCACGGGAAACACGAGCGAATCCTCAAAGCTGTCCACTCTTTATTCCGTTGAAAAGGCCACTAGAATTGGAGGAAAAGCATGAATGTTTACACCAATTTGTTAACGTAGATAATATCTTATGAGCCTTAGTTTTACCAAGAATGTTTGATGATACTGGAGAAAAGTAAGTAACTACTACGCTTGCCAGCCTACGGACGACAATAAAGTGGTGCTAGGGAAGAATTAGGACTTGCCTTCTCGGTACAAAACATTACATTTGATGTGGCCTCATATAGAGATAGTATGTGTATTAAAGCATGAAAACGGAATAATTTCTGTGATCCATTGCAACGGTGTCAATTAATATTTCTGAAACTAGTTTTAGAAAGTATTTATGCATTTAATTCTAATAGGAGCTTAGTGAGTCCCTTGAATGTCCCTTGATTGCCGAACTGACCGATTCAAAATGTCATTTTTCCCTCGCACAATTAGAGATGCGAATAACGGTAAATATGTCCTATCGGAGAATAGCAAATGAATAGCATTGGTAGCTGCATATTGGTATGGGTACTTAAAGCTAACCCTACTAACAGAATGTTTCTGCATGTTTGCTTAGCAATTTCTATCTTTTTTAAATAGTGTAGTTCTGACTACTATATTAATACTATTCCTTTTTTATGCATGATATGTAGTGCATGTTTGGTGAGCAATCACCCCCTGCCACACACCCTTGTGGTGGCTTGCAGGGTATTATGTAGATGTAGATGTAGATGAATGTATTCAAGCCCATCGGCTTGAAGGTATTTAAACTTATTAAAGTACTATAAATGGATTTTTCGTATTTGCGCAAGGTTCACTGCTTATTTAACGAATTTTTTACTAGCGATGGAAGCTATCCTTCGTTACAAAAATGAATAATGATAAACATATATCCTGGTGTCATAAAATTGCATAATTCATATCACCTATTTTATTGATTTATAGCATAAAATCAGAATTTTCACGTCTATTGATATGATTTTCCTCCTTAAAAAAAGAACACGAAGAATATCGATGGTGATTTCTCTCGGTGAACTAAATTTCAACATGGCGTCGCTAAAGAATAAACAACACGTTGTCAAGGCAACTTTACGTGGCTAAACTGGTTTCTAATTAATTTGGACACATTTTAACATGGCATCCTCCCACCGAAGGCAGCATGTAGGCGCCTTATTGGTGAATGTGTGCACGGCTTAAATGATTGGTAACTAGAAAGATACACCTTTTTCTTTTAAAAAAGATGGCACTGTAATAAAAATACATCACTTCGTAGTTAAATACAACCACTCAAAAGTGTTTGAGGCATGAAATAGAGTACAGTCTCTCTTGCTTTTTCCTTTTCAAAAATTTGAGTTTTGTCGATGTTTGTTTTGCCAATTTCAGGGTTTTATCAAATGGTGTTTACTTTCAGAACGGCGTGCGCTCGAACAAAGCAAATTCTCTCCTCCTACCCCCTCCCCCCCCCCCCTATTCTCAGTCGGTTTCAGCCTGGGATGCCGGTTGGAAATGCGAATGCATCTGTCTACATGGTGCTCGGCCACCGAGTGTACGGGCGCGTAGTGTGGATAGTTCCCTCAACACACCCGAAAACCCCTCGCCGGATAACCTACTTACATTTATCGATAGTCTTTTATTTCCGGGTTGGTCGGAGATCGTTGCAGTTTTAGCGAGCTTGCATTCTCTCTCGCCGTCTCTGTCCTCCTCCCACCCGCGGCGGAAGAGTCGTTTGTTTCTTTTTCCCCTCCGTTCCGAGTTCTCCGTGCTCACCCACCATCACACGCCACTTCTTTTCGAGTGAGTTTCCGTGCGTAATCTCCCTGCTGCTGCTTCGGAGAGACGGAAAGTGCACAGGCGATGTTTAGTTTTGTTCCTTTTCTCAATCGGCTACGGGGGAAGAAAGGCTGGGGATGGCATAAAAAACAGAGTGTTCTGGTCAAGGCACGTGACGGCGAATTTCATAACTACGTGTGCAAGCGGAACGTCATCGGTCCGTTTCTGCTAGGCGCTTGAATTTCGTTTCGAACGAGATCTCTAGTGCCGCAGTAACGGCATAGTGTTCTCCTCCGCATGGACTGTTGAAGCGTTGCAACAAGCGTCTACCATCATATTTCATATGACCACCATATTTCGCTGAGCACGAATCCATAAATGTACTTCATAGTCGACTCGCGTCGCGTTAAAAGCCTTTCAAAGTCATTTTAACCGCCTAAAATCAGTAGACACCTCAATGGAATCACTGAAGAGAATTCATTTCGATCCATTCAGTAAATGAATCTAAAATGTTTTATTTTTTTAATATTTGAACATCAGTTTTAATAAGCAAGTTATTCAGGGAGGTAGCCAACAGCTAAGGTATTTTCGCCATTTGGGATACGTCTAAATCTAGTAGAGTAGAAGGTGGCAGTGTTTGCCAACTTTTTAAATCTTTCTCTTCTTCAGTAAAATTTCAGTAAAAATGAAAAATCAAACATTAAGGAGTGCCGAACACGCCGGATTTCGGAAATTAAAACCCCCAGTAAAGTAATATCTACATGTTATGACGGTTTCGGTTTTAAATTCAGTCAGTCTCTCTCGTTCCAGATCTAATAGGCTATTAATTGATTCAGCAGTAGGCTTTGAAAAAGATCTTCTCTCTATTAGGATTCGGAGGATTCCACACACGTATTCTGTATCCTTGGAAAAGGAGTGAAATTACTGGGTAATTTGATCGTGACTACTGCTCTCATAGAAATTCTCAATGAGTGATAACTAGTGCTAAGTTTTACAGATTCTCATGTGAATCTTTATTTATTTCTGAGTTTATGTGATTTAATCTGGTCTTATTTATCCAGGTCCAATGTGACCCTACGGTTATCATTTATTCAGCTTGTATTCAGCAAAGCTTAAAGTCATATGCATTACTTATTGCAAGCCAATTATGAATCAAAAACATCTCCTCCACCAATATAAAGGACATAGAGTATTGAAAAATTTGTTGTTGGGGCGTGATGAATTATATCTTGAAGAATAATTGCAAATATTCAAATACCACATTAGATTAGAAATTTAGCATTTCTAAAATTAAGGGCACCTATACGGTAAAGAGGTTTTAATTTACTTATGCGAATACTGCACCGCTTAATTGTAGTAAATAGATAATTATTCACCTGCTCTCAAGTGGTTAGGCATGAACTGAAAACCTGGTCGTCCATTGAATATAGTACTCAGGTGTACAAGATCAAATTGGCTCATATTCTACGAATTCTAATTAGTTCATAAAAAGATATTTGGTACCCTCGCGGTAATATTTTCAAATCAAGGGTATGCATTGCAGCACAACATTGCCTTTAAAGTGCCTAATGTTCCTTTTCAGTACTTGATTTAATAATTTTTGAATTAGTGGAGCTGTCACATCTCCCAAAATATAATTTCGTTTTTGTCGTCATAATTTGAAATTCGTTTCGTGCGATTGTGAAATTAGCTGTAATGCAGATAGAATATTTAATGCCATATGACGGAATTTGGATCTTCGATTCCCACTGTGGCTGAGATCATGTGAACTCGGAGGAAGATCGTTAGATGGAACGCTCTGTTTACTTGCACCAGGCAAGTTTTGAACCAGTGGTCCACAGGTCAGCTGGAAACGAAGTTAAGTTAGAAGTTAAAATCTTACATTCCACCTAGCGTGAAAAAATCTGAATTTTCATTCTAAAATCACATGGAACATTGAATTACGAAATTTAGTAGATAGTCTATCCTAAAATGACGACATTATGGTGTTTACCCCAAATTTAATGCGTTTATGGCTGTTCACGACCAGCGTAAATAAAGACTATTGTTTACACCTATTAAGTGTCACATTTTTGCTGTCTCTTGCCCTTTTTACTGACGCGTGATTCAGCTCAGCTCCTCATGAATGGGAGGGAAAAGAAAATGTTTGTCATCAAATGGTTATTGATCTCCCGATGTTGTGCCGATTCATATTTAAAAATTGCAAACAGTGCTGATGTACATAGCACATTTACTTGTTTCATATTCACTTACTCTGTTTATCACAAAGTGTATTGCTCCATGGTCTATGAATTAACTATGCATATATGAATATAGTAATTTCCTAACGCCTTAAACTTTTAGTGTTTTCATGCTAATTAACGACAAGTAGTCAGTGTCAAGAACCATCACAATTGTTTGATGGAAAGCATGTTCGTTCAAGGGTGCTAAAATTTTATGGCCTAAGTTCCTAATTGTAGTAGCCTTCGTCAAAATACCCAATTGGATGTGTTTATCCTCAACTACCCAAAATGATACGAAATTACCCCATATTTTCTTCATTTTTACGGTGTGGTGATAACATACAAACTGATTGCAATCCACACTCACATCGAGGAATATACGAGCCTCGTAAACCTTATTTTGGTGAGTGTTTGTGTCCAATTTAAATTTCATATTTAAGCCAATTAAAGCCCAAAAAGCCCATACCAGCAATTTTTTTTCGTAAATCTATCTGTCGAGAATTTAAATATTCTAATTTCCATAATGTCTCCGTTTCCCCGTCTGTATTTTTACGTCATCCACTTTCCTCCTAGTATTCCTGCTTTGATATGCTGATTTCCCTTGCGAGCAAAATTATCACTATATATGACAAACCTCAAATATTGTGAAGTACACCACAAATGGGAGACGCTTCGAATTTAACTAATTAATTTCTCCAATTAAAGCTTATTGCACGAGGTCAAGTGTTATAAAAGACTTTTGACATCCCTCAAATATCTTCTATTTTTAATCCCATTAAGTTAAGGAATGACTGTTGTGAATACCACTTAATTTGCCAAAACCTTCTTTTAGCTTATTCTAATCGATTGGTAAAGGATAGATAGGCTTACGAATGCGGAGGTTTAGGCACATGGTCTCATTATTTTATTTTTCTATGGGAAACTAACAATTACATTCACTATTGAAAATTAAAAAAGAAGGTTTTAAAGAGAAATCCATAAATTATATTACGACAATTTCCAACTTTTTCACGTTTTCTTCCGAATAAAAATCCATAAAATTTTCTGAGCCTAACTTTCTACGTCTACTGGCAGCGTTTCGTAACGCGGCCAATAAACCGTCTCTTTTTCGAGGATTTTGATAATAAACTTGCTTTACAATGTACCTCATGTTTTCTAGATATATTATGCTTATAAATATCATTTTAATCATTATTATTTCAATCGTTTATGTATTTATAATGCATATACCTTTAACCAACGTACCGGAAGGCACCCCTCACCCTCGGTAGTGCATAGTAGTAGTTGCACCAATCCTTCCTCTCCCTCACCTTTAGCTTTGCGTATCACATTTCTTTGTTAGTGATGCTTTTCCCCTGCCTGAAGTGACGTTCAGCGTTTTTTTATAATTTTTAACCCATTTAATGCCCGGTAATTGCCAATACCTTCACTGATATGACGGGTAAGTAGACCTGTATTTAAATCGATGCCTGAAAATAGGAAACGAGTAGGTAATAGAAAATTATAGGGAATATGCAGATTTTTACCCGCAAGTTCCAAATGCTGTCCTAAAATAAAGGACGGTATATCTGTTTTTATTCATGCATCCGCACTATTATCGCATTATTTTTGCCCAAACTTTTATTTAACTGCCTTTGTATTGTTTTGCAAAAAAGTATTGCAAGGATGTGGAAACCTGGTGGCAATAAATAAGGGTAACATTTACGTAGAATTTTCAAGTTCGGAATATGCATCTTTTCATTCCCTATTTCCAAAGTTCTTGAGTTATGTTGAATAGAAATCGTCTCGCTTTAAGGCTGGATTTATGTGAGATGGAAATAAATAAACCCGCAATCGTTAGGCGGGAGGAATTTATAGCCATCTCCGTAACATTTGTGTTTGGGTACGACTCCATCACTTTTCAACTCAGCGTACCTCCAACAGTCATGAATCCGGTCCTCCACTGGAGTATGTTACAGCGTTGTGCTGGGAGTGTATAGAATTCTTCTCGGGCGTGAAGTCTGTTGAGGCGTCCGCGAGCTATGGCGAGCTATGAGGTGTTCCGAAAACACTGGCCCGCGAGGGGATCGCTGACGGGAGAGCGAAGTGGAGCTGTATTGTCTCCGGCTTCCGGAGGCGGCCCCGGAACTCCCCGCCATTCCACACATCACCCTCGGCTCCTTGAGTTCTCAAAGGATGCACGATCACGAACCTTTACTCGAAAGAGACACTTTCATGGCGTGTCTTCGAGAAAAGCTACTCCTCTTCGTCGCCGGGTTGACAATCGGGCCCTCAACATACATGCTAAAAACTATGAACCCATAACTTTTCACGGAGAGTTAGTTAGATATCTACATCAAAGTCTACATGTTTAATTTACGCCAGAAAACATAATGATAAGTGGTAAACAGGATTTGGGGGAAAAGACATAAGAACTAATGTTATTTTATGTATTATGGCCGTGAATGGTACGTAAGAAAGAGGATTTCCCCATTTTTTTTCAATTTATCCTTGTTGTCTGTCCTTTTCATATATGTATGTGGTGAATCAGAACAACATTTTGCTATAAAATAACAGTTTTGCCTGTAGATGCGTCATAATAGGTAAAAATATCATAATAATTATTGTTCATAACAAGAGACATACTTTCATGACTTTATCGTATCTTAATCATGACTTACGGCATCGTTCTTTCAATGAGTATGTACATTTGCAATTGATTGCTTGATCAAAATTGTACATTACCACATATGAAAAAATGATTTAATGACTAAATAAAGGTATAGAGAGCCTTTATGGACAAGTAAACGATAGACGTGAATGATGCGTGAAGTTAATGCGCGGAGTGATAATAATATCGAGTCCTAAATGTTGAAATTAGATAATTGTAATTTTCAAAGAAAATTGGATGCGAGAGAGTGTATTAAATTCTGAATATATCATTATTCTCCTACGAAAAAATTAGGAATGTCCTTGAATCCCAGCGTTCATCCATCCCACAGTTTTTGTTGTATAGAAGCATTTACCAACAAGGGAATTGTATTCGGACAATTACGTGTCTATCTTCACGTTGCAGCGTTGAGTTTTTCGGCGATCAGTGCAGAAACGTTCAGAGAGGCATAATGGCGCTTGGTACTTATCTATGGGGTGCTTTCAATGTAACACTACGACGCAAACATAGGACTCTGCGAAAACGGAGATGACCCAATGAACTGGAGGAAAGAAACTCCTTCGTAAGCCAACCCAGTAGCATATCGGAGTGACATTCAGCGTAAAAAAAGCTGGGAACATGTGCAAACTTCATTCTAAATGGGTTTGGATGGTGATATGAAAATCGGGTAACAATACTTGTATATTTTTACCAGTGCAAATTCGTTCCCAATCAATGTGCGGAATGAGATTCATACTATGCCACAAATTTTATTTTCGCATAGCAATCTTATTCACGTAATAATTGTGGTAAGAAGAAAAGGTTAATACGCCGAGAGAAGTTAGCTGCTTGTAGATCTTCAAAATAGGAGATAAACAATGCCTTAGGACTCGTCCCTATATTTATTAGGTAACGAAAAAGGAAGGGGAGGAGTCTTGGCTAAGTTACGATGCATCATCGAGGTTCAGCCTTTCGACGCATCAGGAAAAAGTCAAATTCTAAGATTATGTATCAGCATGTAGGTAATTCAGTTTCACTTTTAATATTTTCAAAGGAAATTTTAAATTATTGAAGCATATTTTACAACAATGATGAACAATGGCCTCTTTTTTTAAAGTCGCGGACGGGATGTTCACTTCGGTAGTTTATAATAACAATTCAACATGCCCAAGCAGGAAAAATTTAATGTGATACGAGTCGTACTTTTTCCATGATGTACGTAAAATTTCAAATGTTGATCTTTATTTTTTACGTTATTTTATTAAATTTACGAAGCGTGGATTTCTCCGTAAATCCGTAGCTTAGAGACACATAACAAACACTATCGTCTTTCATTTTAAATTACAATTACGATTTACTTAATGTTATTAAATGGATCATATCATAATTTTTATATTTTTCAAACCTATTGCGAAGTAAAGGGGGCCTACACAGCGCTTAAATTGTAGGGCGTTGCCGTCGTTGCCTTGTTTAATAGTAGTGGAAGTTTTAACTAAACGCATTCGCAGAATGAAGCCTGTTAAAAAATCATGCCATTAAATTCATAGCTACTATTCATTTTGTCACGTACTGATGAATGCTAAACTAACGGCTTTCTCTTATTGAGTAGTACTGCATCTATTAGAGCTTACTACGTAGTGCTTGGTAATGATTCACCCCCTGCTACTCACCCTGGATGTAACATGCTGTGTTTATATTAATTATGTATGTGGGCATAGATGGATGATGCTATCATTGGCAGAGTAAAACATAGTAACGTTTCCTCCAATGAACAATCAATTGGTGTTCATGTTATAACAAATGTGAGGATTTACGGTTCTAATAACTCAGCCATCCGATAATCAATAGCAGAGTGTACTATGATAGGAACTATAGCAGCTATCATAACTACTTGGAACTTTGCAATATTGCTCTGTCTGTTTCTGAGTAAATTACTGCCTATGATTTAAATTATAATCTAATAAAACATGTAAAAGATAATTATTACCATTGTTCAGAATTATTTTTATTCAATCAATGTACCAAAAATTCCTTACTCTGTGTAATTTAAGATTATTAAAACACATCTTTCTACAAAAAAGCTTATTTTATGGAAATAAATATTATATTTCTCATATTTTAATCGAGGTTATACGTGCCTGATTATACGACGACACTATCTTCTCGATCTCTTGAAGCGTACATTTGAAATAAGTTTATTTAATTCATAAAGTAATGAGATTTCTCTTTGGGAGGAGGCGTGGCAGTTGTTATGCTCAAGCCCCAAATCCATCATCGCGATTAGAGATAATAGGATTCGACTCGCATTTAGATAATTGTTACATGATGGCGAGTTTCATTCTAAAAGTAGATTTAAAGACCCAATTTGAAGAAAAGTAGAAAACTAATGTACAAGTATTTCAGCCACCTAGGTCTCGGTTTATCAAAATTGTATTCTTGGGGTCCAATTTCCACCTCGTCAGGAAAATCATGTCCCACCAAAGTGTTAAGTCGGTTTCTTTTTCTTAGTGACTCACTTTGTGGATATATACTACTGTGCTGTTGACAAAATATGTTGAAAAAATTTTAAGGGTGGGGTACGTCTTTCATTCTACTTGAGTCACACCAAGGAAGTTTTGAACCCGCATAAATTGGACGGGTCCCTTCGGTTAAGAATCATTGGTCTAGATCACGGAAACACCAGTTTAGAATTTTATTTCCCATTCTTCTAATTGTATCTATGGATCTAACTTCCCTTTGTGAACTTCCCTTTCTCTATTTTTCTGTAAAGTGATAAATTTATCAAAGAACATGATAAAAAAGATGGGATTCTTTTTATGCGGGTTTGGAAGAGAAATAAATTAAATCAAACTAAAGGAAAGGAGAGTGGATGGGATTTAGGGATCTAGAGCCAGGAAAGTAGGAATTTGGGACGAAGAAGAAAATATGAGTGGTGCATGTCATAAGAGCGCAGAAGAAAAAGGAATGCAAAGAAGCGCATGTCATAGCAGGGGAGATATTGAAGTTCCCGGTCGAAATAGGACGGAAAATTTGGTGTATGGGGCAAACAATTAGAGTGTGTAATGTACTCAGTGCTGTTATAGGTGGAAGGATTCTTCTAGTCAAAAGAGATGGACAGCGGGAAGGGACTATAATTCTTGATGGAATAGGTCAGAAGTATGCTAATCTGGAGAAGGAAATTAAAAAAGGGTAGGGTTCATTAATAAAAATGGGAGATGAGTGTTCTACGTCACCGTAGATGACTGATAGAAGAATGTTTAACAAAAGGAAAGCATTTAATTTAAGGAAAAATAAAGTACGACCATTTAATAAAAGGAAAAATAGATAATGCTGTATTTCAAATTCCAAGATTCGTGAGATAAGGAAGAAGATCGTTGATTCAGATTAAGAAAATTAGATTTTGACGCATGCCGAGGTGGTTAATTCGTTATTTTCAGGAGGCGACCGACAACTAAGGAGTTTTGCACCATATAGGAATGGTGGATAATTGGTTAAAGGTGGAGATAATATAGGGTACGGAGAAAGGGTGGAGTGAACCCGGTGTCCGCATTATCCTACCCCAATTGAAAGTCGCCAAGGGAAGCATCGGACGGACATAGTACAAAATTAGAAGTGCTCCCCATGTAACACACTAGCGGGGACTGTGATAACTAAATCCATTCAAAATAGCGAGTATAGGTCAGTATTGAGTAGTGACGGTAGTGACCTATTCTCGCTATTTTGACTGGATTTATAAAGCATGAGGTCGATAAGAAGAATACTGTGATCGTCGTAACAATGAAACATCTCCGAAAATGTCGGGATTTGAAACTGGGCCTTTGGAAGAAAGGCCATTATTCTTGCCACCGCTAAAATCTGATTCCCTATCATGAGCTTTAATATAATATTATTATAAGCAATGAGGTATTATACTTCAAACTCGTCGTTAATAAACATATTAGTTACTGTAATTGAGAAACTAAACGGATAGAGCACCCTAGTAGAATACCTACAGTGGCGAAATGAAATAGATAAAATGTGGTAAAACTTTTTGTGCACCCTGACTTTCCGGGTGCACCGTATTTCTAATTTTGGAGGTCACCTGCGGAGCAAGGTTTCCGGGCCAATGGATTTTCGACCCATCTCGTCAATGCCCCACACCCCAACCTTCCCCCGTCTACCCCCGAAATTCCCCCTGGGAACCACAGAGGCGCGTGGGTTCTCGGAAGATGCCGCAGCGACTGAAGCAAATTGGGGTCGACTCATCTCCTTCCCCCACTCCCCCCTTTCGCCAATCCTTCGCCTCAGTAATCAGATAGCGGTCTCGCTTTCAAAACGAGATAATGGGTGTGGCTGCGTAGCATGAGGCAAGCTCTGTCGTCCTTTTTAGTTCCCCTGTCTTCGCACGTCTAACCTTATTACCTTCATCCCCTATTTCCAACCATTTTATCGACACCTATACAGAGCCCTCCTATTGACGTGAAACTGCTTGTTTCTCAGCTAAAATCGTTGGGAAAATTACACGAAAAAAACTGTACGAACATGCTTGCGAACAAATGAGGAAGGATGCTATTCCTCTTTGGTTTCCGGTTGGCAAATTATTTCCTGAACTGCAATGACCCTCCTATGTCTCGGTGAATCGCAATATGCTGATATTCTCCCCTTGGATATCCACTACCGAAGACTTTTCCTTGACTTCTATGGTTGTTTCCTCCATTTAAATATTAAAAATTACGAAGGACAGTGAACAACATTGTCTCAATTCTTTCTTTATTCATGCTTCTCTACTGTTGAGTCCTCATTTGATAACAAATATCTGGTTTTTATACAAACTGAATAATTCTTTGGTCGTTGTAAAACACTTCAATAACCTGTTGGACCTCTCTTTCATATCGCAAGTAGCTTTTAAGCCAAAATTTGGTCACGTATTTTTTTAATGATGTAGTATACTATTTTTCTCATTTTTATAATGCTACCAGTACTACTACCTTTCACGATTCCATTTTTATGTCATATTTATAAATCGGTGATTTGAGCGGAGAACCGGCTGATAAATTACTTGAATCCTACCACTGGGGAAAGCCTTACCACCTGCGCTTACAGTATATGCGTTTAAAGCATGATATACGGTGTATTACATTTTATGTATTATTACGGCCAAAATAAAAACCATAAAATGTCATCTGTATTTGTACCTGTGTATTACGCACTCAGGTTTATAGCAAACGTTTCTTGGAGAAAAATGTGTCCTACATGCAGAAAATTACGATACTGTGGCGATCACGAATGGGAGCGACTTCAATTTCCTTGTTTCCAGCACGTCGACGAAGTAATTGAAAACATCTCCCAGAGACCTGTCGGGTTTTTTTAACGACGGGAACATGAATCATGCATTTTGTGGGCTGGATGGTAAGGCTTTCGGAGCGCCGATGATGTCATTCTTCTGGAGGGCCATTTGCTCACGAAGGTACTCCAAATGTCGTAATAGCGAGTTGTAATGGCCTCGTTATATCATAACGCTCTTTTCTTCCGAGTTTTATTTTCTCGCAAATTCGCGGTACCTATGCGACCCAGTTTTACCCTGCAGGATTTTTCACTGATCCTATTGACAGTATGTTCTCCCAGAGAGGTGAAAGACCTTGGTGCTAGAAAACCTCAATTTAACAGGGACAGCAGAAATCTTAAATTTGATATTAAAAAAAAGAAATTTCTCGTTTCAATCCTTTCAGTCCTTTCAATTTATTTGCTTATTATATGCATTGCCCTCATATCTATACGTCCTCTAGTGAAGAGACTGTTAGTTGAAATAAGCCTTAAATTGCACTGAAACCCGGGAGGTCCCGTAAAAAGTGTAATTTTTTAAATCCTCGTTTCTATTCTATGTAGACAAATATATTGGTACTACTTTATAATGGCATTCGTTTGAACAGGATTTTTAATCTATCAGGAAGTAGGACTTTCTCACATAATTCTAAAAACATTTGCTTTCTTTTTCTTTAATTTACGGGTATATCTTCAACAGTTTTCATATTTACGATGAGATTTCTTTTTACCTCATATTTTCCTATAAAATTTGTAATTCATCCACAGTTCACCTTCGTGGTTGGTTCGACCCGATTTCTAAGTGAAAAGATTAGATTGTTTTTAATTCGAGTACAGTTCAACCAGTTACCTTTTGTCATCGCAAAACGTAAACTGGTTGGTACATTTATTTAATTTATTGAAATTTAAAAAAAAATTGAAGTTTTTATTTATTCTAACACAGAATATGAAAATTTAAGTTATAGAATTTAACTTGAAGTGAATATTGTTTTTCTTTAATTGCCACTGAGAGTCACGTAGTTATAGTAAGGTGCAATTTTATTGCTAATTTTATTTCAGAAGTTATATATGTTAAATATGCTTTGGTTTATTTGAGATAAAATCTGCTAAATATTTCAAATTAGATAATTTGAATTTAGTGCAAAATATACTTTTTTAGTTCATATGACCAGCCAGATTTTCAGGGTCAAGTATCTAAGAGAAGGTAAACACTGGTTTTGTGGGAAACACAATCATCAATATACGCATGCGTTTAATAAGCAGAAAGACGTTATTCAACAATTTCTTTCGTGATTAAAAACTTTTCGTGCTTAGTGCCTAATTCGCGGCTGCGAACTAGCATTAGATGTCCCATGGTGTTTGTTTTTTTTGGATTTTTTGGACTTCATTATGCAAACATTTGCCACACTAATTGTATAATTTTATCATGGCTATACATACTATCACTATACATACGATTTTAGCAGCATTTAATTTATGATATAATGACATGATTGAGAGTTATTGTGTAGAATTTTTAGGGGTAGTAATTTATATTTAGGTGATTAACGCTCAATTTACGATGATGTTAGTCCTTATATGTTCTGCGAGAGATTTAAAATGTATTTTAGCATACAATTTGATAATGATCCCCATCCTAATTCTTCTTTTAATTGTGATGCACTGCTAAACCTGCATTAACACTTTATAACAAGCCTAGCTGCTCTACGCTGCACACGTTCTAGTTCTCTAATAACCTAACTCACTTGAAACCTATTCACTGGCTGCATATTCTAGTTACTGGCACCAGCACTCTTCAACACTGATTTTATTGGTATGACGTAGCAATCAACTTGATTATCCTATCAGCTATTCTCTTCATATTCACATATTTCATCTCTTTCGTATCCTCGCTATTAGCTCCATATACCTCAGGAGAGGCGTTCTTCTCTACTTCTCCCATTCACCTGTCATTCAACGATTGTCATCACCAAGCCAGGTCATCATACCTCAAGAGATGGCTGATTAAGTTGTTCTATTTTCTTCTTGAAGTTTTCAGGAGACCTCTTTTCTCTCAATCCAAGTCTTCAAAGTACTTTTTTAATCGCTCAGTCCAACCATTTCATCTCCATCATTCTCCTTTTTCACATTTTCAATGCTAGTAGCCTTGAATTCACTACCACTGTTATCGTCCAAAAATCGCTGCCATTAATAATTATGCTGCAGATGTAAATTCTAATGAATTGGTCCTAACATTTTCCAATTTCTCAGTCTTCTTCTTTTGGGGAATAAGGATGATGATGATTTTCTTCTCGAAGTCTGTGGGTATTTTTCCTGTTGAGCAAATATTGCAGATGGTATTGCACAACTAGTTTAAGGTTTTCTTGTTTGTATTTTTAACTAGCTAGGCAAGAGCATCATATTTTTCAAAAGCCATATTTGTCCAAAGGTCTATCATTGCTGCCACGAGTGCTGGTAACCATATATTAGATTAAATAATGAAGTTTTTCATTATTTTTCTTATTGTGTTGTGATGATTGACGATTATAATTTATTTTCAACGATATTTGATAGTTTCCTTTAAACATTGTTTCTCACTAGATATCTTGTATTCGAACCAAATAACTCGCTCCTGCGAAAAAAGTTAGCTTGCTCTTAATGAATCATCAACGTAGTGATTTTAGTTGATTTGATTTTTGACTTGATTTTCAACTTGATTTTAGTTTTACCATCCCATTAATCTTTTGGGTGTTTTCTTGACAAACATTCGATGAACTGATCTTTTTGCACACTCAAGTTAACGATCGAAACGACATAAAACGACCCTCTCTATCATTAGTCTTGCATTGTTCCCTAGTCTCTGCTGTAGCTGGCGTAATGGGGTGGAAAATATTTTAGGTGACAGGCGAGCAACAGGTCCCAAACGTAGCACTACACTCTCAAATTAATATCCTCTCAGCTTTAACGGATTACATTACGTTCTCTTTTGCAAGGACTACAAGGCATGTTGATAAACAAAAAAATAACGTGTTTTTCTCCGAAATTTGGCCACCATATCAGGCGGCGTTGCCAAATTTCGGTCCTAAACTTAAGAAAACGTGTCAATTAACTTTTACTTTAGTCTTTTAGTTCACGTTTTCCTAAGTAAAAGTTACACAGAGGCCTTTTATTCTTGTTAGTAATTCAAAGGTTATTTGAGATGGACTACCATAACTAGCTCCATCAAGGAGAGGCAATAATTCTGCCGGAGAAGTAATTTTCCAGGTAACGGTTTCAGAGTGGAGTCGAGGTCCCTGGAGTAGAACAAAGCTTCAACTTCCCTTCCAGTGAACGGAGAATTAAACTCGATGTGCTCTTCACACAGCGCTGAATTAGGGACCGATACACCAATAAAAATATATGCCACTGCAGAGATTCAATGCTTAAAAATCTATTATGAATAATTGCCCTCGGGGGTAGGGATGGGAGGGGGGGGGGTGAGACGTCATACCAACCTGTTTTTGTAAATGATTTCTGTGTTTATTTTAGTTTTATCTACTCAGGGTTTATAGGGTAATGTAATCGTAGTCATTAGAGGAAAATATTTTTTATCTCATATTATTATTTTAAGAAACCCTCTTGTGTTAGGGGTCTGCATAATAAAATATTAAAATATTATTTCTTATCATCTTTAATCGGTTCTGTCAAATCTGTCTATTCATGGCTGTTTTTCTCTGGTCACCAGATGGTGACCAGAGGTTACTTACCATAAGTGGCAGTAATTGATGTCAGTGATAGTAGTAGTTGACAAAAGTTCATTTATTCGGATAAGATGACCGACAGGTGTATTTTTGCCATTACCGTACATGGCTGCTGAGGTGTAGGTAGGCTTTAAAGGTAATAGATGAAGAGTGGAAAGCCAACCGGCGGAGATATCACCGTACTCTTAGCAGCTAAATGAATCAACATCACAGTTGAGGTTTCATACCACGGTCGTGAATTGAAGAACTCAAATAGGAATCGCATTTACAGTAGAAAACCCTGTTTTAGCCTGGATTCAAACCCAGGTCCTTTGGGTTTTGATACCATTACTGCAATTACCCCGCCAACCCGATCCCTTCCTTTATCTGTAGCAACGAGATATATTCTCATTCAACATTATACTCTATATCGTACCCTTATATTCAACTTTTCTATCATAATTTCTCTCAGCGACCCTGATCTATTCCTTCCCCAACGAAAAGAAGGTGCCAGTCATATCATCAAACTAGTAAATACTCCAGATAGGCGTGTTTATTGAATGTGCAATTCTGGGCACTGCTGCGTGCTTTGCTAGAGAAAACCTTTCCCTCTATTTGGCTTGCGAGCCATCTAACGATATATTAATACATTCTCCCCATTATATTGTTCCCTGAAACCTTGGGTAAAACTTGGGGTACTCTTGTCAGCAGGCGGGCTTCCCTCATCCCATTAGCGCGGAGTTTGTTTCAGCAATGATAGTAATCACCGTCCGCCCTTCTCTCCGTAATTTCCGCCTTAGAGCGGTAAATAATAACCTTCGAGAATTTTCCGACCCATGTCGCAGTTCATGGTAATGGGGGGGAAGACTCTAGGGAGAGAATGGAGCGGGAACATTTCGACCGAAGAAGTAGCAGAGGAGGCTCCGACTAAATTGAATGCCGCGACTAGCACGACTTTCGACGCTGGGGGACTCGTGCCTTCTTCCTAACCAAATTTCAAGGTCCTCTCCCGTTGGGGGAGATGTGTGGCTTTCATAAATCTTCTTTGTTGATGCGGACTCTCTCCGAAATAAAGTCTCTCCCACTCCCCGTATATTGTTCATCCGTGCGCCTTTGTGGGGCGAATGGGAACGAGCAAAAAATGTTTAACATTGACTCCCTGGGTTTTATTCTCTCCTCCTCACATTACACAGCGCAAAGATCTTTCATCTAAGTCCGATCTTGCGTGTTTTACAGTCTTGTCATTCCTCTTTATTTCTCGCCTGAGTTTTTTTCGAAGGCGCAATGAATTTACAGCTCTTGGCAAGTGTAATGGATATCGAGTACCTGCGGTTGCCCGAGAGTTGCCTTCCCCGCCCAGGGATTTGGGTCAAACCCTGTCTTAGATTTTGCATCGGAATATCGCTCCTGAATTGTGCATATTTATAACATCGTCACCTCAGGTGCATATTTATAACATCGTCACCTCAATACGACGTACAGGGAGCTTGAGTTTACGGTGCATGGGTGGAAAATGGTCCGGTTGTGGAGAGGGAAGATCACAAGTTATGGGCGTATCTTTATCTGTTATACTCAGCTTGAGGGGGGAGAAGTTCTCCGTTCGTCTGATGGGTCGTTAAAACGTTAACCCCTTGGCGTATATGGTAGGCAAATGATGACTTCTATACATCTAGTCACCCTTTCTACACTCAAGTATTGCAAATGACCTCAGATTATAAACCCCCCCAGTAGTAACAAAACAAATATATTGTTATAGTTTATGTTGATTCGAGATCTTATGTTGGATCTGGTATATTTCGGCATGTTAGTCATACCGGTATAGCGCTGTTCTGACAAAAGAAAGATTGCAACTTCGAATTACACCTCTGGGATGGGTATTAGTATGTTAGCAGTTGGTCATGGTAGGCGTTGCGATATAAAATTTGATAATATAGCACCTTAAACCTAATACCAACAGCTTTTAACTAAATTTTAGCGCATTTACCCCATCTGGTGGTAACTGGAAGAAAGAAGTCGTGATTACTCTAAAATTTTGGAACTTTCAACCTTCCACACAGAGGGTGTGTGGAAGGTTGACGCTAGCACCATGAAGTTTTTCCTTATTTTTCGCCAGCACTGGATATGAAATAAAAACGGATGCATATAAAAATGAATAACGTTAAGGGGTGGATACAAATCCTCGCTTGCATCAGCGGACGCACCTGTTCTTTTGTTTTCCCACTCCCCCTCTCGCGTGGAAAATGCGCATTAAAATTCGATCGGGCCTCTTCCCATGTCTCAATTCATTCGTCTCGCCGAGATTTCTTTATGCGTCTTCTTCTTTCTCGCTCCTTTTTCTCCCTGGCACGTTCTTGTAGAGGGGGAATTGTAAAGAAAATAGGACAGGGTCGACATATCTCTCTAGAGCGGCAAGCGAGGCACAGTACCAATTCAGGTCGCGCTGAGCAGTCTATTATTTCCGCGTCCTGGGTCAACCTGTGGTAAGGAACCAGATAGCATCTTACGTCGGGGACGACGATGAAAAGCCCTTATTAATGTACCCTTGAAGTCGCCTTCAGCCTAATTTTTTCATATATTCCCTCATCAGTTGACAAATGTTTGCTAAATTTGACACACAATTTGCAGTTATTTCTCGAGGGAGGCGACTGTAACCTGTGATCACTTGTCGATAAAAATAGCCCTTGATTGAAATAATGGATTTTTCAGTGAGCGGGGGAAAGGTGAAGAGAAAACCAGCATCAGCATTGGCCTTTTTACAATGAAAGGCCCAAAAGGGTCCACAGTTAAACGTCACCTTCGAAAGATGTATTAATGAACCCGAAGTGATCTCCACACAGCATTAAAGTAGAGACCGGTGTACCTATGAATTATCTACCACACTGCCAGGATTTGAACCCTGGCTCTCAGGTTGGGAGGCCAGAACTCTGATCACCTAAACAATCTGATTACCTAATTTGACTCTTTAAAAGTACTTTTTTTCGCATAATCGCTTCTAATTGAGTCAATCCATTGAGTTTGAAGTATTAATAGTTATTCTAAGGGAACGACCATATATGCCATATAGGATCGGTGAGTCATTAGATTTGGGTAGGAATTTATCAGGGAACTGTGGAAAGAGGGAGCAAAACTCGGCATCAAAATCACACCACTGAGGTAAGGACCCATATTCTCTAGGGGAATCATTTACTCCGGTAACCACTTCAACTCAGGAATAGGCAATCAAAATACAAAAGATTACTCATTCATTTATATCTTCATAGTGATTCATTATACCATTTATTCTGAAACTTCTCTGCAAATGCATCACAATTACTACTAATAGTGTTAGGTCATATTCTGCCTTCGATTCTTCTGCCACCTCTAGTTATATTAAATTTAACCTTATCACCAGAAAAGTCACCACCCACGCAATTTACTCCACAATGAGGCCCTATTTTGCTCTTCATTTCTTTTCCTACTCTCACGGAATCTGAATTCCTGACCATGCCCTCATCATTCCTTATCACTTAATTATCTTTCTCCGCGACCTATTTTCCCTTGTAGGCAATGCCATGTTTTTTTTTCTTTTCTCTCTCTCTCTTTTCATTGCAGGTAAATCCATAACATTTTTCGTCGTCCTTATTGTGAAAATAGTTGATGCACAAAATCTTAAATATTCTTTGATGTTCTATCATAAAACTGATTTTTGTCCAGTTCATGAGCACTACTTGATGGCGCAGTTGATGACAGTGAAAACTTGGCCACACAAGATAGTAAAGATCCCTTAGATTTGGACCTCCCTTTCATACGACCCTTTCTACTGCTATGAAAACAATTTCCACGCTTTCCAATTATTTTGACTCATTAGGTTAGAAGCCTTTTGATAAACATATAGTTTTGTTCCTACTGTGTTCTGCAAGAGTTTAGGTAGAAAATCTACCTATATTAGGGACAAAGTAGAATTTAATACAGCAGTGATCAAAGTGTAATTGGTGGCTATATGGGTATTCGACGCGTAGGCATAATAAATTATAATAAATGAGTGGTAGCCACGGTGGATGCTCAATGTACCGGTAATAAAGGTAAATTATCAGTAAGTTATTGCATTAAATTTCATTAAAATTAATAAGTGCCTAGTGCAATATTTGAGCTTGCAGTTAAGCGTATTGTGTTAGGCACTGAATAAAAATATGTAAGGCCGGAAAAGCGTTTTTAGGTAAAATACCTTTTACTATGCCTCGCAATTATTTTCTTTGTCCGAATAAGTCTATAGATTATTCAAAAGCCTTTTAAATCTCCTAGTTATTGATATAGGCTTATCAGTCGACGGCCATAGCATCACAAATGTATTGGAGGATCATCCCTCGAATTAAAGGGATTTATTGAAAATCGTAGTCAATGGTTTATTCCGTTTAATCTACCTTTGGTATAAAAATGTATTTCATGATGAAATATACTCAAAAGCTCATTTAATCCTTAGCAAAAATTAACCAAAGGAATTTTTTTCTCATTCTCATTTTAATTCTGTTTTTTTAATTAGTTTCAAGCTGCGGCCTACAAGATTTTCACTCTAAACCTAGTGGGTTGAATAGTAAGTATCAGGAGAAACTATCCTCCTGATATTTTATTGCGTATTTTAGGTATGAAGAGGTGCTTTATTTTCAAATCATGTACGCGGACTACTTTTAATTTTAGGAAATTTTATTTTCAATTAAAGATTACCTCTAAGAATCAATGTTATTTTTAATTGAATGTATCTGATCTCACGTTGTGGAATCTAAATATGCCACTGTTGTTTTAATTTGCTATGCAGTTACTGTAGTCTTCAATGTATAGCTTAACTTTATCACTTGCAGAGTACATAAATTTTTGCATATTTAGTCAATTGTATCGTTCTCAGTGAACTTCACGGAAAATTTTAAATACTACTCTATGCATCACATTATTCTCCAGATGGTCTACCTATGGTGGTAGCGACAAAGAGTTTCCGGTGAAGTCTTACTCAGTTCCCTCAAGAAGGCAACGTTTTTACCCAGTCGTTCTTGGCCACAAAAAATCTTTCAAAAACTCTACATGGTCAACATCACGTATCAACCAATGGTAACGATAAAATATAAGGGGAGTGTTCTCGAATTGGAGAAATAATGTGGCCTAATATAAATATGAAGGAACTCCTTGGATCTCAGTGCTTGCAAGAGTTATTTTACTGTGATCTGGGACTGAGGCTATTCATGCAACCTTTTCCCTAAATTAATTGGCTGTTCTGGAACTCTTTCACTAAAGAGAGTTTTCCTGGCCCCGTGGTCAAGTATTTTGATATATTCTCTCTCGCCAACGAGAGGTCATCAGATTCTTTGTGGTTCCATTATTTATTAATAATTGCTCTTCAACTGTTATATGCTTTGTGATATTACATAAAATATATTTGCGCTCTTTCGATTGACTTAATATTATGATGACGAGAAAGTTCCGCGTCCATGTGAAATTCACCCTGACATCAATTAAAGGTTTCTACGGAAGAAATTAATTGTATTGGACGTACCTTTGGTTGAATCTCAACAAAAGACATAAATGTTATATAACTCAATATCCTCCTTACCATGTACCTTGGATTTAAATAGGTGATGAGCCTTAAAGTCAATGGGAATGTTTATGACCAGGGTTACATCTAATGAGTATTACCCTAGTGATTAAATCTTGAATTTGACAATTTTTATCATTTCATAACACCACATTGCCACTATGATTTCATTATGAATATGACTTTTTTCATCTTAATGCGATGTGCATTGTTATCATTGGTTACGAATCCGTTTTTTTTCATATAAACAGCAGTCTACTCATTTCTACTACTAACTAACGTTCCTTCTATGATTGCATTATGAATATGACTTTTTTCATCACGTACATTGTTATCACTGGTTACGAATCCGTTGTTTTCGTATAACCAGCAGTCTACTCATTTCTACTACTAACTAACATCTTTACATTCAACATTTCTTAACACGACTTCCTCCATTACCTTTTACTCCTTGAGCGGTATGTTACAACAGCTTTTTCTCAGTATATCAGATCATTCACCATTTACTCAATAACTGTTCTCTTCAGAGCATCATGTCTCAATATGTGTCGGAAAGCTGCATCCCTTCTTTGATTTGAAGTTTGCATAAAATTTCTTTCTTCTGCCATTCTTAGAACTAGTGATGGGTCGGTCGTGAGTGATCGAATCCCGAGATCAAGTTCTGTTAAAAGATAGATCGATGAACTGGATCTCTCCAATGACCGAGGAGCTCATCTTTACGGATCACGATAGGAATGATTATGTGACATCAAGTATCGATCACGAGATCTGAGACCGACCAAATAAATCTTGAGTGATTTGTCTAACGTGAGATGCGTAAGTTACTTGATCGTCACTTTAATTCTTTAAACTTTAATTCCTTGCCAATGACAAACTATAGTTTCTGATACTACTAATTACTCATTACTGGTCCAAAATAGGATTAATTAGGCACCATGAAGTTGGCACACGCTAACAAGTCACGGTAACTACATTTAACTCTATAAAAATATCGAGAATGTACGTGCAAATTTCCGGATAGTACTCCATGTGATGGAAAAAGTACTTTAGAGTTTCGTAACTTTGAAGTACAATTCCTCCAAAAGTAGAAAATTAATAATGATTTTTAATGGTGAAATCACTACGGGCAAACTACGGGAGTAACCGTGGGCCAACTTCCTGGTCATGATTAATTAAGTCAACACAATCTCATTTCCAATACAATAATGAGATAATATAAAGAGATGACTCTGAGGTGGCAAAATTTATTGAAAGAAGTGTAATAAAAACTATACACTAATATCGATCTATAATACCTACATCGCTTAGGTACACAAATCAATCATTATCCTTTCACTGATTTTGGTCCATAAAATATGTCACTCTTCAATAGTTTTGTAATAAAGTGGGACATTTCTAATATTCTTCGTAACTATACTAAAAATTACAAACCTTACACATGCATTGTGTAAAAACATAACAAACCTTCGAACGTATTGCACAATTGTGCCTTCAGTTGTTTAGAAGAATTACCCACAACTCCACGGAAACCGGCACTAAACGCGGTAGTTGTACACATCGGTCATGCTTACAGTATATAAATCACGAACGACCAGATTTTTTATCGCTCACGACTTTCCTGAGAGATCATTGAACGTAGGCACCTTGAACAGATCACTAGCTGGAACATCGTTCACTCCTGACCTTAAGCTCACGAGCGAATCACAAGTGGGAGTGATAGGCGTGACCGAGATCTCTCAAAAGACCGACTTTGCCCATCACTACTTAGAACCCCTTCGCTTTTTAACCTCTTCATTTGGCCTTGACACAATTCAATGGCTTCTAGTTCCACTATTTCAAAAGAAATTACCATCTCTATCTCTCTATCTTATACAAATGACCACATATACGGTGTTTTGTAAATTGTAATTTTTTTCAAGCACTTTTTTCCAGCTGTCAGTAGATTTTTCTCCTCGTAGAATTCATTCTCATTTGGGCTCTTCCATTTCAATACATTTCTTCCTTCTTTCATTGCTGATTTTTTACTTTGAAGAAAAGAATCCATTTATGTTCCTATTTTAATATTGTTCTTAACTTACTCTCTACCTACTATTTACCTTACTCATTTTCTTTGCATTGACCTTTTGGTAACATCTCATCAATGCATTTCGAGTCAATCAGTGTAATTCAATTTTATGCTCCTTGGTGATAGCGAATAATTTTTAGATATATCCTCTGACTAGCGCCTATAGAATTTAGAAGAATAATATTCATTAATTCGAGCAGTAAATGTAATTAGCTATATCGTGTGTTTTAAAATCATTAAAACGGAGAATGAATATTAAAATGATTGATATAATTATTAACATTGTAATCGCATTTCATTACGAGATGCGGGTGATATTAAGACAATATTTACCTTGAACATTATATGCCTAATAAGTAGCTATGCCGCCCTGTGTACCTATATCGACTCAATTCCCTCGCTTCACGTGCTCCGCCATTAATTTATAAATGTTTGGCAACATTTATTTTCAGTATTTCGGATCCTTTTCCCCATTACTTTCTTATAGGCCTGTCGTACCCGCAGCCTTTTATCAATGCTATTTGCTACCAAGGTGATGGTATTTCACAAGAGAAGGATTTTACAGATTTGGAACAGAAAATTAAACTTCGTAATGAGAACTTATTTTAATGACAATTTTTTCTCGTTGCTTATTGCCGGGGATTGTGAGTTAATAAATAATTATTAATACTGAAAAGAAAGCAATTATGCGTACTGAAGACCGTGTATTCCGATGGAAAAAGTCCGTAGGGTTGAACCCCATACTGGTAAATGTGAATTTTTGAAAAGTGTCACCCTTTGATTCATATTTACCCCCGGAACTTTCCTATAAATGGAATAATGTGCCTGAAGTGCTCTCTACCCAGCACTCAAGTAAGGACCGGTATGGCGATGAACAATTTGCCTCTAATGGGATTTGAACCTGTCCCTTGGAATTGGAGGCTAGTATTCTTGCTATTTAATAACTTCAGTATCCGCCCCTTTCTAGTTTTGACCACTCCACATTGTTTTACTTAATAAATCATGACTCGGAAAAATCGTTAATAGTTCGGTCATTGTATTATTTTACGAATCAAACATTTCTTAATTATTTCTTCCAATTAATCACTTACTTGCGCAAGAATACTTAAAGATTGAACGTTGCGTCTTGAATTTATTCTCAAGAGACAGGTTTTACTAAAAGGGTCACCTATTTGATGCCGTCGTCTAACATCAAACAGATTTAGGAAGACGTTTCACTCCTGGTCTACTGGGTAAAATGTGAGCAAACTCCCTAAACTCTGTGCAAACTCTCTATAATGCCTGTTGACGTAGTAGTTAGCCACAGATTACGGCCCATTATTTTTTTACGGTGGTCTATGAGCACCGTTCTGAGTGTTCCCACTTGATAATGATGTCCATAATTTTAAGATGAGTGACACCTGTGTGCGTGAATACACAAATATAAGCACATTTAATAGTTTTTATTTTAAGGGTTTGAACTTAATTAACTAAATTTGTGGCAAGTAATTATACTATCAGAAGATTAATTGGCGAAAGAAGGGCGAATAATGAAGTGTTGAACGTGGTTGGGGTGGAAAGTAGATTGTTTTTAGTGGTAGATAAGTGAGAGTAGGCGAATTTAACGGATAATTTTAGATACCTATTGTAATTCTGAACGTTTTTTAGGAATTTAGAGTACTTAATAAGCGATGATAAGGACAACGATCTTTCATATTTTGTGGAAAATTTTTCTAGCAATTCTACATTCTAGTATTCAACAATCTTGGTAAAGTATGTTTATTATAAATATATTTTCACCTTTTCTTGCTGCAGGCTTTAAAAGAACTATTATTTATAGTTCATTGATATTTAATAGTTATTAGTGCCCATTATTTTTATTTAGACAATCAACAAATTGAAAAAACATATTGATTGAAAAATTCTCTCAAAATAAGTCATGCTTCAGAGCTATAGGGGAATCATTTTCAATCAATAAAAACCTTATGTTTTTGCCTTGCCTGTCATTAATTATAATTCTAGGTCCAAATAGCAATGTTAAACATCTATTAATAATAGGAAAGCTAAGATATTACAGTAAATCATTTATTGATGCCAATACTTCACATCCAAATGTGCAATGTTTTATAAATTCAGTCAGATCTTAAGTTATTATGTTTCAGTAAGAAAGGGTTTTTAAATAAATCCTTGCTATCAGGAACTTTAAATCAAAATTGATATTTTGATGGCAAGTTTGATGAAAAACCACAATTTTAATGGCACGAATGTGGCAGAAAATGTGTATAAACCATAAGAAATGGTTTGTCAAGCAGAGTTGAAGCTCAACTAGTGCAATTTTCTCTGTGAAAATCGCTGTGAAAGGGGAAGAAAAATTTAACCTAAATTATGAAAGAGGCATATTACAAACCTTTAAATCTACCGGACAATAAGAAAAAATTAAAATACTCGAATAAAGTTTAATTACCAATTAATGAAACTCCCACGATGATTTCATGCATGCTATACTACCGACTTTTCAATACTGTTCTTTGCATAAATGATGTGGATTATCACATTAACCTTAGCAGTTTGAAGAGAAGCTGACATTCCTAATGGCCACTTTACACGATACAATTTTCGTACAATTTCTTGTAAAAACGCTTGTATGAGCGTTTGAGCGCGAGCAACTGAACGGAATTGTATGTTTGTCTGAATGGAATTAGAACAGGTTCTATTTCCCGTTCAGTCATTCGACGATCGCACAAGCGTTCGTACAATTTGCCGCTTTACACGGTACAATTTCCTCATACAAGAGTTTGTACAAGAAATTGTACAAAACATTGCATCTTGTAAAGCGGCCTTAACAGATAGGAAATACCATTGCATTTAATTTATTTTATCATGATTGATTATGAAGTTAAAAAATACACTAATTCAGAACTATTTTGGCTTGGCATTGAAATGGTTTTTCTAAAATTTTACAAAAATCAAATTTGCTTCAATGAAATCATAGAATTTTGTTCTTGAATATAATTTTATAGCTATTCATAGCATGGTCGTTGAATTCTTTCTGATCTTCCCTTTTCTTCTCACATACCTTAAACTAGCCGTTCCCAAAAACTTAGCAAGGCTGACATAGCTGTTGCATTATGCGCGTGTCATGATAAAGTCAAAAAACATTAGCTCTAGTTGTGTCGCGCCACTTATTGAAATAAAAGTCCATTGAATATATATATAATCGCCAGAAAAGCGCACTACGCAGTCATAATAAATACAAAATAAAACAGACGACGAAAACATAGAAACACGCAAAAGAGACACTCACAAAAGTTTGGACGTTTCCGCGGTCATGCCGCCTTTTTCAACGGAAGAGGGTTGACTGACTATATATATATATATATATATATATATATATATATATATATATATATATATATATATATATATATATATATATATATATATATATATATATACAAATATACATATATATATATATATATATATATATATACAAATATAAATTCAGACAGAAGAAAGAGACAGTGAACATACAATAAACAGTGAACACAACCGTTGTGTTCACTGTTTATTGTATGTTCACTGTCTCTTTCTTCTGTCTGAATTTATATTTGTGTATTTGCGCCTATGGCGTTGCGTATGAATGGTGTTTTGTGTATATATATATATATATATATAGGCTTTTTAAATAAATGTTTTTTATCATCTTTCCCGAGAAAATGCAGGATATTTATTCTGTGGTTGGTTTCAATTGTGCCGCATCGATCTTATTTTCCTTCACCGCAACGTAAATTCTCAAGTTTACCGTGAATTTAGAGCTCGGGTAAAGATAAAGCTTGTTGAGCTGATCGCCTCGCACTATAATGTGTATGACAGCGAGATGATAATGCTGCCACCAGGCCGAAGCGGTACGGCAAGTGATTCCATGTTACGAGGCTCGTGAGAGCAGTACCTTCTGAGGATTACTCCGGCGCACCGATCGAAAAATAGCTTAAGAGGGGAAATTATTGGCATTATCGTAGGGCCGTGTGTAGAGGCAAAGGTATGGAAAGAAGAGAGGAGTTGCGTGAAGCCCGCTGGGACTCAGCCATTTCGAGCGAGGCATTAGCTCTTTCGCTTTAGTGCGCGCGGAGGCCATGATGGTTTTTCCCATCTCCTCACCCCGGCAGTGCAACACCTGGTGTTCTCTTGAGCGCTCAGCCAGTCTCAGTTACTCGGACTAGCAAATTCGATTAGCCCGCCCACCTTCGTTGCCGTGGCAACCGGTGTGTGAGTGTTTCCAGCGCTGCTGATGACGGTTTCGTTGGAAACCGTCAACGGGGGTGTGTTTGCGGAGAAAGCGCAATTAAGACTGAAAGAATATTTCGCAGGGCCGAGCAAAGTTGCATGATTAGTTATTAATTATCCCCGGTGCTCTAGAGACGAGGATGAGTTTTATGTTTCTGGTGGTTAAACTGGGTGTCAGAATTCATGAGGGCGGCTTAGAAAGTTAGATAAGGTCTAGAATAGTATTTTGTGTAAAATTTTGGCAAGATTATCCGAAACAAAATTCAGCGCATGTTTTTTCTAACGATTTTCGCACCAATTCTCCCGTAACATTTAAAATTTGGAGGTAAATATGTTGGCGATATTATTTAGACAGAGTTAGCTCAGTAAAACTTACTTCACCTCAACGAATTAACGTAGGGAAATCGGGTTTGTGAGTTAGATAGAGTGAAGGTTTCCCTTCTTGAGTACCCGGGTTGGAGCGGCAGAGATTTTTCATTGGTCAACCAGTCCCTACGTGAGTACCTCATAGAGAGCACTTCGACGTTCATTACCCCGTCCGTCAGATGGGACGTTAAACCGTGAACCGCTTGGCGACTTAATAGTCTCATTTTCGTCTTATTGCGACACCAGGTTTCTCTCCACCCTTCCTCCGTTCCCTGAAAAAGTCCTACCTCTTCCCAAATAACCACCAATTCTTAAAAGATACAAATTCACAAAGCTTTAGGTTGTCACCCTATTATTCATGTAACGAATTTAAAATCCTTGTGCTATTTTCATCCAAACCGAGATTTTGCTTTAAATGCAACACATCTAAGAATGCCTTTGAAGAAGCATGAGTTTATACTCATAATCTGCATTGTATTTATAAAAGGTGAAATAGATATTCCTTGGTTTTTCTTTCAAGTTCCTAGTGGCTCTGACCTATTTAAAATGTATAATATTATTATTTATTCCCATGGTAGTCTTTATCACCTTGGGTTGGATCCTTCTATCACGTTTATCTATCTTTATTGCAAGCAAGCAAGAAAATCATCGCGAGATAAATGCAAACCCATTCAAAAGATCTCTCAAGCTCATGGTAACCGGATTAACAAGTAACTCTTCCAGTAGTGATTGGTAAATCATCAGAAGAAATTGGAAGCAATGCGGTCACACAGACACACACATAATTGCAATTAATATCGAATAACGTGAGCTCATTGTGAAGATCCTTAATTGGGTCTCTCGTTAATTTAAGGTCGCAAATCGAAGGTCACGTCTTTATATTATTTTTAAACGCATTTGATTTTGTATGCGCAATTTTATTTCTTAAGTTGACCCTTTAATTACACGTGTGCGAATTTCTTGCACAACCTGCCCTTACTGTAGTTAATTCCTACTTTTGTAATTCAAATTTTTTATTAGATATCACCATTATAATTATATTACCTCCACCTAATTTTAGAGATGGAATGGAGGGGTAGATTTCTATTAATGTCTCCTAACACGAGTTGGGTGAATAAAGTACCAAAGTAAGCATGAAGTAAGACGATATTCTTTCCTCTAAATCTATTCCCATATTTATTTATTATTTATATTTATTTACTGATGAAGGGATTTCGTGTACGGGGATATTAGGAATGGAAACTTGGACCTGATTATAGAAATAGTTTCCAGCATTTACGAAGGCAGATATTTCTGAGTAGACAGGAACACTCAGGATAAGTACTGAAATGAAACGATGTCATGATCAAAGGCTCTTTTTATCTAGTTTCCATACCTCTTGTTATCAAAGCGGAAACATTTGGAAATCATGAAACCCTCCCTAAGAGACATTGGGTGAGTGGCCTTCAAGTCTGTGTAACAGGAGAAGAGCCCTTTAACGAGAAGTATCTTAAGGCTTCTTTGAAGCAAATCATCATAAAATAACGTAATTGAATATTGTTCACGGTAGGTGGCTTTACTATTCTCGGTATACCAATAAGTCAAAGGTCTACTCGGTGATTCGCGTATCTTTGGGCTATGTGTCACGCAATGAAAGTTAAAAAGCACTGAAGTGGAATATAAACAATTTTTTGACGGACGACATCATATATATGAATTGCTCCTACAAGGAAAAATTGTAGCCCTGCTTCCTGAAAAAATATTTTATTTGAGGTTTGGTAAAATGTTTCAACAAAGGTTTCTTGTTAATTTTTCTGATATCTAAAATTTTATGCCGTTATTAAAGTTCAATAAAATTAGAGAACCTTTCTCTTTGACTTCATTTCAAAGGAAAAACATTTTTCATTTATGAGAAACACTATGTTTTCAGAGGATATTTTATTATATGCTTTACCTAATTCCTTTAATTGAAATACGTCTTCTTTCAGAGTGAGTAGTACCTCTCAAGCTATCTCTGTACAGTTAAAGACGGTAAGCAAGAATGAATATAACCAGTGTTATATTTCCCAGTTTTACCTCTTTATTGCGTTATACCTATTCAACTAAGTTTTGAAAACTTAACTTATGGTACTTCGAGGTGTAATGCTATTTTTAATAAGTAAATAAGTAATACGTTTTCTCTATGAATTTCTGATTTGGCTAAATTTAATATCATATGTCGTCAACATTTTAGAAGCCGACATTCTGCATAGTGACCACTTGAAACAAAGTCTCTCCAAACATGTGCACGTATATTTTTTCTGATTTTAGGAAAGTTGGTTTATCTAACCGTCTTTATAAAATCTCAGGCGTCTAGCAGCTCTGTGAGATAGAGACACCTCTCCACCTCTAACATATAGCTCGCCGTTTATCCTAAGTGAAGAATTCTCGTCAGTTTTTACTTACCATTTCAAAAAAACGTGTAAATGAGCGACAAAAAGGTTTCTACTCAGTTTTTGAAACGCAAAAAGAAAACTTTGAGGTACATAATAATGCTAATTATGTATCTGAACAGCCTAAAAATTACATTTTATGATTACAGCAAACGCTTTGAAATCATCAATTTGGAAAATTGTACAGATATCGAGGCTTGTTTGGATGGCGTTTTGTTCTAACCAAATCATCATGCACTTTTCAAATTATTTCTTTTTCTTGTCACAAATTCAATGTAATAACTTTTTTTGTTTCTATTGAAGAATAGATGCGTGATAAAGCATAACGTTTTAGTAACATATATTTATCATTTTCGAGGAAAAGTTCTTTTGTGATACGTCTATTGTAATTGTTTTGACACAAAATTTATATTTAGAAAAAAATAAGTGGGGTATTATGAAAGGTACGTCAATATGAAGAGGTTGGCCGATAGAAGAATCGAGTGGAGGGCTGCGTCAAACCAATCCTAGGATTGTTGTCCGTTGATGATGATTATGAAAGGGATTAAAATTAAGCAAATATAGCACAAAATGACCGAAAAAACTTCGATAATTTAAAAATTTCAAGCCTTCCAAGCATTTTAGTGAACTTCATTATTGTTTTCTCTTATCATCCCGAATAGCAATTCTGCCAGTTTAATATACCTGTGAATTTGGATTATAGTTATGAGTTAATGGCAAGAAACAAAACAAGGATACATTTAAAAACAAGAAACCAATTTTTTTAGGCTTCTTTCTTTCTTGGCGGTTTTCTGCTTCAATTAAAAAATTATAGTTTTTTTAACAGGTAACTTTGAGTTTTAAACAGGCTTTTATTAGTTTCTGAGTGCGTGTGTTGTGCTGAGTAATTATGATAATATTCTCGGTCCACTGATTCAGAATTCGTTCACGAAACAGAGCTGCATATAAAATAAATTTGAAACTTCAGTGGGAGTCATTGAACGTTTTAAAAAGATGTAGTTAATGAGAGAAAAACGAAATTGAAGAAAAAGAGTGGAATTTTAGCTCGGAGGGGAGTATTTGGGGCAGGAATTTCGAAGTTCGAAGGGAGTGATTTTTTCAAAAATACTCTTCAGGTTTTCTCCATCTCCCCCCTGTGAGGTTATATTCATTTCCATAATTCATCTTGGCCTGGTTGGGATAAACCATCCCTCCTTCCCTCTTCATAAATCTCTCATATTGATTTTTATTATAAGCTCTTGTCTCTTGTTTATTCAGATATATTCACACCAAAATTCAAAACGAAAGAAGTAGGGAGAGCCTTTCAATAGTAAAATTTTAGGGCTTCATCGACACATATCCAAAACAATTGGAGGACTTTAATGTATATATTGAAATTCATTTTATTGTACGTTTAAAAGTTTAGTATCGGTTTCTTAAAATTTAAGTGTTCAACCCGAAGATTGTCTTTGATAGGTGAGGGCAGAGCTCACCCTGTACTTAGCCATTGGTGTGTGAAATTCACACATTAAGGATAGGGGGGCCAGTTCCTTTCCCTGGGCCACCTGCGGTTTCCTACGAAGTTCTGGCACACATAAAATTGAATCGCGAGTATTTTATCTTAGGTGGGGGTTTCCAGAACCGGGGACTCCTCGGTCAGTAGCTCAGCGCCTTACCCACTTGACCACCACGACCGCTTCTTAAAACTTATAAATATTAATTAGTAAATCAACGAATGTTTTTGGTCAGCATTCTGTCTCGTATAAGATGAGATACGTTGGCACTACGGGGTGCTTTTATTTATTTTTGTAGAAAATACGAAGTGAATACAATTAATTATGGAATTTTCCTCTCGGAAATACCTACTAAGTAACTTAAAAGTAATTGATGTAAAAATATGAAAAGAGGATTATGGATCCGCCAGTCAAAAACGATATGAAAGGGATGCTCCTATTATGTATATGATAGAAAGAAGATTGCCACGGCTATATAGGGAAAATAGGTTGAATTTGAGTCACTATAGAAGATGTTTGTGAGGGTATAGTTATCCGACCAAGAATATGACAGGAGTGGGGGGATAATGAGGTAGCTCCCAAGATAAGTGATTATTAGTTTTAAAAATCTGAGAGCATGCAAAGCAATGCATACACGCATGGAATTGTGATCGCAGAGATTTAAAAAAAAAAAAAGGACGAGAAAGAGAGCAATTTTCTCAATTTTGAAGTCATTTTATTAGTCGACTCAATCCGAAAAAAATTTCAAGGGAGTTTTGAAGGATTTTCAACCTTTCCATTTCCAAATTTAACTTTATTGTTTCCAACCAGGAATTTGTACCTAGTGTTCTGGATATGAAGAAGAATTGGTATGAATACATCAAATATCATCTGAACCCAGTGCACATTTCAACTTTAAAAAATTCCTTTAATCTTTCCTATGGAAATATTTATATAGCTATTATTTTTTTCGGTGCAACTATATTTATTTGTCATCGATCTCCATATCTCTTTCGCTTTAGCTCCATAGTAATTCTGTCTAGCGAAAGAGTCATTTATTGATGGGATTGTAAAACGAGCATAGAAAAACGCAAGCCGAGTTACATTTGAATAGCAATAAAATAAGCGTAGTAGTGGGTAATATGTGACCAGGGGTGACCGATCATTGAGCGAATGATTTTGTTAAATAAGGAGTAAAAGGTAGAATTAATAAATTTAGAGAGGGAGTTTCAAAGGAGCTAGGAGTCATCATCAGCTCGCTGTGAAAGTAAGGGGCTAATAAGTTCACAGTTTAACTAGTTATTTGACGAATAAAAATCTGAAATTTAAGTGTTTCACACACAGAACTCAATTATGTACCAGCGCATTTCACTTGGGTATTTCTGCTACATCGGCTATTCAGGTTAGGACTATGAAAATCAAAAGTCTTTTCATAAGTCGCTACAGAAGCCCGATAACCGATTTTCATCAGTGTTTTATGTGATATATTTTATCCTGCAGTATATCCATTGGAGGTACGTTTCTACTGTTGCAGACAGAATATTCATCTATTTTTCATGTTCTTAGCCGTATGAATAATATTCATAACCATGAGTACCAATGTCGCTTTCTTTAATCCTTAAACTGCCAACCCATTTCATTCACTATACTTTCAGAAGTCTAATCACTTGCCTGACATCCTCCTTTGAGCTAAAAAAAAGAGAATAAAGGTCATACGCCGTTCCAGGCTCGCGTGAATATTACTCCGAGGCTACCTGGGTTCGGTATTTGACTGTGTCGCAGTCTAAATACCTGTTCAGTTGTGGAAACCCGATGTCAACATATCATTCCGTAAATCTTCGAACTGCCACTCCGAATTTGATCACTCCTGGCCGCCGCCGTCAGATGCACGAAGGCGGGGAGAGCCGCATTAGGTACCGCATCGGTGCGAGCTAATCCAGAGACCCACGAGCCGAGAAACCAAGGGCTACATTTGGAAGTTGAAAATGCAACCCAAAGCGGGGTCATAAATTCGAGGTCATAATGTTTGGACGTAATCATCATTAGTCAGCAATCCTGGAATTGGCTTGATGCAGCTCTCCACTGACTTCTGCTATCGGCTAATCTCTTCATATTTACGCATTTCGTCTCTTTCACATGCTGCATCACTTGTTCCGTATATGTTATACGATGCTGTGCTTAACGCCACTGAGTGCGTCCACCGTGTTGCAGATGGTGGGTTGACCTCGAGATATTGAGAGGTTAGCTGCGAGATAAGCGAGTTTAATTGTCAAATAAGTAGTCGTGAACATGAAGGGACGGAATTCCGAGGGGGTATTGGTCTATCCTTGTGTAATATAGGCCTATAAATCATACAGAATCTGTAAAGATACTGTGGCTTGGAGACGGGCGGCCGCCAACAATTATGCTTCCCATCACCCGGAGGAGAGGGCAGTAGCTCTTCTTCATATGAGTGAAGGTGAAGACCACAGTACAGCGACACTTATTTCACTACAGGCGTGGTGGCATTAACTTTAACGGCTACAATGTGGAAGGCAAGGAGAAGCATCCATTTCATTATCCAGAGGAGTCGCAGCTACTCCACTCTTTTCTTTTTATCGAGACGTGATAGACGTAATAATTGGTGAACATATGAGCAGTATTTTCCAATATGCATTAAAAGTAGGTATATAATTAGGTTTGAATAGGCTACAACTGCTCAGTTTATTTCGCACCGTCTAATTTTAACAAAAGTTCTAAGATAAGCACAACATCCTGATCTTGGGCAGTATTCGAACATGCGGCCCCCAAAATATCAGGTTCAATTTTCCGGGTGTGGGTCTGCTGTTTGAACGGTTACCACTAAGTGATTTCGATTACTTCAGTTCGATTTGACCTGATTGAGAAAACGAAGTTGAATTATTTGACATTCATGATAATTTTTTGTGGATTACGAATAGTCGTACTTCTGCGGTAAATTTCTGGGCGTCTTTCCCAATGTTCGTTATGATGTCGTTTGATGTAGAAGTTAACTAAATCTGCTGAATCTGTAATAATATACTTTAAAACATCCTTTTATCTTTCATGAACCGTTTTTGTGGTCTATCCTAGGTTACGACATGATCGTGAAGGTTAAAAACATTGCTTTACCGCATCAAAACCTCTCTGAGCCTAATTGAAGATTTATATGTTTTGAAACGAAATTTTCTGAGAACATTCTACTATTTGGAAATGCTTAGTAATTAAAGTGGAGATAAATTAAGTTTCCCGCCTTAAATGAGGCATCAACGCATGGCACAGGCTAGCGTTCAACTTCGTGGAAGGAGTTTTGCAAAAAAATAAATTTCGTTACGCGCCTCAACAGGAATGCTGCTGCCGTCATGAATGGTCACTATCCATTAGGAAAGAATTAACATACCGGAATATTTGCCATACCTACATCTACAAGCTCTGCAAGCTACCATAAAGGTGTGTGGCATGGGGTGAACTCACACCAAACATGCATAACATATCATCACATATCAAAAGGATCAGTAGTAATATACTAGTCTAAACTTCAATTTTTTAAAATATATAAAAATACTAAAGCAAGCATGCAAATCATGCTATCAGTTTAGTTTGCTTAAAGTCCTTATACCAAAATGCCAACTTCCAATGCTATCCATTGATTGATATCAATAGTTCCATTTTATAATAAATATATCTGTAATAATTCTGGTGTCATTTTTTCAATATAACAGCGGAAAAATTCGTGGAACAGGATTTTGAAAGAGCTGCTAATGTTTCTCATTATTTTGGTAGAGAAAGAACTGTTTTGAAAAGTACTATATATAGTAAAACCTTTTATTTCCCTTCAAGAGTCGGTTGAAAGTACCAATAAGCAGAAATTGTCAAATATTATACCATGCCTTCATAATAATTATTGAGTGTTAGAATCCTCGTCTTGCGCAACTTGACGATTTTCATTAATAACATATTTCTACTCTCAATGAAACTCTCTGAGGTTATCGTTGAAATTGGCTGTGAATTGTGTCAAATTGCTCAACGATGTGAATTTTTTATTGCAAAAATGGACATCAGAATTAGTCTATTTGATTTCAAAAGGAAATAAGATAGATGTAAGGAGTAAATTACATTGTTTGGGTGCCTTGGTGTCTCGGGATTGCAGTATTGATATGAATGTAAGTAGTGGGTTTGGGATTTAATTAGCACAGCTTAGTTTTTTTATATAGGTAAGTAAATAGTAGTGTGCTTATGATATTCTTTTACATTTCCTCTGTTCAACGCAGAGTTCATCTCTGTTCGACGTTCATGTAATACATTTTTAAAAAGAAATTCGTATTTTAGAGCAGCGTTGGTCCCCAATGAGAGAAGCTTTCTCGGACAATCTGGCGTGCCCCTAGTTTTAATCCGACCAATGCTTTCAGCCCTTTCACCTGAAATAAATACAAGTGTTACGAATTTCTGGAATGCAGGACTTCGTGGGAAACCGCAGGTGTCATGGACGAAGGAATTGGCCGCTCTTCCTCCCACGCGATAGTGGGTCTCACCTCGACGTAAACTCTACTTTCTCCCTTAAAACACTAATTCTCGTGCGCTGCCAAAAATTTTAGTGAAAATATATTATTGAAACGATTACGAATTTTAGATGGGTTTCAAAAAATATCTCCATGCCTCAATGATATTCATTAATATAATTTTCATGAATATAATTTAAGATGTACTATTATAAATACACGTTATAAAAATATTAATGGATTTAGCATATATTTATTTTTCAGAGTAAATGCATATTGCATGTTTTATAGTATAATATGTCTTAGAGTTCTTGAGTGATAATTTCGCATGAAGCTCCTAACATTTATTAATTCGGAACTTCAGTTTAATGGCTGTTCCTAACGTTTAGGCACAGTATTTTACATGCATAAACATTGTTGTGAAATTCACGCTAAAAATATTACCAACGCATTAAAATATACTTGTAATTTGGGGTATAAAATTATTTAAATATACATGTACTACATAAGTATGTGTGAGAAAATATGTTTGCTGTAATGTACTTTTGGAATTGTTTCAATGTGTACTTTCCAAATGCATTAATATCCACTCATTTAAAATTGGGCATTCTTCATTTTGATTTGCCTTTTGGATTACCGAGTTGAGACATTTTGGCTTTCAATTCGAGATTCAATCATTACAAGCAATAGATAAACCCAAAATTTTAGCAATACTATCAGAAAGCATTGCTTCTGCTGGCAACGATCTATTGCTATGTAAAAGTAATAGTACAGAAATTTAAAAAAATCCGTGGACATAAATTCAGTGACTCTGTTTAACCGGAAAAACTACATCGTCACTTACTTTCGTATGTAACCACTGTAGTCACAGTATAATCAAAGTATTTATATGTAACTAAATGGATCGGAAACTTTATTCCTGTACTATTCGATATCTTGGAAAAATAAGCACATGATGTAAATTTAGGCCAAAATGGTTCGCGTTGTTTTTCAATCCTGAGATTGGTTTATTCCAGCTCTTTATCCTTTCCTTTTAATTGCTAGCTACGTTATTGCCTATTACTTCTTTGAATTCTCAAATTCCCTCTTTGCTTGATCCATATACCTACTTATTCCTTGGTCTTCCTCATATGGTTTTCCACAAATACTGTTTTTTTCCATCCTAAAGTTCTGTGTGCAAATCCTGCCAATTACAGAAATTTATCTGTGATATATTGTTTCCAACTTGAGGGTTGTTTAAGGGGAGAACTACTAGTTTAGCATTCCTTCCGTCTATTTGGACGTAAAACCGAAAGCCACTTGTTATTATTCCCTAAGTACCGACTAATGCTGTTGACGGGTTTCACACCACCTTTTCTCTATCCTCTGAAGAAATCTTAACTATAGAATGAGACAAATGACTTCTCGGTCGCTTCCCGAGTTACTGCTAATAAACTGACCAATTCTGTCCCGCATGGGTAGTTTACTACAAGTTAGCCCTTGAAAATTCGGTTGTGTTTACGAAATTTACGGGGTATTCCTGCAAGCTTTGCTAGTGTTGTCAACAAAAAACTACCAGACTTTAGTTTCACGACCCAAACTTCTCAAATCTAATTTGAGCTCTATTATTTTTTCCACATTCATCTTACACTGGGTTTTTGAAATAAATCCCGGTCATCAGCTTTGCGAATCTCGGGAAACTCTGGTCCAATTCCCTATCAATTCTCCGAGTTGCGTTTTGGGAGGAACTCGGTCTGGTATCGTAAACAGGACGATGGAGGAGGGACGTAATAATCGATAGGTTGGCCCCACTGCGGAAGTGGGGGGAATCTGGAGGATGGAGTAAGGAGTGCTTCAGGAAACAAGAGAAAATAAAGAGAGTAGGAAGAGGAATGAGAGTGAGGCGGCTGAGTGATAGTCCATTGGCCAGGAGAGGGGGAAACAATTAAACACAAAGCATAAACAATGGTTATCCCTAAGATTGGTTTTACGTAGCTCTCCCCTCCATCCTCCTATCTCATATTCTTAATTTTAAATAAATTCTTCCCTCATATCCTTCACTACTTGTTCTATGAACTTATCTGTGGCCTTTGTTTGCCGTTTTCCCATTCATTCCACGTTATTATTCATGATACCATTGCGGCTCAAGATGTATCCGATTGATTTATCTACCTTAAATTCAGAATAGGAGTATTTTCATTCGTATTCATTATTCGTATTCATATGAATTCGTATATTCATTCCGTTTTATTATCTAACAATAAGTGAAATATGTGACTCTCACAATCTTTTTTACTAAGTGCAGCCGGTTTTTCGAATCAGGAGTGGTGGCAAGGTGGATAAGTGGATGGAAAGAAATTGAGGAAAGTGCTGGCGGAATTATAGAAGGATGAGAGATGTTTTGGAGAGGAAATAGTGTCAGAAGCGAAAAGATGAGAGGAGTTTCGGGACAGAAAATGTAGGCAGAAACCTAATGCCACCTCTAGGATGTGGGAATGGAGCAGGTTGTCACTTACCAGGTAAAAATTTTTTTCTAGAGGATAATCTCCAATTTCTCAAGGACGTTTCTACTTTTCAAAGTTGAGTGGGAAGTAAAGTCACACTTCTGGCCTTATTTACTCAGATACTGGGCGTAACGTGAATTTGTACGGACGACTCCGTGAAACGATCGGATGTGTACCTTTGATGTGATTAATTAAGATTTTTAAACTTCAATGAGTATACCGTGTAACCAAACTTTATCCCAAGAGATATACATTCCCCATGCTTAATGTGGGATTAGAACCCGCGACCTTAGAGATATCAGCGCGACGCGTTATCAAACTTCCTACCTCAGCTGGCATTAAATTACGTTCTACATTCAAACCACACAATATGTTTCCAACCCCACATTACATAATAAGAACAGGGAAAGCTACAAAATGAGAGAGATAGATCCTTAAACATCTAAATTCAAGAATTTCTTTTCTCCATGCACCAACGACCTAAAAAAAGGCGTATCTTTAGGATGAAAATATTATTTACGTATGCCATTTTTATCCGCTTTATTTCCTGTCTCCTGTTATCTCTTCACATTTTTTGCCACAGCTGTTGACATAACTCTTCCATCTACACCCTCTTGCCGGCGGTGGCCTACAAGGTAATATGTGGATGTACATACCAAGCACCTGGATAATCGTAATCTCTGTAATATTCCCAGTACAGAATCGAGTCTTCTCTAGGATATATCACCACGTTTCCTCCATCTGCCTCCCATTGAGTCCCTTATAAGCTTTTCCAGTCAAGAATGAGCCCATCTTCACCAGGGCATAATGGAAAAATCTCGTATCCGCCGTCCGACATGTCCTCTCGGGTTATCGTCTGTAGATGGCGCCACGGTTGAAGGCGCCATTCTGAACCCAGTTTGGACTCCATCTGGACGGAGTTTTGGAATTCCGACCAAGTTACCGGGTTTCAGAATTTCCCAAGCACGGCATCCTCTTTTCACCGCACGCAAAATTTAAAGGTCTCGTCTTGTTCTCGACACGTGTGCACTCATATGCTCTGCTCAGCCAAAATGGGACGAAACTAAATTTTATGGATGAAAATGTGTCAGTAGATGGCAATTCTTAATGGGATAAATTCAGAATATAGCATTAACCAGAGCTATTCAAGTGACATAAAAACTGAATCCCCGGAAAAAGTCCAGTGGAGAAATCATAAAAGCTGTGGTTGTATCAGGAACTCATTTTGCTCTGGAAAGCTGAGTGATTTTATCGGAGGTGAATAAAAAAATTCTTTCTGGTGGGCTGAACAAAATATAATTAAACGCCGTTACTGAGTAAAATACCATTAGAGCACATTATCAATAATATATTAAAATCCTGAATAGAAATATCTAATTGCTATCCAGAAGATGAATGTACACCGAGATTATTTAGACGAGCCTTCTTTTTTGCGTAAAATTATATCTAGAATCAATCAGATTAAATATGCATGCTGAATAAAATATCAAATGAGCAATTTACATTGAGTTTACTCACCAGGTTTCACGAAAACCTTTCAACAATATTATTCCATATATATTGGGTTATGTACTAATTTAGCAATCGTAAAAAGACATGTATTTGAAAATCAGTGCTGACTAACATAATCATATCATAGTTTTACTAATGTATTTTAATTTATAATTTAATGAAGGAAATACAGATGAACATATTTGCATTTTTCCTAGATTGTTTCACAATTTTTTCACTATGTACACTTTTTGAAAAATAATCTATAATATTACTAAAACTTTTAAAATTTTGTTGTTGAAACGATCTTCAAATCTCAAAACTAATTTGGAATCCAAACTGTAGATTAAATTAGAAAAATCTCTATGGTATTAATAGGAGGAAGGCAAGTAACAGATGATATCATATATAATATGAGTTCAATTGTACTAGAAGATAGCCGGCCTGCTAAAACAGGTAGTACAGTCCTGGTTTAAAAAACATAAACGTGATAAACACTAAGACGTGTTTATATATCCGATCTTAATTTGAGGGCTTTTGTCTTCATATATTGACCCCACTTCTGGTGTAATTTATATGGCAGTTACCGAAAATACCCGTATTGTCAGTGGTATTTATATTCAAGGTGGCAGACAGTTTCTTCAACTGATACATACCTGGAGTCTTTGCTATGAAAAGGTTTATTGTTATTTCCTTATGATCAGAGAATATTAATACATAGTCTTGTAAGCTAAATGAGGAAATACATTCAAAATGTGGTTTGAAGTGGAGCCGTAAAAAAAGGGTTCTGTATCTCGTGAGGTGTAAGAAATTTTTTAGATGAAAGCCTAATAGTAAATAACCGTCAATGAATAACGATAAATTGAATGCAGAGTAATTCTCCAATTTTTCCAAAAAGCTCAGAAGATCTTAAGCTCAGCAATATGAGCTATTACAATTTTAATACTTCCTAAAAACATAGAAATTTAATTGAATTATTATTGTTAAACGGTGTCGGATTGGTGATGAGTGGTATACGAAAGTTGGTCCAAGAGAGGAACAAGCAATAGTCATAAAATGTAGAAATTATGAAATGCAAGTTATAACATTTATTTTAGTTTTTATTGAATATACATTAGATGACCAGATGTTCGGCAGAAAATTTACAATTGCTCTTAAAAACAGAAATAATTTCACTTTTTTCGCATGTAGGTATGTACGTGAATATAGCCATCGCTGCTAATTACAGGCCAGCGCTATCTCACTTTACTACTTTGCGCATGTATTTTTCTTCATTTTTCATCAGTGGAATTATAAAAAAAATAAATAGCTTCATTATAGCACTTCCTCCTCCAAGGCTATTGATCAGAAGTCCTCTAAATAGGTATTCGCTGCGTGGAAAATGACGGTAAAATGTATTGAATCTTGCGGCAAAGGGGATCCACTTGATACTGAAGAGATGGTTTTGAAAACCCACTCTCTTGGCGAACGAGGGTCCAAATGAATGAATAAATCCGTAAAATCCTTGCGAATTAAGTCCCCGAGACCTAGCCATTCTGAAGCGTGCAACACTCAACATACATCATTTTACGGTTTGCCCCGCAAAATAAAATATGGCACGTAGTTCAACGCCTGGCAGCCGTTAGTCCCTTTCCAGCTCGATGGAAATGTTTTCTCGTGAACAGCTCTAGAAATTATGGCCAATATCGTTTCTCTTGGCGTTTTCCATTTGAAGCAACTGAGCTGAAAATTATTTTTTTCGCAAAAGGCTCTCACTTTATTAAGGCTTTTAGCACGTGAGAAGCATTGGAATTCAGAGAATCGATTTGGAGAGAACTAAAAGTACCACTTTAACTGAAATGTAATCAGAAATTTTGTGAACTCAAATAGGTATTCTTTTATTGTTTTCGTGTCGATTGTCCTTGATGTAATCAGTTTTGTTCATTCTATTGATGAACGTAGGCCAGATAATGTTTTTTTGCTTTCATGATGATTTTTATCTACATAATATAATGTGAAATAAAATTATTCTGCATGTTTATATTTGTCTTCAATTTTCACAGTCACGTAAAAAGTTTTCAACCGTACCTAAATGTGAAATAATTATAATTTTTATAAACATGATCGTTTATTACAGAATTTTACAATAGCATTAAATTTCATTAATTTATCTTCATAACACATTACGAAAATAAGATACTACGTCGTCTTTAGTTGAATGTAGCTAAATTAATCTCAAAACGATCGATCTAAGGACATTAATGTCTTTTCCTTTGACTAATATGAGATATTTCACGGGAACGTCTTTTTTATGAGAAAAACCACTGCGGAAGAGGGGAATACCCGAAATTCTCCACCGACAGAGTTTCTCGTAAGTAACCCGGCAAGCATTTACATTACTAATGACACACTTTTTCCAAGACCTCCGTCGAGAAAATAAAATTTTCTTCCCCTCTCTCCAACCAAGCCCATTCAAACCGCCGGCCTCCGCGCCGCGTAAATGTTTAATAAGCCTTTTTATCGCATTACTTACCGTTTTAATGGATCGGTTGGGAAGGGAAAGGCTGGCCACACTCACACAAATGATATGCGGAGGCAGTGGCTCCCGCCCGAATAAATCATCCGTCCGAGCACGTTTTAATTTATCGCCGGCCATATATCCGTCATTAAAGTGGCTGCCCTCCCTAAAAGCATCGGCTATCCAGGGGAAGCTTTTTTCCCGCGTGGAAAGAATATTCGTGGCAAGTTATGAAATCCAGCAGTCCCGAGGAAAACCCCTCCGGTCCAAGTGCCTCCCTGCACACCACTTCCCTCCTTCTCTTCCGTCGAGACATTCCCTCCACATCCTTCTCCTACTCCGCTCCCCACCTCCTACGAGCCCTACCCCAAATGTCTACCCGCTCTCCACTCTACACACATGGACATGGTGGCCTCCCACATCTCTTCCTCACTCCCAAACCCCAGAACTACTCCCGCAGCCTCTCTTCCTAAGTCGAAATCCTTTCCCCCGCCATCCAAGGGCTTCCACCTCCCGCCCCATCGTCCCTCACGACCCGAGGTGCCAGCTATTCATCTGCTCCCCACGCTCAATACTTCACTCTACCCTCCTTGCTTAAGTCCACATCCTATCCTTTTCTTTCTCCTTACCCTATGAACAATACGAGCCCTAGAAGTGGCATCATCGTACCCTTAATATTCAAACGGCGTCAATAATCATTAACCACGTGAGCAGTTGAGTAATTAATCTTTGTTAAAACTGGAAGAAAAGCCCCAACTCTTCCCATCATGCATTGCCAACCTCACTGGTATCAATAACGGCGAGATTTTTAAACATAGCCTCATAAAGATGAAAACCACTGGTCCACTTAATGGTGTACCATGAGAATGACGCCTTAGGCGTCAACATGGCGGGCGGCTGGTTCAATAAAAGTTTGAAATATACTAAGTTATTGTTATGTTCATCATGAAAATCTTCTACCCAGTAACGCCTGAAGGTATTTCTTCAATATTCATAGAAATTCAACTTTTTCAATATCATGAATATATATCTAGAATAGTGATACTATTGCTGTGAAGAAAAATTGCTCTTCTAGATTTAGCCTTTAAGGTATATTAACTTAAATAGCAGGTGCCTTCAGTGGATGTTTGAGTCCAGAAAAATTTCATAATTTAAGGACTAAGACTAATCAATATATCTTCCTTTACCATATTTGTACTCTGCGTTGCAAACGTTTCAGCCGTCAAATTACCTGCACATAATTTATCTTTACATTTCCTACTATCAAAAAATAGAATGGCACGAGGACGAAAATAACTATGAGACTCAGGAAATATATTCGGTTTCTTCGACTTAAACTCATATCGGAAAAATATTTGTTCCATTTGCTGTCTTAAAAAGTAAAAAGGTAAGAACATGAAGTAATTTACTCGTAAAACTTTTAGTTTTCAGGGATATCTGCAATCGCTAAGGAAAATATATACATTAATCAAATAAGAACAAATGGCACTGCAACTTTTCAGACTGAAATGAGTAATGTATAAAAAATATATATTCTTCTATCACTCTCCATCTGAATACCTTTTGCTTTTACTTTTCCAATCCTAAGGCACCCCATTCGTGTAATAAGCGTTTTAATGGCGTAATAAAAAGGTTGAATTTCTTTTGTTTTCACTCATGCTGTCCCTACTCAATCTCCTCTTCCACTTTCTCCCAATAATCTCATTTCAGTTCCCACTCAACCACTCTCTCCATCCCTATTCCTCTGGCCGTCGGTAGATTCAGGTGGGGTATTATAGAGGGACCTTCTACAATTTATGGGAAGTATAAAATACTTTCCGCCTTAATAAAATGAACAGATTCATCGTAACCCCGTGGGTATGACATATACTTGGGAAAAAATAACTTTTTGTCCCTCGTTTCCACTATTAAATCTTTATTACTCACACAGCATCAGTTTAACGTTACCGCCACACCAGAGATTGACGGAGAAACATTGAAACCGGTATTGTGAATAAAATATCTCGTAAAAAATTTCGGAATTCTTTCTATTGTGCAACCGCAAAACGTACAATCTAGTAAGTATTAGCGCACCTAAATGTAAGAGCCAATGTAAAAAAAGGTTTTATAGCATATCCTCAGATTCATGAAATCTCTGTTACGTTCATCCTTTTCAAAATAATTTAGTTTAGGTTCTTTAATTGTAGGATAGGACTGATATTTAACTATTAACTCCAATTTCTCTCGGAGTACTATAAGTAATAAATTTCTAGAGCACCTGTTTTTGTTTGTAATTTAAGCGTGAAAATATACAACTTACACCTTCTGCTGCTTATAAATTATCACCCACATGGACGCAGTGCTGAAACATAATTGACTTGGTTTAATATTTCAACTCTCTTTCAAAACTATTGCATTTCTTTCTTCCCAAAATATAATATGTACCCAAAACGACTAAACACTTTTCATTAACGTCAACTTGTATACAAATGAATGTCTCTTCTGCCTCTTAGCCAACATTATTATCTTTTTAGTTCATATTCATCACCAATCACTATTCTTAAAATTTTTCTCACAGCCGTGCACTCCGTTCTTCTCAACTATTCATGCTAGTTAACATGGACAGGTTAACAGTTAAACATAACTGTTCCCTTTATATCCATCACTTCTTGCTTTATGCATTTCCTTCAGGGTTATTTTTGCTCTATTCTCTCTATGTCCATCATATTTCAAGATATATATGATTAGAATGTACTGTCTTCTGTTATTTCTTCTGTTTTTTACCTCGCTGTCTCATTTACAGATCAATAATTTGAGACTTTTTCTAGTGAATATAGCATTTATTACATTTGCCTACATTTTTCTTAAATTTTGTCCCTTTTAAAATTAAAAAAAGACTCAAATCACCAAAATGTAGGGGAATGTCCGTCGATAGAGCTTTGTCGATAAATTTGATAGATTGAGGTCCGTATATGTATTTTGAATGGAACCCTTCTTGCTAATGTAACCATTTATTAGATTAAAAATCAAACTCTTAAATTAATTAATAAACATAATTGTCTGTCTTAGGATCAAGTGTTGATTCCGTATTATCTATCGTTCACCCAGATTATATTATGTGAATATTACGCTAATGCCGTTGAATATCCTTTGCATCATCTACTAAATCGCGGTAATCGTATATTTTATGTTTTCTTCTGCAGGTTCGGTAAATCTCTGGCCTGTCAGTCCCGGGGCAGCGGGTTCAAATCCCGCTTGGACAGGATTTTACTGTAGGGGAAATGATGTTTGTGCTTGCGTATATGTCATTAGTAAATATACCCGATATAAAAGACCATCCGTGTTTTTTCGTGTTCATGATAAATAAGTAAATATATTCCGCTTACTTTCTTAAGCTTCCATTGATCCGAAAGCAGAACATATGGCTATTTAACAACGGCCACGATAACCAACAACAGATACACAATCCACACAGCCATGCCCTGGGTGGTGAAAATCCGACCCAGGCGGAACTCGAACCCGTGACCCCAGGAATAGCAGAACTTTACACCGCCGACACCGAGACCGGAAATTTTTCATTTATTATTTTTCATGCGAATAGATGCCGTGAATTCCACAGGAATTCTGAAACACATCCTTATGAAGGCTGACAGGCAATGAATATCGTAAGAAAGAGGTTCAATCCTTTTTCGACGGATTGTGAGCAGATTTATGCTATGGCTACACAATAAATTTTACGAGGAAGGAATATATTTCCGAGCACATAAAATGATGCTTTGCCTTCTTTTTAATGTATTCATTTTAAAAATTACAGAGATGGTAGGATGAAGGTTTTTGTAGCAGCGGGGAGAATTTTATAAAGCGGTCGCTCTACAGAAATAGTTAATTCTTGGAGAATGTTTATTGAAAATGTAAAGGTTAAAATTTTTCTTACATCTACCGTGCGTTTTGAAGAGGTTTTGTAAGTTGGCCTTCGTAACGGGTGAACGCTGGGTGGGAGGGAATAGGTATCACGTGTATTCTGCCAGCGAAGGGTTCCGGGTTTATGCAACCCGCGTGTCGCTTCTGTATATGCTGTTTGCATACATTGACTTTATAAGGCGCTTAAGTCCCAAGGCGTGCTACCAGCGAGACGCCTCTCAGCTGGCAGAGATCCGAGGTTCGGTATGTCGAGTTCAGCCCAGTTGTGCAGCCACCTGAGGCGTTGCGTGGCCTTGCTTATATTGTGAGCGGTCACATCGCTTCTTTTGGAGAGGAGAACGGCTCCTCTTGCCTTCCTCAGGGTGAAACCAGTCGACCGTCGTTCTGGATGCATTCATCGCGTCTAACGTCCCGCTTGTCAAACTCATTGGTGCATAAAAAATGCCTCGATTTTTAAGCGACCAAATCTGAGAAAAAGAGGGGAAAATAAGTTGGATAATTTAAAAGATATATAGATTAACTTATTTTGGCTCTCTCTAGGTGTGCCAAGATAAGAAGCTGAAAAACCTGTCAACTTGTCATAAATTTTGCAGCGTTGTAATATTTAAAAAGTAGGGCACGAACCAGTGAGTAGCACTAATTCTTATTTTCATTTGTTGCATAGAACAAGTTGTCTTTTATCTTCAAAATGACGCTGTAAGCGTCGGAATTTTTGGCTTTTAAATACGATTGTGGAATTCTACCGAGTTTCTCTATCATGTTCAATGGTCGAAACTTCCACAAAGTAACACCTAACTCCATCCATTTAATATACCACTCAAAGCTTACTCTTATTCGTTTGGGCGGAAATTTATTTATATTACAAGTCTAATGATGTTAAACCTTTGCATTGTAACGCCATTTCTCCATAAACTACACTTTTCTGCCACTGTATATTAATTTTATTTATACTTTGAATCTATTTGCAATTTGTTTTCACTTCTTACATTTCAGACACAAAAACCTTGACATTTGATATATCCATATCAACATTTGATATATCCATATCAATGGGGAACAATCACTATTTTTTATAAGTCCTGGAGTGATAATTTTACTAACTAAAACGTACTTGGTGAAAAGTTTTTTGGAAAATAAATATGCGCTATAAAAATTTTCTCTTTAAAAATGTGCGTTTTCGACAGCTTAAAAACACGACGCAATCGGATATTCAAGGCATAACTTCACGGCGCGGTATCACTATGGGTGTTGTTCAGCTGTTTTACGTGGAGGTAAACCGTTCAATGAATGCTTAGCGAAACGGTTGTATTTATTTCCTTTGTTTAATAAAAGAAAATAATGTAATTCAATTTTTTACTTAAGTAACATGGATCGAAATGATCGAAATGGTCGTCTATAAAATATGTAATTCTAACAATTTTGTACCCTGTCCGTTGTCACTCCACAAATCTCTGTACCGAAAAAGCAATTTCTGTTTGTTAAGGTTAAGGATGATAGGATTTGGGGATTTGACTATCGGCATATTTCCGGATTGTGCTTTTTAAAATCTCTTTTTAGTCATTTTTCTGACAAGGAATGGCCAAAAAACTCAAAACAATCTATTTTCTTCGTTTTCTTCTGAAATACACGTCCGATTCCGTAGAAATATGGAAGTTATACTGTATAGTGACGTCAAAATAATAGGAAGGCGTATCAGGTCACGTGACTTCCGTTAATTTTTGTGTCTCTGTCATTAGTCACAATAGACTAATGCTGCCGTTTCTCTCCACCCTTCACCCGCTGCAAAAATCCTTACCCATACCCATCCAATCAAATATTTTGAATATTTTAGTACCCCAGCTGTCGGTTATTATACCAAATAACAGCAGTTAATTCCACCGTTAACATTTTATTTGCCGGAACATACATAAATACCAATTGTAAAAAAAATCTCATCCATTCGGCCATCGATTGTTATAGCTCATCGCTTGGAATTTGAAATGGTACATTCAATGTTGCCAACCGTGGAGCTCATGAAATCCGAAAACATTCAATCGTTACCTCCGTGCTTGCTATACTATCTTATCGCGTGATCAATTTTTGTTCTTCCTACCTTTATCACGGACGGGTATTTCATCTGCTTTCTGCGCAATCTGCCATTCAGGCCCCATCAAAATAAAATAGCAAGCTTCTCTTTTGACTTCGTGCGACGCGACTCAATTTTCTCCAAGCACCCATAAAAGTAGGTAATATTAGAGGCTGAAAAAATCAAATTCCCGTGAAAGAAAAAAAATAAGCATAAAAAAATGAAATGCCTTGCGCTCCGAAGCAAATCGGCGCTCGGCAAAGTTAACTCTGTTGACATTGCTACGTCAACTCATTTTTACCTCATCATTCAGATTATATCGTCATTTCGTGGAAAAATCTTTGGGGGTAGGGAGGATATCTTTTATATATATTTCGAGATCCTGATAGCTTTGGCGAATGGGAGGAAAAGAGGAAATTTCCATAAACCCTGCATGAGGAGAGTAGCAAGAGAGCTTCGCAGGATAAAGGCCCTCGGAAAAGGGAAAAACCGTACCAAAGGGTGAATTGTTGCTAGATTGCTGATTCATCCAAAATCCAACGGTGGAATTTTCTTTTTGAAAATGTGACCATGGCCATGTTTGGCAGTTCGTGGAAATTTGATCAAATTACAACTCAATACACCAGGAAAAGTTCTCCTTATCGTGAAAGAAAGAGCTTCTTTGGAGAAAAATATTATTCTTGGGTTTCCCGGTACTCATGTTATTGGGAATTCAATTTTTCTAATGCCTATATTTCGCCTGTTTAGCGTTCCGCATCTACGTTTCTCACTTTTGTGCTCCCAAATTATTCTTTATTATCACTTATAGTTTTAAAAAAATCCTCAATTTCTTTATTTTTATAGAAAATTCTGTCCATAAGGTACTGGATAAATCAATAACAGCGTTTAAATACTTACACAGAAATTTAATTCTGTCCAGATGTGCTTTGCATTTATTTCTAAGAAAAAGGAAATATAATAATTATTATTTCCTTTCAGTACCATAGTTTTATTTCTTGGTTCTGAGAAAACTTTTATAATTTCCAAATAACTTCAATTACGACTGCCAAATAGCCAGAAGAGAACTAATGATATCAGTCTTTGAAGCTAGCCACAATGCTCCGTTTCACCTTTGACTTCTTTTCTCAATCTAAAAACTACTTGATGAGCGCATTTTCACTGCCTTTTTTCCATTTGTACGTACTGTTTTGTCTTGTAAAAATAAAAAGTAATTTAAAGTTTCGCCTTATATAAAATGCTTTCGCATTACACTTTCCTTCACCCGTTCATTTTTTATCAAGAGAATGGAAATAATCTATGGTTTTTTTCGACAAAATACCTGTAGATACTCGACTAGTACTTACCAAAACAAGTTTTAAAAACTATAATAGCGCTACACAAGTGATGAACTCAAAGTATTACTAAGGTATTGTTTAATATTTTCTGATAAGTGAATTGTTTCCCTCTTAAGTGCCTTTTTCAAATCCCTGAGTCATTAACCTTCTCAGGCGTGTGTTTATGAAAGTAATTGAATGCATGAGAGCATAAAAAAATTGTTTCTATTTCAAATTTCCACTTCAGCTCTCTGATCTTTCTGAGATTTTAACCTTCTGATTTATGTTTTCGATGCCTTTACGAAAGAAGTTGAATATTGTATGCCGTATTTTTATTTCTCAGATTTACTCAAAAAATTCAATAAAAAACTTTTCATGCAAAATTTCACAGTAAAAGTTATGTTCTCTTCTAAGTGTATGTTTGCTTTAGGCATCGGTTTGATGAAATCTGATTAATTATTGCATCATCATATAATTTCATAAGAGATTGTTTAGGAATAGTGTGTCTAGAGGAGTTGAATTATTGATAGCGATAGTGACATCGCGAAAGTGGTGCCCACGATATCTACACTTTCAGTAATAACTGTGTAGTAGTTAATAATGACTGAATCACCTTTATCTACATTAATTAACTTTAATCAGGCATTTCTCACCTGAAGATGAATTGCCGTTAAACCTGGATAAATACATTTTTTGTCTGGAATGGCAATGATTTTTGATTAAGTTTACTGACGATGGAACTTACCTTACCTTACACTATTACTGATTGCGCTATTTTATGGGCCTCAAAAGGTACCTAGCGCCTACCTTGATCACCAATCTGTCATGCTTGCCAATACTAGTAAAGGCCACATGGAAGACCACAGTAAATCACAGGCTCCCCGTTGCGGCCTTAAAGGTGGACTTGGTATACCTTTATCAAAAATTTCTCTCTTCCGATTTTCAGAGCTACATGGCACATACCTAAATCACCAATCTGTTGTGCTTGGCAATGCTACTAAATGCCGTATTGAAGACCACAGGAAGTCGAAGGCTCCAACAGAAGCTTTGGTAGACTTGGTAGCCTTATCGAACATATTCTCTCCCAATTCGTAAACTAACTCTCGTCTCTTTTCCTCTCCACTTTTTCAGGACATTGATGGGGCAAACCACTACTCCCTGCCCCCGCTACTGCCTCCGACGCCTCCGGCACCCGCTCACTACATATCCACGCTAAGAGCGTCGTCTGCATCGAGATCTCCGGCGGACAAGGCCAGGCGGGATCCTCTCGCCCGACTACAGAGATTCTTGCGGGCCTTCTACCGGGAACTCGCCGGCAGAGACGCACCGCTGCCCCCACCCTGGGCCCCACACCCCCTACCCCCGGGAGCCCTGTGCCCTGCCAACTTCAGGCCGGCCCTGCAGATCCTCGGCCCTAGTAGCAGAAGTCCTGAGCGTGACGTGGTTCGCATTGACCAGCTCTTCGCAGCCGTCAGGGTGAGTGAGAATGGCGAGTGAGATCTCGACGGAGGGCCTTCAGGGGCCACTTGTAGCCACAAGGGCCCCCGTGGGTGCGATTTTTGGAACGGAATGGTGAACCTGACGCTCTGGTTTCATGTTTGGGGTATTCAGAGGGCTCGGTGTACGCTAGAAAGGGCGATGCTCCCGAAAATTGAATCCTTACCCATGACTTGACCCGATGCCAGGCCCAAAACTATCGACTGGTGGGTTAAACCAGACAAAGCAATATATTAAGAGACGGAGTAGATAAGTAACTTGGTCTTAACCACTCCGGTACTTTTAATACACTATTACTTTGTATATTTTCACCCTACAGTCACGTCTCAAGGTGCTGGTGCACTGTTGATGCTACAATTCTACAGTGAAGAAGAACTGGTCAAAAGATATAATACATTGAAAGTGGTGGCACAGTAAAGTCCAAGTTGCCTACAACGGATGAGTTTCCACATTATATCGGCTTCAGTCATAAAAAAAAATAAGTTCACCACTCGTACACAAAGTTTATTTGTATTCATAAAAAGGTAGATATTAAATCGATTGAAAAAATAATGGGGATATAGCAAAATGTTAACTTTTTAACAGCATTGGGAATATTGATGCTAGTCGACGTAACGGAGTACTATACTCGATTCCTAACGGATGCCATACAGCGATCTGCACCAAGATGAATGCATCTGTTCTGATCCCTCATATTGTATACTTCCCACATGATTTCTCTTCTCGCTTACAAAAACTCATGCATTCATTCCTCTCTTGTTTTATGTTTCTCCCTCCCATTATCAAGGCATGAAAGTGTCTCTGAAATTTAGCGCTGGTCCATTTGATAACAAGTGGTGCTACTTTACGAGACGCCCCTGCTAACTTATTGTGCCTTCGTCCCTCAGAGAAGGGAGATAATACTTCTCCTCACATCGTTACAGCCTCCGCGTCTCTTGAGGTTCACTAGGTCTATGGCTTTGTCGTCACACATTTTATGGAGGTCGCTGACGAACAGGAAAGGTCTTAAGCCACCGGTGTACGCTTAATTAGCTTTGTCACGCCAAGTTTACTCTACCTTATCGTTCCCCGTATTTTCTTTTACTTCCTGGTCAAACACACGCGGGAAGAAAAAGTCTTCAATGGTCTCTACTTTGAATGTGTTTCACGGTAATCTGTTTCCGGAAATCTGTTGGCCGAATTCTAATGCTGACTCCTATAGTGGCTACTGATTATCTTCCAAATTGGGACTCAGATACTTAACCGTTCATTAAAAATACATCATTGAGTATTCCAAGAATTTGAAGACAGTACATTAGTGGTACCCGAAGTTAGGATACAAATATTCATTAAAACTAACATGAAAGACATTATAAATTTATCGTACTCTTTTAATGGCCTACTCATAAACTCAAACATGAAAAGTTTGATCTATAGAAGGTATGTTTTCTATTGCACTGGGTTTCGATTGTTTGAAAGGACTATTGTCGTATTTCATCATTTTTAATTATTTTTAACCATTTTGTACACTCTTAAATTCCTTTTTTTAGACCTACCGTAGGAAATCAAATCATTTAATAATTCTTATGCTTGACGCACAAAAGGAATTAAAGTTTTTTCAAGTTACTGGAAAAGTTTCCTTAATCATCTATCAGTAATTCGCATTATGCCTCAGATGCAGGTTATTTAACCGAAAACATAGCAATTCAAGTGATTCGTGAGCTATTACGCCTGGAGACACATCATAGATTATTCAGGAGGAAAAGATCACGTAATCGTAACAGGAAAAAATGGAGTCTTTTTCATTGCATTTTTCAAACAAATGCCATAGAATTCAAAGAGGAAAAGATAAGTCCTATTGAATAACTTTATTTTACCGTTTTCATTTTTTGTATAGGAAATAAAGAAGAGTCTGAATTGAGAAATATGCTAAAAATATGAAATAGTATACTTTATTCAAATTGGCGAAAATATGAGAGTGATGTAGAATGAATCTATAAAGCATTTATCTGGTACAGTATAAGAAAACAGAGAGCAGATGAAACAATCAGATATGATATATCAAACTGAATACTAAGTGCCGAAGGCTCGCAGATTTAATCTCTTTCTCTCAGCATGGATCACTAATTTGACACGGCCCACTACATTTTATTTTTTGCTTCATTATTTTCACCTTCTACTTATTATATTTTGGACATTTTTGCCTCTCTATCATTTATATTAATAAAGGTGAATGTGCCTTTATTCATGTCATGCGCGCAAATATTCGAACAATTTCTTTCCATACTACTTCTGGCTGTAAGTGGAAATTATCCGGTGATGCATTGCATTTTGTTTGTTATTACAGTAGAAGATGCAAAGACTATTCATCTCTTTTTCGTATTTTTATAAACCTTTACTGTAATAAAGTTGCTGTAGAGTCATTTTCATATTAGCTCTATGTTCCATGGAGGACCCTTCACTTCATGAAGGAAATAATTAAGAGTGAGCCATCGGACTGTGAAATTCCCTAATTACCTTGCTTTCAAACAAGCATGGAAGGTATTTTTCCAATATCCAGAATGTTTGAAGTACTCCATCTCTGCCACTATGGCTTAAAATATTAATATTACTTCAACTAGTTTTCTGGGGAACATTTTGTATTTTCTATTTCTATATATAGTATATATTTCTCCCTTTGCTTAGCAATTAGATTCCTTTGGTAAGATTTTAACGAAAGTCAGGAAAGTGTATTATTTCGTTAAAATTTTTAGGCTTCATTAACTAGAAGAATGCAGGGAAAGAGTGGAGGAGTAAATCCCGTTCGAGGCTTTCTCTTAAAATAGGAATTGCCGTCGTGTCACAACGTTTCACCTTGCAAGTATTGGATGGCGCTTGCTGCTTTACAATACGCCGTAGGACATTTGAAGGGAAATCAGAGCTGCGATTTATGGCCTATTTATGGTGCAATCAAATCTGTCCTGTGGATGAGAAGGCTCACGACTCAAATCGAGCCTCCGACAGTCTACTTCATTTGTTCGCACTGTTTCTCGGCTCTCAGCTGATCCAACATCAGATGTCAATGGAGAGTGGAGTAAAACTTAGGTCAAAGAAAGAATAGTAGTAGTATTTATTAAGTAGAAATAGGTAATTTCCGGTTGGTTTTCTGGCAGTTGTCGAATACACAGGCATAGTAAGAAGCAATTCGTGAGTCTTACAGAGGAGAAAGAGAAAGATAGTGGATACATTGCTGGTTTCTCGTCTGAAGAGCCCAGGTTTGAGTACCAGCAATGGCACATTTTTCGTTTTTTCGCTGCTCCCTTCTTGAGCGATGTCTGGAGTGACTGCAAGTTTGGTTCTGCGCCCATCGGAAGGTTCGTTACACCTTTGACACATTGGCGCTTTTCGTTAAAGATATCCAAATACCTATATCTGATCCACCTTTCTTCCGTTCTCAGTGAGCATCGTCCTCTTCCTGATACCTGAGTCATCCTCTTTGGTACGAATTATCTCAGCTGTAAGGCCTTATAAACACAATGAAAAGTCATATGTCATCTCTAACGGCCAAAGATTCTGTCGCTCGCATTTTTGAAATGTGGAGGTTGGTCATGTTCTCGACGGCTGAATTTTATAATTTACAAAGATATTTCAACCGTGTAAAAATTTGAATTATTTGAGTTTGGGGCGGTTCGGTGTGTAAGACTTCAAACTCCGTGTGGCAGTAGTGTGGCATAGTTTATAGAAATATTAATTATCAGCTCGGAAATAGGTACCAGGAATCATTTCATCTTTTAAATTGACGTCCCTTGAGGAAAAAGTAAGCAGAATATATTTTTCCATAGTGTGCCACTGGGCTGATCATATTTTCACTCTGCTCCCTGTCCCATATTGCCGCGCGTCCCTTGATGTATCATTCATTTTCCACCGAGGCTCTGGTAAACTGCTCGAGCCCTCCGCAAAGGCTATGTTCTATCTTAATGGACGTAATTTCCGTGGCCTCTCTGCGATAGCTTACGATACGTGCGCACGCGGCAAAGCGGCGAATTACGACGAGATATATGGAGCATCTCTCAGGCCATTTTCAGCAGCTAGCGCTGGGCACAAGCAGGAAAAACACTATTATGGGCATTGTAAATTCCTTCTTGAAATCGTGCTTTAGGCAGCTGGGGTGATGATCGGGCGTTTGGCTATGCTGTTCACGTCTTAGTTTTCAAATTTAGGTATCGATATGATAGAAAGAACTAAATATGATGGCGGTATAGCAAACATTTTGAATTGGGCAGAGAAGCCTTACTAGGGAGTGGAGAAAGCTGTATCCGTAAGTGGTGCCAGTAATTTGATATATTAAAAAGGATCAAGTTTGTAACTTCGTTTGGGAAGGAATGAACGCCGTTTATCTATAAATATCAGTCACTCATTACCAAAAAAAATATCATTTTACCTATGCTTTCTCTAATTAGAGACAGGATATTTTCTACTTTTACTCATGGAGATATATTGAGTTGCCTTGGTAAAATAACCTCGTCATATTGTTTTTTTTTTAGATTTAGGCATGTATCTCTTGTTATTACTTCTTCGTTTGTGACTCTCCCTATTCACTTTATCTTCGTTGTTCTTCGGTAACAACCCATTTCAAATTATTCCAGCCTTGAATTTTCTGCTGCTGTTATCGCTCCGTCGTCACTATAAAGAAACATACTTCAGATGAGTTTTAATTAAGTTTTAATGGAGTTTACCCTCACTTCCAAGCTTGCATTTGCCGTTGAAAATAGATTTCGCTTTTGGCAGAATTTTCTCTTTGCCTGGTCCATTCCACTGCCAATTACTTCTTATTCGTCCATTTTTGGTTACTACTCTACTAAAGTAGTAATATATATTTGATTACGAAGACGTTTTTAATGTATTTTCAACGCTTTCAAAGCCGGTATTCGCCTTGTCCCGTAGACAATTCATTTTTCATTAACCTACGGTCTTATCTGATCTCATTTTGTTTCCCAGGATAATTATTCTTGGAATTTTAATGCACTATTAACCTAACGATGCACCTTTTTGTAAACCTAACTGCTCTCCATTCCACATAAACCAATCCAAAATATGATTTCTTCATCTGAAACCAGCTGCCTATTCTTGGTGGGGGTCAATAAATGATACCCTCAGGGCTACGAAGTAGGCATCGTAAGTTATAATATTTTATTCGTTCGTGAATAATCTTTATTTGTAGTTTCCAGTAAGTACTTGGAATATTTATGTGACCTTACATTAGGTTTATTTTAAAAAACAGTAAACTTGTATACAGAAGGCATCGGGGTTATATACGTAGCTCTAGAACGATTCTATTTTCCTCTCGGGTGTCATATTGAGCTCCTCTTTTTGTTCACTCGGCCGTTCTTTGCGGGAAAAGTTTATTTTTGTGGTAGCCATGGAACTCAGCGATAAGAGAAGCCTAATGTCCCCGCCGATTTCGGGTTGAAGCTCTCCTATCCTTCCTGTACGACGAGATATCTCTCCTTGACCTCAGTCTGCCTGACGATCCGTGTGGGGTAGAATGACCGATGCGTACATATCGCATAATAACCAAAACTGGGTGAAAATAATGAACTTGACAGACCTATAGTTGAAACTCACACCCTTGAAAGAGCAATTTTCATGTATTTTAATGCCCGCGAGTGTTAAAATTTTATCTCGAAAATAGGTCATCGTGTTTTCGTAAAATAGAGTCTACCTGATTCGAATACCTCCTTAAGTCCTTGGGAGTCATCACTCAGGGTATTTATGTGTACGCACAGTATCAAACCGTGCCCGTAAATAGTGATATATGTTAGGTCATAAACGTCTATATAAAAAAACATGATCTGGCGTTTTCGAGTCCAGGAATAAAATCAAAAATCTTGGTCCCGACTTTGGAAAAATACGTCTCGACTCCATTTTTACGATGCATAGTTAAACGCTATCAGGATTTCTAGAGATGTGCTCTGCCATCGTTAATTCCAGTGCAGGCGAATCAACGTTCTGATTTTCTTTTCAAAGCTGAAGATGTTTGTCAACATTTAATATAATTTGATGCCCTCATCAAACCACGGTTACTGCTACCATCCGCCATCCATTTACTGATCATTTCTTTATGAGGTTTAATTTACGTATTAATTTTCATCTTCAGGCACCAATAGAATCAGATATGTAGTTACGTATTAGCATTAACCAAAAATACGTAATAACAGAAAATTTATTTGATTTACATGTGAATTTTGATTTTTTTAGCCAATTTTTTGCGTATAATTAGTTTTTAACGTACCCCCATTGCTTATGTTATATCACACCATCCGATTGCATTCTATGGCAAACTCAGCATCCGTGCCCTAGTTGAATTTGGCTAAAAACGTTTGTTGTTGTAGCTGAGCGTTATTGACCTGGTTGCCGCTGACATGGCCAGTTTCTTGTCTCTGACTCGGCTTAAATTTTTAATAGCCGTTATATTTACCACCTACGGTTATGTACAACTCTCATTGCACAGTCGGTTTATCTCAAATATCACAAACTGATTTAAGTTCAATGGATATGGTTCCATGGGTACGAAGCAACTAAATAATTCAGCTTCTTTTTATGGAAAATAAAATGGTCGGCTCTAATAGCGACAACAAACTTAGGTCTATTCCTATTTAAGTTTAACGTAGCTTTTCAAATGCGGACGTCTGAGAATAAATTTAGATCCGCCAGATTATGAAAATGCAGAATACTGCACTATGCAGTAATCGAATAAGTAGAACGGTTGTACACGCCAGGTTCATGAGTTTAAATCATGACAGTGGCTATGAATTTCAATACTTTAATAGATACGGTACCTTATATCGTGAACGGGAACTTCGTTGAATTCCTCATGGGGAGTTGGAAAATTAATTCTCCTTCAAACAAGCTAAGTCACATTTCCAACCCGTGAGTCGGTTCAATTAATAAGTTTGCACATCACCGCGATCGAATAAAATCCGAGTGCGAAATTCTCAAGCTTGATTAAAGGGCGTTTATCTTTTCTTAAGTCTCCAGAACTTTTAAAAATAATTTGATTTTACAAAAATGACATTTTTTTGTTACCTTGAGGCTCTATCTGGATTTGAAGCCGAATTCTCATTAGTAGCAAAACGTTATAAAAACTAGGCTATATTATGGTTCTCTTCAGGGCGTGAGGCCTTTTACCTAAGGCCTTATTAGGGGTTAGTTTTACTTATACCTATACTTGAAAACCAGCCCTCTCATTTATCACTGGTTGCATGGGGATTGTTTCCTTATTCCGTGCCTTGAACTGCATCCCATCTTTTCTCCTAAGTTAACCACTCCGACAATGCTCCTCTCTTTGTTAGTGGTGTTAGCTGGAGACAGGATCACCCACCTTGCTGATTGTTCCACGATTCTAACAACCATTCGTACCTTTCCTCTAATTCTCTGAAGCATCGGCGAGTTGATCCCTCCTCTTATCCATCCTTGTATCCTTCACTCTTTTATTAGGGATTTTGTTCCTCAGTGCCTAAACACTCTCTGCCCTCTTACCCTTAATGTCTGTTGCACCCTTAATGGCATTCACCTGCCTACCTATCATAAATGTGAACTCCTCGCCTATTGCGTCCTTGTCTATCCTTTCTCACCCTCTCGTAAATGCACTCAACACGCCAGTCTATCATTCTCCCTAAATTTCTTCCTTACGCGAATCTTAAACTCATATCATCCTAGACAAGAATCAATATCAGGAACGCGGGTTATCCTGTGAGAAATTTCACCCAATTATTCTGCTCACAAGAAAACTATATTTTGAAAATAGCTAGTGCGAAATGTGAAAGGGAGAATTTGAATATAGAGTCAAATAATCAATTCAATGCATCATGACCTTTTTCATTCGAAATCTTAAATAACTTATGCAGAATGTGACCGATTTTACTTAAGCTGACTTTATGCAATTACATAGTGCAGTGAAAATAGATAATAAAGGAGTCATTAGCGTAATCGTCACTAAATTAAGCTTTCACTCTTCGACTAATATCATTTTACTTCAAACTATAATCTTCAATGATGGTCATAATAAAAGGAAGTGGTTAATATTTTAATGTGATCATTATCAGAGCTTTCCCCTGATCCCTAATGTAAGATGGTCATTCCCAGCAAGAAGCCTTTTCATAAATAGCAATTTTGTACAGCTCTTTTCTGTCCCGAAGGCAATAAAAATGTTATTATCATTTTTGAATTTGATTGACAAGAGTGAGAAAAGTTTTAAATCTCCCCCAGAATATATAATAAGAAGTAGTTTTGTGTATTTGCTTCATAACTATAATATCTAGTGAAGTTTTGACTCTTTCATAGTCGTTGCAGACGTAAGTCTTGTGATTGTAGTAAAGCCAAAACCTTTTTATAGTTCAAAAAAAAAATAAAAAAAGCTAAGGCGGTGTGACTGTAGGAAGTTTTTCTTATTTAGCTAACCATACTGTCTACTTGAATCATCACACAGAGTATTCCACAATATAGAGCGGTTATATTTAAGGGTAATGGCCATACTTGTTACCTTTAATTATTACCTTATCCAGATGTCAAACAACTACAAATTTTCAGGAGCTACAGTAATATATTCAATAAAAAATAAACTTTTTGTTGGCTTCATTACGTTAATATTTTATAACGCGGACTATTGAAATGTTGTAAATATTGATATTCCCCATCTATTTTCCTTTTATGCTGCTTTTTTCAATTATTCAGATTTTATTACATCCCAAAAGTGGTTTCTTCTACCTCAAGTTCAGCCGGAGTAATGCTAAAACGATTTGGGAAACCCATAACCCTGTAATACAAATTGCAGACTATTTTCAACTCCACTATGATCAGATGGCGAATCAGGCTCGCGAACGCGGGTTATCCTATGAATGATCACACACCATCATTTCGCTCACAAGAAGACTATTTTTTGACAATAGCTAGGGTCCTCTGGCCTTTCCAGGGTATAAAATCCCAGTAGTTTTTCTTCTGTCGTTCCATTTTCTCATTCTGTATTTCCCAAAAGACGTTCCAGTCGACTGCCAAGACGTCGGTAATATGTGAATAATTTTTTATCCAAATAAATTTCGTAAAATTTACATCTCGCGAGCGTAACAGTAAAAATTTGCATTCGATATCAATATCATTCATTTGGGGCACTTATACCGTCCATCCGTTTAGCCCTCAAGAATCCATTGAGCGGATATCCGATGAACCACCCTGATATGGTTGGAAACACTCCCAGCATCCCTCCCTTCCCCAACTTGGCTCCCGCCTCACGTCGGGACGGATTAAAGTCTGTTCCCCCACTCCGCCGTACGTCACTGCCAACTCTCGGGGAGAGCGGATGCGATTCCAAGCAGAGAGCTCCCCGCAGAGGGCGATTTCGCCAGCCGTATCGACCCGGGCCGTTATACGCGGGCTCCGTCAATTTCCCGGCCCACGCCTCCCGGGCCGCCGCGTCCGTTCCCCCTGGGGAGGGCGCCTGGTCGCGGAGGTGCGATAGCGGAGCCCGCACGCCGCGAACTTTTTAGTTCAACGTTCCCGAAATAAGTTCGGATCCTGAACTGAAGTCGCGTGAATTTTTTTTCTCTCCTTTTTAGCGCTCACAGAATAGTAAAGGGATCCATGCGTCATCCCACTTTTTTCCACAAAATACATACAATCGAAAATACGTTAGCAAAAGAGGGCAAAGATGGGATGGCATATGATAATAGCAGCATAAATTTACGTATTAGTAAAATAATGGCTGTTAATAAATGCTTATCTTTCTGAGAAATATAAATTTTTAGTGGCGTAACGTTGTACATCTTTGTAACAAATGGTTGCTAATAAATGCTCATATCTCTAAGAAATATAGCGGAAATAAAAGAAATAACAGAAATCATTCACCACCTACTTCTTACCTAATCAATAAACAATGTATCAAGAATTTAATAATAATATTAATGAATTAATTAATAATTCCATAAATAATAAGTGAATTTCTAAAGCTATCCAGTCTTTTTTTTATAAATGAAAAAAAATCCCATGTCCGAAAGTATATGTTACACACCAAACGTGATGAGGAAGATCACTCACCATGTTTGCGAGAAGTTAACGGTAAATGAATTATTTTTATTTTCATTATTTTAATCTTATTTTGTTCTGCACACACAGGTTTAACAGAATCCATATACTTAACTGGCCTTTAGGGAAACAAGTCTGCTATGCCTTACACAGGGCTTGAACCCGCGATCTCCTGGTTGTCAGAAGTATATGCGTCAAATAAGTATCCAATTGTATTTCGGCAATTTTTTCTTATAAATTAGGTACATATTAGGTATCACCTATTTTGGTAGGAAATTAAAAAAACTAAGAATCCTTTGTCAGTCATTGTTTGGGTTCAAGGAAGATAAATAAATGGATTTCGGGTATCATAAGACAAGAAACATGATAATTAATACGTTAAATACGGCACGTGATATGGATATGCCATATGCTATATACAACCACTCCATCAAAAGAAGTGTTGAGATTTTTTCTTTTTCTGGTGGTAGTTCAGTCAGGGACTCGCATATAAAGATTCAGTATCGATTTCAGGCATATGATAATGTTGCAAAAATTACTGTAATTGCTGCTGCACGATAATTTAAAGAACAATAATTGCTGTTACCTCCTTGAACTGAGTAAAACCGTCAATTAAAAAAATTAGTCGATTAATTTACAGATTTAACATCTCACCGTTACGTTTCAATAGCCAAGGAATGGTCTCAGTGGATGAAATGATGCTTAACTTGCATTGCATGAAAGGTAAAATATAGGTAATCACTTGATTTGCGGAGTAACGAGACAAACATTCTAGCAAGGGAGGGCGTCGCTTTGAAGTGCATCCTCTTTCCTATTGAACCTCGCCACCCGAGTGGTGGGAACGCAGCCAAACTCCGGAATTTGATTTCTGATGACGCCCTGGGATTCTGGCGGCATTTTAACACCCATCCCTATGGTCTCTGTCTCCCTCTCCACGCCACCAGTTCAGCTTACTTCTCTAAATAGTGGCTATCCGGGGGCCACTGTGATCCCAGCATGCGTCAACGACCGTCATCTTCATTTGTCAGCTAACCTCTTCACATTGATGTCACCTCTGTCCTTTTACAACCTTTGCTACTATCTCCATGCATTTCTTCTCGATTCCTTCGTCCGTGGTGGAGGACTTAGTTTGGAACGTGGAAGGAGCATGAGCTCATGTTGATAAGTTGAAACACCCTTGGTAAGCTTCCAATGATTTATTTTAAATCCGATTTTAAATTCCATGATGACGTCACATTTGTACCATACCTTGGACTCAGTCACCACAAAAATGCGACCAGTATTTACATTATTGCGGAATTAATTTACAAGATTCCCGGAATATATCATTATAAGTTATTTTTTTAAGGAGTTTCTTTGGCGTCCTTACTTTGAATTTCATATTATTCACGTTTTCATCAAAGACTACCTTCATTAGACCAGTAGTGTCTTATAGTAGTGTATGGCCAGAAATATTGGCCCTCTGCTCCAAAACGTTCACGGGATTTCTTTTCCCAACTGATCCGTTGACCACTTCTTCATGACAAGTGTTTTTTTTAGGAATTCAATTGCCCTTTTAACGATGGTGACATAGATTAAATATAAAGAAACAGAACGAATCTGAATACTCTGCACTATTGATGAACGAAATTACAAGGCACCATTACATATGTAATACGAGTTTATCCATGATTTTTATAGTAGAAACAAACGATATCGCTATAAGGTGTGAATTAATAGTCATACATACTCTGCAATAATATGTTTATCATCCTCGTTCCGTAAATAGTACAGATCAGCATTCTTCTTTTAAGAGCCATAGTGTGGCATTAAAAAAATAATAGATGTCCTACTTATATACAAGGCACGAATTGTGCTCAACTTAGCTTTACAAAGGTTTTAATGAATATAGCTTCAAATTGAATTATTTGAAAGTCAATGGACATCAACTTTTATTGGCTGCAGTAATTTCTTATCAGGCAGGAATACTATAATGATGAAATCGGTCCATAATTCACTCGAGTGAGTGTAGAAAAAAGTTTTAATGACAGAACTGCATTGAATTTGAAAATCTGATGCCACAGCGAACTTTTGAATGGTTGAGTTAACGCGAGGAAGGACGCTACCCGCTAAATGCTTCATCGAATTCAATGTGATCGGAGTGACCACGTACGCAAGCGCGGAATTTTGTGCCTGGGTACGCTGTGGTTACGCCTCCTCTCTCCCTACAGAGAGGGCTCCTTTGGGAGGCTGTGAGATGTGTGGGTGGGCCGCCGAGAGGCGACCAAACGCTCGGGTCCATCCACTCGGTGAGGTCGCGGGGCATTGTGGGGCGCGCAGCGGGAATGGGCATTAGTCCGAGGTCATCACACGCAAGCATCCGCGCTGACTGGGGCTTAGCATGGGGCGGCGGTTGCCCGGGGCGGAGGGGGCGGAAAGCGAACGACAGCTGTCGCGCGCTCTCCCGAATACGACGTCTTGCGGGTCGCCACACGGGTTACACAGGTCGGCATGCAATCGGCTTTGGCGGCCAGCGATTAGGGTTTAAGGACCACTGGGATAAGGGTCGGGTTTTGAGGGGTGGTACGCCCACAGAGCGTGAAGGGGTCTCTACGCTCTCAACGCTTCGATCGCTTCCGAATTTGGAAGCGGCGGGTGGACGGGGTACGACGAGGTGGCGAGTCACAAATCAAATCTAAATGTCAGTTCTTAGTCCGCATTTTGCCATCATAGTGAAATTTTTGTTTGTGGTAACTTATTATTATGATATACTATGAGTTTATGATACATTTGGATATGCCTGATCTTGAGATATTTGTAATTCTGATTATCTTAGTGAACCATGAACACAAAAGTTTTACTTAATTTGACAGAACTAGCAAATTGTATAAAACTTTTAAGCAAAAGCTATAGTTACCCTATGGAGGAATTAGGTTCCACCAAGTTTTCTACTATTAATGGGTCAAAGATTTTAGCGCACCAAGGTGGAGGAAACTTACCAAAAGTAATATTAACTAGCGCATAAAAACACGTGAAAATCCCAGGGTTCCTAATAAACTTAGTAAAAGTAGTTTCCGTTTCTCTAAATAAATATGTATAATATGTATAATTAGTATTTCGCCTTAGTTCTATTGTAGCCTCGTATCAAGCAAGACAAAATTGTTGTGAAAGCTTTCAAGCATAGTGCTGTTTGATCTAGGTACTCAATTGGTTTGCTCACTACAAAATGAAAGAACTTAGTTAAATTTCCAGCCACAGACAAAAACTCGAGCATCCTTTAATATTAAAAATACTATTGGGAATCCAATCCCTCTTCTTCAAATTACCCAGTTATTAATAATGTATTGTCCTAGGTGGGTGCATGTTTGTTTTTTATTTTCATATTATCTAATCTACTATTCAAACATTTTTTGACTACGAATGAACATTTTCATATTCCAACGTTTTAATTTTCTGATCGCGGTATTATGTTTTGGGCATCACACAAAAGGCATTGTAGATTGTTTCAAATTTGCCTTTCGGAGGTAAGTAGCTTAGCCCTGTGGGTTCAGTTCGGCCTGGTCGGTGAGAGTAGAGCTCACCTGGTTCTTAGCCCAACGGTGTGCGAAAATCATGCACCTGGGTATCTAGCTGGGAGTTCCTTTCCCTGTTCTATCTTTGGTTTCCCCAAAATATCACGCAGCTTCCGTTGAGCGTTGGCTATCAGAATTGAAAACCTCCTCCTGAAAGAAGCCGATTCTTTAAACATTAGGCTACCACACTGACAAATATTGTAGGCAACTCAAGCATTTTTGCATCATACGTATTATTACATAATAGCAATCTTGCATCACGCTTTTGGGCTATTTTGTTCAGCCACTCTTTTTCATTTTATTTTGTTCTACTAGGAAAAGACTTTTAGGTAAACTTGGCGGAAAAGGAATTGGGTTTAGCGTTACTTAATTGAGTTTGTCCAAGACTTTCGCCGTACCCATGTAAAAGTGTTCGTTAGTGTCTAATGGAGGGTAGAACGACGTAACCAGATGCCAAGTCTGCGGTAGTAATCTCTGGTGACTGTATCCGCGCAAGGTTATAAGACCTTGACCGGACTTGGAGGGAGAGAAAAGTTGCGGTGACGTAACTTTCAACTTGTACTGATTAGCTTAATTTTTCTCGAAACTCTTTGACCCACCGTTTCAATCACATTGGTGTGTGGGAAAAATTCGTGCGGCTTTAAAAATTAAACTAATGGAATTGGTTAGCTGAAGTTACCTACCTAACTTCGGCTACATCTGGCCAAAGTAAACCACTCAGTTCCGGTCATTAAAACACAGTATGTGCCGTCGAAAGCATCATATTATTGTTGTAATCTATTTATAAAAGTTTTCAGAAATTTATTTAGCCATTGCATAGAACATAAACATAAAATCAGGAAGCAGGGGTATAAATATGGGTACTATCTGAGCAATTTCCATTCCAATTCTCTTAAATGCTTCACCAACTTAATACCATCCTCTTTTCCGAATTGTTGCATAAAAATAAGCATAAAAGAACAAAATTTGCTAATTTTGTTCTTTTATGCTTAGGTAAGGACTTTGACTTATTGATGCCTGATGAAACAGGGGTGTCAGAGAAATTTTGTAACAATATGGACCATGACAGGTTGCCTGCAAATTATAGAGAAATATCTTCTTTTGACGGAATTTGTGTTACAATCCAGGGGGTTCCACGGTTTCGTGGTAAGTAATCACTAAACGAGATGGAACAATAGATCATTTTCATGTTTTTTATCAAAGAGCGTAATAAATGGGATTGAGAATACAAATTTGATGGTTTCTTGAATGGGACACTGAAAACCTTTCACCAAGGGCAAATATTTGTTGAGTGTGTCATAAGGAGGTAAAATATATATCTAAGACGGCATGAAAACAGTTAAAAAATATGAGTATTCAAAGCGAAAAATGATGCCAGATGGATGAGTTGATGCAAAATACAGTAGGTTGACAAATTTTTAATAATCGGATGTACCGTCGTTCCAGTTTTGAAGGACATTTGTCTATATGTACTCAGTAAAAATGTAAATCCTAGACATCACCCTGGTTTATTTCATTTTTGTACTCAATGCTTTGTGAACAACATTTTTCGGAATTCAAAGGAAAATTTGTATTCGTGCACGACAAAATGATAAAGAAATAGATGAAGCTTCTGAGGGAACTTCATTGTACTGCGCTACATGCGTTAGTCCGTTTGCCATCAAACTGTTTTTCTTGATTCTTCCTAGATGAAGAATAGATATCATACAGGCAAGGTAGTCATATACTCCGTGATTTATATATCTACTCAACGTGCGGAATATAGAATCTTCACTCAACGGTTTCTTTTATGAGATAACCTACAGAGATAGGTCGCATGCTTTGCGGTGAAGGATAAACAATAAGGTCTCTGTACGATTTCATTTGGTGACCATTCGTGACTTTTTTTGACGAATGATGTGTTTATTGAAGCAGTGACGATCTTTATTCCTGGTGATTATGAATTCACAGTCATAGGAAAGGTATTATGCAAACCTGAGCGGACATGTTCAAAACAAAAGCATTAGGTATGCTCTGTCGTATAAAGATTCCCCGCAAGGAAAATTATGGTGATGGAGTTGTCGAGGCATCTGTGATGATTTAGTGAAAGAGTGTTTTTGAGTGCTAAGGGCGTCAAGTTTCAGCGCTGATGGGCAACACTCTGAGCTGCTCTTTACTTCTGCAAATATGCAGGAGTGTAATTTTTCTATACGTTTGGGTTTTCAGTAATGTAAATGCTCTACGTAATTTAGGCCATGGTAAAATACATAACTTTTATATAAGACATGTAATTTGAAGGGTACTTTACATTTTTTTATTTCGTATATTTATTTTTTTTTATTTTAGGTATTTTTATTTTTCGAAAAGATTTCATGGTTGATAATCTGAATCAAAATGAGGAAATTTGGTAATAAATTATTTTATCTCACGGAAAACCTTTTCAATTAATGGTTTTTGTAAGACTCAAAGCGATAAAACTATCTCCATTTCACCTTCCATGTCCCTATCTCTTTCACTTCACAAAACTATGATCTAAGAAATGGATATTAAATTTAAGAGACTAAATCATGGATTATGGTCTCTACAGAGAAAACAAAAAAGGGAACTTAGAAAAATCAAAATAATTACTAAACTCTATAATAATTACTAGAAATGTGTTTTTGTGGTTAAACTCATTTTTCTTTGATGAAAATGCATTTTATATGATCTGGTGATAACCTTCCATTTCTTGCAATAAAGGTGATGAGAGAAAATCCACACTTTGAATCAATGGAAGGGGTCTCTCATTTTGTGGATTTTTGATACGAAAAGCTGATACTTTAGCAGAATTCAATTCCAATCTCTGTCCCCACGTCAACTTTCCAATAAATTTTTGGATCCCCATTTTATTTCTTGATTGGAAGGTGAGCATTTGCCATTCACAAGCTTCCGATAATCTCTTTTGAAAACTCCGATTAAATCGATGACAGCCGCCCTATGTTGCTCTTCAAAACATAGGTGCTCAACGTATTCCCGCCTCTTTGTCACCTTCCGCACGAAGAGAGTTAGCGAGAAGCGAAGCTTTAATTATCACATGGTCGTTGGCCTTTGGGCGTTGATGACTCATTTTAACGTAGGAATCTGAAATGTATCTCCGGTTTTTTTTGACATGTATTCTGAGCTGATGAAGTGATGGAGAAATAATTTCTGTCTTAAAAGAGACCGTGAAAAAAGTCTTACCGTTCGGAAACACGGAAAAGTTGGGCTTTGCCTTTCTTTTGCTGATCCAGAATATCTTCACTCCACTCAACATCATTTGTTTACTTTAAATAAAATGGAGTTGTATATGGAGTGGTGTCTCATTGTTAGATGGGATTACTTTTTTGTAAATTTTAAAACCTCATTCGAAATCCAATGAACCCCTGGAAGTCAGCGTGATATCTCTGGAGACCGTCAGCCCATCAGGCATATAGGAGCAGAGATGGGTAAATTACCGTAATTTTCAATTGAGGTAAATTACGGTAATTTTAGAAAATTACCGTAATTTTCCGGTAATTTTAAGTTTTGAGCTGCAAATCCTTATCAGGGGACTCAAAACGAAATCAAATAACATTGAGATATAAATTCCGACGCTTATATAAAACATATCCCGACGTTTATCTATTATAACTCACTAAAAAATTATAACCAAGTTGGCAGCAATACGCAATTTGCCTCTCTTTTGTCACACCATGAGAAATTTTCGTTCCAAAGACATACCTCTGCGCAATGTGCATTTGTTATTTTACTCTGAATTAATCACGGACACAATGTAAACAAAATCGTTGTAGCTTCTTCATTTATAATATCACCGTTTCTTCGTGAGGAAGAAATTTTATGAAAAAGATCTTTTTGAAAATTACCGTTTATTACGGTAATTTTCAGGGATGTTGGTAATTTACGAAAATTACCGCGGAAATTTACCGAGTTGACAATCTCTATATAGGAGTAGCTTATCATCTGAAGTCATCTTAGCTGTTTTTTTATTTGCGTATCATAGCTTAATATGAGTTTCACACTGCATGGATGCTGGTAAAGTTTGCAAACGTCATATCAAGTAGGCTCATTGAATTGTTTATGACATGTATGCTTGAGATCACCCCACTTTTGATGGAATGATTGGTTGAGTGTAAGATAGGGAATATGCCCATACCAGCCTAAGCATGCGTCATAGCTATCATGATAACTCATGTATGACCCCTGGCACTGCCCTAAGCCATCCCTCCTCTCTGGCCATGTGCACTTCTTACGCTTATTGGTCTTATCACGTGGGCTCCACTTTCATCCATCAAATCAGTATCCAATTAGTGGAACTTGAATTTTGCTTGTCTACCGCAAATAATACGGCAAATGTTTTTACATCGGGAAAGCTTTAATTTCAGGTATTCACTTTCTTTTAGAGAATAGTTTAGTACTTATCTGTACCTCTAACATTCTTTTCATACATTTGGATGTGAGAGAGAGTTTTAAAAACCCTGTAAATATTTTATAGACTTACGTTTGGACAATTTTGCATGACTGGGAAAGGGTAGGTAAATGCATCGTTTAAATGTATGTATTATGCCAAGTACTATGAAAGCAAAATAAAGATAGGTGGAACAATAAGGCGACTTCTTCCCTTCTCCTCTGCTTTTATTTGTAACTCATAAATTTCACAATAAAATGACTTCCATGATTTAACAATATAATTAATTGATATCACTCTACATATCATATTTATATTTAAATTTTAACATTAAAACTATCAACTTACGGAAAATTGTCACATTTAGAGCATAAATTTGAACTCCTTTAATATTTACGCTATGTTGATCTCCACCAATTGGCTTAACACCTACGCTTCGGAATAGTACATAAAACGATATGCCGCTCAACCCGTAGGTTCTTGTACTTGATTGATCATTGGATGATTGAAGCATCACATGTACCTGAATATTACAAAAACAAGGCCAGCATTTTTCCTGATCACTACTTTTAATGTTTGTTCACTGTGCTAGATATTAATTAAATCCTTAGTTCCTAAATGTCTTGGTTTACACAATTTCTAAATTGGTAAGAATCAGATATGCTTCGCGCAAATTAGCCCCGTTAAATTTCACTAACAACGAGACATCGCGAGACTGATTCTCGGGATCCAAATGACGCAATTATTTTCTGAAACTATAGAGGGAATGCGGAAAAGTATCACGGCTTTCTTCCACATAGGCGCAGATTCGCGAGAAAAACGCAGCTAAAAATTATTTTATAAATACAACGCTCTATAATTTTTTTGTCGGGAAAGTCTGCACTAACAATAGCTGTGGCCGAGTGGGTAGGGAGTTAGCAGTAGCAACAATGTTTTTAATTTTCAAACTTCTTTCTGGATTTTCAATCAACCTCCTTGAGAGACTGTCATAGCAAATTTCGGAATTTTATGCTTCACCCGAAATGGGATTCACAAGCCAAAATGTCAAATATGTTTATATTTTGATAATACATGGATACTTTCATGAATAGGATGGAATTAGATTGGTTGTGGGACTTTCTCAACGGATTATGCTCTATTTCCCTCACAGTCTCCCTCACACGTGGATGAAATTCATCCTCTGAATCCTGCATGTACAAAAATACTTAATCATATAACATCAATAACCTGAGAGGTCCGTCCAATGTCTTCTTCCTTTTTTACCGATCTTCCCAAAGATTAAGATTGGGAGCGTGTTAAAATGTGCAGTGAGGAACCGTGATTTGGTGTGCGCAACTTCAAAGCCTCCTGAAAAATGACTAATGTGTTCAGGTACCCGAGAAAGTAGGTCACATCATGGTTTTTTCATTTTTAGCAGATGCATTATTCTCGCTAGTATCCATAGGAATATTTGGTTATGTTCTCAAACGTGCCTCTTATTTATAATAACTTTCCACCGCAAAAAAGGGCAAAGAGATCTTCGCTGAAACGCTCAGTGTAATTATTAAGCAAACATTAAGATGATTTGACTCACCACCTGGTTCTTCTATTAAAAAGCCTCTAATATTAACATAACCATCACATCATTCTCTTACGTATCATTTTCTATATTCTCCATAGTGCATCATGATGGTCATATTTGTTTCCTTTTTTTCTCTTGGCAGTTGCTTCATTAGTTAATTTTTTGTATTATAATAGTGTTTTTCATCCTTGTTGAAGACCTTTTTTGGGATTTTTTTCTTTCCTCTTCCCTTTTCTATACAAAACTAACTTACTGACCCGGCGCATGTGTTGAACAGAACAATGGAGACAGATTTAAATTAGAACCTCTCCGTTTGTTACTTTGTTTAACAAAGTGTTGTTTTGATCCTCTTTATCATAATTCTCTTTTCTTAAGCTTTTCATGCAACATCATAGTTTAGTAATCAGCTTATCCAGTTAAACCAGATATTTCTTATGCTAAGCCCCTATTCAAAAGCTTCAATGTCTTCAATGTCTTCAAACTGTTATGCGACTGACGCTAAAGTAACAATAACTAATACTCCTACTTTGTTGAGCAACTCGCTCGTTTTTAATTTATCTCGTCTCACAGTCCATCAGCGCTCGGGTATTAATGCATGAATTTAACGCAGATGCATTTAAATAATTAAAACCAAAGCTCGATGAAAAAAATACAACTCGGACCAAATTGACAGCAGCTGAAAGAGCGTTGTTACGATGACATTTAATTCCTCGTGGATAATGTTCTGGCGACGCTACATGATTCCAGAGAGGGGAAAAAAGAGCGCCGTTCATCGGAACAGGGGTATACTGCCCTACTCTGAGGTTTTCTCCCCGCATTTTATCCTCCTACACCCCACCAAGTTATTTACCGTGCGCCTGTTTCCAGAGAGCAAGAGAGGGGTTAATTTTGGATCGCGTAGTGGCCTTTTTACGACACTGAGTGCAGAATACTTGCGATTAATCAATCCGGGTACCGCTCTAAAGCCTTATCTCTCACGTCCAGACCCGCGATATTTATCGTTTCAGCCACCATAGGGCTTGTGTGTGCGTTGAGAGCGGATGCATCTCCACGCTTGAGGACCCTGGCGATACTGCGGGGGAAGTAGAACTGGTATGGAGCGTGGCAAGGGAGGAGTATCGAATGGGAGCGGACGAGTTTAGGAGGGATTTGTGGGAGGGGAGGGAGGAGATAAGGGAGGAATTAGGGAGAGAATAGGGAGGAGGGGGGGAGCGTAAAAGGAATAGAGGTGAATTCATGGACGAGAGAATAGCTTTTCTAGATTGATTTTTCGAAAACTAAACCCATAAAAACCGAATAGATTCAAATTCTGAATCAAATCCCAGCAGAGAAGTGAGCTTTGAATTATACTTTGGAAAAATATGGGTGGAAATTCAAAAAACTATTACCTTAAATCACGAGTGAAAACCTTCTGTTGAAAAAGCAGATGTCATACGATTCCAAACATAATTGTCGTCTTTTTGTGAATCAATTCAATGCCGTCATCTGTGCGTTGCTTACTATTGTTTTTTCTCTCCATACTCATCCTCAATGAATGGCAAAAAAAAGTTATTTTCGAGCTAAAAATGCCACGGGAAACCAATTGAGAGAGGACTGCGACGTAGCCATTTGGCTGTTTGTCAATTTTTTGTGCCGCGGCTGGCTTGAGATATATCATTTTTATTTGATTGGGGATTTTTTTACAATGTGGCATAAAACCAATTCAAACACAAACGGTGCTTGCCTGCATCTGTGAAAAACAAAATCGAAAGCGTACTTTTTATTTTGATTTTAGTGTCGTAAGCATTCTTAATATTTATAGTGCTTGAATTTGTAAAGTCAATTTTAAATCACATTTCTCTGCTAAAGGCGTCTCAAATTAACACGCTAAGATCAAAATTATAAAAAAACATTTTGCTTCGAAACAGCATCTCAGCATTTATCGAAGGGATCAAAATTGTATCTTGAACAACTGATTTACATGTCAAATGTCCGCCTTTCGAAGGGTAGTATTTTTATAGGGTAGTATTCTTATCTATCTTGATTCAGCGTTTGTGAATAACCAGTTCTATCGGCATCATCGACATATTCCATGAAAGGCAATACTGTGGCATTAGTTTTAATGAGGTTCTTATTTATACCGGATTATCTCAGTTCATTGCCTCATCAGAAACTAAAAATTAGTTGAACGATTTTAATTAATAATTTTAGCCGCGTTACATTATCCAATATTTGATCAAAAGTTTTGATAATACAGGTATGCTCCAATTGACCTACTGGAAACCTTGTTTTTATACAAATATCACATTTCTCAGGTAAAGTTTAAAGATATTGTGTCAGAGATTTAAATACACGTTACGAAAGGATAAGGACCGAGAACTTCAAACGCGCATTAAGTTTTTACATTGAAGCTTGAATTTTCCAAAAGTTACCTTTTGAGTTTACGGTTTAAAACGAATGTCACTGAAGTTCAATGACGTGGCATAGCGGGATATGGGTAAGCGGAAGATACGGATAAAATATTGGGAATCTACGGTTATAATAACAAAATCTGGGTTAAATTAATGAGAAAATCTAATTAATGAACCGAATCGTTTCACCCAGGAACGGAAGTTAGTAAATCATTTCAAATTCAGCTAGGCTACTCAGGGAAGATACGTGCACACCATTGTTGGTTACTCGGCTTTCCAGGTAGCAGAACTCTTTCACCTCTTTCAGTTTTAACTTCTCTAGTTTAACGTTGGTTTAGTCCCTTCTCTCTTGCTGCACATCACACCAATATCATAGTCTTCTTCTTATTGAGCTTCAGCTGATATTTGGCCATTGTCCTTTCCATGGCTATCAGAATCTTCTTCAGATCCCTCTGTCTCTACTATGAGTGCTATTTCATCAGCAAATCACAGCATTTTGTGTTTAACACGAGTGTAGCGTAACAATCAGGTATTTAAAATCCCTTTATAGGTAATTATCATCATTATCAGCTGTGATTTTCAAGTCTCTACCCCCACATAAGGGCGTTCCGAACTGTCAGATAAAGTACTCAGAATGGTAATGGAAAGGGGATGGGTAGAGGAAACTCAGCGTTAGCCTCCTCTTAATGAAAGGCATCAAGTGGACTGCGATTTACGTTTCATCCGACGGAGAGAACACTGAACTCGAATTCTTCATAAAACTCTCAAGTAGATGTGTGATTACTATTGGAAAATATCTGCAACTGCGGGATTCGAAAAACATTTGAATGGTATAACTATCACCCTCTCTTAACCAATATTCAACATGCAATAGCCGGTAAAATTAACAATTTACATCGCAAATCTACGTATCGATACTTTTCCACGTACGTCATAGCGCTATCCACAGTTGTCAATTACCTAGTGCAGGGCGTAGGTACTCAAGTAAGCGCATTTGAATGGGAACATCACTGACAGTACTTTCATGTAGCCTCACTGCACTGAAGTAGGAGTATTTTGCTGCTCAACTTGCTCAACTCGCCGTATTCCCACCACCAGATCATGCGCCAATTTTGGTACAAAATTCTTAAAAAAAAAAACCTAAAATTCTTCAAAAAATCACTGTAACTTTTATCTCGCACATTTTCATTTGATTGCTGTATTTTCAGGGGTATTGCGTGTACTCTCCGGTCAAGAGGCCACATATTAAATATATATTACCATCTTACAAACGTTCTGAACATGAACACCGTATGCATCATTCCTTTTTGATAATCGTGGATCAATTTTGCCCTTTTTCGTCTGAAAATTCTGGAATCAAAGTAAAGGCCACCACCTTACATCAAATAAGGCATAATATGCTCATATAATTTTGGAAATGGCTGTATTTATATTTTACATATTCACTCACCTCCGCCTTGCCTCACATGCTACACAGCAATAGGAAGAGCAGTAATCTACAAAGTACTATTATGAAAGAAATAGTTGGCCAAGTTCCTATTTTCCTTAGAATATTAGCGTCACGTACCATAAGAATACCATAATTTCATAAATAATTTTTGGATCACCTTGGAAAACTTCAAGTTGACAGCTCTCATGGAGAAAATGAGCAAGTTTGGTAATTAACGCAAATGGTAATACGTTTTTTGGTATAAATGGCATATTTATGTATCCTTCGGTAATCGAAACGACAGTCCGAGTAAAGTTACACCTAAATCTGCACGCTTCTCTGCATGCTATCTCATAAGTGTCTGGCAGAGAATGATCTATCACCGGAATGCACCATAAATATGAAACTAAAAATGAAGTACCACGTTGCTTGGGAGAAAAATTATGTTAGACCCTGTAATTTTGTCCTTAATGATTGGAATACAGCTAAGAAATCAATTGTAATAATTATTTCAGCTGTAATAAGAAAAGATATGTACTACCACATGCATGCATAAGTGCTTATTGTGAGCATTAATAGAATTAAAATTCGGTAACTAGCACAATTCAAATTCGACCACCCACATATACAAGTGTCCATCCTGTGTAAGCTATTCCTTCTTCGTTATCGTGCAACATTTTGCAGAGACTTAAAAATCTAGCCTCAAATCTAATTTTATGTTCACAAATAAATTGATCGTATATTAAGGAGTTAAGTAAATAAATCTCAGCATTTTCGTGAAAAGCAAATCAGCTTTGACTTTATTTAAAGACCCAGTCGGAAATGTAACTTTCAATCTGGTAGTGATACCCATGGAGTTCCATTAATGGGCATGAGAGAAAAAATTATGAGAATGACGTTTGAAAAGCCTCACTAAACTTCTCTGCAAATAATTAACCTTGTATTCATACCTAATGCCTGGGATACCTTAGATCGGGTTGTTCATTCCTTTCTCTGGCCTAATGGTGCGTGAATTTCTAAAATCTAACCTTTGCACGAGAAGTAGTAGTTCACGTCTTGGGTTTTATGTGCTCCAACGTCTAACCTAAGATTTTAATCCTATGACTCCTATAACGCCTAACACAATATAGATATCACGATACCATAAATGGGATTCAAACCATGGGCGTCGGAACTATTTTCGCTGGAAGGGGCCATCCTTGAAAAGGGTCCGGCTCTTAAGAAAAGGGCCCGGCTCCTATGAAAAGGGCCCGCATTTTTTGCGGATAGGAGGGGGTAGAGACTAGAATTCCGCAAAAAGTGCATATGAAGGAGGTAGAATATGTGCCAGAAGGGAAAAGGCAAGCTGGAAACAAGTGAAATTTAATTTTTATTAATGAAGACTCATTTCTCAAGGGCCCAGGGCAAATTCCGGGAGGTCCTAATGCCTCCCCTGCCCCCCACTTCCGACACCGCTGATTCAAACCTACGACCTTGGATTACCAGGTCAGCTTATTACCTGCCGTATACCGTTGGCTATCATTGTCAGCATGTGTTCTCGTGTAAACACATATTTCACTCTCAGATTAAAATGACAGCTAAAGCATCGCGGGATGTACACGTAGGGATCGTGCGGGCTAAGTGCGAAAGTTTTCTAAGAGATTGTGTATTTGCTTACTCTGCGTGCCACTCGGTTTTAAAGAGACTTACTTTTTAAGTAACTTTCTTGCAAGTGAGCAGGTGCTCTCGTGCGTGGCTATACTTGCTTGTTTCTCTAGTTAAAAGACAAATACGCTGGGCACTTTATTGATCCCTTGAATATGGCATTGTGAAAGTAGGTAGTAAAACAGTTATCTTTACTTAGACCCAAACTTTGTCCTTTTGGAGATTCGCATTTCCCGACCCGACGGACAACGATGTCAAGGGTTTTTATGTTTTCCTGTATTTCTCGGCTGGAGTGTAGAGTGGAGATAGGGTGGCACTCCCTGTTTTCTGAGCGGCATGGGACGAGATTGACTCGATGCTATTATTCATACGCCGCTTGCTGTATTTGGCTTTATAAGATGGCCGGCCGTCCATTCGGCAGCGGCTGTTATCCTTGGGCGTAAATCAATAGGGGTGCCATTTCTATGGGGATAATCGAACCCATCTGCTTTTGGATTACCTGGGAGCCACTTGGGTCTAAAGAACGGCAGACTGGAATATATTAACGGCCTTAGTGCTCTCCGCATTTGTCTCTGGACTGCGCTGCCCCCTATAGTAGCTGTCGGCGTTGAGTTTAAAGAAATTCGACAAAGGAGGGAGGGAATGATTTATAGAGTGAAAGTGCGTCGCAAACACAAGAATCATGATCAACGCTAGGAAATTATTCCGCCTCAGTTGTCGATAAACCATTGGGATAATCATTTTAAAATTATCATAAGCATTATTGTTTCATCAGTCTCACTGAGTTTTATTTTGTCCATTCAAGATCTCAGTCAGTCATTCTCATCTTCCATAGGTGCTAAAAGTTTTCGATTGATCTCATAAAAACATTCATCGTTTGATTAATACTTGATCACTAGTTTTTGAAAAAATGTTTGTTATTTAATATAAATTATAATAGTTAAGAATAAGCCTATTGGTCCGGGTACTATTTCTTTTGAAGGGATACTCATATACGTATCTCAGAGAAAATCTGCAAGACTTGTGTAATAAATTGCTAAAAAAAACTGCAGGGCCAATGAAGGTGTAATCCAGTTTTTTCTTCTGGAATAAAAAATATATTTTTTCCAGGAAGATCTATCGCTGGTTGTAACTTATGAGGTTATATAATAGACTAGGGTGTTTCGGTGCTCCAATGGCTAATTTTATGGTACACCTTGTAACTTAAGCTCTTTCTCTAAAGTCAAATAAAAGGCGAGGCGAAATTCGAGCCTGCGGACTTTACACGTCCAGATTGGCACGTTATCAGTCTGCTTGCCGTGACATGCTAACTACATTTTTGAAGAGGAAGGGAGAAAATTTAAGATGATATCTCATAGTTACGTGCACTCTTCTTCCTGTTATCGAGATCTGGGCTAAATATTTTGGTGTTCATGTTTCGTTTTCCATTTCTCTCCTCTTCGCTCTTACATGTGATGACCTCTTTAGAAGGAAATTTGTATGAATTTTCGAATTCTTCGTTTCTTTCTCCATATACGTCAACTACTTGAATTTCCTTGGCATTCTTTGTGGTCTTAGGTTTTAAAGTGTTCCGATGGCTAAGGTTATATCTTAGATTCTAAGAGAATACTCTAAGATTTTAATCATATGGCAAACGCAACATCATACCCTGGGAGGGATTCCAACCCATGACCTTGGGTTACCAGGCCAGCGCATTACCGACCTAGCTTCCACGGCCAGCTCCCATTTAATTTTTCCTCATTGATTGTGCCTACGAAACTGCTGTGTATGGAATGGTATTGCAGTATCTCACACTATTTTCCATCAGTACGCGGCTATTTCCATATTTAATGGATAAGAATAATAATTTTACTGGACTGAAATGAAAAAAGGTAAGTTATCCCGTCTTATGCATCTCAAATTAGAAAATATTGATGCAATGGTGTAAAAATCGATCGCAAAGAGAAATGGTTTTGCTCTATAATTGAATTGCCGATTAGCATGCCAAAATATTTCTCTTCTCAGGACACAATATTATTAATGTAAATATACGCCGTTGCTCCATTATGAATGCTACCTTTGACTCGATCTAACACTTCGGATTATAATCAAATAGATACAACTGCTTCAGAAATCCCAATCAGGCATACCATTTACCGTCTGATACCTGAGTGAGGATGTAGAGCTCATTCATGAATGAGGTTTGTTTTCAATGTTCCCGGCAATTTTTTCTTGTAGATTTTCTTTAGAAAATATTGGCTAAGGACGAAACCTGTGTAAGGGTTCGTAGACTGATGTATAGGAATCAGATAATGGTGGGCATAAAAGCGAAGAAATGTATTGACTTGAAAGGATTTCTGGTAGGAGAATGAAGAATCAAACTTTGCTCAACTAAGCCCAAGATCGATGGCTACAAACAAATTCTTGAGGCCTGAGGAGGTTGGTGTAATTGAGCTATTTGCTCAGACACCGCTTCGAAAGGAGTCTCAAAATAGTTTAGGGTTATTTAGTAAAGTATTTCTCGGTCCTCTCTTTCTCTCACCCAGACCTCGGAAAGCTGGTAATGCACAAACCAACGGCACTGGATTTTGCGGACTGCGCCCAAGAATCTTAATAGGATCTTCCTTTCCCCTAATTATGTTAGGAAATGCGGTAATTCCAGCAGTGTCAAACGAAAATACCACTATTCAATGACCTTAAGGATCCATTTATGCTGTAAATACAATTACAATAAAAGTATTACGTAAATAATCAGCAGAAAAATTTTGGTTTAATATTATGATTAAGCCTATGTGTTTCTGAGGACAGGTGCCCGAGGACAGACAGGTAGCGAAATCAAATAGTTCGACTGAAGTTTATCAAACTATTTGCTATTATGCGATCGTATCAATTAATAATTAGTGAATTATTTCACATGTTACTGAGTTGTGTGTGTAGTTTAGCTTGCCGTAAAAATTAATTGGTAAAAATTAATTTAATAGGTAGAAGTTAATTTATTTCATTATTCCTGTTACTATCCACATTTATATTCCAGGTTTCATATTTGAAAATCGCCTAGAAAACTATAACAAGTATATGAAACGTTTAAACTTCCCTATTTTCTTCTGCCTTACCAATTTAAATAGAGACTAAAGGTCCGTTAACACTATGATTTTCGGATACTATGTCTTCGAATAATATTTACTCGAATTTACCTCTTAAAAAGTAGGCCATAATTTATAACTTCAAGTATTTCCACATTCGTGATATCAAAGCAAAAATTATTACGTTACATATCAGCACCAATAGTTCTGAACAGCTAAATGGCGTCATGATTAATATCTTTATGTTTTCGTGTGCTGAAAATGTTTGATCTGGTGGTTGCAAATATTCATTGTGTCCGTAATTTCTGCCGTCCGCGATCGTTTTTTATGAGTATCCATGATCTAGAGTATACTCATAAAAAATGGTACCATTCCCTTTTTTGATGACCTTGAACCATTTATATTTTACGTGCCTCGGGAATACAACTCCAGCGATTTATCGCGCATAAATACGACGGAGTCATCCATCGCCACCTTGTGACTTTTATTGAATCCTTCGGTCACATTTTTCTCTGAAAATGCTCCTCATTAATCAAAACGAGAGAAAATTTGTCCCTTTTATTGTTTTAAGGGTAATTTCAGAGAATATGTATCGCGCTTTGACAGTTGTATTGGGATGAAAAACCTTTGGCTGCTTGACTTTCAGATGTGAGTGCAGTAAAGCGATGATATCCTTGGCATACAAACATTACTACGTCATCACACAAAAAGCTTGTATGTTTTTTATGCGTAGATGTAATTCCATGGAAGAAGATTCCACTGCATATTTTTGTTTCATAATATTCACCTCACTTTAAAATAAATGTATAAAATATAAGTACGACGATATATGTATTTAAAAAAACGACTTTATTTAGAGCACTTTTAATTTGAAAGTGACCTTCGGAGAAAGCCATCGAAAAGTAAGGTGTAAAATTTGTGTATATGAATTAAATATCGACCATGATAAGTTATCGGAATGAAGATGCCATCAAAACCTCCTCGGAATTTTTTCTGTCGTTGCTCTTTCAGTGTAGAGACTCATCTATACTATTTGGACAATCTGCCCCTCGATAGGGATTTTGTTTATAAAAAGTGTAGTTTTTGTTTAAGGTTTGGTGTGACTTTTCGAAAAGCTTCATCCCATTTGAAAATATCATAAATTACTGTATCCTGAAAAGAAGAAATGTAAAAGTTAAAAACATGTTTGTTGAATGAATGCCGTAATATAATTTAAAGAGTAAAATTCGTGTAATAAATATTTTTCTATACTTCAAATAGTTTATATATTTATATTCTCGAAAAGCAATTTGGAAAATTTTCAAAATGCCACGCGTAAGTACATGGACTTCTGTGTGTAGACAGCATGGAGGCTTTAAAAATGCAAATACGTACCACCATAATAGACCCATGGAATTCCGGGCGCATTGAATAGAGACACTCGTGAAAGACCTGTTTATTCCGAACTCTCCTTGATCTCTAGGAATGATGGCTCACACCTAGAGACCAGGTGCGGCTTGCTACCATTAAGTGAATTTGAATGGAGAAATTAATGGGCCCTTACCACAAACAATGCCGGAGGATGGAGTCATTTCCAAATTGTTTATGGCTGTTCGTTGAAATTTCCCAATGTGATTTCAGCGAGCGCAGTGAATCACTGAATATTCCATCCATGCACGGTGGAACCTCTTCCACACAGAAAGTTAGGAGTCCAAAGATTTGATTAAACACCGAAAAAAACATCAATGCTGAAACTGTGTGAAAAAACAATAAACGGGAAAATGCATTGAATCAAACTAAAGAATTGTGTGCTAGGCGGGTATTATTGCCATTTGACTAAGTCATTTAGTAACTAATTGTTACCATGTGAATTAGTACGCCTATCTTTCACATAAATTTCCTCTTTAGCACCGTAAAATCCCTACCCTGATGTAATATACCCAAACTGCTCGCTTTTCTCCTAACTGTAAATCCCAATTACCTAACATTCTCTTTTCGGTTGCGTCCATCAAAATACCATCGTCCCTCGTTACCCGTTCAATATCCCCCCACTCACTCCAACTCCTCCTAATGCTTTCAATCAACTTTCTGTCAAACACTGCAGTTCCCAGCCAATCCTTGCTTGTCCATCCTTTCCACCCACTTCATCTTCTCCATCCTTCTGCGCACTCAGGTCCCAAAATCCGCCAGTGTATTGACTTATGAGGGGAAAAAATAACGATAATAAATTAATCAGTAACGTGTTAAAACAAAATCCATCATGGTCACGGGATGCTGGCGTTCGTCCTTCCACTTCGGAGACTCTTGAAGGAGGGAAAGGATTAGGCGGCGAGCCTGGGGAGAGCAAAAAGGGAACGACAGTAGAGCGGTCAGGGAGCAAAGGCAGAATCCTGTTAGGGTGTGGGCGGGAAAGCGGCGAGCTGTGTGGATTTGGGTGAGGAGAGGAGTATGTTCCCAAGTACCAAGGCGAATGGCGGCGCTAAGACGGAAAATGGGATTGGTTTATCTGATTTAAAAGCCCTCGAAGGGAAAGGCACGGCCCCTTCTTTCCGGAGAGTCGCATCGCCCTCAAATCCTTTCAAGCAAACGAACGTTTTATAGGGCATCGGCTTGTAAATATCCAAGCGCCTAGGTGGCTAGGACCAACGGGAGTGGAATTAAGGTCGGGATGGTCGAGGTCAAAGGGCGAACAGTTCAGGCAGGGGGAACTACCAGGTAAAAAAAATCGCAGTATCGATTGGGGAAAATGTATCGATGCTGAAAATTTTCTAAATCTTCTTCTTTCCTACAATATCTTCGCAAATTAATGCATATAGAATTCGAGTTTCTGTGCAAAATAGTTCTCCATTTTCCTTTTCCATAATACTACATATTACACATCCAATATACAAAAAAATGAGTGATTATTAGACGCATTTATCAACTAATGGTTTAGTTTCCCATGCCTTTTGGAAAATAACATCGTTTCTCTATTAATGTAATATTTTATCACATCGGTCCACAGTCCTAAAATAGTGTGACGCAACTTCCCTCTCGATTCATTTACCAGCTACTCTCTTCTTATTGACATAAACCTTCTCTTTCACATCCCTCATTACTCACTCCATACTCTCATACGAGGCCTTCCTTTGCAGCTCCGTCCATATAGTTTTCTCCCAAAGATTGTCTCCATCAGCCCATTATGTCTCAAGGTATAACCAATAAGATTGTCCAATCTTCTTTTTAATTCTCAGAAGACTTCTCTTTTCTCCCACTCTTCCTAGGACTTCTACGTTTGTCAAAGAGCAAGTCGATCTATTTTATATTCTTCTGTAGCAAAACATATCCATTGCTTCCAGTCTGGATTTATCTGCTGCTGTTATCTTCTATGCCTCACTACTATCAAGAAGTATGATCCAATGCAAGTTCCATTCAGTCTTTCTTACTTCCATGCTTTTATTTCTAGCTGTATGTAGATTTTTCTCTTGGTAGAAAGCCCTCTATGTTTCCTGAATTCAGTAAAAAAGCTAGTATTTGGCCTTGGTCTTGGTCCCTGCTCTTCGACTGCATACCATTATTACACTAACGTCTTCAAGCCGATGACGCTAAATGTAATATTAGCAAAAGTATTGTTCTGGAGAGCCAATCAAGGATTAAGTCAGCGGCCTTAGAAATCTTGGGAACTAATATTACTTTTCGTTCTGCATAGTGATTAGGTATGAAATATCATTGTGTTTTACTTCTCTGAAAGCAAAAATTGTTGTCTGTAGGTGATAGTTCTTCCTATCTGCCACGTGGAAATGATCTCCATTTACTAAGGAACCCTTAATTTTCATTTTACCTCTTTTTGCACAAATCACAATACTTCCATCAATATGCAATCAATTAATTTGATTCTTTCTCTTGAATGCTTTATTATTACTAAAAACAAAATTCGTGCAGGATAAATAGAAACACCCAATGTGACAATCGTTAGCAAGAATGCATTTTTCACTTTAAGAGGCCATAAAGCTTAGATTTTAAGAATGCATTGTTAAAGGGAAATGTAGCTTAACACTTTAGGTTACATTTCGATGAAGTTTCCATACCCTCATTGACATTCATCTGTCGGCTCCATCCATACGCTATCACCCTCTTTAAGTCGAGATATTTCTTGTCCCCCTTCATACCTTCGCAATACCTTTTTCTTTTTCTTCCTGGCCCGACTTACCCAGCAATACCTGTAAGGTCGGATCAGTTACATAAGTATCTGTTATCTCCGTCAACTCTACCTTCACCTAATTTCTGACCGCAATATTCTGTCCTCTCCAACCACTCTCTCTCTCAGAACTTATTCATTCGTCCACTTTTCTATCCATCTCACCTTCTCATTTCTCCTTCTCTGCAACATTTTTAAGACTTTCAATCTTTCCTCGTCCTACTTCCTTAGTACCCAGGTCTCAGATCTGTATGAAGCCACGTCCTATTTCAAGCTCTTCACTAACACACTCTACCGCTAACTAGAATTGTAGACTGGTGATGATGTTAAAGGACCCAAAGTTAAAAAAAACTGCAGATCTATTCGTACCATGTGGAAACTTGATTTTCCAGTAGATTAAAACTGGGACGTAAGACGGATGGGAACCCCTGGGTTATGGTGGATCACGCTAACTTGCAAACCCAACAGCGTGTGAAATTTACCTGTAAGGGAAGGGGGATTCTCCATACTTTCGGTGGTTTCCTAGATAGATTTAGTACCTTGGAAATCACCCGGCCTGGGGTTAACTGAACGTGCACAGAAAGACCCGTCAAGAATTGTAAGCAGGGCCCTTTCGTCCGTAGCTAACGCTCTACCCATTCGACCATTGTACCGTTGATTCACAGCTCATAAACTTTTTCCGAGGAATGCGAGAGAGGTAACCTGGCGAAAAATGACAAGTTTGCTGCGAAAAGAATGAGCGATTCTACGTCAGATCCTCAGCTATGAATCGCATGATCAGAGTGAATGGTTGATGTATTTTTGGCAAACGTTCATCTCGCAATTTTGGGGTCTGCAGAGGCTGCAATCGCAACCCCAGGGCTTTCACAATTTCGAGGTAAGAGGCGATGTGGAGGATATCGTGCAGGAAAAATAAAAATAGGGAGCGAAGGAATGAAAAACGCAACTTTCCAAACCCACAACCTCAATCACTCACCTTCGGAAACCACTGGGTGTGTAATTTTATCCGCAAAAAAATGCGACGAAATAAAAGCCTGGGAGGTTTTCGGTGGGAGGGGAGAGGGCTCATCGTTTTCCACGCAACGAGCTCCATGGTTCCAGGGTAAAGGGGACGGGGTCATCAACAATGCACGCCGGGAAGAAAGGCGGAGGCTGTGAATTACGCCGGTGCGCCACCGTGGTGGTTGGCAGGTGGAAGCTGGGCGGACGTCCCGAAAATCCGGAAAAATATGGCTGCGCCGCGCTCAGAGATGAGCGATCAACCGATAGGGAGGGGAGTAGGGATGCTGTGCGATACTTCGATACATCGTTTGCGACATGCGATACTCGCGAAAAATCGAATGATAAAGATTAACCGCATAAAACGCAATTCATAATGCTCATTGCTATTAATTAGGCATGGGATTTACACATGGTATTCGAAAGTAGGTATAGGCTATTTTTATAATATTACTAATGTCAATAAAATTGTTTGGGTGAATCAGCAAAGACCAATTTGCAACACTCGCTAAGCATTCTTTAAATTTACCATCCTCGATAATTTATATTTGTCTTGATATACCCGTGAAGGAGGATTTCGAAAACGCTCTCAATGATCTCGATATTGAAGGATGGCATATGAAAAAATTAGTCCAATTTTTATTGCAGAAATGAAGTTAGCCATCGGTCATCATCCCTGATTATAATTACGAGTCTTATTGCATCTGGCTTTTTATCAGGCCGTGACATTTATGATAGCACTTCCTTTTAAATAATTAATAAGATGATCGACTCTAAAACGTTATTTTCTCGATCTAGATTAGACAACATTCCATTATATTCTGTCGCTCTCACATAACAATATATATTTATCCCACTATGGACTGGTTTTAAATGTATAGTTAAGTATTTCCATGGTATTAGACCCGACATGAATGTGTTATTTTACACTTACAATTCACATCTAATAACCTTTTCTCCGATGCGAGTTACTAAACCTGAACTACCTACCGGTAACTACGACATTAATGCTCATTTATACTAATAGTTACTCTTAAATAGAAATAAAATATTGCATAGGGAGCCAATATGAAGTGGTGCTTATCTTTCAAGGGCTCACGGTACGGGTGGAACATTCTCGTCACGTAATATTCGTTCCCAGGCAATAATGATCCACCAACCAATGTCCTTCACCAGAGGCCTGTCTGGTAGTGAGGGTAAAGTTCTCTAAATACTAAGCTCAGCTGCGTGTGAAATTTACACACCTGTGTTGGAAAACAGTCCCTTTTCTTGTGCTAATAGTATTTTCCCAGAAACATGTAATTCCCCGATTGTGACACAGCTTACGCTCAGCCAAATGCGTCCAAAGAGTCTCTCCAACATTTGAGCACAATCTCTCCGATAAGTATCCAAACGTCTTTGTCAATTTCACATATCATAATTTCCAAATAACGTTATCTCATAGCTCGACCAGTCAAGGGGAAGAATAGAGTTGCCTGATTCTGCAATTTTAGTCACGATGTTCGATATTAATGTGGCATACTTCAAGCTTAGAATTGAAATACTTTCTATAGCATGATCTTTAATGACAGCACGGCATGGACAGCCGGAAAGTAGACAAGACAAGAAGCAGTTGAAATTTAATATAGTAAAATAATGATGAGGATGAAATGCTTGCACCAGGTATGTAGTTTATAAGAAACAATGACAGCAGGGGAAAGGAGAAAGTTCTGAGTTGAAGAGGGCATTCAAAAATATAGAACACATTTTGAGATATGGTGGACTCATGAATGCAGTTATCAAACGAAATTGAATTATAAGGAATATTTCTATAAGATACATGGAGCAAGTAGTTGATGAAGTTAAATTAGAAGAATTATGCTAATATAAATAGTGTAGTCAATAGGCTAATCCAATAGAGGGCTCCAAACCAAAGTAAGAATTGATGATTGATGATGATTCTAGAGCGATATGGAGGACAAAGCTAAGACAATACACCGATGGACAACATTCATCTACTGAGTACTTTACAAAGAACCTCGAGAGTTTTTGGTAGGGGTGAAAACAGATTATTAAACGAAGCATGTGCATGAATAGGCAATACACATTAGTTAAAGAAAAGTGATGGGTGTTCATGCACCGTGCATGTGTAGCTAACTGATAGAAGCAACCGTGGGCTTGGTTAATACATTCCGTTAATATCCGGACCTTTTACATGACTCATGAATAATCTGACTCATGAAACTTATATATTGCTACTGATGGGTCATTTTGAAGATTCTGCTGTTTATTCATTTTCTTTTTAACGCGTTAAGCTGAACACCTCAAAAGAATATAAGAGTACATTTAACATTATTGTGTAGAGTTAAAAACTTTTTTCAGATGAACTACCTATACATTACAACCATTTCACCGGCTACCATATTGAATATTATTATATCTTGTTTATGGAAAGTTTGACATTTAAATCTTCACGTACGACCTATTATTTCTCTAAACTTGTTTTGCCAACTTGCGAGCAGCCGCAACGGCTAGTGGCAGCATGCTATAGGTCACCACCCATTAAAATGACTTTTTCTGAAAAATAAATGAAGAAGAGACTATTAAATACTTATGAAGTGTGATTCGTAATTTTTTGTTTTGGCAATTAGACTTTATTTGCATTGCAATTGTGTATTATACGTGGGGAAATGAATCAACTCTGTCCTAAAGTTACGAATCCCACGTAATTTTTCGCTTCTCCTTACCCTGATCGAATCGAGCGTAGTATGCGGTGGTGTTTGATGTATTTCTAACGTCAGCATTATGCAATTTCAATCCATATTACGAGATATCCGTCATACAAGATGAATAATTCGATACATCGATACCACCTCCATTCAAAGAAAATATCGGAATGCGATGATCGAACACGCGTATCGCTCAGGCACAATGGGGTGTCATAGCCGGCACCCGCACCAACACCCTGGCCAACGCGCGCATCGACGGCCGTCTAATCCGATAAAATTCCGCGTCGCATTGTTGTGGGTGGGAGGAGGTGGATGGGGGCGTGGCCGCGGAGAGGATATGGGGAGCGAAGGGCAACAACACCTTTTAGCCCCCGGGTCATCGGGGGAGTGGCGTCGGGGGAGGCTGAATGTGGGGGCGTAGGTACGAGCGGCTACTTCCGATGGCGAGGTCAGCGGCGGTCGGGGGGAGGGAAAGACTAGTGGGAACGCGGTGGGTGTAAGGGTTTACGCAGAAACAAGGCAGCGGCCAGGGCCCGACCCTCGCCATCCATTTTCATCCACACCTCCTCCATTTTCGCTCCTCCTCCCTCTCCCGATCTCATCTTCGCCCTCCCACCTCTCCCCATTTGATTCGACAATCCGATTTCCTTTCGGCAGCTTACCTTGATTTTTTTTCTCTCCTGACCTTCCGCGTGCCCTGAAATGGCGGTATCATATTGATTTGCGCCCATCCACTCGGTAATATCCACCACCCGCGTGTTTATGTCGGCCCTGACTAAATCGACAATGCTCACACGCATGTACCAATGAGCACAGACTGGAGAAATGCAGCTATTGGTGAATATTTGCGCGAAAAAAGCTGCATGCGATGCGATATCACAAATAACAAGATCCCTCTTTCCGAAAAATAAGGAAATAACTCCTACTGTCCAGGAATGCATTACAGTAGGTACGTATGTACATATGAAAACGGCGTGGATTTTTAACGAGTTTTATATGTATTGTCCACAATTTTCTGAAAGATGGTCCCACCTTTGGAGATTCGGGAATCGTTCACGAAAACATTCACAATTAGGATGAAAATAATCAATATTTTTCGCTGTATTTATTAACAGTACTTAGCAAATAACAAGTTTTCACTTTTTCTATTTGAATTTTCCGCCCGCTTTAAATGCGTTCTGTTTCACTTTAGTGCACCAACCGCTTGTATGCATTAAAGGGAATCATTAAAAAATTTCAAGTGGTGGCGCATCAATACAATTGGTGTGTCATCGCATCATCTATAACATACATATATTATGTTCTTCTTGCGTTGAATTCCCTAAGTGTTATCAATTTTGCATTTTTATCTCGAGTTTAAAATGTGGATCAAGTTGGTAGGGTATTAATGGCCTAAGCATAGAACTTTAAGAACAGAAGCAATAGTTATCAGAATCCATAACTTAAGATAGTTGTAGTTGATCCAAAATATAGGTAAATCTGGGATAGGGTATATTCTATCCATGAGAAAAGTATTACATAGGTACTTATCATATTTGCGCTTACACCAGCATTGGAAGGACTGATAAGGCCATTACATTTACACATTAAAGACACACAAATACATATATTAATCTACAATTTATTGCATTAGTTCGTGAACGCTGGGTTTAGGCATGAGCCTAAATGTTTTTCTGACCTTTTTCGTACACTGGAACGGATGAACTATCAGGGCCAATGCATAAATTAGGTGTTCAACCGTAGGTGTCCACAGTGTTGTTATGTGAAATTTTGTATCATGACGGATTCTGCCGCGTCTCCAAAAATGATCTGGTGTAACCCGTCATGATGCAAAATTTAACCTAAATTTGCTAAGAGTGGCCCTGAAATGCCTTATTACCTAGACTACTTAATGCAAGGCAATGAGATATCATAAATAGGAAAACTCATAGAGACTACCTATATAGCTGGTTGGTTTAGTGGCTTGAGTAATAGCTTCCCATCTCAAGGTCCCGGGTTCAAATCCCAACAGTGGCAGATATCTGTCATTGGAATACCAATTACAACTTGAGTGCCCTGCGGAGGGCACTTCAAGCAAAGTACTCTATCCGTTGGAAGGGACGTTAAAATGTGGTTCCCTTGGCGCCTTTCGTTTAGTCGCCAAGGGAACCTTTATCTTTCCAACCTTTGCCCTTTTATCCGCCAATTTTAAAAGGCGCGAAATACCTAAGCTCTCGGTCCTCTCCCACTTTTAGTAAATTTAAAATTCTATTTTCGTTGGAAGTTAATTATGCGTCTATTTCCTTACAACGAATAGCTTTCGTTCTCACCAATTTAGGCATATGCTGCATTAGGCTCAAGCCAGTACCATACAAGAAGTAATGGATCTTATTGTAATATATTAGCTGTAATAAATTAAATTGAGTAAGTCGAATAAAACATGAATGCAGAGTCTCACTTTTATAATTTTTTTGAAATGCATATAATCAGTTTTTATAAATTTTATACTGAGCATGAAGTAAAGTCTTTCTTATCTAGTGGTGATGAGATCTGGTGTGGTACCACTTGGGGATTCAGATCCAGACATGTTACACCTTCTTGAATCAGCTGAATTTAATAACGGAAATAGATGTTACTTTGATGTGTGTGAAATGGATTTTTTTCTCCACTAATACACCAAATTCATAGCTATACTCCGAAATCCTTTTGATGGAATCTTTCATAATTACCTGGTATTTTTTTCTCTGAATTGAAACACGCATTCACAGCTCCCTTAACTTGCATAATTTAAAGTTTTTATCATACGCCCCTTACAATTCGCTCATCTAGGAGTTCCTGAATTTAATTCATATGCACATTACCATGTCTGCTCAGGAAATAAAGTTAAACATATTTTAATGGCCAGATTTTGGTATTTTCTTCACGCTCCAACTCGGAAAATGTCAAAGAAGTACCTATATTGAAAAGTTAAATCTAAAATCTAAATAAATCTGAGGGTACTCTGTTAGTTTTTCAATTCCAATAATAGTAAACTTACGACGAAAATGATGTGAATTAGTTTGTAATAATGCGTAGCAGTCAATATCCTATCGTGAAGTTTTTGCAGATACACTATTTTTTGTTTTGCAATTCCCGAAGCTAGCAATATCGTAAAAAATGAGAAAACATTCATAAGCATTCCCCGCAGGACTTTAGAATTGATGGAGTTTCTTACAAATCTATCATCGAATATTTATAATATTCTCTGAAATGTAGGTATTTTGTCTTATCGTGATAGTGTATTTTGAAGAGTTAGTTTCTATTTATTAATGATTCCATTTCCAAAAATGATAATTGTTTTTCATCTTCTCTCAAAAGCAGTATTGTTTTCGATGATTGGCATTTAAGTGTAGATAACAATGGAAAGAGTCAGGTAAAAATTTGTTTTTGATAATATCGCAGATGAAGTGATATAAGTGATCAACTTCACCTCCTACAAAGTTAAATGCCTGAGAGATTGCTGAAACTCCTGGTGGTCTAATTATTTTGCTTTTAATTCCAAAAATTCAACTTTAGCTTTTGAACCTCATTCTTTGTGCATTTACATCATGCATAAGGGTAGAGCGAGGATTGCAAGTCTTCCGCCAGTACAGAATTAGTACCCATCAAAATCTCACTTTAATGCTTCAAAGGCGTCTCGGAGTTGGGTCATGAATTTCTTGGAGACACCGTGATGGAATTCTTGCGGAGCGTCAATATTCTTTTTACGGCCTTCGACTGCGACGGCAATACTCTAAGGTCTCAAAATAGCTCAACTACTGAAAGCCGTCAAATTACCTTACTGCTTTTGTGGGCCCTAGGAGAACTTTATGCTAAGCACCATTACCTTTACTGAGAGCCCATAGAACTGAAAATGTTGTAAAACTATCCGCGAGTGATAGCGATCTCGTAAACACTCATGGATATCGCACCATCGGTGTTCGATTTACGGATGGAATGTAATAAGGGAACGGTAATGAAAAATATTTGGTATTCATCCATGAAAGAAATACGTCTCTACTATATTCGTTGTGCTCTAAGCTTAATTTACTAGCAGAAATTGGAGTATCGAGAATGAAACCGTTATATTATTTAGAGATAATCAGGTAAAAAGCTACTACATATTTCGTTTTCGCTGTTAGCTTAATTCACTGTCAGAAATTGAAGTATCATTAATCAATGAGGTATATTATGCAGATATAATTAGGTGAAAAGCACTGAGTAGACCCTTCAAGATTTATCATGATGAAATTTTCTGATGATCGCAAATCAAGCATGCGACAATTGTGAAATTTCACAGCGGAGAAATGATTCGACCTATTTCGCCTCCTATCGTAAGTGAGAAGGTAAGTAGTTGATGTCTTTTTAAAATCGAAACAAATCCCGTGAGTAAAAAAGTATTTACACTCAAATTTAGTCAAGTTGGCTGGTACCAGCTTTGGTACATAATGCCAGCCTATTGAAGACATCATGCGCAACGAACGGTCATCGCTGTAATGTTTAGCTGAAATGGTTAAAAATGTTCGAAAGGAATCCAGATTGCATATGATTCGTTAAATTCAAAAATAATGTCATAGCCCTTTGATTAAATTATAAAATTAATTCACTATAAATAGGTACACTATTAACGTATAACAATAACAGTACAAATTGAGAATAAAATATACAGACCTGCGAAATTGAGGTTTTTGAAAAATACAAGAGAAGTTTTCGCTGAGTTTTATGCTGACTTTAAAAATGACCTCCTTTCTTTCATCACGTCAGGATTTTTTGTAAAATCGATATCGATATTTTCGCTAAAATCCTATTTGAAAAGGAATTCTCTCGAACAATTTTTCATGTGCTATATGGCAATAGTAGTTTTTATCCATTTAAATCTATGTAAAATAATCGATTCATGGTGAGGCAAATTATTTTTTCAGCAATTGATTATTTTTATAGGTTTAAATGGATGAAACCCACTGTTGCCATATCGTATGAGCCGCTCACGAGGTCGAGAGAAAAACAAAAAGTTCCCTTTTGTTTAAACTTTTTACATCAAATTACGGTACAGTTTCTAGAATAAAATCACCAACATACTATTTTTATTTGTTTTTATTAAGGTAACTTATATAAAATAGACGATTGACCAAGAGGAGCATTATTTATGTGTACATGAATGTTTGAAACAAATTTTAAACTGAGCAAAAAAAACAAAACAAAAAAGTTTCTCTTCTAAGTACCTATTCTTTTTCCTTGGAAACTTCTTTTTGACGATCTTCTTTTATGTTCAATCTCAGGCCTATCTTGTATTAACATCCAACAATTGTCGGAGAGCATGTTCTTGTCCCATTTCCTTGATATTTGCGCTCCATAGCTTTGATATCGTGGTGGATCTTTTCACCCTGTTCTTCGCTGACTGATCCTAAATTTTCAGGGAAAAGGTCCACATGTGAGTGAAGAAAATGTATTTTGACACTCATGGAGCAACCAATGGTTGAAATTTATACAGCATTTTCATAATAATTCCTTTTTAGTGAGGATTCTTGTAATTACCAAGAAATTTACTGACAACATCTTTGAAGGCAATCCAAGCTTCTTTATCCTTTGTTGTCATGCTAGTTTCAAATTCTTTATCCTTTATAAGCTTGCGGATATCTGGACCAACAAAGATTCCCTCTTTCAACTTGGCTTCAAATAAATATGGAAACTTTTTGCACTGGTATTTTATCTTTTGGAAGAGCCTTGACAAACTGCTTCTTTACACCTAATTTTGTATGCAGAGGGGGTAACAATACTTTTTTTGGATCGATTAATCTGTTCCGAATCACATTCTTGGTGCCTGGTTCTGATTTAGTCTTTTCGGCCATTCTTTTTTGACCCAATGCTGAGTCTTATCAGGGCTGTCCCACTCACAAACAAACATGGGAACTTGTATATCCGCCTTGTTGACCAAGAAGCATGGAGATAACTTTCAAATCACCGCAAATGGTCCAACCGTGGTCAGCGTATTTTTTTTTAGCGAGACCCAGGTTTTCATAGCGTTCTTTTAAATGCATTGAGAGACCACCTGGTACAGATGCATATTGGCTTCCGTGATGAGGAAGGACAGCTTTAAGGCTGCTTTTCGATGAATCTATAAACAGCCTCAATTCATCTTTATCGTAGGTGATATTAAACTTGCTCATGAATTCGGGAATATCAGAACAATAGACCAGGTTCTCCTCTTCCTCGAAGTACTAAACAAATTCCTTTTCTCGATTCCTGGACCAATAAGAAGAAGTTCCTTTGGCCAACAAGTTTTTTTTTCTTTCAATCTATAGCCCAACAATTCAGCTGCCTCTTTCGAAAGGCCCAGATCCCTAAGTCAGATCATTAAGTTCAACCTAAGAGAATGGCTGAGGTGAATCGCCTCCAGAGGGCTTATAATCCGTATCGGAGCCTTGACCTTCTGGATGTTTGGAGTCTGAAGACTCTGAAGAGATGACTGGCAATTCAGTTGGAGGCAAAGTCACTGGCACTCCCGGTCCATGAGAAACGGGACATATGGCCGATGAAATGTTATCAGGATAAGAGATTAGCTTTTGATTTTTGCGGTTATACCCACGGACATGGCAGGAACAAAAGTAACAATCATCACAGTGGTTTTTCGGCTCCTTCCATGTCATAGTAATTCCAAATTCTTAATCAGTCTTCTTTCCTTTGAGCCACAAGCGTAGATCATTGAGACACTGTACACAAACTTTATGAGGAGCCCACGATTTGTCCTGGTCTCCGATTTCATGCCAACATACGCAAGATAAAGTTGTCTTACATAGTCTGTAATGCTCGTCATGCGATTTTTAATAACACTATACACGCCGCATATGTAACAAAAGTCATCGGGGAAAATTTTCACGATGCCTCGAACTTGAAAAAAATGTATGGTAAATGTTCATAAAAATCTAACTAAAATTGAATTTTTCAAGAAAATGTGACGTGATAGAAATTTTGCATAATTTTTTTTAATCAGCACAAAAAAATACAAGAAGTGCAGCTATCAATTCCCTTGTATTTTTTTCATCGCAGCCTTTGTTATTAGCCGTCATTGACAATATGTTAGGTTATTTTTTTTAAGCTAAAGTAAGTTATATTGAGCAAATTTGCAAAATATCACAAGGGTGCAACTTTAAAAACACGCATTACCCCTCGTACAAGATGGAGGTGGAGCAGTTTTGCTGTGAATATATATTTTTAGTGACTTGTAAAGTTTGAAACAAGTAGAAGCTATCATCCATAATTCCTACCTCACCGTACTCTTTATCCTGGAGCACTATATTTTGTATTATAAATTGAATTGGAAATGTCGTTATAAAATGAATTCGTACTAGATGCTATTCTTGATACTGAGGTTGCCTAATTTGGGAGTCTCGGTAAAGCTTGAGAACAGGAAATGATTTTCCTAAGCTCAGCAGCCCCTATGATGAAATGAATATCACATTCTATAACCCATATGAGAATTGAAGCCCACGTCGTATGAAAGGTAGTGAAATAATTATGAAACATTTTATTTGCGGCGACAGGAAATAAGAAAAAAAATTGTTGCTGCTATTCACATCAATCTGAATTTCCGTCGATGTGGATTCGATTATTCTAGAATATATTTAAATCCTCACAATTTTATACCTATTCAAATTCAAACTCATTTGGTTTCTGCTTTAAACGTTTGCAAATCATCTCCGAAAGTGTCAACATGAATATTAAGCTCCTGAGAGACGTAAAACTTAGTCCTTAAAATATTTTCCAAGAGATATCTTGCTCTCTCTTTTAACTGTTTGACCATTGCGAAAAGGCAGCGAAAATATGAAATTTAAATTGAGTAGGGAAGGAAGTGAATCTCATTTTGTAGCTATGGAGGGGGAGTTCGAGCGAAAATTATGTAAAAGAAGAAATATCCAAAGTCGATAGGTCTTTCAAGTCTCTAGGAATATTTAATTCCTTGGCTGGAGCAACTGAATGGAGAATCGGCAAGATTAAAAATACGGGAAAGATGTTTTTAATGAGAAATGTGATGAGAGCATAAAGAGAGAATTGATAACAAGTTGGAATCGAAATCTTGCGAAGTAGCGATAAGAGTGATAACCGTGACCATGAAGAAAAATACACAGGTTGTAAGGCACCAGAGATGCTGGAAAGTGGAAAATGATCTCAGTGTGATTGCATTATGTATATCTCGAGGCACTAAGCCTAATAGGCACCGCTGCGAAAAAAATACGTGCCAATGCAAAATTTTTAATTTATCATCGGAAGTAAATTTTAAAACATTATAGAATATGTATGTCCACACACTTTCAAATGCATTTCAAATCTTATATTTAGTAGTGGGTAAAGTAGACCTTAATACTGTGTTCAACCCGAAGGTTGGTTTTTGACAGGTGAGAGTAGAGTTCACCCTATACTAAGTCATTGGTGTGTGAAATTCACACATTCAGGTTAGGGGTTCCTTTCCCTAGGCCACCTGTGATTTCCTACTAAGTTCTAAAATCGAATCGCAAAGATTTTAGGCGGGGTGAAGAGCTCTTGCCCGGGATTTGGAACCCGGGACCCTCCGGTCGGTAGTTCAGTGCTCTACCCACTAGGCCACCACGGCCCCTAAGTAGATTTTAGGTATCAAGTTATATCGATACAAATATATAGAGACTGCATTTCTACGGGATCCGTTTGGAGTTCTAGACTCCCATCCCTAGAGCCTGGGTTCGATTCCTGGCTGTGGACAAGATTTTTCACTGATTTACCCTTCTACCTGAGTACTGCGTGGGAAGTAGGGGTGACCAAAACTACTATTTCCTAATAGTAGTTGCTAAAAGTTGATGCTAACTCGAATTAGTACTGGGGAATAACAGTTAATTTTAGCAACTACTCATCGTAGTGGAGAGATGGAAAACTATTAATTTTTAAGTGCTGATAGACTAGGCCTAATTAGCAAATGATATCAAACCTACCACGATGTGACTCTATCAAACTGATATATGCTGCATGAATTGAAAATTGAAACTGTATTCGTTGTCAGTTTAAGCGTCTTACATCATACTTACAAATCAAATATTAAAATATCAAATGTGCGTAAATATTTGGTTGGAACGTGGGAAAAATTTTAGTTTAAGGTTTAACCAATTTTGACCGTATTCTGAAATAAGTTGCCATCCCTGTTTATTAACTGCTTCATTGTTCTTGTGGACTCCTCTCCTGCTAATGTTGAATTAACTACATCACGGCATATGCACACTCGTCTCTTGCTAACCATTAGCAGGATTGTATCGAGTAGCAATGCCCTGCGGAATAATAGTTCCACCTTCTGAAGGGGTACAATGAGGGGAGGCAAGCACAGTGTAGCAGGCAGTAGAAAACTTCGTATTTTCTATTTGTACCTATCGTTAGCAGTTTCTATATGCAAATGATAGCAGCTGAAAAATAGCAGGTTGGAAATTAGCAACCAATTTCTAGACTGAGAAGCACTTATAGTTCAGTACTCCGTTGTATGGGACGTTGAAACTATGAATCCTTGGTGTCCGGCTTCCCTTCTCTTCACCCTTATTCCTGTCCCCGAAAAAATTCCTCCCTCTACCGAAGAAGTCAGCAGCCCTAAATGGTGCCGATGCTATCGGTCACCTCCCCGAATGACAAAAATTACTACGCTTTTCTACGAATGCTTCATCTACATCTACATTCACGCGATACCCTGCAAGCCGCCGCTACGGTGTGTGGCAGGGGGTGAATATCACCAAGCATGCACTATTGACATGCAAACAACTTAGTACGTACTTCAACCGAGGGAAAAATTAATTTAATATTATTTCACCCACAGACCAGCGATGGAATTGTCCACGAAGCCCCCAGACGAGTGGTCGTCGAAGGAGCCCCCGGAAGCGGGAAGACCACTTTGGCCCTCCGCCTTCTGCACGCGTGGGCCACGCAGGCCCCGGACGGCGCCGCCTCCGGGCCCACCGCTTCCGCCCCGCTCCCAGGGGTCTCCCTGGCCCTACTGCTCCCTCTCCGGGAGATGCGAGGCCTGCCCTCGCTCTCCCACTTCCTAAGACGGAGGCTGTTGCCCAAGGCCGCGCTCGGCAGGCACGCCTTCCCGGCCCTTTGGCGGGCCCTCCCGGCCCTCCGGGACTCCCTTCTCTTCGTCCTGGACGGCCTGGACGAGAGGTTCCCGGGGGGCGAGGACGAGGGTGGTGCCCTCTCCGACGCCACCGACCTCCTGGAGGGACGGTTGCTACCGGAAAGCCGTCTTCTGCTGTTGGCCACCTCCACCCCGCCTTCCGTCAGGGCCCAAAGAAGGGTTCTCCTGAGGGGGCCCGACCCTTCTCACTTGTCTACCCTGGCCGCGGCGCACTTCGCCGGGAGGAGGCCCCCGGAGGGTGGGGGCGACGCCGCCGAGGCCTTTCTGGAGGCAGTGCAGGTAAGTTACTAGACGTTCAGTTTTCCAAGAAATTAGTACTTATATTATAATTGTACTAATAGTACAAATTGACAAGAAGTTAATGTTTTTTTTAATTTATCCATACTCTCATTGTACCTCTAATGGTTTTAACGTTTACATGTCAGGTTCACTTCAAACCTCTTCAAACCTTCGGGGAAGTGAACATCTTGATAAATAAATGTAAATCTTTTATGGAAAAATTCCAGTTGGTTAAAGCGTCAACGATTCATTTTATTCCTAGTACAAGTCCTCTTTTTTAAGGACACCCAGGGACGCCCGGTAGGGATTGTGATTCCTGCTTAGAATTCACCAAATGATTAAAATCAATATGATAAATGTTTTAAGTAAAGAAGGTTTCACACTGGAATGTAGCGTTAACGGGCATACTTCATCTACATCTACATCCACGCGATACCCTGCAAGCCACCGCGAGGGTGTGTGGCAGGGGGTGAAGATCACCAAGCATGCACTATTGACACTAACGTTTCGATGATTGAGTCCGCCACAGTTTTCAGACTGAATCCGTGAAAACGAAAGTGGCCGTTAACGCTATCACCCGGTGTGAACCCCGAGAAAATTTTATTTTACCTCGTCGCTAGGAAAACCTAAAATCTTTTAATAGAGATCAATCCTGAAAATTCGTATCAATAAGATAGATTCAAGCCAACAACATGTATGTACGTTTACCGTAAATGACGGGGAAATCGTAATACGCCAATATTATGACAGAAAACAAATTAATTGATAAAAGCATCTTGAAAATGAGAGGAAAATAATAATAAGAATGATCCGACGTGTGCAATGAAAAGAGATAAAATTTTAGTAACCTGTGCCTGAAACATATTTTTTATCAATGCTCCAAAAATCTTAATCTCTGTATTTTTCTATAATAAAATATTTGATGTGCCTATATTTTAAATTATTATAAAATGTTTCCTGCCCTAAAAATAAAAGTCATGCATCTAACATGTATAGAAAACATTCCTGTTTTCAACAAAGTGTCCAACATTTCCATCACCTTGCCCTAAATTGATATCTCAACATGTAACTGGTAACCCTATCGTACAGGACACGTCTCCGGCCTTGCGTCGGCTCTCGACGGCCACTCCAGTCGGCTGGTTGCTGCTAGCCGCGCTTCACGACGAGGCAGGGGGAAGGTTGCCCCCTCCCGAGACACCGCCCCACCACGCCCTCCGACTCCTGCTCACGGCCGTGATGAAGAGGGGCCTCAGGGCCCAGCCCGGGGGCGAGGAGCTAGAGGAGGCCTTCATCGCTGAGGAGGGGCAGAAGCTGTTGGAGGAGGCCGGGAGGGTGTCCCTGACCGCACTGAAGGAGAGCCGGTACGCGTTCCCTATCTCTCTCCCTCCTTGGCGGCGGAGTAAATCCCTCTAAGCCTAAGGTCGTGGGTTTGAACCTTGGATGTGCCTGTACTGTTAAAGGCCTGGTTACACGATACATTAACGCGTACGAGTTAATGTGTAAATGCATGAACGCGAGAATGAACGCGAAAATGCACCGTGTAACCACACCAAAATGTACAAATGAATGAATGCGTGAACAGAAAATAGAACCTGTTCTATTTGGTTCATGCATTCGCACAAGTTGCGCTGAAACCATTCACGCAAATGTTCATGAACCAGTACGTGTTAATGCATCGTGTAACTAGGCCTTAACATAATGTACATTAAATTAATTCCATTTCCTTCCCCTAGTAAACACATCCGTAATTTTCTAATGCAGAGAAACTAGTCTCAAGCTCAATCTGTACTTAGTGGAAAACTGTCATACCAGGACCAAAGTTTTGGTTCCAGTATGTGATATAGGCAGAGTGATCAACTCCAAAAGAGTTGATTCCGGGAACTGCTTTTGCGTAAGAAGTACCAGGAGATTCAGGGAGATTTAAGGGCAGAGTAGCCATCTTTTGAAGAGTCAATTCGGGTAGTTGTCTGTGAGTAGATAATTTCGAGAGATTTCGGGAAATATAAGGATGGAGCGTTATTACCTGTATGACTAGTTACCCCCAAGAATGGGCATTCTTCATTGATGAACACCACAGATGTGCAGTTGGATCACTATGTATCTAAGTCCACCAAGAGATATAATTTTGAATGATTTAACACGATTTCCTCTACAGACTAAATTAGCAACCCAGCAAATCGGCAATGCTAACATATTCCTCAAAAGCACCTATGTACGCTAATTAGTCTTCACTGCGTTTGAATGCACAGACAAAACACGAGCCAGCCCTCTTACAGACAATAAAATAAACTTGATCTCCAGTGCTTGCGTCAATTCGTCAGACAGCGAATCAATTGACTTTCCACAGAGGGCACGAACTTCAACTGCGAGATTGAGTGCTCCGCCAAGGCAGGAGACTACTAGGAAGTGAAGGCAATGCTTTTGGTTGCCACGTGAATAAATCCCGATGTGCCAGGGCAAGACGCAAACCTTTAAATTTATTGGATTAGGTCCAAAACCTTATTCCAGCTAACATCCGCTGGACTAGGGTAGGCAGAGTGCTCTATTCCCGCACTTAAGCTTGGATTGGAATCCCGATAGGTATTTCACCGTAATCTCTACTTGAATGCCATGTGTGGAGATTTCCAAGTTCAGAACTGTATCCGTCGGATGAGACGTTAAACTGTGTACCCTTTGGTACCTTTCCTTAAATGATAGGCTTGTGCCCACGCAGGATTTCTCTCCACTATCCTCTTCACCCATCCATTACCAACCTTATATCTCTGATTAAGACGCCTTTACGTCTACATCTGTGTAATACCTTGCGAGCCACCACGAGGGTGTGTGGCAGGGGATAAAGATCACCAAACATGCTCCACTTACATGTAACTGAGAGCTAAAATGCCACTACTTTATATAAACATCTTGGATATTAGAGTAACTTGCAACTCATAGTTAGGTTAGTACATACATTGTAATAGTACCTAGCTACGTAGGAATGAAATTATTACTGGTTAGAAATGCATTTCTCTAAATATATTTTTTTCTGTATTTCACAAAATTTCATGATTTTGTGATGTTAAATTCATGTTACATGCTTAATACTCTACAGACTACTCTAACAATATTTCACCACCCTATCCCTTCAGTATGCTTCCTATAGTATGTTCTCTGATGGTTCGCCGAAAAAATGGCATTTTAAATCTATTGGTACAGCAGTCTATCTCTATAATCTTGTTTATCTGATCAACCCTAGCATGATTCGTAGGTATTCTTAATATATTTCTAACGTCATCTTCGTACATATAACCTTTGAATTTACTTCATTTTATACGAATCAAATTTACTTTATGAGAGGAACAAAATGGAAAACCTGATAAAAGGTGCGTGAGCAAATTGCCCACGTCGGCAATTTAGTGCGCAGCACCCATGTTACGCAGTGTATCTTTCCTTTGAAGGTACGTGTATGCGGAGTCGGAGCTGAGGGCATCGCGGAGGGGCCTGGAAGCAGCTGAGGCAGGGATCTTCTCCAGGGGGCTCACCTTTTCGCGAGCCGGGGGCGGCGCTGGCCTGGGAGTCCACTACGGGGCCCTGCACACTTCCGTAGCCGAGTGGCTGGCGGCGGTGCACCTGGCCTCCCTGGCCCACGACGGAGCGGTCCTCAGGAGGGAGCTCGAGGCCCTACCGGAAGCCGTCCACTCGCCCGTCCTTCGCCTCCTCTTGGGCCTCCTCGGGCCCCACGCCCACCTGGCCCTCCGGCTCCTCTGCCCGCTAGACCTCTCCTCCAGGACCGTCTTCTCCCTCCTGGAGTGCTGCGGGGACCCCACGGAGGAGAACATCGCTGCGGCCTGGAGCCTGCTGGGGGTCGGAGGGTCTTCCGCGGCGGCCGTGGTCCACTCCTCTGTGGCGGAGCTGCAAGGATGGGCCCTGGTGCTCGGGAGCACGGCGTGCCAGCTGGAGGCCCTGGAGCTGGTGTTCCAGTGGGAGGGAGAGGGGGTGCTGGCCACGGCACTGGACACCTTCTTCGCCGCCCTGTCCGCCTCGGAGGCCGTGCGATCCGTCCGTCTCTCCTCGTTGCTGGGGCACGAGTTCTCGGGGGCGGGCGTCGCGAGGCTGGCCTCGTACGTGGGCGCGGCCCTCCGGAAGCCCAAGCTGAGGTCTTTGGAACTCGTGATCACGTGCTTGGACGACGGGCCGCACGAAAGGTTTGCTTCTGTTTCATGCGATCTATTTGCCACCGCTTCATTAATTCAAACCCTAAAATAAGTAAAAGAACGAAGGATAGAAACATCCGTGCCGATCCCGTACAAGGGTATGGTTCTTAAGTTGAATAAAACACTAGTTTATTTTTTTCGTTAAAAAAATTAAGATTTCCGCTAACCAAAGTCCGTGATTATGGGTATAAACCCATTGGAAAGCATTATTAAGGCATGAAGTTATTTTACATCACTTTTGAAGCCATAGGTCACGTGAATAAAATATTTTTTATGCCATATACATATTTGGAACTTTTAATCTCTATCATCGTAGCAGTCAACTATTTTCCGTATGTCTTTGAATATTTACTGTCAAACTATTTTTGCTCTTCGATATTTGTTAATTTTTTTTATTAACAAATGCTCTCAGAATGCCATTAATTCACCCCGCAGTAGAGGTGTGCCAGAGATGATCCTATTCTTATTTCCCTTTTTATTGGACCGATAAATAAAGAATATATTTTATTCCGAGTTCACATCATTTGTAAAACACTTTTGGATAATTTTAAGAAAAACACTTTCTATCATCAAATTATGAAACGGTAGCAATGTCATGACATCGACTGAATCTGAGACCTAGTCGACTACAACTCATTATTATGCGTAACTATTTTTATGCGAAATATTATGATGGCAGTTTCCATTCTCTTCACTGTTCTTCACTTATTTCTGCTTTTAGAATTCTTGCTGTTATTTTGACGTATTAAAGCTGCCATCATAAATATTTCATTGAAAATTAGTCTCAAGTACCTCTTTGACCATAACTATGGTATTTTTTGTTTTGTGGACACTTAAGCTTAACATACTATTGCCATAATCTTTTTGTTAGTTTTTTTTCGTTGCGTTTGAATCGATTAATATTGTGGTCATTTTACAGGGTTTTCTAAGGTCAAAACTAGTTCCCTTTCTCGCATTAGGAGCTATCAATCAATTAAGTAATGCTAAAGGGTAGAGAGGTCATTATAACATTAGAACTATAACGAGGCATTACTGTCATGGAGGGAGAGGGGTCTTCCGTTACACTGGGAGGAAAATGCATTTTAAATCCATTCTATTTTTAAATAATAAATATGATACAAATAACAAATAGTGAGGGGTCAAAAATGGACCACCTCGTGGCATCCCCGATAACGGCTTCAGCTGGCTAATGGTGGCCATCTGCTTGTGGGGTTAACCTCCCCACTCGCCGAGTAACTGGGTTCCAAAGAATTCAGAAAACGCCACCCACAACTGGTCCGTCTCCTGTGAGGGCCCTAGCAAAGTTGGGTGTGGCAAACCTCTGCCATCAAAAAAGGGAGCTCGCATGGAGTGGACGGAGACCCTGAGGGGAGACCTTCTAGCTTGCCATGCTGCCAGTGAGCCAAGTCACAGAGGATACATGGCACGGATGCACTCTTTGTGGTGTGAGATGCATCCTGAACATAACCAACTGTCGAAACTAAATCTGCACGACTATGCCAATCACCTGCGCAAGAAAATGACACCCCAACCGCAGGGTCAGACACCACTAGCCAAGGCTCCATCTCCTACTAAGGCAGATGATATTCCAACTGCCGTGGCCACTGCAGATTTTTCGGTGAAGGGAGACAAGCTGAAGGCTGACTCTTGGAAAACACGATAAACTACCGGGTTGGTGTGGTGGCTAGAGTAGGAACTGACTTCCCGTCCCGAGGGCTCGGGTTCGACTCCCGGCAGTGTATGAATTTTCGGTGGCAAATCGGTCTCTACTTGAGTAATTAGTGGAGGGCATATCAGGTTCAGTACTCCATCCTTCGGATGGGACCTTAAGCCGTGGTCCCCTTAGCGCCTGTCGTTAAGAGTAGGCTAATGCCGGGGTTCTCCCCACCCTAAATGGTGCAAATGACCTCAGCTGTCGGTCGCCTACCCTAAATGACAAACATGAAGTAAATTTTTAGAAATTGTTATGGAGGTTTTTGGGAAAGAAGGTGGGTCGAAAAAAAGTGGAAAAATTTTTAATATATGGATGGTCCCTCAATGTTCGTATTCTCTTTCTCCATTTAAAAAAACAACGAAAAGGTTCGACGCGCTGGTGGACTCGATCTGCGCGGCGCTGGAGTCTGGTGCGTGCCCTTGGCTGCAGCGTATCTCGTTGGACATCAACCCGGGGGCGTCGCAGGTGTCTCGGCTGTGCCAAGCCGTCCTCCGCGCCCCTCCCGCGCTCTCCGCCCTGCACCTGCCACACCTCCGCTGCGGCCCCGACGCCCTCCGCTCCCTCGCGGCGCTCATCACGGCCCGGCCCCTGGCCGCGCTCGACATCCGAGGCTCCCGGGGATCCAAGAGGGACGTGCCCGACTCGCTCTGCTCCGACGACAGGCCAGGCACGCTGGACCGGAGGCCCGCCGGTCACTCTCCCCGGGGAGGGCCCTCCGCCTCTAGGTGCGTACGGAGACGTGGTGTCACTCTCCACTTGATAAGTCCCACCTACAGTGTATTTTGTTCGCATAAGGGTCTCGGGTGAAGTACTTTTGATCTCATTAATGAGTAGCGTGCAGCAATAAGAAGGAAGGTTTTTGAAATAGAGTTATCATGAATAAATTCACATGTAAATACAATGAAAGAAAAACTTTGCAATTCCACTTTCTCCACCATCACTCACATTAAGTTGTGTCCAGAATGTTACCCGAATTACATTTTTAATCACTAGCTGATCATACATAGTATCAATATGTATGATCATAGTACAAACCAAATGATTTGAAATAATTTTAGGCACATTGATTTTATAAAAATATTGATAACTTCGAATTAATGGATGAAGGCGATACTTCTTGGAATTTGCGAACGTTAAACATTGTAAATGAAACAACTTTGTACTTTCCACTCGGCTTTATATGTTCCCCGATCGATTTCGACGACTCAGCGTCATTTTCAATAGGGGGCCAAAAAAATTAGCCTCCCCTTGAAAATGACGCTGAGTCGTCGAAATCGATCGGGGAACATATAAAGCTGAGTGGAAAGTACAAAGTTGTTTCATTTACAATGTTTAACATTGATAACTTCATTTTCCAACTGTATATTTCATTACTAGTACTTATAAAACTAGAGAAGAAGGAAACAATGAATGTTTAAAATGTTATTTTATTCACTTTAAACAAGATCAATAAACGATGTGGTCGAAGCTACTAAGGAGATAATTAATTGGGAAGAATTAATTGTGATTAAGTGGAATTCGCACACGATATTGTCAAAATTGAATTCAGATTTCCTCTATTTTATTGCAGAATCTGATAGAATTTGTAAAATAAAAATACCCGTATTTTTCCGTTCTTCGATACGTCAACTACTGTCGTGGAAAAAAGTCATGACACTCGAGTTTACAAGTCAATGACAGTTGTACGCGTAGTCCCACATGAAAACAAGTTATATCAAAATTTAGCAAATTTAATTCTGCGTTTAACTATGGAAAGTGAAAATTTTTATTTTAACTTGGTAAAAGTTTATTGTCTGCGAAACAAAAAAAGTGCCGGTTTTTTCACCGTTTTAAACGGAATGCTCACTTTAAAAATTCATAACTTTAAAAGTATTCATTGGATCGTAACCAAACTTTAATACGTCATAAAGGAACCTGTTTTTAAGGTATGTACAAAGTTTTAAGATAATCGAAGTTGAAATAAAATTGTTCTTGTAAATTTTGAGAAACAACTTTTTCTCAGTACTGCGTGGTCATATCGATACGAATCTTGTCCTGTCATGGAGCTTATGGTAATACAAGGCTAATCGGTTCTCGATATTTAGAATTTATGTAGTGGTTTATTTTATGTGCGCTCACATTTAATTCGGTGTTTTCAACAACGAGAGGGAGTGAAGCCAGCGAGGGGAAACGGACGCATGGCCATGGAATTCCGTGCGACGTTGCCGCGTTCATCTACCATGTGTAGAATCCTAGTTCCTAGCAAAGATTTCTTCCTTTGGCGGTCTACCCCCACTCCTGCTCTAAGGCGTTCCACCCCTCTTGTTTACAAAACGCCACATCGCACAGTGGTCGGAAATCGAAAATACCTGGCCAAAATACAAAAAGTGATTTTTTCCAGCCAGGAAGCTGAAACTTTGCATTAATATTCTCAAAAGACCTGGGCATGCAATGATGCAAAGCATTTTCCTTAGTACACAACACTTAACAATTAGCATGAGGTCAAAGTTGCACAAATTTCGCAAAAATTACCTACACTCGATTTTCTCACGAAATCTTCAAAATCAAGCCCTTACCTAAGCATTATGTGTAAAGAACTGGAATAAAAAGTCATTTAATTAGATGAAACAGTTTTTCGTCTTTGTTTTCGTGTAGTCTGCTTACATTTTTGTAATTATTTACCAAAGATATTAAACAAAATGGCAGACCTTAATTTTTGGTCATTTTTTTCATATAGGTAGAGAAATAGTTAATTGCATCACCGAGCATCACGAAGTAACTTATATGGGGAAACTTTACAAAGCTTCCACAGTGCGAATCCGATGAGTGATGCTGCGACCGTTTGCGACGCCGAATTTCACATCATTTTTTCGATCGCGCGGTCGAGTCTGGTTGAACCCGCCTGCAGCGGGGAGTAACGTGGCGCGGCAAGTGTGTGGACTGGATTGTAGTCGCATCCACTCCGCTTTGGAGATTTTCGAGATACAAACATTGACAAGATCCTCCATGCATTATATTTTGCAGAAATCGCGGAAAAAATTACGCATTTTAACACATGGGGTAAAGGTCTAGGAGGTACTGAAAAACTTATTTCTTCGGGTGCACCGCGGGAGTTTCTCTTCTTACCAACTTGACATCGCCTACCAACGAATACGTACACTTTTAACGGAGACAGTATGCATATCACACAGGATTGTTGTCTCTTCGAGGCCACCAACCCACAGCTAGTGTCGCACGGCTGCAATTCCCCCGCCCCCTGCACTGAGGTTGGGCGTTCGGCGAAGGGTCCGTTTTATGACACCGCGGAACGTTGTCGGGGATTGTGGGGGGTTACGATCCCGATGCTTAATTATTTTTGTTATGTTAAATGTCAGTGTCATTTTTTATTCAGTGCCATGGAGAAATACTGTGAAGAGAAATAATTTGCAATACCCTATTTCATCATGATTATGTATACATCCTTTTTCTTAAAATGTAACAAAATATGCACTACAAAATTCAGTTTTTGCTTGTATTTCTACTAATCGCTATCCGAATAGTCCCTGCCATCACACTCTGAACAAATCAGGTATTTTTCTTTTTCACTCGATAATGCAAATCATGCCACTTGATATTGCCTGCAATATTACAGAGAATCTGTTAATCAAGTTTATGTCGATTCCTGTAATGAAATTAGAAATTTGTTAGAAGAAATCAAAGGTAACCTAAAGCAATGAAATTCCAATGTAGCATCAGAAGGTGCTAATGAAGAATTCAGAAAATTAGATGCCTTTCACACCTGTTATTTCTGAAGATAGTGAGGGATTATCAAAGAATCGTCTGGCAGTATTTCCGTCATTCGTTGTACCATACGTGGGTCTAGGTACATCCACATTTAGCCCCATATTCTCTTTGAATGACTTTTGCAGGTGAATCTTCCTGTCTTTAAGCATTTTTTTGTATTCTCCACGTGCGTATTGGAAGGTTCTGAGGGTGAGTTTCGCAATAAAATATTTTTGAATGAGAAAGTAATGTTTCGTTCACTTTTTTACCTACCTGCCAGAGTTTGAAATCCATGCGATAAGATACATGCAACAGGCGCTCAAAAAATCTTATATGACAATGCAGTGTAGATATGCCAAAATTGTTAGTGCCCTTATTAACTGATCTTTGGGCCAATTCATTAAATTTATTCATACTTGAAATTTTTGCCCAACAAATATAGCATTTCATGCTGCCACTCTCCGTCAATGCGTTGCATACCTAATTTGGACGTTTTCTTTTAGTTAACACATAAAAATTAAATTATGACGTTTTTTGACAATTTTAAACGTTTTACCTTTCCGTTTATCATGGTGAGAAGCAGAGAAAAATTAATGGAGTAGTTTTTCCATTTGAATGCATTTAAAATATCACATTGCCTCTTTATATAAATTTCCTCTGCCTTCGCCACTTCTTTCGTCTCTTTGATCCATTGAAGGCGAATGGGGCGACAGAATCTTGTTGACGATGGCCTAGGGTTCATCCAAATAATTGCACCTAAAGTATAAGGAAATGTCTTTAAACATCAGAAAGTATTATGAGTAATAATTAAATGTTTTTACAAGAGATTGCGGAAAACACCTATAATTCTTTGTCATTGTTACCTGTCTCGTCGTTCACTAAACGCAGTGGCACCAGGGAGCTGATGAACAAGAATTCATCCGACATCGATTCTTGATGCCATCTTTGCTTATACCAGGAATGGCCTGAGGTTCCGTCAAAACCATATTTACCAATTAATGTACAATTTATATTATGCTTGGTTGTTGAATCTCTGGAAATGCATTCCAAGATACGCAATGCTGTATGATCTAGGAGACTTTGAAGTTTAACTTCACATGAGTCCTCTAAAATTAAAGATTTAAAAAAACGCCAAAAAGGTTATTAAAAATAAAATATTTAAAAAGACATTAGTTTGTCCTAATAGAGTACACATACCTTGAAAAAGTGAGGAATCTTGAAGAGGTTAGCAATGTATCCTCACCATTACGAGTTGTAGAGAGAATTTCGAGAGATCCAATTCTGACACCAACACGAGTGAAATCCGAGCTGAAGCTTCAAAATCTAATGCTTTGTACCACTATCAAAATGAAACTGAACGCTCCGGTGCATTTCATTGGAGATTAGGGACGTTTTCCCAAAAATATCCGCAAATAAAAGCGTAAAGGGATCCGCGGTGTCATAAAACGGACCCTTCGCCGAACGCCCAACCTCAGTGCAGGGGGCGGGGGAATTGCAGCCGTGCGACACTAGCTATGGGTTGGTGGCCTCGAAGAGACAATAATCCTGTGTGATATGCATACTGTCTCCGTTAAAAGTGTACGTATTCGTTGGTAGGCGATGTCAAGTTGGTAAGAAGAGAAACTCCCGCGGTGCACCCGAAGAAATAAGTTTTTCAGTACCTCCTAGACCTTTACCCCATGTGTTAAAATGCGTAATTTTTTCCGCGATTTCTGCAAAATATAATGCATGGAGGATCTTGTCAATGTTTGTATCTCGAAAATCTCCAAAGCGGAGTGGATGCGACTACAATCCAGTCCACACACTTGCCGCGCCGCGTTACTCCCCGCTGCAGGCGGGTTCAACCAGACTCGACCGCGCGATCGAAAAAATGATGTGAAATTCGGCGTCGCAAACGGTCGCAGCATCACTCATCGGATTCGCACTGTGGAAGCTTTGTAAAGTTTCCCCATATAAGTTACTTCGTGATGCTCGGTGATGCAATTAACTATTTCTCTACCTATATGAAAAAAATGACCAAAAATTAAGGTCTGCCATTTTGTTTAATATCTTTGGTAAATAATTACAAAAATGTAAGCAGACTACACGAAAACAAAGACGAAAAACTGTTTCATCTAATTAAATGACTTTTTATTCCAGTTCTTTACACATAATGCTTAGGTAAGGGCTTGATTTTGAAGATTTCGTGAGAAAATCGAGTGTAGGTAATTTTTGCGAAATTTGTGCAACTTTGACCTCATGCTAATTGTTAAGTGTTGTGTACTAAGGAAAATGCTTTGCATCATTGCATGCCCAGGTCTTTTGAGAATATTAATGCAAAGTTTCAGCTTCCTGGCTGGAAAAAATCACTTTTTGTATTTTGGCCAGGTATTTTCGATTTCCGACCACTGTGCATCGGTTCTGTCTCTGAGCGATCGTGTGGGTTCCCACAGCAGTGTCAGGTTATCCCTCGGTGATAACACCCCCCTCCACCCCAGTTGGATGGAGGAACAGCGGCCGAAAAGCGGATTGTTCTTTCCAACCTTTATGGAGTCAGAGGAGTTAGATATGAAGGCCGTTTTACTCGGCGAATGATCATGCAAATGAAATCATGCGCATGAAGTTCATGCGTCGTGTAATACGGAAATCTCCTCGCATGAAATTCATTCGCAATATTATGCGATCAAAATTAGCGCTGCTTCACGTCATACATATTTAAGGACCCTTAATAAACTGCGTGCCGATGGATACAAGATTTTTTTAACCGATGAAACTTGGTGCGGTCAGAATCACACAATGAAATACGGATGGCAAGAAAATGTTATAGATGGACTCAACAACAGCTTTGATAACTATGACCGATATAGAGGATACATTCAGCAGATTTACGGGTGGCGGGGAGGTTTTAAGACACCGTCAGGAGCAAGAAAACGTGTGATAATCCTCCATATCGGCAGTGTGGACGGATGTTTGCCTTGAGGAGAACTTTGTTTCATTGGGAAGAAAAATACCGGTGACTATCACCATGAAATGAACTCTTCACATTATCAAGAATGGTTTGAAAGAGTGTTAACAGTTTTACCTGAAAAGTCAGCAATTGTCATCGATTAGGCACCATACCATAGAATGGTGGATCCTGATTATAGGAAGTATATCCTATTTCTATAGGATTATGGTGTGTCTTATAGGAAGGATCAAATTATAACGTGGCTAACATCCAGAGGTATTTCTCTCCCTGACGGTATCCTAAGGTATGAAGCCATGACCAAATCAGAGCTAATTGTTCACGCCAGGGCATACTTCAAAACACCTGAAAAGAAGTTGGAGCAGATCGTCAAGCGTGTTCGTCCTGACGTCGAACTCGTCTGGATGCCAGTTGCTCATTGTGAGCTTAACCCAATAGAGCTAATTTGGGCATACGTAAAGAATAAAGTTCCCAAAGTTAACATGGCTAACTAGGCAGAAAAGGGAAGATCAATGGACGTAATGCAAAGTTTGTGTGAAGAAACCTTGAGATCCGTAACTTCAGATCTATGGAAAAATGTATAGAACACACAAATAAAATAGAAAAACACTACTGGGAAAAGGATGGACTAACAGAAGACATACCAGTTAATGATCCTGTAGTTATAAATTTAAATGAATGTTCATCTGATTCATCGGACAGTGACTATGTGGACGATTGAGAATGAAGTACAGATAATATCTATTTGTAATCGTTTATAAATATTTAAAAATTCAGTTATAGTTTGTAAATACTACAGTGTAATATAAAGACAACAGCTTATTAGCTAGCAACCCAACCTGCCATTGGAGGTCTAAAGCCCTCATGAGAAAAGGTGATGGAAAGGGGTGTATTTTCTTTCGAAAGATCAGAATCCTATCTTTTTAAGTTACAACGCAACAAAAATGTATTGTTTCTACACATGGAGCGCGGGGATGGTGCCGAACGCGGCAACGTCGCACGGAATCCCAAAACCATGCGTCCACTTCCTCCCGCTCGCCTCACTCCCCTTGTTGATGGAAACGCCGAATTAAATGTAAGCGCACATAAAATAAACCACTACATAAATTCTAAATATCGAGAACCGATTAGCCTTGTATTACCATAAGCTCCATGACAGGACAAGATTCGTATCGATATGACCACGCAGTACTGAGAAAAAGTTGTTTCTCAAAATTTACAAGAACAATTTTATTTCAACTTCGATTATCTTAAAACTTTGTACATACCTTAAAAACAGGTTCCTTTATGACGTATTAAAGTTTGGTTACGATCCAATGAATACTTTTAAAGTTATGAATTTTTAAAGTGAGCATTCCGTTTAAAACGGTGAAAAAACCGGCACTTTTTTGTTTCGCAGACAATAAACTTTTACCAAGTTAAAATAAAAATTTTCACTTTCCATAGTTAAACGCAGAATTAAATTTGCTAAATTTTGATATAACTTGTTTTCATGTGGGACTACGCGTACAACTGTCATTAACTTGTAAACTCGAGTGTCATGACTTTTTTCCACGACAGTAGTTCTCGAGTTATAAGTGGCGAAAAGCTGATGTTTTTAACCCTTTCCGAAAAGTGGGCGTGCAAAGGAGTTGGACGCCATCTACTTCGTTCAATCACAACTGAGACCGCGAAGTTAGGCATGGGCGATATTGATAATTCAATATCGGGCTACAATAATGTTAGCATATCGTAAGGTGGCGATAACAATAACTCATATCGTGATGATAAATATCGTCTTACCGTGCCCCGATAAAATATCGGGGCACGATAAGATATCGGGGCACGATAAATATCGCTATAAATATCGCGATAAATATCACGATAAATATCACGACAAATATCGTGATCGCGATAAATATAGCGATAAATTATCATGATATCGCGTCCCGATAAAATATCACGATATCGCGCCCCGATAAAATATCACGATAAAAGATCGTGATATTATCGTTATTCGTGTCGGAAAAAGACAGCCGTTGAGTTGGCCTTCGCTTAAGCTGGAGCAAGTACGTTTGAAAACTTACTATTCTGCTATCTGCTAATTCAAATTTTCAGCAGTTCTCTCTCCCTCCCTCCTTCAATTTCAGTGGTCTGATAGTTTATAGGTGACGTCATGGCTGTCAACTCAACGGCTGTCTTTTTCCGATATCACGATCTTTTATCGTGATATTCATCGTGATAATATATCGTGAATTTTTATCGGGGCGCAATATCGTGATATTTTATCGGGACGCGATATCACGATATTTATCGTGCCCCGATATCTTATCGTGCCCCGATAAAATATCGGGGCGATAAGACGATATTTATCGAGCAACGATATATCGTCAATTTTAAAAACTCAATATCGGATTCGCGATAACGATCGATTAACATATCGCGATATTTTACAATTCATCGATATATCGCCCAGGCCTACGCGAAGCTCCTTCGCCTTATCACAATGGGGGAGACACAGCTGACTCTGCCAATGGAAGTGGTTGCGACAGCATCTCTTCACGCAGACCTCCCCTCCCAACCTCCGCTCCCTTCCCGTTCTTCCTCAACACAGACAAGGGCGGGAGGTAGATGATGTAGTAATCCTTTATGCAGCTTGTTCGGTGGGCGTCACCTTTTGACTATACATTAATTTTTGATTTATGAGTGAATGGTTCTGTTTACAAGATTAATTTTTTCATAAAATTAATTTTTCGTTTCCATCTAACAATTTCTTATACAAAACAGCAATTTTGGTTCCGAGTTAACACGTTTTTAACATTTGAATATACAGAGAGAAATCATTAGTGATTTTACTTTCAAGCCCGGTAGATGTCACAGGTTGCGTCCAGAAAACCCAATTTGAGTATTTTATTTATTCTAGATACTGGAAAGTAACATGTTCTGCATGCACAAGGTACGGGCATCAAAGTGATAAGTGATCAGGAAAGATTACAGTTTATATCAGTGGCTTAGTCTTTGGCTTCAGTTCACAAGGTTTTAATTCCTAATCCTACTTTAGAACCATCACCCTTTCCCGCAGGTATTTCAGCTTGCCAAGAGGAGGTCTGCTGCCTAGGGCGGACACCCTGCCCTCGGAGGGCCGCGACAGGGGCCCGGCCCCTTGGGGACCCCCATCATGCGCGGACCCCGTCCTCCACGCCGCATCCTCCGGCTTTCACGCCATCTTCGTGGCAGCCCGGGAGCCCACCAGCCGACTGAGGACGCTCAACGTGTCCCGCTGCCAGCTGGGCGCCGAGGAGGCTCTGTGTCTGGGGGAGACCCTGAGGGTGGGCGGTGGGGCGACGGGCGGTGAGACGGGTGGTCTGGACTCGCTCAGGGTGGAGGGTGCCTCGAGGAGGGAGGAGGTGCTGCCCCTGGTGGCGGCCCTCGGCGAAGGAGGAGGCTCCCGGCTGCAGCTCTTGGACCTCTCCTCACCGAGGCTCACGCTGGACGATGCCGCCACGCAACTGCTGTGCCATGCGCTCGCCAGGAACTCGTCGCTCAGGCTGCTTGCCCTGGAGGGATGGACATTCCGGATAGAGGTTAGTATGGCAGTTGGGGATGACCGTCTGCCAGCTGTGGTAGTCCATAAAATTTATAGCTCCTAAGGATATTCGGGGATTCGTGGTGGTCTAGTGGGTAGAGCACTGAGTTACCAAGCGGAGGGTGGAAATGTATGTTCAACCCCAAGGTTAATTTGTGATAATTTAGGGTAGAGCTCTATCTCTCATTCGGGACCCTCCAGTCAGTAGCTCAGTGCTCTACCCACTAGGCCAGTACGACCCCCCAACCGGAGGGTCCCGGGTTTAAATCACAGGCAAGAGCATTTCTGGATGCCTCCACCTATAATCCTTGTGATTCGATTTTCTGCATGTCAGAACTTCGTAGGAAATCACAACTGGCCCCCTTACCCTGAATCTGTGAATTTCACACGCCAATGGCTTACTACTAAGTGAGCTCTACACTCACCTATCAAAAAATAGCTTCGGGTTGAACACACATACCAAGTATTTTCAATTCATAATGCAGTTAGGACAAAGTATCACGGTACTTACTCATTTTTGCCTATGTTTATTGATAGTTTTGTACCAGTTAGGATATTTTTTTATGCTTTCGCCATTCTTCTTTGCATCACTTTCACTCAATAGCTCCCTCCCTGCACTGTTTTAAGGGTTAAACTCCCCCTTCTCCAGAGGAACTAGAAATATTGTGACGAACTAGTAAAAATTCTTAACATTTCTTAATAACCGTAAATAAACAGACTTTCTTTCCGTTTCAATAACTTATCTTTTTGCCTACCTACAACCTGAGTATTTAAATAACTCATACTCTTTGAAGATGATACATGCATCATATTAGTTTTCTCAGTATGATAAAATTGTACTCCTTCATCGTATGTTTGAAGCTCATTTGCCATGATTATTTTGAATCTTTCGCACTATAATCTTTTTCAAATTTAAAATAAAATAATTTTTTTAAAAGTAGGTACTATACTTAGAGTTTTATAATTTTAAAATAAAATAACACTTGAAAATATTATTTTACTTTGAAATGTCAAAAGATCAAAGAAAACATAACTAACACTTAAATATAAAGCAAAACGTAAAGTAATACTTAAGATATAAGAAGATTAATAATATTAATGTGATAAAATATCCGCTAAATACAAAATATATGTACGAGGCTCATAATAACCCTAGGTAGATGTAGACTGCTTGTGCCTACCATCCAATCCAGGTGAACCTCCGCAAAAATATTTCTGGCTGTGCCCTTGCTTCCTACAATGATCAAAAACTACTTTACAGCAATGCTCTCTGTTATTAATACCATAAAATATAACTTTTATTTTCATTTCTCTTCCTCGCTTACCAAGAATTCTATAATTTCATCCCTGGTCCGGGAAAGGCTTTTTTCTGTAATAATTTTCAACAGAAATGCAATTTTCACAATATACGTACAAAATGCGACCAAGTTTTCAAAATAACAAAGTCTCTGTCAAGGTTGTGTCAAGGCCTTCATTTGTTCAAGCCTTAAGTGTAGGGTGATTTTCGTCATCATTGAACATAAGGTGCATTGAAGCCCCGCTTTGTCTCTCCCGCAGGAGGAGGCGTCGCTGTCTGCTCTCGTCTCCTTCCTCTCGTCCACGTCCATCCGCGATCTGGCGCTCGCCAACGCCCGCATCGAGGTCAGCGTCCACGACGGCCGCCTCTCCCGCCTGGGGCGCCGCGACGACCCCGTCGTCGCCCTGCTCTCGTCCCTGCCGCCGCTGCCCTGCCCCTCCCTCGCCTTCCTCCGCCTTGCCGGCCTCACCGTCTCCCTCAACGGCCGCTCCGCCCTCCGGGGGCCCTCCCTCTTGCCCTTCCTCCGCTCCTTCCCCAAGCTCTCCGACCTCGACCTCTCGCACCCGCCCCCCGACGCCCCGCCCCTCGACGACGCCGCCGCCATCTCCTTCTTCCGCTCCCTCTCGCGGGACTTCCGCGAGCTGCGCACCTTGCGCATGGAGAAGTGGTCCATGTGCCTGGAGGACCCCGCGCGTACCATCCGGGCCGTCGCGAGGCTGCTGAGGTCATGCGGGGCACTCTCCCGACTCCGGGCCGACGGCATCCGTGTCTCGGACGCCGCGGGGAAGGTCCCCCTGGAGCACCTGTTCCTGGCAGCTGCGGTCCCGGCCCTCGGGGGACCCTCACCCTCGCTCTCCCTCAAAGGGGTCAGCCTAGGGACGGCGCAGGCCGCCGCCCTGGGGGCCGCACTGAGGGAACGCCCCCCCTCGCCCCCGCTGGAGCTTTGTGTCGGCGGCGTGGCGCCATCGGCAGTGAGGCTGCTGGCAGCCGCCGTAGAGGAAGGGGGCAAGGCCGAGGTGACCCTGGTATGCGGGAACCCCGGCGGGGCCGTCCTGAAGCTGAAGGGGGCGCAAGGGAGCTGCCCGAGGAGATTTGGGAACGCATTCCGGAGGTTGACTTCGTCGTCGTCGCGCGTGGAGTGAACTAGTGAGAGAACGCGGGATAAGGAAAAATATTGAGCCGCGATAGAGCGAATCCCGGGACCGGAACGCTCACGTGGCCTGCTGAATTGGTTGGCCACTTAGGAGCACTATGTTCGACTGCTGTGTGCCGGAGAAGGATCCGTGAAGCGATTCCAGAATCCAAGGAAAGCTGAAAAGGTGTCTGGAGTACACGGGAATTTCCCGTCCCCGGGAACCGCCTCAGAAAGGGGGATAAGTTTTACTGGAAGGAGAGAGAAAATTGGAATCCGAGCCCAGTTGGTGGTGCATTAAGCTCATCAGCAGGCTGTTTGAATATATAAGCCAGCCATCTTTCTAATATTGTCCGACGGCATTAAAAGTGTTAAATGCAGACCTTGCCCTGGGATAGTGATTGTTGCAGAGGGAAAATATGCCACAAAATAATAAGTTAAATGGCAGATCACATCTGTTATAATTCTTGTTTGTTTATTAAATAGTTTGTGGTTAATGTAAACTATTTGTTATATTTGTAAAGTTTATTGGAGATGAGATTATTTTTAAGATTGGAGCCGGAAAAAGTTAAATTGAAATCAATTAATAAGGTTAGTATGTCATTCTAAGGTAGGAGTTGATCAAGAGGCGTTTGAGTCGTTCAGCTGCTTTATGCTGAGTCATGCAGAGCTGACTCTTCTATTTTAACTGATTTAGATGCAGTATGGAGCAGCTTTTCCAGAGTATTCAATGTTTGCATTGGGAGACTTTTTCATAAAATGTTGGTGTCACTAGTACTCAACAAAATTCTTTAAGATACTTATTGAAAGAAAAGTTTTGGAAATATAAATATATATATATACATATATCTGCTTCTGACTAAGCTAATGAGCATTTCAGCCAAAAGATTCCATTGCTGGAAATAAACATGTGATTGTTATGACTCTTACAATGTAAACTTTGCAGCTAATTGGGAACAAGAAAAGTTTAAAAAATTTGAAACTACTAATATAGCAATGGTGAATGTTTTTTTGAGTCTTCATGTCATTGTTGATAATCATTGTGTGCCATATCCAAAACATGAAATACACACACTTACCTATGTACTCTATCTACAATTAGCAAACAACATATAATTCATAACCTGTTCAGACAGTTTATAGGTCATTGTTATTATGCAAATTATCAGAATCAATAAAGTCATCGTTAAGTGCCCCCAACTAAAAACGCACAATACCTACCACAATTATTTTAAAAATTATGTGGTCCGCTGCAAAGGTACTTGCTCTGAAATGTACCAGCCACACTAGTGTCAACATTCTAAACTTCAGTGAGCCTGATACCAACAATTGGTTCGGCTAGACTGATTTTTCAAAGCTCAACATCAAGTAAGAGCGTATATATTTTCTCACTGAGAGATAATAATGACATTTGACAAATTGGAATACAGCATATCAAAGAATTATAAGAATAAATATATTCAAGAATTCGGACAGCTTATTGAATCAGTAATCGAGCTCCAAGTTAAAGGCTCATTTCAATTTTTCAAGTTCTGTACATCATAATGATATTTGTCAAAGTGATTCATACATGAAATGCTGTTAAAAATGCTAAATAATTATCTTGAATGACTTTTCAGAAATGTTTGAATATGTTGTTATATAAAATACCTGTGCTTTGTTACATGCTGATGTCATAGGTGAAATTTTTCATATATGAGCTGTTGGAAAACTAATTTAATGGCAATGGTGCTTAAAATGTATTTCATGATCTTCCTTTTCCACAAAAGTTGGACAGTGTGTGTTTAAAATAAGGTGGAATGTATCCAAACCTAATTATTTGACATTTGATCTAAGCATAGTTATATTGTGAAACAGACAGAATGAAAACTTTTAGATGGGATGATTAATAAATTGTTCTAAACCTTGACTTTAATTGTGGGTTCACATTTTAAAGTCCACTCTAATTTTAATTGCTTCTTCATCTCACTACAGTCAATATCAGTTTAGCACATAAGTCATACCATTATTTTATCTATTTAAAATATATTTTGGCAGTATAATGAGGAAACATCCTAATTTTTTTTGCTTCAATACACATAAATCAATAAAAACTTCATAGATGCTGCATCATTGATGTATCATATTGCATCACCGAAAATTGGAATTTTTATCATGTTCAAGTCAAATATTATAATATTTGACTTGACTTAATTCTATAGAATTCCTTCTATGCATATAAGTATCTAGAACATACATGCATCTCCTCAGTGCCCTATTTCTTCATATAACTTTCAGCCTTTTTCCAGCATAATGTGTCTACCTTGAACTGTAATGTAAATACTTATCCCATCATATACCTACAGCAAAATAATCATAATCTCATGGTGCAACACCATCTGTAAGTCACTATGGATGGTGATTGCCTATTACATTGTATATGTAAATGCCATTCTAAAGATCTAAAATCCAAATGGTGAACCTAGGATGACTGGAAATATTGGTAGTTTCAAAACTGAGAATGCCATTGTAATCTTCATTGAAGTCACTTATGTCTAAAAAAATAACAATTGGAGTCATTTTTAATTTTCCCACAAATGTATGAGCATAATGTGGTGTGTTTCATGATGGACCCATTCCTATTTCTTTCAACTCTCTGTTTTGCATGTAATATATTCTAAAATTAATTGTTGAGACACTATTTGTAAATATAATGATTAATTACTTGATCAGTAACCTTGAGTCATATCCATTATTCCCCTATACTATAGGACTATCTCCTAAATATCATTAAATAAATTTCTACCAGAATTCCAAGGAAATAAAACTTTTGGATGGTTGGTAAAATGAGGAAATACTCTATATGCACCTAATAACAATTTACTTTTTGAAATCAAAATTACTCTCAGATTTTTGGTGATGGTACCTAGTACCTTCACTGAAATATCAAAAGTTCAAATAATAGTACATACTATTATTTGAAGTTTTTTCTTGATTAAGTTATAATCACAAACAAACCTAATTTCTCTATATCCAATGTCATATTTTTCTGAATTATCACTCACGATAAGTGGAATGATGCAGCAAGTTGCCACATGATCTTTCATCATCATAAGACAGTGAAATTACAAATGTATCGTAATCCCTTTTTCATTGTTCTTGTTTTGAAGTCATGGAAACAAGTTTTAGGTGCTCCGATGCCTAATGCCCAGTTCACACAGTGCATTTTTCCTTGAGTGCTAGCTTGCTGGATTTTGTGCGTGCTACTAAACGGGCAACGAAGGTGGCCGCTAAGCTGGTTTCACTGATGGTTGTCAGTTCACACGTAGCGAGCTAGCCTCCTTGCTTACTCTTTTTAGAGTCTCAGCTTGAAGACGTTTATTGTGATAGTCCCGATAATGAACTGAATATAAACAAGTTTTGCCTCTATATGCTTCGATAAGCACCACAACTTGATCCCTAGTCTATAGATTTGCACTCACTTTTAAACACAATATCGACCATGAGATGCTATGAAAAGCAGAACCAGGCAGAACCTTTATTTTGATCACGTGATGCAAAGCTGAACGATGATTGGCTGGCAACAATAGCCATCAGCAAAACAGGCAAGGAAAATAGCAATGGACAAAACCTCGAAATCAAGCAAGCTTGCCATCAGGGCAGCCTGCAGCAGTCAGCGTTTCCAGCAAGTGAGCATGCACGGCACCCATTACCACTCCACGCAAGAAATCCCTCCCGAAAAAATGCACCATGTGAATCGGGCTTAAGGTTTTATCATTTCATTAAGCCTAGTATCTAATCCTAATCTAATTTAATCCTAAAGCCTGAATCTTACAATCATATTTCATGGACAAGTTCAGGGACAGTGACAATGATACTTCAAACAGAAACTGAAAAATGAACATCCAAAAGGATAGCACAAATGATTGAGAATACCATCTCTCAACACCCACATCATTTGAATAGGTCATTTTTTCCATACCTGTAGATGTACATGAACCTGAAAGACAGCCATTCAGAGTGTACAACGACAAATGTATTATGCACAAGGCAGTAATTTTATGTTATTTTAATAATATAAAACTGTGAAAGATAGAAATTGAATGACTCAATTGATTTGGAAATGACCATGTGAGTGGCAAATATTATATGTAACTCAATCCATTATTTTTCCTGTCTCTGAAATCTAAAGCGTATACGCTATATATATTTATAAATGAACCCTTAACACCTACTTGAAAATTGATGGTGTGATTCAGGCTTAGGATCAATACAATATCCATGTCCTATGCAGAATTTGAACCTGTGGTCTCTTGTTCAATCTCCGGTTTCCGATGTGTTGAACAGTTGAGACCAGCATTCTTTCAGGTTGCGTCACATATGTTGCTTTTTCCTCCACAACAGTTTCACCAGTTCTCCTGCTGGCATCCTTAGAAGAAGGATGCTGAGGGTGAGTTTTTGTCACTCTTATATAGGCTTGGCCAAACATGCAGGTCCCTCAACTATTAAGACTCAAAGAACACCTGAGGGCTACCTAGAACAAGCAGTTCAAAGTATCGGCCATTGCAGAGCTTGCAAGCATGCTTGGGGTGAACCAAGGCTATGAGTTCAATTTCAAAGGTCCAAAAATAATAGCCAAAGAAAGCAGATACTTCCCGAGAATAATTAGAGAAGCCATCAAGATAAAGAAAACTCATAATAATTTTAACAGAGAAGATGGATATCCCTTACATGGTGCCAGGAAAAGAATAATTAATGTCCCACATAAACATAGTGCAGCAAATTAGTATAGGCTGCTGATTTTATTTTGTCTAGCAGTCTATTTGCAACCTTCTTCTGTCTCCTGCCATTTTCCACCTGATTCTTCTTAGGTTGTGATTTTTAAACTATGTGTTGGCAACCACAAAATTCTGTTCCGAGCAGAAACCAGTAGTCTTTTTCCTCTTTCATTTCTGTGTCCCAATCTATAATTTCCATTTATTCTTCCAACTTGGCCTTCACAGACAACAGCATTCCAATATCTTAATATAATTAGGATTTATTCCCCTCATATCTGTTTTATTACTTCCATGATATCTTCAGTAACATTATCCACTTCTTAATCTTCATAGTCCGTAGTAGGCATGTAAACCTGCAATACTATCGTAATATCAGGTTTGGTTTTAATCTTCACCACACATTATTATCCTTTCATTGTACTGCAGGGAATACCTTATACTTCACACATATTCCGGTACAATTAAGATTCATTTCACTGAATCCTAGTACATCAAGGTTCATTCTTTGCATTTCCGCTTTCAGGTTCTCCAGTCTTCCGCAGGTCCGAAGCAATCTCTCATTCCATATATGTTAAAACACTAAAATGTTCATCACACTTGACTGATGTATCTCTCGGGTAGCCCCTATCCAGAGATCCGAATGGGGGACTATTTTTCCTCTGAAATATTTTACTCAAGAAGATTCCATTGCATCTTGATAAAAAGAAAAGAGTGGAGTAGCTGTTACTCCTCAGAATAATAATGTGGTGGATTTGCATTTCACATCACAGTACTACAACTGTTAAAGTAAATGTTACCATGCCTGTAGTGGAATGAGTGTCACTGCACCTACCTCTGTGGTCTCCACCTTCACTCATATGAAGAAGAGCTACTGCCCTCTTTTCTGAGTGAAATGATGCATAATTGTTGGCAGCCTTCTGTCACCACTACACATCATCTTCACTGATTAATGAATCATTTAAAAAGCCTACCTCACCCAGGAATAAAACAATACCTCCTCAGGATGTCATCACTTTTTGTATACAACTGCTTATTCAGTGAGTAAACTCATTTAGCAGTTAGCCTCCATATCTAGAGGACAATTTCTACCATCCACAAACCAATGGACTCACTATGATGGCATAAAGCTCAGCCAGGCATCATATGATGAATATTTAGAACTACCTACTGCATAATTGATTTTCATATTATTTTAGCATTAAGAAAACCTAAAGCTTTCTTATGAAATTATGTGTAAAGACATGTAGGTTCTTCAGACACCCAGAGGGTATCCTGGTCATGTGGTTTCTTTCTTTTAGCTATAGCTACAATACCTACTGCCCTCTCACCCCAATGACTTTGGCTTGAATCTTAGCTGGCAGAGGTAATTCAGGGAATAATTAATAGAGTCAAATTTTCATAATTTCTCAGTAGTTTCAGTGCACATGAGTCTATAAATAACAGTATAAATATTTTGTGCATGTGATGCCCCTGACACCATCTATAAAACAACGCATGGTTTGGCTTTCTTAGCTTTTGGATTGTTTGAATTCTGTTTCTATTCACTTCCCACAACATTTTCCCCACTAAGGCACCTCTATAAAGATATAACCTCAGTGGCACAGCTTATCAATTACTTTTGTGACATAATCAAGGCAGATACCACCCCAATGACTGCCTGCATTATCATGGTCATATAAGAAATAAAAAATCAGCAGAACACGCCAAAACATGTCTTCTTAATAACGTATTCACTTGATACCTATGGTAAGAGAATATATCAGCATAGGACTACTTGACAGGAAAGCATTCAAAGATACTCGGATTTCAAAACTAGCGGGTTACCACACAGCCTTTCGATCTTCAATTTAGTACAAAATGGCGATTGGCGCGTGCATACGGGCATCAGTACGTGTAACCGGTGTAACCGTGAGGAAGGTGAGGAACGTTGCAACCACGTGAAACGTGTTTAGCAGCGAAAGCACGAAAGGAAATTCACAGATTTCCTGCAACCGTGGAACAGTGAGTAATGTGTTTAATTAAAATTTTTTAGTAATTTACTGATTGATTAATATAATAGAAATCGCGTTCTGGTATGGGCGTATTATGTGTGTGCTAAGTTTATGTTAGTTGATATAATTTTTAATGTCTTATCTTTATAGACTAATTATTATGAGTCACACTGTAAAAATCACTAGTCCAAAAACTTAACGCAAATTGCCTAGCTCATTGGTTTTTGGAAAACTTTCATTACACTCCAATGGTAATGTAAGTATGATGATACTTTATTGAGCGTAAATTTTTATTTGCATACTTTCAGTTTCATAATTGAATTATGTAAACATCGTACAAGTACAAATTCTTTCTATAACCAACAAGTTGAAGTTCGTAGTTAGTTTTATTTTACGCAGTGTGCTTTCATGATGGCGTAGTGTTAGTAACCCTGCTTACATTGGATGGATTATCTCATTGTTTTTAAGTATAATTTCGTGATTAATATTCCTATTATATGTCAGCTATAAAATTCATTCTATTTTTGATTTAGGGCTGAGCTCTGATGAAAATTCCGCCGTAATCCTACTCTCGAAGATTTTCCTGCCAAGTACCTCTCTTGTAAGGTGGCCATTAGTAAGGTCTGCAATTCCCTGCGCCAAAGTTCACTATGCTTGAGTGAATCAAGTTGAACAGAAATGCAACGCTGAGTCTATTGCATTTTATATTCTAATATTTCCTCTGATGTGTGGTTATCACTTGCTCTTGTTTCTGATTCTCGTATACAGGTATTCTCTCTTGCTCTTTACACTTATGGTGTATACCTACTAGTATACCTCTTGTATCCTCTAACCTTCTTCTCAATGTGGGAATGCATTTTCCCCCAAAGTAGTTTCTTCAATGCCTGGCACCTCAGGCCCACATTGATAATTTGAATATTTTGCCCCTATTTCTAACCCTCCCATCAATGCTGCAAATGGATCAGTTATAGTATTCCATGCCTGTACTCCTATTGCTGGAAGGCGAAAGGCATTTCCTTCAGTAGACTCCACTATTTCATTTCCTGCCATATCCTCCCATACTGCTAATGTTTCTTGTTCAAGTGTGGTTATTGCTAGAGCTCAGTCATAGACTGTAATTAAGAAGATACGTTGTTTTCAATTCTTGACACACTTCATTTCCTTTGGTCAGTTGACTGACTCCAAAGGAGGAAGACATGTTCAAGGTAACAATGTATCAAAAACTGCAAATCAGTTGGTGGAGGAATGTAGTAACTTCATAATGGGAGAACATTCTAGGGCACATTCTTCCAACAGAGTTTTTTATGGCAGTGGGAAATTGTCACCCTTTTTCAAGGGAGGGTGAGAGAGATCTTTCAGTAAGCTTTCAATGCTCCCAGGTGTTTAAAAATCGTAGCATTCATTGCGAAGCACGTGCAGTGATAACAATCAAAATGGGTGGTTGACAAAAAAAAGCCAAAAATTAGCAGTCTTCCTCTCTCTAGTACATACAGTTTAATGCACCTCTGGACAGACCAGCATATGGTAAAGAAGTAAATTACGTTTCTAAGTTGGTTTCCACAATTCCCATGTAGACACTTTTAAAAGATTCAAGGATTTATAACTAACTCCATCATATATGAAAGGGAAGACACCAAGGAGGACATAAAATTGCTCTCTTATCCATATTAAACGAAGGGAATTGAGAAAGTTTTCAAAACTGTGGACTCAAAATGTTTGTACCCCAACAAGATTTAACTTTAACATCTTCTGAGTAACACCAAAGATAGGATTCATACTAGTGAAAAAACAATATTAACAGGTGCAGAGAACATTTTCCCCACCACTAGCACAACAATCCCATTAAATAAGCATAGCACAGGACATAATTGTCAATTATAAACTATTAACATATTAGGAACAATTTAGTAGATATTTATGAAAACGCATCTTTCTGAAAGCAGAAGACATCTCTTAAACAGTGACTCTGATCCCATTGCCAATGTCCTTAGTTTTTAACTTAAAATAATTTGAATACTTCCACTAAATCACTTCTATCACATATGATGGACCACCTCATCCTCCACCAATCCCTTTGTAATGACCACCTTCGTCCATTAGTGCCTTTCACTTTATCTTCCCTGCTACTCTCATGTCTCACTCCCCTAATTCCTTCTTCCTTGATATTCCTCAGCTGCTGTTACTTATGCTTCAACTTGTGTTGTTGCAATGATAATCCTTCAGTACTCTGAGGAAAACTAACTTTTTGCTGAAATATGTAGGTATATTCACTTTCACCTGTCATTCTATCAATTCCCACTTGTCCTTCCCTTTCCCATTGACTTGTGGTGTTTGCCATTCAGTTAGTATTCCTGAGTGAATGATTCAAGCATGTGTGCCTTTAGCAATGTTGGTCTTTGGTATTTGGGTGAAACTTCTGGGCAAAAACTCTGTGTGATTGTGGTAGTTTATATGAGTATGTTTGTTTGAGTGGGACCTGTTATTGCTGCTATCTTATTAACTGTTAGAACGTTTAGGTAGATAGGTAGTTGCTAGTAGGTGGAATGTTAGTATTTTTTTAGATCGTGCATGCTTGTGCGAATGTTGTAAATTTGTCTTTGGGTGCGATTAATTTGTTCCCAGACCACTTACTTGAGGGAGACCCAATAGTGCTGGTGTCTTACTAGTTAGAAAACTCTTAGATAGATAGCCACTAGTAGGTGGAGTGATTGTATTGTTAGTTTGCTTGTTGAGAGTTGTTGTTTATTAATTACACTGGGCAAGACTTGCTCCTATCTTCATCTTCCTTAATTTTCATATACAAAATAGTTCTAATAATATATTTTATTTCACTCATAAAAACATACAATGTTACTAACAGTTTTTATTTGGTGAAATTAGGCAACCCTAAGGAAACCTGTATTGGGGTTGCCATCAATTTATTACGCTGCGTTCAGCAGCTGTCTATTTTACAACATAGAAATATTTATATACAGTAGATTTCGGTTAATTGGGACACATCGGGACTGGTGTACTTTGCCCCAATTAAGCGGCTGCACCATTTATCCGAAGTATCCTGTAAATATGTTTAAGTAAGCGTTTAAATGAAAGTCAGAAAGCTAAATGACAATAAAAATGCAAAATGTTTAATTATATAGTACTTAAACAATAAATTGACTAGAAAACATACATTAGGTATTAACATTTTTGGAAATCTTGTGTCATAAAAAAATCTCTTGGCGTCGTTCTACTTCGGATAAATTACCTTTACGAAATCCTGCAAAAGAAGGATTAGTGATTAGATATAGAATTTATGATGAAATGCTAGATAAGAATAATTGGTGATCTAAAGCTTCATTTGCATAGAAACCTTACTTACTATTTATTTAATGTGTAGCTCCTCGTTCAAGGAATTTGTCCAGGGTGTTCTACTTCATTCTCTTCACCCTTGTCGTGCATACAAAGTCGGTACAGGCATCTAATGATGATATCGGACTTCCTTCGTTGCTCTCTTGCATAAAGTAGCGTTGCAACCCGTCAATAAACTTCCTGGCAAATGCAGAAGTCACTCGGCTACATTTAGATACGTCTTCATCTCCATCACTCTCCAAACGTTGTTGTTTAGCTAGTATAGTTTCCACTATATCATCTTCGCTGCTATCACTGTTGTCATAACAGTCCATATTGGAGTCAATCCTTTCAAACTCCTCAAAGTTCTTAACTTGGCGCAGTTCAGAAACTGATTCATTTTCACTTTCCAGTTCTTCCGATATTTCTACACTTAAAACCACAATGAATAAAACAATTTCTAATCATTTTACTGGTGACTTCTCGCCAGCTATCTGTCAAAAACGAGATTGCTTGCAGGACGTTCACTTTTGAGCTCACTTCCTATTGATGCTAGAATGTGATCAATCAATTTTGCATGGTAAATTCCAATTAAATGTTTTTTAAGGTGTTGGAGCAATTAGGATGTGCCGTACAATTATCCAGAAAAAGAATCACTTTCTTTGAGTTCCATGCTAGTTCGTTATCCCAACTGCTTAACCAATGGCGGAAGAGATCTGCAGTCATCCACGCATTTTTATTGGCGTAATGTTCCATCGGTAAGCTGTTCATTCGTAACCTCTTAAAACAGTGCGGGTTAGCACTTTTTCCAATCACCAAAAGTTTCCTTTTATCACTTCCCGACATGTTTGAGCAGCCCAAAACAGTAATCTGTTCCATCGCTTTTTTAGACCCACTTAGTTCCACATAACTGTAGCAAAGGGAGCCATTAGGTGTGGCTCGGTAATACAGGCCGGCTTCATCGGCATTATACACGTCATCTGCACTGAATTCCTGAAGTAGGGTGGGTAGCTGCTTACATCTCCATTCCTCGGCACTTGCAAAATCAGCACTATGTTTTTCTCCATGAGCATTTTTGAACTTTATTTTGTTTCTACTCTTCCATCTAGATAGCCAACCATCTGTTGACTTGAAATCAGTATGGCCAAACTTCAAAGCTAACTCCTCTGACTTCTTTTTTAACATAGGTCCACTGACACCAACTCCTCGTCCAGTAATAATGGAAAACCATCGATTAAGAGCGTCCTTGACATCAGGATCCTTGCGTTGGCGCTTTTGGGGGGTTCCTTGTTTCCCTTTATTGCTCCAATCTTCTCTAAGTTTATCCTGCTGCTGTATTAATCGGGCTATCATTGATTTCAGCACTACTGTAATCTCCACCAAACGACGATGACTGGTTTGAGGTGGATATCCTCAATTTGGTCGAGATTTGTAATTTTTTTCAGCCAGCAATAAATCCTAACATTTAAATCAACGAGTTAACCTGAATTAGGAACTTTTTCTCTGCTCTCGGCACTAAAAAATACGTATTTTACTCACTCAGAATTCACTTACACACCAGATGAATGATATCACTGGTATGAAACTGACACTGGTTTGATATGGTTGACTCTACAAAGTCGAATAGCAAGTGAAAGGAAAAACTGCACCTAGCAATCGTTAACTACCAGAGATGGGGGTGGGAAAGGTGTCGCGACTGGCTGAGCCACCTGGCAGCCTACTGTAATAAGAGCCTTAGTCAGTGTCTGCAGGATATTGTAAACAAGGAGTTGTAGGTGAGTAATGCTGCGTATCACCTACTACCACTCTCCCCTCTTCTGCCAGGAAGCTTGGAAACCCGCCCTTACATTCTCGCAGATACCACGGCTTTCCCTCACCTAGGTTGTCGTCCCTCCTCCCATAATCCCTTAAGAATTCACCTCCCCTCTTCTTTCCTCAAAACATTTTATCTCAATACACATCGCCTAACAGCCTAACCTTCACCTTAATGGTATACTCCACTACTGAAGCCAAGTTGTGTACCTACATTTTATGCAGCTCCGTGACCATTCCAAATCCCCCTCTAGTTGGACTACCCGAGGACGAAGGCAAGTGTACAAATAGTGAAGCATTAATTGAAAGTGCTTGCATGACTGACTTCGTTTAGCGATGGTAAATATAGACAGTGAAGGTGGGAATAGATTCCCTCATGGGGATTGGTTCCAATAGATAGGGAAAATGTACCAAATGATTTATAAGAGCTTAAAACTTCGTATTTCTTCAAAGGAGTAGGAGGCAAATACTGCTGATGCATGGCCCGATTAAGCGGCGGCTTGTCCCAATTAACCGGAGAAAACTCAGGAACTTTCTTCAATTAGGTTCTATTCTTGATGATTTGTCCTGAATAAGCAGCTGCCCCAAATAACCGGTGGCCCTACTAACTGGAATCGACTGCATTTGTATGGGCATTGCAATAGAAACTTAAAGTATGCTCAATAAAAAAATTAACTAAAATACATAGACTTTATGAATTAAACAAAAGAACAATACAAAACCAAGTTTCTATGGTCTATGGGAATTTTCTTCCTTTTTGGTAGGTAACTTAAACATATGCCTGATTTCATTGTCATCCCATCTGATAGCAAGTTACCTAGTGCCATTGAAAAGATTTGTCCGAATCTGCTTTCTTATTTTTGTGGCAATCCCTGAGAATGAGGAAACCAAAAGAAAGGAAAGTGGATTTAATAAGAGTATGTTATAGCCCTTGGAATATATATGAAAGCCCTGGTACTTAAACCTTTTTACAAGCCCTGATTCTAATTACTTCGTGTAGAACCGGAATCAAACTTCCTTCCACTCCTTTTTCTACTGGCTTCTTTCCTCATATACTTCATTTTCTTCTCTTCCTTGGAAAAAAATGAGTGAATTAGACAGGCACTGTACATAGCTGTTTGCCAGAATACCAGCCATCAGAATCTGGTACAATGGGAAGAATAACTAGGTACCTGTCAGTTACGGGGACCATGGTGTTAGGAGACAAGGTGAGTATCCATGCCATATCTGTTCTATAATTTATGTCATGTCTTGGAACATGTTCCTCTTCAATCAATCAATCAGGCCGAAATGAATAATATTCTCAAATTTTACTTTTTAATGTTAAAAATTGGATAAACAATCATGTGAATTAGTTTACTACAGAATGAAGCACACCAGAATTGGCAGTGAGCAGTGTGCATGCATTGCTGCTGTTTATTAATGTTTAATTCATAGAGGTCCGTGAAAGTGGTTTTATTTTTTGCTAAAATTCGTTTTAAAACAATGTGATTTCGGTGTTATAGAAAATCTTGGCGGTGTTATTATAATGTTACAATTTTTGCGCATTTATAGGCGTTTTATTATTTTTGGTACACATTTTGTGAATGCTTATACTTTTATTAAGCATTTTACATAACAAGAAAGGGAGTAAAAGAAGCACGAATGACTAAACACAACCAGAAACTTAAACTGGGGGTGTGTCGAAATGATTTTTTTTTTGCATTGAAGCTCAGTGGAGCGCCGAATATCCGACGGTCAACCGCTAATAAGTAGCACCCCCTCTCCTCCTATCTTTTGTAGTACTTCCCCCCTTGCCTCAACTACTAGCGCTTCCGTTCCCGGCCAGAGATCGTGTTTAAGTCTACAAAATTGTTACATTAGGGCCCACACTAAAGGTTTTCCTGCAACAAGTTATCCAATTACGCTGTCTACTGCATCGCGGTGAGTCACCGGAATTACTGCTCGGCATTGACGCGTGCTTATATTTCCGCTCTTCCGCGGCCGTGTTCAGTACATTATTGATTCAGAATATCTAATTCTTCAGGAGAGAAAGCGCATCATTCTAGATATTTCCGAGAATTTCAGAATTGATAAATGTGAATCGAAGAGAGAGGCGGTGATTAATTTAACGGCAAATTCCGGCAGAGACATCACTACAGTGCACGATATTACGCAAATGCGATATGCGCGAGACCAAACAAGCCAATTGACCTTTGAATGGTAATGAGATAGAGCGAATGGATGTCATCAGCGTTAAATGCGATATGCGCGAGACCAAACAAGCCAATTGACCTTTGAATGGTAATGAGATAGAGCGAATGAATGTCATCAGCGTTAAACAATGAAGGCTTAGACTTTAATCGATTATGACTCTTTACATGTGATTTTTTTGCTAATTCACGTAAAATTCGCGAAAAAGGTGAAATTTCATTTTATTTTCCGATTTCACGATATCGCGTCTCGCAAATTTCACGGATCTCTCTTAATTCATAAGCCCTTTGTCTTTTGGCCTCCTAAGATCCGTACTTGAATATGTATATACATAGTGATGAGTACTATTTGTGTGTCGAATGTACACAGTGAATTTTATTTTTTAACGAGTACTCCTAATTTTGACAGGAAGAAAATGCAGTTAATTTCAGCCTTGGGAATGGGTGTACTTTTTCGCTTATCATTATTATTGGCCTTAAAAATTGTGAAAATCAGTCTTGGTGGGAATTCTTATAAGGGTGAAACGTTCTAAACATAAATTTGTGTGGTCGTGGAAGTATCCTTGCAGGCTAGTGCTATTTTTGTAGTATGCTTGCTGTGATGATGCAGTGCCAGTGGTAAATGGAGCACATTTTTGTTGAGTGATTGTGGTAGATATATCAGATAAGTATCAATTTTTGCATTAAAGGAACCTTACATTCCTTTAGCTGTGGGCTCTCCTAATCTACTCGTTAAATATTTAATATGCACTATGGTATCTTAAAATTTAATATTTTGTGATTTAGGTAAACCCTCATAACTGAATAAATCAGAAATTCCTATTTTTCTGTATTGTGTGAATCACATTGGGGTGATTGATGGAGGCTTCTGCAGAGTGGTGAAGTAGGCACAGCTAGGTTTTCGGGTTGTCCTCCACGTCAATTCATCTTCGAGATGAAAGTTTCGCCAGCATTGCAGCAGGCGTCCTCAGGTTTGAAGTGTCGGATGCAAGTTCTTGCCCGTCTTATATTGGCCCTGGTTTTGCCCAGATGCATCTTGATTGGATGGTTTGTGGAGCCTTTCTTCTCCTCTACCTCTCGCATTATTTCTCCTACTGTCCTTTTTAGGGCAAAGGTAAAATTAAAAAATGTAAGTTGTAGGGGTGGGTGGGGGCCTTCTGGAGCCCCCCCTGGCCCATAGACCTCTTTAGATCCATTGTGCCAACCCGCCTGCCACTTGCAGACGGGACAAGAGCACCGCGGTAGAGGTATGGAGGGGGGACACCCATCCAACCTCCGTCTGGCTCCAAAGGTGCTTAACTTCGGTGATCTCACAGGAACCGGTATGCCAATGTGGCTAGGCCTTTGCCCTAGGGCAAAGTTAGCAGGGACATAGGAAAGTCATGCGAATTCTCGCGGAACACAATATAGTGACACGCTTTAACTGTGTCACGAAGACCGCCGACCTCCTATGTAAGGCCAAGGACCGCGTGCCCATGGGGATACAAAGCGGAATATACGAAGTCAAGTGCTGTTGTGGAGACTCGTACATTGGCCAAACTTCAAGAGCCATGAAGTGCAAAATGAAGGAACACCAAAGGGCCACTAAGTATAGACAGTTCCGCTTATCTGCCATCGCCGAGCATGTATAGGAAGGGCTAATGCATGATGTGGAATTCGAAAATGTCTAGATTCTTTGCTGGAGAGATGAATTTTTATCCCAAACTCATACGAGAGGTTACCGAAATAGCCAAAACATCTACTTTCAGCAGGGAGAACAGCTATTCACTCTCCAATGCCTGGAAGAGAGAGTTCCACAAACTGACCAATCAGGATGCTCCTGGGCAAAACCAAGGCTTATATAAGATGGACAAAAACTTGCATCTGACACTTCAAACCTGAAGACGCCTGCTGCAGCAGGCGTCTTCAGGTTTCACCGACGAAACTTTCGTTTTGAAGATGAATCGACGCGGAGGACAACCCAAAAACCTAGCTGTACATTGGAGTGGTTTGTAACAATAATCATCATCATCATCATTGGTCAACAATCCTAGGATTGGTTTGACGCAGCTTTCCACTCGATTCTTCTATCGGCCAACCTTTTCATTGTGACGTAATTCTTCTCTTTTACATCCTTCACAACCTGTTCCATGTATCTCATACGAGGCCTGCCTTTTCCAATCTTCCCATTCACTTTTCCCTTGAGGATAGTCTTCATCAGGCCATTGTGTCTCAAGATATGGCCGATTAAGTTTTCCCTTCTTCTTTTTAGAGTTGTTAGCAGACTTCTCTTTTCTCCTACTCTTCTAGCACTTCCTTGTTACTTACTCGGTCGATCCATTTAATCTTCAGCATTCTCATGTAGCACCACATTTCAAATGCTTCTACCCTTTTCTTCTCCACTGCTGTCATCGTCCATGATTCACTGCCGTTAAGAAACATGCTCCAGATGTATGTTCTGATGAACTGTTTCCTTACTTCTATGCTTGTATTTCCTGCTGTAAGTAGATTCTTCTTTTGAAAGAATGCCCTCTTTGCCTGGGCTATTCTACTAACTATTTCTTTCTTGGTTGGTCCATCGTTGGTTACTCGGCTTCCTAGATAACAGAACTCTTTAACCTCTTAAGTTTTTGTTTTCCTAGTTTGACAATGGTTTTGGCCTCTTCTTTCTTGCTGCACACCAATATCTTAGTCTTCTTCTTATTTATCTTCAACTGATATCTGGCCGTAGTCCTTTCCATGGTTGTTAGCATCTTATTCAGCTCCTTCTCTGTCTCTGCTATGAGAGCTATGTCATCAGCGAATCGTAGCATACTGATTGTTTCTCCGTGGATGTTAACTCCAGAACACTTCTCCTTAACTTCATTTATGGCTCTCTTGATGTAAACATTAAAAATTACGGGAGACAGTGCACAGCCTTGTCTCACTCCTTTCCTTATTCTTGCCTCTTCTCAGCTGGGTCCAGATTTAATCACAGCAACTTGGTTTTTGTACAGACTGTGCATAATTCTTCGGTCATTGTAGGACACTCCAATTCCCTTCAGAATTCCAAGCATTGAATCCCAATCCACGTTGTCAAAGGCCTTCTCTAAATCCACAATGCAATGAACGTTGGTTTGTTCTTCTCCATTCTCTTCTCTATGAGTAGCCTAAGGGCCAATATTGCTTCCCTTGTACCCTTACTTTTCCTGAATCCGAATTGAACTTCATCCAGGAACTCCTCTGCTTTTTGTTCTATTCTTCTGTAGATGATTCTGGTCAGTATCTTCGATGCCTGTGTCGTCAGTTCTAAAATTTTCGCATTTCTCTGCTCTCTTCTTCTTGGGAATAGGAGTGATGATGTTTTTCTCGAAGTCCTGTGGAATTTCTTCTGTTGAATACATGTCGCAGATGGTTTTGTAGAGATGAATTAATGTCTTCTCTCCTGCATTTTTAATTAGTTCTGCAACAATAATAGTATTTAAAAAATTAAGGTATATTAGGCTAAGCAAATTAAGGCTTAGTATTTTTCACTCATTTTACGCCACTTAGGTATTTCACTATTTTTTATTGAAATAATATTTTGTAATTATTTTTAATAGATTAAATATGATGGGATACTATAAGAAAAATCAATACAGACTGTACATAAGCTCATCTTACCTGTGTCCCATATCAACGCCCCCTGTATCTTATTTTATATATGTAGTTTTTTACAATGGTTCTTAACTTTGGAATTTTCAGATCTTGAATGTAGCATTGCTACGTCCACTCTTGTGACCCGGAGTCTACTCAAGAACCATCCAGTTCTCGGCCTCACCTGGTGTCTCCTTGATTCATTGGTCCATCGGTGTGCTGGTGAACTGCCCCAGGTCAACACCCATTTCTGAATAAAGCTACTATCATCACTGCTTCAACCCAGAATATAATGGGCACTTTGGAGTCTGATATAATTTGCCCATCTCCATTGCAGTCAAGGTGAGATTTTTCTTGATGATTTCTTGATGATGATCTCCCTCTTTTTTTTTTAAATAAAGCTTCCAGTGACTCGAATACAACTCGTCTGGCCATTTTACATAGAGTTCGATAACAAATAACAGACAACACACACAGACATACACTGGGTAGAGAAAATCTGACCCAGGCGGGAACTCGAACCTGCGACCCCAGGAATGGCAGGCAAGGGCTTTACCCCAAGTCCACTGAGGCCGGCAGTAGACCACCAGTGAAATATCACGATTGCTCCTTGTAATTTCAGTAGATAAACTTTTCAGAGTATAATTGAAAACTTGCCATTTTTACGACACAGTTTCAGGGAATACTTTGTGGAAGTCAATCATACTGGGAGTAAAGGATTGAACACTGCAGCTTCCACTTAGATATTTATTTAACACGACCATGGTCGTGTTAAATAAATATCTAAGTAGAAGCTGCAGTGTTCAATCATTTACTCCTACTTGCCATTTTTCTCTTGTGTTATTTAGAATTTTTAGGAAACTCAGTCATGAACTTAGGAATGAATGTGAAACTTTAACAAACAAATTTTGGTCTTGAATCCACAGAAAACTAAATAAAATGCACGAAAGATATGAAATATTCTCTCAAAGTTGTTGGATTGACTAAAAGAGCAAGTGCTTAACAATAGTTACCCGGTATCCAGGCAATACTGGAGTGACCGAAGTTCAGTAAAACCTCCCATTAGCGAACTCCCTTACAATGAGCACCTCCGATTAACGAGCAAATGAAGTTGTTACCACCTAGCTGCCGTTAAAAAGCACACATTTTGACTCCCTTACAACGAACTCCCATACAAAGAGAACCTCCCAACAATGAGGTGGAGAGCCATGCAGGAGGGTGTTTAAAATGGCCAGTCGATTCTGGGCATAGCTCAGAATGGGGCATTTAAACTTCGATAGGGAGAGGGTTAAAAGCACGCCTAAACTGGCTCTTGTTTATGTAAGAGTGTGGCAGGGAAAAATTATGTTTCTAGTGTCTCTTCATGCGTTAATTGTGATTCATTGAACTTATAGTAGAAGAAAAAAAGTGGAACTTGGCCACCACAAAACTTTCTGGGGTTGAGGCATCAGTAGATCCTGATTTTGAGAAAAGTTGGGGACAAAGGTTGCCAAAGTTGATCGGGCAATACGAACCAAAAGACATTTTTAACGCTGATGAAGCTGGATTTTTCTACAATAGAGATTTATTGTGCTTTTTTGTGCCGACAGTGATGGTTCAGTGAAATTGCCTTTACTTGAAATTGAAAAATCCAACAAAACTCATTGTTTAAAAAATCTACGACAACTACCATGTCCCTACGAACAGAAATTCTTGGATGACTGCTGAGATATTTCGGGAATGGGTCGTTAGGGTTGAAGCTTGAGTGGGAGGTCAAAATAGAAAAATTATGCTGTTTGTTGATTGCTGCTCGGCCCACAAATCGGAGGCTATACATGTAAGAATTGTGACCTTGGTTTTCTTCCCGCCTAACTGCACAAGTCGGCTACAGCTGCTGGACCAGGGAGTCATATCCCACGTAAAGAGGACACACTGACGACAATTGGCTCAGTATTTACTTGGAAGGATTTAGAGTACCAGCAACCCATCTCTTCTCAGATGGTACATTCTCCAGGCTATGCAGCGTATGTGTCTTTGTTGGGATGCCGTTTAGCCCACTACAGCAAGACATTATTTCGCTAGGGCAGGGTTTAATGAAACTGAATCTAATTGTGAAGTGAATGCAAGCCAAGGGGATGGAGATTGGGAGGAACTGATGCGCAAGCTAATCATTTTTTATTTGATGGCGTTTCAAGACGTTTCATTTAATGTCTTCGTAAATGTCAATGTAGGTGTAGTGACGTCCTCTGCTGTAAGTGAGGCGAGTGAAAAAGAGGATGGAGAGCGAAGAGGACAATGAAGATCCAGAGAGGGAGTTTGTGAAAAACGAGTCCCGAGAAGTCTTTCCATCACTGGACACGACTGAGAAATTCTTGCTCTGTGCTGAAGAATGTAACAGGGATGTTATTAGGGGAAGTGGAGAATGCTGTTCTTCGTGAGAGAAGGAATATTTTAAAGCAGGCGACCATTGACTCTTCCTTCGAATAATATTTGTGTATAGTAAAACAAACGGATATCAAGAGATTTTTTCAAGTGACTTGTTTGAGTTTTTTGACTCTCCTGAGTGTAATTCACTGGATTGCTACGGAAGAAAATACCAATTTAAGATATAAGTGGCAGATCAAAGCTTCAAGGAAGTATTATGATAACATAAGGAAAAAATTGAAGGACTGCGAACTGACTGTGAGAACCTTAATGGCATTGCCTACTGAAATAACACAAAAGCAAAATTACCACAGAGAAAAGAATCATTCGTCCGTATTCCGTGGTTATTGCAACGTAATATTTTGCTTAAAAATATCTACTTCAAGAGCAGTGATTAACATTAAGGCAATGAATATGAGAATATAAATGGTGTGAAAAATGTTAAAAATCGCAAAGATGGGATAATTTCGGAGTTTTGAACTGTAATTTTTTTCATAAAACTTTCAGTGGTTTTTCAACGGTGAACAATGACAATCGCAAAACATTTTCTTTTACCCCAATCAAAACACAATTTCACCTGAAAGCTTCGGATTTTTTTTGCCATTGTCATTGACCTTAAAAAATAATGAAAAAGTAGTTTCGCAATGTATAGTACAGTTGAGAGCCTTTAATCCAGAACAGTCCGGACCGAAGTGATGCCGGATTAGGGATTTTGCCGGACTATGGGTCATGCATGGCAACTGGTCTATTTTTGACGTCCGGATGTTTTCATTGAAAGGGGTCGATTATTTATAACAAAATATATTCATTTACCATTTAATGAACATTGTTTTAAAAGAGTTAATGAAAATAATCAGAAAGAAATGGTTTCTCAATTCGCAAAGTTATTACTTAAAAGTATCGAAGTTTCACAGAGTGAAAATAACGGAATCTAAGGATCGTGTGCATCATTTTGCTGCACACTTAAAAGTATAACATTATCATTGGAAATGGGTGTATAGAATTTGACATTTCTTATGTATTGCTTCGCGCAACACACTTCCTTCCTTGGTTTGTTATCAGCTGATTCAGCGCGATGTCAACGCGTGGATGTCGTGTACACGGCCGCCCATCACTACGTCGCAGGCGATCGGACTGGATGATTGTTCAAAGACAACCATCAGTGGTAGTCTTCCTTCTACAATTTCAGGCTCATCATCTTCATCCCCACTTGGATTCATTGTTTTAATTACCATTTCAATGATTTCATCATCTGCGAAATGTCGTGTGGTGAGAGTATCGTGGCTGCTGACTATCCTTTCCTCTAAATTCACCAATTCCATTTCCTTTAATTCAGGGTTACGGATGGTGTTTGCTAACTCCCTCATCATAAGTGTATCCTCAGAAACATGAAATTTTTTAAATCCCCACTTATTTCGTCTACATCAAACCGTAATTCAGGCCACCATTTAAACCATGCATTTTAGAAAGATTGACTGAAATATAATTCCATGCATGCGAAATTTCCCTCATCACGTCTTCTAGATTGATCACGTCTGTTTCTAAAATAGTTATTCCTGCTCAATTAGCATTTGGCCAGAAATACTAAGGCCTTCACATCGACGCAACCGAAACGACGCGATCTAAATCAGAACAAATCTTCTCTCATAGTTTTTCTCGCTGTCATCCATTTCCTCGTGTCACTTAAACAGTAAAATTTTGAGGATTTTTCTCTTTCAGCTTCTTAATGCTATATTGTTGAAGATCCCACGCAGTATGTTTCAGACAAACGCTTTACTGATGCAACGGCGTCAAGCTTTTTCAGAACTTGCACTTTTTCTGCGATCGTTAACGTTTTGTACTGATGTCTCATTCCTCTGCTATTGCCATAACTCTATAGATGAATCATGATTTGGGAGAAAAAGAAGCAGATTACAAATAATTTACGCCATTCGTCAAATCAAATCAAATTACGTCTAGTGGTCAATCTAAAATACGCGCGCCATTGAAAGTAGCCGATCTGTAAATTAGTCGTAGTCCGTCTCGGCGATATCCTCATATTTAAATGTTTATTTCAGGTGGCAGAATAATTCCAGTGTACACGAAGTACCAGGAGTTAATATGTTTAAATTATTCTCATTCTCTTAATGGGAATTTTAATGTTAAGAATGGGATATCTCGGCAGGTTATGAAGCAATGTTTCGGCATTTTTGACGAAGTACCGGGTAGTTGGTCATGGCAAAATTGCCGGATTATGGGTGTTCCTGGATTAGGGATTCCCAGATTAAGGGTGCTCAACTCTATTAAATAATCCATAAAGTTGGTATGCAGTTTGTTAGGCAGCTGTGTTTGACTCAAGCGATGTCATAGAAAGAATGAAATTTACTTTTAAAAGAATTCTGCTTGTAAAACAAACAACTATTCAATAAGTATTTCACCTGCTGAAAAAACTATGGAGCAGGGCAGTTCACCATGCACCGTCATGTAAAAACAACATTTTCCCGATGGCCAATTATTTTCCTCTTCTATAATAGGTAGTTAATTACAATGCAATTCTTCAGTAAGTAGTATAAGAAACTACAACATACGTTTATGATGTCACTTAGCGAATACCGTGTAAAACACAAGGTATTTTTTTCGATTACTCCTGCTTCTTCCATACGACAAGAAAAGTCCCTGGAAATATTGGAGGTATGCAACCCACCAAACCCTCCGATTAACGAAATCCCTGTTAATAAGCACTGGAAAATTTGGGTCCCTTGAATTTCATTAATGGGAGCTTTTACTGTATTCATTTAAGTTATTCTAGTCAATTTACGAAACCGGGTTTTCTCCGTAAGTATGCAATTTGGAGGCACTAAACAAACACAGTCTTCATTTTTAAATTTATAATGCAAATCCATTAATGCCAAAACACTTAACCATGCTGCAATACTTTATTTGAATTTTATACTTAAAAAAACGAGTTCGCAGCGAAGGTGGAAACGTCGAACAACGTATATGTTGAGTACAATCAACTTGAGTTGATGGCAGAACTTTAATATTTGCTGCTGCATCAGCAAACTTTTTTCACACATGCATTTTCATCCACTTTTCAGAGTAGGTTGAGCTTTTCCCCTCAGGCTTTCCCATAGCCAATTCTAAGCACTTGTCTCCTTTACTGTCATGAAGATCACAGCTAAGTGAACAAATACGCAACATGCTGGTAAGTCAGTGGAAGAAGGTGGGATTCCAATATTATATGTTTTTAGATGATTTTCACCAAACAAATACTGCAGAATAAAAGTATCCAAAAAACAAACACTCGAATGTATTAAAGTATCAGGAAAATGGCCAATACTTGCTATCATTATTCAGCCAGCCCAAGTCTAATAATAATGTTCCAAAAGTTATTATTACTTAGTTTTTGCTTCATTATCTTGTTCAATGCATTCTTATGAATTACTAAATCATAATTTACCTATTCAGTGTACAGCATTTTTTAAACTCTTGCGGTATACTTTGTATTCGAATCTAAGATGAGTCATGGTATTTTCAGTTGAAATTTAGTCATGAAAGGTCTTCATATATTTGGGTAAATATGGTACAGGGTTCTTCTGTATACATGAGAATGTAGCTTTTAGTGCAGTAAACCCCCGTTTGTTCAAACCCTCTTAATTCGAAACATTGAGTAACTTGAAGTTGTGAGCAGCCCCGTATTGTTTATTTCGAAACGATTTATCAGGGATGTGCCATTCGATGGTAGTTAGTGGTTATAGTCCTTGTGATTTTGGTATAGTAGAATCTTGATTTTACGTGACCCGATTTTGGGTAAAATTTGATTTTACATAAGTGAATGAGCGGTCCCGGCCAACTCCTATAGTATTCTTAAGGAAGCATTATTTGATTTTACGTTAATTTGATGTAACGATTTTACGTAAGGCTATTTGGGTCCCCAATGAAGGTATCAATTCAATTTTATGAAATGGAACAATGTAACTTAAAGAAACTTTAACAAAATCTGGCAGATTCTTGCCCATCTTTAAAAGAAAATCTTCAATTTAATGCCATACTACTGTGAAATTCAACTGTAACAAATCAAATCATTGCATTTTAATGGTATGTATATTATTTTATTTTTCCATCTTTCAGCATGAAAAGTTAGGGGTTCAAGGTGTTTACTTGTTTACGATGTGATAGTTGTGCCGGAATCCCAGAATGCTCATGCAAAACTAAACCTTGAAATAACAAGTGACGAGTTCCGAGTGACAAGATGAAGCTCCTTTGTACTATCCACAATCAGCTTTATAACTTCCCCGATCAATTTCGACAACTAGCTTCATTCTCAAGGGGGGGCCAACTGTCAGAACATTTCAAGCCAAGGCATTATATAGTACACTGAGGAGTGGGGGAAGGACTCAAACTGAGGGGGAGGGAGAGTATTGGATGGGAGTGAGAGGGGTGGTAGTGTGAGTGAGGGGGAGAGGGAGTTGGGTACCGTCAAGGACAGCAGTGGGGTCACAATTAGTGGTGAAGGTATTGTGGCGGGAATTAGGGTAGGCGAGCAAGTCAGATTTTAAACTGTTAAAAACATCTGCGAGGATTTAAAATTAGTTAAGTCGTTTAAAATACATACATCAAGTGAAATAGAATGTCTTAAAATTTCAATGATTTCTAAATAATTTAACTTAAAACTTTTTTCACATGAATGCAAAATTTTTACGTTAAATTCATTTTTGTGGCCAGTCTCAAGGAGATGTTTGGCGAAGTAAGATTTGCACTCGCTATGGTTGACACTTAGTTTATGCTCGTTTATTCGGGTTTTAAATTTCCTACCCGTTTGTCCCACATACACTCCGTTGCACTCACCACAATGAAGAGCATACACTCCACTTTTGTCTAACACTTCCACTGGGTCTTGACCCAGCATAGCGATTGATGCATAGCGATTATGCGGATAGATTTCATCTACGCGATACCCTGCAAGCCACCGTGAGGGTGTGGCAGGGGGTGAAGATCATCAAGCATGCATTATAAACATGCAAACATGCTACTATAGGGTCTCAGGCAACTAGACTGTTAGTATCTACATAGTACTAAGGAATTGGTTGTTAATAAATGCACCATGCACTACAGACTACTCCAAAATATTTCCCCTACCTATAATGATTCATGATAATAATTCCCACTTTAATTCTGATACACTACTAAACCTCTCATAACACCTTTTAACGTAGTGCAGCTGCTCTACGCTGCACACTTGTCTAGTTCTCTGATCAAACCTAATTCATTCGGATCCCATACACTGGCTACATACTGAAAAGTAGCATTGCTCTTTTGTCTTCTTATCACATTTTGAAAGTACTCTTTTTATAAATCCTAACTTTCTCTTCGCTCGGTCTCATATTTCCGGATATGTCCTCCTCACAATAAATCTTAAGTGATTGTTACACCTAAATACCTTATGGTTTCAACGCTTTCGATCTTTGTGAATTTTATAACATCACTCTGTCGAATTATTCCTCCTCCAAAAATTCATAGCTACACACTTTTTAAGGTTAAGTTCTAACTGCCATTTGTCGCACCACTCTTGCATTGCTTCTAAATCCTTGCTATTCACTATCCTTACTTAAGCAATTTCCTGTATTCTTCTTTTGATATACCCCTGTGCACTACTAGATTTCAGTGGGCTCTCATGATTTTTCATAAACGTACTTGACTTACACATGTTTAAATGAAGTGCTGAGTGACGATAAAGAAGATGAAAGTGATGAGGTCTTCACGGAACCCAAAAAAGAAGACCACCTCCAGACATTAAATACCTTGCATCATTTCTCATTACTTCACGAATTTGATGATGATTTTATCGATAATTTAAGAAAAATTGAAAAAGTAATCCACTCAAAAATGGAATGTTTAAAAGTGCAAAAAATATCACAAAATATTTTAAAAAGGCATAATTCTGTAAATGAAATTTTACTTTCAGAAGGGTTTTTCTTCATTTTCATTTTTCCCAGATGGTTTATTTGTTTGCTCTGCAATGCTATTTAACCTTCATTGAGTGGTGTACTTTTCTATTTAATTATCTTGAATAACTTAAACCACCTTAATGTCAAATTTTAACTCTCAGTTCAATTCATACTCTTCCATTGGCATGATTTTCTAATTATGTACCTACACACTTGATTGCCACATGTTTAAATGCTAAATCTGTACTTTTGCCTGAGCAGCCAGAAAGCTATGATTATGTTCCGAAATAATATTCTAGGTTTTGATTTAAAATATAATTATCTTGCCACCACAATTAAAATAGTTTAATTTCTTCCTTGTAATATGTATGCAATAATGATCTATTTGCAGTGAAAATAGTTTCAACATCATTGTGTTCTCATACGTGGTGAAATCTTAGCATATTTTTCAAAATCCGCTAATATCTTGATTCTACATAACACCCCATTTTCAGGTATCATGGTGTTATTTAAAATCAAGACTCTACTGTATCGCTTTCTTGAGCATATGTTATTTTAATGTGCTTGCAAGCTATTTTGAACATTTGTTTGTGCTTATGGTGCGTCGCGTGCCTGCAGCTGTTTACCCCTAATCAAATATATCTCAAGTGCGCACGCATCTCCACCATTCTATCCCTAGCTTTTTTCCGGGGCATTCTTGCCAAGGCTAATGCCTTCCCCTTTATTTCTTCTGAGCCTCTACTCCTCGAGCGATGACTGTAGGAGTCAGCATTTGGCCATCGCAGGAAAGGTCACCGTAACCTCTTGGCACAGGGAGTTCTTCTCACGGCACATAAGAGGGTAGAACGAATCTTAAAGATCCATCTTCCAAAAAAAATTGCACGGGTATTTTTATTGCCTCGCTGTGATTTTAACCATAGTCATGCGTTTCATGTTAGTATTTAGCTTCACAGGTATCATAAGCAAAAAACTTCGTAACTATGACTTAGTGTGGTCAGTTTTTCTTTGCCTGCTGTTTTGTGCTCCTTGCGCAATGCCCGAGGTTAATTTGATTAGAGAAACCTCAAGAAATATGCCCACCCTTGAAATCAAAAAATGGAATGCGCTGGATGCAATGGGGAACATAGCTGCTTCTTGGGATGAAATTTTTTCCTCAGTTACGTAAAACTGCTTCCAAAAAGCTGGTCATGGTGTAGGAATTGTATCCTATGACAGTGTCCCAACCACTTTCTCGGAATATGTCGATTTCTACGATAACGTGATCGCCACTTCTGAAGAATGTAGTGCTGATGAGAGCACTTCTGGGAAGAAAGACCTTGATGGCCCTCAATAAGGGGAAGAAGTGAGTGATTCAGATGGGGAAGAGGAGGCAGAAAAGCTGATATGTCGATTTCTACGATAACGTGATCGTCACTTCTGAAGAATGTAGTGCTGATGAGAGCACTTCTGGGAAGAAAGTAGACCTTGATGGCCCTCAACAAGGGGAAGAAGTGAGTGATTCAGATGGGGAAGAGGAGGCAGAAAAGCAGTTCGACAATATGCGAGTAAATCATAAGGAGGCATTTGCTGCCATTTCAAATGTGAAAATGGCATTACATGAAAGTGTGATACATGAGTGCTGATGGCAATATAGCTATAGCCATGGGCATTGTATGTAAACACATTCATGAACTATACGAAAAGAAAAGTAAACAAACTACATACTTGTCCCGAATCGCAGATGAGTTATGGTTCTCACAATCAGCTTTGTTTACTCTTTTCCCATCTACTCTTGTCCCATCTCCCCCAACTCCAATGTGAATCACGAGGTAAGGAAGGCAGAAGGTATTGGGACTACTTTTGGGTGGTGTCTGTCCGACACTGCTTCAGTGATTTTCTCTTGGGGTCCCTCGAGCTTCTCTTGGAGGGGTAAGGAATTCTGGGTTTGTCACTGACCTTGCATCATCTCCCATCTCCCAAGCCCCTCCACCATTGGATGCCACCTGAGAAGTTAGGGTGTGTGGGAAAGTGATGAAGTGAAATGTGATACTGTTAGTCGCGGTCGTAACTTATAAGGGACTTCCAGCAGGGAAGGAATATGATGCAGTAGTTCATCATGGTAGAAAAGTCTTGGGGGAAATGAGATGAGAGCAGGCCGGTAAATTTAAAAGTCTAATTTTTAATTTACCGTGAATTTTAATAAGCAAAAATTTTAGTGACCTGGAAAATACACCTAATGTGATATTACTGGACACATGCCCGAAAACATACATTTTATTTTTATTTTGATCGCATCTGATAGTACATGCTTCTCCAACTTAAACGAATCTGATAAACTTGAACAATTTAACACCTCATTTTAGTGTATGCTCTTTGCCTTCTAATCAAAAAATATAGCAGCATGGTGATTATCTTGGAAAATATGGGATATTTTTTGTTAATTTTCAGAAAGTACGTTTAGTTCGAACCTGGATAATTCAAAGTCCAATTTTTTGGTACCTTGAATTTCGAATTGACGAGGTTTTACTGTACTTGGAAGCATCATAAAATATCCTGAATGAAATAGGGAGCTGATAGAACTATGATGCTTCGAATATACTGTGCATTGATTCGTTCTAAAATTGGCTATGGAAGTGTAGTATATTCTTCAGTGAGAGAAAGCTATCTCAAACCCATAAACTCAAGTCACAATATAGGCTTAAGACTTGCAACTGGGGTGCATAGAACTAGTCCTGTCTAAAGTATCTACTGTAACACAGGAAACCTCCACTGTCAATAAGATGGAAAATTTTAATATGCAACTATGTGTGTAAGATTTTATCAATGAAGACGCACCGTTGTTTTGGTATAGTTTTCAAATCCCAGATTTTAAATTTTTTTATAGAAGGGAACAGGCCACTAGCCCGCTTGGAATACGTTTTAGAGATTTTGTTGGTGAAGCGGGCATCTCTCTGCCGACGGTGTATCAAGTCAATGACCATAACCATCCACCTCAAATAATGCCCCTATCTAGCGTAAATCTATGCTTAAAAAAATACCTCAAACATTCTACATCCCCGATTGAATACTGGAAGATGTTCATGGACCTTTTAGAAGCTCATCCAAACTCATACCAGTTTATACGGATGGGTCCAAGTTAGATTCTGTGTATGGGGCTGCAGTGGCATCCTCACATCACAGCATCCTAACGGCAAAGTTAAATCCATGGTTCGGTGTATTTAACGCAGAACTTTTTGCAATCAAAATGGCTTCGTGTTACATGAAGGATCTTTCCTAATCTGCTCTGACTCCCTGAGCTCTCTGAAAGCCTTATCCCTCTGTTCAGACCATCCTATCGTACAGGAAATATTCTGTTCTCTCATCCCTTACAAAAAAAGGATTAAAAATTATAAGTTTTTGGATCCCTGGCCACGTTGTCATATCAGGTAACGAAAAATCAGATAGAGCGGCAAAAGAGGCTTTGGGAGACCCAGATCCCGATATTGACTGGATTTTACCTGCGGATACCAAGTCCATGGTTCGGAGGATTGCCATTGAGCAGTGGAGTGAATCTTGGAGTAGTGTGCAGTGTAATAAGCTACGTGAGATAAAATCGGATAATTCGGCACGGCCACCTTCTGTCGGAGGTAATCGAAGGGAAGAGGTTGTCATTGCCTGCTGCGGATAGGCCATTGTGCCTTGACACACTTTCTAATTCACTGAAAATAAGACCTCTCCACTGTGATACATGCGATAAGTCTTTGACAGTTAAACACATCTTGTTGGAGTGTGTTATGGAGCAAGATGCTTGGAATCATTTTGAACTGAAGGGAATCTTAAATACGATCTGGGATATAATGCTGACTGAGTCAACCGGGTAATTGTAAGCTGGGATTGGGTTCGGTTGAGAGTCTTAAGGGAAAAGCCGGGAATCTGGGTTAACTTGGCTTTATTCTTCCATCACACGTAAGGTACAACCGTCGCACATCAGATCTAAAAACAGACCCTGCGCACGAGCTCTCGGCCGCCGCGTCTCTTCTCTCGAAACGTGCTGATTGCTCGGAAACAGACGCGGCTTCCGGCGGCCGTTGGAGAGCCAGGCGCGTCCATTGTCGAGGCGAGCGCAGTGCGGAGACATTGCCTAATAAGGCCATGACTTCAAGGAATGCCATATAAGGCATGCCATCGCTCATACTTACACTGAAAATAAGACCTCCCCACTGTGATACATGCGATAAGTCTTTGACAGTTAAACACATCTTGTTGGAGTGTGTTATGGAGCAAGGTACTCGGAATCATTTTGAACTGAAAGGAATCTTAAATACGATCTGGGATATAACGCTGACTGAGTCAACCGGGTAATATCATTTCTTAAATATGAAAATATCATCGACTATGTAAATTATTTTTTGTACCAGAACGTTAAAGCATTGCATACAAGATAACTGACGATCGCACTAGTATTTTAGGACTGAAAATTGCCATAACGATGACATTTCATTAATAGATTGTGGTGCGTAATGACCTCTGCTGTCGACGCACCCTTAATATTAAATCCTATCCTAGTATTATAATCAGCATGTATTTGAAGGGGCTTAATGGTACTGTTATCATCATAGATTGTGGAGAAGTTGAGCTTGCTTGTATTTGAATGATGTGGATGATATTTGGGGAAAATTGTGCTCGCTCTCTGATTACTGTGTTTTGGCTCACAGTATAATTTGCAATACTGAATGATTAAAATTTATTTTCATTCAGCATAGATTTCCTCATGCCTATTAGTTTTTCCCTCATTATATTAAAAAATATTTTTTTTTTTCAATTTGAGATTTTTGTTAATGTTTTCTCCACAAATTTGCAACTATTACAGTATTCAATACTACCCCACTTATTCGAATTAACCTTTTTGCTTGGGTACCTTCATTTTATTTTATGAAAATAGGGTGTTTTACTTTCATGGATTTGGTAGTACAACCTGTAGTTTTATATATTCATTATTGTTACTTACAAGGGGAGACCACGAACCTTGCTACGGCTTTTTGAATGACATATTTTTTATGATGTTCGGAATGCCGAAGGCTGCTAGGAACACGTCGTAGTTTGGTTGAATAGGCTTTAGTTTGGCTGTAATAAATTATTTAAAATTCATTATTTTCAGCGCGCTGATCATAAACTCTAGACAACGCGTCCTCATCAATGAACCCAATTGGTGCAGTGGTTACGGTCGTCGACTCCCGTGCCGAAGGTCGTAGGATCGATTCCTATTGTCGGAAGTTTTTTTTCGTCTCGATTTCATTAATTTTCATTTTTTCTATTCTTTTCTATTGCAGCAGGTCTCACCGGACGAAGGAACATTTTTTGACCCTTATCTTCGACATATTTTCTTTACGTCTTATTCCGAACGCGGAAGCATGACGTATAGTAGCAACCCTGGGGTTCGCTCACTAATTTACGTGTCCATTGATTATACTGATTAACTTCCTAATCACCATGGAATACAACGATTTCATATGGCTGTATTCACATTCATGCTTGCGGTCTTAAGGCAGTGAACACCAGCATGCGTAAATTAGATAAAGAAGAATGCGTAAAGAATAATAATTACCTTATTAACAACCGCTCTCATTATAATATAACCGAAAAAGAAATAAAATTACTTGGTATGTAAGTAGTAAAATAAATGTAAATCTTATATATCTTATCCACAAAAAAGTTATCACACGCCAGTGTCTGAAGGAATAAAAATGACATTTATTTGGAAAGATTCCGGCGATTTTGTGTCATTTGAATATATGGAAAAGAAACAACATTTGAAAATTACCTTTCCTTGATATTAACGAAATACACGCTCGAGAGATCATAGAAACTATACCTTCACCGAGGACGAGGTTCCGTTAGTGACCAACCCCCGCGGCTGCCGCCCTCCGCCACTTTCCACCGTTCACCAAGGGACCAAAAGATCGCCGCTAACTTTTTCCCAAGCTCCGGATGTTGGGGTTTTCCTAAACCCTCCACCGTCTCCGCCTTCTCCTAATCCCTGACACCCTGGAATTTCATTGTCTTTCTCTCCGTTTCCACGGCTTTAGATGGATTCACTTCGGCTACGCATTCGCTCCAGTGAACGCTGTTTCTATTTTTTTGGCGACGTGCATAGACAAGTAGTTTTCTTTTTCTAGTTAGCATAGTGTTTTTTCGGGAGTGAAAAGGTGTCCGAGTGACTTATACTAACGAACCTCGACCTGGTGTTAATTTCCTGCCCTCCTAGATAATCAACAGTAAAGTGTACTCTAATTCGTGACCTATGGATAAAGCAAGCACATCCAGTGGATAAGATATATAAGATTTACATTTATTTCACTACTTACATACCAAGTAATTTTATTTCTTTTTCGGTTATATTATAATGAGAGCGGTTGGTAATAAGGTTATTATTACCAGTAATAATTATTATTCTCTACGCGTTCTCCTTTATCTAATTTACGCATGCTGGTGTTCACTGCCTTAAGACTGCAAGCATGAATGTGAATACAGCCATATGAAATCGTTGTGTTCCATGGTGATTAGGAAGTTAATCAGTATAATCAATGGACACGTAAATTAGTGAGCGAACCCCAGGGTTGCTACTATACATCATGCTTCCGCGTTCGGAATAAGACGTAAAGAAAATATGTCGAAGATAAGGGTCAAAAAATGTTCCTTCGTCCGGTGAGACCTGCTGCAATAGAAAAGAATAGAAAAAATGAAAATTAATGAAATCGAGACGAAAAAAAACTTCCGACAATAGGAATCGATCCTACGACCTTCGGCACGGGAGTCGACGACCGTAACCACTGCACCAATTGGGTTCATTGATGAGGACGCGTTGTCTAGAGTTTATGATCAGCGCGCTGAAAATAATGAATTTTAAATAATTTATTACAGCCAAACTAAAGCCTATTCAACCAAACTACGACGTGTTCCTAGCAGCCTTCGGCATTCCGAACATCATAAAAAATATGTCATTCAAAAAGCCGTAGCAAGGTTCGTGGTCTCCCCTTGTTAGTGTAATGGGTTTTTAATTTTTTGCTGTTTTCAGTTTTTTGGTTCTTTTGTTTGTGAAATGGGTCAGTGTTCTTCTTGCTAGTGGTGCACTGTGGCTACCAGGGTTGAAGTGTGGTTGAAGGCTCTTTAGGCACTGATCCAAAAACCTAAAATGGTGCTTTTTCTGGTCTCTTGAAATTTTTAATAAGCCTCAGTTTTTTACAGTTCTAAAGTTTTTACAGTTCTAAAGATGCAGTCAATTGCTACCTGTTAGTGTTGAATGTAATTTGTCAGTAAAGCCTCTTGATCATGTTTTACTGGGCCTATTGGCTGACATCACAAGGAAAATGGAAGCATAGCACACCATCTTTTGAATTGAAAATGTGTTCACTACCAGTCACTTATTCTGGTGCCCTCCTTCTTTCTAGGTACCTAACTGAAACATCTGCATTGAAGACATTGGAGAAAGTGAGCTAGAGATCGTGAAAAAACAGAATCCACTGCAGTTTTCCTTTTTATGCTTTGTTAGTACTTATTCCAAGACTGATTTTGATGCTTTACATCATTATTAAGTGTGACTCTCTGGTCTCAACAAGGTATGTGACATTGTTGTTTGGGAAGAATGGAGGGGAAAGGGTAAGAGAAGAGGAAAAGAAGAGTTGATTTGTTTTTCAGGTTGTAGTGTGGCACAGGTAGGGATCAAGGATAAGTGGATACCTTCCAAAAGATTTTTAAACATTACTTTTGTGGTTAAAACTTTTCATTAAGCTTTGTCTTCCCAACATGGGCTACCCACATGTTTGCTATCCTCTTCTCAAATTGACATCATGGGATGTGGTGAGGGTAAGACTATGGGGATATTTAGAGTATTGAAATTGGTCGTAGAGTAAGAACTACTATATTAAAAAAGTGGAAAACCACAAAGGTTTCTGTTTCATTCATAATATACCTATCAGATCCATCGCATTGATTCTGAAACGATAACCTTACTTTGTGAGCTTGAGATACGGAGGAAACGAAACCTGTGTCTGACTGCTTATCTTTACATTATCAAATTTCATTACAGTGGCATTACATGATCAAAATCTTAATATATCAAATAATCTTTACATTATCAAATCACATTTTATTAATTAGCATTACATGATCAAAATATTTTTGTCCTTTTAAATTTCGGTATTATGGCAACACTCAGTGTTAAAAACTCCCCAAGGCCAATGGCTGACTAAGTGTAGTATATTTGTTATGACCACTTTTGCTAGGGGAGACTCAACCTACTCAAGGTCGTGCTAATGTTGCTGAGAGGCTCCATTATTTTTCTTAGTTTGTAGTAATATTCACTAGTTTTCTGGTGTATGAAATCTGCCATTTATTCTCTTTGTCAATAAATTTATTGTTATTATCTATGATCTCTCATTCCTTGACCACTCCAAAATGCAACCCTCTGACACCCTTATGAAACTAATTAGCCCATTACAGCAATATGTACTAAAATGTTTATGCGGAAGTAATTGAGTGAGGCTCTGTTGGACCAATGGAAGGTTTAACATAGTTAAGTGTTGGGTGAACTAGCTAAATTATTAAATAAATAAATGTGTAATCTACTGTTGGCACATAACATCAACTCTGAAAGTCCTAACTATACACCCTCGTGGTGGTTGGAGGGTATCACTTAGATGAAGATAGTATGAATTACACTGTTGACTGCGTCGGGGATTAAGGGAAGAATTGTGTGATCCAAAAACAAGGAGTAAGCCTTATATGACTATGTTTTCCTTGACCTAAGCATATTAATTGTGTATTCTTTCACTGTTATACAATCCCATGGTTTATGTTATAATTGCACTGTATGCACACATGCATAAATGTTTTTTGGTGTAAGGCTTGTGTCATATTCTCAAATTTTTGTGAGTGAGGTAAGTGCTGCTCATTATTTTATATTTGAAGAAACCTCATCCACTGTGGGAGCAAGAAGATAATGATCAAAGACAAATATGTGTAAAGCAGGGTAAAAGGAGTAGTTGGGCAAATTGGGAGGGCAGGGAATAATGAGTATTGAAAATCCAATCTTGGCGTTTAGTGACTGTTATTGAAGGTGAGGTATTCATGAAGCATGTTCTGTTGTGCTATATCTGAAGTCACAGTAAAAACATATATGTAAGTTATTAATGCTGGGTTGGTGTCTTATTATCTGGTTCCTCATTAAAGCAAAAATATGACCCCATATCTTCCAATTTTGTCCAGCAGTTGAATTAACTAATTTCAATTGGTAGAGCAAGTACTTGAATGTTTACTGGGAGCATTGCTTACCAAGAGGAGGTCTCATTGTTAATAGTCATAAATAGAAGGAACTATGATCTGGCTCCTGATTAGGTTGTGAGGTAACCCAATAGCAACGAATTCATGCAAATCAAATGTTTATGAAATCTCTATTTGTCATGAAAGCAAATTAGTTCTGTATGAGGCTGACTTCCATGGTATACCCCTGCGGATAGGGGGATAAAGAATACTTCCGCAGTATCCCTGCTTGTCGTAAGAGGCGACTAAAAGGGTTTGTAGACCAGTGTGAAAATAATCACCTGTGTCAGCAAAGGATGTGCCTGACTGTATTTTGCTTCATTGCCCATTTTTGGATGATTCAGCTGGCCATCCACTAAGAACTTTGCCCTGCCTGAAGACCCTGGCAGCCTGTGAAGGGAGAGTAGGGGATCCTTCAAGTGAGTCAAGTTTCCGGACTGATTTCAGATGCTCAGTAAATATATATATATATATATAATATGTTGGAGAGAGAGAGGGAGATGTCTTAAAACATGCATCAAGGTGTTGAGGGTGGGGGTGAAGAAAAGGATAATCAGTGGAATCTTACCCGTAGATGACCCATAGAGAGCCTGGTGTCCACTGTGCTTTGGAGCTTTTGGGTCACAAAGCCTTTTTCGGCTAGAGGAGATCCCTACTGGGGTGTCTCACTGGAATCAGGATTCTGATTGGTGGGAGTAAAAGGGGATTGGCTGGGGAAAAGGCAGGAGAGGGAAGAGGCAGGACTGGGAAGAAGGGGAGAGGGAAATTGGAGGGGTGGAGAAAGATAGTGCGTGTTAAGGCTGGGTGAAGTGGTGGATTATAATATCAAAATATAGGTGAGCTCCTAGTGGCGGAGCTCTAATGTAGATGGTTCAGGTGGGAAGGCTCTGATTACCTTTACTCTGAAGAAGTCATTGAAGGGAAGGTTATAGGAATTGGCATGCTCCGGTACTGGCAACCTTAAATTTCGGGTGACACTTCCTGTGTTATTAATTTGTGCATTAAATTGGTGGTCATCAATCCTATGTAGAAGGCCTAGCAGTAATTGCAGAAAATTTCATATATTACATTATTCTAGGAGCAGGTTCCTCAAGAATGTATTGGGTGTGTGTCACTGGGCTGATAAAGTACGCTATAGGTGCAAATCCCCAAATATAAATTCAAACAGAAGTTGAAAGAAAGAGATATTATTAAGAGAAATCAAAACAACCAACGCATTTTTTACCAACACATTCATGCACTATGCCATAGGTGCAAATTCACAAATATAAATTCAAACAGAAGGTGAAAGAAAGAGATATTATTAAGAGAAATTAAAACAACCAACACATTTTAGGCTGGTTAAAGATTCATCATTTGAAAGCAAAAATTCTTAGTAGGGTAGGCTGTTGTACCTTGGAACAATTTTTAATTTTTAGAACATTAATCTAAGCTGATTTATTACAGTAATCATCACACAGCGTATCTTTCGGATGATAGTCACAATAATATCAACTTTGTTTCAAGAAAACAATTGTTTTAATATCATTTAAAAAATGAGTAAGATTTCATAATACACATTTGTTCCGAGGTACAATATGCTAGTGTGCCTTGAAACGCCCCCTTTTTACCTTGGAAAAAAGGGGAATAGTTTGAAAATACAATTCAGAACAATATGTTGAGTTAACTGCAATCTCTTTTTACTAAACTTTTATCTTTACATGGTCTGATACTAATAAGGAATGAGAACAGTTCAAAAACATATTAAAAGTGTAGGATAAAGATTCCTTGGTAATTTAATCATGACAAAGATCACAAATGAAATTTTTCCAACCATGTTTATCGTTTCCAGCACATAATTCATGGGCCCAACGTTTGCATGTTATACATTTTATCCATTGTTTTCCAGTTTTATCATTTCGGTAGGCTTCACAACAAAATAAGCACTCCTCGTTGCTATCTTCATCATATGTTTGTACCGAAGGTATTGGATCTTCATCAGATGACGGGTATTCAACAACACATTTTTTCTTTACTTTTTCTTTTATGGTTTCTTTTTTCTCTTCAAGCTGAAGTTTTTGTTCAACTTTTTCCCCTTGATTATTTATTTTGCCATCCATCCTTTTCTTGTTCTTCATAGCCAGTTTGATTGCCATCTTCTTGGGGGTATCTGTTGCAATCATTGTCTTGCCGGGATTTTTTCCTCTCTTTTTATTCTTCCTGGGCTGGGCTTTGGGAAATGGTTGAATCTCTTCTGGCAAAAAGCACGTTTTCTGTTGCAAAGTGTTTAGCTGGCTCTGGTCTCCCTTATCGGCGGACATGGAATCAACTGGAGGAAAGAAGCAGAGTTAGGGCTACTTACTTCAAGCACAGGAATCATAGTGGACGAACTAGGTAGGTGTAGAGTATTGATTTCAATTTGTTGAAAATTAGTTTCACTCTCATTAGATCCAGAAGGAACAGGGATGGGTCTATCCGTGACAAATGATGGTAGAAAATCTTCATCCGAAAAAATGTTCTTGCCGAATGGATGTATCCCAGTAGCTTTAAATCCTTTTGTAATATTGCTAGGAGTGAAGGCTCGTGGATAGGCTTGTCCTACTACTTACGCTACACCATAGATGTTAAATGTTTTCCCTGGATGATAGAGCAGCCACGCAGCAACATACTGGTTATGAAAAGTTTTAAAAGGACCAAACACGCTTACATCAAAGGGTTGAAATCTGTGGGAGCAATGCGGGGGAATGACACCATAACTATACCGTTATCAGAAGCTAAATCAAGTACTTCAGGGCTTAGGTGGGTAGGCCTTGAGGCCAACGAACAGAGGTTCAGGAATGCATAAAGCTTTATCCTGGAAGACTCTGTATGTCGTCTTCTGCCGGGGTGAGGTTGTCTCCGAGTTGAAGCTTCAAGCCAATGGCGCATAGCCATAGTAAGCTTGCCGCATAGTAGCGGAATGCTTCTACTGGCAGTTATTTGTTGATGGTGACTGCCGTGTCGTTTCTGAGATCGCCGTAAACCATATTTACAAACGGTGTCCAACCAGTGAGGCTGGGGGCGAATCTCACTGCACTAGTGATCTGCCTTCGTATTCGAATTCAGACAAGGAGACAAGGGACTCGACCGATGTTTTCACTTCGGGAGATCTACGCTTGTTCTCTCTGACAGCGGAGGGTGGGGCTAGTTAACTTTCTAACCCTGGAGGAGGGGCAATGGGTTTAGTCACGGGCTTCGGAGCCTGTTTACCCTTGGCCTTGCCGCCTGAAGACTTAACATCTTGGGGATGAGATGTGGTCTCTTTATTCTCCATGTTAGTTTGGCAAATGATCTAGGTTCTTAGAACTACACACTACTCGTGGTATTCTAAAAGATATTAAATCTTACTCAATTCTATAACAACGGGATCCGACTCCGTTAAGTTATAAAAGAGGCTTCTGACTTGCCACACGTTACATCACAGAAATATGCTAAATTATTTCTTGGCGATTATCCTTCCTCCTCTCGCCTTTTACGAGAATTATTTCAATACGACCACCTACCGGTTTTAGACAGAATTGTCCTGTAAATCATTATTTTAATCAGCTTAGTCTCTGCAGAGATTAAAAAACTCAAATGCTTGCGGTAGTTTGGGTAAATTTAATGAAATGAATGCTGTTGGGAAATACCTAGATTCACTACATCGAGTAAAATGAACTTTGCCTAAGCAGACAAGTCCACATGTAGATCATTAAGGGACGAAGAGGGTTATATCTAAAATAGCCTAAGTTGAATTATGAAGATAATTCATAGTATCCCTTGTCAGCCCACCTTTGGCAAAAGTAAAATTGCCCCATACCTCAACCCACAATAAATCTTTTCAACAAATGTAATCTTATGTCATTGCTAACTCTTGAGTGGCAGTTGGTTTTCACTCAAAAGAACTCCTTGCATGGGGGTTTTTATATTGGCAATGTCCCACCATTTGGCAAGTATTTCCATCAACTCAATAGTTCCTGGATGTGCCCCAGCGATATTCAAAGAGGCCAAGGTGGTGTCATGGAAAATGTTGCATACTAACTGTAGTTGCGCCTCTCCAATCATGATGGGTAAACAGACTTATAGCTCAATTTAGGTGCTGATTGGCCAGCATACTCTGCTCCAGCTTGTAAAGGGCACGCAAATAAATAAAACATGCTTCTGTTCGTAAGCCATTCTTGAAATCAGGAAACAACTAAGTTTGCTCGGATTGTTTCAGCCAGTTATTTCTTCATCATCATCATCATTGGTCAACAATCCTAGGATTGGTTTGACGCAGCTTTCTACTCGATTTTTCTATCGGCCAACCTTTTTATTGTGACGTAATTCTTCTCTATTACATCCTTCACAAACTGTTCCATGTATCTCATACGAGGACTGCCTTTTCCAATCTTCCCGTTCACTTTTCCCTCGACGATAGTCTTCATCAGGCCATCGTTATTTCTTATTTTCTTAAAATATGTACAGTATGAAATTAAAAAAAACTGGCAGTCTCTCATCCTGAGGGTTCTTGATAGACACAAGCCTGGTATCCTTTAGCATTAAATGGAACATATTTCTATTAACCCTGTTATTATCAGAAATGATGGAAAGTACTATTAACACACTCGCTGATGAGGTTTAGAGCGGATGTCAAATCATACAGTGACTTTCCAGTCTGATTGTAAACTGGAACTAAAGCAACTACTTCTTCAAATGGACCATAGGCTGAATTCACCATAAATGCCTGCACCGTCTTGACAGCTTCACCTGGAGCATTTCAGCTTGTCCAATGAGAGTTCCAGCTTTATAATTAATATCAGAGTTCACATATATTTCATCAATATGCAGAATGACATATCTCCCTTTCACTTAACTGCGCTGAGGTAACAGATAGAAAATGCTTATTAAGGGCTTTCTTTTGAGGCGATAATGTTAATGAACTTTGTAAAAGCTGCAAGTGCCTAGGATTGGGCAATGTAAACAACTGGCTTGGTCTTAGTTCAGAGTAGCAAGAAGTAGATATAGCAAAGGTGATAAAAGGAAACAGGATGGTGCTGGTGGAATAGAAACTTTCTTTGCCTAATGCAAAAAGAAACTGGTCAATTAAAAAAAACAAAGTTTACGTCACAATAAAAAGGTTGGCCGATAGAAGAATCGAGTAGTGACGCTGTCTCGACGGGTGGATTCCTACCTATCCACGATGGGCAAGCTACTACTCGGTGACCGTTGGTCCCTCCACGGCTCCTGGTTCCTCGCTGTTTCCTCCTGGGCTGCTTCCTCCCTCGGTGACTGCTGCTGTGTCGCACGTCCGGCGTCGCTGCTGCGTCTTCGATGCCCGTTTAAATATTGCTTCTGCTGGGCATCGATGACACAGGCAGTCGCCCAGATACTGCTATTTTCTAGGGAACTCGAAGTTCACTGACCGGGGTAGGGGCAAGCGCACGTGAGGAGTGCATGGCTCTTGAGAAAGGCCCAGCGACTAATGGTCGCATGCGGCAGGCTAGGACCACGTGCACTCTAACCGGTCAGCGGGAAAGAACCAAAAGGACAATAGGCGTCGGCGACAAGTGTCGGCCGCTCCGAAAGTGGGAAGGAAGGAGGCCAGGAGGGGAGGGTTCCCACCCACATCCACGCCCTTAGCAAATCGGTCGACGGGGACGATTAAATGTCGTAAACTTTGCCTATGATAACATTTCATAAACAACACAATCAGAAAATAAGCATTATAAATGCATAGAGATGCCCTGACATGACACAAAAGAATAAAAATGACAATAATACAAATGTTATAAACTAAAGAAACTTTTTTTCTCCCCGCGTCTCTCCGTGTCCTCCGCGCCGCTCCAGTCCCTCGTACATAACTGGAGCGCGTCCTCCATGGTGTTGGCAGTGTGAACACCTGTGAATGCCATCGTCCCACCAACTGGCGATCTTCACTTGAACGGATGGATGTGTTCACGAAGGGTCTCCTTTCCAAAATACGGGGGGACCGATTGTCTTGGCCTGGCGAGATGAGGCTGCAGGCAAGTGCCTGTAGGTCAATTCTGTGTTACGCAGTCGATACGACTACGCGGCGTTTCTGTTTACGTCGGGTCCGGCTCCTATTGTACAGGCGGCTGGAGACAGTCTTTTTTCTCTCCTCCGTATCCGCCGCGCCGCTTAAGTCTCTCGCACATAACTGCAGCGCGTCCTCCATGGTGTTGGCAGTGTGAACACCTGTGAATGCCCTCATCCCACAAACTGGCGATCTTCACTTGAACGGATGGATGTGTTCAAGAAGGGTCTGTTCCAATATTCCATGGAACCGATTGTTTTGGCCTAGCCAGATGTAGCTGCAGGAAAGTGCCTTTAGGTCAATTATGTGTTACGCAGTCGATAAGACTTCGTAGCGTCTCTGTTTACGTCGGGTCCGGCTCCTATTGTACAGGCGGCTAGAGACAATCTTTTTTCTCTCCTCCGTATCCGCCGCGCCGCTTAAGTCTCTCGCACATAACTGGAGCGCGTCCTCCATGGTGTTGGCAGTGTGAACACCTGTGAATGCCCTCATCCCACAAACTGGCGATCTTCACTTGAACGGATGGATGTGTACAAGAAGGGTCTGTTCCAATATTCCATGGAACCGATTGTTTTGGCCTAGCCAGACGTAACTGCAGGAAAGTGCCTGTATGTCAATTCTGTGTTACGCAGTCGAAAAGACTTCGTAGCGTCTCTGTTTACGTCGGGTCCGGCTCCTGTTGTACAGGCGGCTGGAGATAATCTTTTTTCTCTCATCCGTAACCTCCGCGCCGCTCCAGTCACTCGCACATAACTGGAGCGCGTCCTCCATGGTGTTTGCAGTGTGAACACCTGTGAATGCCCTCGTCCCACAAACTGGCGATCTTCACTTGAACGGATTTGTGTGTTCAAGAATGGTCTCCTTTCCAATATGCCATGGGACAGATTGTCTTGGCGTAGCCAGATGTACCTGCGGGAAAGTGCCTGTAGATCAATTCTGTGTTACGCAGTCGATAACACTGCGCGGCGTCTCTGTTTACGTCGGGTCCGGCTCCTTTTGTACAGGCGGCTGGAGATAATCTTTTTTCTCTCATCCGTAATCTCCGCGCCGCTCCAGTCACTCGCACATATGTGGAGCGCGTCCTCCACGGTGTTGGCAGTGTGTACATCTGTGAATACCCTCGTCCCATAAACTGGCGATCTTCACTTTAACATATGGATGTGTTCAAGAAGTTTCTCATTTCCAATATTCCGTAAAACCGATTGTCTTGGGCTGGCGAGATGTAGTCGCAGGCAAGTGCCTGTATGTCAATTCTGTGCTACGCAGTCGATAAGACTTCGTGGTGTCTCTGTTTACGTCGGCTCCGGCTCCTGTTGTACAGGCGGCTGGAGATAATCTTTTTTCTCTCATCCGTAACCTCCGCGCCGCTCCAGTCACTCGCACATAACTGGAGCGCGTCCTCCATGGTGTTGGCAGTGTGTACATCTGTGAATACCCTCGTCCCACAAACTGGCGATCTTCCCTTGAACGAATTGATATGTTCAAGAATAGTCTCCTTTCCAATATTCCATGGAACCGATTGTTTTGGCCTAGCCAGATGTAGCTGCAGGAAAGTGCCTTTAGGTCAATTATGTGTTACGCAGTCGATAAGACTTCGTGGCGTCTCTGTTTACGTCGGGTCGGCTCCTGTTGTACAGGCAGCTAGAGACAATCTTATTTCTCTCCTCTGTATCCTCCGCGCCGCTTAAGTCTCTCGCACATAACTGGAGCGCGTCCTCCATGGTGTTTGCAGTGTGAACACCTGTGAATGCCCTCGTCCCACAAACTGGCGATCTTCACTTGAACGGGTGGTTGTGTTCAAGAAGGGTCTGTTCCAAAATTCCATGGTACCGATTGTTTTGGCCTAGCCAGATGTATCTGCAGGAAAGTGCCTGTATGTCAATTCTGTGTTACGCAGTCGAAAAGACTTCGTAGCGTCTCTGTTTACGTCGGGTCCGGCTCCTGTTGTACAGGCGGCTGGAGATAATCCTTTTTCTCTCATCCGTAACCTCCGCGCCGCTCCAGTCACTCGCACATAACTGGAGCGCGTCCTCCATGGTGTTGGCAGTGTGTACACCTGTGAATACCCTCGTCCCACAAACTGGCGATCTTCACTTGAACGGATTTGTGTGTTCAAGAATGGTCTCCTTTCCGATATGCCATTGGACCTATTGTCTTGGCGTTACCAGATGTACCTGCGGGAAAGTGCCTGTAGATCAATTCTGTGCTACGCGGTCGATAAGACTTCGTGGCGTCTCTGTTTACGTCGGCTCCGGCTCCTTTTGTACAGGCGGCTGGAGATAATCTTTTTTTTCTCCTCCGTATCCTCCGCGCCGCTCCAGTCACTCACACATAACTCGAGCGCGTCCTCCATGGTGTTGGCAGTGTGAACATCTGTGAATGCCCTCGTCCCACAAACTGGCGATCTTCACTTGAACATATGGATGTGTTCAAAAAGGGTCTCATTTCCAATTGTCCGTGAAACCGATTGTTCGGGGCTGGCGAGATGTAGTTGCAGGCAAGTGCATGTAGGTCAATTCCGTGTTACACAGACGATAAACCTGCGCAGCATCTGTTTACGCCGGGTCCGGCTCCTGTTGTACAGGCGGCTGGAGATAATCTTTTTTCTCTCATTCGTAATCTCCGCGTCGCTCCAGTCACTCGCACATAACTTACTTGCGTCCTCCATGGTGTTGGCAGTGTGTACACCTGTGAATACCCTCGTCCCACAAACTGGCGAGCTTCACTTGAACGGATTGATGTGTTCAAGAATGGTCTCCTTTTCAATATTCCGTGGGACCGATTGTCTTGGGATGGCGAGATATACTTGCAGGCAAGTGCATGTAGGTCAATTCTGTGTTACGCAGTCGATAAGACTGCGCGGCGTCTCTGTTTACGTCGGGTCCGGCTCCTGTTGTACAGGCGGCTTGAGACAATCTTTTTTTCTCTCCTCCGTATCCTCCGCGCCCCTGAAGTCCTTCGCACATAACTGGAACGCGTCCTTCATGGTGTTGGCAGTAGAACACCTGTGAATGCCCTCGTCCCACAAACTGGTGATCTTCACTTGAACGGATGGATGTGTTCAAGTAGGGTCTACATTTCAATATTCCGTGGGACCGATTGTCTTGGCCTGGCGAGATGTAGTTGCAGGCAAGTGCCTGTAGGTCAATTCTATGTTACGCAGTCGATAAGACTGCGCGGCGTCTCTGTTTACGTCGGGTCGCTTGGTGGCGTAACGGCGTACGGCTTGCCTGTTAACAATCCGGTTCTTGGAGGAATAGATCTCCTTGACATCAAGTACTTGCTCTTCCCGCGAGCTTTGAAGATGCTTCGGGCGACCGCGTTTAATTTTCCTAGCCCTAGCCTTGATTTTACCGCGCAGTACTGTCACAAACTCTAATGGTGTGATGCCAACTACTGGTATCATTGAAAACAACTATTGTCGAGCGTAGCCGCACCATAATTGACCAACTCCGGCGAAGGAATGGGAGCTCGTTTGAGTTGCTCCACTGGCAGCTCAAACAGAAGCTGGGTGACTGTGTACTGTCCCCTGATCCCATCCAAAGCCGCGTTACTAAGTAGTAATCGTGCAAGGGACAAGTATTTGTCGCACCTAAAAATACGGGTAGGTTGACGTTGCCATTAAAACTAAATTCACGGTGTTCATCGACGGCGTGTGAGTCAAATAGGAATAAAACTACCCGTCGCCAAAAAGCCACTGTCAAATTTTGGCCTGTGAATAAATATCTTACGTTCGTATCGTCTGCGGACATGATCCCCTCCAATTTGCCGGAGAGTGAGCGTACACTCTCCTCTATATCCGCACGAGAGGTTGGATAGAGGGTATCGTTTACGTGGGACATGTCCATGATCTTAACGGCTTGTCCCAAAATAAATAGACTCCGAGGCAACTCTTTGGGAAACGTACCGCGATTCACCAACGCAATTTTGATCCCGCAAACCCCTATAAACGCGATCGCCTCACATCAGGATGGGATCGATGTTTCCGTGGAGAATACACCACCAAGGAAATTCCAGCCGAGGGCACACGCAGCGTTCGCAACGCACTGAGCATTGCTGCTCCAGCCAAACGATGTTCGTCTTCCTGGTTGAACGTGCCCGAGGTCAGCTCAATTCGCCGGTGTGATGCCTGCCAGTGCAGTTGGCGTACCGTTAGACGGCCGCACAAGCGCTGGCCCGGTGTCCCAGGCCCCACCGTGCGTAGCGAAGATCCGTCCGACAGTCCCGAGGCAGATGCTCGTACGTCTGATACCTCGTACACCGGCCGTTGGGTGTGAGATGGCTCCATTCAGTAGAGCTTAACGAGGGAAATCACCCCCTCTGCCAGGAGACGTCTAGCAGTCTCCGAGTCCTGCGTTATGAAGCGGACCAACATCAACTTCCCCGTGCGGCGACCTTTGATGCGGTAGACTTTCCTCATCACCTGGCCGCCGCCGAAGCAGATCCTGTCCTTGATGTCCGTCACCTCCGTTGTCAGGTCCACGTTGCGGACCACCACCGAAAACGACAACGGAGCGAAGTTGGGTGTCCTACTAACGACCTCTGTATAGTGTGCACAACGCAGGGCTCCGGCTTTGCACGGGTGCCTTCAGGACTAGTCCTGTCGTCAGTGTCGATGCGGATGCAGGAGAGCCGCCATTGTGCCACCGAAGGACGCTGCTCATGTGCAACTATGCCGCCGAAATGTTAACGATGAGAATGCACCCATTTTAAACTTGTTTTTAAACGTCCCGTTTTAGAACTTTTTAATCGCAGGACTACTGCTACTCGGCCTTTTAGTGTACGTTTCCACAATTGTATTCTTGAACGAGGTAATCTCACAGCGGAACTGTTAGGTTATAAAACGGCTCTTGATGGGATAGATGTAGGCGGAGGCTCCTGTGTGATCGGCTCAGACTCCATGAGCGCCCTAAAATCCATTTTCGGCTTCTCTCCTATGCACCCTATTGTCCATGATATTCACTGTTCACCGCTCTCCCTTCACAGGAAGGGAACCACCGTCTGGTTTATGTAATAGCGGCCGACTTCGGGAGTACGGCAAGTGTGGCGTATTCCATGACTGGCCTTACAAACGCCTGATACAGGATTTGTCCGCATCTCGCCGAGACTCCGTGGCCTTTCACATGGACAGCTTTGATAAGGTTGCATCGCCGACTGCATTGGACCCTCACGCTACCCACGTGTTTCCTGAAACTAAGGTTCCGTTCAATCTACAGGCCGAGGTAGGTAATTGATTTGGATTGTGGGACGCGTTGTCCCCACAGGGACAGCGGGATGGTTCTCCTGTCGGACTCATGGTTCTTGCCGAAGATGATTAGTTGGGACTTTTTTGCGTTCGGCCGGAGTCGCCACCTTCTGAACCATCCTTCTAATTTCGTGGTCATGGCTTGCAGTCTTGTCATGTCATGAAATATCATGTCATGAGCTACAACCTTTATATATCGATCCACATTATTCACATAAAATATACATATGGCACGTGAAAGAAAAAATGGCAATTTTCCACAAGAATAAAGATATTTTATTTTGACCGGTTTCGGTGTACAACACCATCGTCAGGTGGGTGACGATGGTGTTGTACGCCGACGATGATGGTGTCACCTGACGATGGTGTTGTACACCGAAACCGGTCAAAATAAAATATCTTTATTCTTGTGGAAAATTGCCATTTTTTCTTTCACTATGATATTCCACCAAATCAAGCCTGATACAACTACCTTTATACATATGGCACAATATGGTTCAGGAGTAATTTTTACAAAACCCTTATAAGACATGCACATGTACCGCAATATGTACAATATATAAAATATATGCAATATGTTCAATATTTACAATATGTACAATGTAAGCAATGTGTACAATATTTACAATATATTGAATTTAATCTTTGTGGTATTCCCTGAATCAGGTATCCAGGCAGATCCAAGGACCACCCTCACAATCTGGGCAGTATATATTCGTCTGCTTCCTTATTTTTTTGGCTCTGCAAACCCTGCAGTCTTTTTGGGAACTTTTCCTGGAGCAGGTGTGGTGGTGGGGGGGGGGGGGGGGGAATTTAGGGAAGTGGGAATATATGAAAATAGTACCCCTTTGTTCACGGTGAGGAACTGCCCTGCAACTGGTAGGTAATCAATTACGCGGAGGCGGAATGAGTGTCAATCCAGCCGGTATCCGTTGTAAAGCTGAAAAATAACATTGCCACCATCTTCTCCATCACGTAAATGCCTATTTTTTTATACCACTTCAGAGATTTATGCTCCTTTGAGTCATACCCTAAGTATTGGTCCATTCGGTCAATACCCCCATGTACTTGTTGTACTCCACAATACATAGGGGTTTATTTACCAAATGGACCCTCTTATAGGTGGTCGATATGATATCCGCGCTCTATTTCGAGGATATCATAGGTACATCCCTCATGTCCTTCCACTTCGAAACACAAATCCCTTCAGGCTGGCTCCATTGCTGGATCATTTTGCCTCTACGTAATTGTGCTTGGACTACCTTAGGAGGGTTCCCCTGTCGGTCCTTCCGAAGCAACCTGTGCAGTAACAGCAATCACGGAGAAACTGTTCTCTCACAAGAGAGACGCTATTGTAAAAGTTGTCCATAAATATTGAATTCAACAATTTGTGAACAACTTTGCCCGTATGTCCAACACCGCCAACATCAGGGTCCTTCCCTCCAGCATATATAAGAAACCGATGAACTAGGCCATCTCGCTCCGCCAATACATACAATTTCACACCAAATGTATGGCGTTTCATTTTTATGTACTGGCGGAACGAAAGCCTTCCTCTCCAAGCCACCATGGATTCATCTATACACAGATTCCGCCTAGGGTAATGTAGTGTTTCCATAATGTGGTGGAAGTGCTCAACAATAGGCCTAATCTTGAAAATGGGGTCCTCAGATGTTCCATCCACTGGATTTCTGGCGAAATGCAGAGCTTGTCTCACCATCATGAACCGGAGAGAAGGGGTGGAAGAGGCAGGGGTAGAGGGTGTGGTTAGGGGTGGAATACTGGGACCACTGCTTCCAGAAAAGGGACCGAAGACAGATTTGCAATGACTATTGCCTCCCTCTCCCAGATGGGTCCCTTATGGTTTGTTCTTCCTCATAATCAGACCCGCTCTCCATATGTTTCCCCCTTATTCGCTGAATCGAGGAAAGAAAAAATGCCCTCGAAGTCCATCTCGGTCACCATATAGGTCTCCTTTTCAAAAGGAAGTCACCCTGAAAACTAATTAACGTTACTGCCGCGAAGAGAGATAGATACATATGTGCATACATTTTCCAGAAGAAAAATGGTTGAGAGCCTAAAGAAAATCTTGTGTTTATTCTAAATTCTTCGAATTAAAAGGTATAGCGTATTGTACACATAAAACAGCAATGAAACAGTGTGTTTTTCCGAACTAGGTCATATGAATGAATTAAAATGCGTATTTTTAAGATTGTAGACATAAAAAATAGAAGATAGTAAAACTGAAAAGACCTGTGGCATGCTATGGTTAAATGAAATCATTCTATAATTTTCCGGCCCACACCGCCAACGACATGTTTGTCTGCGTGAATATGGTGGATGTTTGAGCTGCCATGGCCCCGGATAGCATGTGATGCCAAGACCCAAATCCCCGTGCTGAATCAAATCTCAATGTGCTCCTGAGTGGAAACCATCCCCACGTATATCGAGACACGGGTTAGAGACTCGCAGGTAGTTGTCTGGTACTGACAGGTGTAGTACTCGGGTATATCAGTGGCCCACACCCGCAAGTTGGGGGTGTGGCCGGTCGTAGCAGGAGTGTCCACGGTACAGACGAGAGAAGCGGCCGGCAGTGCCCATGCTGACAGGGCAGAAAAATTGTACCCCACCATTCTGCGTCGACCAGACACCGCGCCATCTGCCGAAGACTTCCACTGCGCAACTCTGCTTCGGCAGAGTTGCGCAGTGGAAGCATGCTGGGCCAATAACCCAGAGGTCCGTGGATCGCAACCACGCCCTGCTACCGTTGAATTATCCGCTGAGGGGGGGGGGCGAAAGCACTCTCAGAAAATCGACAGCGACAAACTGATTTATTGAAACGCACCAATAACTGATACACCAGGTGGTACGGGAAGGAGAGGGGAGGATTAGGAGACTGTTACCCGCGGTCGAGGATCCGGGACAGAGTGGCCAGCAGAGGCGTCGGGCGGTGTGTCACCAAACGGAGCAGCAAGAACGGCCTCAAGCCACCACCACAGCAAAATTGGCCGAGAGCCCAGGCCAGTGGCGCTTTAAATACGGGGAGCCTTATTTCCCCTGACCCGCCGGATCGCCAACACCTTTTGACTGGGATCCGACTGCGGTTCACTTAAGGGTCTCTCTCTTGCGCCTCCTGAGTTGGCCTCTGGTCTCGCCGTCGCGCGGTTCGGATATGGACGGCTCAAAACTAAAAGATATAATATTTACGCCAAGTTGGCACGAAAATTTACTGCCACACTTACCTGGTGCTACCGAGGATTTTTTCCCTCAGGTCTTGATGTGGCCGATGGTGTAGCGAAAGAAACATCTGGTCTGGAATATCCCCGCAGCCTCAGCTATCTCACTCGCCTATCGTCCAACACGATATCACGATGCACTTTTTCAATGATTTCCGGTGTGGTTGTGGTTTTTGGCCGTCCTTCACGTGGGTCATCTTCGAGGGATGTGCGACCACGTTTAAATTCAGCTGCCCACTTTTTAACGGTCGACTTTGAAGGAGCAGAGTCCCCGTACACTTTTGTTAACTTCTGATGAATTTCCTTAGGGGTTAATCCATCCAATACAAAGAATTTTATGACCGCACGATATTCAATTTTATCCATTTTAACGAAAAACAAGAAAGTCGTCTACGGCAACAATACGTGTAAACACACCACTTGAGAGAACAAGTTGAAACTTGTCTTGCGAACTAACGACACATGCACCCATGCAGAAATCATACATTTTTGCTAATTGGAACGCCATCTGTGTCAGGCCGATAACTTTTCACCTTATCCTCGTATCATGGGTATCATCCTGCTACAATCAGGAATAATTTCATTTAACTGTTGTCTATTTTGAACGCAAAGTATAAATATTTTTGAGTTATGGTAGATTTCATCAATTTTTGTGCCCCCATTTTCAGTACTTTTAGCAATGGTTTTAGATCAATACAGAATCTTAATTTTCCTCTGCCATGGAATGATCAAGTAAATGAACCCCCAATGCATCTTTACCATCACGTTTCTTTTGATTCGATTCACACTTCATGGTATTGATTTGTTCGTGGGTATAACATGTTCTTAATAGGGACCACTCCAGCGTGTGCGACGCAGCAGTTGCGTAAGCTCAATTCCATGCCTCTAGCGCGACTGTAATCGGAGGTATTTAAATCGCTTTGGGTGTTTTTTTCTGGGTGGTGTCAAAGAGTTTGTACAGACGTTGTCTTAATATATTTAGCATAATAGTTGATCTTTAAAAAATTAATCTTTAAAAAATTAAATACTTATAGTATATACATAAATATTTGCACTTTGTTATTTTAAATGCTTGCTTACGTTTTTCGGAGTTTATATTAGGTTGTGTACGGTGCGAATGACCACGGCCGTCGACGCACCTGAAAAACCTAACACTACTAATACTCGAAGTTTTTTCCGTGCTCGTCATATCCGGCGTTTAGTAGTTGACCCGAGTGTGGCATTTCTCAAAACGGGTTTAAGCAAAGTGACAGTGTCCCTGGGCAGCTTTTACTCCAGTACCTTTTATATTTACACGCCATGCACTTTTTTCCAACCTTTAAAGGTTCTGTTTTTGGATTTTCTTCGGTAAAATGCTGACCTGTGAAGCGTGTACATCGGTATCTGAGGGCTGTCCTTTGCGTTTCCCTTAATTCTGTCATACTTGACTATGATTTTGTTGACCAATTCTACTTTGAACGACTGGTGATCTTTTTGGTATCAGCCTTGTCTCTTCTGGTTACCAGTGTATAGTGTAAGAATTTTAGATAGCTGTATTTACGAAAAGTTTGAATAATTTGTTGCACCACGCTTTTGTCCTTTCCTTTTCTAGGAAGAATGATTTCAAAAGTTATTTCAGCACCTCGCGTTCCGTACCCTAAGACAACGCCTATTAAAAATAGTTTTATTTGAACACGAGACATGACATTTAGAGCACTAGGTTAAGCATTCAACTTGAATTCTGTATGATTTATTTTGCTTGATATAGCTGATGCGCTGATGACGGGCGGCCGGCACGAGTAGAAATGACGTTGACTTTACACACCTCGGTAGTTTTTTCAACTAGCCTCATTCTGTACTCAAGCTTTTCATGCTCTCCTCCAGTCTTTTTGTATAGCACAAAAGAATTCCACACCGCAATATTCGGAAGGCGGAAATAAACTATCTTGTAATATTTTTTCCGCATTTTCGTGGGATAGGTTAATCGGCTAGATTCTGGTCCATCCTATCGACGCCTCCCATTGTCTTATTGTAATCTACAATGGCACTTGTTTTTCCACTCTTCTTCCTCTTTTTCCCTCTGTTATGTTATCGTTAAAGCCGTTAAGGGTTCAAATGAATACACACATCCACCGTGCTAGTCATGGGCCATGTGTCGGCGAGAGCGTCCGTTCCCCCCATCCGTAATGACATATCGATACTATCGATACGTCGACATGCCTTCGCTCCAGCCGACCCAACACCTCAACCTCCACCATCTCTGCATCATGAACTGTAGAGAGAATAGAAACATCTCTGACGTCCTCCATCGAATAGCAATCACTTTGCCCATTCTGTGTGCCACAATTTCGCCTTTCTTCAGTTTTTTATCGCCGAGACTCAGTGGGAGTTCTTTTCATCTGAAGCGCACTGTCCCATAGGTGTCAGTTGATCTTGAAACTAACAAATATGTCAACTGTGGTGACGTATAAAAATTGTCCGTGGTTAAGTAGTAGCCTTTGTCCAACAATGGCTTCACTAACGTCAGTACCACTTGTTTTGACATCGGAAAATATTTGTAATCCGGATCAAAAACAGTCCCTTTCCCAGTCATATAATGGAATACTACACGTAGCCACTTTATGCTTCAGCGAGAACAAAAAATGTAATCCCTAACCTAGCCCTTTTAGTTGGAATATATTGAATCTCCCGTTGAATAGAAGAATGCTCACATCTGCGGTAATGTCTCTTTCAGGAGTATAAAATTTGCGAAATTTCTCACTCAAAGAACTAAAAACAGGCCATATATTGTGTCATGATCGGACTCCGCTCGAAGAGCTATGATACGATCCTAAATTTGTTCGTGGGTTTCTTGCCCTTTGCGTCGGGTGTAAATTGAAGCACACAGACGACTTAAAGAAGGTATTTTACCCTTGGCAGAGGTATGTCTCTCACAAAGGCGTCTCGAGTGAACCGCTCTGCGGAGGTTCCGGAAGGCTGCGAGGAGCGTCGGCTCTGGATGCACGAGGTGACCCAACCCACTGACTTTCAAGTAAATACTGGCGAAATTACCCAGCGGCCCTAAAGGTTTGATCGCAGGTACGTGCGTTTCCCGTAAAAGGGATTCTGGAATTTAGGGAGCAAAGAACACCTGGAAAGCCCATTTAGGGTGAATAACCTAGCAAAGAAAGACGAGGCACACATGGTTCAGAATGAAGATTTGAGTGAAGGAGAGAAAATATCGACGGAAACAGAAAAAAATAACCGTGCGAGTTCCCTGCGATAAAATATCGAAAAACCCGCAAGAAAGTGACCAAATCTTACCTACCGACGCCCGCAAATTGAAAGAACACGTACTACCTACTACGTTACTAGGGAAATATAAGGCTATGTGTTGTAGGGAAACAAAATATTTGGGGAACCCGGATATATATGGGTGAATCAGAACTTGGTCACTATGTCAGCCCGTATATATACTGTTTACTGTTACTCTTACTATATGTACTGTTTACTATTACTGATGCTGTCGTCAAAACCAGGAAAACGGCTGGCATACAAGGTGCATTCCATAAGTAATGCGACCAAATTAAATTAATCCCTTAATGATGGATATTTTTCAACAAATACGATAAAAATATGACATTATTTTAATACATTTTTAATTGCCTACACGTAGAAATGAAAAAAATTCAATAATAGGTTATAAAATTTTATTTACCCCGAAATCTTATTTTATTATACGTATTTGGTGAATTTTTTTGAGGCATTCAAATTTATATTATTTTTTCAGAATAAAAATATTTTAATAGGGTTTAAGGCCTGATTAATAACTGTCAACACTAACGGTCAAAATAATAAAATCTTGGGGCGCGGTCAGAACAACACTGCTCCGGATATATAGAGCCCTGGAGCGGTCCAAAATAGAATACGGGTGATTTGTGTACGCATCAGCGAGGGAGAGCCAGTTGAAGGCTGTAGCCTCAGTAAACAACGCTGGTATGAGGATTTCAACAGGGGCCTTAGGAACCAGTCCTGTAAAATGCATTTATATTAACGAAGGTGAACCTCCCATTGATCTCCGGAGGAGGGCAGCGCAGAGTAAATCTGGTCAAAATATATTCCATAGAACTAACTTCCGAAGTAGGCGATTAATCGGGATGTGCCAAAATGCGTCTATGAGATCTATTTATATGAGACGCGATTGAGGGAGGATACACATACGTGCTTTGGCAGCATCGCGGAGTGAACTGCGGGTTGCAATCATATTTAGTCGAAGGACAGAGTTCCTGGATGATTCTCGTGCCCCCGGTGGCCTTAGGGATTGCTATAAGAGGGAAGGCGCTCTGGTCTAGCTTTGACGAGTATATTTCGTAGCAGAAGCGTACATATCCACCCTGGATCTCAGGGGACGGTCCAGTAGGCATAAACTCATCCGGGGTGAGGTCCAGCTTAGGAATGTTCGCCCCTGTCATAAACAATGAACGGACTGAGGGTGAATAGTTGTTATAAGAATGGGAGTGGAGAATGGCTCCACGTACCTTTGTGAATCAGGGCGAGGATCCAGATCTGGTGCTGGTCTGGCAGCGGCGGGATATACAGTATCCAGGATTACCTGTTTTGGATCTTCTTTGCTACTTCTCATACTCCTCCAAAAATATTGGTGTCCCAAGTACTAGTAGGTGAAGTAAAAACGCAAATATGCTACTGATTTGAATGTCACAGTAGTACGAAAAAACATTGTGAAATTACAGAAATAACTCCGGTAATTCAATCTACGTTTCAGATTTGATTTTTATTATTTCAAAGAGTTTAAAGACATTTGATTATTAAACACAGCGTAAATTCCATTCATCCTCAAGAACAAAATTGAAATACTTTGAATATTTTTTCGTGTTGCAGTAATGTCCCCAGGGCGCGTGCGACAGTTTAATCTAAAGGAAATACGTCGTTGAGTACAGTTGTCGTGGACTTTGGGGCTGATCTGAAATGGAAATCGGTAAGATAGTCGGTTATTTTGTTGGGGTGGATACATTATGTAAATAACCACACATTTATTAGAATAATAATACATACCTTTTCACAGGAGAGTCTAAATCCGAATCCACTGATGAGCCGGAATTGTCACCCGTGGTGTTATTTTCGGAGCTGCTGTCACTTCGACCGTTGCGATTTATAATCACAATCATTTCCACAATGCAGTCTGTCTTGATGACCTCTGCGATTGCCCGCGAAATGATGAGCTTTTCTACTTCAATGCACCTCAGACATAGTCTCTAGAGTCAATTTCCTCACATTACTTAGTGTAAAAGTTGTATTTCGTTCTGCAACTTATCGTTTCACCTGAGCCCAAATTAATTCTATCGCACTGAAGTGGCAATGATATGGGTGGATTCGAAGAACACTATGTCGTTTTCTTTTGCTATCTCGTCGATCTCATACACTGGGAAGCGAGGTTTGTAAAACTTTGCCAACGTTAAGAGTTCCATTTTATTCATTCTAGGCTTATCTCTGCAACATTTTGTTTCTATAACCACTCGATAATGTCTTTTTTTAGCCATGTACATTTGGGAATTTATTAATTCTGATACTGTGGTAGGGGGACTGGTACTGTGGTAGGGATACTGGGGTAGGGGATACTGTGGTAGGACTTCATATTCGGCAATAGTTGGTTGACGAACCAGTTCCTGAATGTTTCTCTTGTCATCTCTTGAACGTAATCTCCAGAATTTTTACTCGCCTTGAATAAATTTGGCAGAAAGACTTCTGATGTCCCCGCATGTAAAAGAATTAATCGGGAGCCCTTGCCGATTGGAGCTGGCATGGTTCCTTTCGCGGTTTCATCAGTCCAAATCACTTTTCGAATGGCCTGCATTCACCCAAGTCTCCTCAAGCCAAACTACATCTGTGAAGTGCGGGGACTTGAACATGCATGCAATGATGCAACATTATTGAGGCGTACTGGTATATAACGGACTTACCAAAAAGTTTCTGTGATTGTCTATTGAAGACTGCTCCAGTATATGTTCAGCCCTCTAAATATGCCCTCCTCCCTCTCCCGTACTGCTATTAGGGAGTCCTCTTCTAAGCAACTTAGAATGTTGACACATATCAGCTGGCTGCATGCTTGGTACCTTCGGAATACTTCTTCTACAATCTTGCATATGGTGACCACACTCTTGGAGGGCATTTTGAGGCTTCCCCTTTTCTTTGCCACCAGAAGCCTACTGGCAGTTTCACACCTATCATCCTGTAGGGCTGTTAAACATTTTTCACACTTAACAATTTTCTCTAGCTGCCTTATTACAAAGCCAGCAACCTACCCCACACCATCACCTATATATGAAGACACCAACTTTGTGACTGAGGGCAAAGAATAATTCTTCTCCATATTAATCTGAAAGGGTTCTGGAGGTATTTGGGGAGCGGATGAAGTTTCCCACTCCGGGAAGTTTTGTGAGGAATGTGGGGGTTTGCCGAAGGCAAGCTGCTAGACACAAACAATACGCTAGTTTGATCTTGGGGGATGCAGTTGCCACTCTAAATAAGGGACAAATCTTTGTGCAGTAGAATCCTTTTGTACGCAGCACTGAACTGGAGAACTGTTAGGTTGTTATTGAAGCCTCCCTTGCTTCTGATAGCACTATAGAAGGTTTCCAAATGATCTTGGCTTAATTTATATGTCAAGAGGAACTTCGATGTCCCTTGCAGCACAAGATCATTGGCCAACCCCATGATACACTCACTTGCCACCATGAAACCTTGGCAGCTAGTCCTATGGTGTCCAATACTGGAACACCATTTCCATACTTAAATGCGCTGATGTACTTACTGGCCCGTGTAAGGAAGTCTGAGAATTCCACCAAATTGCTGGATTGAAGGGGAGCCTTGTATCTCGTAGACAGTAAATTTCTACTGTTAAGGATATCAAAGAAGTCATTGAATACGCCAATGAATGCAACTGTGGCCTCACATCCTACAAAATTGGGATGTTTCAGGTCACATCCAAGGTATTTGAGAGCATGGCAACACTGCGGCTGAGGGTAGGGGCTGCTAACTTAACCTTCATCTTCTCCCGGTACCACTCCAAATGCCTCCTCCTCAACTTAGAACCAGCATGCAGACCTTGTTCCCTTTGAATTTTCTCTTTGAAACTCCTCAATAAATTGCCACTTCACCTGCCCTCCCTCATGATCAATAAATACTTTCTGTGTGGCAAGAGCATTCCTTACCAACTTAAGCATATGGCAGGGGTCAAGAAGGGTATACATTTTTTATCCTCTGTGCATGAAAAATGGGTCATGTCATTAGGACTCAGGTTGGCCCCCAATGATGACACCATTGCAATATTGGATCTTGCACCATCACCAGTGATGGATAACGGTAAGGGCAATACAGTTACAAAGGGCATACAGGGTTATAAAAGTAAGGGAAATACAGTTCTATGAGACTCCTCGTAACGTAAAACAATTTCGAGGTTTCTTAGGGCTGTGCAATTTATACAGTAAGTTCGTGGAAGGATATGCCCACTTGAGCTTACCGTTAGTCTCGTTACTAAAAACACGCTAAGTGGGACTGGAATGCTGAAGCATAGTCGTCGTCCGACACGGTCGCTTCCGCATAATTTCCCGCTTTTTTTCAATGCACCCCATTGTCCAGGATATTCAGCGTAGCCTAATGTCCCTCGAGAAAAAGGGAATTCATATCGAATTCTTATGGGTCCCCGGGCCTGTGGAGATAGAGAGAGAGTAAAGAGGCGTTGCGAGAGGCCAACACTGCCGCGGCACAAGTACTTGTGGAGGATCTGAGGGCTGCTTTGAGGATCGTATGCCTTCAGCAGTGGAGGGAAACTTGGAATTAACAAACCACAAATAAGTTACGTGAAATTAAGGCCGACATAGCAATGTGGTCCACTTCAGTTGGGAGGAAGTTGTCATCACACGGGTGAGGATAGGGCACAGTGCCCTGACTTAATCTTACCTCTTTATGGAGGAGAAGATCCTACCCCGTTGTGATCGATCCCCCCTCACTGTGAAGCACCTCATGACGAGTGTTATGTCTATCGTGCTGCGCGAGAAAGATTGAACGTTGTGGGCAATGTAGGACAAATCCTTCGTAATGACCCCAACATGATCGACCGTTTACTTTCCTTTTTGCAAGATACTTCTATATTTTAAAAAAATTAACTTATAGCATTTTAGTATTCTTACCTTTTTACATTCTCACTTTCTAATGATCATATGTATTCGTTTATAAAATATTTAGACAAGGTGCAAAATGACCTTAGCCGTCGACGCACCTTAAAAACTAAAACTACTACTACTTCTTGGGGCACGATAATACAGTTATGCTAAAATTTGTTAATATACACATAGCAAATGGATAAGGCAAAAAGAGGATTGGGCACATGGAAGGAGGAAGAGGGAAAGCTTACAGACAAATGAAAATAAGTAAATGGAGACTGAAGCAAGTGAAATGGATATTACAGGGTCATGAATCTTGTGACCCTAACTCACTAGTTTATTTCTGACCTTCGACGGAGCTGTAGCATTATAACTCACCATCTATCATGGATATAATTTCAGGGCAACTGTCCTCCAAGGATATTTTGATCAGTTTTTTCTTCAGGCAGACCTCTCTTGCCAAGCCGTTGGTCATTATTTGTGAGCACACTTCATTCACTGATTTGTTGACTCATTTCCAAACAGACGTTCATGCATTTCCTTCCTAAGAAGATTACAGGCGCGGTCTGCCAGGCAATCTTGAAAAAGAAAATTTATTAAGTGATGAGCAAAAATCATAAATAAAAAGTAGTTTCAGAATTTAAATTATCTTACTCTAACTGCAAGTTAAATATTGCTTAAATCTCTATCCAGAAATTGCTGATAAAATACCATGAACACCCTATATTCCATATTTTGGGTGATTTCCTCCTCAAATTCTCCAAGCTCTTCCACTGTATTCAGTGGCAATGCCATCAGCTCCATATGTTCATTTGCCTCCACAGGCAATGGCACCTTCCTAGCACCCAACCCCTTGATCATGATTTCAAGGGCATCAAGCCTTTCAAATATCTTCCAAGTGTCCTGGGCGACTTGTGCCCTTATCTCCTTCCCAAGTTTTCTTATCCTCTCCTCAATGAATGTCCTAATGTTTGAAAAAGAAATGAAAACATTAGAGATATAAATCTTATAAATAAAAATGAATTGCTGGATCTTTGAAACCGCATCAATTGAGAACGGCCGGACCGAATTGGCTGATCCTTTTTTGGTGGAATTAAATAAGATATTTACAAACCTTGATCTTAGGAAATGTCCAGGCTAGGTACACAATTTGTCCCTGTTTTCCCAACTGAGGTGGAGGGTTTTGGTGCTGAAGTCTCGGGGGCCCTAGCTTGATTCCCAAAGGCACTCCCTGTTGATGCTGCCATCATGGTCCCGGAAGTTGTTTTCGCAGGATAGGCAGACTTCTCCAATGCCCGCTTCAAGCCTTTCTTTGGCAGACCACAATAACATGTAACCTTGGAAGCTTGTGAGGTTACATCAGGACATCTCTTGGGCACTCTTATGGCTTTTTCTGCAAATGGAGGGACAAAAGTACTTAAGCAAAGAGATAACAGAATAGTAACAAGTAATCTTCCATAATAAAATATGAAGAAAACATTTTAAATTAATTAGGGTTAACCTAAATTAGAAACTTTAATTAGTGGGGAGGTGCTGAGGCCTGCTCAAATGACACCTACCGTAACCGGTAGATTACTAATTATTATTATTAAATGACTGCGAGGAGGATATGTTATATACTGGGTACAATCTAACCTGATGGTGGGTTGCTGAGCTGGTCACTGTCCGAACCTTCTGATTGTCTCTCCTCTTCCCCCAGTAAACCAACTTTCTTTGCTTTCCTAACCCGCTTGCCTGCCCTAATAGTATTCTGAAAATAGCCTTCCAGATCTGTTTCATCATATTCTGCTGCTTAAATTTCCACAGCAGTGACTTGAATAAAGTCGTCTAATGAGAGCAAATGATATTGTAGATAAAAGGAATCCAGGCAGGTAAGAAACAATAAATCAATTGCTTTGATGCCTTACCATATGGGTCCGACACAAAATATAACGAAAACGCATCCCAATCCGAAGGAGGAGGGGACTTTCTGTATAAGGCTTTTCACATTGTTGGATGGGATTCCTTCAAGGGGATAGAAGCACAATATGGCACCTTTTTCTTGGCACAGCCAGCCAGCAGGAATGGTCTGCACTGTGGAACAAGCATACTCCCTATGAGGCAAAAACTCCGCAACGACCCAAGGCATCCTGGGAGCAATAAAATATCCAGATCAGAACATAACGAAAATACTACAGGTAACCAAAATACCAGTTGTAACAGTACATTATACAATTAAAGAGGAACTAGCCGATAAAGATGATCGAAATCATTTTAAAATTTTAGAAGGAACCCACCACTGTGCTCTTAATGGTTCAGCAACTCAACCACATAAAATTCATCTACACCCCACAAACTTGCAATCTGGAATGCTTTGCTTTGGATGTCAGAGATGGACCAGAGCTGATTATGTCCCAAATTGCTGCCAGAGAACACTCCAACATTGACAGGGGGTGCAGGGATATCATAAAATATCTGAACTTTTTGGAAACTTCTGCCAACCAAAAGCACATGACCATTTCTGGAACCCAAGAAGCTAATTACTATCATTTCCCCAGTCTTAGAAATTAAACAGTTGTTTGGCGGCTTCGTAGAAATCACTAAAGATTTATGGCAATATTCAGGTTAGTAAGGGGCGTCAAGTCTAAATGCTATGTCCTCAAGAATGGATCTACATTTCTATTCTTCTTAATTGGCACCATATGGTGGAAATAAGACCTTTCATGCAGGCGTTTCACTATTTGAGGCAGAGGAAGTTTAGGCTTTCTCACCAGCTTCTTAATTTGATATAGGTAGTTTTCAAATTTGAAAGCACTAAACATATCTAATGGTCCATGCATTTTTGAATCATCAACTAGATGTATCAGGATCTGATGCTTTTCCGGCGTATGCTGGTAGTGAAGGGTGCTCGGGTGCTCCACCGGGTAATATCCTCCATGGCTGCCGACATTTCGGGGTACGAGTCGTACTCAATCCTCAGGGCTGAATTTCCATTTCTTTTCCAATACAAAACAGCTTACAGGTTTCAAGCCTGTTCCCAAGCTGTTCACACTCCCCTTCCAGCAAATACAGTATATATATATCTTCTACTATACACCTTAAAATCCCAACAACATAAAGATTCTGTCCCATTCTCTATGGTTATAACATCCAGAACCACTACTTCTCCCTGTTCTTACCAGAATAATAATAAATTTAATGATAAATAGTTGCTGGTGATTTGATTTATTCAATAATTGCACTGCCATATAAATTAAAGTACTGTGACACCCCCTCCTCCAAACGCTTGCAATCGTGGAAAACAGGGATATTGAACGTGGAGGATACGCTTATCCCCAAAATATCAGATTTCTCCAAGGATACGACCAAATTTGTGCCAAATGGGACGCGCGTATTAACGCGGCGCCTCTAATCTTCAGTCCAAACGGAACTTGATTGAATACATAGCTCACGAAATTAGAAACGAAAGCCATATATTGCTGGTCGTCCGGATGAAGACGAATTTGCCAGTAGGACGAAGTGAAATCCGTAGCAGAGAATAATTTTGTGCCACTGAATTTCGCAATTGGCTCGTCCCGTTGAGGAATCGTTAACGCATTAAGTTAACGGGCGTCCAAACAGTCTCACTGAACCATCTTTCTTACCTACTACTACCAGTGTATTCTGGCAGGGACTTACTGCTTTACGAATTATATTCATATCCACTAATCTCTTAAATTCTTTCGCCACGGCCTCTTCGCAACGAAACGGTATCGGGTACTGTCTGTCACTTAAACGGTGTGTAGTCCGTCAGCTTAATTCGGTGCACTTAATGCGTTACCAAGCCCGGACGATCGGAAAAAATGTCTTTAAATTCTAACAGTAGGTGCTACAATCTTTTCCTCTCTATTTCCGACAGCATAGTCGACCTTTCCACAACTTCTCGAAGCAGGTTAGGGAAATTATCGTTTCCTCGACAGGCAATCTTTGATGACGACCCTCTTTCGATGTGACAGTTTTCCTTGATCCTACAATCCTCACCAATGCACAGACTAACGTGATTTGTTTTGAAACTAATTATAACCTGGTATTTCGCCAGAAGTCGACCCCTTGAATAATGGGTTTAATTAAAAGTCGGCACAACTAGGCACGCTGCCTCCGTCCGACCCATTGATTTGAAGAGTGATTAAAACCTGCTTAGGGACTTTGGATGATTTTCTTCCATCAGCTCACGTGACGCGGGTGCGTTTGAGTGGTAATACGGGAAGGAAGGAGTGAGTCACAATAACCTGTTGAAAAAAATTCATGGACTTAGCCGAGATCTGGGATCTGGAGTAACAAAGCGTGTCGCCTAACGGGGTTTCCCTCCGCACTCTCGGATTATTCTCTATTGTTCGCGAGGCCGGAATACTCTCGGACACGACTGGGATATTGGATGCCTCCGATCGGGCAGCCTCAAGGTTGAAGGAGGCGGCTTGCGATTGAATATTTCCCTGCCGAAGGCCCAGGCGCATTATATCTCGCAGCCGCCCCCTGACACGATCCCTCGAAAAATCTCTCCCCTGATGGTCCCCGAATTGAACATCCAGATTCCCCAGTACCGTTTGTGGGAACCGGGGAAGAAAGTGGTGTAAAGATTCAGTCCAGTGTCTGAAGATGAAGGTCTGTCTTGTGGAATGTATTTAGAAGAATGGGAGAGGATTTTTTTATGGAGGAGCTTTTCAGGGTACCCGCGTTTGCGGATAACAGTATGAAGAGTATTTAGGTATTTGGTGAAGGAAGAGGTGTCATTGTAAGTTCAGTGTCCACGGATGGAGAGGCAGTTAGGAATGGAGCGCTTGGTATAAATAGGATGGCAACTATTGCAGTGGAGATATTGTTGGTAATTAGTAGTGTGTGGTGTGGACAGATGTTGTGACTTTATTGCCTTGGAGCCGAATGTCTACGTCAAGAAATGTACTGGTGGAGTCAGAAATGGAAGTGGTGAATTTTACTGAAAAGGAGTTCAGAGTGGAAATGAAATTTTGGAGAGGGTCGTGACCGTGCGTCCAGAGAAGAAAGATGTCATTGATGAAGCGGACTCAGAAGAGAGGTTGGTTGGTCGGAGAGGAAAGATTCTTCAAGGAACCCCATAAAGAGGTTCGCATACAATGGAGCCATCCTAGTTCCCATCGCCTTCCCACTTGTTTGAAGGTAGAAAGATTTATTGAAGCAGAAGACATTTATTTTTAGCACAAATTCAGCTATTTTTAACAGGAAGTCCTTTGAGGGGACTTAAGGGTCGGTCCTTCGATAGGCCTTCATTATGAGGGATGGAGGTATACTAGGAAGTGACGTCAATAGTGGCCATAATTAAGTTAGAAGAGTGGGGAATGGAAATGCTGTTTAAGCGTTGAAGGAAATGATAGGAGTCTTCCATGAAGGAAGGAAGACAGAATACAAGGGGTTGCAGGTAATGGTCAGGAAGGCAGAGATTCTCTCTATAGGAGAATTGAAACTGGATACTATTGGTCGGCAGGGAACGGTAGGCTTTTGTATTTTGGGTAGAAGATAAAGTTGAGGTGTTCTGGGGTTAGGAGGTGAAAGAAAAGAAATGTCTTTCGGAAATAGTTCTTCATCAGGAGCTGCTTCTTGAAGGAAGGATTCTATTTCTTTTTGGAATTCGGGAGTTGGAGCGCGGGGTATTGGCGTGTAGGTGGAGGAATCGCTTAGGTGACGAAGTGCTTTGGAGATATAGTTTTTCGTGTTCATCACAACTGATGAGCCCTTGTCTGCGGTCGTAATGACGATATCTGGGTTTTGGCGGAGTTTTTTGAGGGCATGGATTTCATTCTGTGTGAGGCTATTTTTGGGGGTCAGAGATTGAATTAATGATTTTTGGAGTAGCAAGCGAATGTAGATTTCCACTGGGTGGTTATTCTTCATTCGCAAATGTCAGACAATGCACATTTTGAACAAAACTTTATTTGTTAATTCATTCGGATTCGCTGTAAACGGGCGGCCGGGAGCTAGCCACTCCCGGTCAATCGGCTTCCGATACGTTCGGTGGCGAGTGCCAGGGAGGTGGGGGTCTGCGTAGGGCGGTCGGAGATGTACGGGTTTGGTGGGCCCGTGCATCGAAGATCCAACCCGAAACAGGCAACTACCTCTAGGGTGCTATATCCCTCGGGTAGCCCTGGCGACCGCACCGGTCTGCGGTGCGGCGTCCCAAATGTGTGGCTCCATGGTGGGTGGGGAGCTCGGGGGATGAAGTTTTATTTGGCATGGAGGATATCAACCTACCACCAACTAAAAAATCCCGCCCAGACATGGGTGGAGGAGTTAACGGTTTCTGCGCCTCTCGGCGCTTTTTGATTATGAGGTTTACAAGGGAAGGCGAGACCCTCAAGAAGGTGTCTCCCTTCCTAATTAAGAGAGTTTTGTCTGCCAAAATACCCGGCGAATTAAAGTCCGCCAAGAAACTGCGCGATGGTTCCTTGTTAATCGAAACAAGCAACCCAAATCAGGCTGAAAAACTACTTGGCATGAAGGCACTCCACGACATTCCCGTCTCGGTAGAGGTGCACCGCACCCTGAACACCAGTCGGGGAGTCATAAGTCATTACGACTTCTTATACGTGGAGGCCGAAGAAATAAAATCTGAGATGTCATCTCAAGGCGTCACAGACGTTCGTCGGCTTACCACAAGACGTAATGGGGAGGTAGTGAACACTACGTCCGTCGTACTGACTTTTGCCAGTGATAGGCTCCCCGATAAGGTGTTCGTGGGGTACGAATCGGTCCCCGTGCGGCCATTCGTACCGGCTCCTATGCGCTGCTTCCAGTGCCAAAAGTTCGGCCACATTGCTACTCGATGTGAAGGCAAGGCCACCTGCCCACGCTGCGGCCTGGAAAACCACGAGGGTGCGGAATGCAAAAATAGCCCACACTGCGTTAATTGCGAGGGTACACACCCAGTCTATTCTCGTCAATGCCCAAAAGTAAAGGAAGAGCGTAAAATCATGGAAATAAAAACTTTAGAAAAGATCACCTATTTCGAGGCGAGAAAGAAGTATAGGGCAATGGAGGCCCCTACCTTCTCCAAATCCTTCGCTGCAGTTGCTACAAAACAAGTAACCAAGGCCACTATCGCAACACAGACGGAAAGTACGCAAACAACCACACCAGAACGAAAAGAGAAATCGGCCACGCCGGCTAAGGCCTCTAAACCGGCACAAAAAACAGAAAATAAAAATGCGAGTCCTGGTAAAATGAACCCACCTACGACTACCACTGGGACTACTAATGCGAGGCGTGAGAAGACGCCTTCCCCCGGTCCCTCCGGTCCGGTCGGACTGAACCGACCGGAATCGATGGAAGAGGACGAGAGTCTCTCGGAGACAGAAGTCCTCCTGGCGAAGCAGAAGGCGAAGAAGCACCGCCGTATTAAGCGGTGATTCTCCCACCGGATAGTGCTCGACGTTAGTTTTAACCTTTATACCTTTATGGCTTTTATCCTGCAGTGGAACTGCAATGGTTTTTATAGGCATAAGGAGGAGCTGGCCGTTTTAATTCGAGATCTTAACCCCTCTTGCATATGTCTGCAAGAAACTCATTTTAAAACAACTGACAACGGTATTTTAAAAGGTTTTAATGTTTTTAGACTGGACGACACCAGTGGCCAACGTGCCCAGGGTGGAGTGTGGGTTGCCACTCGGGAGGCCCTTTACACCTCCCGAGTGCAGCTGAACACGCCTTTTCAGGCGGTCGCTGTAACGGTGCATGCCCCAGAGGCTGTGACAGTATGTAATGTTTACTTACCAGAGGCGGCTCCGGTCACCCGATTTAATCTTGAAACCCTTCTTCATCAGCTACCGAAACCTTACATTTTATTAGGGGATTTTAACGCTCACGAAACCCTTTGGGGTAGCTCTCGGGAGCAGTGCAACCGTAGAGGCCGGGTGTTATCTAGTTTTATTAAAGATTTTAACTTAGTTTTAATGAATAACGGTGAACACACACGTTTTAACTCTTTTAATGGTCAGTTTTCTACAATTGATCTTTGCCTCACGTCGAGTACTTTGATGAACAAGCTTCATTTGACTGTTCACAATGACCTGTGTGGGAGCGATCATTTTCCCATTCTAATAAATAGAGAAAATAATTTTAATCCAGATTTTATCAGACCGGGCAACTGGATCGTCCGGAAAGCCAATTGGCCTGTTTTTAAGGACACATTTAATTTTAAGCATGACGAAAGCCAAAACGGAGTTTTGAACATTGATAAATTAACGCGCAGCATCATTCATGCAGCCAACTGCAGCGTTCCTAAGTCAGTGCGAACCATTCTCAGGCCTGCAGTCCCGTGGTGGAACGAGGAATGCGCAAGAGCCATTCGTCAACGCAAGAAAGCGTTACGGATTTTTAATAAATTTCCTACGGAGACGAACCTAGCTTCCTTCAGGTACCTCCGAGCCAAAGCTCGAAGGATCGTTAAGGAAGCAAAAAAGGCCTCCTGGATGGAATACGTATCCAGTATTAACTACAGAACACCCTTGGCACATGTCTGGGACAAGGTAAAACGCATTTCGGGAAACCACCATCAACGCAGCGTCCCGTTCCTCAACGTAGGCGGCAATGTATTGACATCTCCATCTGCTATCGGCGAGGTCTTCGGCCAGTTACTCACCACAACATGCAGCGACGACACGTATGAGGAAACCTTCCTTTCTATTAAGAGACGCTCAGAATCCTGCCCACTCATCTTGACTGAAAAGCATACAATGGCCGAGTACAATATCCCGTTCTCTCTCTGGGAACTACGTTCTGCCATTGAAGACTCCCGAGACACGGCCGCAGGAATGGACGAAATCCACAATGCGTTTCTCCGGAATATTCCGGAGAGGGCACTGCTGGAGGTCCTGCGATCCCTCAACCAACTTTGGGCTGAGGGTAGCTTCCCTAACTCCTGGCGGGAGTCTATCGTTGTACCCATCCTTAAGCAGGGTAAAGATAGAGCTGACCCGAACAATTACAGGCCTATTTCTCTCACCAGTTGCCTGTGTAAGGTAACGGAGAGAATGGTGAATCGGCGGCTTGTTTGGTGGTTGGAGCGTCGAAACCTTCTCTCAACTATCCAATGTGGTTTTAGACGTGGTCGATCGACCGTTGACCACCTAGTCAGGGTCGACAATTATATCCAGGAGGCCTTTCTTCTCCGCCAACACGTCGTAGGTGTCTTCTTCGACATGGAGAAGGCATACGACAGAGTTTGGCGGCGGAAAATCTTAACGACGCTGCACGAGTGGGGTATGAGGGGAAATTTACTTGTTTTTATACATAACTTTTTAAGTGACCGTGTTTTTAAAGTTAAGGTAGGCAACCACCTATCTGATATTTACCCACAAGAGAATGGTGTGCCCCAAGGGTCCGTTTTAAGCGTGACATTATTCGCCATTGCTATTAATGATATAGCAAGATGTATCAAACCTCCTCTCTTGGGATCACTGTTTGTGGACGACCTAGCAATATTTTGCAGGTCGTCGAAACTTAACAGCGCTGCTAGAGTAACCCAGCTGGCTCTGAACAGACTCGGGAGCTGGTCCCAGAGAAATGGATTTAAGTTTTCGACGGAAAAGTGCAAATGCGTTCATTTTTATCGTGTAAGAGGAGCCTATATTCCACCAGCACTTTTACTTGATGGTAGACATTTACCTTACGTGGACTCAGTTCGGTTCCTTGGCATGACGTTGGACTACCGACTCAGCTACCGTGATCACATACGGAGTTTAAGGGATAAAAGTCTACGGACTCTAAATATTTTAAAGTTTTTAAATCACTCATCTTGGGGTGCCGACCGCAGGTCATTGCTTTTATTGTACCGCTCACTCGTACGCTCCAAGCTGGACTATGGGTCATTTGTTTACGCCTCCAGTCGCGATACGTATTTGAGATCTCTGACACCAGTGCACAACGCAGGGCTTCGGATATCCACTGGTGCTTTCCGGACCAGTCCGGTCCTCAGCATCTATGCTGATGCCGGCGAACCGCCGTTGTCGCACCGCAGAAACATTTTAATGTGCTCCTATGCGGCCAAAACTTTAGCGACACGGAACCATCCTTGTTTTAACGTGATTTTTAACCCTCGTTTTTTAGAACTTTTTAGTAGACGGACAAGAGCCACCAAGCCGCTTGGTGTTCGCTTTAATTTATTTATTCAAGCAGCCAGGTTAAGGCTCCCAGATTTGTATCCGGTCGGGTACTCTAGTTACCCACCGTGGATAATTCCGCCCCCTGAAATCCACATGGGTCTCAGTAGCCGCCCGAAAGCCAACACCACTGATCTAGAGTACCAGCGGATTTTCAATGAATTTCTTGGTCGCCACCCCGAATACATCCCCGTATTCACTGATGGTTCTAAATCGGATTCAGCTTGCGCATGCGCGGTTACCTCCTCTCACCACGGCGTCGTCAAGGCCAGGCTCAGCCCACTGTGTAGCATATACACAGCCGAGCTGCTGGCCATTAAGATGGCTCTTGATGGGATAGGGAAGAGTGCTAAGGCGTTCGCCATTTGTACGGACTCTATGAGTGCTCTTCAATCCATTTCCGTCTTCTGCTCCTATCACCCCATTGTCCAGAGCATACACTCCAGGCTCCTATGCCTTAATAGAAGGGGAATTACCATAACATTCCTCTGGGTCCCTGGACATGTGGGAATTGCCGGTAATGAGACGGCCGATGCAGCTGCGAAGAGGGCTCTAAGGATCCCTGAACAGACGGTGACGCTGGTCCCTTGCCAGGACCTAAAGGCTACTCTTCGTAAAGTAGTGCTAGAGCAGTGGAGTGTCTCTTGGAGAGACGTGCGTAATAACAAACTACGCAGCGTAAAACCGGTAACGTCAGTGTGGCCCACTTCCGTCAGGAACAGTCGCAGAGAGGAAGTCGTCCTCACACGTTTAAGAATTGGGCATTGCGCCTTGACCCACTCCTTCCTCTTTACAGAAGAGAAGATTACACCTCGTTGTGACGACTGCGACTCTCTGTCCGCCACCTACTGACTGAGTGTGACAAATTCCGGACTATGCGCGAAAAGCTGGGTATAAGGGGAGACCTAGAACAAATTCTAGGAGACGATCTTGATCGCCTAAGCCGAATTATATCTTTTTTAAAAGCAACTGGCCTTCTAAATAAGATTTAATATAGAGTCGTTTATTTTTTATTTTTTTTTTCTATCGCCGACATATCTTATTTTTATTTTAGAACACCAAATAGACTGCGTGGTGCAAATGACCTTAGTCGTCGACGCACCCATAAAAACATAAACCTACCTACTTTATTTGTTAATTCATTTAAATTCAGAAATTTTAGGCATTATGTACATTTAAATAGTTATTGGGCTTTAAAAAATCATGTATATTCTTTAGCCGAAGAGCTGGGCGCAAATGATTTGTGCATTCAAACGTCACCCGCTCTAAACTGCTTGAAAAGGTACTGGAAATATTTTCTCTTGCCTCCTAAACCTTGATTGCGGTCATGACTTCTTCACGGGTGGGTGGCTCAAACGATTTCGATTCCGAGGAAGATTTTTCAATTGGTATTTTATTTCCTCGTGAGGAAAAGAACACGGCAATATCATTGTCGACCTCCAAATAATTTTTAAAAGTTAATCCAGCCTGGAAACGTTAAGCAATAATAAATAAAAACTGTTATAAATACGATATAATTAACGCCCAAATGGCACATTAGTCTCCATCGTTACCTCTATCGGCGAAAGTGTCTGCAATAGCTCTAACTCCTCGGGTGTCTCCTGTTCAATGACACTGTCTCCTTGTTCATCAGTTGAATGGACCTCAGGAGTCCAGGCTTCCTCGAAGCAGCAACTTCTGATATGCTCCCCAGAAACATATTCCCAGACTGGTTTTGTCTCTGCGGTTTTTACTGCCCGTAAGGTTACATATTTAGTAAAATTGTCCACACACGCAATGATGTATTTGATCTTGCCTGAACTTCCCGGGAAAGGCCGGCGTTTACTGTGGCCCGCTTGCAATATGGGAAATTGTATGGTTGGCTAGCAATGTTTCTTCTCTCGCCAGCGTTATAGTCATTTTCGCCAGCTCAGTTCTTCCTACCTCTGATACGTTGTCCGCAAAACATTGCTTGTATTTTCCAACGATTCCCTTAAGTCTTTCTCTGTCTTTGTCACCCACAGTTCCTCGCAAATCGAGCCTACAGCGTCGGGGATGGTTTCAGTGACTTCCGTGATTCTCAACACCGTTGCCCCCGGTGGACCGAGCGCTTTTGATGCACTTCCCACGCTCAGTTTGCTGAATCAGGAATGAAAGTGAAATGTAGTTACATCACAATGAATCAATCAATCAAACATCAAAGGTGACGAGAAAGCAATTTACTCACCGGAGAGCTTTCAAAGTTCTTTTCTTTCACTTTCTTTCACTTTCTTCCAGTTCCATCAGGTCTTCTAAGGAACTGATGGGAAAGATCTCCCCCATATCATGTAATTCAACATAGGGTGAGCCTCCTTCAAACTACCGAGTCTTAAGAATATCTGTTACTGCCTCTTGAATTGCATTCAATTTTGTTTTCATTTCTGACTGATTTTTAACCAATGTTTTTAAGTACCTCAATATTTGTCCCTGGTCTACTGTGGAATTAAGAAAATCATGAGTATTAGTTAGAAAGTATACCATTTGGAAAGTCATGACAAAGAAGTCCATGAATGAATAAATGAGTACATAAGCTTTTCTAAGTGGTCTATAAATATCCTTATAAAAAAATTTAAAATTCAAAAGTTGACATGAATACAGGACCATGGCTAGAGGGTATTTTAAATAGCATTCACTCCCCAAAGCCTCATTTTCAATTAACCCAATAGTGCTTCTACACAGCAAAAGATGCCAATGACATTTCTGAACTTAAGTTTATTAATAGAAGAGTTCATAGATTTGCTACTATCTTCCACACTCCCTGATCCCCATGAGTTGTTTTTGAGCTGCTCAAGAGTACGTTTTGTTCAGTAACCAGATGAATATGGGTAGGAATTCTTCAGAAGTTGAATTAGAGCCTTGAATGATCTCACCTTCAGATTTACGATTAACATTCTCCTCTGCTGGTCGAGGGAACAGGAGGACAATAGGGTAATATTTTCTTTGTAGCCTTATTCTTGCTAACCGAGGCAGCAGCAGAGGAGTCGAAATCACTTCCTGAGTCATTTTGAACTCTCAGTCATGGAATACAGCGTCTTTTCACTGGCACATACTCATTTTCATTTCCCACATCTGACAGTAACTCCGCCTGCCTCACCTTACTCCTTCTCTTTTCATAAGAATCTGTGAGAAAAGGAAACAAAACAAAAGAGAACCTTGCTTAAAAATTAATATTTTCATATTTTATTATTTGAAATTTGGTCAGAATAAATCATACCTATTTGGTACATAATCCTTTTCAATGGGTAAAGGTTCCATTTGTGTTTGTCAGGGTCCACCTCCCTTTCAACAGCCCTCTTAAAATCCAGGCTATCTTTAAATTTCGGCCAGTATGACTGCATAGCTTTGAGGTCCAGCCACTTTGTTGACAATAACTCAATGCCATTTTACTCAACAATGTGCAACAGGAGTGCAGATGGTGCTTTCAAGAGCTAAAAGGAAAACAACTATGTCACAAAGCAAAGAAACAGCCACGTGGTTTCGTTAAAGAAAAGGCCGAGAGGAAATTAAAAAAAACTAATTCATATGGGAGTGACAAGAATGAAGCCCAAAATGTAGTAAACCTATTCCAGTATGTAATTCTATAAATGAATTGCATTCTTTACTTTCAAGGTGGCACTAAAGTACTCTTACAAGGGCAATCACACCATTTAAGCCACGTGGTCGTCCTGATAACTTCCTTCTTTCTCCCTAGAATTTGTTAAGAAATAAATACATAAAAGTGATTAAAGATAAATACGCCTAAGTAACATCTGTTGAAGGCGGAAGTATTTATTCTACATTGACAATTCTCCACCAAAATTGAAATAGATTAACCCACTAAATTACTCCCGTGCGTGGAATGCAAATAATTTAACGTTTGAATGCAATGTATACGCATCGGAATAACTAGTGCTAACCCTGCTTTTGAATGATGAACGAGACCGAGACCTGCACATTGGAAAAATATTATTCCTCCCACTTAACTTCGTTTGGCATTAATTTAAATTTCGGTGTACCTATTCCCATGGCCGAACTACGGTTGAATTATGTTTAACCCAGACCAAAATTGAAAAAAAGCGCAGGTAGTCAGCAAACACATTCAACAGGTCACCTTACGCAATCACTTGGGCAAATCCGTTGGCTGATGTTTTATGTTTGGCCACATAGATGGCCCAAGCGTCGTGGCTGGGGACAAACAGCCTTCTCCGCCTCGGAAATGGTCATATTGGCCACTGCCTCCATACCTCTGCGCAGTCCTGGTGAGTGTGAGCAGCTTAAGAACCGCACCACCCGGAGCCAGGCGTCCGCCGTATTGCGCGATTCTAACGTGTACCGTTGCTGGATCTTTCTGGAGGACCTCATGTGTTCCCACGCTATGCTCACCATTCCCCTGCCAGAGAACGACCCGGTCTTAATGAACTCGTCCTTCAACACGCCGGACTTCTTTTTCATGGACGCCTTGATGCTCTTCATCTCCTCTGTTAGGTTTAAGTCCTCGAGCGCTACAGCTCACTGCAGCGTTTTCTCTTGTATCTCCTTTGAGATTCTTTTCGAATTCATTCCGTTATTCAAGTCCGTCCATGCAAGCAGCGCATGTTCTGTTCTGTTCTGTCCTACGTTTCTTGGTTCCTATGCTTGTCGAGAGCCCAACTCTTGTAGAACACCAGGGTTTGTGATGTTGTGGGCATAATTTTTAATGGACCCCGGTGCTGTCCCAGCATCCGTATAAGCACGCAAGTAATCAAAATGTCCTAAATAGTCAACCAAGGCGCTCCTATAGGCGTTTGGTCCACTTAAGCCATGCTTCATTGTGGAATAATTCGGGAGGCGGCTCACGTTTCTCGTATAGTTCTGGGGGTTCTCATGTCCTCTTTGCAAGATCCAATGTACCGTTAGCTGTCACTTTTACCCCAGGCCTCTTTTATGGCTATTTTCCAGTAGACCGGCATTTTTGGGTGGTTTTCAAAAGTTCATATTTTATTATGTGAAAATAGCTCAATAAACATTTTTTTACTGTTTTACAGATCATGGCTTTATTTATAAAGGAAAGGAAGATACCAAGCAGAGGTCAAATTATTGAATATTTATAGAAATTACAATATTATCCAGTCATTCGACGTGGGGTGCTGACCGATCATCCCTACTTCTGCTGTACCGTGCTTTGGTGCGGTGAAAACTGGATTACGGCACGATCGTATACGCATCAGCTCGTGAGTCCTATCTACGGCCGCTATCTTCGATCCACAATGCAGGATATTCATGGCTACTGGCGCTTTTAGAACCTCTCCAATCCTGAGCATATATGCAGACGCCGGAGAGACACCTTTAGCAGTATGGAGGGGCATTTTGACGTGCAACTACGTTGCAAAAATTCTATCGATGCCGGAACACCCGTGTTTTAATTTAATCTTTAAACCGAGGTTTTTAAATATTTTTATCGCAGACACAGGGTTACCAAACCCGTTGCCATCCGGTTTAATAATTTTATTGAAAGACGCGATTTTACTAATCCAGAAGTTTACCGTATTGACTACTATGGCCACCAGCCTTAAGTGTTACCGCGAATAACTGTGGATACCAGTTTGACCAAAAATAGCAAGGCCAACTCAACTACGGCCGAATATCAGCAGTCATTCTGGGAACTACTGGCTGCACACCCAGATTTTACTCCCGTATACACGGATGGGTCCAACTCTGAAACGGCCTGCACTTGCGCTGTAGTATCTTCCTACCATGGGGTGTCGAAAGCTAGACTAAATCCGATGTGCAGTGTCTACACGGCCGAGCTCTTTGCCATAAAAATGGCTTTAAATGGAATCAAGTGTAACAACAGGCGTTTTCTGATATGCTCGGACTCCCTTAGCGCCCTCCGTGCAATTTCCTCTCTATCTCCCCTACACCCTCTGGTTCAGGAAATACACTCTTCTTTCATTACCCTTAGGAAGCGGGACGTGACTACCAAGTTTGTATGGGTCCCTGGGCACGCTAATATAGCAGGAAATGAGGAAGCGGATTCGGCAGCTAGAAAAGCCCTCAAAGACGCTGAAATGGTGTCTGCGCTCGTCCCCGTCGAGGACCTCAAATTCGCCTTGAGAAATACAGCCCTGAGCCAGTGGCGTGATGAATGGCGCGCCACCAACAATAACAAACTCAGGTCCATTAAGGCCGACATAAAAGCGTGGCCAACTTCCGTCAGAGCCCACTGCGGAGAGGAGGTTGCAATCGCACGCTTGAGGATAGGGCACTGTACCCTGACACACTCGTTCCTTTATACAGAGGAAAAAATCCCCCATTCTGCGACGATTGCGACCGTCCCCTGAGCGTAAAGCACCTCCTGACGGAGTGTAAGAAATATAATGAATTGCGGGAAATCTTTAACATAAGAGGAGAACTGCCTGACATTTTAGGCAACTGTTTAGAGAGGATGAATAATCTAATTAAATTTCTGTATGAAAGCGATTTATTGAAATTACTATGAAGATAAGTAGAATCTAAAATATAAAAATTCGGAAAAAAAATAAAATACCTACTCAGCGTTCTAATCACTTTTGTGTTAAAGGGTATGTAGGAGGTGTTAAATGACCACTGCCGTCGAAGCACCCCTAAAACACAAATCTATCTATCTATCTATCAAAACATCCCTAGTGTCTCTCCACTTCAGACATAACAAATGCTCCCTCCTCATATACACAATGTCACTTTTTTATTGTTTTGTTCCAAAAAAGTCAAACACTGCTGGTGAACTGTAGTATCGGTCCATGAAAACAGCATGACCCTTACCCATATACTTTGCTAATAGTCTTTCTAATAATGGCGTTATGGAGTTATCAACATCTCCTTTTCCACAGTACACTTCCATGTTTAGGACATAACCTGTTGATGCATCACAAACCATGAATAATTTTATCCCATATTTTTGTGGCTTGTTTTTCATAAACACTCTGAAATGAATCCTCCCTCTAAAACCACACATTCCCTCATCCACTGTCAAGTTTATGTTTGGGGCATATGCAGAAGAAAATGTCTGTATCAAATGGACGAAAAACGGTCTTATTTTACGTAAAGGGTCATGATGAGGTTGACCGCGAGGCACATATTTAGAATTGTCATTCAGGTGTAGGTTTGACAGAATTGCATAAAATCTGTTTCTACTTAGCAATGATGCTGGAAATGGCGTGCTGACAAAGTGTTTCCTCGTCCAGTATCTTTTTAGAGAACTTTTTTTGACTAAGCACATGTGTATTATAATTGAAAAAAAGGAGTAGAGTTCATGAAATTTCACGGGTTTCCAATTAGCAAATATGCTATTGTTCTTCATTGTGCTTTTACGCCTCAGTTTTTCAATAACTGAAGCAGCATACCTGTTTGTTTCCCTTCTAATGTCTCACCATTGACTTGGGGAAAAATAAGGAAAAACATTCATAGGGAGTTGACAATTCATCAAGGTCTGCAGTTACACCTGGCTGCTCTTCAAAAACTGGAAGCTGAGGTGGACTGTCTTGGAATTTCCATCCCAGTTCTAAATCCGTCAACCGTTTGTTACTCTGCCGCTTTCTTTTAGCAGACTGTCGGATATCTGCAGTAGTGGTTGAAGGTGTTACAGATTAAGGCATGTGGTCATCACCGTCGTCTAAAGTTGCGGCAGTATCACCGTCACGGTCGGAATCACTGTTTTCATCGATTCCTTCTGAACAATACATTCATGTAGAGAATGAACTATCAGTATAATTCGTAAAGAACTCTATACTAATCATTGGAATAAATGTAAAAATGCATATATATATATATATATATATATATATATATATATATATATATATATATATATATATATATATATATATATATATATATATATATATATATATATTAGTTTATCACAGGCGTGATGACACAAAAAAATAGATAATAGTGAAAGGACTCACTGGTATATTCTTAATTTTCGGCGGCGCAACCGCCTTCTTCAGAGGGTAGAGGAGAGGAGACTGAACTAGGATGGAGTGGAGAGGATGGCACTGAGGGGAAAAGACAGGGGAGGGGGTTGGAGTGTGGGAGGACAGGGGAGGGGGTTGGAAAAGGATGAAGAGGGGAAGGGACGATTAATGACTAACATTGAGGCCCGGGGGATTATACGCTTGCAAAATCCAAATGTAAGCTAGCTCTAAGGAATTAAGTTTAAGTGCAGATGCTGTCGGGGGGAGGGAAGCCAAAACCGACACATTAAAACAATTGTTGAAAGATTTCTCGTGGCTGAAGGAGTGTTGGGCCACGGAAAGAGAAGACGACTGAGAGGGGTCGTTGCACGAGGAGCGGTGATTATTTATTCTAATGTTTAGTGGAGTGGAGGATTTACCAATGTAAAATGCTGGGCAATGTTTACATTGTAACCGGTAGACCACATTGCTGGAGGTGCAGGTGGACGGGGGAGGTGGTGGAAGCAAGGCAGAGGGAGGAGGCAATGTGAAAATCGGACAGGTTTTGCACCTCGCACGGTGGCATGGCGAGGGCTTGTTTTTGGGGGTGGAAATGGTCCTGGTGAGGGGATTAGTGGATTTTAATATGTTGGACAGGTTGGCGGGGCGTTTGAAAGTGAGGGAGGGTGGGGTAGGTAATATATTGGCGGTACATTTATTGCTCAGAAGGATGGAGTGAAGGTCCTTAAGTATAGGCTTGAGGGCCTGGACGCCTGGAAAGAAGGTGGTGCATAGTGACAGGCTGTGGGTAGCCTTTGTAGAGGGAGATTTGGGGGTGGGGGAGCGCTTGATGATTTTATTGTGAAGAAGGTTTTCCGGGTAGCCGCGCTGGAGAAGGGAGTGATGAAGGTTGGTGAGAAATTTGTTTAGGGATTCGGGATTATTGCAGATGCGGTGGCCACGAATGGAGAGGGAATAGGGGAGGGAGCGTTTGGTGTGTGAGGGATGGCAGCTGCTGTAATGAAGATATTGGTGCTTGTTGGTGGGTTTTATATGGACAGAGGTGTGGAATTTGTTATTGTCAAGCATAATATCGACGTCCAGGAAGGTGATATGGGAGTTAGAAGTGGAAGATGTGAAAGAGAGGCAGGAGGAGGCATTCAAAGCGGAAATAAAGTTGTCAAGGGAGTTCGTTCCGTGCGTCCAGAGGAGGAATATGTCGTCGATATAGCGAAGCCAGAGGAGAGGTTTTAAGGGATAGTTGGAGAGGAAAGTTTCTTCCAGGTGGCCGACTCAACCGAAACGGGAGGTCAGGGAGTAGCCGCCTCTGATTAATCGGCTAGCTGTTGCTAGCGGAATGGCGTCGAAGGCGCGCGGGTTTGGAGGACCCGCGTAGCCAGCGACCCACCCTGAAGCAGACAACCATGCCAGAATTGCTATATCCCTCGGGTAGCCCTGGCGACCACAACGGTTTGCGGTGTGGCGTCCCGAATGTGTGGCTCCGTGGTGGGTGGGGAGCCTGGGGGACGAATCTACTCTTTGTATGGAAGAAAAGAGCCTTCCTCCAACTAAAAGATACCGCATTGACGCGGGTGGTAGAGTCATCTAATAATGAGATGTCAGAAGGAAGGGCGAAAGTTTCTCCCTTCCTTATATGCCGGGAGCTTTCTAGCAGTGTTCCCGGAGATCTACCAGTGGAAGCGGATGGCCGTTGTGCTCGTGGCAAACAGAGCCGGGGAAATGGATGGGCGAGGCGAGGAGGGTGCAGGGGGATGGCAGTCTTGCTCTCGCCGACTTGCCTGGGAAGCGAGTTAGGGCAGGGTGTCCTGCTTGCGCCAAATTTCCGGGGTGCGGGGAAGGCTTGTCGTGGCCGACAGAGCCGGGGATAAGGGCAGGGGCGAACTCTCTTGAGCGGTTTCATCTTCTCCTTATATTCAAAAGTTTTGGTGCAGGGTGTGGCGAAAGGGGGTGCATGGATGGTGAAATAGGGGGTGGTTCAGGGGATGAAACGGGTGAGGGGCAGAGGGTGGCATCCTCCCCGGGTGTCAAGAGTGGATGGACTGCGTTGAGGTACCCTCGATCCAGGATGACCCACCCTGGCCTGTCACTTCATTCCCTCGTCTCAAAGCCTCTCCGTAACCCAAGGAATCGCTCCCCCCGACCTCGGAGTCCGGAAGGGGTTGAGAGAGGTGGCGGTTCCATAGGGCGTCCAAGAGCCGGTGAACCATACCGATGCCCTGGGATTTTGCACCACTCTCTGTCTGAAGCTCTTGGACCTAGTAGGAGGGATGTGTTTAAATTCACTGCCTATTTTTTCCGTTTAATACGGAGTAATTTGTCGATGGTGTCCAAACTGTAACCGTTCTTCAGGGTATGTATTTTATGGTCTTCAGTTCACTTTCAAAGTTTGATGTTGACGGGAATAGTGATTAGTCGGTGGATCATGCTGTTGAAACTGTCTAATTTGGGCGATGGGATGGCAGGAATCAAAGGGTATCACTTGTGTACGTGTAAGTGGGTTTCCGGAAGATGGAGAAAACGTGTTTGTGGTCACTTATCTCGATGGTGAGGTCCAGGAAGTTAATTTTGCCATTTACGCTCGGTTCCATGGTGAAGATTATGGATTTGTGGATGGAGTTAAGGAATTGTCAGAAGTGGTCCAACTCTCTTTCACTACCTGTTCAGCAACACAGCACATCATCCACATATCTGAACCAATATATAATTGTTAGTCCACCATATAACGCCTGAAACGACTACACGTACAATTATCCGCTCGCTTGATACAATATTCTCACCATTTTCGTCCATAGAGGGTCTGTGGAGGTTAGTGACAATGTGTACATCGGAAAACCGGCGAATCCGAAGCTTTAGGGTCCATTCCACATGAGCAATGTAAGCGAGTCTCGGCATTTCCAGCCCCGGCGCGCGGAGTCGGACCCCGGACGCGCGGTCGGAAAATCATGAGTATTTTTCGGCGTCGCAAACTTATTTTTTATTTCTCTTCAGTTTCGTATCTAAGTCTTCAACGAACGCTCTGATATAAGTCACTTGACAGGTCTCTCCCTGACATGCTAGATATTCTCTACTTTATGTGAAATTTTGTCCAAAAACAGCTTCCGCCATTTTGTAACGTAATAGCACACAAATGTTTTTAAAAATCTTCGAAACTAAAGCATATTAAAAGGCAAAGCATTGTGTTAATAGATCATACCATTTTTTATTCGATCAAATTCATGACTTATTCTAGGGACGGTGGGAAAGGAGTTACACTACTCAAGTTCGCAACTAATCACACACTTAAACCAGTTATAAATGTAAAATACTTTATTTCCTAGTTAAAATTTGACCCCAACTGAAACATCCGAAGCACCAAGTATTAACAAAAAATGAAGCCAGCTCAGTCTGCGGCAAATATTGCAATTGGCCAGCAGGAAACACATACATATATGCAAAGCCCTTAAAGAACAAAATATTTATAGCGCAGAGAACAGTTAACCCCTTAAAATGCAGAAATTATTTACAGAATATGAAGCCAGATGAATTGTGGCAAATATTGTAATTGGCCAGCAGGAAACAAGTGCAAAGCCCTTAAAGAACAAAATATTTATAGTGCAGAAAACAGTTAAGCCCTTAACATTCAGATATTATTTTACAAACTGAAGCCAGATCAATTGTGGCAAATATTGCAATTGGCCAGCAGGAAACAAGTGCAAAGCCCTTTAAGAACAAAATATTTACAGTGCAGAAAACAGTTAAGCCCTTAACATCCAGATATTATTTTACAAAATGAAGCCAGATCAATTGTGGCAAATATTGCAATTGGCCAGCAGGAAACAAGTGCAAAGCCCTTTAAGAACAAAATATTTACAGTGCAGAAAACAGTTAAGCCCTTAACAATCACATATTATTTAAAAGAAATGAAGCCACAAGAGCAGACAAAAAATTAAATAATAACCCTGATAAAATAGAAAAGCATTAAAAACTCCAAAAATATCATTGCCAACACACTTATACATTCCTAAGAGGGAGAGCTGCACAGACAGTATTCCTCTTCTCCCTTGCCAGGACCCTTTCATTCTCCCCGCCCCTTCCATTAATAGGCTCTTCTACCACTCCAGCTGCAACTGCAACATATGGAAGTGCATCCCGCCGCATTACACATATGTTGTGGAGGACGAAGGCAGCCATGACGTGAAAGGGAATGAGTGAGACATTCCTAATTCGTTGAGGATGCTCCTCCATCTCCCTTTCATGATGCCAAAGGACCTCTCAATTACCATCCTTGCAGATGAGTGGCAAAAATTATAATTTTTCTGCCTACGTGTAAGATGCCCATTGTCGGCAAACGGGGTGAGAAGATTTCCATGGAGACCATACGCAGCATCCCCAATGATGTGCGTATCATTGGGGAACTTCACTGCATCTCCAAGGTAATCATTCACCCTTGAAAGCCTGAACACCCGTGCATCATGCACGGGCCCCACATGACCCACATAGAAGTGAGTGAATATCCCCCGATGATCACAAACAGCCTGCAAAGAATCACATAGATATAGTATTAAGTATTAGCACCATGCATTCAAACACAAACGAGGACCAAGAGTCAGAATGGGACTTATGATTTTTGACTAACCTGCAAATGCATGCTGTGGTAACCCTTCCGGTTGACATGCCTCTGCATTTTCCTTGGGAGCCCTTATCCTGATATGCGTCCCATCGATTGCTCCAATTGTGCCAGGGAATCCACTCATGTGCACAAAACCCCTGACTACATCCTCTGCTCTCTCTCCCTGAGGCCAAAGGATGTAGTTGGGGAAAAACTCTGCAATGGCACGTGTCACCCTCTGCACTGCTCTCACACCCGTTGCATGGCCTACACCAAAACGTTGAGTTATTGACCGTTATTGACCTAAAAATGTGGAAATGGATTTCTGAATCGTACAATAACACAAGGGACTCTGCAGACAACAATTCATCTTCAGGTAGACATGAAAATAATGCTTACATTGTACATGAATGAAACTCAATCAGAAAAGGACATTAAATACTTTCACTCATATTACTGGCAAAACTCTCATCTTTACGACATTACAGATGAGGGAAATTAAACTCCTTGACAAAAACTGACAGAAAGCAATGATAGAAATGAGGCACTGAATAAACCCATTCGTTAACATATTACTCATAGGCAATATAAAAGAAAACTTGCTTGCTAAGGATGGAATTGTTAACTATGACTTCCTTCTTGGAATCACTGCTTCCCCCTGAGGGTAGGGGGATTGAGAATACTCCCGCAGTATCCCTGCTTGTCGTAAGAGGCGACTAAAAGGGCGGGGAGACAACCCCGATAACAAACCCCGTGCCAGCAAGGGTTGAGCCCGGACAGTGTTGTGGGTCAACTGTCTGTGTGCGGCCACACCACCTGGCCTGCGATCCACCCGTATGTTTGCCGTGTGCGGAGACCCGTAAGGAGGAGAAGGGGATCCTGGAGGGTGAGGTCCGTTGTTCCCAGCCGGGTGTCGGATGCCCGGTATGGACTTTGTGCCAATATCCCTCTTCGACCCCGGATTCTGTGTAAACGGGCGGCCGGGAGGTAGCCACTCCCGGTCAATCGGCTTTGCCGCCGTTGCAACCCCACCTCTATCAAAGTGCTCCATAGGTACGCAGACCGATACTGTCAATGCGAAAGACACGCAGAAAGAAACCGCGAAGCTGGCTAAGGCTCCCAAACCAGCGAAAAAGACAAATACCGCCTGTGTGGGTTCCCCAAAGAAGATCCCACCAAAAAATGAACCCCGGGATACACCCAACACGCGAAAGGAAACGCCATCCCCCGGCTCTTCCGGCTCAAAACAACTGAGCTGGAAGTCATGGAGGAGGACGAAAGTCTCTCAGAGACGGAAGTCCTATTAGCAAGGCAAAAAGGCAAGAAGAATCGCCTTAGACGCTGACCCCTTAGTACTCAGTGTCTGGCTCTTGCCTTTTAAATTTATTTATATATTTATTTATTCTATTTATTATTTTTTTAAATTTTAATGGCTTTTATATTACAGTGGAACTGTAACGGATTTTATCGCCATAGAGAGGAGCTAACAGTTTTAATACGTGATTTTAACCCCTCTTGTGTTTGTCTCCAAGAGACCTATTTTAAAATGACGGACAAGGGTATTTTAATTAATTTTAAAATTTTTAGATTTGACGACACCAGCGGCCAACGAACCCAAGGTGGAGTGGCTATCTATATTCGGGAAGCCCTTTACACTTCCCGAATTCATCTACACACACCATCTCAGGCTATAGCGGTGACGGTGCACGCCCCCGAACCGATAACGATGCGTGAGGCTCTCTTGGCTCGCGGACTCCATCGGGGATGGTTCTCCTAGAAAACTCTCTTCACCTCCTACGCACAAACTACTACCACAAGCATAGCGCACTAAATACCTTAAGGTGACAAAAGGTAATTCCAAATTCACATGACACACGTCTAACCTTCTTTCTATTCCATACAACCGCACATCCCAACATGTTACATATCTCAGAATCACGGCAACCACCTTTGACAGAAGCGGATAAGCTCCCAAAGCATACACATAATTTCTAATCAAATCTTCTTCCATCCCTATCTGCTCAAACCAACTCACATAGCAAAACCCATTTGAATAGCCTATCGGACCCATATTCTTACAGTAAGATCTTAGCAACAAACCAAAAGGAATAAGAAAAGAACGGTCAACATGAAAGTACCGTCCATCAAATGAAACATCATAAACTAAACTATCAACATCCGGGACATATTCATACAATTTCAATACCACATCACAAATAGAGGGATAAGGACCCAACACATCTTTAATTACCTCCAACTCAACTTCATTTACAAACACTTTAAACCAATCGAGATAACAATAACCCAACATGGTATTTTAATTTTAAAATAAAAAAAGAAACGAAACACAAAAAGAAATTGAAAAACAAGAAAAAATGATAAACACAATTATAAAAGACACAAAATTAAGCACACGAACCCTATAAAACAAAACACACAAACCCTAGTAAAAGCAAAATATACGGGGCAATAATGAATGCTCAACGCGAATTTTTGTCGCAAGTTTGGCGCCCCTGAACAGGGACCGGAGGGGACTGACAGTTTATATTATAATTATAGTGTTTAGGCCGTTTTGCGAAGTGTGTTTTTGTTTAAGTATTTGTCTAGCTTTGTGCGATGTCGGAATCTGAGAGCGGAGAAGAGGTAGCGATGGAGTCGCAGGGGCTTAACGTTGGATTAAATGTCGGCTGGGTGTATCAATTACGAAAGTGTGGACTTATTGCAGAATTAGCGGATAGAGGATTAAATACGGGTGGTACGGTGGCCGATCTTAGATCGAGGTTGGTTGCACATCTTAGAGGAGTTACTGTGTCGGAAAGTAGAAATGATGAGGGGATGGGGAGGAGTCAAATGATTAACGACGGAAATGTAGAGAATGCAGTGTCGGGTGAGGTTCCCCATTACACCAACAAGCTAGGGATGGATATAGTGAGACGTTGGAATTTAAAATTTTCCGGGTTGGCAGGAGAAAGCGTAAGCGATTTCTTGATCCGTGTGGAGGAACTAAAGGTTGGTTATGGCATCGAGGAAGGACAGTTGTTGAGCGGACTCCCAGAGCTTTTGAAAGGTACTGCGTTGAATTGGTATCGCCTGCAGAGGCACCGTTTAACGTCGTGGGAACTTTTCGTAGAGGATTTTAAAACTCGCTTTGTCACCCATAGCTTTCAGGAACAGCTCGAACAGGAGCTTAGAGATCGCACACAAGGGACAGACGAGCCTTTGGCAGATTATATCACGGGAATCTGCACGCTAATGAATCGTCTAGACCCCACTCCCAACTTGTCTACTCAATTAGCTCGGGTTTACCGAAATATGAAGCCGGATTATCGCCTCTATATCCGTCCCGGGGATTTCCATTCACTTGAGGATCTGATCCAATTAGGCAAGGAATATGAATATATCGGACAGTTGAAAAGCAGCTACCGCCCACCTCCAAATCCAGCACAGGCGCTAGTTCCCGAGGCAGCCTGTAATACTCGTATGCGTAGTAGGAATCCGCCGCGAGACCGGATGGCGGAAAGGACGGAAGTTAGGGCATTTTCCGCTCCGGTACCTTCGGGGCTTTCGACTCTTAGTCGAGAGACCGCATTGGAACCCGTTCACGTTATCGCGCGGTCGGAATCCGTAGAGGCGGCACCTCCAACACTTAGCAGAAGTACTGTGTCCTCTAGTAAGGTTTGGGAGGCTCCGGGGGGCGAGCTGGTTTCCTCGATGGTGTGTTGGAACTGTGGAAAACGGGGCCATAGGTTTACGCGATGTCGCGCACCACGTAAACGCTTTTGTTTTCGGTGTGGCAAACAAGAAGTAACGGTCGCTACTTGCCCGAATTGTCGTTCGGGAAACGACGGAGGAGTATTGACTTCAAGGGAGGGTTAAACTCCGAAGTATCGTGCACTCCCTTTCGTAAAGTGGCGGATGGCCGAAAGGCTCTGCCGTGTTGCTTTTCCTGTGAGGCGAGGAACTTTCGGATTGAAGGAGACGGACGTTGGTACATGCCATTGACAGTTTGCGGAAAGAGGGTGCATGCCTTAGTGGATTCGGGCTCCTGTAAAAATTATTTAGGATTAGAGGGATTGATATTACTAAAGACTATGGGGGTTTCAATAGAATTAGAACATGATATGTTAGTCGGAATGGCGAATGGATTCCGGGAGCGCGTGTTAGGCGTAGTTTGCCTCCCCATTACACTCGAAGGGAAGACCCTAAAGGTGCTATTTTATGTTTTGCCCTCACTATCTGTTCCTTGTATTATAGGAAAAGATTTTCTAAAAACTTTTGGTTTAATTTTATTCGCTGATCAAGATCAGTGGAGCTTTGCTTCGGATCCAGTCCACCGCTTTACTTTTCTGTTTGGTAAGGAAGACATTAGATCCGTGGCGGGGGTACTTGCCTTAACCCCGAGTCAGAGTGAGGAGTTGAGACAATTCTTAGAGACGGAGATTTCGTTATTTGACCAAAGTCCGGGATGCACCGATTTAGTAAAACACCGTATTGATGTCGGGGACTCTGCGCCCATTAAGCAGCGTTATTATCCTGTTAATCCCAAAATGCAGGAAATTATTAATCAGGAGGTTGATAAAATGCTATCGTCTGGTATTATTGAGCCCTCGAATAGTGCTTGGTCAAGTCCCATTGTTTTAGTACGCCAATCTAACGGAAAAATTAGATTTTGTTTGGATTTTAGGAAAGTTAATGCCGTAACCAAGAAGGACGCGTACCCTCTACCCTATATGTCCGCTATACTAGATAAATTACGCAATGCCAAGTACATATCTAAAATAGATCTTAAGCAGGCTTATTTTCAAATTCCGTTAGACGCTTCCAGTAAAGAAATTACAGCCTTTACAGTCCCAGGAAAAGGATTATTCCACTTCACTCGTATGCCCTTTGGGCTTACAGGAGCTCCGGCTTGTTTTCAACGCCTTCTGGACCGGTTAATTGGCCCAGAAATGGAGCCACATTGTTTCGCCTATCTGGACGATATTATCGTCGTAACGGAGGATTTCCGACATCATCTCGCTCTTTTGCGAGAGGTGTTCGAAAGACTCAGGCGTGCCGGGCTGACTCTCAACCGTGAGAAATGCAAATGGTGTTGTCGGGAGATGAGTTATTTGGGATTTGTCGTTAATGAGCACGGTCTATCCGTAGATCCCGAGAAGGTCCGACCGGTCCGAAGTACCCTGCTCCCCGCAACGTTCGGCAGTTACGTAGATTTCTCGGAATGACTTCGTGGTACCGGCGTTTTGTTCCAGACTTCTCAAAAAAGGCTGCTCCCCTAACTCGTTTATTAAAGAAAAACACACGTTGGTTTTGGGGCGCTGAGCAGCACACCTCTTTTGAAAGTTTGAAGGCTAGTTTATTGTCGGCTCCCATATTGTCGTGTCCTAATTTCAATCACCGCTTTATACTCCAAACGGACGCTAGTTCGATAGGTTTGGGGGCGGTGTTGACTCAGAAGATTGAGGGAGAGGAACGGGTGATTGCTTACGCGAGTAGATCCCTTTCCGCTGCGGAGCAAAAATACTCAGTGACTGAGAAGGAGTGTTTGGCTGTCGTGTGGGCCGTTCAAAAATTTCGCCCGTATTTGGAGGGTTATTCCTTTGACGTGGTTAGCGATCATCGTAGTTTAGTGTGGTTACGTACATTGCAAAATGCATCGGGTCGATTGGCACGTTGGTCGTTATTATTGCAAGGCTATGACCTAAATATAATTCATAGGAAAGGATCGGAGCACGTTGTCCCCGATGCCTTATCTCGCATTCCGGAATGCGCTCATTTATCCTGTGCCGCCGTGGAAGACTTAGCGGATAGTGATCATTGGTATCGCACCCAGTTTCAGCGTGTAGAGCGCTACCCAGACAAGTATCCGGACTGGAAAATCGATGGAGGAGAATTGTATGTTCATAGGGGTCAACCTATTGATATCCTTCTCGAAGGGAGTAGCAACCCTTGGAAGCTGTGTATTCCGAAGGAATGTATCGCTATATCGCTATCGTATACCCGTTTTAGCCGAGAATCGTGATCAACCGAACGTAGGTCACCAAGGAATCCAGAAAACTTATGCACGAATCAGGCATCTGTATTATTGGCCAGGTATGTTGCAAGACATTACGCGATATGTGCGGAAGTGTAACGTTTGTCAGAAATTTAAAGTAGAGCAAGCTCGCCCGGCTGGTTTTATGGGAACCAGGGAGATTCAAAAACCTTGGCTCGTCGTGGCTACAGATTTGATGGGGCCTTATGTACGTTCGACGAAGGGTTTCACTTATGTAGTTATGTTCCAGGATTTATTCACAAAGTGGATAGAATGTAGAGCGCTGCGGCGTGCCACCGCCGAGACGGTAAGCGTCGCCTTAAAAGAGTTGGTGATACTGCGTTGGGGGGCTCCAAAATTTTTAGTATCGGATAATGGCTCGCAATATGTGAATCGTGTGATGAAGCAGGTGAGTGTAGATCATGGAATCGTGTGGACCTACACACCCCCTTACCATCCACAGGCTAACCCCGTTGAGCGAGCCAACCGCGTGATTAAAACTATGATAGCTTCTTTCGTCAAGGATAATCATAAGAAATGGGACGCGTATCTTCCTGAATTTTGTTTTGCAATGAATTCGGCGGTTCACGCTTCCACGGGATTTTCCCCTGCGTTACTGAATTTTGGGAGAGAATTGCAACTGTGTAATACCATACGTCGAGCTAGACAACCTACCGATGAAGTGGTCATACGCGATCCGCAACCGTGGAGTAGACGCCTGTCACGACTTAAGGAATTGTATGATACAGTTCAGCGTAATCTATCGGAAGCTTACTTGAAACAAAGTCATTATTATAATTTACGCCGTAGGGAACGTGTTTTCGAGATTGGGGATCAGGTTTTACGGCGTAATTTTGTTCTATCATCCGCGGCACAAAATTTTACCGCTAAGTTGGCACCTAAATATGTAGGGCCGTATCGGGTTGTCAGACAACCGTCTAGAGGGATCTATGAACTGGAGACAGAGGAAAGGCAACCTGCTGGTCGCTGGCACATTTCTGACCTCAAGCCATATGTATCATAATTTTTTTTTTTGTAAAGGGAGGGGGGAGTTGTAACGGAATTATTTTTTTGTACGTTTGACGTACGGGAGAGTATGGAGTCCGGGACCCAAGAGCAGCCAAACTAATATTTGATTTATTATTATGCCATTATGTGTTATTGCTAATGTTCCCTAATTGATGTAAAGAGTTTTAAATAACGTCAGAGGCACATATGACTGGACAATGTAATTTATTTATTTGTTTTATATATTTATTATTAATTTTCATGTTCTCTACCTGCTTTTTTTTTATTTTTCATATGTATTGTCGGAGAAGCTGCAATCGATGTCAAAATTTTGGATTAACTTAGAGAGGGATATATAGATATATTGGGAACTCAAGCCGTGTATTCTTCCCGTTATCGTTGTAAAACCAATGAGAGAGAGAGAGAGCACGCGAGGACATAGATGAGCTGCCGGGCGGAGAAGGAGGCTTGGAACTGGCCAGCCGAGCCTCCCACCAGACCGCAAGCGAGTCTGATTTCGGCAGGGCCCGCCGAATGAAAGCCTGCGCTATGAAGGTGCGCGGTCGGGGCAGCAGACGACGAAGTCGCGTCATCGCGCCTGCGCCAAGGGGACGAGGCAAGGAGGCGGCGGAGCAGGCGTGAGGCTCTCTTGCCTCGCGGACTCCATCGGGGATGGTTCTCCTAGAAAACTCTCTCTGTGTGTTGGTTGAGCACCGTGACGTTGATTCGGTGTTAGCGACGGGTGATCCCGTCACCATTTTGTGGTCTCATTGTTCTTGAGTTTAAGGTACGTGGCTTGAGGGCCCTGAGGGTGTGGGTCGATCAGTGGAATATGCCTTTCCGCGGTAATTACCTCTAAATTCCGTTTGCTCCAGTAGACTTTGGAGTTAGCTTCACATCGATTTTGGTTTCATCCGTTCAATTGGCAGGGTTGGGGTTACAATTGTTAATTTCGTTGTGCCAAACTTATGTAATGTATTTAAGAGGGATTAAGCCTCGATTAAGTTACGTATCGTTTTGTCGCCAGTATTGTTAATCTCGTTGTGCCCAATTTGTTTAATGTCTTCAAGAGGGATTAAGCTTCGACCAAGTTATGTACCGCTTTGTAGTCAGTGTCATTAATCTCAGTGTGCCGAACTTATTTTTTTTGTCTGTGAGATTGATCTAGCACCGAATAATGGGCGTTGTTGTGTTATGCTCACCTACATTAATATTTGTACCTGTAAATTGAATAAATACCGTAATTGACCTTAGCGTGTGGAGGTTCCTATTGTTTGTCCCCACCTCACCCCATCGAACCCTGGCGAATCGTCGCCGCTGTAGGCTATCTGGGTGGATTAAGGCCGGAGGCGGCCTTGATAGTTTAACTGGTGGTCGTGGAGACCTGGCGCCCGAGTTCTTAGAGATAGGAATTTATTGCAGTTATTACCATTCTCGGTAAAGGCGTCGCGAAATTATTGTCACAACGATTTAACTTGGAAGCCCTTGTCCGTCAGTTACCACGACCCCCCTGCGGGTAGGGGGATTGAGAATACTCCCGCAGTATCCCTGCTTGTCGTAAGGGGCGACTAAAAGGGCGGGGAGACAACCCCGAAAACAAATCCAAAGCCAACAAGGGTTGAGTCCGGACAGTCCTGTGGGTCAACTGTCTGTGTGCGGCCACACCACCTGGCCTGCGATCCACCCGCATGTTTGCCGTGTGCGGAGACCCGTAAGGAGGAGAAGGGGATCCTGGAGGGTGAGGTCCGTGGTTCCCAGCCGGGTGTCGGATGCCCGGTATGGACTATGGGCCAATACCCCTCTTCGGCCCCGGATTCTGTGTAAACGGGCGGCCGGGAGCTAGCCACTCCCGGTCAATCGGCTTCCGTGGCGTTAGCTTAACGGTGGCGAGTGCCAGGGAGGTGGGGGTCTGTGTAGGGCGGTCGGAGATGTACGGGTTTGGTGGGCCCGTGCATTAAAGATCCAACCCGAAACAGACAACCACCTCTAGGGTGCTATATCCCCTCGGGTAGCCCTGGCGACCGCACCGGTTTGCGGTGCGGCGTCCCGAATGTGTGGCTCCGTGGTGGGTGGGGAGCCCGGGGGATGAAGATCTCAATGGTATGGCTGAAGGAACTCTTCCACCATCCAAAAGATCCCGCCATGATACTGGCGGGGGAGATAAAGTTTTTTCTAGGTCAAAAAAGTACTTAGTCATGAAATGTTGTAAAGAAGGTGAGACTCTTAAAAAGGTCTCTCCTTTTCTCATTAGGAGGGTACTTTCGAGCTCGATTCCTGGCGAACTCATATCAGCCAAAAAACTAAGGGATGGTAGTCTCTTAATAGAAACGGCATCGATAGCGCAAAGTGAGAAACTCCTTCTTATGGATAGACTCCACGACATCCCGGTTAAAGTCGAAGTCCATCGTACACTGAACTCTTGTCAGGGAGTCATCAGTCACTATGACCTCCTCTACGTAGAGGTGGAGGAAATTAAGAGAGAAATGGCCTCTCAAGGAGTGACTGACTGTCGCCGATTGAAGACGAAGCGTAATGGTGAGTATATTGACACAACATCTGTCATTCTTACCTTCGCTTGCGACGTGCTCCCTGACAAGGTGTTCATCGGGTATGAATCTGTACCTGTGCGGCCTTTTATCCCGAATCCTATGCGATGCTTCAAATGTCAGCGATTTGGACACATCGCCACAAGATGTGAGGGCATAGACACGTGTCCATCCTGCGGCAAGGGGAAACACGACGAAGAATGCACCTCTGGACCAAAGTGTGTGAACTGTGAGGGAGAACATCCTGTGTTTTCCCGCAAATGTCCTAAGCTCCAAGAAGAACGTAAGGTGATGGAGATAAAGACAATTGAGAAGATCCCTTACTTAGAACCCCCCCTGCGGGTAGGGGGAAGGAGAATACTCCCGCAGTATCCCTGCTTGTCGTAAGAGGCGACTAAAAGGGCGGGGAGAACACCCCGATAACAAACCCAGAGCCAACAAGGGTTGAGCCCGGACAGTGTTGTGGGTCAACTGTCTGTGTGCGGCCATACCACCTGGCCTGCGATCCACCCGCATGTTTGCCGTGTGCGGAGACCCGTAAGGAGGAGAAGGGGATCCTGGAGGGCGAGGTCCGTGGTTCCCAGCCGGGTGTCGGATGCCCGGTATGGACTACGGGCCAATACCCCTCTTCGGCCCTGGATTCGCTGTAAACGGGCGGCCGGGAGCTAGCCACTCCCGGTCAATCGGCTTCCGTGGCGTATTGCTTAACGGTGGCGAGTGCCAGGGAGGTGGGGGTCTGCATAAGGCGGTCGGAGATGTACGGGTTTGGTGGGCCCGTGCATTAAAGACCCAACCCGAAACAGACAACCACCTCTAGGGTGCTATATCCCCTCGGGTAGCCCTGGCGACCGCACCGGTTTGCGGTGCGGCGTCCCAAATGTGTGGCTCCATGGTGGGTGGGGAGCCCGGGGGATGAATCAAGTTTAGGTATGGCGGATGAATCCCTTCCACCACCTAATAGATCCCCTCCGGAAACGGGCGGGGGAGTTAACGTTCCCGGCGCTAGTCAGCGCTATTTAGTGATGAGGTGTCAGAAGGAAGGGGAGAGCCTGAAAAAGGTGTCTCCCTTCCTTATACGTAAAGTTCTGTCTGGTTTTGTTCCTGGGGAACTAAAATCTGCCAAGAAACTTCGCGATGGCACACTGCTCATCGAAACGGCTTCGAGGGGTCAAAGCGACAAGCTCTTGAAAATGGAAAAGCTTGGCGAAATTCCCGTTAAGGTCGAGGTGCACCGCACCTTAAACACCTGTCGGGGAGTGATTAGTCACTATGACCTTTTGTACGTAGAGATCGACGAGATCAAGCGAGAGATGGCCTCTCAGGGAGTCACCGATGCTCGTCGACTCACTACAAAGCGCAACGGAGAAAGAGTAAACACAACGTCTGTTGTACTCACGTTCGCGCGTGACCAACTCCCCGACAAGGTGTTTGTTGGTTATGAATCGGTCCCAGTGCGGCCATTCATACCGGCACCCATGCGATGCTACCAGTGCCAGCGATTCGGCCACATGGCCACACGGTGCGAGGGCAAGGCCACCTGCCCCCGCTGCGGCCTAGAGAAGCATGAGGGTGCGGAGTGCATAGGAGACCCACTTTGCGTCAATTGCGAGGGTGCACATCCCGTGTACTCTCGTAATTGCCCAAAGATGATGGAAGAGCGAAAAATAATGGAGATAAAGACGGTCGATAAAATCCCCTACTTTGAGGCTCGGAAAAAGTATAGAGCACAAGTTGCTCCTACTTTCTCCAAGTCATACGCTCATGTCGCCTCCCCTCGAATAGCCAAGGTCACAATCTCGACACAGACGGAATATAATGAGAGCCCGAAAACAAAATCCTCTGCGCAAAAATCGGCCACGCCGGCTAAGGCCACAAATCCGGCAAACAATACAGCAACCACCGGTTCGGGTTCTCCTAAGAAGAACCCCAACAAATCTACCACCGGGGCCACGCAAACAAAGCGTGGGAACTCCCAATCCCCTCCCCCATCTGGTAAGGTTCGAAAGAGCCAACCAGAGCCAATGGAGGAGTGTCTATCAGACACAGAAATACTCCAATTTGGCAGTAAGGGGAAGAAAAACCGCATTAAGCGCTGATCTTCCCAAAGTTTTAACTGCTCGTATTTATTGTTTTAATCCCTTTGTATATTTATATATTTATATTTATATATATTTATATATATATTTATTTATTTATTATGGCTTTTATAATGCAGTGGAACTGCAACGGTTTTTATAGGCACAAGGAGGAGCTGGCCATTTTAATTCGAGATTTTAACCCTTTTTGCGTTTGTCTTCAAGAGACGCATTTTAAAGACACAGACAATGGGATTTTAAAACATTTTAACGTTTTTAGACATGACGACACCAGCGGCCAACGAGCCCAGGGTGGAGTGGCAGTTGCTATTCAGGAGGCCCTTTACACCTCCCGAATACAGCTAAATACACCGTTTCAAGCGGTGGCAGTTACGGTGCACGCTCCGGAGGCGATTACGGTATGCAACGTTTATCTGCCGGAGGGTGCACCGGTCACCCGTTTTAATCTAGAATCCCTTGTGCACCAGCTGCCTCGGCCTTTTATTTTACTCGGGGATTTTAACGCTCATGATCGTCTATGGGGAAGCACTGCGGTGCAGTGCAACCGCAGGGGACGCATTTTATCAAGTTTTATTTTAGATTTTAACCTAGTTCTATTGAACAACGGGGAGAAGACCCGGTTTAACTCTTTCAATGGTGATTTCTCCGCCATTGATTTATGCATTTTATCGAGCAGTTTAACCAATAAGATATCTTTGTCTGTACACGAAGATCTTTGTGGTAGCGATCACTTTCCCCTTTTAATTTTTAAGGAGCGATTTTTTAACTCTGATTTTATCCGACCAGGCAACTGGATTGTCCGGAAAGCCGACTGGCCTTGTTTTAAAAGTAATTTTAAATACACGTGCGATGCAAATCGCGATAGCGCTTTTAATGTAAAATCACTGACTAACAGCATCATCAACGCCGCCGACAAGAGCGTACCACGGTCTCGGCGCATCATGTCGAGAGCTCCCGTGCCATGGTGGAATGATGACTGTGCTAAAGCCATCCGGCAACGCAAGAAGGCGTTGCACATATTCAATAAATATCCCACTCAAAACAATCTGTCCTCTTTCCGGCGTCTGAGAGCTAAAGCCCGTCAGGTCGTGAAGGAGGCGAAGAGGGCCTCTTGGATGAATTTTGTTTCTGGTGTCAATATCAGCACACCACTTGCACAGGTTTGGCGCAAGGTGAAGAGCATTTCGGGAAATCATCAGCAGCTCGGTGTCTCCTTCTTAAAAGTCAGAGGAAATGTGGTTACTTCTCCAGCTGCCATCGGCCAGATAATCTCAAAGACGAGCAGCGATGAAAATCTTGATCCTGCCTTCCGAACGATTAAGCAACGGTTCGAGAACATTCCTATCGGCTTCCAGGAGACGCGGACAACGGCAGATTACAACCTCCCCTTTTCCTTGTGGGAGTTGAAATCTGCCATCGATGACTCCCACGACACCTCTCCAGGACCAGACGGGGTCCACAATGCTTTTCTCCGCAACCTCCCGGAGACAGCGCTGCAGGAAGTCCTGCAGACGTATAATCAACTGTGGGCAGAAGGTAACTTTCCTTCGTCCTGGCGGGAGTCTGTCATTGTCCCTATACCCAAACATGGGAAAAATAGAGCTGACCCGAATTCTTACTGGCCAATATCTCTCACCAGCTGCCTGTGCAAGTTAATGGAGAGAATGGTGAACCGGCGGCTCGTTTGGTGGTTAGAGCGCCGGAACCTTCTCTCCAGCATCCAATGTGGATTTAGACGGGGCCGTTCCACAATGGACCATTTGGTGAGGATCGACAATTTCATCCAAGAAGGCTTTCTCCTCCGCCAGCATGTGATCGGGGTCTTCTTCGATTTGGAGAAGGCTTACGACCGGGTGTGGCGGCGGAAGGTATTAACGACTTTGCACGAGTGGGGCTTTAGAGGCAATTTGCCGATTTTTATTCAAAATTTTTTAATGCACCGAGTTTTTAAAATTAGAATAGGCCAGTTTTTATCCAACTTTTACCGTCTTGACAACGGAGTTCCCCAGGGATCTGTCTTAAGCGTGACGCTTTTCGCCATTGCGATTAATGACGTCGTAAATTGTATCAAGGCGCCGGTGATAGGCACACTGTTCGTGGATGACCTGGCAATTTTCTGCAGGTCATCCAAGGTTGTAACTGCGTCCCGAATGGTCCAATTGACATTAAACAAACTGGACCAATGGACCCAAAGGAACGGATTTCGGTTCTCCTTTGAGAAGACCAGGTGCGTCCACTTCCACAGGAGAATAGGAATCCAAATGCTGCCCACACTAACCCTTGGAGGAAGAAATCTTCCTTTCGTCCAGTCGGCCCGCTTTCTCGGTATGACACTCGACTACAGGCTCAATTGGCGAGAGCACATTCAAAATTTAAAGACAAAATGTCTGAAATCGTTAAACGTGTTAAAGTTTTTAAGCAACACATCGTGGGGAGGATACCGAACAACATTGCTCTTATTGTACCGCACATTGGTTCGTTCTAAACTAGACTACGGTTGTTTTGTCTATGCGTCCGCCCGCGAGTCATACCTGCGAGCATTGTCCCCCGTGCACAACGCGGGGTTGCGACTCTGTACGGGGGGCATTTCGGACAAGCCCTGTCATAAGCATCTATTCTGATGCAGGGGAGCCTCCTCTATGCCACCGAAGAAACGCGCTTATGTGCAATTACGCCTCCAAAGTTTTATCCATGACGGCACACCCATGTTTTAACATACTCTTTAAACCACGTTTTTTAGATATTTTTAACCGACGGACGAAGGCCACTAGGCCCGTTTGCATACGTTTCAACGATTTTATTCGTGGGTGTGATTTCATTATGCCTGAAGTGTACCCTGTATCTTACGCAACCCACCCTCCCTGGTTAACACCCGCTCCTGTGGTTAATACAGTCCTAAGCAAACTACCAAAATCCTTTACAACTTCCTTGGAATACCAACGTCAGTTTTTAATGTTTCTGAGTAATCACTCCGATTTTCTTCCTGTGTACACTGACGGATCAAAATCGGAGTTGGCCTGTGCCTGCGCAGCGTTCTCGAGTACCCAAGGAGCCGTCAAAGCGAAATTAAATCCGCTGTGTAGTGTGTACACAGCGGAACTATTCGCCATGAAGATGGCACTCGAAACTCTATGTGACGGAGGTGGCTCCTTTGTTATATGCACCGATTCCCTGAGTTCCTTACAATCAATTTCCGGTTTTTCGCCCATGCATCCGATCATTCAGGATATACATTCGTCCCTGCTGTCTCTCAGCAGAAAGGGAGTACTTGTTTGGTTCCTTTGGGTCCCGGGGCATGTGGGAATAGCCGGAAATGAAAAGGCAGACGCTTTGGCCAAAGAAGCTCTGAACGAGACGGAGTGTAGGTCCACGCTGGTACCTTACGAGGACCTACAATCTTGCCTGAGACAGGTAGTCCAAGGGCAGTGGAAGGAATATTGGCGCACTACACATAATAATAAACTCCGCGACATCAAGCCGGTTACGTCAGTGTGGCCCTCTTCCGTCAGGAATAGCCGAAGAGAGGAAGTCGTCATCACACGTTTGAGGATAGGGCATTGTCCTCTGACCCACTCATTCCTCTTCACGGAAGAGAAACAACTACCTCAGTGTGATGACTGCAACTGTCCTCTCAGCGTTCGGCATATCCTGACGGAGTGTGACAAATACCGTGACGCGCGAAGGTGGCTTAACTTAGGGGGAGACCTAAAATCCGTCCTAGGAGACGACCCTAATGTTATAAGCCGAGTTATCAAATATCTGAAAGAGACGGGACTATACAGAAAAATATAATTCACTTTTTTTTAATAATAAATCACTGTATTCAATTTTTTAATAAGTGCCATAACTAGGATAGACAATTTTTATTATTATTACTGTCACATTTATAAATTTTACTGCTAAGAATGGGTAGTGGTGCAAAATGACCTAGCCGTCGACGCACCCTACAAGTTTTAAACCTACCTACCTACCCTTACTTAGAAGCACGCGAGAAGTACAGGTCATTGGTTGCCCCTACCTTCTCACGATCTTTTGCCCTCGTATCGAGCACTCCAGTTCGCAAGATTACTATTGAGACTCAAACAGACGAGACTTTATTGGGAAACAACAATAAGAATCGAAATGAAAACACTGCCACTACATCTATGGCCAAAAACACGCCTTCTCTACCGAAGGACGTTAAAACTCCGGGTTTCCCCAAGAACCCTTTGAAACCCACCACAAAAGACTCAGCGGTGAGCAGGGGAAAGACACCCTCCCCCGAACCCAGGAGACAGGTTATTAACTCCCCGCTAGAATCTATGGAAGACGAAGACAGTCCATCGGAGGCTGAACTCCTTTTAGCCAGAAAGAAAGAAAAAAATAAGCCCCGAATTAAGCGCTAGTCCTCCTGTACGGGCGGACTACTTAACTCTAGTCATGAATATTTTACAGTGGAACTGTAATGGTTTTTATAGGCACAAGGAGGAGCTGGCCATTTTATTGCGTGATTTTAACCCATCCTGTGTATGTTTACAAGAGACTCATTTTAAAACAACCGACCAAGGTAACATTAGAGGGTATTCCGTTTTTAGATACGACGACACCACTGGTCAAAGAGCCAGAGGAGGAGTCGCAATAATGATTCGAGAGACCCTTTACACCTCTCGACTGCCGCCAAACACGCCATTCCAGGCAGTGGCTCTAACTGTTCACACTCCTGCAAAACTAACGTTGTGTAACGTTTACCTACCAGAGGGAGCTCCTGTTACTCGACACAACTTGCAAACTTAGTTGATCAACTGCCTAGACCTTATGTGTTGTTGGGTGATTTTAATGCTCACGACCCCTTATGGGGAAGTACTCGAATACAGAGCAACAGGAGGGGGCGGATTTTAACCAATTTTATTGAAGATTTTAACCTTTATTTATTGAACTCTGGGGAGAAAACCCATTTTAACAGCTTTACTGGTGAATTCTCCACCATTGACCTATGCATGTGCTCAAGCAGCTTAATGACTAAAATCAACATGTCCGTACATGGAGATCTATGCGGGAGCGACCACTTTCCTATTTTTATCCAAATGGAGCAACCCAATAACGGAGATGGTATTCACCGGGATAGCTGGAATATCCGAAAGGCGAACTGGAGTGCTTTTAAGTCAAATTTTAGTTTCAATTACGACGAAAACGTAAATGCAGTTCGCAACGTGGAAAACCTCACTGCTTCTATAACTGCAGCTGCGAGATTAAGCGTACCGAAGTTAACCGGTATTACCTCCCGTAAACCAGTTCCATGGTGGAACGCTGAGTGCGCAGAGGCAATTAAAAAACGAAAAAAGGCGTTGCGTATTTTTAACAAGTACCCAACGGCCACAAATCTGTCCTCCTTCCGGCAGCTGAGAGCCAAAGCCCGGCAGGTTGTAAAGAAGGCCAAGAAAACTTCTTGGATGGATTACGCGTCCAGTATCAATAATCGAACACCTATAGCTCAAGTATGGAAAAAGGTGAGAGCTATCTCGGGCACGCCGCACTCCCATAGTGTCTCCTATCTTAAGATTAATGGGGATGTAATAACATCACCCCACAATTTATGCGAGATATTCGGCCTAGAGCTCGCTAAAACCTCCAGTAGCGATTCCTACGACGCTCCATTCATTGCGATGAAGGACCGATATGAGTCGTCTCATCTCGACTTTAAGGAAACAAGCGAGCCTGCTGATTATAATGCTCCTTTTAGCCTATGGGAACTCAGGTCGTCGATAAATGACTCTCGAGATAGTTCTCCTGGAATGGACGACATCCATAATTCCTTTCTCCGGAATCTTCCAGAGTCAGGGTTTAGGGAAATGCTTCGGACCCTCAACCAACTTTGGTTCGAGGGAAGATTTCCAGATTCCTGGAGAGAATCCGTGGTCGTTCCCATTCCTAAAGTGGGAAAGGATAGAGCTGAGCCGAATCATTATCGACCTATCTCCTTAACCAGCTGCCTATGTAAGATCATGGAAAGAATGGTAAATCGCCGACTTGTCTGGTGTTTGGAACGGCGAGGCCTTTTTTCTGATATACAGTGTGGCTTTCGGCGGGGAAGGTCCACAACTGACAACCTAGTATCGCTGGACACATTCATACAGGAAGCTTTTCTACTCCGCCAACACGTCGTTGGGGTCTTCTTTGACCTGGAGAAGACCAAGACCGAGTGTGGCGGTGGAAGATTCTAAAATCGCTGCACGATTGAGGCTTTAGGGGTAACTTGCCCACTTTTATTAAAAATTTTTTAACAGCTCGTGTTTTTAAAATTAAGATTGGTAGCACCCTGTCAAGATTTTTTAGCCAGGAAAATGGCGTGCCTCAAGGCTCTGTACTAAGTGTAACGCTCTTTGCCATTGCAATCAACGACATAACTGACTGTATAAAAGAGCCGGTTAAGGGATCCTTGTTTGTTGACGACCTAGCTATATTTAGCCGATCGTCCAAACTTTCCTGTGCTACAAGACACACCCAGCTCTGTCTTAAGAAACTGGACAAGTGGTCACGAAGCAACGGATTTCCCCCGCACGGGGGGAAGAGACCTATCTCTTCCTAAGGGGAGTAGCGCCCCCACGGACCCGAGCCCTCCGAGGAGACAACCTCGTGAAAAAACCCACAGTGCGATGGGGCAGTTCCGGACAGTATGTGAGTCTACTGTGCTGAGTACAGCCACGACATCTGGCCAACTGACTCACCCGCGTGTTTGCCGTGCGTGGAGACCCGTAAGGTGGGGAAAGAGGATCCTGGTGGTTGAGCTCCCCGGTCTGGATGGGGGTCGGATCCCCTGAAAGCCGGGTTGCAACATACCACTTTGGCCTTGGACTCCACCGAAACGGGAGGTCAGGGAGTAGCCGCCTCTGATCAATCGGCTAGCTGTTTCGTATTGGCGTTCAGCAGGCGAGTGCTGACGGCATTGGGGGTCTGGCGGAAGGGCGTCGAAGGTGCGGGGGTTTGGAGGACCCGCGTAGCCAGAGACCAACCCAGAAGCAGACAACCATGCCAGAAGTGCTATATCCCTTGGGTAGCCCTGGCGACCACACCGGTTTGCGGTGTGGCGTCCCAAATGTGCGGCTCCGTGGTGAGTGGGGAGCTCGGGGGACGAATCTGCATATTTGGTATGGATGGGACTAACTTTCCTCCACCCAAAAGATCCCGCCCGTGTCCGGGCGGGGGAGTAAGTGCTATTAATATTAGTAAACGCTTTCTTGTTATGAAATCTGCCAAGGAGGGTGAGACCCTGAAGAAGGTGTCTCCCTTTCTAATTAAAAAGGTTCTATCAGCGAAAGTGCCAGGAGATCTCATTTCTGTTAAAAAGTTGCGTGACGGAACCCTTCTAATAGAGACGGCAAATTTAGTCCAAAGCGACAAACTTTTAGAGTTGAAAATGCTGCATGATATTCCAGTTAACGTGGAAGTACACCGCACCCTCAACACCAGTCGGGGGGTCATTAGTCATTATGACTTGCTGTTCGTGGAGGTAGACGAGATCAGGAGAGAAATGGCTGCTCAGGGGGTGACTGACGTTCGTCGCCTCACTACAAAGCGTGATGGTGTTGTGAAAGACACCACCTCCGTTGTTTTGACCTTCGCGCTTGATAAGCTCCCCGACAGGGTGTTTGTGGGATACGAATTGGTCCCAGTGCGACCATTCGTACCTGCTCCAATGCGCTGTTTCCAGTGCCAGCGCTTTGGCCACATCGCCACGAGATGTGAGGGCAATGCCACCTGCCCACGCTGCGGCCTGGAACAGCACGAGGGTGCGGAATGTACAACTGACCCACGATGCGTGAATTGTGAGGGCGCACATCCTGTCTACTCACGGAACTGTCCAAAGCTCCTCGAAGAACGTAAGGTAATGGAAATCAAAGTTACTCACAAAATAACCTACTTCGAAGCACGGAAAAAATATAGGGAAATTGCCGCACCTACTTTTTCAAAATCTTTCGCATCTACAGCTTCGGTCAAAAAGGCTACAACTGGCACACAAACAGATGATCTTGTAAAAGAAGTAAAATCAGCCGACATTAAAAAAGCCAAGCTGGATAAGGCCAATAAACCCGCAACTAAATCAACCAGCGCCATGGACTCTCAAAAAAAGAATCAGCGGAGAAACTCACCCAAGGCCCCTCAAAAAAACGCATGAAAACACGCCATCCCTCGGACCATCCGACCTGAACAAGTCAGGTCAACCAGAATCGATGGACCCCCCTGCGGGTAGGGGGATTGAGAATACTCCCGCAGTATCTCTGCTTGTCGTAAGAGGCGACTAAAAGGGCGGGGAGACAACCCCGAAAACAAACCCCCAGTCCAGCAAGGGATGCGTCCGGACAGTCGTGTGTATCAACTGTCTGTGAGCGGCCATACCAGCTGGCCTGCGATCCACCCGCATGTTTGCCGTGTGCGGTGACCCGTAAGGGGGAGAAGGGGATCCTGGTGGGTGAGATCTCTGGCACCCAGCCGGGTGTCGGATGCTCGGTATGGGCCGGAGTTCAACACCCCACTTCGGCCCCGGATTCCCTGTAAACGGGCGGCCGGGGGCTAGCCACCCCCGGTCAATCGGCTTTCGACACGCTTGCGTTCGATGGCGAGTGCTGGAGAGACGGGGGTCTGCTTAGGGCGGCCGAAGGCGCGTGGGTTAGGAGGGCCTGCGCGTTGGAGGTTCTAACTCGACGCAGGCTCCCATATCGATAGTGCTATATCCCCTTGGTTAGCCCTGGCGACCGCACCGGTTTGCGGTGCGGCGTCCCAAATGTGTGGCTCCGTGGTGGGTGGGGAGGCCAGGGGATGAAACACACACTCTTATGGAGACGAATTCATTTCCTCCACTTAACCCTTTATTTGCTACATTCTTTCTCAGTTTTACATGCTCTCAATGCTGAATTATAAACATGAAAATATTCACCCACTGCTGAATACTTTTTTTGCATATCTTTCTATGTTAGGTAGTTTTTTTGCAAAATATTATTTTAAAAAATTATTAACTTATTATTTTAACGAACTATTGCGGATTACAACTTTTACGCGTGTTGCGGGTTGCATAACACCGTATTTTATTTCCACCTGATTTTTAAGCTGGAAGAAAAAGTAATTTGTAAATAATAACAATGATAAACTGATAATGCATTTAATTCTTAATATGCTGATGCACAAATACAAAAAAAGTAAGGCTTATCCAAATGTTAAAAAGTCTTGTGTGTGTGATAGTTTTTAAAGCAGGGAGTTACACACAACTCCACATCACAATCAGGGCAACAATACCTGGATTCTCGTCTCTTATTACTCTTTTTACACACAACACACCATTTCCTTTTTCCTTCAGGAACTGCATCAATGAAGTGTCTTTCCGTTAATCTGAAAGGCATTTCTTCAGATGATCTTCTCCCTCCTCCAGCCTTCTTCCTCTCCCTCCAAAATTTTTTAAGAAGTTCTCTCACAACACTGAGTTGAAACTTTGACAGTGGAATTTTCCTCTTCGTGTTAATTCTATACAACGTATATGCGTTGAGAAGTGAAATGTCCAACAGATGAAAAAATAGTTTTCTATACCACTTTCTCGATTTTCTTATACATTCAATGGAGCTAATCATCATATCACTCCTATCCACAGCCCCCATTGACTTGTTGTAGTCTACAACTATGTTGGGCTTCAACACTTCAGCTCCTGTTATTCTATCCATCTTACCCGTTTTCACAAAACCTGGCTCGTGGTGCGTGGATAACATCCAGACCTCCCTTTTGTCACACCACTTAATGGAAATTAGATCTTTTGATGTCTGGAAGGTCAATTCACCTTTCTTTAATTTTTCTTCCATTTTCGGCATCTCTTTTCTCGTACGTCTTACAGTTCCACAAGCATTTGTTGCTCTGTTATAGAGCCAAGAAAATAGCACCGGACTCGTATACCAATTGTCCACAAATAATGTGTGGCCTTTATTTAGGTAAGGGCTGATCAGGGTGGCAACAACATCTCCCGACTTACCAAGCTTGTGGTCCTCTGTATCAGTTGTCGATCCAGTGTAGACAATGAAATCTAGCACATATCCTGTCTCACAGTCGCACATAACAAATATTTTTATTCCAAAGCGATGTCTTTTGCTGGGAATAAACTGTTTCAAAAACAAGCGACCCTTGAAGAGCATAAGACTTTCGTCAATGCACAAATTTTCCCCTGGAGAAAAAGATTTTTTAAAAACATTCCTTAAGTGGTTGATGATTGGGCGATTTTTTACCAACCTGTCCCCCTCATGAGGATCACTGTTATCAGAAAAATGAATGAATCGGAAAAGTAGGAAGAAGCAGTCTCTGGACATAATCTCAGAAAATATCGGTGTCAGCAATAATTTATCCCTGGACCAATATTCATTGACGTCAAGTTTTTTTACCCTTGCCATCAACATGCATACCGCAAACAAAATGTAAACCTCATCAGAAGATGTCTCAACCCATTTATGAACTCTCGACTTCGCAGTCTTCTGCTCAGTCTTAGTTTGAGAAACATAGTATTTATTTGTTTCTTCCGATATTTTGGCCATAATTTGTGGAGGATAAAATACGAGGAAATAACTAGAAAACTGGATACCTCAGGAATGTTCACAATGCAGCCGCTCGCTCCACCTACAAATGCGTGTCGCTTAAGTTTTCTCCTTACATTTCTCCAGATCCGCTCTTCTGGTTCCTTTGTTGCTTCAGTATCAGCATCCAAATCATCATCAGAGGAAGATTCCGATGATGAAGCTGACGAAAATCTTGATCGGGATGTTGGAGTACGCTTGATGATGGCAGAAGACGTTGAAGCAACAGGATCAGAAACATTCTCTTCATCAGAATCAGGTTCAGATGAGGGCATATAATCATCATCGCTATCACTTTGATCCAAAACATCAAGGATAAATGACTCGGAGGTAGATCTTTTCCTCTTGGGAGCCATTTTGAAGCTGAAAAATAATATGTTAAAAATATATAACTGCAGATATTATAGTAATAATCTATGATTAAATTAAATATTTATTTATATAAAAATATTAAAAATGAATTCACTTCTCTTACTTTACAAATATTGAAAAGTACTCACATTTTAAAATACACGAAAGAGGAAAACGCGTTCCAATAGACCCAAGCGTCCAGCAGCGCCGTATTCGTTATTCCTTAGCGACGCACTCTTCTCAAAATATCAACTGAAACTGAGGAAAACTTTTGCACACTGCGCTAGCCAAATACCAAGAACCGCTAGGTATTCAGAAAGATAAGGGCAGGGGAGGGTACTACGGAAAAACCCGTGGTAATCAGTCCAAGGAAGAGGACTTAAGAGAAAGAAGAGGGCCCTCAAATAGGAACTCAAAGGGTTAACCCTTTCGCGCCGAAGCCTCGTAGAGGGAAATTTTTCTTCGTTACGAGGCTCTAGAAATTTTTCTGCACCCTCCTCAACGAAGTTCTCTCGCGTTGACCGAAGGCAGAGGTTTGCTCCCTTATCGTTTTGGGACCCAACCCAGCGGGACGCCGACCTTTTTCCTCGGCCGCTGTCCATGACCCTAGAAGGATTAAAAGCTCCCCATAGCTCCAGTCCACGGTCAACTGACTAAAATTTCAATGTTTTATGTAAACAAATATTTGATGTTCGCATTGACTTTTATATATTTTAAATGAATTCCTAGTGTTTATCTGGGCGTGTATAAATTTTAAACGAAGTTCTAGCGTACATATTGACGGATTTAGATTACTTCTATATGTTGAACCACAAGTTTATCCAAATGCGTACGTTAATGCCTTTGTTGATTGACATTCTATAACTCCGTTGATATTAACGTTAGAATTTCGTTTGAAATTTCCATGTGATTAGCAAAAAAAGAAGATTTCATTTCTAACTTTAGATTTCTAAGGTAGACAACAAATATTTTTTTAGAAAAAACACTGCAAATAGTCGACCGCATGGAGAGGAATCGGCCGAAAAAGGCTCGCGCTAAGCTGGGTCTCGAAATCCCCGAACAAGCCGTCTTCATGTCCTTGGGAGCATAGGAAAGGCCACGCGGTGACCATACGTCTCTACGACTATAAGCGTGCGTAGCATTTCTGAGGAAACTCCGTTACGCATAAAAGCGTGCATAGCAGTAGGGGCACCAAAACACATTTACGCATATAAGCGTGCATAGCATTAGGGGCACCGAATCATACTTACGCATATAAGCGTGCATAGCACATAAAGGGTTAAGAGAGACTGCCCTGATATGGGCGGTGGAGACCCTGTAATGATATGCAGGAATATTTAATAATGAAATGTTCGGTCGAAGGGGAGAACCTCTCGAAGGTATCCCCCTTCCTAATCCATAAATCCCTCAGCAATGATGTTCCTGGTTCCTTGGAAAACGTAAAGAAGCTACGCGACGGATCACTGCTTATACAGACGTCAAATGATAAGCAAAGCGAAAAGCTCCTTAGCATGAAAAGTTTTCTAAATATCCCCGTAAAGGTTGAGGCACACAGAACCCTAAATACATGCAGTGGCGTTATATCGTGCTACGATCTGTTATACACCTCTGTCGAGGAGATAACGAAGGAGATGGCTCCCCAGGGCGTCATCTCCTGTCGTAGACTCAAGACTAAGCGAAATGGGGAATTTGTCGACTCAACATCTGTAGTCCTTACATTCTCGCTGGATAAACTTCCAAGCCGAGTGAATGTTGGCTACAACTCGTGCTCTGTAAGGCCCTTTATACCCAGTCCTTTACGGTGTTTCCAATGCCAATGCTTTGGTCACATAGTGTCCAAATGCAAAGGGAAGCCTACCTGCCCCAAATGTGCAAAAGACAAGCACGATGGAGATGTCTGTGACAGCCCGGCGCGCTGCGTTAACTGCCAAGGAGCGCATCCCGTGTGTTCACGGGATTGCCCAAGGATGCAGGAGGAAAAGAAGATAATGGAGATAAAGGTGCTTGAGAAAATCCCTTTCCTAGAAGCTAGGAAAAAGTTTAGAACGGTGATAGCCCCAACATTTTCTAGATCATTCGCATCTGTAGCCACGATTAAAAAAGTGTCGGCAAGCACACAGACTGAGAGTCAGGAACCAAAGAAGCAAGAAACGAAAAGTAAGGAGAATATCTCCACTAAAAAATTGCCCTCAACAGGAAACCCTAAGAGCACACAGAAGAAGGATTCCAAAAATGAAACCTCCGTGGTTTCTGAGGCCCTGAGTAATAAAAAGCTCCCTCCAAACCGCTCACTATCTACCTCTCCCAAACGCAAAGAGAAAGAACGCGTAGCCTCGCGTTCACCCTCCGCCTCTCCTCCCCGCGAAGTCCGGGAGGAGGACCCCCCTGCGGGTAGGGGGATTGAGAATACTCCCGCAGTATCTCTGCTTGTCGTAAGAGGCGACTAAAAGGGCGGGGAGATAACCCCGATAACAAACCCAGAGCCAACAAGGGTTGAGCCCGGACAGTCTTGTGGGTCAACTGTCTGTGTGCGGCCATACCACCTGGCCTGCGATCCACCCGCATGTTTGCCGTGTGCGGAGACCCGTAAAGAGGAGAAGGGGAACCTGGAGGGTGAGGTCCGTGGTTCCCAGCCGGGGGTCGGATGCCCGGTATGGACAACGGGCCAATACCCCTCTTTGGCCCCGGATTCGCTGTAAACGGGCGGCCGGGAGCTAGCCACTCCCGGTCAATCGGCTTCCGATACGTTCGGTGGCGAGTGCCAGGGAGGTGGGGGTCTGCGTAGGGCGGTCGGAGATGTACGGGTTTGGTGGGCCCGTGCATCGAAGATCCAACCCGAAACAGGCAACTACCTCTAGGGTGCTATATCCCTCGGGTAGCCCTGGCGACCGCACCGGTTTGCGGTGTGGCGTCCCAAATGTGTGGCTCCATGGTGGGTGGGGAGCTCGGGGGATGAAGTTTTATTTGGCATGGAGGATATCAACCTACCACCAACTAAAAAATCCCGCCCAGACATGGGTGGAGGAGTTATCGGTTTCTGCGCCTCTCGGCGCTTTTTGATTATGAGGTGTACAAGGGAAGGCGAGACCCTCAAGAAGGTGTCTCCCTTCCTAATTAAGAGAGTTTTGTCTGCCAAAATACCCGGCGAATTAAAGTCCGCCAAGAAACTGCGCGATGGTTCCTTGTTAATCGAAACAAGCAACCCAAATCAGGCAGAGAAATTGCTAGCGATGAAGGAACTCCACGACATTCCCGTCTCGGTAGAGGTGCACCGCACCCTGAACACCAGTCGGGGAGTCATAAGCCATTACGACTTCTTGTACGTGGAAGCTGACGAAATAAAATCTGAGATGTCGTCTCAGGGCGTCACAGATGTTCGTCGGCTTACCACCAAGCGTAATGGGGAATTCGTTAACACTACATCTGTCGTACTGACTTTTGCCTTTGATAGGCTCCCCGACAAGGTGTTCGTGGGGTACGAATCGGTCCCTGTGCGGCCATTCGTACCGGCTCCTATGCGCTGCTTCCAGTGCCAAAAGTTCGGCCACATCGCTACGCGATGTCAGGGCAAGGCCACCTGCCCACGCTGCGGCCTGGAAAACCACGAGGGTGCGGAATGCGAAAACGAACCACACTGCGTTAATTGCGAGGGTACACACCCAGTCTATTCTCGGCAATGCCCAAAAGTAAAGGAAGAACGCAAAATAATGGAAATAAAAACTTTGGAAAAGATCACCTATTTCGAGGCGAGAAAGAAGTATAGGGCAATGGAGGCCCCTACCTTCTCCAAATCTTTCGCTGCAGTTGCTGCAAAACAGGTAATCAAGGCCACTATCGCAACACAGACAGAAAGTACGCTATCAACCAAAGCAGAACGAAAAGAGAAATCGGCCACGCCGGCTAAGGCCTCTAAACCGGCACCAAAACCAGAAAATAAAGACGCAAGTACGGGCAAAATGAACCCACCTACCACTACCACTGGGGCTACCAATGCGAGGCGTGAGAAGACGCCTTCCCCCGGCCCCTCCGGTCCAGTCGGACTGAACCGACCGGAATCGATGGAAGAGGACGAGAGTCTTTCGGAGACAGAAGTCCTCCTCGCGAAGCAGAAGGCAAAGAAGCACCGCCGTATTAAGCGGTGATTCTCCCACCGGATAGTGCTCGAGTTTTAACCTTTATACCTTTATGGCTTTTATCCTGCAGTGGAACTGCAATGGTTTTTATAGGCATAAGGAGGAGCTGGCCATTTTAATTCGAGATCTTAACCCCTCTTGCATATGTCTGCAAGAAACCCATTTTAAAACTACTGACAACGGTATTTTAAAAGGTTTTAAAGTTTTTAGATTTGACGACACTAGTGGCCAACGTGCCCAGGGTGGAGTGGCAGTTGCTACACGGGAGGCCCTTTACACCTCCCGAGTGCAGCTGAACACGCCTTTTCAGGCGGTCGCTGTAACGGTGCATGCCCCTGAGGCTGTGACATTATGTAATGTTTATTTACCAGAGGGGGCACCGGTCACCCGATTTCATCTTGAAACCCTTGTTCATCAGCTACCGAGACCTTACGTTTTACTAGGGGATTTTAATGCTCACGAAACCCTTTGGGGTAGCTCTCGGGAGCAGTGCAACCGTAGAGGCCAGGTGCTATCTAATTTTATTCAAGATTTTAACTTAGTTTTAATGAATAACGGGGAACACACACGTTTTAACTCTTTTAATGGTCAGTTTTCTACAATTGATCTTTGCCTCACGTCGAGCACTTTGATGAACAAGCTTCATCTGACTGTTCACAATGACCTGTGTGGGAGCGATCATTTTCCCATTCTAATAAATAGAGAAAATAATTTTAATCCAGACTTTATCAGACCGGGCAACTGGATCGTCCGGAAAGCCAATTGGCCTGTTTTTAAGGACACATTTAATTTTAAGCATGACGAAAGCCAAAACGGAGTTTTCAACATTGACAAATTAACGTGCAGCATCATTCATGCAGCCAACTGCAGCGTTCCTAAGTCAGTGCGAACCATTCTCAGGCCTGCAGTCCCGTGGTGGAACGAGGAATGTGCAAGAGCCATTCGTCAACGCAAGAAAGCGTTAAGGATTTTTAATAAATTTCCCACGGAGACGAACCTAGCTTCCTTTAGGCACCTCCGAGCCAAAGCTCGAAGGATCGTGAAGGAAGCAAAAAAGGCCTCCTGGATGGAATACGTATCCAGCATTAACTACAGAACACCTTTGGCACACGTCTGGGACAAAGTAAAACGTATTTCGGGAAACCACCATCAACGCAGCGTCCCGTTCCTCAACGTCGGCGGCAACGTATTGACATCTCCGTCTGCTATTGGCGAGGTCTTCGGCCAATTACTCACCAAAACATGCAGCGACGACACGTACGAGGAAACCTTCCTCTCTACTAAGAGACGCTCAGAATCCTGCCCACTCATCTTTACTGAGAGGCATACAATGGCAGAGTACAATATCCCTTTCTCCCTCTGGGAACTACGTTCTGCCATTGAAGACTCCCGAGACACGGCCCCAGGAATGGACGAAATCCACAATGCGTTTCTCCGGAATATTCCGGAGAGGGCACTGCTGGACGTCCTTCGATCCCTCAACCAACTTTGGGCTGAGGGTAGCTTCCCAACCTCTTGGCGGGAGTCTATAGTTGTACCCATCCCTAAGCAGGGTAAAGATAGAGCTGACCCGAACAATTACAGGCCTATCTCTCTTACCAGTTGCCTGTGTAAGGTAACGGAGAGAATGGTGAATCGGCGACTTGTTTGGTGGTTGGAGCGTCGAAACCTTCTCTCAACTATCCAATGTGGTTTTAGACGTGGCCGCTCGACCGTTGACCACCTAGTCAGGGTCGACAATTATATCCAGGAGGCCTTTCTTCTCCGCCAACACGTCGTAGGTGTCTTCTTCGACATGGAGAAGGCATACGACAGAGTTTGGCGGTGGAAAATTTTAACGACGCTGCACGAGTGGGGCATGAGGGGAAATTTACTTGTTTTTATACGTAACTTTTTAAGTGACCGTGTTTTTAAAGTTAAGATAGGCAACCACCTATCAGAGTTTTATTCACAAGAGAACGGTGTGCCCCAAGGGTCCGTTTTAAGCGTGACATTATTCGCCATTGCTATTAATGATATAGCAAGATGTATCAAACCTCCTCTCTTGGGATCACTGTTTGTGGACGACCTAGCAATATTTTGCAGGTCGTCGAAACTTATCAGCGCTGCTAGAGTAACCCAGCTGGCTCTGAACAGACTCGAGAGCTGGTCCCAGAGAAATGGATTTAAATTTTCGACGGAAAAGTGCAAATGCATTCATTTTTATCGTGTAAGAGGAGCCTACATTCCACCAGCACTTTTACTTGGTGGTAGACACTTACCTTACGTGGACTCAGTTCGGTTCCTTGGCATGACATTGGACTACCGACTCAGCTACCGTGATCATATACGGAGTTTAAGGGATAAAAGTCTACGGACTCTAAATATTTTAAAGTTTTTAAATCACTCATCTTGGGGTGCCGACCGCAGGTCATTGCTTTTATTGTACCGCTCACTCGTACGTTCCAAGCTGGACTACGGGTCATTTGTTTACGCCTCCAGCCGCGAGACGTATTTGAGATCTCTGACATCAGTGCACAACGCAGGGCTTCGGATATCCACTGGTGCTTTCCGGACCAGTCCGGTCCTCAGCATCTATGCTGATGCCGGTGAACCGCCGTTGTCGCACCGTAGAAACATTTTAATGTGCTCCTATGCGGCCAAAATTTTAGCGACAAAGAACCATCCGTGTTTTAACGTGATTTCTAACCCTCGTTTTTTAGAACTTTTTATCAGACGGACAAGGGCCACCAAGCCGCTTGGTGTTCGCTTTAATTTATTTATTCAAGGAACCAGGTTAAGGCTCCCAGATTTGTATCCGGTTGGGTACTCTAGTTACCCACCGTGGATAATTCCACCCCCTGAAATCCACATGGGTCTCAGTAGCCGCCCGAAAGCCCACACCACTGATCTAGAGTACCAGCGTCTTTTCAATGAATTTCTCTGTCGCCACCCCGACTTCATCCCCGTATTCACCGATGGTTCTAAATCGGACGCAGCCTGCTCATGCGCGGTTACCTCCTCTTACCACGGCGTCATCGAGGCCAGACTCAGCCCACTGTGTAGCATATTCACAGCCGAGCTGCTGGCCATTAAGATGGCCCTTGATGGTATCGGGAAGAGTGCTAAGGCGTTCACTATTTGTACGGACTCTATGAGTGCTCTTCAATCCATTTCCGCCTTCTCCTCCAATCACCCCATTGTCCAGAGCATACACTACAGCCTCCTATGCCTTAATAGAAGAGGAATTACCATAACCTTCCTCTGGGTCCCTGGACATGTGGGAATTGCCGGTAATGAGACGGCCGATGCAGCTGCGAAGAGGGCTCTAAAGATCCCTGAACAGACGACGACGCTGGTCCCTTGCCAGGACCTAAAGGCTACTCTTCGTAAAGAAGTGCTAGATCAGTGGAGTACATCTTGGAGGGACGTGCGTAATAACAAACTACGCAGCGTAAAACCGGTAACGTCAGTGTGGCCCACTTCCGTCAGGAACAGTCGCAGAGAGGAAGTCGTCATCACAAGGTTGAGAATTGGGCATTGCGCCTTGACCCACTCCTTCCTCTTTACAGAAGAGAAAATAACGCCTCGTTGTGATGACTGCGACTCTCCTCTCAGTGTCCGACACCTCCTGACGGAGTGTGACAAATTCCGGACTGTGCGCGAAAAGCTGGGTATTAGGGGAGACCTAGAACAAGTTCTAGGAGACGATCATGATCGTCTAAGCGGAATTATATCGTTTTTAAAAGTAACTGGACTTCTAAATAAGATTTAATATAGTGTTTCATATTTTTCCTATTTATTTCTATTGCCGACGTATCCAATTTTTATTTTAGTACACTATATCGACTGCGTGGTGCAAATGACCTTAGTCGTCGACGCACCCATACAAACTTAAATCTACCTACCTACCTACCGGGAGGAGGACATGGAAGAGGAAATATTAGACGAAAGCCAACTGCGAACTCTCCTTCAAAGTACAAAAGGAAGGAAGCTCAAGCTAAGCAGATAGCCTTATATTTTATATATTTTTTTTAAGACTACATATTTATTTATTTATTGTTTTAATTTTTAACTAAATTTTTACAATATGGCTCTTTTTGCCATACAATGGAACCTAAATGGTTTTTACAGGAGATTAGAGGAATTCAAACTCCTGATGCATGACCTGAACCCCACCTGCGTATTTCTTCAGGAGACCCATTTTAAGGAAAGAGACGCACCACAAATTAAAGGGTATGTGGTACTCCGCCACGATGACACAACTGGGACACGGGCTCAGGGAGGAGTCGCTGTAATTATTCGGGATACCCTCTACACATCCCGAATCGACATTACGACTCCTCTCCAGGCTATCGCTGTGAGGGTAGCCTCACCAGAGGAGATAACCTTTTGTAATTTGTATCTCCCAGAAAGGTCTCCGTTAACTAGGAGATCCCTGGAGGATTTGGTGAGGCAGCTGCCACGTCCGTTTGTCCTTCTAGGTGACTTCAATGCCCACAACGCTCTCTGGGGAGATAACAGTGGTGATTTTAACCGCCGTGGAAGGATTTTAGAAAGGTTTTTAAATGATTTTAACCTTGTTTTAATTAACAAGAACGAAAAGACACATTTTAACTCTTTTAACGGCACTTTTTCTGCAATAGACCTGTTCATGTGTAGTGCAAGCTTGGCCCCACGTTTTAAATTAAGTGTTCACAGCGACCTTTGCGGAAGTGACCACTTCCCGATTTTAATCAGTAAAAATGGGTTTAACCCAAATATTAACGTACCCAGGAATTGGATTTTACGGAAGGCTGACTGGGAAACTTTTGGAAATAGTTTCAAATTTACTTTCGATGGCACACGTAGCGGACCGGAAAACGTGGACACACTCACAGTCGCTATACTAACTGCTGCCGAGCAAAGTGTTCCACTTTCATCTGGTAGGTTGAAGCGCGCTCCAGTGCCATGGTGGAACAAGGACTGCGCTGAAGCTATCGCGAAGAGAAAGAAAGCCCTGCGTATTTTTAAAAAATACCCCACGGCACGGAATCTCGAAGCGTTCCGCCATCTACGAGCGAAGGCACGTCAAATAGTTATTGAAATGACCATGCCGTCGACGCACCCTACAAACTAATACTACCTACCTACGCAGTGTCACTGAGGTATTCCTCAATTGAATAGAACAAATTATTTAGCAAGTACCTTATTAGTTCTGATTTAAAAGCATTGATGCTTTTAATTTCATTTACACACGGTGGTTAATTATTGAACGTTTTTATGCCCATTTCTTTGGGTGTAATTTTAGCAGCTTTTGTACGCACATAATTAAAATGGATGTCATTTTTTGTCTTTTTGTAGTGTTGGTGGAATACACTGTTCACATCAAATTTAACAATATTATTCGTCACATACTTGATAGCTAGAATTAAATATATACATGGCAAAGGAAGGAGATTCAAAACCTTAAAAATTGGTTTACTAGGGGTAGGCTGGGAGTGGGGGGACTTAAGCCGATGTTGCCAATAATCTCGGAGTTCAGTGGTGAAAGGAGCTAGTCGTTTACCCATTCGTCTGGCAAGATCAACTGTGCTTACTTCCACGTGGGTTCGAAGGCCAAAAAACGATTTATGTATAAAGAGATACATAACTACCACCGTAAATATTGCTAAGTTCTAACTGAATTTTAGAAGCTCTCCAACCGTTGAAAACTGTTACATAAACTCAAAAGATATAAACCGAATGGGAATTAGTTTCTTAGAAATTATTTTGAACAAATTTTGAGGTTTTTCCTTGGGAAATAATTTTATTATCTACGTATTAATATTTTGGGATAGAGTACAATCAGTGCTTATTGAAGTTGAATCCAAAGGACGAGCCAAGTCCTCCATATCATCATCGGCATTGTCTTCTCATCATTGTCATCACTATCGCATTCCAATGTATTTACAATGATTGGTTGGATGATTTCATCTCGTGCTATCTCCTTTGCGAAGTCAAGATCTTGTAATTTTTCAGCGTGACGAACACATGTTGCCCACGCCTCCACTGTGATTCTGTCAAGTGCCTGAAAAAGATTCTGTGATTGAGTGTACATCCTTCGTAAGAGACCTCAAAATTCCTTTACTTATGCAATTTACAATCTGCCTTACCTCATGGATGATGGCTTCCAGGTCAATCATTTTAAAGGTATTATTTCTCTCTGCTACATGCCTCTTAACCTGGGACCAGAACAGTTCAATAGGATTATATTGGCAATGGTATAGCGGTAGTCGTACACCAATATGCCCTTCTTCAGCAGCCATTATGTTCAGAACATACTCCTTTTTGACTTGAGCCAATTTCACCAATGCCAATAATTCCACCCGAGTTTGATCATTTGTGAAGGGAATCTCCTTTCCACTGAGTCAGCTTTGAATATCTTGTTTTTTGGTGGATGTGGTTGGTGCTTTGTTCAAAATCACAGAATGGTAGCTGGTAGTGTCGATCACGATGACGTCGTTTTTAATCTCCATTGCCCTCAAGGTACACAAGAAATTCTCAAACCAGAAAATTTATTAAAAATTAAGTATTAAAATAAACGATAATTAATATTTTTGGACACAAAATACATATTAGAATGTGTAAACAGTAATGATAATTTGCATAGTATACTGCCAATAAAATCTGAAATTACCATTTTGTGAGCACTTCAGCATTCATATCGGAGTGGTAATCCGTTCCTTTCTTTCCTTTTGAATGGAATACTAGTTTGTACTCTTTTATGAAGCCAGTTTGTGCTGAACCCACATGGCACACTATAAGACGGGATCCTTTTCCTACTGGAACTTTTTTCCACCCTCTTCATTTGGCCCAACCCATGCAGCACCGAAAGAGTAATTTTGATTAACCCAAGTTTTGTCTGGGTAAAATATCATCCTTGCGAAGATTTTTCATTTTCCTAAGGAATGCTATTCGTGCAGCCACAATATCACTCCTTTCCAGTAAAAACTTCCGCCCGTCCACCGTTCTCTTATAGCGAAAGCCAATTTCTTTCACAACACTCCAGAATGATGTTCTACTGCCTTCGTATTCTCCGCTATCTTGCATTGTTTTCAAAATGCCATTTATTTGTGGAAATTTTCCTTCATCATAAAATGCTAAGCTTTTTCTTCTTAACACATCCTTTTGAAAGTCGTCAAACTCAGTGACAGTTTTGGACCGCGGCTTCCTCTCCTTATAAGGAGATTTGAATGCAGGTGAGCCAATTTTAGTGGTGGAATCCTTGGCAGTTAAAATATTGAATTAAAAATGCAAGAGAAACGGCCAAAATTGACGTGCAGTAAATAAAATTCAAGTAGGGTATAACCGTCATTCTTTTTTTTTTTAATTTAATCAAAATTGCTAAATAACGCATGTGCCCTCGAAAATGGTGATAATTAAACAATTTTACTACCTTCTCGAACAATTGCTTGGATTTTTCTTTTGCTCAAGCCACACGCCTCTGCAGCCCTCTCCTGCACCTTGTCAGGAGAAATCAAAGGTCTTCCTAACTCCTTTTCTCTCTGGAAATAATTTACTACATTGTGAACAGTCAGCTTTGCTTGACTACGAAGCAGAAGATTCAATTTCTTATTCTCCATTGTAAAGCAGTGAGTTACTCAAATTCTCTTGAAAACTCTTAGAAACATCCGACCAGGTAACGCTAAAAGTCCTTGGCTGGGCTGTTAACAAACAGCCAAGAATAGTTTCCTCAGTAAACACCGTAAAACGGATTCTGGATATTTAGGAAAAACAATTGGTAACACAGGGCTCAGGCCCCCTGCAGGTAGGGGGATTGAGAATACTCCCACAGTATCCCTGCTTGTCGTAAGAAAACATACCCCGTGCCAGCAAGGGTTGAGCCTGGACAGTCTTGTGGGTCATCTGTCTGTGTGCGGCCATACCACCTGGCCTGCGATCCACCTGCATGTTTGCCGTGTTCGGAGACCCGTAAGGAGGAGAATGGGATCCTGGAGGGTGAGGTCCGTGGTTCCCAGCCGGGTGTCGGATGCCCGGTATGGACCGGGGGCCAATACCCCTCTTTGGCCCCGGATTCTGTGTAAACAGGCGGCCGGGAGCTAGCCACTCCCGGTCAATCGGCTTCCGTGGCGTATTTGTTAACGGTGGCGAGTGCCAGGGAGGTGGGGGTCTGCGTAGGGCGGTCGGAGATGTACTGGTTTGGTGGGCCCGTGCAACGAAGACCCAACCCGAAATAGACAACCACCTCTAGGGTGCTATATCCCCTCGGGTAGCCCTGGCGACCGCACCGGTTTGCGGTGCGGCGTCCCTAATGTGTGGCTCCATGGTGGGTGGGGAGCCTGGGGGATGAAGAACTACTTGGTATGGCGGAATCACATCTTCCACCTTCCAAAAGATCCCGCCCGGACACGGGCGGGGGAGCCAAAAGTTTACCCGCTTGTATGCGGTTTGTATTTATGTTTATATTTTTTGCAGTGCAATGGGGTACCTATAGTTATTTATGTCTCAAGATTTTGAATGCACTCAAACAAGTAGGTTCTGTATGCTGCTGTTCCTAGAAAGGGCGTCGGAAGTGGGGGGCAGGAGGGACATTTGGCCTTTTCCCTTCTGAAGCATATTCTACCAACTTCATATGCACTTCTAGCGGAATTCTAGTCTCTACCCCCTCCTATCCGCAAAAAATGCGGGCCCTTTTCAAGGTTGGCCCCTTCTAGCGAAAATAGTTCCAACATCCCTGGTTCCTAGCATTATGCCCAACCACCTCTAGGGTGCTATATCCCCTCGGGTAGCCCTGGCGACCGCACCAGTTTGCGGTGCGGCGTCCCAAATATGTGGCTCCATGGTGGGCGGGGAGCCCGGGGGATCATTATTTTGACCCTTTTCACGTATCAATTCACATTGACCAAGAAAATTTCTCATCCGTAAGGTGCTGTCTGCCTCAATTCCAGGAGAGCTGAAATCGGCCAAAAAACTGCGAGACGGAAGCCTCCTTATCGAAACATCGAACAACATACAAAGTGAAAAGCTGTTGGCCATAAAGAAGCTCCATGAAAACTGAGCTGCACCGCACTCTCAATACCTGTCGGGGTGTAAAATCTCATTACGACCTATTATACGTGGAAGTCGACGAGATTAAAAATGAGATGGCATCGCAAGGAGTTACAGATGCTCGTCGACTTACCACTAAGCGAAACGGCGAAGTTATAAACACGACATCTGTCGTCCTAACATTCGCGCGAGACAGTCTCCCCGACAAGGTATTCGTCGGCTATGAATCGGTTCCAGGGAGGCCATTCATACCGGCGCCCATGCGCTGCTTCCAGTGCCAGCGCTTCCGCCACATTGCAACGCGATATGAGGGCAAGGCCACCTGCCCGCGCTGCGGCCTGGAAGGCCATGAGAGTGCGGAATGCAACAGGGAACAACACTGCGTCAACTGCGAGGGTACGCATCCAGCATACTCTCGTAAATGTCCCAAGATGGTAGAGGAAAGAAAAGTGATGGAAATTAAAACATTAGAAAAAATTCCGTACTTCGAGGCGAGGAAAAGGTATAGGGCCATGGCAGCACCTATCTTTTCAAAATCCTTTGCCTCCGTTGCAAATACCTCCGTGCCAAAAGCATCCCAAGGTACACAGACGGAGAGTTGGGCGAACACAAAACCCGCAGAGGTAAAAGATGTAGTCAAGGCGGCTAAGGCACCAAATCCGGCAATCAATAAAAATATAACCACCACTGGTTCTCCTTAGAAGAACCAGTCTAAACCCTCAGCCGGGGTAGTGCTGAAACAGTGCGAAAAAACGCCATCCCCCGGCCCCACCGGACTAGCCAAGCTAGTACTTCCAGGGAAATCAATGGAGGAGGACGACAGTCCCTCGGAGACTGAAGTCCTCCTCGCGAAACAAAAGGGGAAGAAGCACCGTATTCGGTGCTAACCTCCGCCTTTTTATATAATTGAACGTATATATTTATTTATTTATTTTACTTATTTTTTTTTTAAAGAGATTTATGGCTTTTACTCTGCAGTGGAACTGCAATGGTTTTTATCGGCGTAAGGAGGAGCTGACCGTTTTAATTCGTGATTTTAACCCGTCTTGCATATGCCTGCAGGAAACACATTTTAAAATAACGGACAAGGGCATTTTAAAAGGTTTTAACGTTTTTAGACTGGACGATACCAGTGGCCAACGAGCCCAGGGTGGAGTGTTGATTGCTACTCGGGAGGCCCTTTACACCTCTCGAGTGAAACTACACACGCCGCTTCAGGCGGTAGCAGTGACCGTGCGTGCCCCCGAGGCGATTACGTTGTGTAACGTGTATCTCCCGGAGGGTGCGCCGGTCACCCGTTTTAACCTGGAAGCCCATCAACTCCCTCAGCCTTTTATTTTATTGGGAGATTTTTACGCACACGATCTGCTCTGGGGAAGTGCTAGAGCTCAGTGCAACCGTAGAGGACGGATTTTATCCCAATTTATATGACACTAACCTAGTGTTACTAAATAACGCGGAAAAAACACGTTTTAACAGTTTTACTGCAGACTCTTCGACCACCGACCTATGTATCGTGTCGAGCATTTTAACTACAAAACTTGATATACTTGTGCATGACGACCTTTGTGGGAGCGATCACTATCCCATCCTTTTTACGAAGGAACACCATATTAATACGGATTTTATTCGGCCGGGCAACTGGATTATTCAGAAGGCGAACTGGGGGGCTTTTTAAGGAGAATTTTAATTTTAAAAATGACGAAACCCGTGACAGTGTGGAAAATATTTATAACCTGACTGCAACCATCATTGAAGCGGCAGACAGCAGCGTACCACGGTCTTGCCGTATAATTACAAGGCCTGCGGTGCCGTGGTGGAATGATGATTGCGCGAAAGCTATTCGCGAGCGTAAAAAAGCATTGCGAATATTTAATAAATACCCAACCGAAAGAAATCTAGCCTCCTTCCGACGACTGAGAGCTAGAGCTCGACAGGTTGTGAAGGATGCGAAAAGAGCTTCTTGGGTGAAATTCGTCTCCGGTGTAAATTGTAGGGCACCAATTGCACAGGTATGGCGCAAGGTAAGGAGTCTGTCGGGTAACCACCAGCAGCTAGGTGTCACTTTTCTTAAAGTCAGAGATGAAGTTATAACGTCACCACATGACATCAGAAAGACATTCGGCCAGTTTATATCCAGAATGAGCAGCGATGACGCATGCGGTAGGAATTTTCTGTCCTTTAAAGACCGCTGCGAATTAATTCCAATAAACTTCAAAGAGACCATATGTGGCCAAGGTTTTATCTTCGAAGAGCCACCCTTGTTTTAATGTAATTTTTAACCCTAGATTTTTAGAACTTTTTAACAGACGGACAAGAGCCACCAAGCCGCTCAGCATTCGTTTTCAAATTTTTATTCGGGACAGTGGACTTATGCTCCCAGACGTTTATTCTGTTAGGTACTCCAGTAACCCACCTTGGATAATTCCGCCCCCTGAAATCTATATGAAAATTGCCTCACGACACAAAGCCTATACTACTGCTCAGGAGTACCAGTGTCTATACAATGAATTTATCTTTCGCCACCCCGGCTTCATCCCCGTATTCACGGATGGATCGAAGTTGGATGTAGGTTGTTCATGCGCGGTTACATCATGGTGTCATTCGGGCTCGGCTCAGCTCGCTGTGTAGCATATACACTGCCGAGCTGCTGGCCATTAAGATGGCTCTTGATGGGATTGGGGAGGCTGCCAAGTCCTTTGCCATCTGCACAGACTCCATGAGCGCATTGCAATCTATTTCTGTATTCTCTCCCATGCATCCTATTGTCCAGAACATACACAATACCCTTCTATCCCTCTACAAGAAGGGAATCAAAGTTATCTTCATCTGGGTGCCTGGACATATGGGAATCGCTGGGAACGAGAGAGCAGACGCAGCAGCGAAAGAAGCTCTCCAAATGCGTGAATTGACAACGACTCTGGTACCTTATCAGGATCTGCAGGCTCACCTCCGGAGAGTAGCCCTAGAGCAGTGGAACAAATGTTGGGCAGATGTGACCGACAATAAGCTGCGTTGCATAAAACCGGTAACGTCAGTGTGGCCCACTTCCGTCAGAAACAGTCGCAGAGAGGAAGTAGTCATCACCCGGCTGAGAATTGGGCATTGCGCCTTAACCCACTCTTACCTCTTCTCAGAAGATAAGAACCCACCTCGGTGTGATGACTGCGACTGTCTTCTTAGCATTCGACACGTCCTGACGGAGTGTGACAAGCATCGGGATGCACGTGAGCAACTAGGCATCAGAGGAGGCCTAGAGCATATCTTAGGTAGTAACTCCGAATGTCTATCCCGAGTCACATCGTTTATGAAAGCAAATGGCCTTTATAATAAAATCTAAGTTACCACTGTCTGTGTAGATATATAGTCTTTTAATTCATGTAAGTATAATAATATCAGCATTGCACTCCTACTGACATTAAACCTAGGACAGTACAAATTAGACTGTGGGTGGTGCAAAATGACCTTAAGCAGTCGAAGCACCCAATCAACACCCAATACTACTACTACTACTACTACTACCAATTGCACAGGTATGGCGCAAGGTAAGGAGTTTGTCGGGTAACCGCCAGCAGCTAGGCGTCACTTTTCTTAAAGTCAGAGATGAAGTTATAACGTCACCCCATGACATCGGAAAGGCGTTCGGCCAGTTTATATCCAGAATGAGCAGCGATGACGCATGCGGTAGGAATTTTCTGTCCTTTAAAGACCGCTGCGAATTAATTCCGATAAACTTCAAAGAGACGCGACATGTGGCCGACTATAACCTTCCTTTCTCTTTGTGGGAATTAAAGTCCGCCATTGCCGACACAGGCAATACATCTCCGGGTCTTGACGAGGTCCACAATGCCTTTCTCCGTAATATTCCGGAGAAGGCATTGTTGGAGGTCCTCCACACTTTCAATCAGCTTTGGATTGAAGGTGCCTTTCCATCAACCTGGAGGGAGTCGGCGGTCGTTCCCATCCCAAAACAGGGCAAAGATAGAGGTGACCCAAACAACTATAGACCCATATCCCTCACCAGCTGCCTGTGCAAAATAATGGAAAGGATGGTGAACCGGCGGCTCGTTTGGTGGTTGGAGCGCCGAGACCTTCTTTCCACTATCCAGTGCGGTTTTCGTCGGGGCCGTTCCACTATCGACCACATAGTTAGAATTGACAATTTCATCCAGGAAGCATTTCTCCTCCGCCAGCACGCAATCAAAGTGTTTTTCGATTTGGAGAAGGCCTACGATCGTGTCTGGCGGCGGAAGATTTTAAGCACGCTGCATGAATGGGGTTTTAGGGGCAATCTGCCGACTTTTATCAGTAATTTCTTAGTGAACCGAGTATTCAGAGTAAAAATAGGCCAACATCTCTCAGAATTTTACAGACAGGACAACGGCATTCCTCAAGGCTCAGTACTTAGCGTAACACTTTTCGCCATCGCAATAAATGATATAGTTGACTGCATAAAAACCCCTGTAATTGGATCCTTGTTTGTCGATGACCTGGCGATTTTCTGCCGGTCATCCAAACTTCTCACTGCCTCCAGACAGATCCAACTGACATTAAACAGTTTACACAGGTGGACACAAGAAATGGCTTTGTTTTTTCTCCGGTGAAAACTGTGTGTGTCCACTTTCACTGGCTAAGGGGAGTGCATATTCCGTTACCACTGCGCTTAGGTGGCAGAGATCTTAACTACGCTCAGTCGGTCAGATTTTTGGGAATGATCTTCGATTCCTGTCTAAACTGGCGGGAACATATTCAATTTTTAAGGAACAATTGTTTTAGGTCCTTAAATATTTTAAAGTTTTTAAGCAACGTATCGTGGGGAGCAGACCGCACCACACTCCTTTTACTATACCGGTCATTGGTGCGGTCCAAATTGGACTACGGATCCTTCGTGTACTCATCCACTCGGGAGTCCTACTTACGACCTCTGAACAGTGTGCACAACGCAGGGCTCCGGCTTTGCACGGGTGCTTTCCGGACAAGTCCTGTCGTCAGTGTCTACGCGGATGCAGGAGAGCCGCCATTATGCCACCGAAGGTCGCTGCTCATGTGCAACTATGCCGCAAAAATTTTAACGATGAGGATGCACCCATGTTTTAACCTTGTTTTTAAACCTCGCTTTTTAGAACTTTTTAATCGCAGGACAAAAGCCACTCGGCCTGTAAGTGTAAGTTTCCACAATTTTATTCGTGAACGAGGTATTCTATTACCAGAAATGTACCCCATCAGGCACTCTAGTCACCCGCCATGGTTAACTCCCGCTCCCGACATAAAAATGTCCCTTTACAACCGACGAAAGGCTTTTACCACCGCTGAAGAGTACCAGCAACAATTCTTAATGTTTCTTAGCCAACATCCAGAATTAGTTCCCGTGTTTACAGATGGCTCGAAGACGGATACAGCTTGTGCCTGTGCGGTTTTATCATCCCACCATGGAGTCATCAAAGCAAAACTCAGCCCGCTGTGTAGTATTTACACAGCGGAACTGTTAGGCATTAAAACGGCTCTTGATGGGATAAATGTGAACGGTGGCTCCTTTGTGGTCTGCTCAGACTCCATGAGCGCCCTAAAATCCATTTCCGGCTTTTCTCCTTTGCACCCTATTGTCCAGGATATTCACTACTCGCTGCTCTCCCTTCACAGGAAGGGAACCACTGTCTGCTTTCTTTGGATCCCTGGACATGTGGGAATTGCCGGAAATGAGGCAGCCGATTCTGCCGCAAAACACGATCTCAATCTTGACGATCTTAAGTGGACGCTGGTATCTTGTGAAGATCTACGAGCCTCACTCAAGAGCTCAGTTCTTCAACAGTGGATGGAGTCGTGGAGAATCATCACAAATAACAAACTGCGCACAGTTAAACCGGTGACGTCAGCGTGGCCCACTTCCGTCAGGAGGAGCCGCCGAGAGGAAGTCGTCATCACCCGGATGAGGATAGGGCACAGCCCAATGACCCACTCCTTTCTCTTCACAGAAGAGAAATTGCCACCTCGGTGTGATGACTGTGACTGTCCTCTTGGAATTCGGCATATCCTGACGGAGTGTGACAGATACCGGGACGTACGTAACCGACTGAACATTATGGGTGATTTAGGGTCCATTCTAGGTGACGAAATAGATGCTATCGACCGTGTAATTTTATTTTTAAAGGAAACTGGGCTTTTTAATAAATTATAAATACAGACTTTAACGATATTAAATGATTTTGTGCTGACAAATCGTAGAATAAGCTCCATACCTTATTTCAGGTAATGTAATGTCTACGGCTTCAAAATTAATATGTTATATATCTGAAAAGTAGTGGTGCAAAATGACTATGCTGTCGACGCACCCTAAATACTAACTCTACCTACCTATTTTTAACCGACGACCAAGAGGGGCATTGCCCTCTGACCCACTCATTCCTCTTCACGGAAGAGAAACAACGACCTCAGTGTGATGACTGCAACTGTCCTCTCAGCGTTCGGCATATCCTGACGGAGTGTGACAAATACCGTGACGCGCGAAGGCGGCTAAACTTAGGGGCAGACCTAAAATCCGTCCTAGGAGACGACCCTAATGTTATAAGCCGAGTTATCAAATATCTGAAAGAGACGGGACTATACAGAAAAATATAACTCACTTTCCTTTTATAATAAATCACTGTATTCAATTTTTTTAATAAGTGCCATAACTATGATAGACAATTTTTATTATTATTACTGTTACATTTATAAATTTTACTACCCCCTGCGGGTAGGGGGATTGAGAATACTCCCGCAGTATCTCTGCTTGTCGTAAGAGGCGACTAAAAGGGCGGGGAGATAACCCCGAAAACAAACCCCGTGCCAGCAAGGGTTGAGCCCGGACAGTCTTGTGGGTCAACTGTCTGTGTGCGGCCATGCCACCTGGCCTGCGATCCACCCGCATGTTTGCCGTGTGCGGAGACCCGTAAGGAGGAGAAGGGGATCCTGGAGGGTGAGGTCCGTGGTTCCCAGCCGGGTGTCGGATGCCCGGTATGGACCACGGGCCAATACCCCTCTTCGGCCCCGGATTCGCTGCAAACGGGCGGCCGGGAGCTAGCCACTCCCGGTCAATCGGCTTCCGTGGCGTTTAGCTTAACGGTGGCGAGTGCTAGGGAGGTGGGGGTCTGCGTAGGGCGGTCGGAGATGTACGGGTTTGGTGGCCTCGTGCATTGAAGACCCAACCCGAAACAGACAACCACCTCTAGGGTGCTATATCCCCTCGGGTAGCCCTGGCGACCGCACCGGTTTGCGGTGCGGCATCCCGAATGTGTGGCTCCGTGGCGGGTGGGGAGCCCGGGGGACGAAGATATTAGGGGCATGGCAGACAAACATCTACCACCACCTAAAAGATTCCACCCTGATAAGGGTGGAGGAGATAAAGTCCTTGCCGCGTGTCAGCGGTTTTTGGTAATGAGGTGTGAAAAAGAAGGTGAGTCACTGAGAAAGGTGTCTCCGTTTTTAATAAACAAAGTCCTGTCGTCAACCATACCAGGGAATTTGAATTCGGTCAAAAAGCTTAGGGATGGCACGTTACTTATTGAAACGGCGAACAACGCTCAAAGTGCGAAGCTTCTGAAGATGGAGAAACTCCACGATATCCCCGTTAAAGTAGAGGTACACTCCACATTAAATACCTGCCGTGGAGTTATTACTAACTACGACCTTCTCTATGTCGAGACGGATGAAATTAAGAGAGAGATGGCGCCTCAAGGGGTTACTGACTGTCGTCGCTTAAAGACAAAGCGGAATGGCGAGATAATTAACACCACTTCCGTCATTCTTACCTTCTCCCTGGACAAGCTGCCAGACAGGGTTTCTGTGGGATATGAATCGTGCCCAGTGCGACCATTTATTCCCAACCCAATGCGGTGTTTTAAATGCCAACGTTTTGGCCACATCGCATCAAGATGCGTCAACAATGAAATCTGTCCAACCTGTGGAAAAGAAAAACATGAAGAGAAAGCCTGTGAATCTGATCCAAATTGTGTCAACTGCGAGGGCGCACATCCGGCGTACTCCCGGAAGTGTCCCAAGTTACAGGAGGAACGAAAAATAATGGAAATTAAAACGGTGGAAAAGATCCCTTATTTTGAAGCGCGTAAGAAGCACCAGGCGCTAGCTGCCCCTACCTTCTCCCGTTCATACGCTGCTGTAATGCACACTCCTATTCCAAAGATCAGTATCTCTACACAGACAGACAAGACCGAATTGGAGAGTAAGACACAAGACAACTCAGCCAAACCGGATAAGGCGTCTAAACCGGCTGTAGGGACGAATGCCCCTAACAAAAATGGCTCCATGACCACCAAGATGACCACGAAGCCTGATCGCGAGGCCGTGTCCAATGGTCGTGAAAATTCACCACCCAACGGACGTGTAAATACACCACCCTGTGGTCGTGTAAATACACCGCCTCAGGGGCCATCTGGTACTTTAAAAACTAACCAACCGGAGTCGATGGAGGAGGACGAGTCTCTTTCTGAGACTGAAATCCTCCTTGCCAAGGCGAAAAATAAAAAGGCTCGCAGGATAAAGTGGTAATCCTTTCACAACCCAGCAGAGCTTTTAGTATTATATATATATATATTTTTTTTAATCCTTTAACCTGTATGGCCACGATACTCCAGTGGAATTGCAACGGCTTTTTTAAACACTTAGAGGATTTTAAGCTCCTATTGAGTAATTTTAACCCTTTATGTTTTTTTCTTCAAGAAACTCATTTTAAAGCGACAGACAATGTAACGTTGAATGGTTTTAAAGTTTTTAGAGTTGACGACGTCGATGGTGATAGGGCACGTGGTGGTGTTGCTGCATTCATACGCGAGACCATTTACACCTCCCGAGTGGACCTGCAGACTCCGCTACTGGCCCAGGCAATTACCATTGCTATTCCGGAAAGTATTACATTCTGCAATATATACTTGCCGGAATGGGCTCCAGTCAACAGAAGAAACCTTGAAAATCTAGTCACTCAGCTTCCGAGGCCATTCGTCTTATTGGGCGATTTTAATGCGCACAGTAGCCTTTGGGGCGATGAGATGCGTGATTTTAATGGCCGAGGGCGTCTTTTAGAAAGGTTTTTTAACGATTTTAACTTAGTTTTATTAAATGACCAGGAGAAGACTCGTTTTAATGCTTTTAACGGAGGGTATTCCTCCATTGATCTGTGGGTTAGCACGGAATCCATAGCCCCTTTTTTTAAAATGATGGACCATGATGATCTTTGTGGGAGCGACCACTTCCCTTTGATTATTTATAAAACGGGAAATACCTGCATTTTTAATTCGCCAAAAACGTGGCTTGTTAAGAAAGCCAACTGGACGGATTTTAAACGAAAATTCGGTTTTAAATTTTCCAGCAGCAGCCAAGGTCTGGATAATGTAAAGGCTCTTACGGAAGCTATCCTGGAAGCCGCGGAAAGTAGCGTTGCTACTACCTCAGGTACTCCTCGTCGCCCTCCAGTTCCGTGGTGGAACGAGGAGTGCGCAGAGGCCATCCGCAGACGAAAAAGAGCGCTGCGTATTTTTAACAAATTCCCTACCTCCACTAACCTTGCGGCCTTCCGTCGACTGCGAGCCAAGGCTCGACAGGTCATTAGAGAGGCAAAGAAATCATCTTGGACAAATTACGTATCGTGCATCAACCACCGAACGCCTCCTACACAAGTTTGGAATAAAATTAAGTCCGTGATGGGTAAGCGTAATTTTTCACCAGCCTCGGGGCTAAAGATTGATGGAAAAATTCTCTCTACTCCCGAAGATATAGCAGACGCCTTTGCCAAGCATTATGCCACCATTAGTGCAAGTGACTCTTACCATTCTTCATTTAAGATAATCAAGTGTCAGGCCGAAAGAACTCACCTAAATTTCGGTGAGGGTAGAACTACTGCCTCCTATAATAAGCCCTTTTCTATGCGGGAGCTGAAGTCAGCCCTGGAAGATTTAAAAGACACCTCACCTGGCAATGATTTGATACATAACGCCTTCTTGAGAAATATTCCGCCTCGAGCACTGCGAGATCTGCTCGCTACACTAAATCAATTGTGGTCTGAACAAGTATTCCCTGAGAGATGGCGAGAATCTATTATTGTTCCAATTCCAAAACATGGCCAGGATAAATCTCACCCATCTCACTAACGGGGAAGAAAGTGGTGTAAAGATTCAGTCCAGTGTCTGAAGATGAAGGTCTGTCTTGTGGAATGTATTTAGAAGAATGGGAGAGGATTTTTTTATGGAGGAGCTTTTCAGGGTACCCGCGTTTGCGGATAACAGTATGAAGAGTATTTAGGTATTTGGTGAAGGAAGAGGTGTCATTGTAAGTTCAGTGTCCACGGATGGAGAGGCAGTTAGGAATGGAGCGCTTGGTATAAATAGGATGGCAACTATTGCAGTGGAGATATTGTTGGTAATTAGTAGTGTGTGGTGTGGACAGATGTTGTGACTTTATTGCCTTGGAGCCGAATGTCTACGTCAAGAAATGTACTGGTGGAGTCAGAAATGGAAGTGGTGAATTTTACTGAAAAGGAGTTCAGAGTGGAAATGAAATTTTGGAGAGGGTCGTGACCGTGCGTCCAGAGAAGAAAGATGTCATTGATGAAGCGGACTCAGAAGAGAGGTTGGTTGGTCGGAGAGGAAAGATTCTTCAAGGAACCCCATAAAGAGGTTCGCATACAATGGAGCCATCCTAGTTCCCATCGCCTTCCCACTTGTTTGAAGGTAGAAAGATTTATTGAAGCAGAAGACATTTATATTTAGCACAAATTCAGCTATTTTTAACAGGAAGTCCTTTGAGGGGACTTAAGGGTCGGTCCTTCGATAGGCCTTCATTATGAGGGATGGAGGTATACTAGGAAGTGACGTCAATAGTGGCCATAATTAAGTTAGAAGAGTGGGGAATGGAAATGCTGTTTAAGCGTTGAAGGAAATGATAGGAGTCTTCCATGAAGGAAGGAAGACAGAATACAAGGGGTTGCAGGTAATGGTCAGGAAGGCAGAGATTCTCTCTATAGGAGAATTGAAACTGGATACTATTGGTCGGCAGGGAACGGTAGGCTTTTGTATTTTGGGTAGAAGATAAAGTTGAGGTGTTCTGGGGTTAGGAGGTGAAAGAAAAGAAATGTCTTTCGGTAATAGTTCTTCATCAGGAGCTGCTTCTTGAAGGAAGGATTCTATTTCTTTTTGGAATTCGGGAGTTGGAGCGCGGGGTATTGGCGTGTAGGTGGAGGAATCGCTTAGGTGACGAAGTGCTTTGGAGATATAGTTTTTCGTGTTCATCACAACTGATGAGCCCTTGTCTGCGGTCGTAATGACGATATCTGGGTTTTGGCGGAGTTTTTTGAGGGCATGGATTTCATTCTGTGTGAGGCTATTTTTGGGGGTCAGAGATTGAATTAATGATTTTTGGAGTAGCAAGCGAATGTAGATTTCCACTGGGTGGTTATTCTTCATTCGCAAATGTCAGACAATGCACATTTTGAACAAAACTTTATTTGTTAATTCATTCGGATTCGCTGTAAACGGGCGGCCGGGAGCTAGCCACTCCCGGTCAATCGGCTTCCGATACGTTCGGTGGCGAGTGCCAGGGAGGTGGGGGTCTGCGTAGGGCGGTCGGAGATGTACGGGTTTGGTGGGCCCGTGCATCGAAGATCCAACCCGAAACAGGCAACTACCTCTAGGGTGCTATATCCCTCGGGTAGCCCTGGCGACCGCACCGGTCTGCGGTGCGGCGTCCCAAATGTGTGGCTCCATGGTGGGTGGGGAGCTCGGGGGATGAAGTTTTATTTGGCATGGAGGATATCAACCTACCACCAACTAAAAAATCCCGCCCAGACATGGGTGGAGGAGTTAACGGTTTCTGCGCCTCTCGGCGCTTTTTGATTATGAGGTTTACAAGGGAAGGCGAGACCCTCAAGAAGGTGTCTCCCTTCCTAATTAAGAGAGTTTTGTCTGCCAAAATACCCGGCGAATTAAAGTCCGCCAAGAAACTGCGCGATGGTTCCTTGTTAATCGAAACAAGCAACCCAAATCAGGCTGAAAAACTACTTGGCATGAAGGCACTCCACGACATTCCCGTCTCGGTAGAGGTGCACCGCACCCTGAACACCAGTCGGGGAGTCATAAGTCATTACGACTTCTTATACGTGGAGGCCGAAGAAATAAAATCTGAGATGTCATCTCAAGGCGTCACAGACGTTCGTCGGCTTACCACAAGACGTAATGGGGAGGTAGTGAACACTACGTCCGTCGTACTGACTTTTGCCAGTGATAGGCTCCCCGATAAGGTGTTCGTGGGGTACGAATCGGTCCCCGTGCGGCCATTCGTACCGGCTCCTATGCGCTGCTTCCAGTGCCAAAAGTTCGGCCACATTGCTACTCGATGTGAAGGCAAGGCCACCTGCCCACGCTGCGGCCTGGAAAACCACGAGGGTGCGGAATGCAAAAATAGCCCACACTGCGTTAATTGCGAGGGTACACACCCAGTCTATTCTCGTCAATGCCCAAAAGTAAAGGAAGAGCGTAAAATCATGGAAATAAAAACTTTAGAAAAGATCACCTATTTCGAGGCGAGAAAGAAGTATAGGGCAATGGAGGCCCCTACCTTCTCCAAATCCTTCGCTGCAGTTGCTACAAAACAAGTAACCAAGGCCACTATCGCAACACAGACGGAAAGTACGCAAACAACCACACCAGAACGAAAAGAGAAATCGGCCACGCCGGCTAAGGCCTCTAAACCGGCACAAAAAACAGAAAATAAAAATGCGAGTCCTGGTAAAATGAACCCACCTACGACTACCACTGGGACTACTAATGCGAGGCGTGAGAAGACGCCTTCCACCGGTCCCTCCGGTCCGGTCGGACTGAACCGACCGGAATCGATGGAAGAGGACGAGAGTCTCTCGGAGACAGAAGTCCTCCTGGCGAAGCAGAAGGCGAAGAAGCACCGCCGTATTAAGCGGTGATTCTCCCACCGGATAGTGCTCGACGTTAGTTTTAACCTTTATACCTTTATGGCTTTTATCCTGCAGTGGAACTGCAATGGTTTTTATAGGCATAAGGAGGAGCTGGCCGTTTTAATTCGAGATCTTAACCCCTCTTGCATATGTCTGCAAGAAACTCATTTTAAAACAACTGACAACGGTATTTTAAAAGGTTTTAATGTTTTTAGACTGGACGACACCAGTGGCCAACGTGCCCAGGGTGGAGTGTGGGTTGCCACTCGGGAGGCCCTTTACACCTCCCGAGTGCAGCTGAACACGCCTTTTCAGGCGGTCGCTGTAACGGTGCATGCCCCAGAGGCTGTGACAGTATGTAATGTTTACTTACCAGAGGCGGCTCCGGTCACCCGATTTAATCTTGAAACCCTTCTTCATCAGCTACCGAAACCTTACATTTTATTAGGGGATTTTAACGCTCACGAAACCCTTTGGGGTAGCTCTCGGGAGCAGTGCAACCGTAGAGGCCGGGTGTTATCTAGTTTTATTAAAGATTTTAACTTAGTTTTAATGAATAACGGTGAACACACACGTTTTAACTCTTTTAATGGTCAGTTTTCTACAATTGATCTTTGCCTCACGTCGAGTACTTTGATGAACAAGCTTCATTTGACTGTTCACAATGACCTGTGTGGGAGCGATCATTTTCCCATTCTAATAAATAGAGAAAATAATTTTAATCCAGATTTTATCAGACCGGGCAACTGGATCGTCCGGAAAGCCAATTGGCCTGTTTTTAAGGACACATTTAATTTTAAGCATGACGAAAGCCAAAACGGAGTTTTGAACATTGATAAATTAACGCGCAGCATCATTCATGCAGCCAACTGCAGCGTTCCTAAGTCAGTGCGAACCATTCTCAGGCCTGCAGTCCCGTGGTGGAACGAGGAATGCGCAAGAGCCATTCGTCAACGCAAGAAAGCGTTACGGATTTTTAATAAATTTCCTACGGAGACGAACCTAGCTTCCTTCAGGTACCTCCGAGCCAAAGCTCGAAGGATCGTTAAGGAAGCAAAAAAGGCCTCCTGGATGGAATACGTATCCAGTATTAACTACAGAACACCCTTGGCACATGTCTGGGACAAGGTAAAACGCATTTTGGGAAACCACCATCAACGCAGCGTCCCGTTCCTCAACGTAGGCGGCAATGTATTGACATCTCCATCTGCTATCGGCGAGGTCTTCGGCCAGTTACTCACCACAACATGCAGCGACGACACGTATGAGGAAACCTTCCTTTCTATTAAGAGACGCTCAGAATCCTGCCCACTCATCTTGACTGAAAAGCATACAATGGCCGAGTACAATATCCCGTTCTCTCTCTGGGAACTACGTTCTGCCATTGAAGACTCCCGAGACACGGCCGCAGGAATGGACGAAATCCACAATGCGTTTCTCCGGAATATTCCGGAGAGGGCACTGCTGGAGGTCCTGCGATCCCTCAACCAACTTTGGGCTGAGGGTAGCTTCCCTAACTCCTGGCGGGAGTCTATCGTTGTACCCATCCTTAAGCAGGGTAAAGATAGAGCTGACCCGAACAATTACAGGCCTATTTCTCTCACCAGTTGCCTGTGTAAGGTAACGGAGAGAATGGTGAATCGGCGGCTTGTTTGGTGGTTGGAGCGTCGAAACCTTCTCTCAACTATCCAATGTGGTTTTAGACGTGGTCGATCGACCGTTGACCACCTAGTCAGGGTCGACAATTATATCCAGGAGGCCTTTCTTCTCCGCCAACACGTCGTAGGTGTCTTCTTCGACATGGAGAAGGCATACGACAGAGTTTGGCGGCGGAAAATCTTAACGACGCTGCACGAGTGGGGTATGAGGGGAAATTTACTTGTTTTTATACATAACTTTTTAAGTGACCGTGTTTTTAAAGTTAAGGTAGGCAACCACCTATCTGATATTTACCCACAAGAGAATGGTGTGCCCCAAGGGTCCGTTTTAAGCGTGACATTATTCGCTATTGCTATTAATGATATAGCAAGATGTATCAAACCTCCTCTCTTGGGATCACTGTTTGTGGACGACCTAGCAATATTTTGCAGGTCGTCGAAACTTAACAGCGCTGCTAGAGTAACCCAGCTGGCTCTGAACAGACTCGGGAGCTGGTCCCAGAGAAATGGATTTAAGTTTTCGACGGAAAAGTGCAAATGCGTTCATTTTTATCGTGTAAGAGGAGCCTATATTCCACCAGCACTTTTACTTGATGGTAGACATTTACCTTACGTGGACTCAGTTCGGTTCCTTGGCATGACGTTGGACTACCGACTCAGCTACCGTGATCACATACGGAGTTTAAGGGATAAAAGTCTACGGACTCTAAATATTTTAAAGTTTTTAAATCACTCATCTTGGGGTGCCGACCGCAGGTCATTGCTTTTATTGTACCGCTCACTCGTACGCTCCAAGCTGGACTATGGGTCATTTGTTTACGCCTCCAGTCGCGATACGTATTTGAGATCTCTGACACCAGTGCACAACGCAGGGCTTCGGATATCCACTGGTGCTTTCCGGACCAGTCCGGTCCTCAGCATCTATGCTGATGCCGGCGAACCGCCGTTGTCGCACCGCAGAAACATTTTAATGTGCTCCTATGCGGCCAAAATTTTAGCGACACGGAACCATCCTTGTTTTAACGTGATTTTTAACCCTCGTTTTTTAGAACTTTTTAGTAGACGGACAAGAGCCACCAAGCCGCTTGGTGTTCGCTTTAATTTATTTATTCAAGCAGCCAGGTTAAGGCTCCCAGATTTGTATCCGGTCGGGTACTCTAGTTACCCACCGTGGATAATTCCGCCCCCTGAAATCCACATGGGTCTCAGTAGCCGCCCGAAAGCCAACACCACTGATCTAGAGTACCAGCGGATTTTCAATGAATTTCTTGGTCGCCACCCCGAATACATCCCCGTATTCACTGATGGTTCTAAATCGGATTCAGCTTGCGCATGCGCGGTTACCTCCTCTCACCACGGCGTCGTCAAGGCCAGGCTCAGCCCACTGTGTAGCATATACACAGCCGAGCTGCTGGCCATTAAGATGGCTCTTGATGGGATAGGGAAGAGTGCTAAGGCGTTCGCCATTTGTACGGACTCTATGAGTGCTCTTCAATCCATTTCCGTCTTCTGCTCCTATCACCCCATTGTCCAGAGCATACACTCCAGGCTCCTATGCCTTAATAGAAGGGGAATTACCATAACATTCCTCTGGGTCCCTGGACATGTGGGAATTGCCGGTAATGAGACGGCCGATGCAGCTGCGAAGAGGGCTCTAAGGATCCCTGAACAGACGGTGACGCTGGTCCCTTGCCAGGACCTAAAGGCTACTCTTCGTAAAGTAGTGCTAGAGCAGTGGAGTGTCTCTTGGAGAGACGTGCGTAATAACAAACTACGCAGCGTAAAACCGGTAACGTCAGTGTGGCCCACTTCCGTCAGGAACAGTCGCAGAGAGGAAGTCGTCCTCACACGTTTAAGAATTGGGCATTGCGCCTTGACCCACTCCTTCCTCTTTACAGAAGAGAAGATTACACCTCGTTGTGACGACTGCGACTCTCCTCTCAGTGTCCGCCACCTACTGACTGAGTGTGACAAATTCCGGACTATGCGCGAAAAGCTGGGTATAAGGGGAGACCTAGAACAAATTCTAGGAGACGATCTTGATCGCCTAAGCCGAATTATATCTTTTTTAAAAGCAACTGGCCTTCTAAATAAGATTTAATATAGAGTCGTTTATTTTTTATTTTTTTTTTCTATCGCCGACATATCTTATTTTTATTTTAGAACACCAAATAGACTGCGTGGTGCAAATGACCTTAGTCGTCGACGCACCCATAAAAACATAAACCTACCTACCTACCTCTCTCCTTCACATCCTGTGACCCAAGACATAGTAACATGCATTAACAGCCTCTACGCTAAGGGCATTCACATAAAATTCCGGTGGGTACCTGGCCACGTGGGTGTTACTGGTAATGAAGCAGCAGACGCTTCTGCACGAGCGGCCACCAACAGCTGCGAGAATTACATTGGTGAAGTCCCAAGCCAAGATTTAAGAGCTCACCTGAAGAAATTACTTCTCGCTTCTTGGGCTAAGTCATGGTGCGACGCAACGTCGAACAAACTGAGGGAAATCAAAGAACGTGTAAGAGCTTGGACGTCCTCGGTCAGGGATAGCAGACGGGAAGAGGTTATTGTCACCAGACTAAGAATAGGACACACAGCCCTGACTCACTCGTATCTCTTTACCCCCGAAAAGGACGCACCATATTGCGATAGCTGTAATTGCCGTTTGACTGTGAAACACCTGCTTGTCGACTGCGTCAAGTATCGGGTACAACGCGAACGCCACAAAATATGTGGGGATCTGAGTAAGGTGTTGGGTGACAATCGCAATCTTATCGATTGCGTTCTTAAATTTCTCCATGAAGTGAATCTACTACCCAAAATTTGAGGCCCAGGAAGACTAATTTTAAATTGCCCTAAAACTCTAAATCTCTTTTGACGCATGACTATGACTAATATAGACTTATACTTATCGAGCCCTATGATAGTTAATATCATTCATAAGTATTGCTTCATACTTACACGGTATTGGTTTTCTAGCACTTGCTTGTAATCTGGAAAAGTAAAGGTGCAAAATGACCTTAGCAGTCGAAGCACCTTAAAATAATTCTACCTACCTAAATTTTACTACTAAGAATGGGTAGTGGTGCAAAATGACCTAGCCGTTGACGCACCCTACAAGTTTTAAACCTACCTACCTACCTACCTACGACCAAGAGCAACTCAGCCACTTGGCATACATTTTAAAATTTTAATAATAATAATAATAATAAGGGGTCAAAAATGGACCACCAGCCTCCTCGTGGCGTCCCCGGTAACGGCTTCGGCCGGCTAATGGTGGCCGTCTGCTTGTGGGGTTAACCTCCCCACTCGCGGAAATATTGGGTTCCTAAGAAATCCAGTGACGCCACCCACAACCGGCCCTTCTCGGATGACGGCCCTAGCAAAGTTGGGTTTGGCAAACCTATGCCATCAAAAAAGGGAGCTCGCATGGAGTGGACGGAGACCCTGAGGGGAGACCTTCTCGCTTGCCATGCTGCCAGTGAGCCAAGTCGCAGGGGATATATGGCGAGGATGCACTCTTTGTGGTGTGAGATGCATCCTGAACATAACCATCTGTCGCAGCAGAATCTGCGCGACTACGCCAATCACCTGCGCAAGAAAACGACACCCCAACCGCAAGATCAGAGTAGCATACCACCGGCCAAGGCTCTATCTCCTACCAAGGCAGATGTACCTCCTACTGCCGGTGCTCCCGCCGAACTTTCGGCGAAGGGAGACGAGCTGAAGGCCGATTCTGATCTGCTTCAGCGGTTGGAAAACACGATAAGCTACGATGAGACGACTACCAGGCAGAGAAATATTCATCATAAAATTTCTCTGCGGGACAAACAGCTGTCCCAGTTGAATGGCATCGTAGATATGATCCTGACCGAAACGAGTAGCCTCTGGGAAATAGACTGCGTGGTATATGCTGCCGCCACACTGTTGGCATCTCCCCGAGTGCCTGCCACTTGGGAGACTAAAGCAGCAAACAGGCTTAAACAGCTTAATGCCAAAATCACGCTGGCAAGACAACAGGTGTCGAGATTTCAGTGTGTGATGGATTACCTTTCCTCCGGTCGGGCCTTTTCGCCGAAGGTCAAGCGCATTGCGCGTGCAATCCGGAGAGACCACCACACACTGAACAAAAGAGTACTGCTTATCCTTAAGCAGCACGAGGTGGATAGAGTGCGGGCACTTACAACGGCGAGGAAGAAGTTGGTCAAAAGGACCAAGGCCAGGAAAGAGAACTCCACCTTCTCCTTTCAGCCGTCCCGCCTCTTCCGACCCCCTCCACCTGTTGTCCAAACACCACCATCTGTCCCGGAGGTGGAACGTTTCTGGAAGGACATCTACGAGACTAGGAAGCCATTCAACGAAGGTACTCCAGCTATTGCCCACTTTAAAGAGTTTTGTGACCGCCACCTAGACGATATGAATCGTCCCATCTCAGTCACGGAAAGTGATGTGAAGAAGGCCTTCTCTGGCAAGAAGAACTTAACTGCTCCAGGAATGGACGCAGTGAATAACTTCTGGTGGAAAAAGTTCTCTTCCACGCACAAACACCTGGCCAGAATCTTCACATCCTTCCTGTCAGGAACGGAGCCAATTCCGTCCTGGCTGACTGAGGGGCGAACGGTCCTAATACCGAAAAAGGGAGACTTGTCCGATCCGAAGAATTACCGCCCTATAACCTGTCTCAACACTGTATACAAGGCGTTCACTTCCATCTTGAACGACCTTATCCTCCGCCACGTCCAACCGGTATGGGAGGAAGTGTACGAGCAGAGGGGCTCCAAGAAAGGCATCGCGGGATGCAAGGACAACCTGCTCATTGATAGGTGTGTGAGCCAGGACGCTTGTCAATACAAGCGTAACCTGTCAATGGGCTGGGTGGACTACAAGAAGGCTTTTGATACCACCTCTCATGAGCTGATTATAGCCATGCTGAGGTACATGAAAGTCCACCCAGAGGTTGTGTCCTGCATCGAACGCCTGTTACCACTATGGAAGACGCGGTTCGCCATACCATCTGGCAAGAAGACTCTAGTCTACACGGATTTGGTAACATACCACCGTGGCGTTTTTCAAGGCGAAAGCCTCAGTCCCCTCCTGTTCTGTTTATCTCTCCTCCCACTGTCCGTTCAGTTGAGACAAGGTAGGGGATATATGTGCGGTGTCCCATCAAAAAGGGAGCATAAGGTCACCCATCTTTTCTATATGGATGACCTGAAGCTTTATGCTTCAAGCGCGAAAGACCTGCACCTGGCGTTGGACACCGTACGCAGATACAGTGAGGATATAGGGAGGGAATTCGGATTGGACAAGTGCGCGACCATCCATCTGGCGAAAGGAAAGATTTCGGAAGACCAGGAAGACGTGCAGCTCGTTGACAGAAACGCTATTCGTCTTCTTGATGAAAACGAAGCGTATGAATATCTTGGCGTCCCCCAGCGCCGGTTGCAGGAGGTGAGAGCAGTGAAGGAAAGGCTTGCAGCGAAATACAGGCAGACTCTCAGGCGAATCTGGAGCTCTGACCTGTCAGGCAAGAACAAAGTTCTTGCGACCAACACCTTCGCGGTTCCAACACTGCTCTACACCTTCGGTTGCATCAAATGGAATGTCAACGAGCTGCAAAACCTCGACAGGGGAACGAGGAAAATGATGACCATATACCGCAGTCTTCATCCGAAGTCTTCCGTCGCCAGATTGTATCTCCCGAGAAGGCTAGGTGGTAGAGGGCTGATAAGCCTGGAGTGCCTTCATGACAGAGTAGTCCTGAATACGGCTTGCCGCGTGTTCCACAGCACGGACCCCCTTATGCTGCTCGTGAAGAAACACGAGAGTGTCGGCAAAGGGGCGTTCCTATTCCAGGCGGCGAAAAGGGCAGCAGATGGCCTCGGTTTGGACTTGGACCTTACTTCCAGCGGAGAAGCGTGCGAAAAATCAATCTTGTCGCTGGAGGCGGACGTGTTAAAGCTCGAAATAAAGAATGCGGAGCAAAAGATCCTGCTCCGCAAGCATACCGAGAAGCCCATGCATGGAAGTTTCTATCGAAACTTGGAAACGCATGGGCTATCGAAGGAGCTCACGTTCGCCTTCCTGCGCTCCGCAGGTCTGAAGTCCGAGACCGAGGGATTCGTGCTTGCGTGCCAGGATGGTGTCATCAACACCCTCGTGTACCGTCGCCTCATCTTTGGGGCAAACGTGACGGACACGAGATGCAGAGCGTGCCGAAGGCAGCCGGAGACATTAGGTCATCTACTCTTCGGCTGCAGCTTCTATGCGAAGAACGCATATATAAACCGGCACAACTCAGCTCTGCGGGTGTTGTATTACCATCTAAGACACCATTACGGCATAGACGCGAATCCGGTGCTGCCTTACGTCCCTGGAGACATCGAGTCCGTCGTGGAGAACGATAAGTGTAAGATCTGGTGGAATTATTCCTTCTCCACCTCCAGGCAATTGGAGGCGACGAAGCCTGATATCGTTCTCCTCGACAATCTCTCTCATGCCATGTTCGTGATCGAGTTTTCGGCACCGGCCGAAATGAACATGGCAGCGAAGGAGATTGAAAAAAGGACTAAATATCAAGATCTGCTGTGCGAACTCCGGCAAATGTACGCCTGCTTGGTGGTGTCAAGAGCTCACTGGTCGAAAATCTCAAGTGCATCCCAGCGTGCAGGGCGCGAGCGGATGCACTTGCAAGTGCAATGCAGAAGGCTGTCCTTCTCGGGTCTCTCCGCCTGCTTCGTGCGCATGACCCTAATGCCGGGTAGCCACCTATCCACCGGTGGCGGACGTGGCTACCCCTAGGCACGACCCCTCTCGAGTCCCCGGCAATTATGACGGCAACAAAACCTGATGCTAGCCGGAGACTCGGAGGTGGATGTTACAAAAGTAACAAATAATAATAATAATATCTTTATTCATTCATGCCATGTTATTGAAATACATGAGAATGTCGTCAGAGTACAAAAAAATATATCATGTACATACACATTTAATAATAAGAAATCACAATACAATATTATTAAATTCTAGGTCAAAGTATTCCTGAATGGAATACAATGGGTTGTTACAGAGCCATACATAAATTAAAGACTTAAACCTTTCATTAGTGACTGAAATTGCATTACATGGAAGCCTGTTGAAGAATTTAATACCCAAGTTATCGGAGTTATTGTAGGTCTTTACTAGCCTACAATGGTCAGTTTCTAAATTATTTTTAGATCTGGTGTCATGTGCATGTATCTGAGACCTGGAAGAGTATGAATGAATGTTATGTTTAATATGCAATAAAGTTTGTAGTATATACTGGCCATAGATTGTCAAAATATGCATTTGCTTGAATAGGGGTCGACATGTCTCTCTAGGGCCTGCACTACACAGGATCCGTAATGCCTTTTTTTGTAATAACAAAATTGATTGAGTATCATGAACATGCCCCCACAGTTTGATACCATAAGTAATTATACTGTGAAAAAACGCATAGTATGCTGACCTTAAGTAGTCATCACTTATGTAATGTTTTAATTTCCGAAGCAAGTATAGGGCTCTAGACAGCTTTTTACTAATGTTTAAAATATGAGTTTTCCATGTCAGTTTTCCATCAGTATAGAAACCTAAGAGCTTCACAGGATCACTGTCAATCTCAATACTTTTTAGACTGCATAGAAGTTGTTGAGTTTTATCAGTATTAAGAAAAAGGCTGTTGGCCGCAAACCAGCAGTTGGCCTCAGTTAAAGTTCTCAAAGAAAGTGAGCTCATTTCACTTTGATCATTACACTTCTGTAAAAAGGTTGTATCGTCAGCATATATCACACTATCAGTAGAAACATTAAATGAAAGATCATTAATAATTACAAGAAAAAGAAGAGGGCCGAGGACTGAACCCTGTGGCACTCCATGTTTCACAGTCAGGAAATTAGACTGGCCACCATTACAGTAGACGGCCTGCTTTCGATCTGATAGATAGGAGGACAAGAAACTAAGTTCATTGTTTTGGAAACCATAATACTGTAGTTTCATCTTCAGAATAGAGTGGTCAACACAGTCAAAAGCTGAGGTTAAGTCACATAAGGTAAGGGACAGACATTGTTTATTTTCGTAAACATCAATTATTCGTTTAATTACTGATTCCGCTGCTAGTTCAGTAGATTTACCAGGGCGGAAGCCATACTGAGAGGGAGTGAACAAGTTCTGACTCTCAAAATGTTTGAGGATTTGACCGAAAGCAATATTTTCAATTATTTTGGCAATTACTGAGATATTGGTGATAGGCCTATAGCTGTGTGGCAAGGTTTTATCGCCTCTTTTAAATACTGGTATCACCTTGGAGAATTTGAGTGCCTCTGGGAAATAGCCAGATTGAAAGCAAGCATTGATTAATAATGATAGAGGATGAGAAATAAGGTGTATAACTGACTTAATCACATCATTTGAGAGGCCATTGATGTCACAGCTTTTAGAATTTTTGAATTTTTTAACAACTTGAATTACATCCCTTGATGTGACCCAGACCCATTGAAATATAGTGTGATCAATAGGATAGTTTTTGATTAGAGTCTCGGCATTACTTGCTGGACTTTTTATATTTGCAAGCAAATTGTCAATATTATTTATAAAGTGGAAGTTAAATGTTGATGGGTCAATTGGGGTCCTGCTATAACTGTTTAACATATTTGTTTCACTTTTGACAAGAGTCCAGGCAGCCTTACATTTATTAGAGGCACTATTTACAAAATCCGTATTGGCCTTACGCCTAGCTTGAACAAGAGCATAGTGGTAATCCTTTTTAAGTTTTTTATATACTTTTTTGAGATCCTCGGTTTGTTTCTGTTGGTATTCATGATGAGCATTTAATGCTTGCATCCTAAGATTTTCAATAACAGGATTAATATAGGATACACGTGCTTTTTTATGTTGCTGCAACTGAATTATCTTTCTAGGAAAAGACTGATTGAAGAAGTCAATAAAAACATGAAAGAACTCAGAGAAATTGGACTGCACATTCTCATGAGAAAGGACACTAGTCCAATCTGTGGAAGCAAGTAAACATTTAAAATTTTCAATATCAAAGCAGGTGATTGGTCTAATAAACATGGTATTTAGTTTCCTATGTGGATTGAGATTCTTTATCTGTAGTTGGAAAAGAATTGCCATATGATCAGATAAAAGAGGATCAATGACACTGATGTTATACTTATATGGACAGAAAGTGGTGAGTACATTATCTAGACATGCCTGGTTTCTGGTTGGTTCCATATTGGCACAGAAGAGATTGAAGGACCTCAAAAGATTAGTTAATTGAACACTACTCTTTGTTGTTAACCTTACATCTACATTGAGATCTCCACCAATGATAATGTCAGTATTAAACTTCATAAGGGAAATTAATAACTTTTCAAGTTGAATGAGAAAAATATCAAAGTCACCACTCGGTGATCTATAAATAGATATAACTATGAGGTTATACGTAGACACTAGAGTAGCAGTAACTTCAAAGTGCACATCAATGCCAAACTGCTCAGTGTTGATATGTTTATAGCTGAGCTTACGTGATAAAAATACACATGCACCACCATGTATACTTGATTTCCGGCAGTAGATAGATGCAAGATTGTAATCATTCAAGGAATAAAGGGAACTTTCCTCTTCACAAAGCCAGTGTTCACATATGCAAAGAATGTCACTACTTACTGTGCTAAGAAAGTGCTCCAATTCACAGATCTTATTTCGAATACACTGAATGTTGAGAACAATTATATTCGTCACCATCGGCGTCGAATTTGTGTCACAATTTAAAGACTTCATTGAATTATCACCACTAGATTGACACTGGAGTGTACGCATCTGCGCTATCCCGTCTGCGTTTTTTGGCGAAGTTTGGGAAAAAAATAGTTCTCGAAGCACACGTCTTCATGCCAAAATTCAGTGCTAAGAAGCAGATCGCCAAGCTCTTTGCTAACGGAGACGCGAAAGGAGGCATAGTCTCCACGAGTCACTTTTAGCTGTTCGATCTCGATAGATGATTCGTTTACCTCTTGCTTTTGTTCCTTTATGTACTGCATCACCGAGTCGCACGTTGTATCACGGGGAAGATTCCAAATGTGATTGATGACTTAGGTTTCGATCTACCTATGGTATACCCGGCAGACCATTTTAATCGACCTCCGTGGGAGGCCCCTCAGATCTTCTGTGATTCAAACTATAGTGGTTCGAAAAATACTGAAGGACCCCTAGTGTTGAAACATGCAGCACTAGAGGCGTTACACAATTTCAAGGAATCCGCCAAAATATATACTGATGGCTCTAGAACAGCCTCCGCATGTGGGTGTGCCTATGTATCATCAGAGGCAGGGTCAGTGACCTATAAGTTGCACCCCATGTGTAGCGTTTACACAGCGGAGTTATTTGCTATAAAATCCACTCTTGCTGCAATCAAGGGTAGAAACAAATCATTTTTAATCTGTTCCGATTCTGAGAGTGCGCTTCAGGCTAATCGCACTGGTTCCCCAGCACATCCGATTGTTAAAGAAATATCTTCCTTAATAATGTCACTTACTGTTAAGGGTGTAGATATAAAATTTCTATGGGTCCCAGGTCACGTAGGGGTTCCTGGGAACGAAGCAGCCGACGCATCTGCAAAAGCGGCCCTTAATAAAGACAAGATTGATGTAGAAATTGTCCCTGTAGATGACCTGAAACTATATCTACGAGCAGCTATCATCAAAAATTGGGATCTGTTATGGCGTAACATAGCTTCCAATAAACTACACCAAGTTAAAAGTGACGTGAGTGTTTGGAAGTCCTCAATGTGGGATAGCAGACGAGAGGAAGCTGTATTAACGAGGCTGAGAATTGGCCATACGGCCCTAACTCACTCGTATCTTTTCTCTCCTGAGAAGGAGCCGCCAACCTGCACCGACTGCAACCTCAGACTCACTGTAGCTCATCTCTTAACCACCTGCATTGCATATCAAGTGCTCCGTGACAAATTTAGAATCCCCGCGGATCTCAGAAACATATTGGGCGATAACTCTGTAAACATAGACAATCTTTTTATGTTCCTCCATGAGACCAATCTTTTTTCTAAAATCTGAATAGCTTTTATAAGCACATTGTTAATATTTGCATAAAAATTCCGAAAGCGTGAAAAATATCAGTTTTATAGTAATAATGGCTTATGAAGGTGCGACATGACCATGGCTGTCGATGCACCTCTAAATCAACTCTACTACTATATGATATATATATGTATATATTTTTTAGAGAGTAAAAGTATTTACATAATAATTCACAAATAAAAATGCATCACTATATATACAAAACTATTATATAATAATTCACTAATAAAACTGCATCACTACGTATAGAAAACAATTACATAATAATTCACAAATAAAACTGCATCACTATATATACAGAATTAGTACCTACATAATAATTCACAAATGAAACTGCATCAGTATATATACAAAACAAGTACCTACATAATAATTCACAAATAAAACTGTATCACTATATATACAAAACAAGTACCTACATAATAATTCACAAATAAAACTGCATAACTATATATAGAAAACAAGTACCTACATAATAATTCACAAATAAAACTGCGTAACTATATATACAAAACAATTACATAATAATTTACAAATTTAAACATTATTTCTCCCTTCAAAAAATTTTTTCAATATCTCATTTCTCTCCGCTTGAATCCTATTGGATTCCGTTAATTCGGCTGCAATGTCTTTGAGGACCTCTACCCTGTAATGAAAAATGTTGTTAAGGACTTTCTCTAAATCGTTGCCACTATTCTGAAGGTAGACTGAAATAGCTGACTGAGCCAGACTGAAACAATGTTAACATCTTTTTGAATGTTTAAAAACAATGATAACACAATCTCACTCCTACTGAGGTCATGATGAAACTAGCATAAATGGCTCTGTGTTGGTTGAACTCACTAGTTAGAAATGACTATAATACTCAACCATCATCCAGCTCCACTTTCGGATACAGGTTTGTGAATTTTCTTTCTCATGCATCGTTCACTGCATCAATGATAAATCAAGTACTCTCATATTAGATAAGGATAATGGAGGTATAACAGCTGCTAATATTACCCGCTCCTCTCCAAGTCCTCAAAAGCCTGCCGGTAGTCCTTCACTCTCTTCCACCTGGAGGGAGTACCTGCCAGCAGCTGACCGTCAGACCCCATGCTCATTGTCACAGGCACCAGCAACGGTACCTGACTGGTACCTGCAGTCAAGTCATTTGTCTCTACCCCTGTCCCCACTAAAGTCGGTAGGTCAACAGTAGCGTGATTTCGAAATATATCGTCAAAAATGTCAAAATACTCCCACGTAATCGTATTCCATCCTGTGTTTCTACGCTTTTTATTGTCAGAAATGTCTTTTTCAAGTTCCTAAATTTCTTGTCCAGGCTGTCCTGTGTCACAACATACCCATGCCTGTCAAATGTCTGGACTATTTCATGCCACAAGTCTCTCCTTTTGCATTTGGGGTCTCAAAATTTGTCCACTCGCTGGTGGTACTCCTCAAGGAGCAGCATTATAATATTCCTGCTCCAGGTGAAGTTCTGATCTGTGGAGGAGAATTACCACAATCAATGACAAGAATATATAGTGGGGTTTAAGGTGCAGAGAATAAATTAGAATAAGATGAACTCTGATGAAAAGGACAGAGGCATTGACAGAAGTGCTGTAGGTAGAAAGTGTCACATATGATACAAAAGAAGGCAAGTGTACTACATGGAGAGGAGAAGGGAGTGAAATTAAGTCCAACTGGAAATATAGCATTGCTCCATGGTATGCAAGTATTAAAAACAAGGAAAATAACATCCATTGGGGTCAAAGAAGATTAATAAAACGAATCACCTACCAGCAAATACATACTACCCTGGTATCCCTTAATAGAAAGGGAATCAAAGTTATTTTTCTCTGGGTCCCAGGACATATGGGTATTGCTGGAAATGAGAAGGCAGATGCACCTGCAAAAGAAGCTCTAAATATCCCTGAGCCGACAACGACGCTAGTACCCTATCAGGATCTGCAAGCCTCTCTTCGTAAAATAGTCCTAGAGCAGTGGAGTGAACTTTGGAGGATGTCCCAAACAATAAGTTACGGACAATTAAACCGGTAACGTCAGGATGGCCCACTTCCGTCAGGGGTAGTCACAGAGAGGAAGTGGTCATCACACGATTAAGAATCGGGCATTGCGCCCTGACCCACTCGTACCTCTTTACAGAAGAGAAAATTCCTCCGCGATGTGATGACTGTGACTGTCCTCTCAGTGTGCGACATATCCTGACGGAGTGTGACAAATACCGGGACACACGTAACAGGCTAGGCATCAGCGGCGACCTAGAACACGTTCTAGGCAACGATGCTGATCGCCTATGCCATGTTATTACCTTTTTAAAAGAAATAAACTTAATGAATAAAATCTAATTTATTGTCATAAACTGGACCTTTTATACTGCCTTTGATTTTTACTCTATATTTATATTTCTACTTTTTTTATATTTCTACATATTTATTATTATAAATTAGATTGTGCGTGGTGCAAAATGACCATAGTTGTCGACGCACCCTATAAACCTAAATCTACTACGAACGTGAAATGATGAATATCCACGGCCCTCTACGCAAAATACGAGGCGATGACGAGACTATTATACAAAAAATTTTACAATTTCTAAGGCACATAGATCTTTTTAATAAAATGTAGTTAACTGAACAGTTCGAAATTTTTGAAACAATAAGATCCCACGGACTAGCTTATGTCTTCAAGTTTAAGAAGCGGTGCTAAATGACCTTAGGTGTCGATGCACCCCAAAAATTAATTCTACTACTACTACTACTACTACCATAGTTGTCGACGCACCCTATAAACCCAAATCATCTACTACTACGAATCACCTCAATGGAATAAAAATAATATGGAAGCATCACTACCAAACCATGGACGGCAATAAAGAATCCTCTACACATATTCAACTGGGCCAGTAAGAGAGAAAAACAGCCGTACCATCGGAGTATATAAAAGAATGAACTAGCAGAAAAATGGTTTTGTATGAGATAGGAATGTATTCCTGATGTGAAATAATGACGTTGAGTAGCTAAATAATGCTCAATACATACAGAACACAATTTAACTATAGGGCATGACAAAACGCGATAACGCAGATATATGGATGAAGAATTTGCACACATGATATCAAAAACACTTTTTGAATGCAGCAATAGTTCCAAAGGGTCAGTCAAAGTACACTAAGATGGACTCACTACTGAAACTAAATTAACCATAACCCAACAGACCACCACAGGAAAAGGAATTGATGGACGTTTTTACCCGGCACGATTCCGCTTCAATTGCGGCAGAGTTATCTCCCGATGGCAAGGACAGTACCACGGATATTACATTATTACATGTAGTTTCCTTGGACGTTCCTTGACGTGAAAGAACACAAAGAAATTCCATATCACTATTAAAGCGGTATGAAACACATTCGGCACGAACAGAATTCACAGAAGAAAAGCTCTTGAAGCTTCAATATGTTCTTTACAGTTTCGCAAGTACACAAACGCAAAAGCGGCAAAGGAATTATTTCCATTGATGATTCATTACCCTCGGCAAATATATTTCAATCACTCAAGATTTTATTGAGCAAAACACGAAATGAAACAGCTATTTAAGTATTGGGGTCGTATAATACAATATCAACTCAAAGTTGGTCTTCACCGAACAGAATATAATACATTCACGCCCAAAGACTCGGTAGGAAAAAAATATTTATTTCACTCCAACAAAAATAAGATAACGTACCTGGGCTACGCATGGCTTCCTCCTTCGGTCGCACTTCCAAGGCACCAGCATTCTCGTTGATGAACGCCCTTGCGAACTGAAAATCTGTAAAAGAATTATAATTATTAGTCACCTAATAATAATAATAATATTTTTTATTTGTCCAAAGATCTGTAGCTTGTACACAAAATACAAATATAGGACATGTCAGTATAGATACAAATTCAATAAAAATTGAATTGGAATATATAAATTATGTGCTGGAAGTGCAGGAAATGATCAACGGAATAAAATAGCTTTTTGTTCAGAAACTCAAATAGTTTCTTCTTAAAGACCGAAGTTCTCCTCTCATTTTTCACCTCTGGAGGCAAACCATTAAAAATCTTCAGGCCCATAGGTTTAGGACCTTGGGCAGTATTATGAGTCCTGATAAAGTTTTGATGCAGGTATTTACAAGTTCTAGTGTTGTGGCAGTGGTATACATCATTGGATGTATACTGAAGAATGTTATTTTTTACATTTATAATAATAATAATCTTAATAATAATAATCTTTTTATTTCTGTTGGTTACCAGGTAACATAGAAATCGTCAGAAGAGATAACATTATGGAGTGTCATATATACATATATCAAGACAAGGAATAGTAATATCACAAGCAAACATAAAAGTGCTAGTAAAAAAGTAAAAAAAAATAGTTTTAGGCATCACAACAATCACATTTAGATTCCATGAATTCTGAAATGCAGTAATATGCTTTGTGAAGAAGTAGATTCTTTACACGACGCTTGAACAGTAGCAGAGAAGAAAGTGACTTGATATCAGATGGTAGGTTGTTGTAGATTTTTGAGGCTGTGTGATGGGGACCTTGTAGAGAAAGTGAAGTGGAGCTCTGGGATAAGTGAATGTTTGTACTACTGCGCGTGTGGTAGGGGTGCACATCATGGTGAAAGGAGAAAATTTGGGGGTTTTGTTTAACAAACAAGGCACAGCTGAGTATGTAGAGGGATGGAAGTGTAAGGATGGCGTGGCTCCTGAATAAAGGTCTGCCAGGAGTACGGAGGGGGAGGTTTAGCATTGCCTTAATAGCTTGCTTTTGTAGGGAAAAAATCTTGCAGGAGAGGTTGTCCTTTCCCCAAAATAAAATACCATACGATATGTGAGCTTGAATTTTTGAGTGAAATAGGAGTTTCAGCGTATTGAGGGCGACAGTTGGGACTAGTTTCCTGATCATGAAGATGCCTAGAGTAATTTTTTTCATGATGTGCTTTATGTGGTCAGACCAGTCCAGGTTTTCATTGATTACTAGACCAAGAAATTTGACAAAGTGTGATCTGATTAGGGTGTTACCATTTAAACGAAGTAAGAAGCTGGAGGTAGGTGGGTACCTTTTATGGTGAAATTGCAGGTGAAGACATTTATGGGAATTGATGGTGAGTCTGTTCGATTGGCACCAACTATTCATGTCCGAGATGGAGGTTCGAGAGATATCCCCAAGTTCAGTTGAATTTTTTGACTGTAAAAGACAGGAAGTGCCATCAGCGTAAAGAAGTACCTTGCCAACTGAAATTGAATTTGGAAGGTCGTTTATGAAGATTAAAAAGAGCAAAGGTCCAAGTATTGAGCCTTGGGGGACACCTTTGTGTACTTGAAGTGGCTTGAATAGGATTGTGTTGGAGCCAGTGTCTGATTGGTAGCAATATTTTACTTGCTGCTGCCGGTTGGAGAGGAAAGATTTTAACCAAAGCAGGGCACTTCCATTAATCCCTAGACTTGAAAGCTTGGAGAAGAGTATATTATGATCGATGCTATCAAAGGCCTTACTGAGATCATAAAAGATCCCTAATGTGGCGTTTCTACTGTCGAGGGCCTTATGGATGTGGTTAAGTAGCTGAAAAGTGGCAGTGGAGGTAGATTTGCCAGCTAAGAAACCATGCTGGGCTTTGTCCAGGAGCTGGAACGAATCTAGAAAATTTGTGAGACGATTGAGGAAAATTTTTTCAAAAATTTTGGAAAGACTAGGAAGCACTGATATTGGTCGATAGTTATTTGGGTCAGTGTAAGAACCTTTTTTGTGGAAAGGGTTTACATGGGCTAATTTTACGTAGTTAGGGAAGTATCCTTCATCAAATGTAGCATTTATTATGTCAGCTAGGGGGTCGCATAAATAATCTTTGGCTGCCTTCAAGATGGGGATAGGGATTTTGTCAAAACCCGAAGACCATTTGCTAGAGAGAGTGCTCAAGGTTTTGTTGACCTCTTGTGGGTCAGTTGGAAAGAGAAAGAAGGTCTTAGACGGCAAGGAACTTCTAGGTAGGTCGGAATAAGTAGGGTGATTGTGATTCGTGTTGCAAAACAATAGGTTGAAACTGTCAGCAATTTGCAAGGGATCTGAGACATGTGTGCCACCAAAGTTGAATTCTTTATGCGAGTTACTTGATTGAGTTGCCCTTGTATTACACTTAATGACATCCCATGCAGATTTGATGGGATTAGTGGAAGAGAGGATGTAACTCTCATTGACAGTTTTCCTATGGTTCCTAACTTGTTGCTTGAAGGCCACAAGGGATTTTTTGTAATGTACCATAAGACCATTGTCTACATACTTGGCTTGCTGATGGAGTTCACGCAATCGTTGGCTTTCAACAATTAGGTCGTGGGAGTAGAACCTTCTTCTAGAATCTTTTGGCCGACAACGATAAGTCTTCTTAGGAAAAGCAGCATTAAAATGCAAAGTAAATGTATTAACAAACTTTTTAAATTTATCATCAGCATGTTTAGCAGCATAAACATCGTCCCAATTAACAAGTGATATTGAGTTGACAAAATTAAGAATTGAGCCTGCATCAAAAAATCTTTTACAGACAGTATGAGGGGTGTTATACTCTGGGGCTCTTCGCCAAAGTTGCACAATGTTTTTTTAATTCAAAAGAAATTGTTGAGGGTAATGCTTAAACAGCATCATCAAGCTCACTGCAGACCTCTATTTAAAAATCAATATTTGTTAACCGTGCCTTGTATATACATATATCATTCTGTAATTTATGCAAAACAGCACTTTAGCGACTTCACACAAAATAATAGTATACACTCCTACAACACCAGAAGGTGTAATGATTTACATGTTACACAAAAAAATTTTACCCATACCACCAAAGGACCCCGTGCAATGTGTACAAAACTATATAATCAACTACCTGCCTATATAAAATGTGAAGATATAATACCTGTTTTTAAAAAAATGGTTTTTACTTACCTTGTAGAAAAGTGTTTTTACAGTGTCAAGGAGTACTTGAGTATGTAACTGTGATGCCTCACATTTTGTAACATTTTACATTTGATATGTATATATTTCAAATTAATTTTTGATGTTTGACGTGTCCTATATACCTGCCTGGTTTGACTAGTGTATTGTATCATGTGGACAAATAAAAATTCTATTCTATTCTATAAGAACGAATGCTGCAAGACTTAAGTGAAAAGCGAAGAGCATGATGGTCAGACAAGAAGGTGGCTAGGGTATCACAGACTAAGTTAGAGGAGGATATGTTTGAGATGAGTAGATCAATTAATGTTGAAGAAGATTTTGTTACTCTAGTAGGCAGATTGTTTATGATCGTGAAACCATGACAATCAAACAAGTTGCTAAGATCGAACCTGTAGTGCGAGTCAGTCAAGATATCAACATTTAAATCACCACACACCCCCCAGTGGGTCCGGGGTTAAAATAGGCCCACCCGCGTGTTTGCCGTGCGCGGCGACCCGTGTCGGAGGAAAGGGGGATCCTGGTGGCTGAGGGAATATCCCTTGGGAGGGAGGTAACCCCAACACTCCACTTTGGCCCCTGCTTCTCCTAGACGGGCGGCCGGGAACTAGCCCACTCCCGGTCAATCGGCTCCTGACGGCTGGGGAGTTTGGCGGCTCCTTTCGAGCGTACGTCAGGTTGGGCAAGCTGTGCGCTGTAAGATACCTGCTTAGTGCAAGGGTCTGAAGGACACTGCTATACCTCCCGGTAATCCTGACGCTCTGTGTCGGTTTGCGACACATCGTCCCCTCGTTGGGCTCCATGGTGGGTGGGAAGCCGGGGGCTGAATAAACAAATCTTCCTATGGATTATGAACTCCAAAACCCTCAATTGAATGAGGAAACAAGTAAAAGCAAAAAGTTAAGAGTAGACGACAATAATCTGAAGATAAGAGACTACCAAGCAATAGAAAACCCGAAATTCATAGTTATTAACAGCATTGAGGAAGGATCCTTAAAAAAGATATCACCATTCCTGCTTGCAAAAATACTTCAGGGACTAGTTGGAGATGTAGCTAGCGTTGTGCGACTTCGATCAGGATCCGTTCTGATCGAAGTTAGAAACGAAAAGCAATCAAAGAAGCTTCTAGAAATATCTAAATTCCACGATGTACCTGTTAAGGCCGAACCACACAAGTCCCTAAACACTTGTGAGGGAGTAATTACATCTTGGGACTTAGCCAATTGCACCGCAGCAGAAATTGTAGATGGATTTAGCGACCAGAAGGTGATAGCAGCTCGCCGCCTCAAGACGAGGAGAAGCGGAGAACTAAAAGACACCAATAGTGTCGTACTTACATTCGCTGTTCCTACGCTTCCGAAACATGTCTATTGTTGCTATCGCTCGATCGAGGTCAGACCTTTCATCCCACGCCCAACTTGCTGCTACCGATGCCATAGGTATGGCCATACATCCACCTCATGTAAAGGGGAGGAACTCTGTGGTAGATGCTCCCTAAGAAAACATGAAGGAGAATGTGCTGAGGATGCTAAGTGCGTGAACTGTAAAGACAGCCATCCATCCTGGTCGGCATCCTGCCCAATCTTTAAGGAGGAAAAAGCGATTCAAGAAATTAAAGTCACGAAACGGATTACTTACGGAGAGGCCAGGAAGGAATACAGGGCTACACACCCGGTATTCTCCGGCACCTCATATGCTAAAGTAACAGCTGCTCCTGTCACAACCCAAGAAATAGGAATACAGACTCACCTCCCATCTGTGTGTGGACCCTGCAAGGGCGTGTTCACATCATTCAAAACTAAAGCAACAAAGAAAAATGGTACTAATGCCTCTGACCCGCATGCATCAGAGACTGATAATTCAAGCGAGTGTACTGCTGCATCTAGAAAGACAAGACCTTTAAACAATGATGACAAAACCCGCGGGCTAGGAGACGAAGACGACATGGTGTCTGATGATACCATGGATGTTGAGCCCCTCGAACTGGCCGCGAAATACAAATGCTTGAGAAAGACGAAAACGAAATCGAAAATTAAACCGAAAGGGAAGTTTTCCCTTCGACGTTAACAGCAATGGCTGCCAAAATAATATCGTGGAATTGCAATGGGTATCGCACTCACTCTCCCGAGGTACAACTTCTTCTACGCTCTGAAAACGCCGATATAATTTGCGTGCAGGAGACACACCTCCGCCCTGAACACAAGTTTCATATCTCTGGGCACGAAATATTTCGAAAAGACTTTCTTGGAGGTATGAGAGCATGCGGCGGAGTGGCTATGGCAGTTCGTTGTGCAATCCACACGGAAGAAGTAGCTCTCACGACAAACCTCCAGGCCAATGCCGTTCGTTTAGGGCTGGTAGGAGGTTTAACCATCGGTAACTTGTATCTGCCCCCTGAGGCGAATATCCAACCCAATGAGATTACCGACATAATACATCAACTCCCTCCACCCTTTATATTGCTTGGAGATTTCAATGCCCACAGCACCACTTGGGGATCCGCCGTATCAAACCGACGTGGACGGATGCTGGAAAACGTTATAGACCAAGAAAATCTATACTTGCTGAATACTGGAGAATACACGCATCTATCCTCTGCAACTGGAAATTTCTCATGTATAGATCTAGCCTTATGCTCTCCAGGAATAGCGCCTCACTTAACCTGGGAGGTAGTATCAGACTCACATGGCAGCGATCACTTCCCCATTGCAATTACAATTCTGAATGCTATGCTGACTGAATCGCGACCATGGAAATGGTGTTTGAATCGAGCTGATTGGAGTTCTTTTCGCGGAAACTTGTTTTTTCCCAGACCTATGTCACTAAACGTTAATGCAATCGTGCAAGACATCTCGGAAGGATTATTCAATGCTGCATCCATTGCCATTCCTCGAACATCAGGAAATATTAAGCGTATCCCAGTTCCGTGGTGGAATGAGGACTGTAAGAAAGCAATTAGAGGAAGACGTCGTGCGCTCCGAAAATTTAGCAAACGACCAACGCAATCAAACCTTGAAAATTACCGCATTCTGCGAGCGAAGTGCCGGCGCGTTATTCTTGAGGCAAAACGGACATCCTGGCAGCAATTTGTAAGATCAGTCAACAGCCGCACTCCCACCGCGGCAGTTTGGGAAAAAATCCGCAGACTATCGGGAAGGAACGCTCACTCCCCTATCCCTGGGATTATGGATAATGGATCCCTATTGACGGATGAAGAGTCGATAGCAAATTTTATTGGTAAATCACTCTCTATCGGTTTCAGCTCCAGTAACTATGACGATATTTTTTTGCGCCGTAAAATCATGATTGAGAACATCCCCATTGACCGGACTTCGAACAACAGCGAGTATTATAATACCCCGTTCTCGTGGTGGGAATTTTCATCTGCATTGGCAGACTCCCGATGTACAGCACCTGGCCCCGACTATATTACCATCGACATGCTCTCCAATCTCAAGACGGAAGATAAGTCATACATCCTCGAATTATTCAACACCATCTGGGTAACAGATTCCTTCCCGACTGAATGGCGAAGAGCGCACATAGTTCCCATTTTAAAACCTGGGAAAAAGAAAACAGAATGTGGAAGCTATCGCCCAATTGCCCTCACTAGCTGCGTCTGCAAGGTAATGGAAAGGATGGTCAACAAACGGCTCCAATACCACCTTGAGAAAAATCACCTCCTGTCGGAACACCAGTGTGGTTTCCGAAGAGGGCACTCTACCATAGACCATCTTATAACGTTAGAAAATTCCATCCATGAGAGTTTTATTGAAAAACGTCATCTCGTGGCAGTTTTCTTCGACCTCGAGAAAGCCTATGACCTTACCTGGCGACAGCACATTCTACGGCAAATACACGAATGGGGCATCCGTGGTCATTTAGCCATATTCATAAAAAACTTCTTAACTGATCGGTCCTTTCAAGTTAGAGTCGGTTCAACGTACTCATCAGAGTATCCTCAAGAAAATGGTGTACCACAAGGGAGTGTCCTAAGTGTAACCCTCTTCTCCATAGCAATAAATTCTTTGGCCTCTTGCATACAATCACCAGTACGATCACTGCTATACGTGGATGACCTAGCAATATATTACTCATCATCATCTTTAGGGGTAGCTGAGCGACAACTTCAATTAGCAATAAATAGGCTTGATAACTGGTGCCGGGACCATGGTTTCCGTTTTTCGCCTCAAAAGACTGTGTGCGTGGACTTCACGAGAAAACGTGGACTCACCAGAGACGTTTCACTACAACTTCGAGGTTTACAAATCCGCGCAGTTGGGGAAGTGAAGTTCCTTGGAATAATTTTTGACAAGAAACTTAACTGGAAAGCCCATATTTCTTACCTTCGACAGAGGTGTATGCAGCCGATTAACCTCCTTCGATCGCTGACTGGAAGATCATGGGGAGGCGATCGAGCGACCTTGTTACGACTCTACAGGGCTTTGGTGCGATCACGACTTGACTATGGATGCACTGTCTACAACTCAGCAAAGCAGTCTTATATTAAATGTCTGGACACAGTGCACCATCAAGGCATTCGATTAGCTTTAGGAGCTTTCCGTACTAGCCCGGTAGTCAGCATGTACGCAGAAGCTATGGAACCTCCCCTAGAGCTCCGCCGACAGCACCTGACGACCACAGTTTCTACTCGCATACTTTCTGTTAGAGGGTGCCCTGCCTATTCAGCCCTAACTTCGAAACCAATAGACCTAAGATTTGAGGCTCGGCCCAAGAGCAGTCGACCCCTTAGGATACGCCTGAAGGATATTGCCGCCAATAACTCATTTGACCTGTCCTCCATCCAAATAGTAGAGACAAACAAAACACCCCCTTGGACACTCCCAAGACCCAGGTTAAACCTTAAGCTCAGACAATTCTTAAAACAAGGGACCCAACCTGAGCTTTATAAACAGGCATTTTTAGAATTAAAAAGTTCCTATCATAACTATAATTTCCTCTACACCGACGGGTCAAAAACTAAGGACGGAGTAGGATGTGCTGTAGTGGAGGATGGTATCCCCATCTGCACAGCCCGCCTCCCTCTTTCAGCAAGTATCTTTACTGCCGAGGTTCTAGCGATAAACTTGGCGCTGAAAAACATTCTAAACCAGAACTACCAATTTTTTGCAATCTGCAGTGACTCGTTAAGCACCCTTCAGTCATTGGATAGGATGTACCAAGTCCATCCCCTACTACTGGAATTCCAACGTCTACTCTACGAGGCATTCCATATAGGAAAATCGATCGTTTTCTTGTGGATTCCCTCTCACGTGGGTATCCGAGGAAATGAATTTGCAGACATCGCTGCGAAAGCTGCGGCTCACTCTGGGATACAGCAAAGCCAAATCTTGCCACCAACGGATATGATTGCGCTAATCCGTGCCTCCTTCCGCCAAAAATTCAAAGAGCTGTGGGACCACGTCCAGAATAACAAGCTGAAGGAAATACGAAAAAACTTGGAGTACTGGGGGAGCAGTAATGAACGATGTCGCCAGGAGGAGGTTAAAATTGCAAGACTACGCATAGGCCACACGAGGCTTACCCATAACTATATCCTCCGTAAGGAGAACCCTCCTAAATGTGAGCCTTGTGGCGCAACCTTATCAGTAAAGCATATCCTGGTCGAGTGCGACAAATTCACTCAGATGAGGAGAACTTTTAATATTCCGGAACAGATTGACCTAGCCTTAGGGAATGACCCGCATATGATCGACAGAGTTTTAAATTTTTTAAAACATATTGACATTTTTAATAAATTATGACTGTAAATGTATTTATAACTTTTAATCCTAAATAAATTGCTCATACCTTGCTGTTATACGCATAATGAAAAGCGATAATTTTAATCTTTTATTCATTGTTAGCTAAACTTACTCAGTGTTCAGGCACTAATAACAACAATGTTGACGCGCCTCAAACAAAACAACCAACCAACCAAATCACCACACAAAATTAAATAGTCAGAATTCTTAGAGGGAGCAAACAGGATTGCATCATTTAGTCCTTCAATAAAATTCTTAAAATGGCCACTCGGAGAGCGATATATACAGTAAATAGCATATGTCACTGATTTGATTGTTAGTTTAGCTATGCAACACTCGAAATCCATCTCCAAGCAATCACTAAAGTTTATGCACGAAATGTCTATGTGAGCCTTAGAATATATGGCAACTCCACCTCCTTTATGATGGGAGCGACAAAAGTAGGAGATGAGGTTATAACCTAAAATACAAAATGAAGTAACCTCGGATTCGCTTAACCAATGCTCGCAGAGCAAAAGAATGTCAACATTAAGAGACTGAAGGGTTACTTCAAGTTCACTGCACTTGCTCCTAATGGCCTGGATGTTTAAGAACAAAAAGCTGGTATCGTGCTTCAGGTTACTGAGGTGGGGAGAGTCACCAACAGATGATACACAATGAGCAGAACTTGCCGAACTAATTTTTAGGCCAAGGTTTGAGCATTTGGGAGTTGGTTTACACTGAGAAGGGCATTTCACTTGATGATCGTTTGCATATTGGGGAGTTGCATTGGGCACGTCTTCTAGTCACAAAGAACTTGGGGGTGGGGAGGTCGTGGTGTTGCGAGTAGCATTTTTGGGAAAGAAGAAGGAGTTAACGACGGCGCCAACCGGCCACAATGCAGGATTAAGGACATCCTTTCCTCTTGTGCGAGTGATGCCGATTTGGAAAGCGCCAAAGGCACTTTTCCCAATAACTTTTTCGCACGTAAGGTTGTCAGTCGTCGGATTTAACTGGAGATGTTTGTTGAGGTGATCGACGACTTCTTTAGTGGTGGTGTCTTGGTGAAGGCGACCAACATAGATATAAGTAACAAGATTCGCAGGGCGCAAAGAAATTTCAGTGACAGGACACACGCCGATGATCCGGGCTTGTTTTCGCTTACGGTTTCTGACTTCCTTAAAGCCGTCATCGAAAGTTTCGCGGGCGACAGCTGGCAGGTCGAGCGGCAAGACATTCGGTTTTGGTGCTGGTCTTGAAAGATGTAGAGGAACGGAAGTGTTTAGGTGTTGATTTATTTTAGCTTCCGATACGGCCTGGTCCAAGAATTGCACTGTTTTTGTTGAACATTTTTCTGGGGCAGTGTAGTCTCTTCTAATCATTTTGAACTGGGATGACTGTAGTTCGTTGTTGATTGGTGAGGTATTTCCATTTTTTCCTGGTGGTGCTAAGGTTTTTTCACACTCGTCGTTGGAATTGGATGATATTGGTGAATATTGATGAATACCGGTGTTTTCCTCTTCATGGTGGGGAATCTCAGGTTCCGTGGAATTGATTACTGTAGGTGCCGGATTCCCGGCCGGGAAAGGTGTTTTGGAGAAATCTCTGGTTTGGAGATTGCAAACCTCCTGCCTTAACGCAGCAATTTCAGCTGATTGCCGTAGAATCACTTCGTTGTTTGCTGTAATCGTTGATTGTAGACTTTCAAAAGTAGCACAAAACTGAGTTTGAGTCGAGGCTATTTTTTCAACGGTACTAATGAGTTCGCAAAAATGGCGCAAAGATAGGGCTGTGCAGTTTTCACACCTGTACACAAGTTCACGGGTCTTTTTGAGGGTGTTAGCGGCGGTTGAATTTAAGGACGTGCATTGTAGGTGATATTGAGACATGCAACCAAAGTCACAGGAGATAATAACACTATTTGCGTCGAAATTACAAGAGCAAGTGCTACAGAACGATTTCGATAGGTCAGCCATCTTGAATGTCCCTTTATACTAATGACATAGATGACATAGGTTTATACTAATGACATAGATGTATATACATGAAATTGGCAGGATACACAGTTTTTTAAAAAGAGGAAGACAAGGTGCATCATAGGGAGCATTGCACATCAACCTTATAATGCGCTTCTGAATTTTGAAGATTACAGTAGCATGGGGAGAGGAGCCCCAAAACAGGATACTGAAGATAATGTGAGAGTAAAATTCACTATAATAAATAGATAATAACACATCATTATTTACAGTATTCCTGATGCTTCTAATGAGAAAGCATGCTGAACTAAGCTTATTGCGCAATTTACTGATGTGCTCGACCCATGTTACATTTTTATTCAAGGTAACTCCTCGGAACTGTGAACTGGAAATTTGTGGAAGTTGTTTCCCCTCTACAACAATTGGTATTGCTGCAGGTGCTTTATTTTTGTTACAAAAATAGGTAAGGCCAGACTTGTCAAGGTTCAGTTTAACCCTTTATAGGGCATAACTATTTTTTTTGACAAAAAATCTTTTTTTGGGTTATTCACAATAAAAATACCCTTTGTTACGAGGTTTGCTACTTTGTTTACTTGAAAAAAAATTTTTTTGCGAGAAAATGAGGTGGTCGATATTTCGACCAGCGACCACTTAGGGCCAAACTTTTACCCACATTTACTCTTTATAGGTCGCTGTTCGCCTATATGACCACTTAATTTTCCAAGCCTCAAATAAAATTTAAAAATAAGTTTTTGAATCATTTTATTATATATATGTCCACAGAATCATAAATAATGGTGTACTTTAAAATTATACATTTAAATATCATTAAAAATTCATAATGAAGGCAAATTCAATACATTACGCTATGAAATTCATCACCCACTGCTAGGTAAAATGCAAGACAAACTATAAATTACAAACATTTAGAAATTGAGCTTTAGAAGGAAAACTAATTCTATATTATAGCCCTATTTATTTTTATTGTGGAACGGATCAAAACCCCCCCTGCAGGTAGGGGGATTGAGAATACTCCCGCAGTAACCCTGCTTGTCGTAAGAGGTGACTAAAAGGGCGGGGAGACAACCCCGAAAACAAACCACTGAATCAGCAAGAGTTGAGTCCGGACAGTCTTGTGGGTCAACTGTCTCTGTGCGGCCATACCAGCTGGCCTGCGATCCACCCGCATGTTTGCCGTGTGCGGTGACCCGTAAGGGGGAGAAGAGGATCCTGGTTGGTGAGTTCTCCGGCACCCAGCCGGGTGTCGGATGCCCGGTATGGGCCGGAGTTCAATACCCCGCTTTGGCCTCGGATTCCCTGTAAACGGGCGGTCAGGATCTAGCCAATCCTGATCAATCGGCTTTCCGATATGTTCGGTGGCGAGTGCTGGAGAGACGGGGGTCTGCGTAGGGCGGCCAAAGGCGTATGGGTGTGGAGGACTCATGCGCTGGAGGTTCTAACCTAAAACAGGCCCCCACATCAATAGTGCTACATTCCTCGGGTAGCCCTGGCGACCACGCTGGTTTGCAGCGTGGTGTCCCAAATGTGTGGCTCCGTGGCGGGTGGGGAGCTCGAGGAACGAACTTATAAGTGGCATGGCAGACTTAAATCTTCCTCCACCCGAAAGACCTCGCTCAGATATGGGCAGGGGAGCCAATAGTTTTCGTGCATCTCAGCGCTATCTAATAATGAAATGCAAGGAAGAAGGCGAGACTCTTAAAAAAGTTTCTCCCTTCCTTATAAAAAGGGTCCTGTCGAGCTTTGTCTCAGGAGAGCTTAAATCTGTGAAGAAACTTAGAGACGGAACGCTACTAATTGAAACAACCACTGAAGTGCAGAGTGTGGAACTACTACGAATGGAGATGCTTCAAAACATACCTGTTATAGTGGAGAAACATGATCCTTGAATACATCTAAGGGGGTTATTTCACACTTTGATCTTCTGTATGTTGAGGAAGATGAAATAAAAAGAGAAATGGAGCATCAGGGAGTGATCAACTGTCGACACTTGAAAACTAAACGAAATGGGACGCTAAGAGATACAACGTCTATAGTTCTGACCTTCGCCTGCGATAAACTTCCAGAGAAGGTGTATGTGGGGTATGAATCCGTACCTGTGCGGCCTTTCATACCTCGTCCCATGCGTTGCTTTAACTGCCAACGTTTTGGCCATATCGCAACCAGATGTGAGGGCGAGGCCACCTGCCCCCGCTGTGGCAAAGCTAAGCACGAAACTGATGAATGTACATCTGAACCGAGCTGCGTGAACTGCGAAGGTGCACACCCTGCATACTCTAATAAGTGCCCCAGGCAACAAGAGGAAAGAAAAGTGGTAGAGATAAAAACTATAGAAAAGTTAACTTAAGCACGCAGGAAGTATCGGGCCCTAGTAGCCCCCACCTTTTCTCGGTCTTTTGCCACCGTGGCCTCTGCACCGGTAAGGAAGTGCTCCGTACAAACTCAAACACCCAAATTTAATCCGATGAAGGAAAATGACAAAGAAGGGACCCAAAAAGGAATAGCCAATGTGGCAGAAATGAAAAAGACGCAGGAACTAAATAAAGATACAAAAATCGCTGGTCCTTCCAAGAAGAACCAACCTAACGCTGGGAAGAAAATGCAAGGACTGCAGCGGACTAAATCGTTTTCCCCTGGACCTCCTAACCCTCCCGGCCCCTCGTCTACAACATCCGATATGGTGGCTGTGGTGGCACAACCCTTTTGCCTAATGAATATATGTTAGGGTTGTTATCGGGAGTCCCTTTCCTCCCCGTGTATACATCCAAACCCAATGCATACCCGGTAGTGCTATCACATATTGCCCAAACGTTAAAACCACGCTTTATGGTCTTTATTGGCATGTATTGTTTTAGCGATGACCGGCCCTTGAATTTCACCATGCTCTCGTCAACAGCAAGCCACCTGGATGGATTATACAGCTCTTTGAATATGTGATTGTGGTGCTGTATCAGAGGATCAATTTTAAAAAGTCAAGAAAAACACACGTCACCTGGTTTAGGTGCTATCAAGTTGTTAGCCAAATGCGGATTGCGTAAAATTCTCAAAAATCATTTCAACGGCATTATATCTCTTATGCGTTCCACTTTGAAATTGCTGTCATAGGACCAGTACAACCTCAGGCTTGGAAATGTGTGAAATCCCATGATGATAAGAATTCCCAAAAATGCTAGAAGCTCCTCGACGCTTAGTGCTAATTTTCAATTATTTTGATCTGCATACATGTTTGACTCATTCACAATGAGTTCAAGAAGGATTTGTCAAAAAAGAATCGGAAAATCTCAAGTGGGCTAGCTATATTCACATTGCCTGATGGGCCGTAGTTAGGCTCCGAGAAAGAAAAGTTTTTAAACTTTTGGGGATCCCTCCCGAGCTTTGACCACTTCCTTGCAATACCCTGCACTTCTTCAGTGGGCAAAGGGGTTAGAGCGGCCAACCCACTAGGGCCAGGAGAGGAGTCATCGAGGTCTACGACCCTCCGCGCGGTAGGGAAAGGATTCCTTGCCATTCTTGACTTTTTTTGGGAGGAGTGTAGGGGGCTTTGTACAGAGCCTGCCTTGGAGGAAGGACCTTGGTTGGGCTTCTAGGTAGCCCCATGTCCCGTTTCTCAACGGAACATGAAGGTTGAGAAAAGGGACCTGCCTTAGCCCTCCTTTTGTTTCCTAGGAACGCCTGCTTTGAAATGTCCGCAGTAAGGGTGGGGGTAGGCGTGCGACTGCTTTCGGGGGAGGCACTCACAGAAGAAACCGGCATGTCATCATCGGCTTCAGAATCGCCTTCTTCATTGGAATCAATGGCCATTTCGTCCGTGATTTCATCCTCTTATCATCCTCTGTATTTCAAGTACATCGTCCTCATTATCTAGGAAATATTCCCGATCCCCAATCTACAAGAGAAAAAAGTTATATGCTAAATGCTGACGTTCATTCAAGTATAAGTTAAAAAAATTTGAATGCATTAGAAAAAATTCTACTCTCTAAGAAAGTTAGTGTTCAATCTCAAATTGCCATGCTGCCATTATGTCAAAATTAAATAAAATCTCTTACTAGAGCTCAGTTGCCCGAGTAAAAAATTAAGATACATTTATCACAGATCATAAATGAAATACTAAAGATTTGTTTTTTTCGGCATAAAAAATCATGTATCAAGTCATTTATCAATAACGAAATAATAATTAAGTTAAAAAAATTGACTTAAATACAGGAGAGAAAAATTAGTCGTCCACTGCATGCCATTGAATGTTCTAACTCCTCATTGAAATAATTCCGGATAATTAGGAATTAAACAGTTGAATTAGAGTATGGTTAAAAATTGTATATTTGCTAAAATCTGTCTTACTTGAGATGTATCGAAACAAAAAAATCAATGGAAATCAAGGGAAAGGAATATTCCGCAGTAGCGGTAGGACACAGAATTTCTCTAAGCTAGTATTTCACTAGGCATCTTTCGTGTTTTATTAAAATGAAACTATTGGCAGCATCTACATATATTATCCATGATTTGAATGACTATTCTTATGTTTATATATTACAAATAGTATTAATAACAATTTTAAAAGTCACTGAAAAACTTAACGCTCCGAGAAGCGAAAAATATATTAATAAATTTTACAAGCTCCTAAAAAATATACTGTTTCTTCGTTTAATAAGCCAATCCTAGTGGTATTTTGTAAATGTTTAATATCGTGCTGGTAACACAGTCAGGAGAAAAAATAATGTTTGGCAATGCATACCATTTTTGGGACGCTGCGTAAGAATGATGGCTCGGAAAAACAAATGATCCTGGAAAAATTTCAAAATGTTCTCACTGGTATGAAAATAACATCTTAGCGACAATTCCTCTAGATTGTTTTGCATTTTTTTCATAAAGTATATAGTATAATGAGAATATACTTACATTTATGTCGAAGTAGAAGTCCTCAGGACAACACAACAGCCAACTAGGTGATGAGCGCACTGGAGAAGGACGAAAACTAACGGGTACCAGAGCGGTCGGTGGTCGCCTAAACGACCACTTAGCTCATAAAATCCTAGGGGGCACCACCAAACGGAAAAACTTATTTTTCCAGGACATGACAACCCTAGTGGGAACATATGGCACTATTTGCGCCGTCCGAAAAGCTTGGGAAATTAAGTGGTCGCTTAGGCGACCAGCGACCTATAAAGAGTGAAGGAAATTATTTTGACACCACCCATATAGGAGTTTGGTGGCACTGACTGCTGTAAGGGACAAGCTATTCAGTGATGGGGCTGACACAATAACATTAGTATCGTCAGCGTAGAGTATAGGTTTGACACCAGTAACCGATTTAAGAGTATCTGGTAGATCATTAATTTACAGCAAAAATAGAATAGGGCCCAAGACAGAGCCCTGCGGCACACCAAGTAGGACTTCTTTACCAGGAGAGATAAACTGAGTGCCATTTTTACATAATACAACATGTTGGTGACGTCCACTCAGGAATGATTCAATCCACTTATAAGGAGTACCTCGTATACCATAGTATCCCAGTTTCAGCAAGAGTAGTTGGTGATTGACAAGATCAAATGCTTTAGAAAAGTCAAAGAAAAGACTCAAGAGTCTTTGTTCTATTGTCTAAATTTGAGAGTATGTGGGTCACCATTTCATAGGTGGATGTGGATTTGGATTTCCTGAACCCATTCTGAGAAGGGGACAAGAGACTGAATGACTCAAGGTATGATACCAGACGGTTATAGAAGACCTTTTCAAAAATTTTACCTAACTGGTTCAACAGGGAAATCGGACGGTATGAATTCATGTCCTGTTTGCTTCCTTTGCCTTTGTAGAGAGGAATAACTTTGGCAGTTTTGAGAGAGTATGGGAAAACTCCAAGCCTTAGAGATTCATTAATGAGGAATAGAACTTGATCCTTGATAACAAGGACACATCTTTTTACAACACTCCTGGGGATACCATCTAATCCATGACTATTTTTATTGGGCAATTTATTAACAATATTGGTCAATTCAGATTCTGTACAAGGAAACAAGTATAGCGAATTGCTTGACGATTGGATTACAGAATAGTTATTTGAATTGCCTGGGATTGAGGGCATCTGATAAGACAGGTAAAAATCATTGAGATTGGATGCTATGGTAGTATAATCAGAAATTAGATCCCCTTTAGAGTCTTGAAATTGAAGGTTGCAATGTTGATTGTGGTCAGCTTTGGATTCTTTGATGATTTTCCAAATTTCTTTTGATTTATTGTCAGCATTTACTATTCTATCAGGTTACTTTCAATAAATCTAAAATATTATGAAATAACTATATCATAAATACAAAACGTTCCACTAAGGCAGTGGGTATCAACTTGCTAACTCAATCACGATACATGCCATAAAGAATAAATAACTTTCATGCATTCTTGTAACTAAGCCGCGGATCATTAAAATAATATTCTATAATATGGCCTACCTGATTGCAATAGCAGGTGCAATTCTTCTCCCCCTGTTATGGTATACTCCACACCTTCCATGCTATACACCTCCGATCGTTCCATATTTCTCGCACTATGAGGACGTCTGTCACTAACAACTAGCAGATAGCAAGTGAGCATTTCAGACCACTTGAGCTAAAGGAGTTGATGAAGGTGAGTCATGCCCGGTCATGCCGGAGTGAGTCCAGCCTAGGGAACAACCTAAACCAGTTTAATCATCATAGGGTCATATTTAAACTCGCGCTGCTACCCAAGGGCTGAGAGCAGTGAGCGGTCCAAAACACCGCTCACAAATATGGCGACCGCTCAGTACTGAGCGGCTACGTAGCGGTCGCATCCAGGGGGAGATCACCCAACCGCTCAGTGAGCGCTACTCCCCCTGGATGCACCTGGTGTGTTTCTTGGCTTCCACCCACTTCCTAATAATGGCCTCGACTTTTGTCCTCATGATAAGGGGAATGCCGTAGCATTTACCCACTACTGGAACTGCCTCTTCTTTCAAAACCAACCTTGCCTTGAATCCAACAATGGCCTTGCTCTTGTCATCTGCAAATACTTATGGGTATTTTTTTCTCAAATTCAACTCCTCCAACTTACTAAGGCCTAGACTCTTGGACAGATTACCTTGCACGGTTTTACCCACATACTCCTGTAACGAAATAAATGGGGCAAAAAGGCTTCTCCACCCTGGACACAGAATGTCCAATGATGATCGGCCCAGGAGGGGCATGAAACTTTTCCACCATCACAGATTAACAAATCCAAAAACACCGATTATTTATCACCCTTTAAAATTCTCATTATTGCTTGACCATGAATGCCAATACACAACCCATTGACTGCTTTTAATTTAACCGAGGCAAGCTGGACCTGTTTGTGAGGAAACATAGACTTAAATTTTGCCTTAGACATAAGAGGACGACCTGACTTAGTGTCAATTTCCATATGTACTTGATTTTCCATTCATAACTAGATTTACTAATTGGGCTTTACTGACAGACTTAACCAAAACTTGATTGGCATTACACAACTAAGTGGGCTTAACGCCTAGACACACCTAACATTGGACTCAAAAAGTGAGTTAAAGAAAAGGATGTAAAAATGTACTTGGCACAGGAAATGAAATGTGTTTGAGGTTTTTGGTAGAATTTGACTACTTTAAGGGGTTGAAATAATCCAGTTTTGTATAAAGCAGGAGGGGAAGAATAATGAAGTTTTTGACTTTCGTGATAACTCAGGTAAAAATATCTCTTTTGCTATTCATTTTAAACTGATTTTCAACAGATTTTCTTTACTCATTTGCATTTCATCTGTAATTGCTTTGCAATTTGAAACACGAAGCAAATCAGTTGCAGATGACCTCAAGAAAAGGTGGAAAATGAGTTGCAAGCCAGTTGAAAATCAATTACAATCGATTTTAAAAATAGTAGAAAATGAGTTGCAATGCAGTTGAAAATGAGTTGCAATGCAGTTGAAAATGTTTTGCAAAAGTTGCAAATCAGTTACAAATTATAGCTCCAAATGACTTACAAAATAATTGCAAATAAGTTTCAATTCAGTTAAAAATTATATTCAGAAGAGATTAAAAACAGTTGTAAATCAGCAAGCAACTTCAATTCAATATTATCAGATTTATTTTCAAATCACATTCACATATTAAAAAAAAACAAATTTATCATTGAATTCAAGTACAAATTGAAACGAAGAGGATCAAATAAAATTTCTTCACAGTTCCATCATGGTGGCCTCCACCCCAGTATCTTTCTTTGGTCTTCCTCTTGGCCATCCAGAAGGTAGTTTGGGTCTGTAAAGAAAGATTCGCCAAATATTAATTGTACCCTCTAATGAGTTCATCGGTATCATCGCCTGGATAGCGCGTATTAAATTTTGGGTGTGTCCCAATTCCAAAAATGTTGGATGTTTTCCATTTATTATGCACAGATTAGCATGAATGAGCACAGCTGACTATCCTATTTATTGTGCAGTCTAATATTACTTGTGTAGGTAGTTTTATTACATTGTGACATGATTGATTGCTGTGAACTTTTTTATTTTTTTATTCACTAATTTATTCTGATTGCAATTGTGTAATCTTGTGGATGAAATACATTTATTATTATATATCGGTTCATTCAATAAATTTATGAATTTACTATAGGGAAAGATCCCCTCGTTGAAATCCAACGGGGAGTGAAAGAAATACGTTAAAATACAAAAATTCATTGAATTTTTGTATTTCCTCCATTCAACTCACATGGTTAGCAATTTCAAATGGTGTTCAGTAGAGGATAAAGAAGAGTTGAGGCATCTTGAATATAATCATGTCCTCATGGTGGAGAAGGGTTTTAACAATATTATTAATCATTTTGCATAGTAGTAACCACAAAAGTAAATGACATGAGTTCTTTAAGGCCAGATAAGCTAGCTCCTCATTTATCAACTGTTTGCTTCTCAAGCAGTGGCAACCCCCTGCGGGTGGGGGGATTGAGAATACTCCCGCAGTATCCCTGCTTGTCGTAAGAGGCGACTAAAAGGGCGGGGAGAACACCCCGATAACAAACCCAGAGCCAACAAGGGTTGAGCCCGGACAGTGTTGTGGGTCAACTGTCTGTGTGCGGCCATACCACCTGGCCTGCGATCCACCCGCATGTTTGCCGTGTGCGGAGACCCGTAAGGAGGAGAAGGGGATCCTGGAGGGCGAGGTCCGTGGTTCCCAGCCGGGTGTCGGATGCCCGGTATGGACTACGGGCCAATACCCCTCTTCGGCCCTGGATTCGCTGTAAACGGGCGGCCGGGAGCTAGCCACTCCCGGTCAATCGGCTTCCGTGGCGTTCAGCTTAACGGTGGCGAGTGCCAGGGAGGTGGGGGTCTGCGTAAGGCGGTCGGAGATGTACGGGTTTGGTGGGCCCGTGCATTAAAGACCCAACCCGAAACAGACAACCACCTCTAGGGTGCTATATCCCCTCGGGTAGCCCTGGCGACCGCACCGGTTTGCGGTGCGGCGTCCCAAATGTGTGGCTCCATGGTGGGTGGGGAGCCCGGGGGATGAATCAAGTTTAGGTATGGCGGATGAATCCCTTCCACCACCTAATAGATCCCGTCCGGAAACGGGCGGGGGAGTTAACGTTCCCGGCGCTAGTCAGCGCTATTTAGTGATGAGGTGTCAGAAGGAAGGGGAGAGCCTGAAAAAGGTGTCTCCCTTCCTTATACGTAAAGTTCTGTCTGGTTTTGTTCCTGGGGAACTAAAATCTGCCAAGAAACTTCGCGATGGCACACTGCTCATCGAAACGGCTTCGAGGGGTCAAAGCGACAAGCTCTTGAAAATGGAAAAGCTTGGCGAAATTCCGGTTAAGGTCGAGGTGCACCGCACCTTAAACACCTGTCGGGGAGTGATTAGTCACTATGACCTTTTGTACGTAGAGATCGACGAGATCAAGCGAGAGATGGCCTCTCAGGGAGTCACCGATGCTCGTCGACTCACTACAAAGCGCAACGGAGAAAGAGTAAACACAACGTCTGTTGTACTCACGTTCGCGCGTGACCAACTCCCCGACAAGGTGTTTGTTGGTTATGAATCGGTCCCAGTGCGGCCATTCATACCGGCACCCATGCGATGCTACCAGTGCCAGCGATTCGGCCACATGGCCACACGGTGCGAGGGCAAGGCCACCTGCCCCCGCTGCGGCCTGGAGAAGCATGAGGGTGCGGAGTGCATAGGAGACCCACTTTGCGTCAATTGCGAGGGTGCACATCCCGTGTACTCTCGTAATTGCCCAAAGATGATGGAAGAGCGAAAAATAATGGAGATAAAGACGGTCGATAAAATCCCCTACTTTGAGGCTCGGAAAAAGTATAGAGCACAAGTTGCTCCTACTTTCTCCAAGTCATACGCTCATGTCGCCTCCCCTCGAATAGCCAAGGTCACAATCTCGACACAGACGGAATATAATGAGAGCCCGAAAACAAAATCCTCTGTGCAAATATCGGCCACGCCGGCTAAGGCCACATATCCGGCAAACAATACAGCAACCACCGGTCCGGGTTCTTCTAAGAAGAACCCCAACAAATCTACCACCGGGGCCACGCAAACAAAGCGTGGGAACTCCCAATCCCCTCCCCCATCTGGTAAGGTTCGAAAGAGCCAACCAGAGCCAATGGAGGAGTGTCTATCAGACACAGAAATACTCCAATTTGGCAGTAAGGGGAAGAAAAACCGCATTAAGCGCTGATCTTCCCAAAGTTTTAACTGCTCGTATTTATTGTTTTAATCCCTTTTTATATTTATATATATATATATATATATATTTATATATATTTTTATTTATTTATTATGGCTTTTATAATGCAGTGGAACTGCAACGGTTTTTATAGGCACAAGGAGGAGCTGGCCATTTTAATTCGAGATTTTAACCCTTTTTGCGTTTGTCTTCAAGAGACGCATTTTAAAGACACAGACAATGGGATTTTAAAACATTTTAACGTTTTTAGACATGACGACACCAGCGGCCAACGAGCCCAGGGTGGAGTGGCAGTTGCTATTCGGGAGGCCCTTTACACCTCCCGAATACAGCTAAATACACCGTTTCAGGCGGTGGCAGTTACGGTGCACGCTCCGGAGGCGATTACGTTATGCAACGTTTATCTGCCGGAGGGTGCACCGGTCACCCGTTTTAATCTAGAATCCCTGGTGCACCAGCTGCCTCGGCCTTTTATTTTACTCGGGGATTTTAACGCTCATGATCGTCTATGGGGAAGCACTGCGGTGCAGTGCAACCGCAGGGGACGCATTTTATCAAGTTTTATTTTAGATTTTAACCTAGTTCTATTGAACAACGCGGAGAAGACCCGGTTTAACTCTTTCAATGGTGATTTCTCCGCCATTGATTTATGCATCTTATCGAGCAGTTTAACCAATAAAATATCTTTGTCTGTACACGAAGATCTTTGTGGTAGCGATCACTTTCCCCTTTTAATTTTTAAGGAGCGAATTTTTAACTCTGATTTTATCCGACCAGGCAACTGGATTGTCCGGAAAGCCGACTGGCCTTGTTTTAAAAGTAATTTTAAATACACGTGCGATGCAAATCGCGATAGCGCTTTTAATGTAAAATCACTAACTAACAGCATCATCAACGCCGCCGACAAGAGCGTACCACGGTCTCGGCGCATCATGTCGAGAGCTCCCGTGCCATGGTGGAATGATGACTGTGCTAAAGCCATCCGGCAACGCAAGAAGGCGTTGCACATATTCAATAAATATCCCACTCAAAACAATCTGTCCTCTTTCCGGCGTCTGAGAGCTAAAGCCCGTCAGGTCGTGAAGGAGGCAAAGAGGGCCTCTTGGATGAATTTTGTTTCTGGTGTCAATATCGGCACACCACTTGCACAGGTTTGGCGCAAGGTGAAGAGCATTTCGGGAAATCATCAGCAGCTCGGTGTCTCCTTCTTAAAAGTCAGAGGAAATGTGGTTACTTCTCCAGCTGGCATCGGCGAGATTTTCGGCCAGTTAATCTCAAAGACGAGCAGCGATGAAAATCTTGATCCTGCCTTCCGAACGATTAAGCAACGGTTCGAGAACATTCCTATCGGCTTCCAGGAGACGCGGACAACGGCAGATTACAACCTCCCCTTTTCCTTGTGGGAGTTGAAATCTGCCATCGATGACTCCCACGACACCTCTCCAGGACCAGACGGGGTCCACAATGCTTTTCTCCGCAACCTCCCGGAGACAGCGCTGCAGGAAGTCCTGCAGACGTATAATCAACTGTGGGCAGAAGGTAACTTTCCTTCGTCCTGGCGGGAGTCTGTCATTGTCCCTATACCCAAACATGGGAAAAATAGAGCTGACCCGAATTCTTACCGGCCAATATCTCTCACCAGCTGCCTGTGCAAGTTAATGGAGAGAATGGTGAACCGGCGGCTCGTTTGGTGGTTAGAGCGCCGGAACCTTCTCTCCAGCATCCAATGTGGATTTAGACGGGGCCGTTCCACAATGGACCATTTGGTGAGGATCGACAATTTCATCCAAGAAGGCTTTCTCCTCCGCCAGCATGTGATCGGTGTCTTCTTCGATTTGGAGAAGGCTTACGACCGGGTGTGGCGGCGGAAGGTATTAACGACTTTGCACGAGTGGGGCTTTAGAGGCAATTTGCCGATTTTTATTCAAAATTTTTTAATGCACCGAGTTTTTAAAATTAGAATAGGCCAGTTTTTATCCAACTTTTACCGTCTTGACAACGGAGTTCCCCAGGGATCTGTCTTAAGCGTGACGCTTTTCGCCATTGCGATTAATGACGTCGTAAATTGTATCAAGGCGCCGGTGATAGGCACACTGTTCGTGGATGACCTGGCAATTTTCTGCAGGTCATCCAAGGTTGTAACTGCGTCCCGAATGGTCCAATTGACATTAAACAAACTGGACCAATGGACCCAAAGGAACGGATTTCGGTTCTCCTTTGAGAAGACCAGGTGCGTCCACTTCCACAGGAGAATAGGAATCCAAATGCTGCCCACACTATCCCTTGGAGGAAGAAATCTTCCTTTCGTCCAGTCGGCCCGCTTTCTCGGTATGACACTCGACTACAGGCTCAATTGGCGAGAGCACATTCAAAATTTAAAGACAAAATGTCTGAAATCGTTAAACGTGTTAAAGTTTTTAAGCAACACATCGTGGGGAGCAGACCGCACAACATTGCTCTTATTGTACCGGACATTGGTTCGTTCTAAACTAGACTACGGTTGTTTTGTCTATGCGTCCGCCCGCGAGTCATACCTGCGAGCATTGTCCCCCGTGCACAACGCGGGGTTGCGACTCTGTACGGGGGCATTTCGGACAAGCCCTGTCATAAGCATCTATTCTGATGCAGGGGAGCCTCCTCTATGCCACCGCAGAAACGCGCTTATGTGCAATTACGCCTCCAAAGTTTTATCCATGACGGCACACCCATGTTTTAACATACTCTTCAAACCACGTTTTTTAGATATTTTTAACCGACGGACGAAGGCCACTAGGCCCGTTTGCGTACGTTTCAACGATTTTATTCGTGGGTGTGATTTCAGTATGCCTGAAGTGTACCCTGTATCTTACGCAACCCACCCTCCCTGGTTAACACCCGCTCCTGTGGTGAATACAGTCCTAAGCAAACTACCAAAATCCTTTACAACTTCCTTGGAATACCAACGTCAGTTTTTAATGTTTCTGAGTAATCACTCCGATTTTCTTCCTGTGTACACTGACGGATCAAAATCGGAGTTGGCCTGTGCCTGCGCAGCGTTCTCGAGTACCCAAGGAGCCGTCAAAGCGAAATTAAATCCGCTGTGTAGTGTGTACACAGCGGAACTATTCGCCATGAAGATGGCACTCGAAACTCTATGTGACGGAGGTGGCTCCTTTGTTATATGCACCGATTCCCTGAGTTCCTTACAATCAATTTCCGGTTTTTCGCCCATGCACCCTATCATTCAGGATATACATTCGTCCCTGCTGTCTCTCAGCAGAAAGGGAGTACTTGTTTGGTTCCTTTGGGTCCCGGGGCATGTGGGAATAGCCGGAAATGAAAAGGCAGACGCTTTGGCCAAAGAAGCTCTGAACGAGGCGGAGTGTAAGTCCACGCTGGTACCTTACGAGGACCTACAATCTTGCCTGAGACAGGTAGTCCAAGGGCAGTGGAAGGAATATTGGCGCACTACACACAATAATAAACTCCGCGACATCAAGCCGGTTACGTCAGTGTGGCCCTCTTCCGTCAGGAATAGCCGAAGAGAGGAAGTCGTCATCACACGTTTGAGGATAGGGCATTGTCCTCTGACCCACTCATTCCTCTTCACGGAAGAGAAACAACGACCTCAGTGTGATGACTGCAACTGTCCTCTCAGCGTTCGGCATATCCTGACGGAGTGTGACAAATACCGTGACGCGCGAAGGCGGCTAAACTTAGGGGGAGACCTAAAATCCGTCCTAGGAGACGACCCTAATGTTATAAGCCGAGTTATCAAATATCTGAAAGAGACGGGACTATACAGAAAAATATAATTCACTTTTTTTTAATAATAAATCACTGTATTCAATTTTTTAATAAGTGCCATAACTATGATAGACAATTTTTATTATTATTACTGTTACATTTATAAATTTTACTACTAAGAATGGGTAGTGGTGCAAAATGACCTAGCCGTCGACGCACCCTACAAGTTTTAAACCTACCTACCTATCAAGCAGTGACAGATCCAGAGTGGGTGAAGAAATTCCCCCCCCCCCCCCCCCCCCCCCCCCCCCTCGAGACAAAAATAATAACATTCATTGGGGATATGCCATAGACCCCAAGGGCCCCGTTACTATGGAATCAGGGATACTATATTGCACACTCCCTGTATGGAATATTAGCACATATTGCCTCCCTTCTCACCCTCCCCTTGGTACACAACTGGTCCCAAGGATTCCAGATTCACGAGGTTCCGCGACACACCAAATCAAATTACTACCCAAGGAGAACATCAAGGTCAAAAAGAGGTCGTGAAGACGTCATTTTGACGGTCAAAAAATCCTCTCAATCCCAGGTCAATAATACCTATTTCCTTCCCTCCACCATGACCCAACCACGACCTCTTCTGGTTGGTCAAAAAGAGGTTGTGAAGACGTCATATTGACGGCCAAAAAATCCTCTCAATCCCAGGTCAATAATACCTATTTCCTTCCCTCCACCAGGACCCAACCACGACCTCTTCTGGTTGGTCAAAAAGAGGTCGTGAAGACGTCATATTGACGGCCAAAAAATCCTCTCAATCCCAGGTCAATAATACCTATTTCCTTCCCTCCACCACGACCTCTTCTGGTTGGTCAAAAAGAGGTCGTGAAGACGTCATTTTGACGGTCAAAAAAATGGTGTAAAATACACCAAGAAGACATATTTTCTTCCCTCCACCAAGATCCAAGGAAAGCCTCTGAGTTGGTCAAAAATAGGTCATAAAAACGGGAGATGAATGGTTATTCTTTAATTAAGTAAATTAAGTAACCAAATGAAAACTAAACGAAGAATTCAGTGTTTTCTATAAGGAAAAGTATATTGTCCGAGAAGTGAGTTACACACCATACCTTCTTGGAATAGTCATTTCATTAATAAAAATCACTTCCTGAAGGGAGCATTTTTCAACCACACCTTAACAGTCTTTTCTGCTACTTCAAGCCGGGAAGTAGGTATCTTTTTCAACACAGCAACTGCAAAATAAAAAATAACATAGAAAAAATGAGATCAAGTGCATCACAGGCCATTTCTTGAAACTAAAAACTAATTAGCGATATAATCATGAGCATAGTTGGGATTAACGATTTAATGTTTTAGTCATGATCACCCATAGAATACATAAGCGTAGAAATTACTGGTTGAATTATCGTGCAGAGCTAATAAAATACTAATAGAAAGCATGCAGATACTTACAGGTTTGCCAGTTCCTTCACCTGCCGTTGAGTCTTCATGCCTCGTTTCCATAACGGAAAAATCAAAATGTGACGGGAATGAAGTCTCAGGAACAAGAACTATATTTTTTTTAGAAAAAAACTGACTCGATTTCAATATTTCACAGATACGGCAGCGGATAGCTTGAGATATGGCAGCAGATAGCTAGAGATACGGCAGTGATGCGATCTAATGTCGTCTCAGATACCACAGATCGCTTGCGATGGCCGCTTCGCTGATCACTTCCGGTAAAGTGAACCATGTGACCAACGGTGGAAATGAACTCAATTGAAGAATATTAGAATTCTAAATCTTAAGCGAGTCGAAGAAAAAAATGATATATAGGCCTTAATTATTTAATATTATTTATGCTGGAAAATATGCCATAAATACATGTCCAAATAGTTTTGCTTCACCAATTATCTGCATTTTGAATAGCGGTCTAGAATGTCGTCTTTTTAGACCACTTAAAAACCAATCCTAGACCACGATAATGGTGGAGTAAAAACATTCAGAAATAGTGAGTTATCAGCTGAATAAGATACCAGAATGTACTTGAACTGCCAAATTAACTATTTTAACAGATTATATCCAAATATCTTCACTTCAGAATTAATGTGGTCTAGGATTGGTTTTTAAGTGGCCTAAAAGACGTCAACGAAGACTACTTCAAGATGTAGAGAAATGGACATGATATATGCCCGTTTAGGTACCTATATACATGTGCAGTGAGTCAAAAATGTATTAATAGTTAGTGTTGCTTCACCAATTTTCGGTATTTTGAGGGTCTTAGGTGACGTCTTTTAGACCACTTAAAAACCAATCCTAGGCCACGTTAATGATGAAGTAAATATATTTGGAATTAATGAGTAATCTTTGTGAAAATGGATTCCAGGATGTCCTTGAACTGCCAAGATAACAATTTAAACAGATTCTGGCCAGCATTTTCGCAGGTCATTTTTTTTCTTTTCAAGACCAAAGTAAAACCATTGACCATATGATGACCTTTCTGACCTCTTAAAGACGTCTTCATGACCTCAGTGTTCTCCCTGGGTAAAAAGTACAACCCTTAGCAAAACTCTGAGGGCATCATATATCATTGGAAACTACAAAACAGTGACCACTGAATACCTTTTTTGGTATACATATTTTCCTAGCCTTCGCTGATTGTTCAATCTTATGTTCCCTGCTAAGGTATTGAAGGTCTTTCTGATGCCTGGGATCTGCAAGTTTCGGTCCTTGAACCGGTACTGCACAAATACTGTCACAGAAAAAATTCGTACATATTAGTTGCAGATATAACTTATGCTCTAATAATCATAACTTGACGACTTTATGTTTATTCAGGAGAATATTAGCCAAGCAAACAAGTGACATACTGCAACTAACTTGCAAAGTCGGGTGCTTTCATATATTTTATTTAAAATTTATTTGTAAATATCAATTGAATGTTAATTTCAATTAATTGTAACTCACCCCGACTAAGCTACAGATACTCAGTGAAGGAATCCGATAGCCCAAAAACTAATAAATGGTGGAATGAAATCAATGAATACTAACAGGATATGGCCTTAAGGACATCTTGATCGGCTGCAGGGTATCCCTTGTCATCCTTCTCTCGCTGACCGCTAGCAGAGTGGGTGGAGATATATTCCTCCCCCAGGATTGCAAGTAACATTTTCCTTTGCATAGTACCTGCAGATGCCTTACATTTAGGGTCGTTCACGATATGGAATCTTTGTGAAACTTTAATTTTTACATTGAACCCATGGAACACGTTCACCTAAAGAAAAAATTAAGTAATACTTAAGCAAATTATTTGGGAACTAAAACCACTGCGATTGATTAAAAATAAGATTCAGAGGAATCTTGATGAAGGTAAGAAGTAATATCAGGCATGATTATTTCTTAGTTATTTTACCTCTTCTTCCTCATTCGGTTCACATTGGCGAGCATAACGCCGGCAAATCTCTGCCAACTTGTCGCGAGGTGCTTGTAAAAAGGAAGGCAATTGGTTACTGGAAAGCATACAGGTCAGTGAATTTATTAATTTGTAACAAAATTTACACAGATAAAAACCATCATGAAGCTGGAGTGTTGATTTTGAAGCGTTTTTAGCTATTGTCTTGGGAATTATTAACCAAAATCGCAGTTGATTCAGCAATTATTCATTCAAGAGTGAACTCAGTTGGACGGAACAATCTCAAAATGATGTCTACAGTTATTTGGTCAGTTGTCAGCTTTGAGGTTATAGCGCATATCATTCCTGACGGGTGCAATATGTGCACATACACAAAGATTGTATTCAGGAGAATATTATGATAGTGAGCAAGTGACCTACTGACTAACTTGAAAAATCATTCACTTTCAAATATTTATTTAAATTTAATTAATTGCGTTACTCTGTTGTCAGTGATTTCAAAAATCATCCTTGCAAATGGTAGCTAACTTAGACCACTTTCCGACGGTCCAACTTTTCGCCGTACGCCGTCCACTGCGCGGTGAATTCCGGAGGGCATGCCCCTGATCACACGGCGCATTAATAAAAATCGCCGGCGCGACATGGAGCCTTGTATCCTTCACAGTGCATGTGGTGGAGCGCCACGCCGGATAGAAATGGGCGCCGTGATGACCACGGTAGCCATCCACCGTGCGGTTTGATGCGTCTGAAAGCACCCATAGAAGCCCATTGTCATTTTAAGTCCCGGTGCCGCGCCGTTAACGGTGCAAGGCGAAAAGTCGGAAAGCGGCCTTACGCGATTTGATTTACTGATGAACCACGGTCATAGTCCTCAGCGTTTACTCAACACAGCTAATTGAACACACACAAAACTAATTGACCCTACTTGATTCATCAGTTGTCAAAAAAGAACCACAGCTCCTACACTGATCACATTCAACGAACCTATTAACTACTCGAAGAAATTAAATACCAAAAAGGTGAGGCATTACCTGCAGTTATTTCTTTAATCAACTGCTTTCTTGCTTTGATTGTCTCCAAATCCCCAGATATTCCGTAGTCTGCAAAAAATGGGAGAATATAGATATGAAATGATATTGATATGAAATGAAAATACGGTGTGAAATAAAAATCCGTAGTTCTTTACCGGATGCGCACTCCTGCATTTCTATTTCGTTATCCAACATCCCCGCAGGCACTTCAATAATTTCAATATTAGGAGCTGGGTTGACTTCCTGACTAATGATATAATTAAAATCTGGGTAGGCTACATTACTTTCACCTCCCAGTTGTGGAACCCCATTTCCGGTAGATGTTGTCGGCCTTTGTTCATCATGCAAGGAAGGAGTATCATGTAACAGTGAAACAAATTTCTTCGATGCTTTTCCGGCTTTCCTTTTTGCATCCTGTTTTTTTATTCTCTCTTCTTTAATGCGCTGCCTTATCACCACGTCTGGCATATCGCAGAGGTTCAGACTTTCCTCCAGGGGCACATTGGAGCCCAGCAACTTTTCTAAATTCAACTGCGCCTCTTTACAGTCAGTTACTGAGCCTGAAAGAAATAACCCATTAAATGAACGAAATCGCTTTTTACACCCACTTATAGTAAAGCATTAAGGTAATAATTTGTAACATTGGCGAGTGATTACTGCGAAAGTATCATCTCCTTAGTACTTACCCCCTACTTTTGCAATCAGAACTTACTGATCGTCTCCAGCCCAATGTATATCATATTCCTTATTTTTATAAGGAATTCCAGAAATAATTTTAAAAATATTATCTGCTCGTCTGATGGGAAGTGTAGTAGAGCGGGTACCTTAACGGCCCTCGCTTTACCTCTCCTCGATCCTGTCGTGGACGACTCGGAGGCCGAGGAATCCCACGAAATTATGGAGCTATCCTCGTATTCCATCTTCGATGTAGATGAGTAAACCGTAAAAGTAAGACTCAGGTCTTGGACGAGTGCGTAAATTTTGTTCTAGTTACGTTTAAAAATGCTGTTCCTGCTTCTTCAAATGCTACCGAAGTCGCCAACCTAGTAACGGAATTTCTAAAATGAAGAGCGAGCAGAAAGAATAAACAACTTTCCCGCGCGTTACTAGGGCTATGACATAAGCACGGAGTGCTTACGTCATAGCCCTAGTAACCATTGAGGTATACCATATAGAGGTATATATAACCATTGAGTTTAATACATATACCGAGATAACAATTGAAGTAAATTAATATATTAATAACTAAATCCCAAAAAGTGAATATAATATCCGAAAAAACTTGGTAACATTTTAAAGAAGTGGTTGACTTGACTTAAGTTTCGACACGTCGTCTTATATTGATGGTGGTAAGTTTGATTCTTACAAGGTGACGACATTAATTTAAACCAGTTAAAAGAAGATAAGCAGTGCGAGCAAGAAAATATTCGTGACTAAAAATGCGAAAATATGACGGAACATCAAGAACAACGATTTGGAGGGACAAAAAGAAACACAAGAAGATTAATATTAAGAATGACGTGAGACATATATTCAAATCTTCATTTCCTTGCATGGAAGATTTGCATTCTATCTCCGAAGACCGCATAGATGCAAATCATTTATGTCAATTATCTACAGGTAAGTTAAATGCAAGCGTTAAGCATGATTTTCTTGAATAATATCCTCGCATTCTCCATTTTTGGGTGCATTTTTCTGTAGCAAAGGCTATCAAGTAAACTTTGTTCATGAGGAGAAAGTTTGGAATAATTTCATTATTATTTTTAACAATTTCTTCAAGCTTAAAATTTTCTTTTGTTTGATTCAGATGGCAATAACACAGAGGAACGTGAGGCATACCCTGAAGTGCCAGTTCAAGATGTTTCCCTCAATGCTGGGAGTGGTGTGCTCAATTTAGAAGGTGTGGATGTATTAATTATTATAAAAGAGTCACAATAGGCTCCCCCTGCGGGTAGGGGGATTGAGAATACTCCCGCAGTATCTCTGCTTGTCGTAAGAGGCGACTAAAAGGGCGGGGAGATAACCCCGATAAAAAACCCAGAGCCAACAAGGGTTGAGCCCGGACAGTCTTGTGGGTCAACTGTCTGTGTGCGGCCATACCACCTGGCCTGCGATCCACCCGCATGTTTGCCGTGTGCGGAGACCCGTAAAGAGGAGAAGGGGAACCTGGAGGGTGAGGTCCGTGGTTCCCAGCCGGGTGTCGGATGCCCGGTATGGACAACGGGCCAATACCCCTCTTTGGCCCCGGATTCGCTGTAAACGGGCGGCCGGGAGCTAGCCACTCCCGGTCAATCGGCTTCCGATACGTTCGGTGGCGAGTGCCAGGGAGGTGGGGGTCTGCGTAGGGCGGTCGGAGATGTACGGGTTTGGTGGGCCCGTGCATCGAAGATCCAACCCGAAACAGGCAACTACCTCTAGGGTGCTATATCCCTCGGGTAGCCCTGGCGACCGCACCGGTTTGCGGTGCGGCGTCCCAAATGTGTGGCTCCATGGTGGGTGGGGAGCTCGGGGGATGAAGTTTTATTTGGCATGGAGGATATCAACCTACCACCAACTAAAAAATCCCGCCCAGACATGGGTGGAGGAGTTAACGGTTTCTGCGCCTCTCGGCGCTTTTTGATTATGAGGTGTACAAGGGAAGGCGAGACCCTCAAGAAGGTGTCTCCCTTCCTAATTAAGAGAGTTTTGTCTGCCAAAATACCCGGCGAATTAAAGTCCGCCAAGAAACTGCGCGATGGTTCCTTGTTAATCGAAACAAGCAACCCAAATCAGGCTGAAAAACTACTTGGCATGAAGGCACTCCACGACATTCCCGTCTCGGTAGAGGTGCACCGCACCCTGAACACCAGTCGGGGAGTCATAAGTCATTACGACTTCTTATACGTGGAGGCCGAAGAAATAAAATCTGAGATGTCATCTCAAGGCGTCACAGACGTTCGTCGGCTTACCACAAGACGTAATGGGGAGGTAGTGAACACTACGTCCGTCGTACTGACTTTTGCCAGTGATAGGCTCCCCGATAAGGTGTTCGTGGGGTACGAATCGGTCCCCGTGCGGCCATTCGTACCGGCTCCTATGCGCTGCTTCCAGTGCCAAAAGTTCGGCCACATTGCTACTCGATGTGAAGGCAAGGCCACCTGCCCACGCTGCGGCCTGGAAAACCACGAGGGTGCGGAATGCAAAAATAGCCCACACTGCGTTAATTGCGAGGGTACACACCCAGTCTATTCTCGTCAATGCCCAAAAGTAAAAGAAGAGCGTAAAATCATGGAAATAAAAACTTTAGAAAAGATCACCTATTTCGAGGCGAGAAAGAAGTATAGGGCAATGGAGGCCCCTACCTTCTCCAAATCCTTCGCTGCAGTTGCTACAAAACAAGTAACCAAGGCCACTATCGCAACACAGACGGAAAGTACGCAAACAACCACAGCAGAACGAAAAGAGAAATCGGCCACGCCGGCTAAGGCCTCTAAACCGGCACAAAAAACAGAAAATAAAAATGCGAGTCCTGGTAAAATGAACCCACCTACGACTACCACTGGGACTACTAATGCGAGGCGTGAGAAGACGCCTTCCCCCGGTCCCTCCGGTCCGGTCGGACTGAACCGACCGGAATCGATGGAAGAGGACGAGAGTCTCTCGGAGACAGAAGTCCTCCTGGCGAAGCAGAAGGCGAAGAAGCACCGCCGTATTAAGCGGTGATTCTCCCACCGGATAGTGCTCGACGTTAGTTTTAACCTTTATACCTTTATGGCTTTTATCCTGCAGTGGAACTGCAATGGTTTTTATAGGCATAAGGAGGAGCTGGCCGTTTTAATTCGAGATCTTAACCCCTCTTGCATATGTCTGCAAGAAACTCATTTTAAAACAACTGACAACGGTATTTTAAAAGGTTTTAATGTTTTTAGACTGGACGACACCAGTGGCCAACGTGCCCAGGGTGGAGTGTGGGTTGCCACTCGGGAGGCCCTTTACACCTCCCGAGTGCAGCTGAACACGCCTTTTCAGGCGGTCGCTGTAACGGTGCATGCCCCAGAGGCTGTGACAGTATGTAATGTTTACTTACCAGAGGCGGCTCCGGTCACCCGATTTAATCTTGAAACCCTTCTTCATCAGCTACCGAAACCTTACATTTTATTAGGGGATTTTAACGCTCACGAAACCCTTTGGGGTAGCTCTCGGGAGCAGTGCAACCGTAGAGGCCGGGTGTTATCTAGTTTTATTAAAGATTTTAACTTAGTTTTAATGAATAACGGTGAACACACACGTTTTAACTCTTTTAATGGTCAGTTTTCTACAATTGATCTTTGCCTCACGTCGAGTACTTTGATGAACAAGCTTCATTTGACTGTTCACAATGACCTGTGTGGGAGCGATCATTTTCCCATTCTAATAAATAGAGAAAATAATTTTAATCCAGATTTTATCAGACCGGGCAACTGGATCGTCCGGAAAGCCAATTGGCCTGTTTTTAAGGACACATTTAATTTTAAGCATGACGAAAGCCAAAACGGAGTTTTGAACATTGATAAATTAACGCGCAGCATCATTCATGCAGCCAACTGCAGCGTTCCTAAGTCAGTTCGAACCATTCTCAGGCCTGCAGTCCCGTGGTGGAACGAGGAATGCGCAAGAGCCATTCGTCAACGCAAGAAAGCGTTACGGATTTTTAATAAATTTCCTACGGAGACGAACCTAGCTTCCTTCAGGTACCTCCGAGCCAAAGCCCGAAGGATCGTTAAGGAAGCAAAAAAGGCCTCCTGGATGGAATACGTATCCAGTATTAACTACAGAACACCCTTGGCACATGTCTGGGACAAGGTAAAACGCATTTCGGGAAACCACCATCAACGCAGCGTCCCATTCCTCAACGTAGGCGGCAATGTATTGACATCTCCATCTGCTATCGGCGAGGTCTTCGGCCAGTTACTCACCACAACATGCAGCGACGACACGTATGAGGAAACCTTCCTTTCTATTAAGAGACGCTCAGAATCCTGCCCACTCATCTTGACTGAAAAGCATACAATGGCCGAGTACAATATCCCGTTCTCCCTCTGGGAACTACGTTCTGCCATTGAAGACTCCCGAGACACGGCCGCAGGAATGGACGAAATCCACAATGCGTTTCTCCGGAATATTCCGGAGAGGGCACTGCTGGAGGTCCTGCGATCCCTCAACCAACTTTGGGCTGAGGGTAGCTTCCCTAACTCCTGGCGGGAGTCTATCGTTGTACCCATCCTTAAGCAGGGTAAAGATAGAGCTGACCCGAACAATTACAGGCCTATTTCTCTCACCAGTTGCCTGTGTAAGGTAACGGAGAGAATGGTGAATCGGCGGCTTGTTTGGTGGTTGGAGCGTCGAAACCTTCTCTCAACTATCCAATGTGGTTTTAGACGTGGTCGATCGACCGTTGACCACCTAGTCAGGGTCGACAATTATATCCAGGAGGCCTTTCTTCTCCGCCAACACGTCGTAGGTGTATTCTTCGACATGGAGAAGGCATACGACAGAGTTTGGCGGCGGAAAATCTTAACGACGCTGCACGAGTGGGGTATGAGGGGAAATTTACTTGTTTTTATACATAACTTTTTAAGTGACCGTGTTTTTAAAGTTAAGGTAGGCAACCACCTATCTGATTTTTACCCACAAGAGAATGGTGTGCCCCAAGGGTCCGTTTTAAGCGTGACATTATTCGCCATTGCTATTAATGATATAGCAAGATGTATCAAACCTCCTCTCTTGGGATCACTGTTTGTGGACGACCTAGCAATATTTTGCAGGTCGTCGAAACTTAACAGCGCTGCTAGAGTAACCCAGCTGGCTCTGAACAGACTCGGGAGCTGGTCCCAGAGAAATGGATTTAAGTTTTCGACGGAAAAGTGCAAATGCGTTCATTTTTATCGTGTAAGAGGAGCCTATATTCCACCAGCACTTTTACTTGATGGTAGACATTTACCTTACGTGGACTCAGTTCGGTTCCTTGGCATGACGTTGGACTACCGACTCAGCTACCGTGATCACATACGGAGTTTAAGGGATAAAAGTCTACGGACTCTAAATATTTTAAAGTTTTTAAATCACTCATCTTGGGGTGCCGACCGCAGGTCATTGCTTTTATTGTACCGCTCACTCGTACGTTCCAAGCTGGACTATGGGTCATTTGTTTACGCCTCCAGTCGCGATACGTATTTGAGATCTCTGACACCAGTGCACAACGCAGGGCTTCGGATATCCACTGGTGCTTTCCGGACCAGTCCGGTCCTCAGCATCTATGCTGATGCCGGCGAACCGCCGTTGTCGCACCGCAGAAACATTTTAATGTGCTCCTATGCGGCCAAAATTTTAGCGACACGGAACCATCCTTGTTTTAACGTGATTTTTAACCCTCGTTTTTTAGAACTTTTTAGTAGACGGACAAGAGCCACCAAGCCGCTTGGTGTTCGCTTTAATTTATTTATTCAAGCAGCCAGGTTAAGACTCCCAGATTTGTATCCGGTCGGGTACTCTAGTTACCCACCGTGGATAATTCCGCCCCCTGAAATCCACATGGGTCTCAGTAGCCGCCCGAAAGCCAACACCACTGATCTAGAGTACCAGCGGATTTTCAATGAATTTCTTGGTCGCCACCCCGAATACATCCCCGTATTCACTGATGGTTCTAAATCGGATTCAGCTTGCGCATGCGCGGTTACCTCCTCTCACCACGGCGTCGTCAAGGCCAGGCTCAGCCCACTGTGTAGCATATACACAGCCGAGCTGCTGGCCATTAAGATGGCTCTTGATGGGATAGGGAAGAGTGCTAAGGCGTTCGCCATTTGTACGGACTCTATGAGTGCTCTTCAATCCATTTCCGTCTTCTGCTCCTATCACCCCATTGTCCAGAGCATACACTCCAGGCTCCTATGCCTTAATAGAAGGGGAATTACCATAACATTCCTCTGGGTCCCTGGACATGTGGGAATTGCCGGTAATGAGACGGCCGATGCAGCTGCGAAGAGGGCTCTAAGGATCCCTGAACAGACGGTGACGCTGGTCCCTTGCCAGGACCTAAAGGCTACTCTTCGTAAAGTAGTGCTAGAGCAGTGGAGTGTCTCTTGGAGAGACGTGCGTAATAACAAACTACGCAGCGTAAAACCGGTAACGTCAGTGTGGCCCACTTCCGTCAGGAACAGTCGCAGAGAGGAAGTCGTCCTCACACGTTTAAGAATTGGGCATTGCGCCTTGACCCACTCCTTCCTCTTTACAGAAGAGAAGATTACACCTCGTTGTGACGACTGCGACTCTCCTCTCAGTGTCCGCCACCTACTGACTGAGTGTGACAAATTCCGGACTATGCGCGAAAAGCTGGGTATAAGGGGAGACCTAGAACAAATTCTAGGAGACGATCTTGATCGCCTAAGCCGAATTATATCTTTTTTAAAAGCAACTGGCCTTCTAAATAAGATTTAATATAGAGTCGTTTATTTTTTATTTTTTTTTTCTATCGCCGACATATCTTATTTTTATTTTAGAACACCAAATAGACTGCGTGGTGCAAATGACCTTAGTCGTCGACGCACCCATAAAAACATAAACCTACCTACCTACCTACCACAATAGGCTGTTTAACCATTGCAACTGCCAGCTGATATTCCTAATTTGACTCTATCATTTGTTGTAGATATATATACATAAGTATTCCCTTAGTCCTGGAGGAGGTTATTGGTAATATAAAGGGCCAAAATTGTAGCATTGGGGTCCCACTGTGACTGCATGGAAAACATTAACATTATAACTTACTTTGGATCATGTTTTAGAGGGGCCTAACACCACAGAGTTGATCAAGGATGGAAAGGAAGGCGATGGTCACATATGTGACCATCATCTTCCTTTCCATTCTTGTACATATGTAGAGTCTCCCAAAGAGGACACTTAAGAGACTTTTCCTTGAGGCATGAACCCACCCCTCTCTACTATCCCCCTCCCCTGAAACTTGCACAGCCATGCATATAAGTGAAATTTCAATGCTGGGAGAGCACATGTCCCTGTGAAAATTTTTAAATTCTCTGAAGTAGTAGTCACTGGTTATGGTGACGGACAACTAATGTAATTTTTTCAATTTTAGGAAAAGTGGGCATTTCAGTTTTTAGGTAGAGTATTTTAGGGAACTTAGTGCAGTTAGGAAGCAGCATTGACATTAACCTGGTCTAAATAAAAGGCACCAAGGGGCTTAAAATTTCATTTATTCAACTACATAATAGAGCATTGGGCCTGATTTGCTGTAATCTTGGCTAGCAAATAGGGGTAGGATAAGCTCTGAATAATTTCTGCTGCAGGTGGGAATTTAACCCAAGCACTTGTACTGAGAGGACAGTTCTCTAGCCAGCCACTATGGACATAGTCAGCCATGCACCCCCTAAAAAAATTGTTGATGTATATAATTTAATATCTGCTGGACAGGGCCTTGGGGGGATCTAATATAAATCATGGCTAAGTTCCTGTAACCAACCCAATCCCCTCTGAAGTTCTCCTGGCAAGTAGTTGCTAAATGGATGGAGCATTCTTCTCCAAATAGAAAAAATAATTATAAACTGGAGTTTTGAAAATCAAAATCCAGCATTCAAAAATGAATGAATTTTCCGCAATTGAAATAGTGAAGCACATAGAATTTTCCTCTTCTGCAATGGTCTGCAACATGTGTGTGACATGTACCAGACTCTTTGGCACAGAAAACATGGTCAGATGAATAGTAGTATTCATATTTTAATTATTACAAAATTACATTTTTTAGGAATCCAACATTTATAGGGTAAAATTTAAAAAATTAATGGGCAATGACATATGATACCAGACTTTATTTTTGTAATCCAGGATGTTAGTACAAACTTCATTTCAATTTCAATTGAGCAATTGGCTGAAATGCTTGATAAATTTCATGTGCAGGTGCAACCCCCAACGAAACTGGATCTCACTGCAATGAGGAGCCTCCTGATTTACGCTCTGACTCTGGCAGTGATTCTGGGGATGAATGGAGCTCCCAGTCTGAAAAGGATTTTCTTGACGATGACTCACCAGAAGAGGAATGGAGCTCCCAGTCTGAAAAGGATTTTCTTGACGATGACTTACCGGGAGAGAAAGAATTTGCTGATGTTCCCAAATTTGAAGAAGGCTTTGAGAAAATTTACAGAGGCTCCGAAGTAACTGTGCTCGAAAGCTGTGTTATGCTTATGTCTCTATTTTTACATTTTAAACTATCTTACTCTGCCATGAATAGCATAATAAAATTAATAATTTTCCATTTGCCTTCAACCAACAAAGTTGTCAGGTCCATGTTTGTGCTGAGAAAGTTCTTTTCTCATAACAACTTGAATTTCAGAACTGTTAATTGGTGCAACACCTGTGAATGCATTATCCCAAAGAATAAGTTTTGCCCAGAATGTAATAGTAAAACCTCTTCCGAATTTCTAAACTTTCCCCTAGAAAATCAACTCCAAAAAATGTTTCAGCGGGAAGACTTTGTTTCAAATTTAACTATGAGATTACACAGGAATAAAATTAATGGATTGCAGCATATCACAGATGGGTCACTCTATCATAAGGTTAAGTACTTATTGCGGACTCCATACGATTTCACAATGATGGCTTATACAGATGGTTTTCAGCTATACAGGTCCTCCAAACTATCTATCTGGCCCCTGCTTTTCACAATAAATGAGCTTCCATTTTCCCAAAGATATTTGCCACAAAATATTATTTTTGGAGGCTTATGGTTCAGTTCATCAAAACCAAATTTCAATGCCATGTTCTGCTGCCTATATAATTCCTTTAAGACCTTAAAAAATGGTATTTATTTCAAATTTCCTTCAGGGAATATTCAAAAGGTCCATGGTCTTCTATTATCAGTCGTTGCTGACTTACCAGCCAGAGCCTTATTACTCTCAATTAAAAATTTTAATGGTTTCTTTAGTTGTATAAAGTGTCTTGTGAAGGGGGAAACCATTCAAATGGGAGGAAGTAAGCAAGCTTTTTGTTTTAAATTTGAGGAACACCTTGAGTTGAGGACTCATGATATGTCTCTAATCCACTGTTCTGAAGCTAAGAAATGTGGAAAACCAGTCTGTGGTTTCAAAGGGGAAAATATATTTTCGAAATTAGTTCCTGATTTCATCAGTGGTGTAGGGTTAGACGACATGCATGGTGTTTTTGCTGGCTGTGGTGGCAAAAGAATGATGCAACTACTATTTTCACCAAAGTACAGGCAGCAGAAGTTTTCTTTATACCAAAAGGTATCAATAGTTGATAAACGCCTCAGCAAGCTTAAGCCACCATCATTCATTACCCGATCCCCAAGGACTTTTACAAAGCACTTCTCTTATTACACAACATCTGAATTAAAAAGCTGGTTCTATTACTTCTCAGTGCCTATATTATGTGACATCATGGATGAAGTTTATTTTGAGCATTATTTTCTGCTAGTTCATGCCATGTACCTTCTAAATCAGGACACTGTTTCCTTAGTTGACATAGAAAAGGCTGATTTATACCTTCAACAATTTGTGAGAAAATTTGAAGAGCTGTATGGCAAAGAGTTCATGTCAGCAAATATGCATTACCTTTTACACAAGGCTGACAATGTCAGGAATCTGGGTCCAGGCTATGAAACATCATGTTTCCCAATGGAATCTCTATTAGGTATCATGAAAAGGCTAGTGACTGGTACCAAATACGCTGAGGTAAAAATTGCAGAATCCTTTGAGATAATACAAAATTTACCCTTGTTTGTTGCAAGCATCCGAGAGACTTCAGATGCTAGGAAATATGTTGAGTCACTCTCATGGAAGACCAGTGAGAATGAGGAGATTGATGAGCATACTTTCATAGTTGGTGGTTTAAAGATTGTGAAGCATATGTCATCTTTCCTATCGTCATCATGCCCTGCATTAAATTGTACCTTCAACGATGGCTATCCAAAAGTATGGACCTTTGAGCGCATAAAAATCAATGGGCATATGGTGGTGTCAAGGAACATTGGCCAATTAAGGAAATTCAATTCCTTTCTTGTAATGTGTTTAGACATGTCAGTGTGCTTTGTTGAAACCTTTGTTAAGTTTAAACTTTGTTGTTGTTTATCTGTATGCTCATGTGAGAGTAAATATGTTGCAATTGTGGAAGTATGCCAAAAAATTCCTATTACAGGGATTCCAAATAATCCTTTCATTTTTCAAATAGCAGGTTGTGAAAGATTTAAAAGCATACCGATTCAACACATTCTTGAGTGTTGTGTCTTATCAAACATTGATAACAGAATGTATTGCTCAAAGCGAGTGAACTCCGTTGAGTTTGAATAAAGAATATACCCCACAGCATTTCATTTTCTATGCTTGAGTGATTGGGATTTCTTATTTTGACTTCACCACACTATATTTGCTTTTCTCCATTGCTGCATGCTGTATGTTATGCCGTAAACATGTGTCATAAAATGAGTTATGGTAAATCTTCCTAATAGCAGTTACAGTGCATCAAGATCACCTCCTGGGCCTCCAGGAACTTCTCGTTTTCCCTCTCCTCCCATTTTCGTTGACAGCTGTACTCTTACACCAACTTCGCCTGAAATCTCCAGCCTCTCCTCCACTTTCCTCTCAGACATTTTCATTTGTTAGAGGACCTGTTCTCCAACTTCCCTTTCTTCCTTTTTGGAAAAGAAACAGGGTTACAGTTCCCACTGGAGGGAGAGGGTCCAGGTGAAGAGGATGCACCTGGGACATCCTACTCCAGAATAAGAATCTCCTTTCAGGGGATGGCTACTGAAAATAAATCGGTAGTTATTTTATGGTAACAAGGTTGAAGCATGAAATTATAGTAATGATACGTGAACTGCTACCACAAATGGTGGCACATGGCATGCATATTCAAATTTAATACTGCTTATTCATAGGTTGGAAGTGAAACCATGCCATGTAATAGGTAGGCTGTAGATAATTTTGTGTGTTTAGTGTTTCTTGATGGATCCTTGGATACAGAAGAACAGAAGTTCAGTACTCTCAATCGGAGATGAGTTCTCTGACTTTACTCTGCTGCAACTTAATACATTGGCCTTGGTGCGTTTCCTATGGAGTTTTCCTAACGAATTACTTTCCTGCTCCGTTTGCGTACTCGGAAGATTTCATACTGGCTCCGAAATTGGTCTGAGTGAGCCCGCTTCTCGGATGGTCTTGTCAGGCTAGTCAGGCAGCTTTGTTTGCCAACCCGAACTGACAAATGTAGTGAATGTGAGCTTCATCGCTGTTATGAACAGATTCAAAATTACCACATTATTAGGTAATATTGAAGTAGTTAACTGGGGAAAAAGTAGTAGGCCTCTTTTATATTCTGAAACCCTATATTTTTTGGTGGATTTAAAAAAAATGAAAAAATGACACCTTCATTTTATAAAGCAGCTTGGGGAGTACTTAATTACATATTGTCACTTGTAGTTATATGGAAAAGTGGAGAAAATAAATTCAACATCAGCTGTAAAGCATGAAGACACCAGTATCAAAAGGTTAAACAAATAAAATCGTTTCAAATCTGGGTTTTTTATAATGGTATACCTATATTATATGATGATCGAACTCAGATGAAGAATATTAAGAGAAAATTAGTTGAAAAACAGCTTGGAAAATCAGTTGCAAAACAGTTTTTAAGTTAAAAGCAGTTGCATCACAGTTTTATTTAATATGAGTTGTAAAACAGTTTGAAAATCGGTTGCAAAATTGAGTGAAAATCAGTTGCATAAGAATTAAAAAATAAAAATCAGTTGCATAACAGTTTAGCAGAAAATCAGTTGAAAAATAGTTCAATAATGTGTTGCAAAATTGAGTGAAAATGGGTTCCAAATGAGCATGACACTAAAAATTGGGATGCAAACCAGTGAAAATCAGTTGAAGATGAGTTTATTGCATTTAAAAGAGTTTCAAACCAGTTTCAAATTAATTGCAGAAGAGATATTTTTACCTGAGAATGCAGTAGAAAATTTAGGATTATTTTACGCAGTAAACTTCTTTAATATCATATATACGAATAGAAATGTATCGTTCTTTTGCAAATACCCAATATAAGATCATCTAATTTGGGATGATATACATAAATCCTAAAATCCTTGGAATCCAAAAAAAATTTTAATTGCCATATGGCAATTAAAATTTTTTTTGCTTGCTATTGAACTTTGCTAAAACATATGTTTTAGCAAAGTTCAATAGTTAAAAGCATTTAAGGTTGACTTATTATGTTTTTCATTATATTGTAAAGTGTAAATGATGCCTCTTTCTTTTCTATAAACTAAGAAAATGCTATTCTATATCCTTATTAAATATTATCCGCCTATTTAAGGTACTTTGAAAGAAGCATTTAACCTGCAAGGCCAAGGTACCTTGACAGGCGCGCCTTGAATATGACTTTTGAAGGTTCTGCCTTAAACAAGGTGTATAATACACGGCTTGAAAAGTGGAAAGGTATATATGCCCTCTTAATGCGCCTGAAAGACACTTGTTAAGTCACCTTATCGGCCGATTGTGCTTCGTCGCATTACGTTCGACTCGAAAAACGCGCCTTTGTTAACGTCATCATATCGTTCTTCATCTGTTCATACTTATGTTTTGTAACACCTACTGACGCCAGTGTTGCATGCGAAATCCGAAAGCAAGAATTTTATATGTAGCCTCCTTGTCCGAATGCATGTTGGCGTTTAATTGTTTGCTCGTGAGGTGAGACAAGTGTGACTCTTTAAACGAGTGAGGTAAGTATTAATGAAATTCTTTTTCATCTAGATATGTAATTCGTGTCCTCATATGTTGCATATTGTGCATGCTTGGAAGAAGTGAAATTTCCTTGCAATGGAAAAAACTGAGAAATGAATGTAGAGGTATGGTACAACAATTTGGAACCTTAAAATCGGTCCTCTCTTGCACATTAACTTGTTTTCGAATGCAAGCGCATATAGTGGCTCCGAATAAATATAATGAGAGCGAGGTAGTACGTAGTTCCATTTCAACAGTGAGTGCGAAGATATGTACACGCGTATTTTGTCAAAGCTAGCCTCTGGTTGCAGGAGGTACGAAACAGACGTCTATGTAAAGCTCTGCAATCAGTAAAAATCAGCAGCATGGTAGTTTCATTAACTGTACTTAGGTAATATTCTGATGAAGGAAGATACACAGTCATTTCTTAAACATCTGCAAAATCTAGCCGCCCGTATTTGCAGTTCTTACCATTGTGCCTAAACCTAACTTTTCTTATAGCGTACCTAACAGGTGTTGGTAAAGTCGTCCTAATTGAATATCTAATTTCGTCATTTTATTTGGGGTTTTTAAATCGTCAACTGGATTATTTTTATTTCATGTTGTGTGGGATATAGTGTTCGCATCGTAATCACCCTATATTCAAATAGCGAAAGTGATCGAGTGTTCGTTGATGTACTTTTTGGTATAGTATTTATAGCTTGCGTATTATGTGATAAGAAAAAGCTAGTTATCTAACACAGTTTGTTGTCTCTAATCAACAATAGTTCAGTGGTTGCGACGTAAACGAATATACATGCATGATACATATAGAGCTACCACTTCCACAATACAAAATAATCATTCCGGTACTCGCCTGTGAACAAATGTAACTTAGTTTAAGAAACATAGAAGAAAGAGTTACCAAAAATGGGGTAGCATAACAAGGTTATATGATTTATTAAAGTCTTAAAACTTAAAGTGGTCATTCCATGTTAGTTCATCCAGGCATGACACCCACCGACTTGATGAAACTTGGCAATTTTCATCCTTCCATGTAGGAATGAAACAGTGTAAAATATTTCTTGGCTATCTCTAATAGTTTTTTTTTCACGACCATTTGAAGTTTGGGTGAAACTGCAGTTTTTCAATGAATGCGGTCTCCAAAGGCACTTGTACCTCCAGAGGGAAATAATTTGGCTCAGCCATACTTTTCATCCAATTCTTATGAAAATTTGCAGGTTTACGATAGAAGTCATGAGGATTCCAAACACTAATTAAAAATATCCTAAGGGATATTGAAAATTCTCTAAATTCATATGTTTCATAAGATTTTAGACAATTTTGCGTCAAAAACATGGTTCTTTAACACATCAAATTTTGACCTAAGGTAATATGTGAATCAAGCTAAATTATTTTTTCTAATATTCCTTAAGATATGACCCACCACCTGTAAAAATAAAATTCATGGCTTTTTGCTTGCTTTGTTGTTAAACAAATTTTACTGTACCAAAAAAAAATTCCTTTTCACGACTCTGGTAGTCAGTGTTGGGTCTTCCTTCAAGTGCGATGCTTGTGTTAACTGTTTTCTATGTCTAAACAAATATTCATGACATGAATCTAGTACATAATAAGTGCAAAAATAAAAACATTTTTTATGTGCAGGTTGTTTTTCTCCTGATAGAAAAATATATTTTTTAAATAGAATATTTTAAGGAATTCGTAGCACTTACCCATTATTGCTGGGGATAACTTGATTGTTGCTTTACAGAACACATCAAAATACAGGATGCTTGTCAATCCAAGTTAACTTTCTCCATTTTGTATTGACAAAAACTTCACTAATGTGTTTTACTTGATTAATGTTGGATGACAGTCGCAACTTATGAATCAACAATCACAATACAGTCCCTTTTAAATGTCTGTGCATCAGTTAGTGGTTAAATAGCACAGTATGCAAGGTGTTGACTGAGGCTTATCTCTGAGAAAGCTAATATTTCAGTTGACACTAGTGCTACATTTCTTTCCCAGTAATGGTCATTCCAAGTTTTCCTTTTAAATTCAACAGCCATTGGTTCACACATTCAATGTCTTTTTCTGAGAAGTAATACATTCGTCCTGAGCCTTTTGTGGTAGGAGTTTCCACATTACAAATGACATTATTTACAGGAAAATGATCTTGCAGGCCCATAAGGATGCAAGAATTTCACTTTTATATCACATTGATCAACATCCTTTGACCTAACTAGCCCAAAAAACCAGTGATTGTCGTACAAGCAGGCCACAAAAGAATTAGTACAAATTTTTGTCATAATTTGTTTCCAACTTGGCTTTACCAAGAAATTGTGGACAGCACTGTAAGTGGTATCAAAGCTAATTTTTTTGTCGCAAAAATGTTTTTTGAAATTGGAATAAAAGAATGGTATCTACATGTACCAGGGATCTTTTTTGCATGGCACCAGCGAGTTTCTAATTGTTGCCGAATCATTGATAATTGCTCTTTTATTAAAACGAAGAATGAAATTTTATCCACTTGGTACTTGCAGAACTCATACACATTTTCAGTGGAAGTCACTGTGTTACCCAGATGTCGTTGAAGTCTTCCTCTGGTAAGAATTCGCTTTACTGTTCCTCCTATTCCATCACATGGAGATTTCCCATGTCTGGTTGCAAAAAATGACCAAGAATCATGTAAGTCGAAGTTCAGGTGATGATGGCACAGCTTTATAAAGTTTTTACAGTTCTTGTACTGGCCAGCACAACCATCACTGAAATGTGGATTTATCATCCAGAGTCTCTGTTAACCTAATCTGTTGGGTCCGATCTGTAGTCACCCATGCACTGTATGTCACTTCATCTTCAGGGTCCCATTCCTCAAATTTACTTTACAGATGTTCCTTCAATCGTTCGTCTGACATACATTCTGAACAGTGTCGTAACATGCAATCCCTGTTATCTTTGGAACATACCAAGTAATCAAAAAGGATCTATAGGTCTCCTCTATGGAGCATGCATGGAGAAGAAGTGATACATTCTGATGGATAGCACAGACACATACAGAATGGGTTCCAGAGGAGCCTGCCAACACACACCATTTAGGTCGCAAGAGACAGAATTTTGAAAACCCTATTTTTACATGTGGGTATTCAAATTTAAAAGCTGCATACAGCTCATTTAAGTTACTTAGTAGTAACCTCTTTTGCATGTGGACATTCTTGGACACACTCACCTTATCTTTCATTCCCGGCATAAGGCGGTAATACTCGTCATTTTGGTAAAATGACTGCACTAAGTCAACTGTAGTTTGTTCTATGTTTTTGTCCCTCCTTGGATCTGGTATGGCTATGATGCCTTTCACTCTCAGAAGTTCCCTAGCTTGCCGAATTGCATATTCACTAACATTAAATTCTCTGGCTACTTTTTTCCTACTCCACGAAGTCGGAGCTAGTGTTAGTAGCTGAATTATCTCTCTCCGACTGCCTGCTGTCACCAGTTTTTCTTTTAGTAACCCAGCTAGCACATCCATATCACTCGCTTTATCAAGAACTTCTGTATCATGCTCTGGAAGGAAATCTTTCTCCAATACTTTGCAAACCTTTTTGTTCAAAGTAGAAGTTGCAACTTTCAGTTTCCTTTTAGCATACATTGATTTGCTATGGGATGCAACTGCATGGAGTTTTAAAGGAGACATCCCCATTTCCTTGAATGATGAATTTATTTCCTCCAATGCTTTTTCTTTCAATGAATCTTTGCCCAAATCTACAATACTAGATCATCACTGCCCGCAATTGGGGTAAACTCTTCAATGCCACAGTTTTCTTCGATATGGTGTGTGTATTTGTCCACTTTTTCTCTACACGAATTGCATATTTTTTGTCCCGGGATTGCTTTAACAATTTCTGGTAAGCTATTTATCTTGAATGAACATTCTGGTGTTACTGTTTGTAGTGATTTACTAATTTTTTTCCTATGACATCTAAATGGATCATAACAAGTAATTTGATACGTTTTATATTTTTTTAAGAAGCATATTGTATGGTGCTCACAAACATTCAAAAGAAGTCCAGAACTTATGCCACTCCTGAGTTCAATCATTTGTCTTTCTGATGCACTCAACTCTTCAAATTTTAGGAGATTCACTAACTGAGTGTAGCCAGTTTTATGGCACTATGTTCTCCTAGACAACAGTTACCAAGCTCATGGTACTGGGCCATTGTAAAGGCATCAGCCTAAATGATAAATCAAAATATGACAATGACAAATGATTGTTAACTGAGACAGAAAGAACAAATTGTGTCAAAATATTTTCCTTAAGGTTTACATACCTGGTTTCTAGAACCCCCTGCGGGTTGGGGGATTGAGAATACTCCCGCAGTATCTCTGCTTGTCGTAAGAGGTGGCTAAAAGGGCGGGGAGACAACCCCGAAAACAAACCCAGAGCCAACAAGGGTTGAGCCCGGACAGTCTTGTGGGTCAACTGTCTGTGTGCGGCCATACCACCTGGCCTGTGATCCACCCGCATGTTTGCCGTGTGCGGAGACCCGTAAGAGGGAGAAGGGGATCCTGGTGGGTGAGTTCTCCGGAACCCAGCCGGGTGTCGGATACCCGGTATGGCCCGAAGTTCAATACCCCACTTTGGCCCTGGATCCCCTGTAAACGGGCGGTCAAGATCTAGCCAGTCTTGATCAATCGGCTTATCGACACGTATCGATGGCGAGTGCTGGAGTGATGGGGGTCTGTGTAGAGCGGCCAAAGGTGTATGGGTTTGGAGGGCCCATGCACTGTAGGTCCAACTCGAAGCAGATCTCCTACACGATGGCGCTATATCCCTTGGGTAGCCCTGGCGACCACACCGGTTTGCGGTGTGGCATCCCAAATGTGTGGCTCCGTGGTGGGTGGGGAGCCCAGGGGATGAATCCCATGTCTCAATGGATCCAGACACCCTTCCTCCACCAAAAAGATCCCGTCCGGAAACGGGCGGGGGAGTTAATTCAGTGACTGCCTCTAGGCGGTACTTGATAATGAGGTGCGCAAAGGATGGTGAGACCCTCACTAAGGTGTCTCCCTTCCCAATACGTAGAGTCCTTTCAGCAACAGTTACTGGTGACCTGATATCAGCCAAGAAGCTGCGTGATGGCACTTTATTAATAGAAACTGCCAATGATGCTCAAAGTGCGAAACTACTGAAGTTAACCTGTCTTCATGAAATCGCAGTCAAGGTCGAGGTGCATCGCACCCTGAACACCAGTCGGGGAGTAATTAGCTTCTATGACCTGCTGTACGTCGATGACGACGAAATAAAGAGGGAGATGGCCCCTCAAGGTGTCATAGACTGTTGTCGATTGAAAATAAAGCGGAACGGTGAGCTGATAAACAGCACATCTGTTATCCTCACCTTCTCACGCGACACGCTCCCTGACAAGGTGTTTGTAGGGTATGATTCAGTTCCTGTTCGCCCATTCATCCCAAGCCCCATGCGATGTTTCCAATGCCAGCGCTTTGGCCATATCGCCACTGGATGCCAGGGCAAGGCCACCTGCCCGCGGTGTGGTAAGGAAAAGCATGAGGATGACGCATGCACCTCGGAACCTTTTTGCGTCAATTGCGAGGGTTCGCATCCAGCTTACTCTCGCGATTGTCCGAAGATGAAGGAGGAAAAGAAAATAATAGAGATTAAAACAGTGGAAAAATTGCCATATTTAGATGCCCGGAGAAAGTATCGCACGCTAATAGCCCCTACATTTTCAAGATCTTTCGCCGCAGTTGTAGAAACCCCAGATAATAAAAATGCAACAAATAGTACTAAAAAAAACGATGTGGATAAAATGAAGAACACGAGCCCTAAAAAAGAAGAACAAGCCAAGCCGGATAAGGCTACAAAGACTGCGAAAACGACTAATGCCGTCAGCTCGGATTCTCCTAAAAAGAACTCTCCGAAATTGCCGGGGAGTGAAAAAACACCATCCCCCGGCCCCTCCGGGACACGCGCTCCATGCCCAGTGGAGGCTATGGAAGAGGATGATCTGTCTGAGACAGACATCCGCATAGCCAGGGAAAAGAAAAAACATCGTATTAGGCGATGATCCTCTCGACGGACGGACACTTCTGTCTGTCAATAGTTTTATACTATATATTCTTTTATCCTATGGACACTATTTTACAGTGGAATTGTAATGGTTTTAATCGCCACAGAGAGGAATTGAGGGTTTTAATTCACGATTTTAATCAGTTCTGTATTTGTCTCCAAGAAACACATTTTAAAGTCACAGACCAGGGTATTCTAAGAAATTTTAATGTTTTTAGATTGGACTATACCAGCGGCCGAAGGGCCCAAGGTGGAGTGGCGGTTGCTATCCGAGAGGCCCTTTACACCTCTCGGGTACAACTGAACACACCTTTCCAGGCGATTGCGGTGACCCTGCATGCCCAAGAGACCATAACGTTGTGCAACGTTTACTTACCAGAGTGCGCACCTGTCACTGAACGCAACCTGGAAGACCTTGTCCTTCAATTACCGAAACCCTTTATAATCTTGGGAGACTTCAATGCACATGACCCTTTGTGGGGTAGCTCTCGGAGACAGCGCAATAGAAGAGGACGGATTTTATCCAAGATTTTAACCTTTTTTTACTGAATAGTACTGAGAAAACCCGCTTTAATAGTTTTAATGGAGAATTTTCATCCATTGACCTCGCTATCTGCTCAAGCAGCCTTTCCACAAAACTTAACTTGACCGTCCATTCAGACCTATGTGGCAGTGATCATTTTCCGCTTTTCATACGGAAGGATACCAGTTTTAATCCACTTTATGTAACTCCTGGAAATTGGCTTATTCAAAAAGCTGATTGGTCAATTTTCAGAGAGAATTTTACGTTTAAACATGATGGCAACCGTGACGCAATGAACAACGTCGAGGTACTTACGTCTGCTATCATCGCGGCGGCAAATATTAGCGTCCCACGGTCTAAGGGTATCGTTCATCGACCAGCAGTGCCATGGTGGACAGAGGAATGCGCGAATGTGATAAAATTGGGGAAGCGAGCCCTTCGTATTTTCCAGCCGTACCCCACGGAAACTAATCTAGCCTCCTTCCGACGCCTTCGAGCGAAAGCTCGACAAATCATTAAAAAGGCGAAGAAAGCCTCCTGGACAGAATTCATCTCTGGCGTAAATCACAGGACACCTCTCACACAGGTCTGGAGGAAGGTGCGAAGCATCTTGGGTTCCAGTCAGCAATGCGGCGTTTCCGGACTAAAAGTCGATGACCAGGTGATTACATCTCCCTCGGAATTATGCGAGGTGTTTGGTCGCACGTTCACTAATATTTGTAGTGACGAAAATTATAATGCCTACTTTAGGGAAATAAAACAACGCTGCGAAGCAAAATCCCTCACATTCCGTGAAACGCACGGCACTGCCGACTACAACGAATGCTTTTTGCTATGGGAGCTGGTCTCTGCAATTGCTGACTGCCGGAACACGTCCCCAGGAATGGACGGTGCCCACAACGTATTTATCCGGAATCTACGGGAGTATGAATTGCTGGAAGTTCTTCATACCTTCAACCAAATATGGTTGGAGGGTAATTTTCCACAATCCTGGCGAGAATCTATCGTGGTTCCAATACCAAAGCAGGGAAAAGACAAAAGTTACCCTAGCAATTATAGGCACATCTCACTAACCAGTTGCCCGTGCAAGGTTATGGAGAGAATGGTCAATCGCCGGCTCGTTTGGTGGTTGAAGCGGTGAAACCTTCTCTCCAACATACAATATGGTTTTCGTAGGGGTAGATCTACTATCGACCATCTTGTCCGGACAGATAATTTTATCCAGGAGGCCTTCCTTCTGCGTCAACATGTCATTGGAGTTTTCTTTGACGTAGAGAAGGCTTACGACATGCTGTGGTGCCGGAAGATCCTGCAAACAATGCATAGCTGGGATTTCAGGGGTAATCTACCCATTTTTATCCGAAACTTTTTAACACGTTCCCTGCCACGCGCCACCATAGGGCGTCTCACATGACTTCAAATGCGAGTTAGTGAGACGCCATATGGCGTCTTGCTGTACTGTTGGATAAAAATCGTGAGTCGCCATTTGGCGTCATAGTAATGTTTTCATTGTATCGTCAAGCGAAGTATACATTGTGAAACTTAAGAAATGTTTTTTTTTATTTGACGAGACAATGTATTCTTCTATGAGGAGAAGCTTTGAGCAACACATTTTAGCTCAAATGTCACAAGAGTTTGCCCATTGTAATCCCATCGCTTTTGGGAATGAAGCTTGTAGTCCCTACTTGAAATAATGTTTCATACTGTGTATCTGGTGGAGTGTTAATCGTGGTGACAATGTTTCAACTCACATTTCTAGTATTCTCTTCCCCTTTGTCAGTCCTTGTTCAGATCTAATTGAGTGAGGAACGCACCAGCATATAAGTCGTCGCCGCTGTCCCTTCATTGCACAAGCAATTATTAGTATATTGTGACGTACCATGAGTACTAGACGCAAAGGTGGCGGAAAGAAAAGTATAAGTGAAAAGGAAATTGAGTGTATGTTCAATTCCGACGAATCGTCTTCTAGCGATGACCTTGGAGGATACGAAGACAGCTCCGAATCAGAGTTTTCTGAAGAGTCGTGCTCCTCAGCGGAATCTGATGACCATGCAACAACTATTACAGGTATGTGCTCCCATTCGATGTTTTATCAGTTAGTAGAATTTTTTTTAGTCTAGCTATATTTTCCAGCACTTTTGTCAAAACGTGTGATTTTCCCAACACTATTACACTGTTTTTGTGGATTTATTTATTCTTTTTTGACGTGGTTGTCCACCATAAATTCATTTTTATATCAAAATTTTCTTACTAAATTGCAATAACTCTATATTATATATTATTTTGCCATTTTCATTTGCACCAATTCAAAATTTTATCAATTATTACAATTCATCACTTTAAATTTTTTAAGCTATTTATGTCATGGTTATTTCCTCAGCAAAGGACTTATATTATCATAATAATGAAGTAGCTGAACTGTGATTCTAACTCCTTTGGGAACAATTTTTTATCCTATATTATTCCCATTTTTGTTTGTAGATGAAGCCCAAAATGAAATCAGCCGTAATACTTGTGTTGGTAATGATACAACTACGATGGACGTGTGGGGTCAAACGGTTGGTGCACAGCGTGTGATTCCGTTCACTGGGAAAGAGGCGATATATCTCGGATGTGACAGAAGCTCGCTAACACCTTTGGATGCATACCAGTTGATGGTCACTGATGACATCATAGATTACATGGTGGAACAGACTAATATCAATGCCAATAATTACATTTCAACCCACCAGCTAAAGCGCTCTAGCAGGGTAAAGACTTGGACGGACATCAGCAAGAAGGAAATGAAAGAATTTTTGGGCATTCGCATATGGATGGGGCTAGTCAAAATGCCTCAAATAACAGATTATTGGTCTGAGGCCATAATTTATCAAAATGGTGTGGCCAAGAAAGCCATGTCTCGTAATCGCTTTCAGATTATTCTAAAATTTTGGCATTTTGGCCCAAATGACCCGAACCTAGGGCGTCTACATAAGATCCAGCCTCTCCTGGATATGCTTGAGATGCGGTATAAGGGAGTCAAAACACCTGGGCAGTTTTTAGTTATCGATGAGTCAATGGTGCCCTTCCGTGGGTGTCTAATATTTAGACAATATATGCCGTTCAAGGCAGCAAGGTACGGTGTAAAAGAATTTAAATTATGTGACCCCACGGGTTACACCTATAAAGTAATTGTTTACGCTGGGAAAGGAACATGCACAGCTGGCACGGATCTCAGTATGGCTACGCAGATAGTGATGAATTTAATGGATCCTTATTTGGACCAAGGTCGTGTGGTGTGCACAGACAATTATTATACCTCCATTGAGCTTCTAAATAAGCTTTTAGAGAGAAAAACACATTTTGTGGGAACCGTTAGAAAAAATAGAAAAGGGCTACCAAAAGAAGTCACGACGGCTAAACTGCAAAAAGGAGGCATGCACGCAATGGAGAACAGAAAAAATGGAGCTACAGTCATGAAATGGAAAGATCAGCGTGATGTGCTTATGATCTCCGCCACCTTTTCAGCTACAATGACGCAAACGGGAAAGCGAAATCGAAGAGGGGAGATGGTTACAAAACCAAAGATGGTGATAGAGTATAACAAAACAAAGGGTGGAATTGACATAGCAGATACCCTCTCATCTTATCACTGTACTCTCCGGAAAACTGTAAGGTGGTACCATAAGGTGGCGGAAGATGCTCTCTTTGGGACCTGCATTGTAAATGCCTTTCTTCTTTGGAATGAAACACGGAGCCCAGGGGCTCGTTTGATGTCTCTGCAGCAGTTTCGGCGAGAAATCGTTGAGAAATGGCTGAATATTCCCAAAGATTCTATAAATAGGACATCAAAAAAATCCACCCATTACCTGGAGAACACAGAGAACACAGAAGGAAAACTTCTTAGGTAGGTGCTAAAGTCGACGAGAAATTCTTAGCATAAAGTTGATAATTAGTAGTTTATGTAGATTGATATGTATCTACTTTTTAGAAAAGCTCGTGGACGCTGTCGCGGATGCTACAAGGAACTAATCCGGAATATGAGCCGCAAAGTCGCACTTAGCAAAGCCAAACGAGTTTCGACTAAATGCATGACCTGTCCGGATCAACCGTACCTGTGCCTTCCTTGCTTCAAGTCATTGCATGAATCATCACCGGATACGACGCCAATTTCTGGCTCCTCAATGTAAGGTGATCATGGCGTTTAATGACCCTCATTGGCATCGCAATTAATTGTGGCTATGTAAAAATACCGATTAAAAGCATACTTTGACGCAAATATGTGAGTAACGTTTATTCTAAAAATTACTTTACTCTATTATATTAGATATTAGATTACACCTTTTGAATATGGTTCAAAATGTGAGTCGCCAAATGGTGTCTCATCAATTTTAAGGCATGAACAAAAGTGGCGAGACGCCATATGGCGTTGCACGTGACTCTAGTCACGAACGATAGAGCATATTGTATTATACATATATATACAAAGATAATGTACTATTTCGCAAGGGTTGGCTCAAAATCGCGATTGCCGTTAGAAAATATAGTCGAATCTATTTGCCTGGCACATGTGAAATAGTAGCTGCATTAAAGCCCGGCAGGGAACGTGTTAACAAACCGTGGTGTTAGAGTTGGTAAAAACTTCTCGCAGTTCTACTCTCAGGATAATGGCATTCCACAAGGCTCTGTTTTAAGCGTAACGTTGTTTGCAATCGCCATTAATGACATTGTTGACTGCATAAAAGCACCGGTGATGGGATCCTTATTTGTAGACGACCTTGCAATTTTCTGCAGGTCGTCTACATTAGCTAGCTGACACAGCTGACCATTACCAAACTGAACAACTGGGTTAACAGAAACGGGCTTCGTTTCTCCAAGGAGAAAACTGTGTGCATGCATTTTCACAGATTACGAGGTATCCACATAGCTCCACCGTTACGCTTACAAGGTAGTAATCTTCCTTACGTAGAAACTGTTCGATTTCTTGGCATGGTTTTAGACCGTAGATTGACATGGCAGGAACACATCCGCAAGCTAGCGGAAAAGTGTCGCCGGAGCCTAAATATTTTACGAATTTTAAACAACACAACGTGGGGTGCAGATCGTACTACCTCGATTTTATTATACCGTGCGCTGATTAGGTCTAAAATGGACTATGGGTGTTTCGTCTACTCGTCTGGACGAGAGTCTTACCTGCGACCGTTAACAACGGTCCACAACGCAGGACTATGGTTAGCTACTGGTGCATTTAGGACCTCTCCTGTCCCAAGCTCATATTCAGACGCCGGAGAGCTGCCGCTGGCCACTCGTAGGCTAATGCTGACATGCAACTATGTGTCAAAAATTTTATCTATGTCGAAACACCCATGTTTTGAAATCGTTTTTGAACCAAGGTTTTTAGATATTTTTAACAGAAGGACAAAGGCTTCCAGACCACTAAGCATTCGTTTTAAAGATTTTACTGAGGAATTTCAGTTTTTACTACCGGATGTGTACGCCGTCGGGTATTCGAAAGACCCACCTTGGTTTCTACCGCGACCAGAGTGTTACACTGGTCTGCATAGTCACCAAAAATCCTCTTCCACGTCGCCGGAGTACCAGAGCCTTTTTATAGAACTTCTAGGTAACCACCCGGACTCGATCCCCGTGTATACGGACGGATCGAAGTCTGATTCAGCATGCGCATGCGCCGTGTACTCTACTCATCATAATTACATTAAGGTCAGACTCAATCCGCTGTGCAGCGTATATACAGCGGAATTAATGGCTATTAAAATGGCCCTAAGAAATATTAATTCCAACTCTGGCTCTTTCCTCATTTGCACGGACCCATTAAGCGCAGTAAAGTCCATATCGTCCTATTACCCACTCCATCCTCTTGTCCAGGATATACAATGCACCCTCCAATCCCTTCGCGGCAAGGGAATCAAAATTTCTTTTATTTGGGTCCCTGGACATGTGGGAATAGCTGGCAATGAACGTGCGGACAAAGCAGCAAAGGAAGCACTAAACATGCCAGAAATATTAACGCCGTTGATAACTGTAGATGACCTTAAGTCTAAGTTTCGAAACATGGTTATAGGCAGATGGCAGCAATCGTGGCAGGGGCTAACAAATTATAAACTTCGGGCTATCAAACCGGTAGAATCAGCGTGGCCCTCCTCCGTAAGGAGTACCCGGAGGGAAGAAGTCGCAATTACTCGACTGAGAATAGGGCACACTGCCTTGACTCACTCATACCTCTTCACCAAAGAGAAGTCATTACCTCGGTGTGATGATTGCGACTCCCCTCTGAGTGTGCGACACATCCTGACAGAGTGTGATAAATACCGTTCTTCTAGGGAGAAACACAAGGTTAACGGGACCTTACAAACTATTCTAGGCGATTCTCCGGAGAGTCTGACCCGGATAATTGCCTTTTTAAAAGATATTGATATTTTCAATAAACTATAAAATCTTTGCATTAGACCATGACCTGCACATGTTATCACACATATATATAACTGAGGGAAATACTATATTACGTAAATTTTATTCACCCATGGATGAGAGTGGTGCAAAATGACCTCAGCTGTCGACGCACCCAAAACACCAAATACTACTACTACAACTGGTTTCTAGAGATGGACACAAATCCTAACGACAAAACTTAATGGAAAAAAACTTGATGTTCATACTGCCTTAGTTGGAGGGCAACTGGGGTAGAAAAAAGGCAAACAATACCTACCTCTTGAGAGAAAAACTACTTTATATCAATAGTGAAAATGGCAGGGCTTATTCAGCTTAACTTGGATTGACATGCATCCTGTAATTTGATGTGTCCTGTAAAGCAACAATCAAGTTATCCCCAGCAATGATGGGTAGGTGCTACGAATTCCTTAAAATATTCTATTTAAAAAAATATATTTTTCTTATCCGGAGAAAAAAAACCTGCACATAAAAAATGTTTTTATTTTTGCACTTATTATGTACTAGATTCATGTCATGAATATTTGTTTAGACATAGAAAACAGTTAACACAAGCATTTCATCACACTTGAAGGAAGACCCAACACTGACTACCAGAGTCGTGAAAGGAAATTTTTTTTGGTACATAAAAATTTTTTTAACAACAAAGCAAGCAAAAAGCCATGAATTTTATTTTTACAGGTGGTGGGTCATATCTTAAGGAATATTAGAAAAAATAATTTAGCTTGATTCACATATTGCCTTAGGTCAAAATTTGATGTGTTAAAGAACCATGTTTTTGACGCAAAATTGTCTAAAATCTTATGAAACATATGAATTTAGAGAATTTTCAATATCCCTTAGGATATTTTTAATTAGTGTTTGGAATCCTCATGACTTCTATCGTAAACCTGCAAATTTTCATAAGAATTGGATGAAAAGTATGGCTGAGCCAAATTATTTCCCTCTGGAGGTACAAGTGCCTTTGGAGACCGCATTCATTGAAAAACTGCAGTTTCACCCAAACTTCGAATGGTCGTGAAAAAAAAACTATTAGAGATAGCCAAGAAATATTTTACACTGTTTCATTCCTACATGGAAGGATGAAAATTGCCAAGTTTCATCCAAATCCGAGTCGGTGGGTGTCATGCCTGGATGAACTGGCATGGAATGACCCCTCTGTTTTGATATTTCTTTACCAGTCAGTCAACTCCCTTCTTTGGTCAAAAGAGGCTAGAGAAACCTAATGCTGCATTTAGCATTGACAGGAAATAGAAAAAGAGGGAATAATTACAAATATTTGGCATTTTTATTGAAAATTGCACATTTGAGAGTAATCTAAATTAGCCATGCTTCTGAGGAGGGTTATATCCCTGGGTTTTCTCTTGTATTTGTTTGCCATATTTGCAAAATGATGCATGGAAACTGAAAATTTAACAAAATACTATGATGTTTATATCGTAAAGCTAGACTCATAGTTGACCCTATTCTTTCAAGTTGAGAATCACTCAACCATAGGCTTTCTGATATTTACCCAAATATATAATGTGAAACTACCAAATCTGTCAACTTTGTAATGCTTTTTCTGTTTGTCCTGCTGAAAATCTGTACCTTCAAATAAATAAGTTAATAATGCTATTTCTTCCCTCTCCTTCAAGGTTAATTAGATCACAGTAAGATGGCACACTATAAGGGTGCAGCCAGCGAAGCTGGCAGAGCCATGCACTTGATGAAAAAGCGTGAAATGGCCCAGCAAGAAATTGAGTTCAGGAAAAAGAAGATAGAAGAGGATTTAAAAATATCAAATATCGAAAATAAATTTGCTGCCCATTATGATGCAGTAGAGCAGCAACTTAAGGTATGTTGAATTGATGTGTTCTTTTTACAGGTTGAAGTAATGGGGATCTTATGTGAACTATCTTTTTATTCTTAATTACATTTTCAGAGTTCTACCATTGGATTGGTCACTCTTGATGAGATGAAAGCCAAACAGGAAAGTATAGTCAAACAACGGGAAAAGAAATTAGCCCAGAAACAGCTAGAGAAGGAACGAGAGGAGATGAGACTTCTGGAAGCAAAACGTGCTGAAAAGTATAGGCAAAAGAGACAGGTATGTGTAATGCCATTGCAATTCATCCATATTCATGTCGTTACACTAATGGAGAGAAATTGATTTTGAATATCTTATTAAGCAGCTGTATTGTAAAAGTCACTGTTGCCTGGTTGCATTCCTCCATCCATGGATCTCATGTCCTTAAGTAACTACGCCTTGTTCTTGTTGCTAGTTGTCTTATATTCCTGGAAATGCATCAGGGTCGTATCAATGCATGCAATTGTGTATAGACCCTCTTATGCATTGTTTTTATTATGCTTATAGCTTAATGCCCTTCATAAATTCTTAGTTATAATATGTACTGTGTACAGTAGAAAATTAATGTTATGCGATCCACCATACTAAAAATTCAACTGTTGGTATGTAATATCGATTTTTGTACGAATGAGTTTTTTCCTTATTGAGGCTTCCACGGAGTGTCTGGTTTGAGGATCCATTCCTATCGGGATTTCTTCTGTGTGTGTCCATTCTGGGGTGACAATAGTTTCGACAATGTTTCAGTTCGCGTCTTCAGATCTGAAGTGTTTCATAGCAAATATTTACCGTCTTATATACCCTTTATTTCTGCACTCTGGTGTATAGATAGATAGATAGATAGATTGTAATAGTGGTGGAGTTCCTCACAACGGAGGCCCTGAGGCACTTAGACCCATTGGTCCATTGTGCTAACCACCCTTTTGAAGAAGTCACCCATAAAGGCCGATCGCCCTGCTAAAGGCCAACAAGTCCCCGATGGGGATTTCCCTTACCTCCCTGGGTTCCAAAAATGGGGAACCCAGGTACCTGTTTCGAGTCCTCATCACCGCAGGGCACTCGCATAACATGTGGGATGTGGTGTCATCCTCTTCTTCGCACCACCTACATCTGGGGGAATCTACGATTCCCAGGAGGTGCAGGTGCCTCATCACCTGGTAGTGCCCCGTGAGGAGTCCCACTACCTTTCGTAGTTGACCCCTGTTTAGTGACAGGAGTCTTTTTGCAAGCCCAGGCCTAGGCCCTTCAATGTGTAGTTTGGCCTGTCTAAGGCCTGATGCAGCTCGCCAGATCTCAGAATGTCGGGTTAGCCCCCACATTCTAATTTCCGCCATCCCTACCGACGAGGCAATAGGTATGATTGGCTCTGGACCAATCGGATCTCGGCTGGAACCGGCCCTTGCCAGCTCATCAGCCATCTCATTTCCAGATATGCCTGCATGACGAGGCACCCAGAAAAGTTCCACCTTGCCGTATCTGCCTATATCATGGAGTGCCTCACGACACTCCTGCAGCAGCTGTGATTTGCACCATGGTGATGTCAGCGCCTTTAAAGCTGCCTGACTATCCGTGCATATGTGTATCGGTCTGTTAAACATCCCGATTTCCTTAATAGCATACGCGCAGGTCAGAAGTGCATATACCTCTGCCTGGAACACCGTAGCATATTTTCCCAAAGGGATTGAGAGCTTCCTTGGTGTGCTACAATTGTAGACCCCTGCTCCTGCTCTTCCTTCTTTCCTAGAGCCGTCCGTATACCATACCTCGGCCCCAGAATGAAGTTCTTTCCCCTTTCCTCTAGCCCACTGTTCCCTATCCGGGAAGTGGGTTTTGAAGTAGGGGGGTGTTTGGTTGAACCTGGCTATCATTCCATCACTGCCCATCCCGAGGATGGGACTCGACTTCATGAGCTCTGTCCAAACTTGTCTGTGACCATAGGAACTTCCTTTGTCATACCACTGTCCCATGCATTTGAGACGATAAGCCGCTGTTCTTGCCTGCACCTCAGCTTCCACATGGAGTGGAGCGAGGTTCAGCAGCGTTTCCAGTGCCAGAGTTGGGGTTGTTCTCATAGCCCCTGAAATGCCCATACAGGCCAAATTTGAATGTGGTTCAGTTTGTTCCCAGCGGTTTTGAGCCGGACTCTCTTCCACCAAACTATAGAGCAGTACAAGAAGCTAGGTTTAATGACTGCCATATAAATCCATCTAATGGCTTTTGGCTGAAGTCCCCATGTTTTACCAAGGGTCCTCCTGCACATCCATAAGGAGGCACAAGCTTTCTTTGCCTTGGTCTCCAAATGCTCTCCCCAGTTAAGCTTGGAGTCCAGAATAACCCCAAGATACTTGACCAATGGTGAGGGATATAAAACCTTTCCCTGCAAAGAGGGAGGTCTAAAGCCCTCCATTTTCCTTCTATTGGTAAACAATACAAGCTTAGTTTTCTCCGGATTTACAGTCAGCCCTGTTTCTGCACACCACCCCATTGCCTTATCCAGGGCTTTCTGCATGAGTCCACAGACAGTATCAAGGTACTTTCCAGTGATGATTATAGCCACATCGTCTGCGTACCCTTGAGTGTATGCGCCAGTCCTATTCAATTTAAAATAAGACTGTCGACTACCATATTCCAGAGGAGTGGAGATAACACTCCTCCCTGAGGGCAGCCTCGAGTCACAGCTACCTTCATTGAACTGTCTCTCAAGACTACTTTTACAGTTCTTTGTTCCAACATGTATCTAATCCAGCTCACAATGTGAGCATGGATACCATGTCTTCCTGCAGCAATGCATATTTGATCGAAGGACGTGTTATTAAATGCTCCCTCGACATCAAGAAATGCCCCCAGTCCGTACATTCCGTGTTCCAGCACTCCCTCAATCCTGCTAACAAGATTGTGGAGCGCTGTCTCCACGGATTTTCCCTTCTGGTAGGCATGTTGATACAGGTGCAGGGGGTGATCCCCTAATGGCCCATCCCTTATGTACCTGTCCACTATCTTTTCTAGTGTCTTCAGTAGAAAAGACATCAGACTGATTCCTCGAAAGGAGTCTGCTCTTGTGTAGTCAGTCTTACCTGGTTTAGGTATGAAAACCACCTTGGTGACCCTCCAGGCTTTTGGAACATACCCATAAGCCAGGCAGGAGCGAAATATTCTTACCATTGGAAGGAGGATCAGATCCTGCCCTTCCTGAAGTAGTGCAGGAAATACCCCATCCTCCCCAGCAGCCTTAAAGGGGCTAAAACATGATTGCCCATTTTGTAACTGTGTACGTCACGATGCTGGAGGAAAGTCTCCATTCTGTCCGAGCCGGACGGATGGGATTCCTCCCATGATGCATCTCCCTCAACTCCCTGGAGCCTGGAAAGTGGGTCTCCAGCATTAGCTTTAGTGCTTCCTTGTCGGAAGACGTGAAGTCTCCCGAGGGAAGCAGCAGAGAACCCACCCCCGCTTCTGAGTCTTTCGATAGGATCTTATCTTATGAAGTCTTGCCATCTGTGGAACAGTCTCTACGCTCTCACAGAAGCTCCTCCATGAGTCCCTTTTACAGCGCTTGATTGCTGCTTTGTACCTCCGTTGGGAAACCTTAAAGTTTTCCCCATCCCGAGGCATTCTTGTCCTCTTTGCTTTATTAAAGAGTTTCCTAGTCTCTCTACGGAGACCGTCTAATTCTGCTCCCCACCAGGGTAATTTACACCCTTCCTTCCTGGTCCTTAGGGGGCAGCTGTCTTCGTAGGATGTGATGATGCTTCTCTGTAGATAATCAACAGCAGCATCTACCTCATCCACATTTCTAAACTTGCACTGAGGTGCCCCCTCTAGGGCAGCTCCCAGCCTTTCTCGATATAGTCCCCAATTGGTAGTCCTGGGGTTTCTATATGTTATTTCCCTGTAATTGGATTCTAAAAGAGTGAAGAGTATGTGTCTGTGGTCGGACAAAGTTATCTCCCCTGACACTCTCCACCCATCAATCCTGTGCAGCAGAGAACTGGTGCACAGTGTAATATCTATCACCTCCTGCCTAATGCTGTTTGCAAAGGTAGGTTGTGATCCTTTATTGAGTATTTGTAACTCCGTAGACATAAGATACTCCAACAGTGCCTCTCCCCTTCCATTGGTGCTCCCACTCCCCCACACAATGTGGTGCGAGTTAGCATCACAACCGATCAGAAGATCCCACTTGTTGGTCTTACAGTGACTCACCAGCCTCTCCATCTCATTTGATGGTGGAGGAGCCGGTGCATCGTATGGCAGGTAGGAGGAGCAGATGACCACCCTCTTCCTGTTCTCACCTTCCCCCAGGGTCAGCAGAACTGCTGTCTGATCCCTAGTGGTAAATTCCGATAGATGCAAAGCACTTATCCCATTCACATAGATACAAGATCTAGGCCTATCAACAGTGGTACAGTAATATATTTTTCCGCCTGTCATGCTCAGGCCCCTGACTCTTCCCTGGAAAGCGCAGGGTTCCTGAATCAGAGCTTATTTGACCATATCTTCAGAGAGTATCCTTTGCAGAACCCCTGAGGCAGCCTTACTGTGTTGTAGGTTGGCCTGAAGCACGGCTACGCCAGCCATGGTTCGGCCCCGCCCACATCTTCTTCCTCCCTCGTCTCCTTCTCTTGGAGGGGGTATGGAGCCTTTCCTTAGGCCACTACCCACAGGGGCTCCCGAGTCAGACTCTACCCCCATGGGGGAGACCAGGCTTGGTGCCTCCTTGAAGGTGGGCCCAGAGAGGTTGAAAAGGATGTCGTCCTCCTCTCCCCACGAAGGGTATGAGGGGCAACTGGGATGTGTGGGTCTCCCAGAAGGAACCCCCACAGGCAAGGTTAAGGTAGTAGAGGGTGCGTCCCGACTGGGATCCCCATCGGGGCTCTCCACCGGTATCGCATCCCCCAAGGAAGAAGACAGACTACAAGAGTCCATGTGAAGAGTGCGCCTCTCAGCGCCCTCCATAGTTTTGTTTGCGGGTTCCATGTTTGGTCCCACGAGTAGCTAGGGAAATATGGTGTCCGCCCATGCAGAGCCCCGCATGCATGGGTAAGGCTAAATAAAACCGGAGGTCGCCCAGTATCCGGAGTCTGTTAGTGACTTCTTACCCTCCGCCCTGCAGATGCGGTCACCCTTAGCACAGAGATGCACCGTGGTGATGGGAGCTGTTTATTGACCGCCAGGTCTAGATCCGTCATGTTCAGCAATACCAGGGGCACCTCGAGGAGGATGTGGCTCTTCACCAGGCATGACGGTCTTGGTGGTCCATAGGCATGTTCTGCCCTTGTCCCTCCCTGGAGTCACTGACCCCTTACCCCCACTCTGGTGTTCAAGTGGGAGCATTTTCATTGGCCGTTTGACTACGTTTTTCAATTAGGCGCTTCCAAGTATGGGGAGCTCATAGCTATCCTCTCTGTTAAAATTGTTGGGGTTTTTGGCCATTTCGATCGCCTCGCATATGATGAGCCTTGGGAAATAGCGTTTCTCAGTCTTGATCAGCTTGGCTCCGTCGAAATTAATGTTGTGGGCCGGGCCTTCCCAGAAGTGCTCCGCGATGGCTGAGAGGCATGGTTGTCTGTTCTTTGTCGCTCTCCTGTGTTCTTGAATACAGGTCTTTAAGGCTCTCAAGGTTTGCCCAATGTAGGCCTTTCCACAATCGCATCTGACCTTGTATATGCTGCTCCGTTCTTCCATCAGTGTAAGGTCTTTACCTCTACATTAAATGTCCTTTGTCTTGGTGACACAGGTGTATATGGTCAGGATGTTATGCTTATTAAGAGCCCTGGATATTTTTTCTGTGGTTCCGCCAACGTATGGTAACATGGCAAAAGTGGCATCATCCTTTTCTCTCGTAGTAGCAGTCTCGTCCGTCCTGCTCAAGGCCAAGACTCGTTTCTCTTCTTCTCTCTGAGCAACTCGGATAGCATGTCGGTGGAAGCCATTGTCTTGAAAAACCTTAAAAAGATGCTGTTTCTCGTTTTCAATAGACGAATAGTTGCAGATGGAGAGGGCTTGGTTGAAAAGAGTATGGATAACAGCTGTCTTTTGTCGGGGGTGGTGGTGCAAGGCAGTGTTCAAATATTGATCGGTGTGCGTTTTCTTGTGAAATATTGGATGACCTAGGGTCCCGTCGTCATTCCTCTTTACCCGCACATCCATGAAAGGAAGTTGCCCATTTTCTTCCACCTCCATCGTAAATTTAATGGTTTCGCACTGCTGGTTGAGGTGTTTAAGGAATCCATCGAGTTCGCTTCATCCGTGTGGTCATATGACAAATGTGTCATCTATGTATCTCAGGAAAAGTTTTGGTTTTTTTCTCATGGGATCGTAGAGCCTTCTCCTCAAATGCCTCCATGAACAGATTGGCGATGACCGATGATAGGGGGGACCCCATGGCCACGCCTTTGACTTGTTGGTGTAATACCCTCTTCCAAATAAAATGTGCGTTGTCAAGGCAGAATGTAACCATTTTAGGGATATCCTCTGGCAGTCCTTTTGCGACGAGAGATCTGGTAATTTGTTATATTGTGGATCTTGCAGGCATAAATGCATACCGAATGTATTCGAGTGAATACCCCTCAATCTGCGGAATAAATTCTAGGCAATCCTTTTTAGAATTAGCAAAAGAAATGTTAACGCCTGAAATCCATCGTTGAGTAAGAAATATTGGATGCCAAACAAATATATTTCGGACTGAGATCGAAAATGCTCGGATTGGCGGTATTCTGCTAGTAAATGACAGAAATTGTGTCCAGAAATCTTTATAATGTTTGCAACAGATACGTGTAAGGTGATCATGTTCAACAAAGAAGCATCTGTATGCAATGCTGCATTAGTGAGTGTGTAGATGGAGATTTCAGATTAAAATTTGGCACAATTCTTTTGAGTCTTTAAATGTTGTTATTAGTCATGATGTTTTGGCACTGTTGCAAATTTTTAAATATTTTTAATATTATATTGTATTCAGCTAATTAAACTATGTACTTAAATACATAGTTAGGTAAAGTTAATCCTCATTATTCAAGACTTAACTGTGAGTGCCATCTAAAAAATTATAATATATTTTTCTAAATTATGCAATGTATATTATGCCAAGGTATTTTTCTGTTAATTTATCTGAAATGTATTTATTTAAAATATGAATGAATATAAGTCATTGGAATAATATTATCACTTAAAAGAATTAATATTCACGATGGGGTCAAAAAAGACCCCAAGTAGGTAGGACGTAATTTTTTTAGTAACAGGTGGCGAGGGTTAAAATGGCTTCGCATCTGTCTTCAGAGAACAAGTGGTGCACATTCGAACAATGTCATCCACGGCAATGGACAGTTTTTCAAGAGCGGATCTGATGTCTTCCGTGAAACTGTCATGGGGAAGACCGCGTATCAATAGGAATGTTTTCCTGTCCTCAGGGAGCTGGTAGGTGTGGTATTCCCAGCGTTTTTCAGTGAAAAGTTTCACGAGCACACAAATCATCCAAAGATTGGCTCTGTACTCGAATTTGGTTGCCCGTGTAGTTGCTGACTGGGGGTTTGCTTGTAGCGGCCAGCATTTCCCGGTGTTTAACTTGCCATTGATCTACATGCTTCAGGAAGATGGGCAGGATTTTGGTAGAAGTGGGTGGGTTCACGGTTGTACGGGTGGTTGACTGCTGGTCGTAAAAAGGGCCATTTTTCTTTGGGAGAGATACGTATTGCGGTGTAGACAGCTTTGGAGAAGCAGGGCGTTCGGCGGAGAGATGACCGTCAGGAGATGCAGACTGAGAGAGTTATGGTCCTGAGAAGGGCCGTCGCACGTGATTGAGGCTATGGCCGAGAACACGTTACTAGTTTCTATTGGCAGAGGCGTGATGCTAGGCAATGTCCTTGCCCTTTTTCTGTAATTGACTTCTCTGAATGGGGCTTCCGCAGACCTATAATTGGCGACGGCGATTCGTAAGGATTTCAGGTGGTTGTGCAGTTAGGAATGGGCGGAAGCCCAACAAGAGAGCGAAAGTATGGGTTTAAAGTCACGCTTTCATTAACCTGGATAGATATGAGCCTGTCGGGATTGCCATTTGGGATAGAGGGAGTACTGGGGGGAGAGGAAGCCATGTTATGACTCACCGTGTCCGGAACTGGGCTGAGGAGATGCCACTGTTGAGCGCTTGGGGCTGGGGCGTTGGTCATCTGTGGCTGGGCTGGTTGGCTGGGTTGCTGTTGTTCACTGGCAGCAGGGTCATTCAGGTCCGGGGAGAAGGGCTCACCGATAGCAGTCAGGATCTCTTCATCCGATATGGCGATGTTGTCGTCCGGGGACGTGGGAGAGTTGGTCTCCATCGTGCCGAAAACGGCGCACCAATCGGAGACGCTCTTTATCGCACGGGTAAATAACACACTTCAATAGATAAACTGAAATTGGGCTGTGTAAAAGGTCTCCGAAACTAATGAGGCAAGCACAAATAAGTACTAGACTCCGATTCCTCTGCGGGTGGGCGAATGGGAATGGAATGTGTGACCATGATAATAACCTGTGAAATTAGGAATCACAAAAGCATGGTGAACGGGATGACTTTTAATTATTAGCGCAGCATAAGGCTTGGTTATATTTTAAAAATAACAAAAATATGCAAAAATTATCACAGCTAACAAAAATATAATTCCTTTTTTAATGTACGAGAAAATAAATTATTCTTATGCAAACAAAAGTCTTGTGACTTCATTGGAAAAGTAAGAGCATAACAATAAAATAGGGGACCTTCTTTATTACAAACATATCACACGTACTTCACATCAATAATATAAATCACATAATAGTTTCAATGCCTACTCAGTGGCGAAAAATGTATCAAGAATTGTTTGCTTCAATTTAGTGGCAGTTGCAGAAAGCACAAATCCTTCTACTTCACTGAATGTTTTTACTTCGTCAAGGGAAGCATTACTGGCAGTTGCAGAAAGCACAAATCCTTCTACTTCACTGAATGTTTTTACTTCGTCAAGGGAAGCATTACTGGCCCTATAGACGTTGCTAATTACTTTTATAGCCTGCTGTGCTTCAGCTCTTGAGGGCATAGGCACCGTTTCTTCTTCGGAATTGGAACTAATTTTTTCTTCAACTTCGTTTCTGACTGAGTCAATCAATCCCTCAACTCCTCCCACACAGGCAAACTGTCATTGGCATAATCACGAAACTCACAGGGACCTAAATGCACAGTAATGTCCTGCCAACCGTCAGGGTTACTCAGGGCTTCATCTAAATGCTCGTCAACCGGTGTGTTTCCCTCAACAATGAATCTCGCATGCCTGAAGCAATCCGATATGTGCACTGGAGAAATCTTTTCCCAGCTGATTGCAACTGCCCGCATTGCATCAAGCACATTCCACTTCAGTCTCTGTATGTTGTTCTTTGGAAGACGAGTCATGATGTAATTCACTAATAAGCTCCTGAAATTGTGCTTGAGGAGTTTAATGACACCTTGATCTAAAGGTTGCAAAACGAATGTAGAATTTATTGGTAAAAATACTAGTTCCACATGCCTAAGTTCAATATTTGGATGGGCCGGACAATTATCAACCAATAGCACTACTTTACGATTTTTTCCCCCAATCCTTGCATCGAATGCTCGCAACCACTACGTGAATAATTCAGAAGTCATCCACGCATTTTTTTGTGCCTGTAGGGGTAATGTTTTTTTGCCCCTGAAACACCTGGGATGGGCGTATTTCCCCACGATATATGGCTTCACTTTATCTGAGCCATCCATATTCATTCAAAGCATAACTGTCAATCTCTCCTTACTCCTTTTGGTGCTTTTGCAAGGATCCCCTCGAACTGCAAGTGTTGAGTTAGGCAAGAGGTTGTAGAATAGACCAGTCTCGTCAGCACTGTAGATATTGCAGGGCTCATATTTACTCCGGTAACTTTTCAGGACTGGATCTCAGTCCTGTACAGCTTTCAGATTCACACTCGTTGACTCGCCCGACACTTTGTGAAGTGATATACCCTTCCTTTACTTGAAACAAGCATGCCAGCCATCCGAGCTTTTGAAGTTCTCGATTCCGAGTCCAGTGGCAATGTAGTCAGCTTTCACCTTTAACATCAGACCATTTATGGGCAGTCCTGCAGACCTTTGCTGACAGAACCACTTGAATAGTGCAGATTCCATTTGAGGATGTTCCCCATGCCGCAAATGTTTTTGGCTGCTATGTCGCCCTAGTTCGGTCAATGCTGCACGAATTTTATCTTTGTTCTTTAATATTGTAAACAACGTAGATGACGACACACCACACTGCCTCCCGATATCAGTCTTTGAAGACGTGTTACTTTTGCACTCATCTATAATTTTAATTTTGGTTTTAAGGTCCAAAGATTTATGTTTCCCGGACATGTTGTTGCCGCGCAAACCACAAGAGACAACTCCGCCCCTCCTGCCGAGTAAACTCCACCCCTTACCCACACAACACCTCTCTGCTGCCATGTAATTGGGCACATCCAGTCGACGGAATGGTTGGGAGTTTTTCAATCACTCGGACAGATTGCTCTCATTCTGCTGGATGTTGAGGCCCCATGCCACGGATCGAGCTCTAAGCATTGGATACATTGCCTCAAGCTGAATTAGAAGTGATGAGAGGACTGGTTGCTGCAGTTCGGAGCGGAATATTATTTTTGACATAGGAATCAGTAATATAGGAGCTTTTAATCAATGCCACGAGATTCAAAGGAGCTGATGTAGGAATCCACATTTTACTAATCGTGCTCGATTACCTAGCCCTCGAGGGTAACCAGCACCTTATTTTGCCATTCATTTAAACACACATTTAATGGATTGCGCGGGTGTGCATTACAGTTTTGCTGATATGGTGCAAAACTTTGAATCATGCAGAATTTTGGAGAGCTTCAAGAAGAGATAATGAAGATTCATTATGATTGGTCACTAAGCAAGAGGATTTCTGCTATCAGTACAGTAATTCTGCTGTTACAACATTTTTTACCACTGTTTCCTCGACCTCGGTGGGGGCGATTTTGAGTCCTCGCTCGCTAACCTAAGGTTGATAGGTACTTTACCACCTTGGTCATAACTGTAAGAGATTTTCCCACATGGCAATAGCTGGCTAGATCTTGATCGATCTACATTCCCATGCATGAATGAAAGATTGAAATATACATTGCCGGGCAGCATGCAGCGACAAGTAACATGGCTCTAGATTTTCATAAGTCAAAAATCTATTTTAGGGTGCCAATATAAGTATGACAGTGTTGTGCTTTCCACTTTCATCGTTACCATCCCTAACACGGGAAAAGATGGAGGGGGTTCCACTAGAGATGGGTAAATTACCGTAATTTCCAATTGAGGTGAATTACCGTGGTAAATTACGGTAATTTTCAAAAATTACCGTAATTTTCCAGTAATTTTAGGGTTTTGAGCTGCAAATCCTTATCAGAGGACTCAAAACGAAATCAAATAGCATTGAGATATAAATGCCGACACATAAATTAATTTAAATTAGATTATAGGTTTAAAGCAATTTTTTATTTATAAATAAGAAGCAGTAGCTGTTTTTAAGTTATATTAATTCCAAATTATTCTATTTAAAATAGTTTTCTAAAGTCGTCTGTCTCATCCCTTTCCTCGTTTCTTTGCTGGCTGCTTGCTCAACCTGCCGCAGAATCTTCAAATTCTCTACTCCATCTTCTGACATTACAAAAATTCGCTCCAAAACATCTATAGCGTCCACCACTTCCTTCCAACCGGGGCACACTACGCTATTGCTGGGCTCTTCTCTCTCTTCATCGCTCACTTCCTGCGTCTACACCAAAATTTCGGGATCCTTATTGTCAGCAAATACAGCGATATCATTATCAATACTCGCATACTCTTCGAAAGATACCCCTTCAATGTTTAATAATTGAGCGACTTCACCCCATTTCACTTCACTTCACCCCTCTCCTCCATCTGTGGGTCGTCTTGGGTGTCTTCCAGGAAAGCCTGCCCTCCTGAAGCAATTCGAGATCGCGCTTCTCTCTACTCCATCCCAAGCAACACACAGACGCTGAATGGTTTGCAGGATGTTCCACTTCAATGACTTGATGTCCTCAGTGTTTCCTAGTCTAGTTAGAAGATATTCAACTAGTAGCCTTCTATATGCGCAATTAATGAGAACGTGATGCTGAAGGCATCTGTTCGACGACATTCGATTAATTGGCATCTCCGATGCATACAGCGCTGAAGATTTATTGAACCTAACTACTTTTTCGTCGTTTATTTATTCATTCATACCAACAGAAAATCCATTTCATCTTGTACAGTTATCAAATTATATATTTATTATTATAAGTATTCTACCAGTGAAGGTAGGTTTAAATGGACATTTAATTCTTCCCACCCCCTAAATTTCACACGATGTCCCTCTTCAGCCCCACATACCTCCTGCCACCTATCATTCCATATTCCAAATTATATATATGTGTCTTAAAAGACATCGTTGTTGATCCTATTTCTAAAATAAGGATTTTTTTGTCTTGAATTAAGAATTTTTAAAATTCCCAACTTTGACCAGAAAATCATGAATAATCCATGAACATTTCCCTGCATCAAAAATTCATGAATAAATCCCAATTTTCCAGGTTTTCTTGGTCAGTGGACACCCTGATAAGGGATGCTCAATGGGATATTATCGAAATTTAATTTAAAAAGAGCTGCTCCGCCGATTTTCTGTCAAATCAGATCAACTTGTAAACTGCCTAGGTGGTTCAGAGAGGAGTGCAAAATCGCCAAGCGCTCCTGCTCAGAGTGGAGAAATAGACGGAGCCACGCAGAGTTGAGCTTTGGCTTCCCTTACACGTTTCTTAAGGTGGGGACCAATAGAGTTGACTATGGCCTTCACCGAGCCAGAGCGTCAAGTTTCCTTCATGCCCTCCGCTCTGTAGGTCTCCGATTTGAACCCCTTCGAAGCTCGTAGTAGAATGGTTAAGACACGGTACACTCCGCTGTGGTTCTACTTCCTGCTTATTACGTAAATATCGATGGAAAAAATTACCTGTAAATGCAAAATACTGGGTTTGTTCTCAATAATTCGTTTTAGAGGGGCACTTTTCATGTTTTGGGCCCTTTCTCAGACTTCGTTGTAGGGAGTGTTCGTAATTAGAGAGGTTCATTACGGGAGGTTTTTTTTGCGTGCATTGTCCATTGGAATGGTCTGGGACCGGGCCAATGACTTCGAAATAGGGAGGTTTCCTTAAAATTTCGCTGTATGGGGGTTCGTTGTATAGAGGTTTTACTGTATCTCTCCAACTACTTGTTGGCAGATGTAGTGAAAACATGTTTGATCAGGGGAAACCATGAAATATAAATAGGTTCTCTCTTAAACAAAAAATAAATAACAAGCTTTGTTTTGTGACTCAAAAAACTGAACTGAGTAATAAATATGAACGTAATATTTGCCATTGAGGAATAAAATTACCTAGGAAAAATTTGCATTCATTGATTTACCAAAAATGACTCAATATTAGTCTGCTTCAGTCTCCTGCTGGCACTTGATTTGAGCACATATCCTTCCACATCATTTAATTATGAAATTCATCCTGAGATGCATTACTCACTCGGTAAACATCACTGATGATCGTAAGGGCATTTTGTACTTCATCCCTTGAAGGCATAGAAACTGTTTCTTCCTTTGATTTGGAGCTAACTTTGTGATTTCCTTCATCTTCCACAGCAGCAATCAACTCCTCCTCCGTTAACTCTTCACGTACATAGGGTATACATTCATCTACATCTATGTAGACATCAAAATCACAAGGGCCAAAATGCTCCTGAATGCCTGTCTAACCATCAGGTTTGTCATTTTTCTCCTCCGGTGTCTATATCAGCTGTTCACTCCCATCTCTTATGAATCTGGCATGCTGGAAACATGATATATGAGCCAGAGATATTTTTTCCCAGCTTATGGATACTGCTCGCATGGCATCTAAGACATTCCATATTAATGCCTTTATGTTGCATCCAGGTACTTGAGCCACCAAGTAATTCACATGTAAACTGTGAAAATAATATTTGAACAACTTGATTATCCCTTGGTCTAAAGGTCTCGTTGTGTTAGGTGGCAACAAGATAATTTTTATATTTCTTAATTCGATTGGCGGATGGGCAGGGCAATTGTCAATGAACAATGCTACTTTCCTATTTTTCCCACCATTCTAGCATCAAATGCGCGTAACCATTGCATAAATAAAGTTGACGTCATCCAAGTGTCTTTGTTGGCTTTGTGTGGGTATGGCATTGTTTTTATCCCCTTTAAACATCAGGGATGAGCAGATTTCCTCACCATGAATGGTTTTACTTTGGCAGAACCTGTCAGAGTCAGAATCCATATTTATGCACAAGAGAACAGTCAACTGCTTTTTACTTTTTTCACTCCTCTGCAAGTGTCCCCTCTAGTGGCCAGAGTTTTGTCTGGAAGGAGGTTATAAAATAAGCCTATCTCATCTGCACAATATATATTACATGGGCTGTAATTCTCCATATAACTTTTTAAAACAGGAAAAAAAGCTCCACTGTACTTACATCGATACTGTCAGATTTCCCAGGTAATTTATGAAGAGTGATTCCGTTCCTGTACTTAAACTGAGCAAACCAACAGTTGGAACATGAAATTCTCAATACCGAGCCTCTCACTTAAATACTTCGCTTTTGCCTTAATCATCGGTCCACTTATTGGAATATCTGCTGCTCTCGGCTGGCAAAACCACGTGAAAAGAGCAGATCGTACCCAAGGATGTTCCCCTGGTCACAAATATTTGTGCTTGCTTGGACGTCTTTCTTGAAGCACTGCTGCGCAAATTTTTTCCTCATTCTTAAGGATTGTGAATAAGGTCAAGGAAGATATGCCCCCCCAATCTTGCTCTTGGAACACTCGCCACTTTCGCAGTCAATTATGATTTGTAATGTCCTTTTTAAATCCAAGGACTTTCGTTTCCCAGCCATGATGTTGGATCATTCGGACGATTCGGACTGAACTTGAAACAAAAGCGGGAGGTGGGGGAGGATGACAAAAGAACATTGAAATTCACGGACTTATGAGAAGTTAATATTTAATCAATAAGGATGCATACGGACATTTCGTGAATGGTCGAAATGAACATTTGATCATCAAAGTGGGCAGAAAAATTTACTCTTTGGCATTTAATGCTATTGAAAAGAGCACGTGAGCACAACATTTACCTCTCATAATAGTGAATGACTGCAGTTGAGGCAGATTGTTGTCCTCGCTATTATGGATTTATTTTAAATGTAAATCATAGGGTTTTAAATGGTTCCTTCCAAATCCCTCGCTGTATGCTGTACTTGTTGTATGGGGCTTCCACTGTACGTTACTTTAAGTCGTCTCCAGCTGTCTCTTTTTAGGATTTGTCATCTCCATCATGGGCTTAAAATTAAACATGTAATTTACGTTTGTGTTCATTTTTACTAGCAAAGTATTCAAAACATGACTGAAAACTGTGCAAGAGCCTTTCTGGACATCCCCACCTTAAATCCTCATGATTCAATTTTCTGTATGCCAGAACTTTGTAGGAAATCGCGGGTGGCCCAGGGAAAGGAACTGGCACCCCTACCCTGAGTGTGTGAATTTCATGTGCTTATTAACGATGGCTTAGTACGGGGTAAGCTCTACCCTTACCTATCAAAAACCAACCTTTGGGTTGAACACAACATTCTTCTTTTTTTTTCAGTGATATACTTACCTTGTCAAGGTAAATAGGATGGTTATTTTGCTGGGATGAATTTGGTATGGTCCTCCTCCCAATGTGCTGCAGCATTTCCCAAATGATGTAATGAATACATGGGAAATGCTCGTCCAGGGAACAAAATTCTTTCCAAGGTCGGGTGAGATAGATGAGGTCAAATAGAACAAAAAACAAAAGTATATGAGTCTAACTAATGCCAGACAATGTATTTCAACAAATAGACAAAGCAAGTACAAACCAACAATTGAAATATTCTTCCCATTTAGGGACACCCTAACAACTTGCAACAAAAGAGCATGGCGACTAGAAACCCTCGAAAACGACTAAGACTCACAAAAACTAAAGACCGTCGCACGTAATCAGCAAGTGAACTCCTTGCTGTCTCAGCTCGAACAGAGGGCGTGAGAGGGGAGGTATTTTCTGGCATAAGGAGGGGGTGTTTTCGGCAAGATCAAAGTGGAATGGGGTTTAATGTGGAAATCGTTGATAGGTAGATTTTGAGGGCAGGGAAAGTGGTATGGGTAAAGTGGGGTAGGAGGAAGTTTATCATTGGAGCATCAGGAACTGTTTTTTTGACTCTGGCGGGAGCACACCAAAGCGGCTTGTACGATGGCCAAACTTCTGGTTTGGCGGCATGCTTTGTCGGAACGCTGCAGTTTGGAATTGATGCATTTTGGAATCGTAGGCATTGTTGGCTCCAACTGTCATTTGCGACGCCTGTCGTGCAAGTCCTTCGGCTAAGTCTGGAGGGTAATTAGTCCACCGAGGGGTAATGTCCAACGAGGGAAAGGGTGGTATCAAAAATGCCACTGCTTAAAGGGTAATCTAAATATGCTAACCAGCATTATTTACTTACACTGTGACCCAGGCAGGAAAAGAACATACAAATAAGGAAAACGTGCTATCAAGTAACATCCTAATGAGAGTCCACTGTATAACATGGTATTATTCCTTTTAAAATACACTACACTTAGCCCTTTTAGTTTCCATTCCTAGTCGCCTGGTATGTGTGAAAAATGCCAGGGCTTCTTTGACAGAAATTTGTTTTGGTTATAACTTTATGCAAAACTTAACGTTAATACTCTGGAGTAAAATTTCATTTTTATGTATATTCTATAAAGTCCCAGGATTTATACAAGATTTTAGCTGGCTGGCACTATAAGGGTTGATAATCACAACACCAGATTAGAGCCTTCTATATATAGTTACATTACTATTACAGTCATTGGTTTTTCAATAACTTTTTGTGACACCCTATGGATATCGTGTGGAATACACAGTAACCTTAAGCCTGCTAGGAAAATGTTTACCATATTTGATGGCATATAAGACAATGTTTTTTTTCAAATAGATGGCCGTCAAATTATCACTAGGTCTTACATATGCAAGTTGGGCCTCAGAAAGCTGCCCTTCAGAAATATTTTATATGAAAATATTTTATATGTGGCCTAACATGGCACTTTTATTCAGTGGAATTGAGCAGAAGGATAACAGAGTCTATTATACTAAATAGGATATTATACTAAAGTCTGAATGTAATCATTTTTTCATTAAAAATTTCTGTGCACATGGCTGAAGATATTGTTTCCACTAAGGAATATCTTATAGTCAGTTATCTCATTTCATAATTTTGAAAATTTCATAATATCACCTGCCACCCAATGTATTTAGACTATCGTAATGGTTGGGATGGGAAAAGTTGCTGTATAATTACAAAAATATATCATGTCATAGTTGTTATTTAGAGTTTCTACTCATTATAAGTAGAGGTCCGTGAAAGTGGTTTTATTTTTTTGATAAAATTCGTTTTAAAACTATGTGATTTCGGTGTTATAGAAAATCTTGGCGGTGTTATTATAATGTTACAATTTTTGCGCATTTCTAAGCGTTTTATTGTTTTTGGTACACATTTTGTGAATGCTTATACTTTTATTAAGCATTTTACATAACAAGAAAAGCAGTGAAAGAAGCACGCATAACTAAACACAATCGGAAACAAAGAAACTTGAACTGGGGGTGTGTCGAAATGATTTTTTTTTGCATTGAAGCTCAGTGGAGCGCCGAATATCCGACGATCTACCGCTAATAAGTAGCACCCCCTCTCCTCCTATCTTTTCTGTTACTTCCCCCCTTGCCTCAACTGCTAGCGCTTCCGTTCCCGACCAGCGCAGCGGCCGTGTTTAAGTCTACAAAATTGTTACATTAGGCCCACACTAAAGGTTTTCCTGCAACAAGTTATCCAATTACGCTGTCTACTGCGTCGCGGTGAGTCACCAAAAGTACTGTTCGGCATTGACGCGTGCCGGGCACGTGAGCTTATATTTCCGCTCTTCCGCGGCTGTGTTCAGCACATTATTGATTCAGAATATCTAATTCTTCAGGAGAGAAAGCGCATCATTTTAGATATTTCCGAGAATTTCAGGTTTGATAAACGTGAATCGAAGAGAGAGGCGGTGATTAATTAAACGGCAAATTCCGGCGGAGACATCACTACAGTGCGCGATATTACGCGAATGCGATATGCGCGAGACAAAACAAGCCAATTGACCTTTGAATCGTAATGAGATAGAGCGAATGAACGTCATCAGCGTTAAACAATGAAGGCTTAGACTTAAATCGATTATGACTCTTTACATGTGATTTTTTCGCTAATTCACGTAAAATTCGCGAAAAAGGCGAAATTTCGTTTTATTTTTCGATTTCGCGTTATTTCGCGATATAGCGTCTCGTGAATTTCACGGGTCTCTAATTATAAGTCCCCACTATGTTATTTACCTATTTACACCTCTTTCTTATTTAAGCAAAATATACTTTCCTGGGCAAAATTTAAGAAGTTGTTTCATGTTTTTATGTAAGATGTAGGTCTACATTTGCAATCGTACCCCTAATGCTAATGACTACTTTCATATTAATATGTTTTTATTTTCTCTTTGTAGATCCAGGCATTGTCATTCTCAATGGATGATGGAGAGAATGAGGAGGAGGAAGAGGAGAAAGTCAGCAAGGAATTGAATGGGAAGAGTGACTTGGGTGATCTCAGTTGCCAGTTGAAAGGTCAGGACAATGAGAGGAAATTGGAAGTGAAGGAAGAGGAAAGTGTACCAGAAGCTGAGAGTGATGAGAGTTCAGATGGTGAAGAGAGTGAGAAATCTAAGTTGGGTGAGTTCAAGCCTCCAGTGCGGAAGAAGATCAGGAAGAACCCAGATGTGGACACAAGCTTCCTACCGGACAGGGAAAGGGAAGAAGAGGAGAATAGGTTGCGGGAAGAGCTGAGACAGGTATTTAATCAGTTCTTTTGAATATCATATACCCTAATGTATGTTATTAATTTGCAATGCATTTCAAAAAAATGTTCGGAGAAGTGAAACCAAGCTGTCGTTGATTGGCAATGACAGGAAATAGGACAGTGATGGATGAGTAGTCAATAGGCGTGGTTTGGTAATTAACCAGCTAGACAACAGGTGTCTCTAATGTTCATGTGGGCTAAACAATGTTTACAGTCAATACTTAAGGGTGGGTTAGGAAATTTTGCAGATTCAAGTCATGCTTTGATATAGAAAAGTTACAACTTTAAGCAAACTTATAAATATTGAAATAATGGGTGAACGGCATGGGATATATTTGTAGGAAAAGTAAGGAGACGTAAAATAATTTAATTCTTATGACTCTACTATTTCATTAGCAATCGTTTTTTCTGGTCTTTCTTTTTTGCTTAACTGTCATAGTGGAGCCTAGTTTGAGACGAAGGAAGTCAGATCAAAAGGGTTGCAGTGGTCAAAGAAATGGTGAAGTTTAATAAACATTGAGTTCAACTGCACTTTGAGTTTTTGGTGATTTCAAAGGAAGCCAACTGTAAAGGGAAGTAATTTAATCTAGAATTTAGGTAGGTGAATGATTCCACTTGCTCCAATCTTTCTCCTTTGAGGCGGACGTCGGCCACTGTTTTCTCTCTTCCACACACAAGTATCTTGGTTTTCTTCTTATTGACTTTCATGTTGTATTCCTGGAACACTTTTTCAATTATGTTTAGTGAGTTCTGTATGTCTTCCTTGTTTCCAGCTATGATAGCAATATCATCAGTGAAGCGTAGCATGTTGATTTCTTCTCCATTCACTTTGATTCTTTTGGTACCTTGTTCTTCTATTTCTGTTATCACTTCCTCCATGTACATATTGAAGAGTGCTGGTGACAGGTTATATCCTTGTCGGACTCCTTTGTTAATTTTTGCCTCTATATATTTTCCGTCTTGCATACGTATTGTGGCCACTTGGTCCTTGTAGAGCTGGTAGATGATTTTTCTGTCATTGTAGGCAAAGCCAAGTTTTTCCATAGTATGGAACATCGTATTCCATTGGACATTATCGAATGCCTTCTCCAAGTCCACAAAGGCTATATACAATGGTTTGCTCAGGTGGATCATTGGTTTTCTCTACCATTAGTCTCAGCATAGTATTTCCTCCATTGTCCCCCTATTATTCCTAAATCCAAATTGGTTTTCTGACAGGTTTTCTTCGATTTTTCCTTCAATTCTTCTGCCTACTATCTGAGTAAGAATTTTGGAGGCATGTGACTATAGACTCAAGATTCGGTGCTCTTCACATTTCGTAGCCCTTGCCCTTTTCGGTATGGTCACCATTGAGCTCCTCTTGAAGTCTTCTGGCAGATTTCCGGATTCAAAGCAATCTTGGATTATTCCATATAGTGCATCTTGCACTTTTTCACCAAGTGTTTTGATTACTTCTCCACTGATTTTATCTTCTCCGGGCGCCTTTCCAGTCTACAGGTCTCTTACTGCTCTCTCGAATTAGCTTCTTAGTATTGCTGGACCGCGGTTGTCTTCCTCCTCTTGGTTCTGGTCATTTGTGAATGCTTCTGCTAGGGGTATCGGGCCTCAGTATAGCTCTTCAATGTAGGTACTTAATCCATGTATTGCTGATTTCTCTCTCTTCCATTAGCAGTTTCCCATCCGAATCTCTGATGTTTTTGCATCTTGGTTTCCTTTCTCCGAAGTGCCTCTTGATTAGGTTGTATGCTGTTTCTAAGTTCCCCTCCATCATATTTTCATTGATGTTCTCACAGCAGCTTTCAATCCATTTCTCTTTGGCCTTTTTCGATTCCCTGATGACTTGATTCCTTAGCTTCTTATACAGTACTTCTTCTGTTTCATTTCTCAAGTTCTTATACTTTCTTCTTTCTCCTGTGAGGGCTATAATGTGCTTCGGTATCCATGGTTTCTTGATTTCGACCGGCTTGCTTGGCAGTTGTACCTCTGCATCTTCTGTGATAGTCTTCTTGAGGCTATTCCATCTCTCTACTCCACTTTGGCTGGATTCCTTTGCTATTTCCAGCTTCTCATCAGTGGCAGCAGCAAATTTTGTTCTCCTTTTCTCCTGTTGCAGTGGCTTTAGATTCCATCTTTGTTCATGTTTCGTCCTTTTTATCTTCATGTATCTCAGTTGACTTCCAATTACCACTAGATTGTTGTCACTGTTGATATGCACCCCGGGGTAAGTCTTGCAATGCTTCACTTGGTTCTTGTGCCTTCTCCTTACCAGAATGTGGTCAGTCTGGTATCTGGTTCTGTCTCCTGGCATCTTCCATGTGTATCTTCTCCGTCGGTGTTGCATGAAGAGGGTGTTTGCCACCACCAAGTTCTTCTCACTGCAGAATTCCACAAGTCTCCTCTCTCTTGTTCCGTTTCCCCAGCCCAAACTCTCCTACTCTGTTCCCTCTCCAACCACAGCATTCCAATCTCCCATTACCATCAGGTTTTCCTTCCCTTTGACTGTGCTCAGGACCTCTTCTAGTTGCTCGTATATTTCTTCGATTTCTTCTTCCGAATGGTTGGACATTGGCATATACACCTGCACTATTACTATAGTAGAACCTCTTTTTTACGAACCTCTAATTTACGAAATGACACCAATTTACGAACCATTCCGCTGTTCCTGATCTTTGTATATAAGAAAATCATGTAAAATGACCTCTATTTTATGAAACCTCCATTTTACTGATTTACGAAGTGAGAGGCGTGGGAGTGATTGACCCATGTTTTACGAAGTTTTTGAATTGATTTTTTAGCACTGAACTCAGTACAATGGAATAACGACACTGTATACCGCGACAGGAGCAGCTGAAGCCAGATCGGTCATGTTTAGAGGGCCCTCGGTCCAAGTATTTCATATGGGAAAATGTGGAAAAATCAAATGTGAGCATAGTGCTTTTTGAAGTGCTTAAACTGTAGCAAAAATCCCCGAGACTGATCATCCAAATCGCAATTCAATCCTAATTATATGATCCAAGGAAAAAAGGTTCAAAGACGTATGGCACGAGGCCTACGTCTCGAAAACAATGCCCCAGTGAATAAAATAATCAGATTAGAGCTTGGTAATTTCTATTCCTTTTCAATCATTTTGTGTATTGCGAATATCTAACTCGTCATCACAAAGGATCCATATTTTCTCTGGAATTATTTAAAATTAGCTTTAAGATAGCCGCCGCAACCCCAATTCAAAACTTTGTTCAGCCTTTCACTTGAAAATAGCATTCCCATTGGAAGTTCTTTGCTGCAGCTGTCGTTGAGCTTAGTTTCATTAAAAAAATACTAATTTTGTAATAATATATTAATTATATTCAAATCTTGATGCTATTTGATTATTTAATTTTTCATTAAAAGTGTTTTACATAATTCGGTAAGAATTTGCGATCGCGACTTTGCGATCGCAATCGCTTTCTGTAGCCGTGAGTAAATAGTTCTTGTAAATCACCGCTAGATGTCAGCACTGTAGAATGCATATTTTAAAAAAAGGGACTTTCAAATTAACTGAGTGATTTTCCAAAATTGACTTTCATCAGCTGCGAAATGTTATTAAATGTATTTCAAACGATACGCTTTCTTCAAAAAGGCATTTCCTGGTCTTTTCACTAAAATATAGGTACTCGGTCAGTTGGAACTTTGTTTTGAAATTTCTTAGTTAAAATGCATCCCTGGCTTTCCCATGTTAAAATGGCTTCTTTAAACACAAATCGACTAGCACTAAATATACCCCTTTCATTAATTAATGCATAACTGCATGTGCTTAAAATACTCAGCGGGATGAGTTGATTCTCTTATGAGTTATTCCCCTTATTGTGAGATCTACCAACTGAACAGCTACAAGAACTTAATTCAGTTGCAGCAGCCAAGTTCATACCATTATAAATTTGTAGAAAAATGTTCACCTGTTTTTTTTTGGAATTCATGGCTGTGTTTAATTCTCTTTTACTAAAGTGAGTCTCCTAGCCTTAGGAATAACGCCTATGCTATACAGGGAATCAATACAATTGAGGTGTAATTTTTAAATCATTCCAATTTCTTTCAAATACACTGCACAAAGAGAATTTCACGTAATATCTGATTTTTTCCCTGAATGAGCAGATGACTATTATTTGTTATAGTAATTAGTTTGATTTCAACCCTAACATAACTATTTGACAAGTTAAGTGCAGCATAGTCTTTGATTGCATTGAAAGTACACTCGCATTCCTGTCAGCAGAGTTTTAGTAGACGTACATTTGTCACAGATCAAGCCTCTTATGTGCATGATGTGCCTCCATGGACATTGCTCGATGCTGTGCAAGGTGTTGCCAGAGCATGGGAATGTCACCGCAAAACCTATTTCCTACTGTTAGAGATCAGCTGGTTTTGGTGACACATCAGTTCCGGAGACAGAGGAGTTAGTGGAATTAACCTCTAATTTACAAACCCTCTGATTTACAAAGCTCAAATTTTTGGGTCCCTTCAACTTCGTAAAATAGAGGTTCTACTGTAGCTCACAAATAATGCCCTTTCTTAAGCACACATCACTTTTGCGTCTTCTCACTGCCACGTCTAACACACAACTCTTCTATTCTCGCTCCGTCCTCCTTAATGGCCGACACTTCTGCCAATTGGCTCCAGCGTCGCCTAGAAACTTTTGTTATTGTAATGTTTACCTCTATTTTTGCACATTACATTATTGATCTTGGTAGCTCAATGGTTATGTTACAATACATAATTGCAGTTCTAAAAATACGAGACAATGATTATTAAAATGGTAATACAAGTACCATCAAACGCGTGAACAAAATCGTACATAAGATCATCTTCGATTCCCATATCCCCCCATCGTGAGACAGTAAGAAGAGTCCACCTCCCCTCCCCACCTTTCACATTCGTTGTAATTATTGAATGACCCCCTTAGCTCCCTCTCGAGGCAATTTAGCCAGGTCACAAACCACCTCAAATATGATATTCCTAATTATGATGTTGCCATTGCTAATTGCCTCCTGTTTTTGCTCACAGTGATGCCCTTACATTTTGTTCATATTTTTACATAAATGGTTCCCTCTTACAATCAAGGGGTTGTAACAACCGTGTTAATCAAATTGTTATTTGCTTCTGAAGGTCACTCGTACAATCCGATTTTGAACTAGTGCAACAACTTAGCTTTGGTTTGTATTTTTCGTGAACCTTAGTGATACCTGTGCTGGAGTCCGCCTGTAAATTGGCCTTTAGCATTCCCTTTGATGCCTCTTAAGTAATCCTCAACTTCCCAGAACTACCACAACACACTGCCTCTTTCTTGAAGAATTAGACATTGTCAATTTGTAATTTTACCAAAGGAAACATACACAGCCAAGGAAGATCACTCACCTGGGTCGTGCCAACGCTCTCAATGGTTCAGGGGACTCACTGTAATGAAACACTGCTATATAGTAGAATTTCGATTTTACGTAAAATTTCTATGCATTGGTGCAACCCGTAGAGATTTTGCAGATAGATTTCAGCGGGCTCTCATGATTTTTCATAAACACACTTGATTTACACTAGATTGCTACATGTTTAAATGAAGTGCTGAGTGACTATGAAGAAGATGAAAGTGATGAGGTCATCAACCCAAAAAAGAAGACATCCTCCAGCCATCAAATACCTTTCATCGTTTCTCATTACTTCACGAAGTTGATGATGATTTTAAAGATAATATAAGAAATATTGGAAAAGTAATCCACTCAAAATCGAATGGTTTGAAGTGCAAAAAAAAACATCACAATATTTTAAAAAGACTTAATTCTGTAAATTAAATTTTACTTTCAGAGGGGTTCTTCTTCATTTTCATTTTGTCCAGGCAGTTCATTTGTTTTCTATATAATGCTATTTAACTTCCATTGGGTGGTGTGCTTTTCTAATTAATTATCTTGGATAACTTATTTAAGCCGCCTTATTTTCAAACTTTATCTCTCAGTTCAATTCATACTCTTCCACATGCATGATTTTCTAATTATCTTCACCCTTGATTTACACTCGATTGCCACATGTTTAAATGCTAAATCTGTACTTTTGCCTGAGCCGCCAAAAAGCTAGATGATTATGTTCTGAAATTCTATGGTACGTTTTGATTTAACATCTAATTCTCTCTCCACCACAGTTAAAATAGTTTTATTTTCTACAGTGTAATATATATGCAATGATGATCCCTTTGTAGTGAAAAGTTTCAACGTCATTGTGTTCTCCTATGTTGTAAAGTCTTAGCATATTTTTCAAAATTAGCTAATATCTTGATTTTACATAATTTTATTTTACATAACACCCCATTTTTGGGTCCCAAGGTGTTGCATAAAATCAAGACTTCACTGTATTTATATTATTTTCCTGACTTGGTTACCATATATCCAGCCCAATTTTGGCATTGGAACATTGTAGCGATGCCACAATGAGCTCTTTTTTATACATGATACGGTTTGGAGTTTCACTTGGTGGAACTCTTTCAAACAACATCGCTTATTAATGCTGTCGTAAATATGGGGTTTTGTAAATCAGGGTTTACCTGTATTAACTTTTGCTCGCTGATGTTGGCTACTATTGTATTCTCAATTTTACCGGGTAGCTCAGTTGTGAGAACTTCATATCTTTTCATGGCCCAAACACTTGTCTCTTTTTGCTTGATACAGGAATGGGCTTCGAAGCAGGCATCACTGAAGGAAGAAGAAATTGATATCACCTTCAGTTATTGGGATGGTTCTGGCCACAGACGAACTGTAAGAATGAAGAAAGGTATGTGAGCTCAACTTTTACGAACACGTGAAAATAGTCACTTTTTCCATTCAAACTATATAAAAAATATAAAAGACATTTTCAATGTAGAATTAAACAAGAAAATATGATACAATTGAATTTTATGTAGGTATTTTGGTTATTTGAATAAAACCCTTCAAACTTGAGTGCACATAATATTTTGGCCGACAGGAATATTCAAGTATTTAAACAATATTCAAGTAGTTGAATATTTACATAAAAGATTTAACTGGAGAATATTAACCTCAAATTTGACAGAATCAGCTATGATATTACTACGCTCATAATTGATGCACAATTCGATAAGGATCTACCATCAGTGTATTACCGCAAGACTCCCGATTTTGAGAAGCTATCTCTTCCGAAAGGGGAAACCAATTTTAATGCAGTTAGGTAAATCTGTTAATTATTATTTCTCTACTTCTGTAAACTCTTCACGCTGACAATCTTGTGGCTGCACTCAAGTTTCAGTCGAGTCAACAAGTTTTGTAGTATGGTTTTAAAAATTTCTCAATAACTTTTGTACATTTTCAAATAAAAATACAGTAAAACCCCGTAATTGCGTTATCGGAATTTACGTTTTCCCGCAAATTGCAACATTTTTTTTGGGTCCCATCAAATTTCCTATCTCTGCAGCGTATGTAGAACCCTGTATTTACACAGTGTGTTTCTCCGTTTTCCCGCTATTAGCATTATGATGGGCTGACTAAAAAAAAATAATTTCCCTTCTAAAACAGTTACTCGTGCATATCAGCCCTTACAAACCATCTTTTGGCGTCCTTTCGTACATATGTACTTTAAAATACAAGAGAGAGAGAGCAGTAACGAGAACTATTTTCAGGAAGAATTGGAATGTGGTGGGGCACAACGCCACTAGTGTAATATATATTACTTATTTTGCTAAGTAATATATATTACTTAGCAAAAAAATCATGATTATTAGATTGTTTCAATGATTCCTGATAGCAAGCAACACTGAAATGACACTGCCATCGTAATCCTTGCATATATTTACAATATTTTCTTTCAGTTTTCTCAACTCAACTCATCAACCTCTTCATATTGACGTAACTCCTCTCTTTTATATCTGTCGCAACTTGCTCCATATATCTCATACAAGACATGCCTTTTCCATTCTCCCCGTTCACTTTTCCCTCGACGATTGTCTTCATCAGGCCATTGTGTCTTGAGATGTGGCCTATAAAGTTGTCAGGTATTAAGTAAATAATATTCAGGTGATATCCCATCATCCTATTATTTAATTTTGTCCCAAGAAATCCAGTTATTTTAATCTTACACTGTAACTTAAATAATTTAGGGAGAAAATTTACTTCTCTTATCACTTTCAATTTTGCGAAACCTGATTTAATGTTGTTTTCTTATGTAGTTTCTGTTCTTTATTGTTCTAATTATAAATATTCTTCCAGTCTATCAAACAGATAACCTGGAATAATAAATAGTTAATATAGAACTTTCATAAAATTTTAACATGCTTGCACCAATTATTTTGTAAACATCCATTTTGTGTGAAGTGGAAATGTTATGCTAAGATTTTGATAGGCTGAGGTAACTTTATCTATTATCTTGCACTGAATTGTACAGTAGCTCATTTGGCTGATAATCATTATTAAATGTTGTTTTTAATTGTTTATTCATATAATTTTATACATTCTGTTAAGTGTTTAATTTTCATTTTTTGTTATTTCTCTGCTAAATAATTTGTATCATATAATGAGCATTATGTAATAGTGCATCATCCATATTGAAACGTGTGTGTTAGTAAAGTATATTTACTTAATGTTACCTGTTTCTTTCTAGGAAACTCTATGTACCAGTTTTTGCAGCGCTGCTTAGATTTACTAAGAAAGGAGTTCAGTGAACTTAAAACAGTGTCTGCTGACCAGTTGATGTATGTCAAAGAAGACTTGATTTTGCCTCATCATTACACTTTTTATGACTTCATTGTTACCAAGGTATGTTTCCATTGTAGAATTTGTTTTTTGGAATATTCTTTGAATCCCACAAGTCATATGTTTATTGCTTTTGTTAGTGCTCTACCAGTTTGTATAGTTTGAGATAGACATAAAAATATTACCTGGATTACTAATCATTCATATAGTGTTCCATCTCCCATTTTTCTTCCTAACTGCCCATTCCCTTCCCCCCTCTACCCTTCCTACCCAATATTCTCTCCTCTATCACTTCCTTCAATATACTTTTGCCATTGTTAACTGCTTCATCCTCTGTCTATTTCTACAGTGGATAGTGGTTAGTATACCTTATAATGAGTACGGCATATAACAAGGAGCTCAAATAGCATGGGATGGTCTAGGGATAGTTTATTGCCCTATTATTCACTTGTGAAAGAAATTTGCTATAGTTAGATCAACAAGCTGCTTTCACAGGGGTCGTTTGATATTACGAGTAGGTAATCTAGAGCACATTGAGTGTGCACAAGCTTGTGCTCAAGATGTCCATTTGCATGAAAATGGAAACAAATTTTTTCACTAAATGGTTTACCCAATGGTCAGGTGTTTGTTTACAAAATTTTAGGCATGTCTGTATGTGCACTTTTGGATTTCTCAATAGTTTGTGTGCTTTTCGTTGCTTTTTTGTGTTTCTCCTGCTTTTGTTATCTGTTCATTCCAAGAGCTGCGAATGCGCGTCCTTCGGTGTCTTGGCAACGCACCTAGGATGTGCATTCGCGTCTGTCGGGTTGAACGTGTCAGTGGACTGAAAATAAGTTTTGAAATATTTCATGTATAATTAATTTTAATTTCCAAATTAATTTACTTATTATTTTCCAAATGAAAATTTTGAGAAAAATAAATGGGGTTCTAAGGGCAGAAAATCCATGAAAAATTAAGAGGGGAATGGGTAAATTAACCCATTTACCGCCAAGGTCAATATTACACGAAAATTTTAAATTTTTTCTTCATATTCCTTCTAATTATATTACAGAAAAGAAAATATAAAAGTATTGATGCCTAAAAAAAATTGTTTATGCAAAAAAAATAATGGTGCGTTTTCGCACCTTTGGCAGTTTTAGCTTGGGTGCTGAAATAATTGTAGAATGAATTTTTCTTTGGCTATATTTATTTCCATTTTTAGCCTTAATACAAGTTATTAAAGGCTTTACAATAGTAAATATAATAGTTATGACATTTTAAAATAGTTTTCATCAAGGATAGTGTTCATATGTGTAGTGCTTTCATTTGTGAAAATCATGAAAACATTTTGGATGCAAGGGTACCAGACATTTTACACACGTAAATATTGTGTGAGTTTTGCATTGCCTGCACCTTCTCCTAGTATCATTTTTTTCAACTAAATAACCTATTTTATCATTTTTTACGTCCAGGGGTAAGGACATACGTGATGGCCTACCTTTTTTTGGGTTGGTTGATATTCCTGCTACTTGGCCATCACTAGTTACTCTATCACTTTTCATTAGGGTCAGCGCTACATATGACCTAAACTCAACTTGTGACATTTTATTCCCTGTAGCTTTTCGGTATATTTTCCAGGCATTCGTACTGACACTGTCCAACAAATTACAAAATAATGGCCACCACCACTTCTTTCCCCTGATTTTTATTCTGTAGTTGGCATTCGCATTGTCGTGAAGGTCAACTCCACCCATGTACTTATTGTACTCCCCTATTACATTGGGCTGTGGGATCAAAACCTCTTTCCTCTCCTTTCGGCTAAATCTTTTTGCACTTCCTAGTGGATAAACTGGTACATTGTTGCTGGCGACAATGACAACTGAATTATCATTCCATTTTACAACAGACATTTCTGATTCTGAATCATATGCATAGTCAAAAGAGCCACGAGGTTTTTTTCCGATGGTCTTTGAATCTTCCAGGGGACATTTTCCAGTTCTATTTTCCCGAATCGTGCCAGTTGCAAAAACATGTTTGTCTTTCAAGGTACGAAACAAGGAGTATGAAGAAAAAAAATTATCAAAAAATAATCGGTGATGCGACGGATCAGGAATTACTCTCAAGAAATCGGAAACAACTTGAGCTCCCAAACCTAATTGCGGCCCATCAGGGTTTGCTCTTGCCCCTCCATATGGACATACCTGGAATAGATACCCATCAGAAGAGCAGAGACACCATAACTTAAATCCAAAACGCACCGGTTTATTTTTTATGAACATTTTGGCGGAGTGGCGTCCAAAGTAGGGGACCATCTGTTCATCGATTGAAAGATTATGCGAAAAAATTCCAAATTGCAAAAACTTTGAATTGAGCATGGTGAAAATGGGTCTCAGTTTTGCAAATCTGTCTTTCTTATCCAGTAAAGAATTGTCTGAAAGGTGAATATTTTCCTTGATGGATCTAAATCTATTTCTACTCATTGAGCGACGAATTAGGTCTATACCTTTATCATCATCTTTGGACCAGTACATATCCTGCTACGGGAGCACATGATATCCGGAGAGGATCAGAATTCCAATAAACTTTTTTAAATCGGACATAGAGATATTAAAGTCATGTCTATTGTGGTCGGCGGCATACTTTTCTGAGAAAAATATTATGTTCTCTAATATCTCATTATCAAGAAACAAGTAGAAAACGTCTGCTGGAGACATACCACCTATCGTATTTTTTATTTTTTCGTCAAATTCCTTTTCTTTAGAAATTGGGCAAGATGAAAATTCAACATTAACATTTTTTTTCCACTTTGGAAAGAAATTTTTCTTCCTAGACAATGTGGTACCTTTTTTCAAGCGCTTCGAGGGCCTTGGTTCCCCTTCTGCTACAGTCATGCAATTTTCTGCTAAACCATCACCTCGATGCATTTCAAAAGTTCCTGCGATGTCATTATTGAGATGTCCTTCAATAATAGTATTGTCATCGATGTCCTCTTCGTCAGTTAGATCGTCGACATCAGGTGGTATATACACAACATCAGTTACTTCATCCACATAATCCAGTGTTTCTTCTAGAGTGGCTAATATTTCTTGAACAGACAAAGCTCTTCTATTTGGATTCATCTAAAGTAAAAAAACGTATTAATTTTATATTCTTCACCGATTAAGAAATGAAATTTTGATCATATATTTATGCACACTACCTCGTCAGATTTCCTTCACGAGCATAATATCAGGAACAATAAAAGAGACAATATTTTTTGAAGATGATCGTTTGCAATCCTCGATATCATATGCGTCCTCGACACGAGTGGGATAAAACCTACCAAAATACAACACCAGTTATTTCTATTCACAATTACAGATGAAGAAACTGCACGAGATTATTTTTCTGACAAATATACCGGGGTATATTTACGTACCTGTCTTGAGAGCCTGGGGAGGGAGGGGTTCAACTGGCCTCTAGGGGTTCAACAGTCAATGGCTTCAATGTCTTCTGTCTGTTGCAGCCGCTGGAGAACAAAGGTCCTCGTCCTGTTTTGTTTTTTGGCTGCTCTCTCTTGCACATATCGTGTGACGATTACGGTTTGAAATTGGCGTGTTCACGTAATTACGCCTCATCTATCGAAAATGGAACGCAACTTTGTTGCGATCGACAGCAGTTTTTATCAAAAACTTCTGTCTAAACCTCTATACGTCATTAAATAAGTTTGGCAATTTTCCACAAAAAAATCTTTACTTCAACCGGTTTCGATGTGATACATCATCATCAGGTGAACAAATTTCAACAAAGTCCAGTATATATACGAATGAGGGGAGAGACCGGGGGGGGGAAGGAGTGAGGAAAAGAGGAGTGGAAGGGGGTGCCTAAACCAAGGGTGACAACGGAAAAAGGGGGGTATAGGAGGGAGAACTGGTGCTAGGGGTGGGAGTTGGAAAAACCACACAGGAATTGGAAAACCCTGGCCGTTTGAAGAGCACCAATGCAGAACATACACCTTCAAGTTCAAGAGAGGCCATATGTGGGGGCGGGGGGGGGGGGGGGGAAAGGAGAAGGGCGCCGACCTGTGGGATGAGAGGCCGCCTTCTTTCGGCCTTACCTCTCATCCCACAGGTCGGCGCCCTTCTCCTTTCCCCCCCCCCCCCCGCCCCCACATATGGCCTCTCTTGAACTTGAAGGTGTATGTTCTGCATTGGTGCTCTTCAAACGGCCAGGGTTTTCCAATTCCTGTGTGGTTTTTCCAACTCCCACCCCTAGCACCAGTTCTCCCTCCTATACCCCCCTTTTTCCGTTGTCACCCTTGGTTTAGGCACCCCCTTCCACTCCTCTTTTCCTCACTCCTTCCCCCCCCCGGTCCCTCCCCTCATTCGTATATATACTGGACTTTGTTGAAATTTGTTCACCTGATGATGATGTATCACATCGAAACCGGTCGAAGTAAAGATTTTTTTGTGGAAAATTGCCAAACTTATTTAATTATGTTATTCCACCATATAACGCCTGAAACGTCTCTTTTTACTCTATACGTCAATTTAACTTTAACATTGTATGCATTAGAAATGAAACTAGATGCCATTACATCATTGTATAATGATACATATGGTTAGAAGACCACGTTGCCAATCTTCACCTTCAAAACCTGACTGCTGCCAGACCCTGCTCTCGCCAAAGGTGCGAAAATGCACCATTAAATTCGATTAGCAAAATGTTTTATTTAATTAAAAAGTAAAAGATTGAGGGAACCAGTATATGATGTGTTGTTATCAGTACTATATTTTAGCTACTACAATTATTCATACACATGCATTATTATTTTTATAAAAAATATTTTTTCATCGCCCATCATTGAACCAAAATTTCAGCAATATTAAATATCAATAACAAAAAAACATTCATTGCAGTTACAAAAACAGCGCTTTGTAAAATAAGTTAATAACCTTATAAATGAATAAATCAAATAAAAGACATATTTCTTAATAACTAATTTGTTATTAACTAAAACATAAATGGTTCGTTTTCGCACCTTTGGCCGAAAATGGGTTAATGAATACGAAAGTGGCAGGTGGAAGGTAATAATTATCAAAATGATCGCGCATCTGGCACTTATTTATTATGTGCATCTTGATGAAATTCTATTTGGAACTTAAAACTGTTGGACCTTGCTCGTAGCAATTTCAATTGATTCAAGTGATTTAAAATAATAATCAAGAGAATATTCCACATATAATTATTTCTGTCAATACTATTGATTACTTTTATGTATATAAATGCAAATGTTTATGATATTGGACTGTATGATTCCAACTATTTAGATGCTACTAGTAGTAGCATGATTCCAACAGCTGTGTTCTGAGGTGAATTTATAGCTATTTAATGTGCCCTCTTTCCTGGAGGTTACATGGAGGAGTATTCCTTCCACCTTTGCTCAATCTCTGCTGATTCAGTTGGTGACTTTTGTCTTATTTTTTGTATGTGATATTGTCTTCCATTTCTTGATGCCGGATCCTAACCTTTTGATAAAGGTTGCCTATTTCTCCTTCTCTCTGGAGCCTCTCCAATTCTTCACATTATCCTTTTCCTTCACTCTCTATGTTTCTCTACTAAGTTTTTATTTCCATATAAAATCCAGGGTGCCATCTCCAGGGAAAACCGGGAAAACCTGGAATTGTCAGGGAATTCTGAATTGCTGGAAAAGTCAGGGAATGGTCAGGGAATTCTTGTAACAGTCAAGGAGAAACTGGGATAGGAAATGCTCATTATTTTTCCACCATTATGTTTATCAAAGTCTTTCCCACCCTTTATTTCACCAAAACATTTCACCAATGGTTAGCTGGGAGAAATACAACTTCAATGCTTTTGAGAAATATATTCTTTGGGTGGGCTGCACACTGATCAATGAAAAGCAAAATTTCACGGTTCTTTCCACCCATTTTTCTATCTAATTGATTGAGATAGCCCTCGAATAATTTGGCTGTTATCCAAGAATTTTTACTAGCTTCATTTTTTGTGAGCGATGTCCTAACATTCTTGAAACAACACAGATTTTTATATTTCCTGATAACCAGATAATAAGAGCCTTCCCTCCAATTTACATTTTTGATACATTTTACAGTGTACCTCAAAATTTGTATTTCTCTTGATGCACTGATTCTTCATTTTTATTATACAGTTGACAGTGATCCTTTATTATCTGTCGTAGATACCACAGATATGGTTGCACATAATTTATTATCTTTGTCAGCCTTCCTTCTGACCACAACTTCAGGTGCATCTTAGGTCTTTGTGTATCCTAAGCTCCACTCATCTCTGAATTATAGTTTTTCACAGCTACATCTCTCCTCTGCTCCCTGGAGAATGCCATTGTTTATCATACTGTGTACCCACCTAATTCTCATCATGCATCCAACAGCAGTGTAAAAGTGACTAAATTCACTCCCTGTTTTCTACTCCAAATGTCCTGGTCCCTTGAAGCCCTAGTTTATGCATGAGTGGGCTCACTGCTCTAGAGTTAAATGCTAAAATGTGGTCAGTCTGTTATCAAATACATATTCACTAGGTGATGTCCTCTGTTATCTTTCAGGCTAGAGGGAAGAGTGGACCCTTGTTTACATTTGATGTCCATGATGATGTTCGACTGGTCAGTGATGCCTCAGTTGAGAAAGAAGAGTCACATGCAGGGAAAGTCCTGTTGAGGCACTGGTATGAACGGAACAAGCACATATTCCCTGCTTCAAGATGGGAGCCATACGATCCTACCAAGAGCTATGACAAATATACTGTGTCTGATAAGTGCAAAAAATAACCAATTTCCTTGTGCCAATTTTACATTTTCATCATCAGCAATTACTATTTGCTGACTAATTTGAATCCATTGAGTGCATAGACTCTGAATATTTAATGACTGTTGCTGGTGTGGTGAACTTTGCAGCAAAGTTAAATTATCTTCAGCACTTTCTTCAATATTTTTCACTTTGAGAAATGTGTAAGACTGTACATAAAACCATATTGTATATTATGTGATTATAATTTGTTATTTTGTACAATGAGTGAATTTTATAAGGGTTTGATGAATACAGGAAACTTACCAAAGTTTGAAGTGGTACTGACCAGATCATCCATTGGAAATGGTCTTATTCATAGTGATTTTTCATTTGGATTTTAAATCATTAATCATGGGAAAAAGACAAATCCATGTATTCCATCTTTTATTGTATATGCCTAACACTAACTTCCTGATAACAAAGGGAACTTAGTGTTATGTGAACAAGTGGCTTTAAGGAGATGATTTTCTTGTGATCTTCCTCCTGACTTATTATTACTGTCAAGAAATTTCCCTAAAAATACTTATGTGAATATCTTTTCTGCAATGTATATAATTTCAATCGTTTATTTATATTTGGAAATGGAATGCCAGTGCCAATTTTGTGTTAACATTCTTTTCACTGCAATTTTAAAACCTGGAAATTTGTGGTTAGTAATGGAAGAAAGATGGGAACTGGGAATATAATTTCTGTTAGTACCTTTTATTGAGATTGAGTAAATGCCAGACTTCTGTACACCCTTCTGCTCCCTAAATAAAAAAGGCACATGCTAGAATACCTAAGATCTAATAACCCCTGTGTCCAATTGAAAAGCCAGTGTGGGAGGTGAGGGCAGAGCTCATCAAGTACTGAACCCAATGTTATTTGAAATTCACTTTTTACCAGGAGGCAAAGAGATTCCCTATGCCACCTGCAGCTTGAGAGTAAAATCATTTAAAAAGTTTAATAACTTGAACAAGGAGCTAAAATGTAGATGTATAGAAAGTATGTTGTGTACAATTTTTATGATAATTAGGATTGAATATAAATTATGCAGTCTATGTATGATTTAGCTCAGTATTTAAGCAATTACACTGGGAAGGCTATCACATATTGCAATAATCAAAGTGGCTAATTTCCTGCCTGTGAAGAAGGGAGGGCATCCATATTCTGAAGTGAGATGGCTGAGTAGGTCTATCTAAAGAGCTTTTTGGTAGTTCCTTGGTTCTTGATAGAATAGTCATACTAATACATTTTATGCTCTGAGTAAAAAAGCTCAGAGCGTAAAGCACATTCTTACGGAATGTGAATTCTACCAGGAGTGGCGACAGAGGTTAAAAATTACTGGCAGTAATGTATATTGCTCGGGGGATGACCTGACTATTCTTGGATGCATTATTAAGTTTATCTGAGAAACAGGTATCATGAACAGTTAATTAATTAAATCTAGTCATATCTTTTTTAGTAATTTTTCATATTTTTTAATATAGAATTTTAACTTACAATTTGATATGGTGCAATGACCGAAGCTGTTGACCCACACAAAAATACTACTATTTACTGGAATAATCAGCAAACCATCCCAGTTGACCCGCTAAGATTTTGGGTAAAAATGGAGGGGTGGGCGGTGGCCTTCTGGAGCCCCCCTGGCACTTTAGATCTCTTTAGATCCAATGTGCCAACCCACATTTAACCTGCCCGCCACTTGCAGACAGGGGACAAGAGCACCGCAGTAGAGGTATGGAGGAGGGTCACCCATCCAACCCCTGTCCTGGCCCAACATTGTTTAACTTCGGTGATCTCACAAGATTTTGGGTTGCTCGTATTTCCTGGCATCAGTGGTGTTGGGGTAAATTGAGCTATCCTGTTGAGCTGTTGATTATGGGTTCGAATCTTGCCCAGGAAGGATTGACACTGCCAGGAGCATGGATGTTTGTGGAGTTGGTAAGAGTACTTCTTAGTCCTAAAGTCAATGAATAAATAAATGGCATTATTATTAGATACTAGGAATTCATAAAATAATGAAAAAAGTGAAAATTAAATATATGTTATCTTTATGGAGTGCATTCTCTATCATGCCTTTTTTGATGCCTGTCATGCCTTTTTTCCTCTGGTATTTGTGAAAAATACCTCTTTATGGCTTATTTCTTGACTAATATCCCTGCGGGTAGGGGAATAAGAATACTCCCGTAGCATCCCTGCTTGTCGTAAGAGGCGACTAATTGGGTATATGGAGACTACAAAATTATTCCATGATAATGGAATGGTAATAGGTTAATTTTCTCCATTAAATTTAAACCATGCTTTCCATGAAGGCTATCACTTTCATGGTGTATATGAGTTTTATTGGTATTATGTATTGCAGTGTGAAATTTCTGGTCCTTGTTCCTGAATTGAGACCACTGGCTTTTAAATCTAATCTGGAAATTTAAAATTAAACTCATGTGGGGTAACTCACCCTGCATGATAACTCACCCCAATGGGTAACTTAAAGGAAATTTTCAATTAAACTTGAAAGTTTTTTGCGGATAATGGCAAAGGAAAAATTTTATCATTAGAGATAATTGATTTTGATGCCTACTGGCATCCCTCATCTGATGTGATTAACCTGTTTTCAGAGTTGGGCATAATTCATCGAAAATGTATTTTAGATACAAAGTACTCTGCCAAAATTTCTGAAAATACAAAATAGAATTATTAAAATACATTTGAAAGTGCAAAATAAATCAACAATATACCCTGCAAGTCACCAGGAGGGCTTGTGGAAGGGTGTAACTCCACACCAAGCATACTCAGCAATCAAAAGTTATACTCACTCCACACATCATGCAGAATCAAAAACAAACAAAGTCCCAATCATGCAGGATGCCACCTCACTATGAAAACATGCCATTTTCCTCTGCATCCTCCACCTTGCAGCAAGGATACCGAATGCACACTCAATGGTTTTGCGTGCCAAGGATAATCTGTAAAAGAAGTCAGTAGATCATGAATAATGACGAAAGAAACTGTTTTAATCCACAGGGTTATTTTTGTTATCCATGACTTCCTACCATAAAGGAACATGATCCAGTTTAAGTGCGACTGAATTGTTCTTCCAGCTGAAAATAGGCTCTACCAATAATCCAGTCTCCTTATAACGCTTATGTGCATCCTTCTTTTCTGTTCTAAGATTCCGAACCTCCTTTGAAAACCATACAGGGAATTTTCTTTTCGTAACATTTACTGTGGGTACATATACATATTTTAACACACTCAATGCTGGCCTGTTTCATGAAAACTTCATGTGCGAAAGTTTTTTTTATACAAATTAATTCACTATTATAAATGCTTTAAGCATAAAATTTGTGCAATATTATATTAATTTTTTTACTTAACAAGGAATTTTTTTAATGCTTTGAAATCAAGTCATCCATGTCTCGCGATGGCTAGAGATAGACTACCCCGCAATACAAACTTGGTGAAATTTTATAAATGGAGTTGAATGTGAAATGAAAGATTAACTTTACTATAGAGAGGGAAAATATAACATTTATTTACTAACGATAACTTATCAATTTAAATAAAACTACTATAGGGAGGGAAAATATAACATTTATTTACTAATGATAACATCAATTTAAATATACTTATATGCATATGTACATATCTAATATTACATTTATAACAGTTTATATACATATAGAATTAGAAAAATAAACTTATTATGACGAATTACAATAAAAACAAAAATTTACATAGCATGTACATTGATATTTATGCATTGAGATAGATTGCAACATTTACATCCACTTTAATCGCATTTGTCATGCTGATAATCCTGGAAGCATTCAATACAGAGGCCTGGTGCATCCTTACAGTCTGGAAACGTGTCACCATTTTCTTTATCCCTTTGCTGTGGCTTACCCTACATCTATCTGTACCCTGTGCTTTTATCCACTCTCCGAGAAAGGAGTTAGCCCTGGAAAATGCCTCTCTACCTTTCTTGGCCTGTTATTGATAACATGGATCTTATTAAATCATGCCTAAAATCATTTAAATTAGTTTTCATCCCACTGTACTTTTGGAACATGAAAAAACTATTTAGGGGCATGAGTTGGAACGTATGAATGCCTAGTTTTTTGTAAAGCAAGCCGACTGTGCACAATTTGTCAGAACCTTCGTTAATTTTTGATTAATGTTAAAACATTAGCTACATCAAATATATTATAATATTCACCTTTTCTGAGAAATATATAGGTATTTCCCAGACTGTTACTCATCATTCACCCTTATTTTCTTGGCAAGGGTGTTAAACGTTTCGGCCAGCCCTGGCACGCATGCGCCTCTATATTAGGCCTTTACATAGGCTGAAAAAAGGGTGTTAAGACAAAAGTAGCTCATGATTTCACTATCATCAGTAACGATGCACAGCTAAGGTAACTAAATCTTTCAGTGATTGAGTGAAAGTCTTCAGTTCATAGGGCTTTACACCTGTAATAGAAAACACCACATTATCTTTGAAGTAGAACTGGATAATTACACAATGTCCTAGAGAAACTTCAATGAAAAAATTACGTAGCTGAAGAATTTTTTCTGAAGTTCACATAATTTCAAGTTGCTATGCCTCTAAGAATTCAACGTTAGAAAAGTATCAAGAGATGTTACATGCTAGAAAATCTGTTCGGTGATATAAAACAACATTGATGTGTATATATTGTTGTTTCCGGTCCGTTGGGAGTTGTCTCCCCTTTCAGCTTGCCGTGTCTTCATGGGGGGAGCGGGCGACGAAATTACTTAGAGTAGATCAAGTAGATTTTAGACTGCCTTTATTGATATCCAAAAGCGGGCAGATGTGTGGAGATTAGGAAGGGGGTAAAAGAGGGGGGGAGGGGCTAGGTGAGAGACCCGAGGGAGTTACGGGTCCCTACAGAATAGTACCCGTACGACGCGGGGGTCGCGTCGGCGCAGGGGATAGGAGTAGGGGTCCTGGTTAGGGGGGGAGTCCTGGAGCTGCAGGCGCCACGGCGGAGTGGTCCGAACCTCTCCGGGTTACGCGGCTTGCGTCGGTGTCGGGACGAGTCCTGGGTCGGCACTCGGAGCCGGCTTCCCCGGGGGCTTCAGCGGGCTTAGAATGGGTTTGGGTGTCTCAGCCTGTGCTGCCGCCCACGCCAAGGCCCAGCGCTCGATGCGGGGCTACCGCCGTTCCGGCCTCCACTTCCCACTCCGTTTCGGCATCGGCTGGCCACGGGCGAGCCAAGAGGTGAGGGGGGGGGGGGGGGGGTACGGGAGCCGCCAAGGAGGGAAACAACCAAGGGTTCTTCATCGCTTGGTTGCCAGGGAAAAACCAAGGGTTCCTCATCGCTTGGCGGGTACGGGAGACCAATGGTTTTTCACCGCTTGGCCGGGCAGGGAAGCAACCAAGGGTTCCTCACCACTTGGTGCCGGGGAAAACCAAGGGTTCTTCAACGCTTGGCGGGGCCGAAGACCAAGGGTTATCCACCGCTTGGCCGGGTAGGAAAGCAACCAAGGGTTCCTCATCGCTTGGTGCCGGGGAAAACCAAGGGTTCTTCAGCGCTTGGCCGGGTCGGGAAACCAAGGGTTATCCACCGCTTGGCCGGGCCGGGAAACCAAGGGTTGTCCACCGCTTGGCCGGACAGGGAAGCAACCAAAGGTTCCTCATCGCTAGGTGCCGGGAAAAAACCAAGGGTTCTTCACCGCTTGGCCGGGCAAGAGACCAAGGGTTATTCACCGCTTGGCCAGCAGGAGACCAAGGGTTATTCACCGCTTGGACAGCAGGAGGGAGCAAGGGTCCTTCACCGCTTGGCCGCATCTCCTCTTCTGATTTTTCGGGGTCAAGTCAAAAGGTGTTTATTTGTGACCAACAGAATAAAACATTACAAACTTAACAGAAACACAACAACAATAAATAATAACAACAACGTTGGCCACGGCACCGTTTAGGATTTCTCCTCCTCAGGGCTCTGTAGGTTACTGATATTCGTAGACTGTATGTGCACCTTTGGGGTCCGGAGTGCCCTTTTTATCCCCCTTCAGGATGGACCACGTGAGCGGAGTTATCCAATGAGGCCCTAAGGGTCAACGAGTGTCGGCGGGAAAAAAATAAAAAAATGGGTGCGGGGGTGGTAAATGGGGTGAGTGGGTGGATGGTGGGGACATCCGGCGAGAAAAGGGACAGCAAGGGTGGACACTGACCCTGAAAGGACGAGGGACAATGGAGACTCCCACTTCGAGGCAAGGCGAGGGACATGGCGGGGCGCGCTTTCGGGCAGGACAAAAGAAATGCCGAGCGGAGCGTATAAATATTTGCCATCAATAGCATCCATTGTACTCCAGCAGACTGCAAGGTTCCCTCTCTTCAGTGCTCGCTGGCCTTAAGCAGAATGAGTTCTTATATAGTCTCGCCCAAACAGGCGAAGTGATAGCTCCTCTTGCAATTTCTTAGACGTTGAGCCCCTGCCCACAGCTGCAATTTTGTCTGTTCTGGGAATGTATATGTCGAACCCTGGGTGAAGCAAAACCTAAAACGAAGACGTCGTTGAGAAGGGATACAAAAACTATCAAACTCACAACATTACAAGGTCGCTTACTAAGGCTTCAGTAGGGCCATTTCTGAGGTACATTCTTGCGTGCTTCATTAAAATTTCCCCTCGTTCCATATCGTCGTCTGAAAAAAATTTCATAAAAAATTTATAAAAATATTTAGTAGAACTATATATGAAACTAGCCACAAATATTCTTAAAAGCCTTTGTAACACTATACATGTGCCCGCGCAAGTAGAGGCTTTTTTGATATCACGGTTAAAATTGCATCACTTTGACATCCAAATTAGCGCAAATGGATGTACTAATGTCCTTATAATAGCCCGTTTTAATTCCGTGCAAGTATTTCATCATTCATCTTCTAACGTGGGTACATGCGCCGAGTAAATAAAGCGTACGATGACTTCATCCAACTCGATAGTGTATTTCTCTCCACACTTCCTCTGGGATTTGAGGATTGCTCGGACATCCTCAGTGATCCTCGTACAACCGTCAGAGTTAAAATAGAAGAATGCGCTTTCTTTTTTTTTCTCCTTACGTTTCTATTGGAACACTGCTGCATCTACTACTGATTGAGTCTGTAAAATCCTCGCAATTACGTGCATTTACTAAGTCAGCGTCGATTGACGGAACCGTTGAGCCCACAACACTGGCCGGGCAATCTAAGTCAGTAATACTTGTATTGTTCTCCTCAACGCTACAGCTTGAGACTTGATCAATTCTTGGTCTGTTGGGAAGCCTTGCATCCGGCCCCCTAATAGCGTCCCTAATAGTGACGGGCAATTGAGTCTCCACTTTGTTTGCACCCCTTGGGAAGAGGGAACTCAAAGGAGCCGGTGAATAGGGTTTCCACCACTTCCAGATTAATCCTCTCCATTAATCTGCCGAATGGCTCTTCCCGAGGGCATATCTCTTTTTTCTACCGACACCTCGAAATTATCCCGAGCCTCTTTCACTTCCATTTTCTTCGCTGCAACGTAAACATGGCACATTTAGGTTTCACCATTACCTTCACATTAAAGGCATAGAAATACATTAACTCGACCAGTATTCATCTGATCAAAAATCATAGCATTACGATATTAAATTGTCGCGTACTCGACCTCAGTGAGGGCGGGGAGCGACCGTGAGTCTTCGATTCCGTGCCCGCGGAGTCTCATGTTGCTGGAGTCGGTGAGCGGAGGCGGCGCACAGTTGTCTGAAATGTCAAAAAGCTGTACAAAAATAGAAATAATCATTAGATTCCCGTGAAATTTGGTACTACAGGGTTTTTTGGGTTGATAATTAAGAATAATAAGTCAAAAGTTGATTTTCACAAAAAATAAAATGGCGGACACCATATGCTAACTCAAAAAATTCATAATTGCTTCATTTTTTGTCTGTTGAAGTTATTATGTACGCAAACGGTTGACCTCACATACATGCATGCATATACACACTCATATATCGGTTGATCATGCCTCTAAAGGCAAAATTATCTTATTTAATTGCATACTTTTCGCTAAGCGTAGATGCGTTGATGACTGACTTAACGTTGCATTCACACATGCTTCATGCTACTTTCACTACTTCATGCTTTGAATGATTTTATTGAAATATAGGTCAATCAGAAAATATCATACATATGTCACGTGTTACATAAGTTTAAGTTCAAGAAAATCTTCTATGATTTAAATGAAATATTTTGTCCTTACAAGTTGCAGGTTATTCATCACTAGAAGAATCTGTTTCCTCTTCATCTTCGCTCCCATCATTGAACTCATCATCAGACTCGTCGGATAAAATGAAATGATCTAGCATTTCACGGACTGCAACTGGTAAATTTCGCGGAAGTTCTCCTTTTGATGATATTAAAGGATCTGATGTCAAAAGTAACCGATGAAAAACGTCAGTATTTGAAGCTATTCTAGACTTTTCCGACTGTGATCCCTGCGAAATCTTTTGCAGTCTTTATGTCTGGATTCAAGGACTTCTTCTGTTAGCTGGCCAATGGGCAATATTGCTTCACGCACGACTACTGCCCCATGAATTGAAATTTTATGAACTGTTGGAGGCATATGGTACCATGGATATAACTGAACGTAAAGTTCGGCAGCACTCCAGCAATAGTTCTCAAACTTTTCGGTGTTGATACTGTAGCCGCTTGATATTGTCACGAATCCGTGCCACCCCTGAACTTGCCCGGATGAGTTCCGGGGGCTCGAATCAATGTACATTTTTAAAAAAATAATTTGGGGGGTTCCTCGATAAAAAACCGCTTGTTCCTATTACACAAAATCGTTCTCACCAGGGGGAGATGGGGGCAAGCCGCCCAGGGTCGGAGATGAACCACGAATCGGGACTCTTTTTGACACAATTTTATTATTCACCTTTTGACACTTGGAAGAAATTACATGCATTTGCAAAGCACACCGGAAATAGACACATCAATGCATGGCATACAAAGAAATAATGGCTTCACTGATGAGAATGAGTGAAAGATGGGGGGTGATCGAAACAAAATGATATGGATGATAGTGAAATACCCTAAAAATAGCATGACAAAAACGTATTTAACATAATTACCCTATTTTAACAGTGTGGAAGACAGTGAGCAACAAGAATGAGGATACAACAATTCAACAAGGATATTTACCCTTTTTAACATTACATGGAGCAGTTGTCTGATCCCCGTGTCTCGTGTGACACGCAACGAGATAGGGAAAATGGCACTAGTTCAAATGAGACGTGCGGCAAAGCCGCTTCACAGTTAATTCCTCCGACGATGTGGCCGGGGCTAATTAAGCAATGAAGATGTGTAACACTCTCTGGTTCACACTGGGGGGGGGGGGGGTGAGGGGATATGGGGTTCTGCCGACGGCAGCTTACATACTGTAGCTGATCAGGCCGGAAGGAGAGAATCGGCGACACCGACTTCTCGCCGGGGACTCCTGAGTCGCAATTCTAAGTGGCTGCGAAGCTCCCTGGTCCCACGAATTCAGGCGATGTCGTGCTCGATCGGGATTCTTAGTGGCTTGTGGGGGGCGCTCTTTCCCGCGTCCCACGAAAGGAGGTGATTACGGAGTGTCTCCGGTCCGCGTCCCGTCTTAGGTTCTCTGATCCGACACTGCAGCTCCACGGGCATAGGCTCCCGCGACACTTGCTCACAAAGGAAGACCCTTCCCGTGGTGAAATCCCGCGGGTGCGGGTGATGCCTCCTCTCCTCCATTGGGGACCTTGGGCTGGTGCTGCTTCTCGGTGCGCGGCTGTGGGCAGGAAGCCTTCTTCCAGATCCAGATGATTGTAGTATACCTTTTGCACCATATCGAGCTTTCGCTCTTGCTGGCCGTGGTTTAATATAGAAGTTTTCACTAGGATAGCAATGCGGTTGATAATTTTGATTTTTTTTAATTTTAATTAATTTATTATTATTATTATTTTTTGAAGCAGTTATTTGAGGTGTGGGTAGGATTTTCTTTCTGTGGGATGCGGTTGGCAGTGTTTGTCAATGAGGGGGGATAGTATTTCGAGGGGATCGATGGTAAGGTTCTTTAGGGTTTGTTGGTCATAGGTGTGAAGGATTATGGATATATTGGGTAGGAAGCAGATGAGGAAGGATTAGTCTGGGAAAGGGGGGAGGAGGTTTTCCAGGAGAGCGCCGCTCCTACCACACCCGGGGTGGGGAGGGTTTTCGATTGCCAAGGTGCCGGTTTTGGGTATGATGGGATCAATTAGAGGGAGAGGGATCTGAGCTTGCTGGTACTGCGGGAGATCCTGTTCTTCGGTGTCGGTGGTTGAAAGGTCTGGAACGATGTTGGGCCTGGCTTTCTTCGTAGGGAATGGTTGGAAGGGAACTTGCAGGGAAGGGAGATGGGACATGTGTGATGGGAACTTGGGTATTTTCCTCTTTCGATTGGTAAGGGGTTTCTGGTTAGGGATTTTATCTTTTGGATATAGGTGACGGCCGGTTGGGAGGGAAGAGGACCAGAGGGATGCTATGAGGGGGTTTGTCGAGTATTTGATGGTGGTGGCGTAGTTACTGGAGTTAACTGCTATCAATTCAGTAAGCTGCGGGATGCCGAAACTCGCGTGGATCTGCTTGTTAGGCACGAACCAGGGAGAACCAGATATCTGTCTTATAATTTTGTTTAGGAATGTTTGTAGCTTTCGGATATTGGTGATGTTAGTTACGCACCATACTGGGCAGGCGTACAGAATTTGTGGGAGAATGATGCAGTTGAGGACTCTGAGTTTATTGTTAATGGAGGTGGGGCTTTTATAATGGATAAGGGGATGCAGGGCGTGTTTGGTTTTCTTGGTGGTGGTGAGGATTTTGTCTATATGGTCAGAGAAAGAGTCTTTCGTCAAGGGTAACTCCAAGAAAAGTGGCTTCAGTCTTTTGTGGTATGAATTTATTATACAAGGTCAGGGGGAAATTGTCTCTTTTAGTCTGTTTGTAGGTGAAGCACACTTTTGAGCATTTGGAAGGATTTACTTGGAGTTTCCAGTCGTCTAACCAGTCTTCAATGAGGTCAAGGTGTGTCTGAAGGACGTCTGCGTTCTTGTCGGGCCACCAACTGCGAGTCGCTATGGTGGCGTCGTCAGCGTATAGGTAGAGTTCTGTTCTGTCAGTGGTCGGGAAGTCGTCGATATAAATGTTGAAAAGGGTGGGGCTGAGGACAGCCCCCTGTGGGACTCCTGTGTGGATATGATGAGTAGCAGAGAGGAATTTATTGTGACGGATTTGGAAGGAACGGCCGTGAAGAAAAGATTGTATAATTTTTACTATTTGAAGAGGAATGTTCAGTTTTATTAATTTATAAATCAGCCCATTATGCCAGACCTTGTCGAAGGCCTGGCTGATGTCCAGGAAAACTGCGGAGGTGACCATGTTGGAGTTGAAGCCGGAAGTTACAAATTCAGTGAGTCGGTTGATTTGGTGGACTGTCGATGTGTGGGCCGCAAAGCCGAATTGTTCTTTTCTGAACAGGGGAAATGGGAGTCTGTGTAGTTTAGTCAGGACTAGTCGTTCATAGATTTTTGCGAAGGTGCACGTTAGGGAGATGGGTCTGTAGTTGGACACGTCAGTCAATATTTTTTTGGGTTTTGGGAGCATTACAATAATGGAGGTTTTCCAGACGTCGGGGAATATTGCTGTCTGAAGGCATGCGTTCAAGATATCGGTTAGATACTGCGTTAATGATGGTGTGAACAGTTTTACTGCTTTCGGTGAGATGAGATCGGTGCCGGAGGAGCACTTCTTCGGGAGGTTGTCGATGATGGATTTAATATCACGGGATGTGCAGAGAAAGGGTTCCGATATAGGCGCATACGAGAGGGATAGGAAGACTTCTTCCAAAATTTGGCCGGGTTATATACGATTCGGCTCTCCTCCGGCCGATCCAATATGGCCGCCGGTGAGTGGTGCGCTCCCATTGGCTGGGAGTGTTCTCGCTGCTACTGCAGGCTCTGTCATGGCGACGACGGCGAAGTCGTCCTTTTTTCCATTACGTTTTCCTCTTTTTTCTCGGGGGCGGCTGGTCCTCTGGCTCGTGGGCGCGGGAAGATGTCCCACGGAGAACTGGTGGATGATGCGATGCCCTGGATGGATTGGTGACTTGAGAGCGACGATTTTTCGAAGAAATTTTTCGATATGGAGGCCAGGTGATCGGAAATTGGCGGGGTTTCCGTCAATTCCGGGAGCGCCAGAAGACCCTTCCGTCACCGCCGCTGGCCTCTTTATACCATTTAAAGTGGGGGGGGAGACCAATTTCGTTGGGAAGAAGGGGGGGGGGTCATACACTGGTGGGTTCGAGCGGAGCGGATCGACGGCACTTAACCAGGGTCGTCGATTCCCAAGTCCCCACTCGATCCGGCATTGCTTCTCACTCACTGCTTATCGCTAGCACTGCCCAAAAGGTCACGCACACACACACATCGCGCCGTACCCGATGCGGGGCCCAGACAAAGGGGGGGGGGGGGGCATACAAAAAAAAAAAAAAAACTGGGAATGGTGCCATACCATCGCAATATAGCTTTTAAAATATTGCTGAATTTAATTAATAGTTCCTCAGATATTCCTGGAATAAAGTATAAACATTATGCTTATGTGCATTGTGAGAAATAATCGATATTAAAAACATCCATACTGGCACCCGATCTTATGTCAATATGCGATTAAAGACACTTTCCGCACGGTTTTTTTTTTTTTTTTTTAAGTCGTCCGCGGTTTCAATGCTAAAGAGTCAGTTCATTGGTTTCGCGGTCGATCTAATGAACAATCGTGTGGAAATACAGTGTCATTTTTTCGTAATGTTTAAATTCCACAAAGTATGAAGCCTTTGAATATTATTTCATACCTGTTATTTTTGCAGACTCAGCTGTGTGGTTAAAAAATCGTCTTGCAATGTTCCCGTCGTTTGACGAACCGAAGCCTGGTTTAGGCATGTCAACTCGTAAACCTAAAATATTTAGGAAAGCCTCTTTCAATTTTTTCTTACGGCCTAGCAGAAGAGTTTCCGTTCCATCCTTTTTACTTACCTAGAATAAATGAGAACAAGCAATATTTTCGTCTCAACATATATTGAATTAAATTTAACTCATAATTTAACTCAAGTAGGGCATTATAATAATCCATGGTCACATTCATGATGGAATGCTTCGCAAGCGAAAATATTTTCAGCGCAAAACTTCCGTTTATAGTTATGATACGATATCCTATGCAAGTTCATAACAATTACCTTCCATTTCTTAAATTCTAATCGATACGCAATATGTAGCAAACATTCAAAGAACCGAATATTTGCATATAGTACCGACAATCCGAAGGAAATTGCCGAGGTATCCATTTCTCGGTCTCTCATTTCTTCAATTAAATTCATATTTGAAATTTTTGCGCGGCAAATACTACATGTCATGCTTGAAGTCTCGGTCAATGCATTGCAAACCTGAAAATCCCCCCCTGCGGGTAGGGGGATTGAGAATACTCCCGCAGTATCTCTGCTTGTCGTAAGAGGCGACTAAAAGGGCGGGGAGACAACCCCGAAAACAAACCCAGAGCCAACAAGGGTTGAGCCCGGACAGTCTTGTGGGTCAACTGTCTGTGTGCGGCCACACCACCTGGCCTGCGATCCACCCGCATGTTTGCCGTGTGCGGAGACCCGTAAGGGGGAGAAGGGGATCCTGGTGGGTGAGTTCGCCGGAACCCAGCCGGGTGTCGGATACCCGGTATGGTCCGAAGTTCAATACCCCACTTTGGCCCTGGATCCCCTGTAAACGGGCGGTCAAGATCTAGCCAGTCTTGATCAATCGGCTTATCGACACGTATCGATGGCGAGTGCTGGAGTGATGGGGGTCTGTGTAGAGCGGCCAAAGGTGTATGGGTTTGGAGGGCCCATGCACTGTAGGTCCAACTCGAAGCAGATCTCCTACACGATGGCGCTATATCCCCTCGGGTAGCCCTGGCGACCACACCGGTTTGCGGTGTGGCGTCCCAAATGTGTGGCTCCGTGGTGGGTGGGGAGCCCAGGGGATGAACCCAATTTCTAAATGGATCCAGACACCCTTCCTCCACCAAAAAGATCCCGTCCGGAAACGGGCGGGGGAGCTAATCCAGTGACTGCCTCTAGGCGGTACTTGATAATGAGGTGCGCAAAGGAAGGTGAGACCCTCACTAAGGTGTCTCCCTTCCTAATACGTCGAGTCCTTTCTGCATCAGTTACCGGTGACCTGATATCAGCCAAGAAGCTGCGTGACGGCACTTTATTAATAGAAACTGCCAATGATGCTCAAAGCCAGAAACTACTGAAGTTAACCTGTCTTCATGAAATAGCAGTCAAGGTCGAGGTGCATCGCACCCTGAACACCAGTCGGGGAGTAATTAGCTGCTACGACCTGCTGTACGTCGACGACGACGAAATAAAGAGGGAGATGGCCCCTCAGGGTGTCACAGACTGTCGTCGATTGAAAATAAAGCGGAACGGTGAGCTGATAAACAGCACGTCTGTTATCCTCACCTTCTCGCGCGACACGCTCCCTGACAAGGTGTTTGTAGGGTATGAATCAGTTCCTGTTCGCCCATACATCCCAAGCCCCATGCGATGTTTCCAATGCCAGCGCTTTGGCCATATCGCCACTAGATGCCAGGGCAAGGCCACCTGCCCGCGGTGTGGTAAGGAAAAGCATGAGGATGACGCATGCACCTCGGAACCTTTTTGCGTCAATTGCGAGGGTGCGCACCCAGCTTACTCTCGCGATTGTCCGAAGATGAAGGAGGAAAAGAAAATAATAGAGATTAAAACAGTGGAAAAGTTGTCATATTTAGATGCCCGGAGAAAGTATCGCACGCTAATAGCCCCTACATTTTCAAGATCTTTCGCCGCAGTTGTAGAAACCCCAGATAATAAAAATGCAACAAATAGTACTAAAAAAAACGATGTGGATAAAATGAAGAACACGCCTAAAAAAGAACAAGCCAAGCCGGATAAGGCTACAAAGCCGGCGAAAACGACTAATGCCGTCAGCGCGGAATCTTCTAAAAAGAATTCGCCGAAATTACCGGAGCGTGAAAAATCACCATCCCCCGGCCCCTCCGGGACAAGCGCTCCATGCCCAGTGGAGGCTATGGAAGAGGATGATCTGTCTGAGACAGACATCCGCATAGCCAGGCAAAAGAAAAAACATCGCATTAAGCGATAATCCTCTCGACGGACGGAGACTTCTGTCTGTCAATAGTTATATACTGTATATCCTTTTATCCTATGGACACTATTCTACAGTGGAATTGTAATGGTTTTAATCGCCACAGGGAGGAATTGAAGATTTTAATTCAAGATTTTAATCCGTTCTGTATTTGTCTCCAAGAAACACATTTTAAAGCCACAGACCAGGGTATTCTAAGAAATTTTAATGTTTTTAGATTGGACGATACCAGCGGCCGAAGGGCCCAAGGTGGAGTGGCGGTTGCTATCCGAGAGGCCCTTTACACCTCTCGGGTACAACTGAACACACCTTTCCAGGCGATTGCGGTGACCCTGCACGCCCCAGAGACCATAACGTTGTGCAACGTTTACTTACCAGAGTGCGCACCTGTCACTGAACGCAACCTGGAAGACCTTGTCTTACAATTACCGAAACCCTTTATAATCTTGGGAGACTTCAATGCACATGACCCTTTGTGGGGTAGCTCTCGGAGACAGCGCAATAGAAGAGGACGGATTTTATCGCATTTTATCCAAGCTTTTAACCTTTTTTTACTGAATAGTACTGAGAAAACCCGCTTTAATAGTTTTAATGGAGAATTTTCATCCATTGACCTCGCTATCTGCTCGAGCAGCCTTTCCACAAAACTAAACTTGGCCGTCCATTCAGACCTATGTGGCAGTGATCATTTTCCGCTTTTAATACGGAAGGATACCAGTTTTAACCCACTTTATGTAACTCCTGGAAATTGGCTTATTCAAAAATCTGAATGGTCAATTTTCAGAGAGAATTTTACATTTAAACATGATGGCAACCGTGACGCAATAACCAATGTCGAGGTACTTACGTGTGCTATCATCGAGGCTGCAAATATTAGCGTCCCACGGTCTAAGGGTATCGTCCATCGACCTGCAGTGCCATGGTGGACAGAAGAATGCGCGAATGCGATAAAACTGCGGAAGCGAGCCCTTCGTATTTTCCAGAAGTACCCCACGGAAACAAATCTTGCCTCCTTCCGACGTCTTCGAGCGAAAGCTCGACAAATCGTTAAAGAGGCGAAGAAGGCCTCCTGGACAGAATTCATCTCTGGCGTAAATCACAGGACACCCCTCACACAGGTCTGGAGGAAGGTGCGAAGCATCTCGGGCTCCAGTCAGCAATGTGGCGTATCCGGACTAAAAGTCGATGACCGGGTGGTTACATCTCCCTCGGAATTATGTGAGGTGTTTGGTCGCACGTTCACTAATATTTGTAGTGACGAAAATTATAATGCCTACTTTAGGGAAATAAAACAACGCTGCGAAGCAACATCCCTCACATTCCGTGTAAGGCACGGCACTGCCGACTACAACGAATGCTTTTCGCTATGGGAGCTGACCTCTGCAATTGCTGACTGCCGGAACACGTCCCCAGGAATGGACGGTGTCCACAACGTATTTCTCCGGAATCTACCGGAATATGCGTTGCTGGAAGTTCTTCATACCTTCAACCAAATATGGTTGGAGGGTAATTTTCCGCAATCCTGGCGAGAATCTATCGTGGTTCCCATACCAAAGCAGGGAAAGGACAACAGTAACCCTAGCAACTATAGGCCCATCTCACTAACCAGTTGCCTGTGCAAGGTTATGGAGAGAATGGTCAATCGCAGGCTCGTTTGGTGGTTGGAGCGGCGAAACCTTCTCTCCAACATACAATGTGGTTTTCGTAGGGGTAGATCTACTATCGACCATCTTGTCCGGACAGATAATTTTATCCAGGAGGCCTTCCTTCTACGTCAACATGTCATCGGAGTTTTCTTTGACTTAGAGAAGGCCTACGACATGCTGTGGCGCCGGAAGATCCTGCAAACGATGCACAGCTGGGGTTTCAGGGGTAATCTACCCATTTTTATCCGAAACTTTTTAACAAACCGTGGTTTTAGAGTGAGAGTTGGTAAAAACTTCTCGCAGCTCTACCCTCAGGATAACGGCGTCCCACAAGGTTCTGTTCTAAGCGTAACGTTGTTTGCAATCGCCATTAATGACATTGTCGACTGCATAAAAGCACCAGTGATGGGATCCTTATTTGTAGACGACCTTGCAATTTTTTGCAGGTCGTCTACAATAGCTAGCGCTGCAAGGCTGACACAGTTGACCGTTACCAAACTGAACAACTGGGCTAATAGAAACGGGCTTCGTTTCTCTAAGGAGAAAACTGTGTGTATGCATTTTCACAGATTACGAGGTATCCACATAGCTCCACCGTTACGTTTACGACGTCGTAATCTTCCTTACGTAGAAACTGTTCGATTTCTTGGCATGGTTTTAGACCGTAGATTGACATGGCAGGAACACGTCCGCAAGCTAGCGGAAAAGTGTCGCCGGAGCCTAAATATTTTACGAATTTTAAACAACACAACGTGGGGTGCAGATCGCACGACCTCGATTTTATTATACCGTGCGCTGATTAGGTCTAAAATGGACTATGGGTGTTTCGTGTACTCGTCTGGACGAGAGTCATACCTGCGACCGTTAACAACGGTCCACAACGCAGGACTACGGTTAGCTACTGGTGCATTTAGGACCTCTCCTATCCCAAGCTTATATTCCGACGCCGGAGAGCCGCCGTTGGCTACTCGCAGGCTAATGCTGACATGCAACTATGTGTCAAAAATTTTATCTATGTCGAAACACCCATGTTTTGAAATCGTTTTTAAACCAAGATTTTTAGATATTTTTAACAGAAGGACAAGGGCTACCAGACCACTAAGCATTCGTTTTAAAGATTTTGTTGAGGAATTTCAGATTTCGCTACCGGATGTGTACGTCGTCGGGTATTCGAAATACCCACCTTGGTTACTACCGCGACCAGAGTGTTATACTGGTCTGCATAGTCGCCAGAAATCCACTTCCACGTCGTCGGAGTACCAGAGCCTGTTTTTAGAACTTCTAAGTAACAACCCGGCCTCGATCCCCGTGTATACGGATGGATCGAAGTGTGATTCAGCATGTGCATGCGCCGTGTACTCCACTCATCACAATTATATCAAGACCAGACTCAATCCGCTGTGTAGCGTATATACAGCGGAATTAACGGCTATTAAAATGGCCCTAAGAAATATTAATTCCAACTCTGGCTCTTTCCTCATTTGCACGGACTCCTTAAGCGCTTTAAAGTCCATTTCGTCCTATTACCCACTCCATCCTCTTGTCCAGGATATACAATGCACCCTCCAATCCCTTCTCAGCAAGGGAATCAAAATTTCCTTTATTTGGGTCCCTGGACATGTGGGAATAGCTGGCAATGAACGTGCGGACAAAGCAGCAAAGGAAGCACTACACATGCCAGAAATATCAACGACCTTGATAACCGTAGATGACCTTAAGTCTATGTTTCGAAATATGGTTATAGGCAGGTGGCAGCAATCGTGGCAGGGGCTAATGAATAATAAACTTCGGGCTATCAAACCGGTAGTATCAGCGTGGCCCTCCTCCGTAAGGAGTACCCGGAGGGAAGAAGTCGCAATTACTCGCCTGAGAATAGGGCACACTGCACTGACTCACTCATACCTCTTCACAGAAGAGAAGGCACTACCTCGGTGTGATGATTGCGACTCCCCTCTTAGTGTGCGACACATCCTTATAGAGTGTGATAAATACCATTCTTCTAGGGAGAAACACAAGGTTAACGGGACCTTAGAAACTATTCTAGGCGATTCTCCGGAGAGTCTGACGCGGATAATTGCTTTTTTAAAAGACATTAATGTTTTCAACAAATTATAAAATCTTTATATTAGATCATGTCCCTCACATGTTATCACATAAATAGAAATATAGGGAAATACTATATTACTTACATTTTATTCACCCATGGATGAGAGTGGTGCAAAATGACCTCAGCTGTCGACGCACCCAAAACACCAAATACTACTACCCTGAAAATCAATTGAAGTGTACTCAGTGTTTAACCTGATTAACATAATTACTTTGCAATTAATACTCAAGCATGAAAATGCGGGTCAGATGGAACGTACAAATTTAAATATTTGCACAAACTATTAAGCTCAACTAACAATACAACTCAGGAAATTGAAGGGAGAGTTTTCAGTAAACATACCTTGCCGTCAACCATGGTGAGACATAATGAAAAATATCTTTATATTTCCCATAAAAAAGGGTTCTAATTGATCAGTTTGTTGGGTAATATATTTCTCTTCTGCTTTCGATATGTCTTTCGTCTCGGAAATCCATTGCATCCTTACTGGTCTGCAGAAACAAAGAGAAGATGGTCGAGGGTTGCTCCAAATAATTTTTTTAGTGGCTTGATGTACGAGACGAAGAGAAACAATTGAGGTGGCAAAAAGACTTTCGTCGCTTCCCCCTGTTTCCGACCACCTTTGCTTATACAGGGTCCCATCAAAACCCCATTTACAAATCAGCGTGTAGTTCTGATCTTCACCATTTCCCAATCAGCGTGTAATTCTGATCTTCACCATTTCCCGCATCGAGCGTTAACAGTTGAGAAAGCCTTTTGCATGAGTGGTCTAGCAGTACCTGCTGCTACACTCCGCATTTCTTTTCCGCTACTGAAATTCTTTCAGGATATGCTTCTTTCTTTGCTTGATTTTCCGAAAAGTAGGAGGGGTAAAGATCGTGGCCGTGTTCCTTCGCCCCTTTGAGCATATGAATATACTGGCTTTTCGTTAAATTATTATTTATTATCAAGAGCAGACTTCTACTGCTGTTACTATCTTTGCTGAATGGTCTTAGAGCATTTCCATGTTTGTAGTATTCTACTCGCTCTGCCTGGCGAATTTTTTGTAATTTCCGACAATAAACTTTGCAGCGGCTTTGTTACCGCAAGATCTGAGATCCATTGTTGACGCCAGTGTTATCTCCTCCCCTTCAAATGAAGTTCTAATTTTTTTAGCCTTTCTACGTTTGGAGCGGTCACTACTTTCTCCAAAACATTTCCTTGGCCGTCCGCGCATAAGGTCACGATCTAATTTGAAAAGAATGCAAAATAGAGACTATTCACTACACATTCGTGTGTCCCACGGAGAGTAACTCTCCCTAAGGTTTGACTGCTTCCCAGAACAAATAATAATTTATTAAAAATTTATCTTGTGAAGTGAATGGGTTGCTTTCATCAGGAAGTGGGATAATTATGGTGCTGTTCAACCAATCTTCGTATTTTTTAAAGAACGCTTCTTCCTTTCTGTGGCACTCTTCCCATTTTCTTCTCACATGGCCCGGGTACCTACGAACAGACTTTTTTAGCCTTTGGTTCTCCTCTTTAGGTAAACCTAAAGTTTCTTCTACACGAGAACACGCTTGTAGGTATCTTAAGGACCAACTATTTTTGGGATTTAACATTAACAATCGGAAAAGTTCCATACCCTTGATAGTGAACATTGAAGCACTTTATGAATAAGACTTGATCGCACAAGATCTCACCAGACCTCACAACACAAAATCTCAAAAGCAACTGAAGTCACGGAGAATGGAATCTTTAATTACAGTTGGTTCTGGGAACACCATCAACTTGCTTATGCTAAGCGCGCCTGGTCATTTCAATCGTTTACATCGCCCTCAGCTGGGAGCGCGGCCGGCGCGTCGAGCGAGATGACTGGCGCATTCGTAAAGACAACAAAGTATATTTCATGGGTCGGCAAGGTTTGGGAGATGAATTTTGGTGGTCTCACTAAAAACAGTCTGTATCACGAAAATATGGTAAAGAGACTGCTGCGCCTCGCTGGGCTTTTTTTGTAGCTCAAAATTAATGTACGAGGATTATATATATTGTACATACCGCAATGTACGCGGCATACTAGATAGGAATTTCTTAGAGATAACTTCACAAATAATTAACCTAATATCCTTAAATTAATTATTAGTAATATTATTTTCGGATTATTGCCTGTAGTTTCCGTCAGATATCTTCTTACAAATGTTAAACGCCAGCGCTCCAAACGCCTAAAGGTTATAACCCCATATTACGGCCGTGATTGCTAGTTAAGTAATAGGTCTATAAAAAAAATCTTCCCTACAGGCGTGCAATGGACTTTTGTGTTTAAGAATGGCTATATAAAAGAAATGCAGGAGCAAAAAGGTTTTTGGGGTTTTTGGTCAGTTTCTTCGCGATCCAGCCCACTGTGCGGCGGGTACTACCGGGGAAATAATAGTACCCCAAAGAATAATTGACCGTGTTTATATTTCCCGATTCAAGATTACAGGGGAGAAAGGCAAGCCTTTCTCCCACTAAAAAATGAGCGGCAGTGTGCGCTCGCTTAAGCAATAGCCCTCTTCGGCGGCGTTTCTGTGCCGAACAGCATCCGGCAGACGCGGGGGTCGCGTATATTTACTGGCCCCGGGGAGAGACGGCAGTAGGGCGTGATGGGGGGAATCCACCGGCCGAAGCTGCTACTGCGGCGGCGTCTGGAGGGGGCTGAGAGGCGGGTTTACTGCGAGACCCGCGATCCAGGCGGAGTCCGGGGATGAGGCCTTGGAGGCTGGGGCACCCTTCTCCGGTGAAGACAGCGGGCTGAGGAGCGGGATGGCCCTGGCAGTGGCCTCCTCGACCCACTTCTGTAGTCTCCGCCAGTGTTTTCGCTGAGCCGCGGCGATCTGGCGCTGGCGTGTACCCCGGCGGCGGGTCTGGCGAGGTGGCTGGGCGGGATCAGACCGCTTCCTCGTGGACGCGGGGTCCGCGGAGAGCAGTCAGGAAAAGAACCGGGCACAAGCGTTTATCTTCTACCCTTGGACACCGTTTATTCATATTTTATTCCTTTAATGTGTCATATTTTGGGTAAAAACAAAAAAGAGTAGTAGTGGTGCGAAATGACCTTGTCGTCTAAGCACCCCAAAAAAACCAATACTGCTACGAGCCACCATAAAGGTGAGGCAGGGAGTGAATCTACACGTCATGCACTACGCCCCGTGCTTTAAGAGGATTGGTAGCTATAGTTTAGTATATTTATACCAATAAAAATGAAAAAGAAAGGAAAATAAAAAAATAATACATAGCATGCAACATGGACTGTTCCCTGGGTAGGCTAAAAGACAAACTACAACATTACCTATTAATATACTTATGCATAGACGTTATTTAGAAAATCTGCACCAATATATGCTTGTTAAACATCAGTATGTAGTATCGAGTCAATATGGTGAATATTATGCAAATGTATGATATTATGTAGAGGTGGACATAGGAGGTGAATTAGAAGACAATTGATTCAATAAATTTTGCATGATCAAATTGTAGACTCGTGGAAGAATGGAAGAGGATATTTTAATCAGGAACCAAGAGAGTTTGAAGTGACATTATGCGACCTGAGATCAACATACCAGTGAAAACTGAGATTATTTGATCAGCTTGGCTGCTGCCTGAGGACCGACTGCTGACTGTGTTTCCACAGTCAACACTACCTGAGGAGGTATGTTGACATGAGTCAACCATATGTTCTAAATCCCCAACTTCTGAGTTCTGAAGAGATCTGAAAAGTAATTAAAAAGTGACATATATAATACTGAAGTCTATTTATAACTGCAACATTGTACAATGGAAAAGTATATAAAAGATCATTTGTCTACTTCTATTTGTGGTAGCTTGATTAGCTTTTCCACAGACTGCAACATTGAAGTGAGAGTTAAAGTTAGCAACATGGAAATGGAAAATAGTAGTTCAGGAAAATTAATACAGAGAGAATCTTGATAAAATAGAAGCAGCATTACCTTTGCAGTTCAGTATGGGGATGATCTATTGAGAATGAGCTCAATTATTGCTGTTACACTGACGTACACCTCCTATCTTACTCTTTTCGTATAGGAAGTCTTTACAGACATTTTCGATCCGCTTCCTTTTCTTCAGTGGGTTAGTGATCACACCAACTTCACTGTCCGAGGCTTTAATTAGCTCACTAATACTGCACAAACGCAATAATTGTTTACAGGCACTTGCTATATTTCACAATTGCTTCATATGTACTACATTTGTTTTCAATGAGGCTCACTTCCCCTCTTAATGTTCTTTGCCGCAAATTATCATTTCTTATATAATCTGGATACAGCGACACCATCTTGTTTTCTTTCATTCGATGCCAACTACGGCGAATTAAATTAATGGGTGGGATTAATTTCTGCAGGGAATTCAGCCACTAAAACTGCCTACAGAAAACAATTTTGAAGCACAGTGTAAATACAATGAAAATCATTTCATACTACCACATCCAGCTAGATATCAAATGAACGGCGGCCATCTTCTATACCATGTGACGCAATCAAACCTAAAAAGCCATCGTTGCTAGCTACTGGGACATTGTTTACATTCGTAGTTACAGTTGTAGGTCTTCTTTCTTCTGTCAAAATCTCCATGCTAAATTTCTTATAATGAAGTACCAAACTACTCCAGAAAACTATTCGTAGTTACGGTATTTAGTGACTTTGTGCCTTTAGCTGTGCTGTAAAATCGTGTTTTACGAGCAAAGTAACGTTGAAGTACGCAATGGAAGAGGAAAATAATACGTGTTTCAAAGTGAAGGCTTGCAAAAAGGGCTCGAAAGAATACTGTTTCGTGCCATTGTGCACTAGCACAATGAAATCACAAACCAAATCACTTGTGGCCAACGCCTACTTCTTCTTCCAACAGAAAATGTTGCGCACTTTTGATCCAGCGTCAACCCCTCCCTTTGTCGAATTATGAAACTCAATGATTTCTTGTTTGTTCTCATTTTGTTCGTTGACTTTCTGGTCATGATGCAACGTAGAAAGCAGAGTCACGCTCTTGTTCTTCTTAGGCACATATGAGACGAGGGTTTGGTCCCTAGTGAAACCAAAAATAGAAGAATGTATTGGTCGGTGTCTGTTTGGCTTGAACTGCTCTGGAAGAACCCTTTTGTTTTGTCGAATAGTTCCGACATAAGTCAGCTGTCTTTCATGGAGTTTGTTGACAAGCTCAATCGATGCAAAGTAATTGTCCGCTGTTATGTTTCGTTTAGAATCCACCACAGGCTGAACGAGGCTCAAAACAGTTGCAGTTGGACTGAGCAATCTATCTGGATTTTCCACACAGTTTTCCCCTGTGTACACAATGCATTGAAGAGATAATGCGTTCTGGCATCGCACAAACAAAATATTTTCAAACCATACTTGGCGGGTTTATTCTTCATATACACTCTGAACCCCCACCTGCCACGGAATGGGACGAGCATCTCATCAACCGTAAGATTTTCTCCACAGCTATAGTTGGCTTGGCTGTTTTGAATAAAGCTATTGAAAAGCTCTGATAAGTGAGCAAGTCTGTCATTCGGTAATCTCAGGTTTCTCGTTGTAATGTCATCAAAACGGACAGCTGCAAGGAGAAACAACATTCTCTTTAGTTATCAGTTCTCGGTGGTAGTGGTGGTTGATCATAGTGATATTTATCAGTCTGTGGGGTATGGAATGGAAGGCAGCTAATTTGTGGGACATGGGGTGGCAGGAGTCTGCCGGGATCACTTGGTCGGTGTAGGTGGGTTTTCTGTGAATAGAAAATGAGTGTTTTTGGCCTTTGATATCAATGGATAAATATAAAAAGTTGAGTGTGCTGCCGACCGCTGATTCATTAGTGAAGTTTTTTGCCTTATGCAATGACTTTAGGAACTTGAGGAAGATAACTGTCCCTCTGAACCTGTCCAACAACATAGGATGTCGTCCACGTATCTGTACCAATATAGCGCATGATTGATATTGTGGTTATCGGAACTAAATATTTTGGGTTCTAGATTATCCATGAAAATTTTTGCTAATAGGGGGGACAGTGGAGATCCAATTGACAATCCGGATCTTTGTTGATAGAAAATATCATTGAAAAGGATATAATTTTGGCTCACACACTGTTACATTATTTTATACAATTCTTCTGCCATTTGCGGTTGAATAATGGACTTAGAAAGAATGTCTTTCGCATATGCCAATGCCTCTTGTGGTGGAATAGATGTGAATAAGTTTTTCACATCGAATGACACTAGTTTCGCATTTGGTGGCAGGTTCGGGCACGGCTAAGCTTCTCCGTTAGGGATATATAATTATTTATTGCGTATTTTGGGGTGTACTCTGTGAGTTGTCGAAATAAAAGTCTCAGTTTGTGGGCGAGTTTGTGTGCTGGGGATCCTATACTAGAAACCACAGGTCTTATGGGTACTTCGTCTTTGTGCAGCTTAGGCAAACCGTACAGTCTGGGCGGTAGTGGATTCATTGTTGTTAAGAAAAATTTTTTATTAGTACTAAACAGAACTTTGGAGGAGGAGATGGCGTTTCTGACACTATCCTGGAAGAGCTTAGTCGGATCTTTTTACAGGGTGTCGAAATTATTTGTTGTAATAAAGTCCTGGCACTTACTTATGTAGTCAGACTTGTGCATTGGTTAATATTCAATCACCTCTTGTGAAATTTTAAGCTTAGGTTTGTACATATTACTTTCAGCATTTAAATTTTTTATGTGATCAAAATGGGCTACCTATTACAGTTCATTGTGAGTTCAGAAAATTGTGAGTATTGGTGATGATAATTTCAAAACATTTAGTTGCTAAAAACATTGGATACCTTAAATGGGTAGCATCAGTCACCTCTTGGTGGAACTCCTATACATCCTCTCCATTTTCCCAATATTCTTGCTTAAAATATCCCATCAAATATCATGTAACATGTAGCTTTCACTTAAGTACTGCTACCAATATAAATATTCCCACAGAACTATCTTTCCTTCCACACCATGTTCTGGAGTATCCTGTCTTCATACTTACCGATCTACTGATTGTTATGAGAGGTTTTCTCTGTTTATCTATAGTTGATTTCTGGTATATATGTTAAATAAATCACAGAATGAAGTTTTAACATTTGTATTCAGACAACACAGGAAATATGAACTTATACCAAAAATCATTACATGGAGCTATAATTTCTAAAGTCTTTTCTTCACAGAAGTCAATGTTAAAAATGTTTAGCTTGTTATTTATTTCAAAGTTCGGGTCTGCTACAACAAAAAGACAGTTTCTTTTCTTGGAAAGCAACATTTGTACCATGATTTGCGCTAAATGCTTTCTCGTCACTTTACCATCTACTAAGTAGTTCTTAAATGTTCCCTCTTTCTGGGGACATTTATTTCAATCACCATATCCTCACATATTCCATCTGTAGATGATGCCAACACGGGGTACTGTGGGTCATGGAAAAGGCCACATTTCTCAATCTTCTTGCACAAAACCTTTTCCAAGGCTTTAACAACTTGTCCCTCCAAAATTCGTCCCCGCTGCATAGCAGAGGTGTCACGAAATTTCTTGGCACCTAAAATTACCTCTACCAGCACACCATCTCCCTTTTTGCAATGCATTGCTGCATGAACCCTTGATGCCGATACCCTACCACAACGCAGCTGATGCCAGAGTGGGCATTCGTATTGAGTCATTGTTAGGCAATTGGCTTTTTCACAGAGATTTGAATTTTTCATAAAAATTTGGCTGAACTCCAGAAAGTCTTGGGGAGACTTAGTCCCATTTTGGTCTTGGAAGTGCCTCATGATATTCCTCAATGTTAAGGCCCCACAATCCATGTCCACATGCAAGGCCATTAAGCCATTATTAAAATGGCCAACTTCCCTAAATTTACCAATTAATTTATTTCTAAATCTCCCCTCTTCCTCATGACCCACTGCCTCTCCTCCAGTCATGTCCTTCACCTTAAGGGGCTCCAAGTTGCCAATAGATGAAGAGTTTGGATTTTTTCCTTTTGCTTTCCACCTCAGTGGGAGAAGGCTCTTCACTACGTCGATGTAACTACATCAAGGATGGAATTACATGCTTACACCCACCTGTCATAAGGATATAAATAAATAAATTAACTTTGGTAGTCATAACTTAACTACTAATGAATATAACTTTTACTGTAATACACTTAACTTCTTTGTGTATTCTTTTGTCTACAAGAAAATTTTAACTGTTTCATGTGGTAACTTATTTTTATTGATTCTTAATAAAATCAGACTATTAGCCAGTGGTCATGACAGCACTCGTATTAAGAAACATTTTCCTCAATTACCCAACCTTCAACAAAATTTTACTCAAGTACAACAAACAATTTAAAAACTCTATCACATTGTTATATTGTTATACCTTTAATATTTTAAGGATAGTTTTTGCAGAAGTAAAACCAAGATTAAATTGAAAGAAAGTGAATCAAGTTATCTAAAAAACCGATTCTGCATTATCCTAAATTCTTTGCATACAGTGAGTTCTGTGAAGCTCCGAAATGAAACGATGCAGGTTTTCATTAATTCTGCATATCTGGTCGTTAAAAGTTGAACCAACGTCATTGCGAATTAAACTGGATTCCGCCAGCTTTGTCACTTAATGGCAAAACTCTCCCGTATGTGGAGTCCATCCGATTTCTAGTTGTGGCATTTGACTACCGACTGAACTGGCGTAAACACATACAGATTCTGAGAGATAAATGTCTACGGACTCTAAATAGTTTAAAATTTTTAAGTACCACGACTTGGGGTGCCGATCGAATGTCCTTGCTTTTATTGCATCGCGCACTCGTACGTTCCAAACTGGACTACGGGTCAGTTGTTTACGCTACCAGTCGCGACTCTTACTTAAGGCCTTTAACAACAGTACATAACGCAGGGCTTCGTATTTCCACTGGTGCTTTCCGGACCAGTCCGTTCCTCTGCATTTATGCTGATTCCGGGGAGCCTCCGTTACCGTACCGTAGGAACATACTGATGTGCTCCTATGTGGTGAAAATTTTAGCTACCAAGAATCACCCGTGTTTGAATTTGATTTTTAACCCTAGATTTATGGAACTTTTTAATCGACGGACAAGGGCTACCAAGCCGCGCAGTATTCGTTTTAATTTATTTATTCAGGGTGTCAGGGTAAGACTCCCAGATGTTTATCCTGTTGGGTACTCGAGTTACCCTACGTGGATTATTCCGCCGCCGGACATCAATATGGCACTTGGCAGGCGCCATAAATCCCACACCACTGCTCTAGAATACCAGCGCCTCTTCAATGAATTTCTCTGTCGCCACTCCGACTTTATCCCCGTATACACGGATGGATCGAAGTCAGATGCAGCCTGTTCGTGCGCGGTTACCTCGTCCCATCACAGTGTCCTCCAGTCCAGGCTCAATACGCTGTGTAGCGTATACACAGCGGAGCTGCTGGCTATTAAGATGGCTCTTGAAGGAATTAGGGGTTTTTCGGGGTCTTTTGTCATCTGCACGGACTCAATGAGCGCGCTGCAATCCATTTCCGTCTTTTCTTCACCACACCCTATTGTCCAGCGAATACATACTACCCTTTTATCCCTTAATAGAAAGGGAATCAGAGTCATTTTTCTCTGGGTCCCAGGACATACGGGTATTGCTGGAAATGAGAAGGCGGATGCAGCTGCAAAAGAAGCGCTAAATATCCCTGAGCCGACGACGACGCTAGTACCCTATCAGGATCTGCAAGCCTCTCTCCGTAAAATAGTCCTAGAGCAGTGGAGTGCACTTTGGAGGGATGTTCCAAACAATAAGTTACGGACAATTAAACCGGTAACGTTAGGGTGGCCCACTTCTGTCTTGCAGAGAGGAAGTCGTCATCACACGTTTAAGAGTCGGGCATTGCGCCCTGACCCACTCGTTCCTCTTCACAGAAGAGAAAATTCCTCCTCGATGTGATGACTGTGACTGTCCTCTCAGCGTACGACATATCCTGACAAATACCGGGGCACACGAAACATGCTAGGTATCAGCGGCGACCTAGAATAAGTTCTAGTCAACGTTACTGATCGCCTAAGCCAAGTCATTACTTTTTTAAAGGAAACTAACCTAATAAGTAAAATATATATTTTCATGTATTTGGGCTTTTAATACTGATTTTTTCTTATAAATGTACATTTATGCATATTTATTGATATAAATTATATTGTGCGTGGTGTAAATGACCATAGTTGTCAACGCACCCTATGAAACTAAACCTTCCTACCTGAAGGATATGCTCTCGATTGTGTAATGAGTATGAGATATAGAAAAGTACAATTGCTTTGCAAAATTCCCCTGTAGAATAAGTTTATTGAGTCAACATGTTTCACCACATCATGGCATCTTCAGGACTGACACAAAGTTAGCAAAACGTGAAATATATAGTCACTCGGGAAGATGGGTGGTGTAGGAGACGGGGGTGAGGCTTGAGGTAGGAATGTTGACGTCATGGGTTTGAGGAGGTGGGGTGGGGATGGTGTCGACGTCCGAGCGAGGATGTTTGGAGGGTATGCAAGGGATTAGCTGTGGGAGGTCAAGGAGAGGGAGGGGAGTGGAAGGGAAAAAGGTGGTCGTTGGTAATGGCTTCTTTCTTCTTCACGGCCGATAGGATGGTTAATTGTTCCAGGATGTCCATTCTAGTGCCCTTCTTCTCCTTGTGCGTCATCTCAGGTATGAAAGTCGCTTGATGCCCCTCCGCCAAGAGGTGGGCTGCGAACTGCGACTTCCCCTCCCTCTTTTCGAAGTCCCTCTTGTGCACCGCTGCCCGGACTCTCAAGCTTCTCCCCGTCCACCCGATGTATGACGCCTCGCAGTCTACACACCGCAGCTTGTAAACGCCGTTCTGGTCCATGATATTTATGGCATATTTAACTTTGGGGAGCAGATATTTCAGATTTATCTTGTTGTGGAACGCCGGTTTGATATTCAGATGCTCCGGAAGGTTGCCTAATTTAATAGAGGCATTTCCAATATAATTGATTCGCCTCCAATTATGTGTTTTTACTTGTTGCCCTGAATAGATTTGTTTTACGGCTATTTCTTTTTGTTTTTTGACAATTAATTTATTAATGATAGCCTCCGAGTAACCGTTGGGTGTGGCTATGGACTTGATGATGGCGATTTCGTTATTGTAATCCGCTGTGGAGAGAGGGATGTTGATAGCCCTGTGGACCATGCTATGAAAGGCTGCTAGTTTTTGGTTGGGGGGTTGTTTTGAGGTTGCGTGGATGACATGATCCGTTCACGTTGGTTTGCGATAGATTCCAAACGTGTGTTTTCCGTTCTGCACCGAAATGGTTAAATCTAAGAAATTCAGGCGCTCGTCATTTTGGATCTCGACAGTGAATTTAATGTTCTTATTCAGAGAGTTCATAATGCTCAGAAAATTCTTTATTTGCCTCTTGGTCCCTGTCCATAGACATAAGATGTCGTCTACATAGCGATACTAGTAATGGACATTCTTCAGGAGTGGGTGGTTCCGTTGGAATAGATCTTTTTCTAAATTGTCGATAAAATTTTCGGCCAAAAGGGGAGAAGGAGGAGATCCCATAGCCAAACCTTCATTTTGTTGGTAATGGTTGCCGTTGAAGCGGAAATAGTTCTGGTTGACACATAAATTCATTAGGGAAACCATTTCTTTGACTATATCGGGTGGAGTGTGAGATCGTAGAAGCACTTTCTCGGCTAGGTCCACTGTTGCTGATTTGGGTACGCTGGTGAAAAGGCTTTCTATGTCGAAAGACACTAAAATACTATTCTTCGGGGGAATCACTTTGACTAGGGTGGTGGCTAATTCATAGGAGTTTTTAACACTGTGGGCACTTTGGAAATCGGTATATTCCATAAACTTGAACTTCAATACACTGGCGAGGGTATGCACCGGGGAGGAGACACTGGAAACCACGGGGCGGATGGGGATGGCTGGTTTGTGTACTTTTGGCATTCCATAGAAGCTGGGGGCTATTGGATTCATTTCTAACACTCTCCGTACTTCGGCCGGCGTAAGTAGGGCTTGGGTATTTAACAGTGCGGATTTAACCTCTTTCTGGAATCTGGCTGTGGGATCTTCTTTCAGCATAGTGATGTCATTATCTTTGATGAAGTCCGTGCACTTATAGATGTAGGAATTACGGTCTAGTATCACTAAGGAATTTCCTTTATCCGCTTTTAAAGTTGGGAGTTCCTTTTCTATTAAAGATTTTCTCAGGGTTTTAATTGTTGCACTTTCATCATAGGGTTGAGCTGAGGCGGTTGTTATTTCTTTTTTGAGGATTGTGCCAAGATTGTGCGCTACGACGTGCTTTATTGGATGGGTTTCCCTCTTCACTGCTATTTCACAGTCTACGATAAGGTCTGTGATTGATTTTTCTTCAATGGGAAGGTTGGGGCAATATTTGAGACCCTTATTTAAAATTTCTAATTCTTTAGGTTTGAAAAGGTGTTTTGATAGGTTGACTACTCTGTCATAAAAAGAAGAATTGGAGGGCTTATTCGAACTCACAGATTCCTTGTTGGCTGGGGGCTGTTGGTGTCGTTTTAGATCAGCCAGTTTCTTCTTCACCGCCTTTAGTTTCCTAAAGGCGATGTTACTTGCTAGCTCCCTTACTCCGTCATCGAAGGCGATCCATTCAGCCCAGTGCACGGAATGCACCAGTTCCGTGTAGAGGAGGTGCCTCAGCATCGCAATGTTGTCCCGGATGGAGTACCAATACTGGAGTTCCTTCTTGATCCAGGTTTTTTCTGCCACCTTCACAGCGTGTCTGGGGCTTTGAAAGTTCGAAAGATTCGCTACATTAGTTACGTACAAGTCTAAATATTTATTACTGCACTGTAACATTCTTTAAAGAAGACCAATGAAGTCTCAGAAATGAGGGTCCCGAAATTCTATTATCTACCGCAATAATTTTTTCAATTCCAATTTTTATTCCAAAAAGGACTAAAAGGAAAGTTTTCCGAGCTACTCAACCATTATCACCCGTTGATAGGGAAATGGTGGTCGTTATAAGTCCTACCTTGTTACATTTACAACAACCTACAGTATAAATGAGAAAAATGTGAATAAATGTATGTCCGCTTCTATAACCATTGAAAACATTCCCCTGCTCAGAAAAGATGCTGGGAATGGCTTCGAAAATGTGCTAAAAATATTCTGGAAAAGTATCCTAAGATATAACAACGTAATGTAAATATGGAGTTGAAAAACTAACTACAAAACACTTACAGGTTATTCAAATACCAATGTCTAATGTGCATATAATTATGTATTTTGTATGTGAAAATATTTTTCGTCGACGAAAGAGAATAAAGATTTTGACAAAATATTGATTTAAAGAATAGAACAGGAAACCGAATGAATAACCTTCAAATACGATAAAATTTAATGGAGACATTTGATAGAATAAAAGAAGAAATCACAGTGAATACATTTTGAAAAGGCAAACAATAATAAAAATTAAAAATTTATCTATAAATGTACACTATTACGAAAAATATAAACGGTGATTTCAAAAACGGGAAGCATGTCAAGGTCGCTAAATCCCGTGCATATGTGGGAAACCGTCACAAGAGAAAACGGGACTGAGCGGAGTTACTTCGGAAGCGATTGAAAGACATAGACCGGCGTGGTATCAGTGTGATGACCTACGCTGGGCATCAATGCTATGCCATCCGCACTCAAAGGGCTTAAAACTTCACTAGAGAATTCACTTTGAAGAATTGGATGTGGACGTAGCAACGGAGGAAGCGAACGGTGCATATCCAACGGAAGATGACAGCTTCTGTGCCGCTTGCGTTCAAGGTAAGCAACATAGGAGTAGCTTTCATTCAAGAAGTCAGCGAGCTAAAGAACCAGGGGAGTTGATACACGCTGACGTCTGTAGGCCGATGGAGTGTGAGTCACTGGGTGGAGCACGGTACTTTGTATGCTTTACATGCGATTACTCCGGGCTGCGCATGGTCTACTTTCTTAATGCTTTAGTAAGGCCATTTCTGAGGTACCTTCTTGCGTGCCTCATTAAAATTTCCCCTCGTTCCATATCGTCGGCTGAAAAGACAATTTCATAAACAATTCATAAAAATATTTAGTAAAACTATAAATTAAACTAGCCATAAACAATCTTTATTGACCTAGTAACACTATACATGTACCCGCGCAAGTAGAGACTTGTTTGAAATCACGTTTAAAATTGCATCCTTTTGACATCCCAATTAGCGCGAATGGATGTACTAATGTCCTTATAATTTTTTTTGCCCGTTTTCCTTCCGTGCAAGTATCTCACCGTTCATTCATTCATCTTCCAACGTGGGTACTTGCGCCGAGTAAATTAATAAAATAATACGATAACTCCATTTAACTCGATAGTGTATTTCTCTCCACACTTCCTTGGGGATGAGGATTGCTCGGACATCCTTAGTGATCCCCGTACAACCGTCAGAGTTAAAAATAGAAGCATGCGCTTTCTTTTCTCCTTACGTTTCTAGAGGAAACACTGCTGCATCTACTACTGATTAGGTCTGTAAAATCCTCGAAATTTACGTGCATTTACTAACTCGGCGTCGGTTGACGGAACCGTTGAGCCCACAACACTGGCCGGGCAATCCAAGTCAGCAATACCTGTATTATTGTCCTCAACGATGCAGCTTGAGACTTCAACAATTCTCCGTTCCCTTGGTAAAATAAAAAGTCTAGAGCTGAGCCGCCTAATGCAGTGACAACATTTATAAATTGGATGTGGTGCAAAATGACCTCTGCCGTCGACGCACCCACAAACCCAATTACTACTACTACTACTAACACGAAAGTCATTTTCACGAACACGAACACCAAAAGTGTTTTCGTCTCACAAATGGGGCATTTTCACTGCTCTTCTATCGTCCCTCATGTGGACAGGGTTAGGGAGGCGAGGGACAGGACGCAAGTCTGTGGGTCCGCCTTGGCCCGGAGTGACCTCTTCTTCCGTTTATTGGCGTCCCGTCGCCTCCGATTCGTCCTCCTCCTCGCCGCCGTCAACCGCTTTGGGGGCGTCGGTGGTCGGCAACGGGCAATTAGGGCAGCCAAGGGGAGAGGGAGGCGTCGAGGCGCTCCTCCCGTCGGGGGTGCATGGAGAGGAGATCTCGGAAGGAGGGGCTCTCCTTCCGAATCCTTCCGGTCCTCCACGTCGCCACGAGGGTTCTCCAACATGCCTCCCGGCATCGGTGGCCTTTCCGGGGTGCGGGGAGGGCCATTGTCTTCCCCTCGGAAACCGCCCACGGTGGAGGGTGGGTCCAGTTCCCAGATTGAGTCTTCCAGTAACTGGTCCCAATCCAGCGTGTCGTCACACCGATCCGAGGTGGGGGTGTTGCCCGCTCGCCAACATGTGTCCATGTCTCGCCCCGGGGTGGGCGGTCGAGAAGCCGTGTCTCCCGCCGAAAGGCTCAGTGTCACTCTAAGGTATATATGTGCGGTATCAGAAAGTAAATTAAGTGCCGATGATTATGTATCCACATATATAGCTTTGTACAACATCTATTATTAACTTATAGGTATCTTGCTGCTGGATACAGTATGACGAGCCTTTCTTACCAATATAGGTTAGGTAAGACGACCATTTCGAATATATTGAAAGAGACCTGTGAAGTAATCTGGGTTACTTTAAAGAGTCGAGCATTCCCGGCCCTTACCGAGGAATTCTGGAAGGAGGTTGAGAGAGGATTCCGGAATACCTGGGATTTTCCTCATTGCGTGGGAGCAATCGATGGCAAACATGTTGTGATGCAGGTAATAAATGTGTTTTACTAATATATCCACCACATCTATATATTCATATTAAGACTGAGGTACTTAAATAGTAGATGGCGGGGTTAGGGGGGCCTTCGACAGGAGCTTCGGCACTTATACTTTTCTTGATGCATTGTGTCAACCCCATCTTTATTCTGTGATGTGTGGAATCCAGCTATTGTTATTTACGAGCTAATGAGTTTTAAGTGACTCACCAGGGCAAGTCTTTTCAGCCTACACAAATGTACTTATTGAACCTCAAAATAACTTATTTATGTTGTGAGATATTACAAAAGTATGAGAATAGAAGAATGCATGATATACACTTATGTATTAACTCATGCTTCTAATTCATTTTTTAGGCACCTGATAATGCTGGTTCAGAATTTTTCAATTACAAGGGTACTCACAGCATTATATTGCTTGCCACATGTGACTCTGTGTACCGTTTCACTGTGGTGGACATTGGAGCTGCTGGACGCCAAAGTGATGGTGGTGTTTTCGGACAGAGTTCCCTGGGGAAACACCTTGAGGACGGCACCCTTAATGTACCCAAGCCAGACTGCCTAACACTCACTAACGTGAGTTGCCCTTATGCCTTTGTTGGGGACGAAGCTTTTCCCCTGAGGCATTTCTTAATGCGCCCCTTTCCTGGCTTGGGGTTACATAACCCTAGAGAGAGGGTCTTCAACTACCGCCTTAGCAGAGCCAGAAGGGTTATTGAAAACTCATTTGGCATAATGTCTGCACGATTTAGAATATTCCGGCGACCTATTTTGGGGGCTGTTGAGAACATCGAGAAGACTGTTAAAGCTTGCGTATGCCTGCACAACTGGATTTTAATGAATGAGGTAAGCTCCTTATGAATTCACTACAGAGATATAGTGTCATGGCAACTTTGTTTCCTACTTACTTTTTTTCATGTCTTATTTCAGGATAGAAGAGAGAGGGTTTATTGTCCTCTAGGTTTTGCTGATAGAGTAGGTCCGAATGGAGCAATAATTCAGGGGCAGTGGCGAAACGAAGTGTTGCCTGGTGCAGCAGTCAGAGATTTTGGTAGGATAGGGAGTAACCATTATAGCCGTGAGGTTTGGAGAATTAGGGAAGCATTTTCTGAATATTTTAATGGGATGGGGCAGGTTCCCTGGCAGTGGGAAAAAATTTAAATGGTATTTATGGTTTTATGAACATAGTGTTTTTTTTGTAATGTCCCCCTCAAGAGCTAATTTTTCATTGTGAGGGACCTGAGTGGTGATCAATTGAAGATTTGGACCTCATATCCTGACTCTTGACTTATTCTGCCTTTTGACACTACTTAAGGCGAAGGGTACTTGGCAATTAATTTGACAGAACAACTGTGGTTAAAGCTTTGCCATACCGAGAGGTTCCTGCTGTCCCAATGCACTGTATTTTTTAGGAACTCCTGCCATACCTTGTCTAAGTTAGTAATGGAGCTCATTTTATGATTTGTATGTTACAACTATTGTCTTGTACTAATTTGATGTTCTTTGTGTCCATGGTTCACTTTGTTCAAGTTCTTTAACTGCAGAAAAAATAACATATCTATCAATTCCAGTTAGAATGAACAATGTTTCTTCATGACTTTGTTTGCTACCATTCCATTATAACAGTTTTCAATTAATTTATACCCTATGTACAAATGGCAATTGGTGCAAAGCAATTACTGCAAAAATAAATAAGTAACTTCTCACCTTCAACTGTTGGTATCATTCCTTCATTGTGAGAGATCGATTAATGACTGCGACTGATGAAGGGAGCCTAACAGGGGAGAGACTACTATTTCATTGTCTACAGTGAATCTGGATAGAAAATAGGATCGTAGCTCAACTGAAATAAAAGACAGTTGTAAGCAGCACGGTTACTACTAGTACACATGAGTTTTTTGTGAAAGAGTTGCTGGCATAAGTAGGTTTGATAGGGTTACGAAAGAGCAGGTGATGATACCTTATGTAAAAGTTCAATAGGTAACCCACATCTTTGTGATACGGCATTAAATTAAGCTATCTCTCACCATGAGCACGTCAGTAGAAGACTAGAGTTGCTATAACCTAAACGGATTAGAATAGTTTTTTAAGAAAATCTTGTTTTATAGTACATATCTCATAACACTGCTTTATATACCCAAGTAAGAACCATTACTCAGTGCTAGGCAGCATACATTTCGCATGAAGATGTATGAAAAATAAGATGCACTGAAATTAATACCGAAATTGAAGAACCTCGAGCATGGCTCATTAGAATAAAACATGTTAAGGAAGGCAAGGTGTCAACTATGGCTACCACTGCACTTTGATGACAAATATTTGACAAGAATATTATTTTTCAATATTTTTTATTCTTCGAAATTTAACTCTCGAATTCCAGCTCGTAGAACATTTTTTCTATAGCACAACGTGCCTGGGCCTGCTTTTGTGTGCTCAGGCGGTCCATCCTGTAGGCCAATGACAGGCAGTAGTGCTCCGTTGAGTTAAGCCTTTGCAGCTGATTTTCGAGGAGGACATCCATTAGCTGCTCCTCCTTCCTCCTCATTGAAGCTGTAATGAAAACATAGGAAGGAACTATTATCCATTTCCTTGACATATTACCCAATTAAAAATGACTCCACACAGTGCTTCGATACAGAGATTAACTAAAGTAACAAATTAGCAAGAATGAAACACTAAATAAGAATTACTCCAATGCATCGGTATGAATTGTCATGATTCCGTGCGTACAATCACATCTACACCATTCTGAAAGACTGCTTGGTTAATGTTACACAAACCTTTCATGGCTCATGAATGGGCAATGCTCATCAACAACAGAATGCTATAGGGGTCATTCCATGTCAGTTCAACCCCACCGGCAAACAATCAAGAATAATGCTGGAGATGAAAGATGCAGTAAGCATAGGAAGAAAACAGTATGAAAGGAAGCAAATCATATTGGATAATGTACGTGAAATGCATTCAAATTTGTGATGGTGATAATGTTGAGTTTCTTCAATGGGCCTCGACTGATAGGATGCAGATGATAAAAATTTCAAGTACAGGTGATGATTTCATTGAAGAGCTGCCCAACAAGATGGAGAAACTGATCTCTCACTCCTTTGTAGCAAAATCATAATTCTTTTCAAAAATGAAAGAAAATATGTCATCAGATACAGTGACAGTTTCGATGGACTTAGCGAGAACTATTCCTTAATAATTCAATATGAGGTTCAAGGACATTGTTGGACTTCAGATGCATGTACTGTTCATACTGTCGTGATATATTTTAAGAACAGTGTAATACACAATGATTTAACTCATGGCGTGAGCATGACTTTTTAAAATCCAGGAAATAATTACTGATTTTCTCAAAAGCGTTGATAACATTACATATTTCATTATTTTAGTGATGGCTGTGCAGCACAGCATAAAAATGGAACCATTTTTTAAATATTTGTCTCCATGAGGAAGAGTTTCAGTTGGTGGTGATGCCGAGAGGTCATAATTTGATCGAATCGGGGGTAGTGTTAAATGACAGGGTCTAAAAAAGAGGCACCAGTCCACTAGGCAGGCAGATACGAACACTACTTGAATTTTTCAACTGATTTAAAGTTAAAATTGACACAATTAACTTCCACCACATTTCGAAGGACAGTATGAATGTAACTTTTCAAAGAAACCTTGTCGTCTTTGCTGAAAACTTTCATTGGAAATAATTCAGAAATGGGTGAGATAGCAGTTTTTGAGTGAAACAGTGCACCTTGAGAAGTGTGCATCGTGAATGGAAGATATAAGTCTCCTAAAGTTTGAGAGGCTGTAACTGAAAAACTACTTGAACTAGGTTAAAAAAATTGGGCTTTTCTTCTTACTTTGGTGAAAGGATTACATGTGCCAAGTTTCGCCAAAATCCGAGTCGGTGGATGGCAAAACCTCATTTTTGTGGTTGAATGGACATGGAATGACCCGCAGATGAATAGTAATAACATTATTTGAAGGATGTTTATCCACTTGTGAAGTTAACTGTCAACAGCAGTAGAAACTCATTTTAGTCTCCCATTCATCTTGAGTTGTGACTACGATTTCAGAGTCAAAATCTAAGCTAAAAACAAAGTTGTTCCACTACTATTTTCCCGTAAATAAAATTATTACTATTACTACAACGTCACTCGTGTACTCACCTTTACTTGGCTGCCTCCCCGACATTAGCCCAGACACAGGGGACGTTAATGGGGATGGGGTAGTTGAAATTGATGGAGATGATGGCCCATGAAGGGGGATGAACTCCTGAGGGGGAGGCCCGGACAGAAAGTATGTGGGGATCGGCGATAATTCAGTGGCAGTGGCCATCTCCACCTCCGGAGGCAAATTCTCAACATCCATACTGCTGGTCGTGCTGAAATTAAATACATCAGTTATTTAGTTTAGTACCTATAATGAGGTAACTTTCAAAACACTGTTTTGGGGCCTTTGGGCACCATTTAAAATAAATAATCGCAATATATGGATGATTTTGAACTGACAATTCCAATTTAAATAAAATGTATAACGATTTAAGACATCAAAATTAAATGTTATAACACAAACCTTAACCTATTTGTAAACAAATTCACCTTATAGAACTTAGGTATGTAAAATTTATTCCGTGTAATTTGTTTTGCATTAAAATTTGTAAAAAATCATATTGTAAAGCACTGTTACTTTGAACATTTTTCCATTTCCAAAAAAAAGACAACTCACGAAAAAAATATCCATACATTTAAAAAACGAGGTTTGGAATCCAACTTACCAACCACAATACATTGTTAAAAATTGCAAAAAATACCAACCTCCTATCACCAATAATCTCATCCATGAAACCAAGAAGTGGCATGTACTTCCACTCCTTGGTTTCCGTTGCCGCAGCACCACTCCGCGGCTTCTTCTTCTCCTCCTTCATGTACCGATCCCGCAGGCTCCTCCACCTTTTCTTCGCTACCTCGGCTGAAATAATTATTTTTCGGCAATTAGGTCGAGTCGCTGATGCATGATCACATGAGTTGATATGATACAAATATATGTAGAATACTCACCATCAACCCCAGTTCATAGTCCCACTTCCTTCCATGCCTTCTCTTTCAAATATTTGTCTTGGTGCCTTCGATCCCGCACATCATAAATATAAGAGAAATTATCTCTCACCAGTGCGATGAGCTTCTCCTCCATTTTGAACTTTCAGGGTACCGTAAGCAAAGGGATATCCCACAATCCGTAGCGAAAGAATCACTGGACGAACAAATGACAGGAAGAATGCGTTGTTCCTTGCTCTCTGACGCAGCTGCGTCAACGCAGGCTGCGTTGAAAGATGAAAGTTGGCCAACTCCGACGGCAACGCAGGCTGCGTTGGCGTGCTCGCTTCTGATTGGTGGCGCAGTGTGCGTCAACGCAAAAACGCCCACACGAAAACGTAGCTTAACGTTTAGCCGGCATTCCACCCGACATCAAACCGACATTGGGCACCCCTGCGGGTAGGGGGATTGAGAATACTCTCGCAGAAACCCTTCTTGTCGTAAGAGGCGACTAAAAGGGCGGGGAGACAACCCCGAAAACAAACCCAGAGCCAACAAGGGTTGAGCCCGGACAGTCTTGTGGGTCAACTGTCTGTGTGCGGCCATAGCACCCGGCCTGCGATCCACCCGCATGTTTGCCGTGTGCGGAGACCCGTAAGGAGGAGAAGGGGATCCTGGAGGGTGAGGTCCGTGGGGCTAATACATTGTGCGTGGTGCAAATGACCATAGTTGTCGAAGCACTCTATAAAACTAAACCTACCGACCTGAAGGATGTGCTCTCCATTATGTAATGAGTATGCCTTAATTGCTGTTTGCGTACGGACATATACAATGGAAATATTACGAAAGAGTCCATTTATGCTAACTTTTTCTTGAATCCATGTCCCGCTCTTCTTTAATTTAGCTAACTTCAGAGAACATTTAGACAACACAGATTATAATCTCATAATACAAATACAACTTTCGCACAAGGTCATTTACGTAAAATTGTACTTAAAGCGCTAACTGAATAATATTGCTTCAAGTAACTCACAAACTAATGTACTAAGAAAATATGAGTAAAAATGATAGTTGTCACTCACCTGTTCATGTGTAGTAAAAGAGCCACGATGTGTTTGCCCTTCCCCGAGCCGGCCTAGCATGAGCAATGCGCTGATATAATTTTGCTATGGGCACCATTAACCAAGAGAAGACGGGACTAGCGGAGTTACGTCGGAAGCGATTGTAAGACATAGACCGGCGTGGCATTAGTGTGATGTCACCCGCCTGTAGGCGGGACCTACGCTGGGCATCAATGCTATGCCATCCGCTCTCAAAGGGCTAATGCTTTAGTAAGGCCATTTCTGAGGTTCCTTCTTGCGTGCCTCATTAAAATTTCCTCTCGTTCCATATCGTCGGCTGAAAAGACAATTTCATAAACAATTCATAAAAATATAAAGTAAAACTATAAATTAAACTAGCCATAAACATTCTTTAATGACTTAGTAACACTATACGTGTACCCGCGCAAGTAGAGGCTTGTTTGAAATCACGTTTAAAATTGCAAATTTTGACATCCCAATTAGCGCGAATGGATGTACCTATGCCCTTATAATAGACCGTTTTCAATCCGTGACAGTATATCACCATTCATTCATTCATCTTCCAACGTGGGTACATGCGCCGAGTAAATTAAAACATTTAACTCGATAGTGTATTTCTCCCCACATTTCCTTGGGGATTTAAGGAAGATCTCGGACATCCTCAGTGATCCCCGTAGAACCGTCAGAGGTAAAATAGAAGAATGCGCTTACTTTTTTCTCTTTATGTTTCTAGAGGAAACACTGCTGCATCTACTACTGATTGAGTCTGTAAAATTCTCGCAATTTACCTGCATTTACTAACTCGGCGTCGGTTGATGGAACCGTTGAGCCCACAACCCTGGCCGGGCAATCTAAGTCAGCAATACTTGGGTATAACTTGGCACATTTAGGTTTCACCATTACTATTCACACTTTAGGCAACGAAATATATACCAACTCAACTGGTGTTCATCTGATCAAAAATCATAGCATTACGATAATAAATTACAAAGAGATGTAAACGTACCCCCTGCAGCGATGAGGCAAACTTGCTCCATTACTCCATCCATCTCCTTGGTGTATTTCTTCCACACTTCAGAGGAAACAGTCCTCGCAATTTACCTGCATTTACTAACTCGGCGTCGATTGATGGAACCGTTGAGCCCGCAACACTGGCCGGGCAATGTAAGTCAGCAATACTTGCATTATTGTCCTCAACGCTGCAGCTTGGGACTTCAACAATTCTCAGTTCCCATGGTCCGTTGGGAAGCCATGCATCCGGCCCCTTAATAGCGTCCCCGATGGTGATCGGCAATTACGTCTCAACTCCGTTTACACCCTTGGGAAGAGGGAACTCAAAGGAGCCGGTGATTAAAGCATCCACCGCTTCCAGACGAATGCCCTCCATTAATCTGCCGAATGGCTCTTCCCGAGGGCATATCTCATTTTCCGACCCACACCTCGAAATTATCCTGAGCCACTTCCATTTTCTTCGCTGCAGCGTAAACAGTACTGTTAGCGAAAGGCACATTTAGGTTTCACCATTACCATTCAAACTTAAGGCAACGAAATATATACCAACTCAACTGGTGTTCATCTGATCAAAAATCATAGCATTACGATAATTAATTACAAAGAGATGTAAACTTACCCCCTGCAGCGATGAGGCAAACTTGCTCCATTACTCCATCCATCTCCTTGGTGTATTTCTTCCACACTTCAGAGGAAACAGTCCTCGCAATTTTCCTGCATTTACTAACTCGGCGTCGATAGATGGAACCGTTGAGCCCGCAACACTGGCCGGGCAATGTAAGTCAGCAATACTTGCATTATTGTCCTCAAAGCTGCCGCTTGGGACTTCAACAATTCTCAGTGCCCATGGTCCGTTGGGAAGCCTTGCATCCGGCCCCTTAATAGCGTCCCCGATGGTGATCGGCAATTACGTCTCAACTCCGTTTACTCCCTTTGGGAAGAGGGAACTCAAAGGAGCCGGTGAATAAAGCATCCACCGCTTCCAGACGAATCCTCTCCATTAATCTGCCGAATGGCTCTTCCCGAGGGCATATCTCATTTTCCGACCCACACCTCGAAATTATCCTGAGCCACTTCCATTTTCTTCGCTGCAGCGTAAACAGTACTGTTAGCTAAAGACACATTTAAGTTTCACCATTACCATTCACACTTAAGGCAACGAAATATATACCAACTCAACTGGTGTTCATCTGATCAAAAATCATAGCATTACGATAATTAATTACAAAGAGATGTAAACTTACCCCCTGCAGCGATGAGGCAAACTTGCTCCATTACTCCATCCAACTCCATGGTGTATTTCTTCCACACTTCTTGGGGATTTGAGGATTGCTTGGACATCCTCAGTGATCCCCGTAGACCCGTCAGAGTTAAAATAGAAGCATACGATTTCTCTTTCTCCTGACGTTTCTAGAGGAAACACTGCTGCATCTATTACCGTTTGAGTCTGTAATATCCTCGCAATTTACCTGCATTTACTAACTCGGCGTCGATTGATGGAACTGTTGAGCCCGCAACACTGGCCGGGCAATCTAAGTCAGCAATACTAGCATGATTGTCCTCAACGCTGCAGCTTGGGACTTCAACAATTCTCGGTTCCCTTGGTCCGTTGGGAAGCCATGCATCCGGCCCCTTAATAGCGTCCCCGATGGTGATCGGCAATTACGTCTCAACTCCGTTTACTCCCTTTGGGAAGAGGGAACTCAAAGGAGCCGGTGATTAAAGCATCCACCGCTTCCAGACGAATCCCCTCCATTAATCTGCCGAATGGCTCTTCCCGAGGGCATATCTCATTTTCCGACCCACACCTCGAAATTATCCTGAGCCACTTCCATTTTCTTCGCTGCAGCGTAAACAGTACTGTTAGCGAAAGGCACATTTAGGTTTCACCATTACCATTCAAACTTAAGGCAACGAAATATATACCAACTCAACTGGTGTTCATCTGATCAAAAATCATAGCATTACGATAATTAATTACAAAGAGATGTAAACTTACCCCCTGCAGCGATGAGGCAAACTTGCTCCATTACTCCATCCATCTCCTTGGTGTATTTCTTCCACACTTCAGAGGAAACAGTCCTCGCAATTTTCCTGCATTTACTAACTCGGCGTCGATAGATGGAACCGTTGAGCCCGCAACACTGGCCGGGCAATGTAAGTCAGCAATACTTGCATTATTGTCCTCAAAGCTGCCGCTTGGGACTTCAACAATTCTCAGTGCCCATGGTCCGTTGGGAAGCCTTGCATCCGGCCCCTTAATAGCGTCCCCGATGGTGATCGGCAATTACGTCTCAACTCCGTTTACTCCCTTTGGGAAGAGGGAACTCAAAGGAGCCGGTGAATAAAGCATCCACCGCTTCCAGACGAATCCTCTCCATTAATCTGCCGAATGGCTCTTCCCGAGGGCATATCTCATTTTCCGACCCACACCTCGAAATTATCCTGAGCCACTTCCATTTTCTTCGCTGCAGCGTAAACAGTACTGTTAGCTAAAGACACATTTAAGTTTCACCATTACCATTCACACTTAAGGCAACGAAATATATACCAACTCAACTGGTGTTCATCTGATCAAAAATCATAGCATTACGATAATTAATTACAAAGAGATGTAAACTTACCCCCTGCAGCGATGAGGCAAACTTGCTCCATTACTCCATCCAACTCCATGGTGTATTTCTTCCACACTTCTTGGGGATTTGAGGATTGCTTGGACATCCTCAGTGATCCCCGTAGACCCGTCAGAGTTAAAATAGAAGCATACGATTTCTCTTTCTCCTGACGTTTCTAGAGGAAACACTGCTGCATCTATTACTGATTGAGTCTGTAATATCCTCGCAATTTACCTGCATTTACTAACTCGGCGTCGATTGATGGAACTGTTGAGCCCGCAACACTGGCCGGGCAATCTTAGTCAGAAATACTTGCATTATTGTCCTCAACGCTGCAGTTTGGGACTTCAACAATTCTAAGTTCCCTCGGTCCGTTGGGAAGCCATGCATCCGGCCCCTTAATAGCGTCCCCGATGGTGGTGGGCAATTACGTCTCCACTTCGTTTGAATAAACACTCCTGCATCTACTACTGATTGAGTCTGTAGAATCCTCGCAGTAAGCGTTCATGATACTCATAAGGATCTCAATATACAACTAAGGAAAACTACCGCTACGGAACTCACGATCTTAAATGACCACAAAGCCACATCATAATCACGTTTTTACCAGTCCAATAAGATGGCGGAAATGACTCACTAGTCAATTCATCAAATATAAAAACACTGAAAAATGTAAAATACTATGTATTTTACATTTTTACATTTAATAATTCATTATGTTAATACTGATAACACTTTTGACTAAAATTATGACTTCACAGAGTGAAACATTAATTTTAGCCGTTAAAGTTGTAAGAAGTGTTTTCTTACAAGAGTATACCTGACTTACATGGAGAGTCATGCACACCAACTTACCGCTTTTGGGTATGTTGTCTTCATCGGTTTTCATTGAAACTGGAAGTGAACGTTCTTTACGGTAATATTTGTCAGCAAAGTCTTGCCTTATAACAAAACCGCTATAATGATTATTTATATAATGACGCCAGGCTATAATGAATTTTTCCTTGAGATAAAAAGGCGGCAAGACTCCTGCCGTCTATGTTTTAATGAAACGCGGACAGTGGCGGCGTACAATATCCCGTTTTCAATATGGGAATTAGGATCCGCCATAGCTGACTCCCGGAACACCTCCCCTAGACTGGACAGGATCCACAACAATTTTTCTTCGGAATCTTCCGGAGATGGCCTTCACGGATGTACTCCAGACCCTTAATCAGCTGTGGGCTGAGGGAACCTTTCCATCATCCTGGCTGGAGCCTGTTATCGTTCCTATTCATAAGCAACGAAAAGACAGAGCTGACATTTCGCAGCTGACAGTTCGCAAAAATTGCCGTAATATGGCCCTGGTACTTGTGGCTAAATCAACCACCTGATGGCCTACATTGGCCAAATGCTGCACCTGAAAATGAAATTGAGTCTTGTTAAATATATTGCAAAAGTTAGCTTGCTCTATCACAATAATTTATAATATCAAAAATCTGGTTACCTTTGCAACAAACTTGTTCAGTAAAAATGTCAACTTTTAAAATTGGGGGAAAACACTGCATTCACAAAAAATACTAACCGAGACTTCTCTTTGCTCCTTATCTTCCTTAAGCTGTTCCTCTAGTAACGTTAGCAAATCCCACGTTTTAACAGGCAGGAATGCAGGCTTGTTGACGATGGCATCAATAGATATCTTTTCTCTCTCCATTTCACCACACTTCACTTCAATTTCTATAGCAGTCATGCGGGTATCAAGGCTGTCCAGGCGTGCGTTAATAGCATCGAACTGCCTAGATATCTCCTTGAAAGATGCTGTAAGTGATGCAATAATCCTAGTGTATCTTGTACATAGAAATATAATATTGTATATAGACGAAATAACCAAAGTCATAAGTTTTTTACGCTGCACAAGCCTTATTAATAAAATATAATCAAAAAAATTTTAAATAATAAATATTTCGGTTAACTTCACAGTTTCAATTTCAGCATATTCCGAAAACAAAAACCCTGAAAGGTAAATTTTATGATGTATTTAAAAATATTTAAAAAAAATAGATTAGCAAGCGGTGCAAAATGACCTCAGCCGTCGACGCACCCTTACAACTACTGCTACTACTGCTATTTCTTCTCTTTGTCAATTATACCCTATGACAAATTGTGGCGTTGTCTGATTACAACAGATTTGTTATGTTCTTCATTTTTCCAATGCATTATTAATACATGGCATTTAATTAAGATATTGAAAAAAATTCATCGAAACAAAGTATCCTCAAAACATTATGCATGTAAAAGAGAAACGATTATTCGTATATGCTTTGCAAAATGCGTTTACAGATATATATTAACCCATTAGCACACTTTTTTCCCTTTGTAAATTAGTCATTGTTACTTATGAAAGCTGACACTTGTCATGTGAACATTGAAGGCAGTGTTAGGTATATTACTTGCTGCCAAAGGAGATTTATTAAATGTAGTGATAAGTACCTGATACATACATACCTCATCTAACAAAGTTGATCACCATTCCATTTGGAATACTGCAAAAGGGTAGTGGTGGTCATACAAAATATACAGGAAATGAAAAGAAAAAGGCAATTATGCCCAGTGAAAATGTTTATTTGTGATGAAGTGGAGGAGGTGGAAATTGAAGGTAAGGGAGTTGTTGGGGAAGGGGTGGGTGAATTAGTGGAACTGCTACACTCCTCCTCTGCTTTCCAAACCAATTCAGATATTCCTCTTTTAAGTTTAATTTGGGTAGACCTGGGCATTTTCTCCACTGTTTTATACAGACTGAGAAAAAAAGAGTTCCAAGTCCTCATCGCTCCTCATGAGAGGATAAATCAGAGGGAAGTGATTTCAATCAAATCGATATCCAAACCAAAACAGTTGTCAGAGACCCATGCATATCAGAATCCGAATAACTATGTCCACTTATGCGTTAGCAGAGAATCTTAAGTTAATGTTATATCAATACTACGGAAAATAATTTAATTTAAAGAAAAAAATCAAATTTATTATAATCGAAAGGAAATTACAAATTTAGGAAATAAATTCAACATAAAAAATAAATTATCATATCAAATAAATTATCATATCTTTTATTCTCTATTAATAATATTCCTTGCTTTTCTCTCTCCTTCCCGGTCAGCCAGGTAGCGCCCAATTAGGTGGCGAAGGCCCCATTTTGCACCTCCGGGAAACATTTCCGCACTGCTCCTGTAGAGATAATATAAATGAATAGAAAATTATCATTGTGACTTCCCTTTAGCTAATCAGCTTATTTTAATTTGAAAATATAATTACTTAGCAATTTGCTTGGCTGATTAAAATATTAGAAATTGTTTGAACTTTCAAAGTAGCTTTCACGTATCCCACTACTTATGTAGTGCAAGTGCAAAATTGTGCCAAATAAGCAAAGGATGCTGTTAAAGGTAGTTGTTTCAGGTTTAATTTGGTGGAATATCATAGCGAAAGAAAAACTGGCAATTTTCCACAAGAATAAAGATATTTAATTTGACCGGTTTCGGTGTACAACACCTGACCTGAAGTCACCTGACCTGAAGGTTCACCTGAAGATGGCGTTGTACACCGAAACCGGTCAAATTAAATATCTTTATTCTTGTGGAACATTGCCAGTTTTTCTTTCGCAAAGGATGCTGGATGTAGAGAATTGTTTTCACGGATAATTGTGAGCAATGGGCATTTACAATATTGCTTGAGGAAGAATGAATAATAATGATAATACGAAATGCAATAATCCAGTAAAACTACTCAGAATGTGTATGTAATGACAAAGTAGGAACAGAAAACTATCCTTCAGACCACTAATATGCATAACCTGAACCACGTTCTAAAATTTCCACTACAATGACGAGAACCACTACTTACTTTCAATGCAGCCATACACTGGCAGACAAGATAAATTTTTTTCCCTTCTTCCCGCAACAACTGTATTCCTTGCACACATATTTTGTGAACATTGTCCTCATTATATTTATTACAGCGTGCATTTCTGTTTTCTCTCCAGCTAATGATAACTTAATAAGGAATAAACAAAGAAATAATTTATCAAATTAAACACTAGTCATTAAATGGAAATTTTGCCCCTCTTACCAGATTTTCTCTACAAGATTCTTTGCCTAACTCAGCACATATCTTCTTCATCGATTCTTCATCACCGACCGTTAAAATTACTGATGTACGGACATCATCTGGTAGATGCTCTGCCTCATTATTTCTGTCCTTGCAATTGCATTGCCCCTGCTTCACAAAGGCCTTCAGGGACTTCACCTCATATTTCAAGGCATGGTTTTCCTTGAGAACTTCCCTCAGAGTCACTTTAAAAAAGTAAAAGAAATTACTAATAAATGAATCCCCAGATACAGAATAATACCTCAAAGTGAAGTAATAATAAAATACACACCATTTTTCTCTCCTTGAGTTCCGTCACTTAGAGACTCCAGTTGCCCAAATTCCACAGGAAAATCAGGCACAGGGCCCTGGCTCCTCGCTGAACTGGGGTGGTCCTCATCACTTTCCTCGCTACTGGAAATGCTTTGCAGCTTCCTTCTAGGAACTTCCTCTTCACTCTCCTCGGGCCGAAAGCGGTAGGGCCGCTTTATACTCCTTCTGTCTTTCTCTGTCGTATCCGAAATGCTGGACGTATACTCAGCTCTTGCGGCTTTCTTCTTAGCACTGCTAAAAGTATCTATGAATAGGTAAATAACATGATATATAATTAATATAATATACATACATATATACACACACACAACAATTGCAATTTTTAGTATTTGGACAAATAACTTTAAGGTCCAAGTAGCCACAAAAATTTATCAATTTAAAGACCAAGGAGGAAACAGCGAAATTCTTTTATTACTTTCTTCCTTTTAAGATGGATATCATTGTTGGATGGATGGATATCATCGCCTGGAGATCAACTCTTCAATTCAAAGCTGCATATTTAAGATTTTGTGAAACATCCCTCTAGTGAAGAGTAACTACTATACTGTTCATTGCATCTCATAGGGCCAGTATGACATATGGGCATTATTTGCATGCAATAGAAAGAAAAAATCTTTACCAGATTGGGCAATAACCCTTTTAATAGGGCACACTTTCCAGTGATCCTCAGGTGGTGCAGAGGACATGATGGCCTTCTCCACCTTCCACATGCTCATCGTCGTGGGCCAAAGAACCATCTTCGTGGGCCAAAGCACCTTCTTCCCACACTTAGTAACCCAGTTACTTGGGAAGACTTCCACAGTGTTGTCGTCAAATTCTCCCACCAAAAATCTTTTTCCAGCCATTATTCTGTAAAAATAAGCAAGTTCTTTGTGGAACACTTAATACACAATATAGCCATCAACCGATTTCAGGAAAAGCTACATAAAAGTTCTTCTCAGGCATAACATAGCACTTCACTATTTCCTCAGAGTATGGAATTCCCGACTTACTGCTGCTCAAACCCCATACTTTAAAAATATTTAACAATAAGGAATTAGAAGGATAAGTGAAATAGTCTGCATGATATTTGAAATAGCACCCATAAAACTTTAATGTATCGTGTAACCAGACCTTAAGAAAGGTAGTGAAGAACACTTCAGATACTTGAACAGACAAGTACATAAAGATTTAAAGCTATTGCAATGGCATTAATACAATAAGCAAATGAAGAGGATCAGGATTCCATCTTAATTGGGGAAGGTCGCACGATGATAGGGTAACTTCTTTATGCAAGGTTATAAAAGGAAAATTAAGCCAAAAACTTACCTTGAGGATGTGTTAAAAGTGCGGATCACACAGATGAGCTGCACACCTTCCAAAGATCACCGAAGGGTACACTTGGGAGCTGGAGGTTTCTGCTCAGCACGTCGTGGTGGTTAAACACGAAATACGGTATCTCGCCAATTAATAATCAAGATTATCCAACCAAATCAATGAATAAGGCGACTAAAATAAATGCATCAGGTGATAAACAAATGCGGAAGGGAATTAGGGGGGAAAGGATGGAGGAAAACGTGGGTAGGAAAGGTGGCGAGGGTATCAAGGAGCTGACGGGATAATACAATAAGTGTTGAATTAATGAATGACTATGAGTGATAGAATGGATAGGATGACAGTGAAAATGAAGTGAAAGATGATAGTTCTGAAAAGAACTGATAAAAGGTTGAAAACCGCAATAAAAATTGGGAACACCGCAAATCTAATCACTGAGCGTATGCGCACGAAGCAACAAGGGAAAGGAGAATGATGGACGAAGGTTAATTTCCGGTTGAAGTCCTTGAAATCGATACTAGGGTCAACTATCGTATCGGGGATTCACTATTCGACTATCGTTTGGCTACCCCTAGGCGCCATTTTCTAATTACAAATTGTAATTAAGCAATGTCCACTACAGAACCAGCATGATAGTACAGTCCCTTAATGAAGAATAAATCGAATAATCAAACAATCTGGAATTTAGAGCCGGAAATATTTTATGATCATCAGCATCCGTCCAATCCAACAATGTATCTCACCATTGGCAACTGCTGTGGTGCTGGTTGGCGGGCTCTCAGTGCTTTAGATTTGCGGCTTTCGTCGGCAGTAGACGGCGATCGCCGTGCCCTGGTGCATTTCATTTACCTAAATTTCAATTACCTAAATTTCAATTACCTAAATAGCCGACTGTTGACGGCTGCCAGCGGCTGTCCTCCCAAGCGCGGCCGAATACTCGAACGATTATCGCCGGCAGCAGCCGGCTGTAGCCGTGCTAAATCAAAAGCATCCTCTGAATACTGAAATCTTCCTCTAACAATCCCTGCATGTAGAATATGGTACTGAATTGATTTTTCCCCTCTCTTGGCAGACCCATCTTTATAGTATCCTACTTAAACAATGTTTTATTATTTGGCAACTTTTTAAAACTGCCGAATTACTAAGAGGGTGAGTTTTAAATGTATCATATTTATTAGAGGTAGCTGAAGCTATTCAGGATTTTTCTTCAACGGGAAAAGATTCATTTGTGACTATGAATGCATTAGTTTTCTAATAAAGCAATGTTTCAGATGAAAACGGCTAAATTCTCATTTTGGGTAATATTCAGTGAAACGTTCCAAAGGCTAGAATACTGAACTCGCACTTGCAGTAAAGTCTGATCCATCACACGCGTGAAAAGAGTATTGATGACGCTCCTGAATCGAAGCAAGGAAATCGGTCGAGCCTGCATTACTATTTGTGCGCGTGATCCAAGGATGAATGGCGAGTGAAGATATTGTTCATTCATCCTTCTTCACATATTCATTGCAGTTTGCTGTAGTCATTGCTGCAGTTGCTGGTTTGAATGAGAAAAGTTAAATTACTACTAATTATTACAAACTTTTTATTAACAGAAATTTTGTTAAAGATCTCTGCATGAAAAAATGAAATACCTTCTTTGACTCCATGAATATCTTTGGCCAGTATAGTAATTTATATTTCTGAAAAGACAAAGACGGACAAAAAACAAATTTAATTTGAGAATTCATGAATATAATATATATTATAACCATCAACGTCTTCAAAACAGAAGTAAAAATTGAATCAAAGCACACATAAATATACTGTTATCTTTGCTTGAACATTGCCCCTCGTACGTATGATATTTCTCAAAACAATTGTGTGCTGTTGTATATCGCAAGTAAACCTCTCGTACTTGTGATATTGTTTGTACGATTCTCAATTCTTTCCTCTGCTCATTCAGTTTACCTCTTTCCGTTTTGCAATTTTTATCAACTTGTGTTCAGGCAGAGAGGTATGATGCTCCTGCTGCTCCGGACAGGAGCTGCTGGGAGACTTCTCTTCCTATTTGTATAATTTCCAATGAGGAATGAAGCTAGGAGTTACCTGTACTGCAGAGGCGATATAGCCTTATACTGGGGATACACGTCATGATGCAGCTGCGCAAAAATACAGTGAGCGTTTTTCACAGCTATATCCATCAAATCGAAAAATATTCGTTAGTAGTACTTCTTTGCCTTTCTGTCGACTTCATATGTAATCTTTTTCTGGTCCATGAGATCTACACCGCCCATAAACTTGCTGTAGGCAATTACTATATCTGGGCAAGGAATTTGTAACTATTCTACATTTTTCTTACTACTTATATTGATGCTGAGGAAGGAAATGGGGATATAAGACTTGGAGACTGGCACAGTGAGGTTACTGAATGTTTAGCATTAACACAAATGGGAAGACTGGGTAGTAATAACCATGGAAGCAATGGGGCGCAGCTCTGGGATGACCTTGCCAACTTCTTTACTACTTATGGTACAGTACCATGGCAAGATGGTATAATAAATCTGGGCTCAGTTATGGGCTATGTACGGTAGAAAGTTACTTCTAGACTATGCAGATACGTATTCTGTAAACATGGGTTTCCAATATTTTTACAGATTTTTAAAGTATTTACCATGATCTGACCAATAACAACTAACGGCCTCCAAGTATGTGAGATATAAATTTTTGTCACCACTTTTAATAAAAATAATATTTTGAAAAAGAAATAATTTTATTCTATTAAAAAATTAATGCACATAACTGCACAGGAAAATTAACTGCATATAATTTATGAAATAGCTGCCTTCAGAGCCCTCTTCTTCTCTGGGGTGAGC